>CM056723.1:43400088-44707588 GCA_029844215.1 Przewalskia tangutica | reverse complement strand
TGCGTAAGCACATAGAAATATCGAAAATAAGTTTTTGGCACCGTTGCCGGGGATTAATTTATTGTCAATATTTGTTTATCTGATTTTATTTCTAATTTGGTTGCTCCAAGAACAAGTTTCTAACTTGTTCTGCGGGCATCTTTTTATCTGTTTTTGTTGTTTTTTCTTCTTCTTATTTTGTAGGTAAAGTTAGTGTATGTAAAAAAAGGGTGAAATGACAATTATCAGTGGCAGCAGAATCATCAACAACAGCCAGACCCACAGGTTCCACAGAAAGATCTAAATGAGTTGCAGGCAGCCATACTCATGTTCACCAAGTGCCAGACACAGTTTATGACTGAGACAAGGTTGTCCCTCAAAATTTTGAAAACACAAATAGGGCAGCTGATGGATAAGATAATCAATACAGCTCAAGAAAATCTGCCTAGCGACACTATTGTGGGAAGTAGTAAGCAAATTGAGGAACCTGAAACATAGCAAGATGTTGAGAAAAATGAGAAATTGGGAGAGATAGTTGGTGAAGAGAAAGAAGATGTCATTGAGGACCTCCCCATTGCAGAAAAGGTACCACCAGCTATTATTGCTGACCCTCAAACAGAAAGTTCATACTCTCAAGGACAACCCCATAAGTTGAGAGATATATAGAGTTTCACTAGTTCCTACATTATAGACAGCTCTGAAGACAAGTTTGTCGTGTGTAGTTGGGGGACAAGCTTAAATCTGAGGTCTTTGTTTTGTGAGAATGTTGTAGATAAAGTGAGACCTACAATAATAATTGTTCGGATTGCAGACCATTTGGTGAAGTATCCACGTTGTACAAGTGAAGATTAAATGTGCCCGACTAAATGACGTTAACGACGGCGCTTATGGGAGGCAACCCATAATTTTACTTTTTTATTTATTTTCTTCTTTCAGTCTAGTTAAATTTATAGTTATAATATTGAAGAACAAGAAGTAATGAGAAATTGCTTTTCTATTACATGACAGGTGTTGTTTTGGTGTGTGGTGTGTGTAGGAGGAAACAAGTGCCAATGAAAAGATGATTCGAGGCCAAACATGGACTAGAAACTCGAAACAAAAGCTGAATCAGAAGATTCAGGTCAGCGCCGCGGTGCCCAGAAGTAGAGTCGCGACGCCGCTGCAGATTTTCAGAATGAAAGAGGTTTTTTCCCCTCTCCTCGAATCGTAAAATTATCGCTACCAACGCATAATCTGAGGTGCCCTCCGCTCTATCAGACGCCTGAGAATTCTTCACCGCCTATACCACTCATTTTTTATCACTGTATTTATGTTTGTAAGTTTTTCCTTTTATTTTTAGTTTTCACACATTGAGGACAATGTAGTGATTAAGTTTGGGGGAGAGATCTAACTTTATTTCTTTTGAGTCTTTTTGATTTATTCATGTTTTATGTGTTTTTGTGTCAGTTTTTTTATGTGTTTTTTAGTCTGTTTTTTTTTTAAAATCAAGTATGTTGTATTCGCTGATGAGATTGAGTGAATTATTTGGGATAATTTAATGGAATTATAAGCAAAAATTTGTGTGCTTAAGTTGGATATACCAAAAATTCTTTGAACATGTAATTATTGGGATACTTGTGTTTGGCTTATTGCATTGTCAATTATGGAAAATATGTTGAAAAATGTCTAGAAAACCTGTCTGCTTGTTATTTGAGGCGAAATAACTAAGATATGCATGTTTAGGGAAGTGATTCATGCATTTTTTATAGCTCTTCTTATCTTTCATTACATACATTAACATAAATTGTATCCTTAGTCAACCCCTTTGAGCCTAAAATAGTATCTTTGTTTGACACCTGTGATTCCTTTGTTGTGTCATAAGTGATAATTGAAAAATTCTTGGGATAAAAAGTGTTGAAAAGTAAGAAAAATAGAGTGAAAATTTGATGCACCCCAATGAAAAAAATGCAAAAGCTTAAGTTTGGGGGTGCCTGTTCTTGAATTGTATGTCTTAATCTCTCAAAAAGAAAAGAGGGGAGAAAATAGGTATGAGACTAGAAAGAATATTAAAAGAAACAAAAGGGATAGAATAAAAATTGCTTATGGTAGTATTTGAGCCTAAAATGCCTACGTTTACTTACCCATGTCTAAGTCTACATTACAACCCCTGAAAAGTCGTGAAGATTCCTAACATGTATGTCTATAATTAGTGGAGAATAGCACGTAGACAGGTCTATAGAGTTTTGAAAAGATGGAATGAAATTGAAATGCATGGTTTGGTACTTGAATTTCCAGTGATTATGATTTGCTTGATCTATCCAGGATTATCATTGAATTTGCGAAATATCTAACTTAAAATTCTAGATTGCTAAAAAAATCATGTTATGTATGTTCTAAAATATTATCTCAGTCACTATTCATGAATTTTGAGGCAATATTGATATAACTACTTGATTCACTTTTTAGCGCTTTACTCGAGGGCGAGTAAAGGTTAAATTTGGGGGGTGTTTGTTGAGTCTATTTTATATACACTTTTGAGTCTTTTTTAGTTAGTATTTTTCCTGTTTTCTTTGTGTTTTGTATAATGTTAGGGTTATTTTTCTTTATTTTGAGTCATAGCGATTCTAAGGGAGAGAATGAGAGAAACTACCTAAAAAGGGGTTGAAAAATAGCAGAAGAGAAGGCCCGGAAATTTTTTTGAAGAAATCTAACGAAATCCGAACAAAAAGAGGTTCAGCGCCGCAACACATAGAAGAAAGGGTCGCGGCGCTGAAGAGTCGCGGCTGAACAGTGAAGGGCCAAGGCGCTGGAATTATTACCGTCGATAGCGCCGCGGCACCGCAGAGCCGCGACGCCGAAAGTCCATAGGTTCATGTGAAGTTTTCGGCTGATGAGCGTCGCGGCGCCGACGCCGGAATTTTAGAAAAATGGGCCGAATTTCAGTCAGAAACCCAAGACTCATAAAAGGTTTTGGGACAAGTATAAATAGAAGGTTTTGGCTCATTATTCAGAGACCAAAAATCACCTCTTGAGAACAGATTTGGAGCTTAAGGATTCTTGCAATTCCAGTTCTTCTTTGTTCTTCAGTATTAGCGTATGTATGGGATTATTAGTTTGTAATTCCTTTATTATGAACTAATTACTTTGTTAGGATTTTAAGTCGGATTCACTTGAACCCCTCATTATGATATTAATGTTATAGTTTGATTTCTTCTTCTATGTTATTGAGATCTATTCAACTTGTGATGATTGTTTGATAGTTAACTGGCCACTAATTATCATAACGTATATGATTTCGAATCAAGATCTGAAAAAAGAGATTTGAATATGCTATAGTTGATTATACATAGGTTAAAATCATGGACGAAAGTACCCCGATACTTGTGTAGTAAATAAGGTTGTTGTTCTTAATCCTCCCGTGTGGTAAAACTTATCATAGAAATATAGAAAGTTTCTGCATAAGGTTGAGTTTTTATATGTCCTAACCTGAATATAGAACATATTAGTTAACATGTTATCTCAATAGGAAGAAGAAGGAAGACTAGGTATTAATAGAATAATAGGGTGGATAGTTGATGAAGGTGAGAATCTATAATCTTTCCCATACGGTATTCTAATTTGTGATTACTGTCCTTATATTTACTGCATTATTAGATTAGTAACTTCATAAAAATTATCGATAACCAAATAGAAACTAAAAATCATATTATAGGTAATTGACAAGTTAATCCCTGAGGACGATAACTCGGTTTTACAGATCTTTATTACTTAAGCGATATGTACACTTGCGTAAGCACATAGAAATATCGCAAACGGGGAGGAGATAAAGTTTTATTATCATAACCCTTAATTAGAATTGAATTACCATTACCAATAATTATATCACGATTACTGCTCAAATTGAAATAAGACGAGAGAGTACCTTGATCGGATGTCATGTAGGTAGTTGCACCGGTGTCCATGTACCAATTTAGGTCAGATTGATTCAAACCAAGGGTGTGCATTGCGGCTTCAATATTGGTTTGTGCAGGTCCCGCTGCGTGATGGGCTTGAGGGGCCGAGGCCCAAGAATCCCACTTTGCTTCCTCGACCCAGTGTTGTACCGTGACTGCTGGACTGAAGGCTGGTTGTTGGACCTTGCTGGATACGGAGAAGCCCATTGGAAGCTGGCCACTGCTGTTGAAAAAAAAAAGGTTGTTAGGCCACGGCCCACTGCCCCAGCACCACTGCCATGGGCCCACTGTTGTTGGGGCTAGTGGGAGCTGGGCCCACTGTTTTGGCTACCATTCCCGTTGTCGACGCGTTTGCCCCCGCGATTTTTCCCGTTGTTTTTACAATTATTTTTGCCGCCGCTATGGGTACGATTTTGGCTCGAATAATCATCAAAACTTGGAGAACTTGTAGAGATCGTCATCATGACGATGGGGCTAGTACTGGTAGCTGTCTTCTTAGCCAAAATTGTTTCTTCCAGCGTAAGCATTGAGCGGGCTTGATAGAATTTCGAAAAGGGGTTACTTTGACGAAAGATTAAAGCAACCCCGTTATAGGCCTCGGACATGCCTGCAACCATCTGTAGGACGAGACGACTATTGCTCACAAGAGCCCCCACGTTGCGAAGTTGATCCGTCAAGTCCTTGAGTCGTTTACAAAAAGATGATACGTTAGGAAAATTCACCATAGCAACTTGAGAAAATTCATGTTCAAGAGTGACAATGCATGAATGACTGTTATCCTGGAAGATATCACGCAATCAATTCCAAGCAGCCATAGCTGTGGAGTTGCATAAATCCATTGGAGAAATTTTGCGTCAAGAGTGACCCATGATTTTGGATCATCTTCTTTGGTGGGCACAACCTCCTCCGTATTACCCTCCGTATAGCAGTCGGAGAGATTATGTGGTGGAGGACTTGATGTGTCATCGCATGAATCTTGAATAATTTCGCCCACGTCCCATATTGGACGTTTTCTAGGTCAAGAACAATAGGAAGAACACTCTTGATGTTAGAATTGTGAGGGCATGACGAAACGTGTTCTTATCAGTCATAGTGAATAGAACAACAAGATTCGGAGAAGGGAAATTTGGAAGGGATGTTTCAGATTTTGATGAGGGAAGAAAAACCGAGAAGGGTAATTTAATTTGTGTCTCGGGTTCAGTGAAATCCGAGGGGGGATTATCAAAATCTATATTCTATTTGGAGACTAATCATACAATTATGGTAAGATTACAAGACTAATTAATATACAAGTGTAATATACAAAATATACCATAAATGCTAATCTTCAATATACCATACACAGATTGTTCTTCTATACACTTAGATAAAACTCGAGTTTGTCACATATAGTTTGCAATAGAGCGAGTGTAAAACAGTAATCCCCAGACAGAAGACTCCCAGATAATTCTCCTTAACGTTGATGCCCAGGAAAAGAAGTAATTTAAGAACCCAATCTGTTATTCAACCAAATAATAATAGAGGTGCATTGGACCGTGAACCAAGCCAATTTGCCTTGGTTAAATGATAATTCAGATTTTACAAAAAAATATTTTCAGAAAAGCTTAACTAATTAAACATTTGAAAATACCCAAAATTACTCAAGCAGGCCCCGCAAATATACAATACACAAATATTGCATTTTCTTTTTTCCAAAAATAAGAGGCTATAGATTAATCAAGGGTATTCTTGTCATCAAAATATGAATATACTGAAAGACACCCAAGACCTCACGTATCACTCACAAAGAATCACACGGGCATAATAGTCATTTAACAATAACTTATTAAGTATTTACTATGTTCCAAAATAATTGATATATTTCTTTATTTGTAATAATTTAATTTAACCTTTTAATTTTTATCTTTTATGCATAACGAGATGATCTATAACCACACAAATATTTTTAATTTGTTTTAGATCTAAAAATATACTTTTATTATTTAAACTTTATGTCGAATTAAACTATATCACATAAATTAAAACGAAAAGAGTACATAATATGGTACTATATATAATTATTGAAGAAGTTTCAACTCTTTTTCCCTCATATATATATATATGTATTAATTCTTTGTTTCTTTCTCTTTCTACCCCACTACCCCAGGCCCCAAGCCTTTTTTTTTTGTTAGCAGCATTACCACCAAAGCTTATGTAATGAAGAGTAGAAATAAAAACAAAAGGTGGTAGATGCATGAAGTAACAACAACTACTACAACAATTACAAACACAATATAATCTCCACCTCTTTCTCTCTCTTTTTTTACCACACCCTCTTCCTCATCCTAATTCTTGATTTCCTCTCTTCACCAACCACTTTTCTTCTTCTTATTAGTATTATTACAGTCTTGTTGTAGTTTTAAGGTACTATTGCCTCTCTATATTTGTAACACTGCTTTTGGTTTTGTTTCTTTTTTTGGTGCTTTTGACTTATGGTTTAACATGTGGGATAATTTGTTAGTACTGAGATTTTGACCTTGGTCATTGTGCTTTAGATGATGACAAATGGTGGTACTTTTTTTTCATGTGGGTGGTAGTACTACTGAGGTTGTTTCATAGTAGTTTTTTCCTTTGTTCTGATTGTGTTGATGTTTGTATCTTGGGTTCTTTGTTCTTCTTTTATCCACAAAAAGGTGGTAGGTTGGTGAGGGTTGACTTGGTCTCCAAGGAGAGATATAACCTTATCTTCCTACTTGGTGTGTTTCTATAGATTCCTTTAGATCTATTTCTGTTTTACTTTATGGAAATATTATCTTCAATGCTTGCTATACTAATCCGTAATCACCTTTGTTCTGGGCTTGTGAACTTGGGGGTTAATGTTTTTTTTTTGTCTGTTGTCACCTTGGTCTTGTCGCTTGAATAATTTAAGATTCTTTATACCATATATGGTATGTGAAATTCCCCAAGGTGACAGTATTGGCCAATACTTCTCTAACTAGTCTAAATGTTAGCTTTCTGTCCCTTTCTTTCCAGGCTTCTGTAATTCTATCATGCAACTTCACAAGTCAGTGGTTTCCTTCTTTTCCCTTTTGCATTGAAATTGGCAGACATATTTCCAGATAGCATCTTTAATTCATTTTCACCTGTCATTTACAAGGTGGTTGTTCTTGTAGAAAGTGCATACTAGCTATTAAAGGCTAAAACTTCCACTACTTGTTTTGTGGGCTTAATTTTAGCAAGGTAGATAATCATCAGATTAGGAAGTGTGGAATAGACAAAGTCTACTTTCTGGAATAGACAAACTTCCACATGACACTGTTCTGGAAGTGATGGTATATGTAATGCTGATAATGTATTAAGAATTACGGTTCAGATATCACTTGCACACTGTTTTATGATGAGTGATATCAATAAATCCATCTTGTTATGCATACATGATCTGAATTCCCAGCCATCTAAGGGCCACATTAGGCATTTCTTCTACTTTGCCTAAGAAGTTGACATCATTCTGCTATGTGCAAATTGAAATGTGTCTTAACCTTTCTTTTCCTCTTCTAAATCCTGTTGTTGTAATTCCGTTTCTCATTGAATAATTGAATTAAACTCTTTATAGTCTTCTTCTTCTATATTTCAAGCGTTCTTATATTGTCACTCTGGTGGTAGGCATAATTGGCGAGCTATGGTGAGCATCCGAAGGCGAAAGCTGTTAGGACTTTGCTCTGGTATGGAAAGTTAGTGCATCTTGGTTGATTATGATAATCGGAGTCGGATAGACTCGTAGTTTCTATAGTTTGTAAAACATGGTTGTCAAGTTTTCTATCTATTGTAAACTAGAATGTCCTGATTTTATTTTCATCTGTTATATTTTTCACTCTCTGGTGAAATTACTTTACAAGTTCAGCAATACTTATGGATTACTTTTCTTGATTCCCGAATGATTATGAAGGACGAAGCGCCTTCTTGGTTCCACTGCCAAAGTTTTCTGAGAATGAACACTTTGTGGATCGTTTCTTCAACATCAAACCCACTAGTGTACATCTAATGCCTTCAACTGATATTGATGAGTCAAAAGAGGTATCAATAGTACATTTCTGTTCGGTATTTCTACTCTGCATTATTTTAAAACCATTTTCACTAATTCTAGCTGCACGCCTTCAGTACTAAGTTTTGTGTCTCAGAAGTAGAAGTGATAGCCTTATATATATATTTCAGTACTGTGCTAATATGTTGCATAAGCCTGAATTTTAGATTTGCCTGATTTTGTTTTTAGAAGGCTCCTCATAATCTTTGAAGACTAGATTCTACTTCTGAACTGACAAGCAAGTAAGAAGGGTGTAATAGTTTAGACACTAACGGCATTTAGCTTAAATGAGATAGAACCAATATGGCGTCACCTTTAACAATTTTAGGACAGCCTCAAGTTCTAACTCCCGCCCTGATCTTTCTAATACGAAGTACGGGGGTGCCTTCTTCTATGGGTCGTTCGACTGTAGTCAACTGTATCTTGAATCAGAAAATGAAGTAGTTTTCAGCTGAATGGTTTTTATGGATGATCTAATTGAAGAAGCGGTATGTGATGCAACTTTTCTAAGCTATGATCCAAAGGGATAATGTCTCTGATCCATTTCCTTCAATGTTGGGTTATCGTGAAAAGATTGACTGGTTTCGATAGCAGTAAGTTAATCTGCTAGAATTCGACCTATTTGAGAGTTTATTTAATACATCTCCTACTAAACCTAATGAAGTACTTAGTCCATACCTTCATGCTTAGTCAAACTAGTTTGCATGATATCGAAGCTCAGAAATTCTATGATCTTATCTTCAGAACTATGTAAAACACTTTCCAGAATACTGACTAAATTAGTTGAAGTGGCTTCCCCAGCCTAGGTAGTTATTTAGTTTCTTGGAAAGGAAAGGGTAAGTGAACACTTTACTGCATTTGGCAAGATATGACCTGTGTTGTATTGTGTGTGTTTCAGCTTGTTCCTCAGATCATTTCATGCCGAAAAGGAAGGGGTCCTCTAGATTCTTCGCAGAAAGCGCTTAATATGGAAAAAGATATTTATGTCTGATGGATGCAAATTCAGTTCACTTTGTTTTCTGTATAACTAATACTGGAAATGACACTCAAAAGGGAAAAGAAAATCTGTCCACTGAAGGAAGGTTTTCAATAATGTCTCCAAGCAATGAGATATTAATGGATAGCCGACCATGTTTGTTGCTCCTTTTACAGTTTTTATGGTCTTACCTGCATTGTCTGCTGGAACTGATAGCATTCTGACTACTAAAACTGAAGTCAAATATTTAATCATCTAAGGTTCTGTCCAGATTTAACTGCATTTTCTCTCCAGATATTTGCTTCTGCTTCAGTTACAGCAAGGAAATAATAATTGATTGCCAACGAGTTCTGGCACGACTATCCTATTGGGGTATTGACTATTAAATAAAACTTCACGCAAAAAGTGACAATATAATTCAGACCTTTCTATTACCATCTATATTTTGGTTGGTGAGCAAATTAAAGCGGATGTTTTCTTCCCAGCTAATGGGATGTTAATGCACAAAGAATCATGTGGAATCCGCTGTCTGACACATTGAATGTGATGCTTTCATTATAAATACTATGTTTATCTAGCATTCCTTATATCCTAATCTATTGTTTCAATGCTCTTCAGAAAACTGCTATAAAGGTTGTTCCTGGATCATCGAATGGTCATGCCTCTGGCTCCTTGATGGAGCAGACCACTCAACAATTTCCAGGTATTTTCTTATGTACTAATGATGGTTTGATCACCTAGTTTCCTGTTCTTCTATTTCATTATATGGTAGATCGTGCTGATATTTATGGTACATACAACGAAGTTCAAGTATGTGCATTTTGGTATCTTCTACATGATTGCACATAATTTTTCAGCTCCACATTTGGCTCAGCTGACTTTAAAATCTTGTTGCTTCTGAAACAAAGTTCTAAACTCACATTAGCTGATAGGGAATATGGTGCTTTACCAAGTCAAGGTTCGGGGAAGGGCCGCACCCTAAAGGGTGTGAGTAGACAGCTTAGTCTAATGCAAGCATTAATGGCTGCTTCCACGGCTCGAACCCGTGACCTGTGGGTCACAGATAACTGTACCGTTGCTCAAAGGCTCCCCTTCACAAAAAAAGAAAAGGAATCACCTTGAATAACTAATTAGTTTCCTCTGTTCATCGATAGTTGTGATATACAACTTCTTCCATCTAGCTTTTGAAAAGCCATATGTTGCTACTATCCCTAGTTCACATTGTATAGCAATTCTTCTGGCCTCAGAATATCGATATTTCATGTTTGTGGGATTTGTCACTTGAAACATAGCTGCTGATTTCTGTCATCAGCATATCATCAAAAAAAGTTCCATCAAATGATGAATTGCTCCATTTTGTTCTTTACCTTAACCAACTTGTGAATTAACTGGGAGCTGTTTGAATACTCCTACTTAAACCACCAGTTCTTGGCTTGACTTAAAGACCCTCTAGTTCCAGAAATCTTAGTGCAGGAATATTCACATCGAGCACTTTATAAGGAATCTCTTATATCTTTACAAGTTCTGCTTGCATTCCTCGAAATAACATTTGTGCATTTGCTGTTCCAGAAGTTAAACGCAGAAAACGACACAGGAGAAAGCACTTTGAAAACCAAGAACCATGTCTCATGAGAGGTGTCTACTTTAAAAATATGAAATGGCAAGCTGCAATAAAAGTTGATAAGAAACAAATCCACTTGGGTACAGTTGGCACTCAAGAAGAAGCTGCTAGACTGTATGACCGGTATCATACTGCCTGCAAA
Source organism: Przewalskia tangutica (assembly GCA_029844215.1). Lineage (NCBI taxonomy): Eukaryota > Viridiplantae > Streptophyta > Magnoliopsida > Solanales > Solanaceae > Przewalskia > Przewalskia tangutica. The sequence goes on along the minus strand of CM056723.1, from coordinate 44,696,878 downwards.
TTTATTTCTCTTGACCTTGTTAAATTCTGCTCCTCCTTCAGTGTGATGTTAAAATTTTCAAATGGAAGCTTAATATGGATGGAATTTTTTTTCCTTTTGAATTTGTAGGGCTGCTTTTATGTGTGGGAGGGAACCGAATTTTGAACTTTCAGAGGAGGAGAAACAGGAACTAAGACAATTCAAGTGGGATGATTTTTTAGCATTTACACGCTCAGCGATTACTAATAAGAGTAAAGTCCCAAACTATCACCACTCCTAGTCATTGTAGCAATTCGTGGTGGCTATACTACTAATCAGATTAAATCTTTTTGTAGAAACTCGAAGACGAAGTGGAGCTGGTGCACGGAGGAAATCTGAGCCTTTAACTTCAGCACTGAACAGTGAGGAGGATGAGGAAGAGGAGGAGGAAGGGGAGCCAGAAAGCAAAGGATTTTCAGCCTCTGAAGATATAGAGCACGACATATCATTCTCTTGATGCCCTCCTCTCCCCTCCGTTTTGTGAAAAATAGTGCTATTGATTCAGCCGCGTACTTACAAGTCGATGATTCTATTACTCGTATAGATTGACACAAATATAGATGCCCCTATTAGGGCGGATGATGATATAATGTCTTTCTATTGTCAAGTTAATTGAGTTTGATCACAAAGTATGTTATTGTGCATGCCTTCAGTTCTATTATCATGCTTGATGATTGTACTTTGACATATGAAAGTGAGATTGATTAGCATCCCTTACCTATTAATAGATGGAATATGGGAGGATTAAAGGAATTTTGGTCATATGAGTATGACAAGAGGATTATAGTAGGTTGAGAATTAGTATAAAATAATCAAACTAAAGCTTTGTTTATGGATATATATAAGGGTGTGTTTGGATTAGCGGTGGACATAATTGATTCTGGCATAATTGATTCTGGCAGAAGTGATTTATGTTTGGATGCAACAATGTAAAAGTGATTCTTATAATTGATTTATGTTTGAATAGTTTTGATCAAAATTTCTTTTGAATGTAGAATTATCAAAATGGACATACATATAAATAAAAATATACATATAAATAGATGGAAGTATGTAAATAAAAATTACAAATAGATAATAGTATTTAAAGTGCAATATAGTACTTAAATATTAGTAGAATATTATTACAATACTAATTTAAAGTGCAAATAGTATTTAAATATTATTACAATACTAATTTTGCATGTACTCTATAATGTATTATATTAATAATACATAAAAGGAATAATATTATACTTAATAGTTATTTTAAAAAGTACATTGGAGTCGGTTTTCAGTTAAAATTGTAGAGCACATTTTACCGCATTTCTCGGGATTAGCTTCATTTAAAATTCTTGGAATAGCTTCATTTATATTAATAATACATTATTAAAAAAGGAATAATATTATACTTAATAGTTATTTTAAAAAGTACCTTGGAATCGATTTTCAGTTAAAATTGTAGAGCACATTTTGCCGCATTTAAAATATTAATAATATTCGGAGTATTTGAAAGAAGACAATAGGAAAAGGAGAAGGATAATCCAAATGAGTTGCACTATTCTCATTCCTAAGTACGAGAAAGGTCCTAAAATTAACAATAACATACTCAAAACTAAACAAGATAGGGTCGTTTTTAAATCATGTTATTCCATTTTAATTTACCTCAAACTAATAGTAATACAAGTACTTTTTTATTGTGTGAAATGGGAGGATAGAATAATAAGATGTGTGGAGGGAAAGGCAGTTGAAATTTTTCCTTAAGATGGCAATGTAACATCATATGCATGGGCCAGTTTCTGTTGGAATAGAATTTAGACAAGTAGCCTCCAGGGGCACAGGCGAGTTGGTAAGTGGCGAGTGATTGAAGTCTGATCGGCTCAAACGTCGAGTTGAGCGTGTGGTAGCAATCTTTCTTTGAAATATTGCGAGGGTTGTTCTTTGGGTTAGATGTCTCGTTGGTCTCTCATGCGGAAGTGCCCTCGATTCATCCCACCTCGCCGATTCTGTCCAGGCTGCAGTACAGGTGGGGGGGTTTCGCCTTCGGGACTTTCCCCTCATCAAAGAATTTAGACAAGTAAGAAATTTCCAAGTTTCTCATGACTTTGTCAAAATCTTGGATTGACCGCCCTTATGAGCTGGTCGATTTGTGGCTCTATCATTGAGAGACTTACTTTTCACAAGTCCTTGTGATTAGACATGCATTTCCAGCCACCCAAACTCCTTTGTGTCCCAAAGATAGGGATGTGCGGGTAATTTCAGCACATATTAACCTATTTATTCCATATTTTAGTGAGTTAGGTGATTTATATTTCAGTTGGGTAAATATGAGCTTCAAATCTCTTTGTAACCTATAATCTCATATATGAACTCACTAGACCCAACTCCAATCCACTCTTCACCACCCAACCTACCACCTATCCCATCTCCGGCCCCCTATACTGTCTATCCACCTCTACGCCACCTCTTACTACCCCTCCCAACCTATATCCACGGCCCCACCTAATGTTTTTTTCTTTTTGATTTATTTATTTAATTTTACCGTTATAAAATTTTATAAAAATTGAAAAAAAAAATTACCTTCCACCACCACCCCATCTTCCCCAACCCCCAACACACACACGCACATTCTCTATTTCATATATTTTATGTTACTTTCATAATAAAATTATAAAAGTGGAAAATCTTTTCTTACCCCATACACATCCTGCCTACCCCCGCACCCCCAACACATGTTTTCTATTTCATATATTTTATCTTACTTTTATAAAAAAAAATATATAAAAAGTGAGATATTTTCTCTTGCCCCACATCCACCCTACCCCACCAACCATCCCTCCTACCCCCTCCCAGCCACATTTTCAATTTCTTATATATTTTATCTTACTTTTATCAAAAAAATTATAAAAAGTTGAGAATTTTTTTCTTATCGCATAACCCCCCCCCCCCTGTTTTATAAAAAATATATAAAAAGTGGACAAACAAATTTTCTATCTCATATATTTTATAAAAAGAGAGAATTTTTTCTTACCCCTCCCCCCCATTTTCTATTACATATATTTTACTTTTATATAAAAAAGAATTAGAAAATAATATTTTTTACCCCACAAACCCCCAACCCCCCAACATTCTTATTTCATATATTTTATTTTATTAAAATTAAGTACTTTTTTATATGAATATAAATATTTGATAAAATTAATTTAATTTGACAAAAGAAAAATTATAAACATTACACTTGAAATAATATTACACTTATATAATATGGGCTAACCAACCCATCCATTTATTACCCTACCCACATTTGCGCAATTCGCAAGAATGCCCTTATTTCGGGGTGGTCTTTAATTTTTGCCTTCGCCTAAAATTTTTGGGTTTCGAGTTCAAACCCCTGATCAATAAAAAATAATAAAAAATCACAAGGCATAGTTTGAACCTGCAAGGCAGAATTTCAAACTCTACATTAAGGTAGAGTTTGCCTACAAACTATGTCTTATCCGGCAGAATTTGTCTTAAGGTCTTCAGGCATAAGGCAAACTCAGTCTTGCGAATTCAAACTCTACCTTGCAATTTTTTTTATTTTTTACTGAGCGGGGATTCAAACCCGTAATCTCGAGATATTTTTAAACGAAAGAAAAAAATTAAAAATTTCAAATTTGAGGAGAAAAATTAAAAACCAGTGCCTTTGAAGGCAATCCACTTAAAAAAGCCCACATTTTACCCATATGAATTATGAACTGGTTGAAACTCAACTCCTTTTTGTTCAAACCATTTTCAATCTAACCAAAACCAACCAAACTCACCCATTTGCCACTCCTACGTGATACTTTGAGGAATCTGAAGAGAAAAACTTGTAGGGCATTTTTTATCGCCCTTATTAGTATAAATCAGTCGCCCTCTTTGAACCATACCAAATAGGGTGACATATAAAGTCGCCCTTTTTGAATCACACCAAATAGGACGACATATAAAGTCGCCCTTTTTGAACCACATCAAAAAGAGCGACATATAAAGTCACCCTTTTTGAACCACACCAAATAGGGCGACATATAAAATCGCCCTTTTTGAACCACATCAAATAGGACGACATTTAAAATCGTCCTTTTTGAACCACACCAAATAGGGCGACATTTAAAGTCGTCCTTTTAGGTATAGCGTAGGTTAATGAAAAACAAAACCCCACAAATTAACCTCCACAATATAAAAAAACGCAAAAGATATGTGAGAGAGATGATGATCATCTGTGTAAGATCGTTCAGTGTTCCACACTTTGCGTAAGGTCTTCATAGTGTCAATGATGAATTAGGGTCCATAACTCAACAATTATTACATGACTAAAGCAAGCCAACTTCAGCTTTAACGTGCTGAGACAAATATGTGCGACATGATAATCATCTCATTGTTTTTTTTATAATGGAAACATATATAAACATTCATCAATAGTTTTTAAGTGCTTTCAATTTCTATTTTAGTCTAATTTTATTGTTCAATTACTAGTGCTCTATTCTTCATAATTGTAAGTTTGTTCATTCACAATCTAATCAATATATATATATATATATATATATATATATATATATATATATATATATATTTAACATTGAGAATTAACAAATAAGAAAAGGAATATAAACTTTAGATTTTTAGTTTAATATGAAAATGAACTAAAGCGCGGAAATATAATGGAAGAAAAATCAGCGAGTAAAACATAATGATGACAGAAGACCTCTGTTTGCCGATCTTTTTTTTGGGATGAGAGGAATGCTAGTGCTAGGGGAAAAGGACAACAAACTTCAAGGAAATTGGCGTAACAGACATCAATTGATAGAGATTTAACTCAAATGTGCAATTTCATTCAATTGCTAAAAAGTGGAAAGTATGATTAAAAATTGCGTGAGATTAACTGTTACAATTTGTATTGAATCACAACAATTTCACAGACAACCGAATTTCATGTATTTGTGGAGATTATTACAAATCTCCAGGATAAAGGTGTCACAATAAAAATTATTTTGTGTATGTCTAAACAAATGACACAAATTCAATGTATAGTGGATGTCTTATCAACCTCCAACGATAAATCGCCACAAAAATATTTATTTTGTGGTAGTTCACACAAACGCCACAAAATAAATGTATGATGGAGGTTTTTTAGAATCCACGTAAATAAACCGCCACGATATACAATTTTTTTTATAGTGACCTCAGAAAAAATCAAATTAAGTTTAATACTTAAAGCCCGATAATAAAGTTGAAAAATACTATTTTGCATGCCGAAAGATGCTATGAACTAGTGCAATATTATATCACTCAAGCATGATAATAAGTCAACGAGGTGTATTTGAAATAATATAGCGTTTAGGGAGAATCCTTGAGCCAAGCCAAGTAGAAAATCATATGATGAACTTAAGTTTCAAATGAGTGGCACAAAGCCTAACTTTAGTGTTAAAATAATATTCTTAATAATAGTATTAATGTAAAGATCTTCTTATTATGGTATGTTGTAAGTAGGATATTATTAGAATTGAATAGGAGATATTATTAGAATTAAATAGGAAGATATTAAGGAGAAGATCACTCTAAATATTTATTGTATTACATGTATATATTCTTGCCATATGGAATGAAGAAAGATGAGGAAAATGTTCTTTCATGGTATCAAAGCACATGGGCCTGAATGTGGCCCATTCGGTATTGGGGAGAGACTGTGACCTGATGGGCCAGATTGTGTATTAGTGTCCAAGACAGTGGGTTGGGCGTCATTTGTGAAGGACACGGTAATGGGTTTAAAGAATTTTGTCCATTAGCAGTGGTAGTGACCGAACTATGAGACAATGGTTGGGTAAAAATTGGGTGTATCCCGGCATCCAGAAACTCATACGTGGGAGATCGTGACTCATGGATTTTTCTAAACGGGAATTGAGTTTCATCAAAGATAACATGACGACTAATACAAATCCTATTGGAGGATAGATCATAGCATTTGTATCCCCGATGATGGGATGGGTATCCCAAAAAAATGCATGGAGTAGATCTTGGTTGTAATTTATGGATGGTGGTGGATGGGAATAATGGATAACACAAGCAACCAAAGATTCGGAGATGAGAGTATGTCGGTTCTCGAAGGTACAGTAATTGAAGGGGTGTTTGGTGTGATGTATGTTTGTTTGGTAGTATATTCAACAAATAAGTAGCCATCTGAAGTGCATGATGCCAAAAGTTAGGGGGAAGTGAGGCATGAGCGAGGATGTCTGACAATATTATTTATGGTTCGTATTTTGCGTTCGCATCCATTTGTGAAGATGTGTGGGGCGTAGAAAGCGAAAATTCAAACCATTTGTTTTGCAAAAATCCCAAAATTGTCTATTATCAAACTCCCGCCCGTTATCACATTGGATGTTTTTGATATCCCGTTCAAACTGTTTTTGGATGAAAGCTCTAAAACTAAGGAATGTAGAAAACACTTGGGATTTTTTCGATATGGGAAATGTCCACAAGAATTTAGAGTAATCATCTAAAACAAGCAAATAATATCTATGTCGAAGAGCTCAATACGAGGATGTCCAAATATCACAATGTATAGTATCAAATGGCAAAAAGTGCAATTAGAAGAAGATTCAAATGGTAGTTGAATATCTTTTCAAAGGACAAGATTGACACTTATTAAGAGTTCGTGTACATGAAATTAAATTATTACGTTTGAGAGAGTTTAAAGCAGACTCTCGGATGTCCCAAACGTTCACGCCATAAATTGGAATTAAAAGCGGACAAAATTAAAGTGTTTTTAGCATGCGGTTGTAGTAGTGAAGTAATCAATAAAGTTCTCTCGGCTATCACGTCATTAGTTGTGCCGCTACAAAATCACACACAGTAAAACCAAAAGGATCAAAAGCTACGGTAACCCAGTTATCTGAAGTAAACTTTCGAACGAAGATTAGGTTTTTGATTAATTGTGGTGCATGAATAACATTTTTCAAGGCTAATGGTGGATTTGGTTTGGACAATTTAGTAGAACCATATCCTTTTATTGGAATGGAATGGCCATTTCCGACAGTTATACCATTTGATTTGCTCAAATTAAAATAGGACGTAAGATTACCTTGGGATGACGTCATATGTGACGTTGCACCTGAGTCCATATACCATTAGGTATGCAGTGGATTAAGCCCGGCGTGTACATGCGTATTCGATGTCGCCGGTTGGCCCATCGTTGAGTGGGCCTCGTTCCACCGAGGCCCAGATAGATGTTGTCCGCCCATTATTCGCCCAGCCTCACTGTTGGGCTTGTTTAAATTCGGCCCAGCAGTGGGCTGGACAAATCCAGCAAAGGCCTGTGAAGGAGACACAGTGGGCGAAAATGTGGAATTGGGCCTGGCCCAGTTGGTTGTAGGGTAAGGACAAGGGGGTCCAGCCCAATTCCATTGTGGCCAGGCCCACTGTGGTTGATGTCGGTAGTGTCCACCACTGCCACTTCTTCTGCCAGCGTTGCTGCCATACCCGCCGCTGCCACGGCCGCCGGAACCACCGTCGTCGCCGGAACCACCACCGTCGCCGCCGCCGGAACTCCCGCCACCGCCGGAATTTCGATTGTTCCAGTTTCTGTTGCGGTTTCCACCTTTTTTATTCCCATGCCGTCCTTTTTTACCCCGGTTATTTCCATCATTGGTGACCATGTACGCCGATTCGGTTGTGTTAGCAACCTTTTTAGAGAAGCCTTGTTCTTCTAGGATTAACATAGATCTTGCTTTGTAGAATAATGGAAGTGGGTTACTTTGACGGATAACGGTGGCAACTCCGCTATATGCCTCTGTCAATCCGGCAACAAGTTGTAGAACCAAACGGTTGTCGGAGACGGGGGAACCAACATTTTTTAATTGATCCGCCAACACTTTGAGGCGTTGACAATAAGCGGAGGCATTAGGAAAATCCTATATATCAACACCGGAGAACTCTTGTTCCAAAGCAATTGCACGGGAGCTTTAATTATCATAAAAAATGTCCCGTAATCGATTTCAAGCATCAATTGCTTTAAAATCTGTTTCCATGATCGTGTGCAACAAATCAGTGGAAATTGTTGAATATATCCAACCAAGAACAGTGGCATCTAGGACATCCCACAATTCTTTGTCTTCATCCGATGTCAAAATTTTTTCTTTGCACTTCTTTCTAGGAATTGCTGTGACAAGACATGCAGGTGGGCTCTTTCTCTCCCAGAAGAAGTATGCATCTGAGATCGTGGAACAGGCTGGAATGGCCTCTTGCAAACCCTCAGCGACACCGGTGGACACAAAGTCCAAATTAAGTGTCATCTCTAGCAAACCCTTTGCTGATCCAACATTGTACCGCAGCCTAGCAGGCGTGTTGCAATATCTCACTTTTACCATACCATACATAACATATGACGTGCAACAAGTGTGCTTATTCATGCATAATCCGATGGAAGAACATATGCAGGCACTCAAACGCATTGTACGCTACATTAAGGGCACTCAGGAATATGGATTACATCTTTACTCATCTTGCATCTCCAAACTTGTCACTTATACAGATGCAGACTGAGCAGGCTGTCCGGACACCAGATGCTCCACATCTGGGTATTGTGTCTTCCTCGGTGATAATTTAGTTTCATGGTCTTCCAAACGGCAACCCACAGTATCACGCTCCAAATCTTTGAAGTTGAATCTGATGTTGTTGCCAATGTTGTGTCTGACTCATGCTGGATTCAGAATCTTTTACTAGAACTTCATTGCCCAATTCCGAAGGGTACTATGGTTTACTGTGACAACATTAGTGCGATATATCTCTCTGGAAATCCAATACATCACCAGCGCACTAAACATATTGAGTTGGATATCCATTTTGTCCGTGAAAAAGTGACTCGCGGACAGGTGCGAGTATTACATGTCTCAACGCGTCATCAAATTGCAGATATCTTCACGAAAGGGCTTCCGCTGATTTTATTTGAAGATTTTCGACGATCTCAAGATTCGCGCCTCCAACTTCAATCATGAGTGTTAAAATAATATTCTTAATAATAGTATTAATGTAAAGATCTTCTTATTATGGTATGTTGTAAGTAGAATATTATTATAATTGAATAGAGATATTATTAGAATTAAATAGGTGATTAAATAGGAAGATATTAAGGAGAAGATCACTCTATATATTTATTGTATTACATGTATATATTCTTGCCATATGGAATGAAGAAAGATGAGGTGGTATGTTGTAAGTAAGATATTATTAGAATTGAATAGGAGATATTATTAGAATTAAATAGGTGATTAAATAGGAAGATATTAAGGAGAAGATCACTCTACATATTTATTATATTACATGTATATATTCTTGCCATATGGAATGAAGAAAGATGAGGAAAATGTTCTTTCATTTAGACTAACATAACTCAATACTCACTCCAGTTTGAAATAAATGTCCACTTAGCATTTTTCATACGCCTTAAAAAAATATTAATTTCTAAAAAAATAAATGTTTTGACTAAATAATTTTTATTTAATAAGATTCTTACTTGTTTATTGCAATGAGTAAATAGAGATAAATATGAAAAAATGAAATTAACTCCTTGATTTTATAAGAAACACTTATTTTAAATTAAAATAGAAAAATTAAGTGGACACATATTTTGAACCGGGGAGTAACATATAAAGAATTTGAAACTTCAAGACCGTGGAATTTCAACTTGTAAAAGTTGAAACTATAAGATATTGTCCTTGAGTTCAAAAGAGATGTCATGCTAGAAATAATCATTTTCACATTATTTCAAGTGCATATTTCACTATCATAAAATTTATATATTTTACCATTATTTCATGTATGTTACCTATTTTAAAAGAGTATCAATATTTTACAAATATTACCTATTTTGAACTCCAAGTAGAATAATTTAAACTCCTTAAATCGCTCTTGGAATTTAGATTTATGAGTTTGAGCTTTTATAAATTCAATAAATGTTCAAACTCCGTGAATCATTTCTTGGAGTTTGAAACTCATGAATTTTCCAAACTCCGACATATCCATTTATCGAATCTTGGAATTTTAATACCATTTGCTGACATTGGTCCGTATTTTATTCAAATATTATTTTCACCTTAAAAAAAAATTCTCTAATTAAAATTTGATTGTCAGAGTTAAAAACTAATCTTTCCACCTAATTTTCAATTTTACTTGGTCCAGGAGTGCACCTCTCTCATAGGATTCAAGTCCTCTACCAAAATTTGAAAAAAAAAAAGTAGTAGAATCTTATAGGGTTTTGTTGGGTCTAAAACACACAAGTAAGGTATAACGGAAGTTTAAAATTTTATGAACTTACTTGCCCCAACAAAGCCGTCTGGTATAATTACGTTACAATTGAAATCTGCAAAGACGCAAGAAACTTACAGTTTGTGATTATTGCAGTCTTTATTAAAAAATGCGCACACGATTATCTCCTTGGGGGCAAGCCTTCGCTACGGTATACTCCTCTGTCAGGAAAGCCAGGAAATATTAGCAGAGGTTTGAGATGATTTTAATTTCTGAACTATGAGTTCAGAAAGTAAGAAGGTTTAGTTAAAAACTCTAACTTAAATTATAAGGTTAAGTGACAAATATATAGGGGGGAAACCTAAATCAAATCAGACTTGGATCAGGCCTTAAAACTTGTCCAAAATTCGAAATTAGCGTCGCGGCTCTACCTCCTAGGCGTCGCGGCGCCTCCCCTTTGTTTTAATATTTCTACACGTTTTAATTTTAATTAAATCCAAAATCTAATTTTGACTTAATTAAATAATTTCCATCAAATAGAAATTATCACATAATTTATTATTGTTTAAAATATCTCAATTCTAAATTGAATATTTCATCCTCTCTCAATATACCCTTAGACCGAAAATACAATCGACTTAGTGTGACCCTTTAGGCCTTCTCACATCGACACTTAATCAAATTAAGGTTCACACGAAACTCCTAGACTGCGCCGGTGACGAACTCAATGTGTGAAGTACGTTTACAAGACTCATAGTAAACACAACCTCTATGCAGGATGATAGATTCCTTTCATTCTCAACATATTCGATCGAGCTTAGGATTTTTCAAGTGTCTATCCAAATGGCTTGATCACTTTATCTCATCCATATTAGTCGACAACTAGATCATATCCAAGATATGTCTCTTGAATTGGCCAATGACTTGGTCGACCTAATATTACTGAGAAGTTGAGTGTTATCTCGAATATCTAATCGAGGAATGAATCATATTCTTGGCTCAACTACCACCTTAGTCTGTATTGCAATGTACCCAATACAAGTCATGTCTTATCCTACAAGGAATTTAAGCTTAGGACAGGATCAAAGTACATTACTCTACAAACCAGGTGCGTATTGACCTCAAGTCAAAGGACCACTATCTCCCACATGTTGATAATATTCTAGACATGTATAACAAATAGTTTATCAGCAGGATATGCCAATACCCTCTAAGAGTATCCATGTGTCCATCACTAGTAACTATTACTAGTAGTAAGTGAGACATACTGTTGACACCCAATTTTGACCTATCTTTTGGTTATTTCTTGAAATTTTAAGTACTTATGAACATCGCATTTTTATCATGTTTTTATCTAATATTCTATGTTTTATTTTTAACAAAATGACATCACATCTCTTATTTTAAATTAAGCATTAAGTCTTTGTTAATATTATGTTTTATTATTATTACTCAGTTATTTTATTTTAATAATTTTGCATATTTTAAATAATTTTCTTTTAAATAACAAACACCCTTTTTATTTTAATTCCAATCCAACACACTTTTATTTTCCCCCAAAAAAATCAAATCCCACTTTTTATTTTCCCAAAAAAAAAAACTAAAACCCCTACCCATCGATCAGCAGCCCACACCCCTTTAAGACTCCTCTTTCATTTTAAAACTGAGGCACCCTCTCCTCTTCGACAACATCACAGCCGCACTTTCATTTTCTTAACCTCAGCATCAACTCCCTATAATACACTCCTTTCATTATTTTTGAATCTCAATCCCTATTCCCCTTTTTAATCCAGTCGACACCCATCCCGTTGGGACTGATTATTCTCGGATTCCATCTCTCCCATCACCACCACTGCCCTTACACCACGGTGGCGTCGCTCCGGCGTACCTCGCCGTGGAAGTGACGCCGCCGTCCCATCTGGCTACTGAATCTGGTCGACATTTCCGGCGACGCTATTGTTTGTTCTTCAGCTTTGTTCTATATTTTATGTTGGTTTGACTGATTTTTCTGACCTTGGTTTGGCTTTATCTTTGATCTACTGCATACTGGTTGTTGAGACTAACTTGTTGATTTTTGCGTTATCTCGCCGGAGTTTTGAAACTCCGGCGACTCCTGTTGGCTTATCTTTCGACCTTGGCCCTGCGTTATTTTGGGGGTTCGCTGGTTTGCTGTCGGTTATCGGACTGATTTTCTCATTTTTGTTTTGTATCCTGCCGGAGTTCTAAAACTCCGACGATGTTCTGAAGTTTCGATGGCTGTAGTACGTTTCTTGGCGACCTGCGTCGCTGCATTTTGTCTACTGTTTTGATGTTTTCCGGCTGTTCGATAGACCGATATTTCCGGTGATATTCTAAATCCCGATGTGTTCACTGTGTTGCTACTCCTGCTTCGTTTATGCCTTCCGTTTTGTGGACTGTTTTGACCATTCTGCCTTTTTACCTTTATTAAACTGATTTTGAACAAATTGCTACATTTGAATATTGGGTATTTACTGATTTGAAACAAATACTACACTTGCTGGCCGATGAAAAAGTTATCCGTCGATTTTCAAGGTCTCCTCTGTATAAAAGACGGATTTTACTTTTAGTTTATTAATTAATTTTTGTTATTATTTGAAAAATATTTACTCTCTTACTAACATCTTTACTAAGTTTTTATGCAGGTATCCGGAGATACATTTCAAGAAGATGCTCTCCGAAATTCCATTTTTTTGTTGTTGTATTTTAATTTTAAATTCATTTCATTTTGTATTGCATTTTATTGTAATTGTAAATTATTGAAAATGCTTAGAATAGGTAGAATAAAAAGTCAATATATAATTAATCTAGGTTTGACCGTATAACCGTAAGTTAGCGGATCTTAAAGGATGTCTAACCCCTTCCTTTAGGATAATAAAGAATCCTGATCCAGAATCTCATTAATTTTACATACCTTTAAATGGAGATCAATTGTGGTATTTTTATTGCAATAGTTCAAGTGTCCTAATTCAGTTAACTAATTAGGTGAAGACTTCTCAATACAAGTATTTTTGCTTCATCCAGGGAACCGCTCCAAAAGAGCAACGTTGTGGATACCGTTTAGACCTCGCGGTCAAAATCGGGCGCGACACATACTACATCCTCTAAGAATGTGATGCAAATCATATGTCGACTTATAATATATCATTGATATATCATTACATCCTCTAAGAATGTGATGCAGATCACATGTCGACTTATAATATATCATTGATATCTCATTCTCAATGATCATCAGTCTAGGCTACTTTAAGAACTATGTTCTATCATTAATATCTCACACTATCAATGACAACGTTTAGTTCAAGAGATGCACATTAATGAATAATACAAACAATCAAATAATAATTCAGTAATTGCAAATGTCATAAATATATTAATCTCATTAATAATACGAATGTGTTCAAGTACATCTGTCCCTAAAATGATTGTCTCTAGGACATATATACTTTCAATCACCCACTTGGCCTAGAGCCAATCTCCAACGTGTCTAATGCCCATATTTTCAAAATGACCATTATTCTTGACTAAGCTTAATGGTTTAGTAAATGGGTCTGCTAGATTTTCATCTGTGGGAACATAGTCTAACTTTATTTCTTCAGTTTCCACCATCTCTCTAAGTATGTGGTATTTACTTGGTACATGCTTATTTCTATTGGTTGATCTTGGTTTTTTAGCTTGCGCAATAGCACCAGTATTGTCACAATAAATTGTTATTGGACTAATGGCACTTGGAACAACCCTTAGTTCCTTTGAGAACTCAGATATCACGACAACTTCCTTGTCAGCTTCCGATCCAGCAATGTACTCGGCTTCTGTTGTCGAATCAGCAGTTGTAGTTTGCTTGGAACTTTTCCAACTTACTACTCCACCATTTAAAATGAAGGCATATCCAGATTGAGATTTGAAGTCATCAAGATCTGTCTGAAAGCTAGCATCAGTGTACCCAACAACTACTAGCTTTTCTTGTCCACCATAGACTAGGAAATATTATTTAGTTCATCTAAGATACTTAAGAATATTCTTGACTACTTTCCAGTGTGTCTTCCCTAGGATTCTGCTGGAATTTGCAAGTCATACTAAGTGCATAGGCCACATCTTGCCTTATACAGGTCATGTCATACATGATTGATCCTATAGCTGAAGCATATGAGATCCTCTTCATGCGTTCAAGTTCTGCAATAGTCGAATGACTATCCTTCCTTGATAACTTGATGTCTTGACCTATAGAAGATTTACTTTCTTGGAACTCTCCATTGAAAAATGTTTTAGCACTTTGTCTATGTATACGGACTGTGACAGCCCCAACAATCTATTAGGTCTATCTCTGTATATCCTAATTTCAAGAATGTAGCAGGCTTCACCTAAGTCCTTCATCATGAAGGTGTTGAATAACCATTCCTTGACTGATTTCATGAGAGTCTTATTATCTCCTATTATCAATATGCCATCCACATATATGACAATGAAGACAAAACTCCCATCTGTGCGTTTACTATAAACGCATGAGTCTTCTTTGCTTCTAACAAAGTCAAACGATTTGACTGCATTGTCAAAGAAAATATTCCAACTCCTTGAGACTTTCTTAAGTCCATAAATAAACTTCTGTAGTTTGCATACTACTTTGGGTTGAGTCTTGGATGTAAAACTCTCTGGTTGTATCATATACACCTCCTCAATTAGGTTACCATTGAGGGAGGCAGTTTTAACATTCATTTGCCAAATATCATAATCATAGTATGCAACAATTGCAAGCAAAATCCAAATGGACTTAATATTTGCAACAGGTGAAAATGTTTCATTATAATCGATCTCAGGCCGTTGATTATAACCTTTAGCCACCAATCTTGCTTTATAAGTCTATACTTTTCCATATGCATCAATCTTCTTCTTAAAGACTATTTGCATTCTATGGGTCTAACCCCTGTTGGCAAATCAACCAAGTTACATACTTGATTTATGTACATGGACTCCATTTCGGATTTCATGGTTTTATGTCATCTCTGTGAATCAATGTCTAACATTGCTTCGCTGTAGGTAGTAGGCTCATCATCATCAGGAATATATATCTCATTGTTTGTCTCAACAAGGAGATTAAGTCTTTCAGGTGCACGATGAGTCCTAGTGGTCCTACGAAGTTGAATATTCTGTGTTTCAATGTTTGTTGCATTTTGATTGTGAGAAGGTGTTTGTGTGTTGGACAATCCAGCATCTTGAGAACTTTCAAAAATATCATTTTGAACAGGATGTTGCACAACCATTGTGTCATCCTCCATTGGTTGTGTGTGATAATCTTGCATTTCTGAATTATTTTTCAATGCACTCCCACTGGCTGAAGGGCGTACTCTAAATACCCAATCATCATCAAATACTCCCACTGAATCCTTGCCTAGATCATTTGACAAGGGTTCATTCTCCACATTATTTTGTTCTTCTTGAATTTCTTCAAGTTCTATCTTGTTGTAACTCTGTTCCTTATAGACATATTCTTCTTCAAGGAAAGTTGCATTTCTGGAAATAATTACTTTATGTTCGCTAAGAAGATAGAAGTAGTATTCCCTAGTTTCCTTAGGATACCCCACAAAATAATGCTTCTCACTTTTAGATTCCAATTTGTCAGTAAGTAACTTCTTTACGTATGTTGGGCACCCCCAGGGTCGCATGTGTCTAAGTGTTGGCTTCTTGTCATTACATATCTCATATGGAGTCTTCTCTACTGACTTTGATGGAACTCTGTTCAAAACATAGATTGAGCTTTGTAATGCATATCCCCATAGGTATGTAGGTGAGAAGCTCATCATGGATCTAACCATATCTAATAAGGTCTGATTTCTCCTCTCAGCAACACCATTCATTTGTGGTGTTCCGGGAGGTGTCCATTATGATTGAACTCCATGAAGCTTCAAGTAATCTAGAAATTGTTTACTTAAGTATTCACCTCTTCGGTCTGATTGAAGAGTCTTAATACTTGTTTCAAGTTGTTTCTCTACTTTTGACTTATACTCCATGAACTTCTCAAAAGCTTTAGACTTGTGTTTCATAAGATACATATGACCAAATCTTGAGAAATCGTATGTAAAAGTGATTAAATAAAGAAAGACTCTCTTAGCAACGGCCCACATACATCGGTATGGACTAACTCAAGCAAATATTTGACACGTACCTCTTTCCCAGAAAGAGATTTAGTTGTCATCTTTCCTCTTAAGCAAGATTCACAATTAACATATGACTCTAAGTCAAATGGTTCAAGGTAGTCTAACTTCCTTAATCTTGATATCCTTGATTCATTGATGTGACCAAGTATGTAGTGCCATAAGTAGGTGGGGTTTCTTGGATTACTTATTTTAGCTCTTTTATTTTGAATGTTAAAAATTTCATGGTTGCAGTTTAAAACATATAATTCATCCACAAGCGGTGCATTTCCACAAATAAAACCATTATATGATAAAACATAACTTCCATTGGTAATAAATGAGGAAAACCCCTCAATGTCTAACATAGGGACAAAAATAATATTCCTCGTTAACGAGGGAACAAAATAACAATTATTAAGTTCTAAATAAAAGTCTGAAGGTAAATCTAGTCTATAAGTCCTCACGCGTTCAGCATCAACTCTTGCTCTGTTTCCAACGCATAGATCTACTTCCCAAGGTCCAACCTTTCTGCTGTCAATCAGCCCCTGCACATTGTTACAAATGTGTGAGCCACTAGCAGTATCTAATACCCAACAGTGAGAATTAGTTATAGACATATTTATTTCAATAACAAACATACCTTGTCCAGCAGGGCCAGAAGCACCTTGTGTTTTGTCTCCCCCTGGGGCTGTACAATCCTTCTTCCAATGCCCCTTTCTCTTGCAATTGAGGCAAACATCAGCAGCTATCTTGGCCTTATTTTGAACAACTCTTCGAGGCTTCACAGCTGTGGGTGTGGCGGCAACCGCTTTACCCTTCTTCTGGACATTCTTACCCTTAGGCTTGAACTTGCTAGATGAGCCCACCATGAGCAAAGCTTTACCTTTAGAGGTGGATGATTCTGTCACGACCCGACCATACGGGCCGTGACCCGGCGCCCTAATGACGCCATTACACTGACCTGTCACATAATCAACTGACACTAAGGGTGAGAAAATTCGGCAGCACAACGTTGCATCTATAACATATGCCCAAAGTAGGCGAGCTGACAAGGCTGCCTTACACAACTAACCAACATGTCATAACAAGCTAGCCGACAAGGCTGCCACCAAATAAGGGAACATCCCAATAAAAGGAATACAAACGTTCAACTGAACAAAACATGATTATAACCCTCATAAACCAACCCAACACATACAACCCACAAATGTCTACAGACCTCTATGACAAGATAACGACATATGACGGGACAGGACCCCGTCGTGCCCCTAAATATACATGAGTCAAAATAATAGGGTTCTGTACCAAAATAACTAAGCTCTGAATCAAAGGAGCTCTTCAATCAGCTGAACAGGAATCCTAGACTGGAGGATCACCGAGCACACTGCACTGCCAAGCGTGAACACAATTCCGAGAGAAAGGGGTCGACGAAATAATGTGATCGAGTATGTAAACGTTAAATCGTAGGAGGATCGTATCGCCGTAAGATAACATGAGACATGTATGAAACAAAAACAGAGATACCAATGCAATTGTACCATAAGAAAAGGAAGTTATGCATGTCTAACCATCATCATAATCAAGGACACCTTCCGTACATATAACTACCCATCCCATTCTGGGACTCGGTCCTCATACTTCGTACATATAACTACCCGGCCCATTCTGGGACTCGGTCCTCATACTTTGTACATATAACTACCCAGCCCATTTTGGGACTCGATCCTCATTTTCCGTGAATATAGCTACCCGGCCCATTCTGGAACTCGGTCCTCATAACACCATCCATAGAACATATAATCACAACTTACACAAATAGAATATCATGAGAAACCATATGCAATACAAACCATCATCTGAGACGCCATGGAATAATTTTATGCATTTTAAATCATCATATAAGACCCAATGGAATAATCATATGCATTTTAAATCATCATATAAGACTCAATAGAATAAGTAAACTAAGCTATCCTTTAGAAAATCAAGGCACGATCATATTATGGTAACATGATCGTCAATTCTTAGGATTACTCTTGGTCGCACTAGCCAACTCACTATTTAGGATATGTCTCGTCTAGTAATTCAACCTATAATAATGGTAACACGTTCGTCAATTCTTAGAATTACTAGCGTACTTCATATCGAATGACGACTTCATATTTCTATAAAAATTTGGGCATTTCCTCGCTTATACGCACTTCCACAATTAACCAACAAGCCAATCGGACCAACAACAAGTCATAACTCCAAAGATATTAAAAGCCCATCTACTCGACATATATACCCCAATTATCCATCCTTTCTCTTTACACTTATGGAATGTATTCAAAGTAGCAATCAAGGTGATTAATGCACCTATTTATCATGTTCCCTCAAATAATCCAATCTTCTAGCAAATCCGAGTCCAAGAATGCAAAATCATATTTCTATACCTTACTTCCCTTTAGACATGTAGTGGTAATTACCATAACATTTATGCATGTTCATAACTTATATTTTCATCGTCATAATTCTACCAAAACAGTCCCTTAAGATTACAACATAACATGTTCAATAATTTCCATGGAATTTAGGCCAACAACAATAAGAATTTCATTTCTTCTCTTAATTTCTTAATATCAAATTTCTTCTTTTATATTCCAACACTTTCCTTTAATAAATCACAACTTAAATCTCAGGATTTCTTTCAATCTTAACATGCAATTAGTAACAAAATAACAACACGACAATCGAATACGACAATTCCAAGATTAGTAACATTAGTCCTAATATCGGCTACAACATTCAAATTATTCACATGCAATGTCTAAATTCAAGATTTCTTCCTAACACAAGTCCATTACTTCAACTACAACAATATGCAACTTCAATTATAGCATAGAAAGAAGAATTTTCATACCTTAATTTAATCCCCAAAACAGTCCCGATTTTTAGCCACTGTTTCGCCAGCTGAACTTGTAACGTCCATAACTCTCTACTCCGGTGTCCTATCGACGAGCGGTTTGTTGAGTTGAAAACTAGACTCGACGAACTTCATTTTAGGCTTTTGAAATACCCAAAAACTCCTAATTTACGAGGAAATATATTCCTCCAAAGTGCACTAAAATTCTGCCTAAAATCCCGATTTTTGTCCCAACTTTCATCAAATTCTTGTCCAATTTGTCACTTCTACAACTCCAAATCGACAATTATGTGTTCTACAATGTTAACCCATCATTCCTACACATTCTTCTTTCCAAAAACTTGTCCAAAACTTGGAAAATTTGAGCCCAAAAATCAAGCGCTTTTCTGCCTGATTCTTTGGTTTTGCCACTGTTTTGTGGTGCAAAAATTGGCTTGTACTTTGTGGAAAAATCTAGGCTTGAAAGAAGAAATAAAAAAAACTTCAATTGCTATGAAAATGGGTGAGATTTTTGGCCAAGGTGTATAGGATAAGAAGATGAGAAGGAACAATGTTTTGAAATTGAAATGGGAGATAAAAGGGTTTACTAATTTCTTTAAAGCAACAAAAATCTGAAAATTGAAAGTTACACTTAGCTCCCTTAAATATTATACTTAAGTCCCTCATTGTCTACTTAAATTAAATCAATCCCCCAAGTAATAAATCTTAATCCCACTTCTTTTAATCTTAACTCCCGTTTCATTTAATCCCCGGGAATTTCATAAGGTCTCGTATTTTTCATGTCATAATTCTTATAATATGTTACTAACCCATAACGGAAATATACAACAATCATTTTCAATTCTTTTGTCACGCTCATTGTAACAAAAAATTTCGGAATCACATCCTTAAGTATATTAATTTCCTTAATAATGTTCTTAATTATAGTCTTAAACCTACGAGGTGTAACATATTCGAAGGTCTTTAACATGTTATGAAGCTCTGGGAGATTCGCTTTGGTTCCATTCATGTTATTCACAATGAAGTTCTCAAACGAAACAGGAAGCGAATTCAAAATTAGGTTGACAGAAACTGTTACGGGAAACTTCATTCCAATCGAAGCTAACCTTTCTATTAACCCAATCATCTTCAAAACATGTTGTGACACCTGACCCCTTCGTTCAACTTACACTTAAAGAGATCTCTCAACAATTCATACTCCATTATCTGAGACTGTGAGTCATAGAGACTCTTCAAGTGTTCTAGCATCTCGTTGGGGCCCATATTTTCATGTTGTCTCTGTAACTCAGGAGTCATAGAAGATAACATGACACATTGTGCCGCAATAGCATCATCAAGATATTTCTGATAGGCCGCCTTGTCAAACAGGGCGTATGCTTCAGAATCTTCAGCAGGGACTGTAGGGAGTGTTGTATCCAATACATACTCAATCTTTTCTAATCGCAACACCAAACGCAGATTTCTTAACCAGTCAGGAAAATTAGCTTCATTCAGCTTGTTTGTTTCAACTAACATTTTAAGTGACAGATTCGACATTGTAACTGAAGAAAAGATAGACTTGAAATTAATACTCTAATATAATTTCTATTGAACACATTCGTTAACTAACTAACATGGTCTTTTGTTTAATTAGCTCCCACTATTTTAACATATTCTCTTAACCAGTCAGGAAAATTGGCTTCATTCAGCTTGTTTGTTTCAACTAACATTTTAAGTGACAGATTCGACATTGTAACTGAAGAAAAGATAGACTTGAAATTAATACTCTAATATAATTTCTATTGAACACATTCGTTAACTAACTAACATGGTCTTTTGTTTAATTAGCTCTCACTATTTTAACATATTCTTTTACCCCATGAAAGAATACAGACTCATATTAAATCGGTTATAATGGGCCAAGATCCAGACTCACGTTGTCTCCGCGTTTGCTGAGGCTGATAACTTCAACAACATGATCTGGTAGGTCTCTAAACCAATTACAAACAATTTGCAACTCTTGATTGACCGAATGTTCTAAACAAATGATCTGTGTCCCTCGGTTGTCCGACACTGGGGCGCCAAGACAGCCTAGCAAGTCAATCCCGTTACGCAGCTGCAATTATGTATCTAAGTGGGCTTAGCCTTTATCGAGCAAACACTGGGTGTAAATACTCACGAAGGTTTATCACTTACTACAACATTTATATGTATCTATGAAAGGGTCTGAGTCCTCGTAGACTTAGAACAAATGCTAGGGCATAAATACTCGTCTCGCCAAAAAGGATTTTGCACCACAATCAATTATAACGGACGACGCGTTCATTTTAAATTAGACTTGTATTAAATTTGGGGAACATTTTATTCAGGGTTATGACCAAGATCAACTATTACATGTTTCAAACATTACTCAAAGCATTCAAACATGTATTTGGGCGCCGTCTACCCAAGCATGACAGCGGACTCTAAACTAATTTTGGACGCAGCTTATCCAAGCATGATTACGGACTCTAAACTAATTTTGGACGCAGCCTATCCAAGCATGATTGTGGACTCTAAACATAATTTTGGACGCCGCATATCCAAGCATGATTGCGGACTCTAAACTTAATAAAGTAAATGACAATCATTTAGCACGTAAACAGTATACAAACATATTGTGTAATAATAATCATGGATTAAACGTCGAAAAGCTGAGATTTTACATTTTGAAAATCCGGCGCCGCGACGCTGATCAGGAAGAAACTTTCTGTTATGTGAATTAGGGTCGCGACGCTCCACCATGGGGTTGCGGTGCTTAGGTTCCAGAAAGTGAATTTTAAAATGAAGCTTTTAATCATGTCTCTGAAGTTACCGTGATCGGCAACGCGACACCATCGTGAAACCATAACTGCGCGTCGCGGCGCTGACGTCCTTTTCAGAGCGATTCCGTGCTTGATTTTATAAAAATCGTCAAATCCCTAAATCTAATTTAGGGTTCAGATTACGGGTCCTTTACAACCACCCACCATTATCAATAGCGCACATTTCGACCATCATCCATTCCTATACGTTCTTCTCCATGCACCTTGTTCGTAATGAACCGGTTTCTGCACAAGGCTCAGTTCGTGCTAGAATGGAATGACTTCCTCGATTTAGCGTAGTTGATAATTTAGAGTGATTTCAAAAAGGTTAATCACTCAGTCAAATTTTATCAGATTTCAATAGCCTTGTTTTAATTCAGATTTAAAATCAATTTACGTTTAAATCATATTATTGTATCATTCAATTGTTACGTAACCATTGAACCAGATTGGGCTTTGATACCACTGTAGGGTTTTGTAGGATCTAAACACAAGTAAGGCACATCAGAAGTTTAAAATTTTATGAACTTACTTGCCCTAATAAAGTCGTCTGGTATAATTAAGTTACAATTGAAATCTGCAAAGACGCAAGAAACTTACAGTTTGTGATTATTGCAGTCTTTACTAAAAGGTACGCACGCAATTATCTCTTCGGGTGCAAGTCTTCGCTATGGTATACTCCTATGTCAGGAAAGCCATGAAATCTTGGCAGATGTTTGAGATGATTTTAATTCCTGAACTCTGAGTTCAGAAAGTAAGAAGGTTTAGTTAAAAACTCTAACTTAAATTATGAGGTTAAGTGTCAAATATATAGGGGGGAAACCTAAATCAAATCAGACTTGGATCAGGCCTTAAAACTTGTCCAAAATCTAAAATTTAATGGGCCAGCCGAACTGGACCCACTGCCACATTAGCGTCGCGGCTCTGCCTCCTAGGCGTCGCGGTGCCTCCCCCTTTGTTTTAATATTTTTGCACGTTTTAATTTTAATTAATCCAAAATCTAATTTTGACTTAATTAAATCATTTCCATCAAATAGAAATTATTCCATAATTTATTATTGTTTAAAATATCTCAATTCTAAATTGAATATTTCATCCTCTCTCAATATACCCTTAGACAGAAAAGACAATCGACTTAGTGTGACCCTTTAGGCCTTCTCACATCGAAACTTAATCAAATTAAGGTTCACACGGAACTCCTAGACTGCGTCGGTGACGAACTCAATGTGTGAAGTACGTTTACAAGACTCATAGTAAACACAACCTCTATGCAGAATGATAGATTCCTTTCATTCTCAACATACTCGATCAAGCTTAGGATTTGTCAAGTGTCTATCCAAATGGCTTGATCACTTTATCTCATCCATATTATCGACAACTAGATCATATCCAAGATATGTCTCTTGCATTGGCCAATGACTTGATCGACCTAATATTACTGAGAAGCTGAGTGTTATCTCGAATATCTAATCGATGAATAAATCCTATTCTTGGCTCAACTACCACCTTAGTCTGTATTGAAATATACCCAATACAAATCATGTCTTATCCTACAAGGAATTTAAGCTTAGGACATGATCAAAGTACATTACTCTACAAACCAGGTGTGTATTGACCTCAAGTCAAAGGACATCTATCTCTCACATGCTGATAATACTCTAGACATGTATAACAAATAGTTTATCAGCAGGGTATGTCAATACCCTCTAAGAGTATCCATGTGTCCATCACTAGTAACTACTACTAGTAGTAAGTGAGACATACTACATTCTCTAAGAATGTGATGCAGACCACATGTCGACTTATAATATATCATTGATATCTCATTCTCAATGATCATCAGTCTAGGCTACTTTAAGAACTATGTTCTATCATTAATATCTCACACTATCAATAATAATGGTTAGTTCAAGGGATGCACATTAATGAATAATACAAACAATTAAATAATAATTCAGTAATTGCAAATGCCATAAATATATTAATCTCATTAATAATACGAATGTGTTCAAGTACATATGTCCCTATAATAATTGTCTCTAACACATATATACTTTCAAATCCATTGCTTCAGCTTCGAGTGATAAGCCCCTTGATGAAGTTTCTTCGTCTTCCTCATCAGGAAGTTGGAAGGAAAGGATTCTTATTCTAACTTTATTGGCTAGTATTTTTTGCTCTCCCTAAACCTTGATCGTAATTTCAATCATGTAACGTAATTTTTTTAGCTTTAATAAGATTGTTGCTCAAAATTTAATTTTTCTTGAACCCCTTTTGGACCTATAGAGGTGGCAGGTGAAGGAGCTGGTCTAGTATCAAAGCATCGGAAAATGCATGGCTTAGCTCACATTTTTGCAATTTATCTTATTAATGATGCTATTATTACTGCATGTTATTAGGGCGGAGAAGCACTCTCAGTCACTCAAATGCTTTCCTGAAGACATGAAGAAAATAATTCTCTTTTACTTCACTCTACTTGCTTTCTCAGTCCATTATTTTCTATTTGAAAGATAAGTGAGAATGATCCGCGGATAGTGGCCCAGTGGCCATTAGTCAAATTTATGGCCTTAGGGTCACAAGTTCGATTCTCGGCGGATACGTTCTCCGGAGCATATACCTCGTATTAAAGTCTGGTAGCTTAACCGCGCAGGCATGTTGCAGTGTGGGTTTGATTCTCCGACAAGTCTGTTGAAGTCGACCTTAGCATTGATCCGTTGGTAGCGATCAGACACTGAATGCGGGGTGCACATCCCGCGATTTACCCGACGATGGCGGCTAAGGACGGATTCCATCGCCTCCAGGAGTCTAGTACCAGTACTTGTGCAGATACTAGCGATATAGGGGTACTAAGGCCACCCCGAGACCTGAATTATCAAAAACAAAAAAAGATAAGTAAGAATAATTCCTCTATCAACATAAAATATTGTAGTGCCTAGATGCTTATAGGTACTATTCTAATATATACCTATCCCACTATATATATCATAATTTAATTCAAAAATGTTCAATTCCCTAAGTCATTAAAAAGCATACATACATCATAATATTAATTTTCTAATAGGTGAATTCATGTAGTTGAGATGAATCTAATTTACTTTTTCAACATGTTATTGCGGTAATTGAATCTTACAACCTATTGTACGTCATTTTCTTGTGAAATGATTACATATTCAACCCTTTTTTCTGGTATTTACAAATAAAAAAATTCTCTCAGTCTAGGGAGGCAGATCATTCAACATATAAGTAGTTGATGCACGTGCATCCACAATATCAGACTTAAAACTCTATTTGGTACGTATTTAATAAGATAGAAAATTAGTGAATGAGCCCGTTCTCTCACGCGGTTGCGGAAGACATCAGTAATTCTTTATATAAAATTAATTTAATTAGATAAAAAATGAAATTATCATTAATGAAGAGGTCTATATATATAATACACAATCTCTAAATATGAAAAAATTTATTTCTACTATAATACTAATATCATAATTATACTTGTACAAGAATTCTACAAAACTTAAATATATACAATTTAGGTGCATACACGGTCGGTTTCTATCACACCCCCACAGTAATAGCGGTCGTTTGCCGTGCTGTGACTGTCCCTAAAATATTCAAACAGAACCAAGGGAAGACCCTTAATAAAAATGTCAGTAATTTGGTACCGTGAGGGACATGCAAGATTCCTACTTATCCACGAGCTATCTTTTCGCGAATAAAATGAATATCCATCTTGATATGTTTAGTGCGTTGATGTTGGACCGGATTTCCAGAGAGATAGACGTCACTAACATTATCACAGTATACCAAGGTAGCTTTCTGAATAGGAAAGTGAAGCTCTAATAACAGATTACACAACCAATATGACTCAGACACTACATTGGTTACTCCTCGATACTCGGCCTCCGCACTGGATCACGATAAAGTAGCATGTCGTTTTGCCGACTAAGAGACCAAGTTATCACCAAGAAACATACAATAACTAGAAGTTAAACGTCTGGTATCTGAAAATCCACCTCAATCAGCATATGTGTACGACACAAGAGTAGAGACGGAGGATGGATATAAATGCAACTCATAATCAAGCGTGTCATGTATGTATCGTATAATGCGTTTGAGCGCATGCATATGCTCAATCCGTGGATCATGCATAAATAAACACACCTGCTGAACTGCATAAGTAATATATGGTCTCGTGAATGTAAGATACTGAAGAGCCCCTGCAAGACTACGATAGTGGGTGAGTGTTAGACGTAGCACTCAGCTTCGGTTTGGTATCAACCGGAGTAGAAGAGGACTTACAAGATGACATGTCAGCTCTCTCAATAATCTCAGCTGCATACTTCCTCTCTGATAAAAATATATCACCTGCATGACGAGTGAAAATTATTTCCAAAAAAATAACCTCAAGGACTCCAAGTCTTTCATAGCAAATTCTTAACCGAGAAGTGTCATGATAGACTTGCACAAATTATCAGAGGGGACAATCAAAATAATAGAGTGGGGTCAACATTAGGAAATTTTCCAGGTTCAGTTGCATCCACATATAACAAAATATATGCTAGAGAAGTACCACGGCGATAGATGAACAGAGAATGAGCTATGAGAAAATCCAATGGTAGACACATAATCTGCAAACCTCTTATACCAATCCCGTGGGGCCTAAATTCTAAGGGTTGATGCATGTAAAATGTCTCCTTAAGATCACCGTATAAGAAAGTATTTTTCACATCCAGCTGATGAATGTGTCATGCTTTCGAGAGAGTCAGGTTGAGAATCGTGTGAATGGTATCTGGTTTCATCACCAGACTAAATGTCTCACCACAATCCACACCAACCTATTGAGTTTTACCATCACTTACAAGACGGGTCTTATGCCGCTCAAAAGAACTGTTAGAACAAATAATATTAACACCAGGCGCACGGGGCACCAGCTTCTACGTCTTATTTTCAATAAGAGCATTATATTCATCATCATGACCATTTTCTAATTCGGGTCATGAAGGGCAGACAATGGGTTACATGATAGGGGTAATTTAGTGACATTAGAATTTAAATTAAAATATCGTTTAGATTTAAAAATATCCCTTTTGCTACGAGTAATGCATCTTCGACTCGGAATATAAATGGATTGAATCGGGGATAGGTTGGGTATTTAAGGGGCCAGCAAGCAGTGGACCTGCTATCCTGGAAAATTCAACAAATTCGGGGGTTGAAATATTGAGTCAGTAGGCAGTGGGCCTGTTGGCCGGGGAACAGGAGCAAAATCTAGACCTGGGTCACGGGACGGGTTGGTAGTGGTAGTATTTGGGCCTATGGACAGATGTGATTCACGGATAGGGTAGGCCCATTGTTGGAGAATATACGAGGAGGGAGCATCGTCCAAAAAATTATAATTACTCGATACGAAATTACACACTTTAGCAAACGAAAATTGTGTTTCATCAAAAATAACATGGCGATTAATGATGATTTTATTGGAAGATAAATCAAAATATTTGTAACCACGATGATTAGACGGAAAACTCAAAAATACACAAGCGGTAGACCGAACTTGAAGTTTATTAATTATAGTGGACGGATAAAGTGGATAGCACAAGCACCCAAACACCCTAAGATGAGAATACGAGAGATCTTTTTTGTAAAAAATTCTAAGTGTGGATTGATAAGCTAAACCTTTATTAGGGAGAATGTTAATGAGGTAAGTAGCCATATGTAACACATGATGCCAAAAATAAGGGGGTATGGAAGCATGAGCCAATAATGGTCGGACAATATTATTGATGGAACGAATTTTTCTTTCGGCCTTCCCATTTTGTGAGGATGTATAAGGACAAGAAAAATGAAAAGATATACCATTAGTGACACAAAACTCTCGAAACGGCCCATTATCATATTCTCTCCCATTATCACATTGAATATTTTTAATTTCTCGTTTAAATTGGGTACGGATGAAAGATCTAAATTTTAAGAAAGTTGAAAAAAATTGAGACTTTTTCGACAAAGGAAAGGTCCATTAAAAATTAGAATAATCAACCAAGAATAACACATAATAATGATGGCCCAAAGAACTTAAAACGGGAGATGTCTACAAATCACTATGAATAATGTCAAAAGACATCGACGTACGAGAAGAAGAGGCTGCAAAAGGTAAGCTAACATATTTCCCTAATGGACAAGACGGACAAATTTGAGTACTACGCATACTCTTACAATCAATAAATTTCTATTTTAAAGAGAAGAAATAATAGACAATCCCGGATAACTCAAACGTGCATGTCACAAAGAAGGAGTAAGGGTGTCAAACGTTGACGGAGTGGTTGACTCGTGGAAATGGTGGTGGTGGTGATTGGATACAGCTCCCCCCGACTACATCTCATTAGAGGTATCCCCGTCGTAAAATCCTTCCAGAAAAACCAAAGGGGTTAAAGTTAACATAAATCTAATTATCAGTAGTGAATTTTCGGACCGACCCTAAATTTTTAATTAAGTGGGGGAATGAAGGACATTTTTAGGACTAGAGGCGGATGTGGGGGGATAAATTTGCGTGACCATAACCACAAATTGGAATTGAGTTGTCATTACCAACCATTATGCCCCGATTGTTGCTCAAATTGAAATAAGACGAGAGGTTACCTTGTGGCTTGTACGGACGTCATATGAGAAGTGGCACCGGTGTTCATATACCAATTTGCATTCGGGGGTTTAACCCAGTGCATCGCGGCCTCAATATCCGTAGGTGTTGGACCGTAAATCGCCCGCAGCGGAAGGCTCGCCGAGGCCGGCCCGAAGCGCTTGCTCGGATCGGGACGACGGAACAGAAATTGGGCCTCTGGCCAACCCAATTCGCTGGATACACTGGGAACGTGGGATATGCTGTGTTGGGCCGCTGGTCACTGACCCATTAGCCCCACGGCCAGTAAGCATTAGGCCAAGGCTGCGACCAGTGGTGATGTGGCCCAGCCGTCCCACTACATCTGCCACTGCCACCACTAGTCCGACCACCGTTATTGCCACCGTCGCGGCCGACGTCGTAATTCTTGCTATTATTTCTTCAATTTTGATTCTTTTTGCCGCAATTGATGTTACGATTTTGGCTAGAATTATCTGAGAACGAGTGAGGGTCATCGGTGTGGCCATCATCATGACAGAATTATCTCTGATAGCTGCCTTTTTTGCCAAACATGCCTCTTCTAACGCGATCATAGAACATGTCTGGTAGAACGGTGGAGTGAATTACTTTGACAAAGAAGTGTCACAACGTTATTATAAGCCTCAGATAGGCCTGTAACTATCTGAAGAACAAGACGATCATTTGTGACGGGCGCACTAACGTTCAACGTTTCTGAGTTGATCCGCAAATTCCTTCAGCCTTTTACAATAAGCTGAGACATTCGAAAAATCCTCCATATTGACATGGGAATATTCTTGTTCAAGAGTGACGTCACGAGAATTTTTGTTATCTTGGAAGATATCACGCACTCTATTCCAATTTTCCATTGTCGTAGCGTCGGGTTCAATAATCGTCTCCAAGAGGTCCATAGCGATAGTAGAATAAATCCACTGGAGAACCGTGGCATCAAGAGTCATCCATAACGTAGGGTCATCCTCGGGGGTAGGCACCTTCTCCTTATATGTTACTGAGGGGATGATGTTACGAAGGACTTGATGCGAGCGTGTGTGAACTTTAAATAATTCGGCTCACGTCGTGTATTGGACGTTTTCCATCTCAAGAACTATAGGAATATGGTTCTTGATGTTGGAGACTGCAACGGCAGAATGAAACTTGTTCTTTGAGATAGACATGACGAAAGAACAAGAGAAGAATGAGGGGTTTGGGAGAGAAGACGAAAAGAAAAAAAATCATTTGATCGTCGGCCTGTCTCAGTAACCGAGGAGGAAGGGGGGGCAGCGAAAGGCTTTTGGGAGAAGTTATTTTTGCCCTAGACTTCTGATATCATGAAAGAGAATAATTCTTTGGTTACTATATATACAATACACAATCTCTAAATATGAAAAATTGTATTCCTCTATAATATTAATATCTTCATTATACTTGTACAAAACCTAAATATATACAATTTAGGTGCATACACGATCGATTTCTATCAGTATGGTTGAGACTACACGTCAAGAAATGAGAAAACAAAGCAAATAAGTCGCAACACGATTTCATTCCAATGAATTACTACAATTTTATTTTCTATCCTCATCTTATTCCAGGAAAAGCTACATTATCTCCTCTCGTATTTTTCTCCCAATTTCCTAGCTATATTTATTTTTATCTTTCTTTTCTTTTTCTCCTTATTTCCTACTTTAAGTTACCTTACTCAATTTACTTATTTCAATTTAATTTTGGTTTCTCATTCAGTGGGGAAGAGACCTTAAATGGGAGGAGAAAAAATATATTTATACAATTATATGGAATTACCTTAAATAAAATGAAAAGAATCAAAAGTGTCCAGACTTTTTGGGCAAACTAAGAGAAATTAAAAGGTTTTAAAATGATGAAAAGATAAATAGACAATATAAGAGAAGATAATTTTTACATACAAATTCTGAAAATGAAGGCAAAATGGTGACCATCTAAATCAATCTTTTAGTAAAAAATTAATTTTAAAATGCATATAATGAGATGATTTATAGCCACACAAATATCTATGATTTATTTTAAACACAAATTTTAAAAGTCTATCATTTCTTAAATTCTTCAAATCATAAACAACATACCAGTAATAAGAGATGCACAACAATACCCGCATGGGTGTAGCTCAATTGGTTTCAGGGTGACAGATTACTCCCAATAGATGCACAACAATAATATATTCATCACTCAGAGTCAGAATTAAGCCCTGCCAAAGTCTAAATATTTTTTCCTTTGCTGGATGTATCCTTTTGAACTAAGCTTTCTTAAGACCAAAGTGGGTGAAGGATTGATTCTATATTCGGTAACTTTTGTTAACTTCAATTGCCATAATTACCATTGCAATGGCGTCCATTCAAATTGCCTTAACTGTTTCCACTTTTTTAGCAAGGAAGATAATGCAATATTTTCTTTTAATGAGCAAAAATCTCATGTATTTGCATATTATTAATTATTAATATATATAATAATAATAATAGGTACTAAATAGGGTAGAAATATTGACTAAATGCAAAATATAAGTTAATGTGTATTGAGAAATTGTAAGAGCCAATATTAAATATGACACATTTAACATAATTAAGAGAGCTTAATGAGTGATTTATTTTAAGTTTTTCTACATAACACATAATTAAAAACAATAGGAAAAAAGCCAAAAAAAAAAGAGAAAAAAGATAAATAGCAATGGAGATCATAGAGATGTGTCACATCACCTTATCTATGCTTAACTTTATTATATAAATAGATAGATTAATAAGAAGTGCATCCACTGCTCAC
Source organism: Przewalskia tangutica (assembly GCA_029844215.1). NCBI lineage: Eukaryota > Viridiplantae > Streptophyta > Magnoliopsida > Solanales > Solanaceae > Przewalskia > Przewalskia tangutica. The sequence continues at coordinate 44,665,324 of CM056723.1, read as the reverse complement.
AAGTCACACCAGGGGCGGAGCTACATGGTGGTCAGGGGAACCCAGGCTCCACCTCAAATTTAAACTTTTCCTAGTATATTACTAGTAATATTTATGATATTACAATAGAGTCATCAATTTTTCGCTCCCCTAGACCAAATGTCCTCAATTTTCGCTCCCCCTAGATCAAAATAAGCTTCCCCTAGCCCGAAATCATGACTTCGCCCCTGGCTCACACCCTGTTCATAACGGCTTAGTGTGATGAGCAGGAACTGAAAGACTGAAAATGCTGCTACTGTTGGACAAAATTTAAAAAATCATTTGATTGTGTAATGCAAACATTAGTTACCGTCATGAGTTCGAACTCTGCCACCGACAAAAAACTGATACTTATGTGGAGATGGGTAGAAGGGGCGGGCTCATTATCCCAGTTTTGAACTATGCACCAATTGGCCCATGAGGATTTTCAGTTAAAAAAAAAAAGATAACCACAGAATTCGCTCAACAGTAAATTGACACACACAAAAAAAAGGCAGCAAGTCCAGGTGCATGTCATCAACAAATTTGAGCTCGAGTATCGAAATTTCCAGTGATGTTTCACACCCTACTTAAAGCTTAATTTACAACTAAGTGGCTAATGTTGTTATAAAGCTCTCAGGAAATCAGTGAGACAAGAGAAACAAACTCCAAAGTCACCCGTCCCTTGGACTGCGTATTGATGACAAAATGTTCTGGGTATTTTCTTAAAAGCATCAGCAGTCCATACCATGGCTTTGATTTAGCTTCAGGGCTAGGATAGTCCTCTGATGTCAAGTATCTCCTCACACGACTATGGTGCCAGGTATTGCCGTAGTGTTCCACCAACTGCAGATGCATAAGCTAGTCATCAGCCGAAAATCCAACTCTGACAACTTGAAAGATTTCTAAGCCAACAATCAAAAAGCTGAGCAGGGAAATTTTTCCCACAACTATCGTGAACATGAACAAGGAAATGATATTTGATAAAGGTGGAAAGACAAATATAATACTCTTTTGTATCCATGTAAAGAAAAGACAAACATAGTCACATTGCCAACAAAGTAGAACAGCAACTTCACATGTACCGAAGAAAAAACTCGTCAAGAACTATAAAACAAGAAGAAAAGCATACAGCTATAAATTTGCTCCTCTTTCCAGTTCAAAAGATGCAAAATAGAATACTCCTACACTATCTACAGAGCGTGCTAATTTTAAAAAAGCAAAGAGTTCGCCGATGCATGTCTAACAAGAAGAAACCATAACAGTCTAATAAATTGTGGGGATTCATTTCCAGGTATCAGGCCTTCATCGTCATTAATTAAAGTCTGGGTAAATGGCTTTGGAGATTTAAATCAAGAAGGAAATTAGAAGTCAATGTTTGCATACTCGGTGTGGAATTCTGTCGGTGGAGTCTGGCTTAGAATAATGGTCCTGAAAATTCCTCAATGTGCACAGGGATTACAAAAGAGTCTAACAGTTTTTGCAAATATATGGCTTCAGAAGGGAGCGACAGAATCTTCCTTTCACAGATGGTGTGATAGTGGCCCTTAAGATTGAGCTTCCTTAAATTCTGATAGATGAAGATAAGACTTGCGGGAGGAACAATTGTTTTGCTTAAATCTTAGGGCGACTGCTTATGACATGTTGTGGGTCAAGTTGTACGATTAAGTCAATAACTAGCTGATTAAGAATCCAGAGGTTACAGATTGCAGAGTCATACTCGTTAACTGCTGCATCATGCGTGGAAGGTGCATCAATACTTCATTGGCTTGTCTATCCCTTGTGTCTGTGATGGAAGGGTCCAATGACTTCCCACTCCATTAAAAGTTGCTGTTGACTAGACAAAGACAATGCAGGCCTTATTCAACTGAACAAGTGTGAACACCATGGGTCCGCCCCTGCTTCCTAGGTGTAATGCAGATAGCAGGCAACTGGAATATTTAAGCATTATCCTGATTGTGCTTGAAGCCACTAGGGGAGTTAAATGGGCGAGTTGGACTGATTTTGGGCGGGTCAAAATGGGCTGAGTTAATAAATGGGCGGGTCAAAACTCAAAAGTTAATTGGGCCTAGATAGGCTAAAATCTGGGTTATTAGCCAAACCACCCAATTCTTACTAAGTTTTGATTAATTTATTTGTTTCCTTATGAATTGTTCAATTACGAATAAGACTTTTTCCTTTTTTTAGGGCTATATATAACACAAAACAAAAAGATGTTTATTTTTAAAATATTTTGACAAATTTACTTATGAGTCAATTGGGTTAAAAATCAGCCCAGTATTAAATGGGCTGAATTGGGTGGGTCAAAATGGGGCATGTTAAACAAATGAGTGGGTCGTTGACCCGCCCAAACTTGGGCGAGTTGGGAGGGTCAAGGTTTTTTGGGCCAATTTTGACACCTCTAGAAGCCACGTCTGGGCTACATATAAATTTAGCCAAAAGCTTCCCTTTTCCAATAAATGAAGAGCACACATGAATTGGCTGCAAATCTGGATTGGAAACACTATTTTTGCATGCCAGTAGCTGGTAGATTGACCATTTGGAATGGTGTGACTGAGAAGGTAAAGAAGTAATCTGAAAGGAAAGGTATTTGGATTGAGAGGTAAAATTTTAATTTATATGTGATGGATGCTCTGCCAACCTAAATGATGCACTATACCCATCAGAGGTAGAAAAGTGCCGGACAGAATCAGAATGAATTTCTATAGAAAGACAACAAGAAGAAATCTTTTCATTGGGCAAAGTGGAAACCAGTCATACTTATTAGAGAAGTAGGAGAACTGGGTATAGGGAATGTATGATTACATAATCAAAGTATATTTTAAAGAGGCCGTGGATAGCCAAATATGGTACATTGCTGGATCGTAAGGGATGTTTCAGGCTCATAAGGAATTAGTTTTTGAGAACATACCAGGAACCAATGGGAAGCTTTCTATGCATTAGGTAAGAACAGTAGAATATATACTTTGAGGCGTTTTATCAATAAAAAATACACACACACACTTTTGAGGCAATTAATGGATGGGGAACACACCATTAAAAGATTTGGTTCCAGATCTCCACAGCTTAGTTGCATCTCACCATAGTGCAAAACAGATTATGGATGAAATATTTGCTTCAGAAGGATTGCAATTATTTTTTTATAACAAGGGAACCCGCAGCCGCTACCCTTTGGGTGCGCACAGGGTGAGCTAGCCCGCAAACCACACAGAAGATATTGCAATTATTGGAAGAGGATGGCCCAATTACTTGGGGGTCTAGGAAGTTAATTGGACTAAACTGAGGAGTTCTACTCATAATTTCTTCTGGAAGTGTTCATTGTTAATAATTGTCACAAAAGCTCTGGACAAACTTGGGTTCTAGGAAGTTCATCAGAGTTAACTAGGAGTTCTTTTATTGTTAATAATTGTTACAAAGCTCTGGACAAGCTTGGGTTCTAGGAAGTTCAACAAGTTAATAAGGAGTTCTACTCCATAATTTATTCTGGAAATGGAAGTTCATTGTTTTTTTTTTTATAGTTCATTGTTAATAACTGTTATAAAGCTCTGGTAGCTTGTCCAAATAGCAAGAACCGGTGGCCTTGGAAGAAGATTGTGGAAACCAAGGCCCCCAGGTAGCTTGCGTTTGATGGAAAATAGCCATGCTGACAAAACTAAACCTGCAGAAAAGATGGCTGAATTTGTGCTGTAAATGATTCACATCTGCAGATGAAATTGAAGAGACATGCATCTTTTCATCCATTGTCCAGTTATCTCTCAACTAGGGAATCTATTGTTCGACATTTTTGGTGTAATGTAGGTCATGCCTTCTTCTGTTAACTACTAATTCAGAACTGGAGAGTTTAAGGTCTCAGGAAGGGAGGCAAAGAATGTAGAACAGTCCCAGCATGTGTGATTTGGGTAGTATGGAAGGACATGAATGCTAAATGTTTTAAAGGGAAACAGAAGCTATTCATAGAATGAAATGCAAATGTTTGCACTTACTAGTTTTTTTACATAAACTGAAAGCTTGATACGAAGTGATCCTTTAGTAGACTTAACTCTCTACCCTTTTGGTGCTGGTTACTTCTGGTAACCTTGATAAAATCTTTTTTCTTTTACCAATAAAAAAATCAAAAGAAGATATTGGACCAGTAGTTTGCTAGAACAAGAACTATACTGAAAACAGGTATTAAAATTACAATAATAAAAAGGAAAATTCACTTAACTAAACAAGCTTATATGCGTCATGTATTCAGGTATTAATAACTACAAGGGAAAATTGGGAACATAAAGCATGGTACTTACGCAAGGTTTAATTTCTGAAAATTACGTCACACATGGATCTGATTATTAAAGTCAGTGACCTTCAGGGAAAAACAGTCAAGAAGCAGCAGACTAAAAAATGAAAAGAAGTAACGAAAGAGCAAAGCAGCTTAAAGCTCAAAAAGATTATAAAACCAACCAGGGTCTTCCATTCTCCTTCCCTCCTAGAAGACAAGCAAACCCCTCCCAAAAAAAACAATCCCAAAATAATAAAGACAAATAAAGGAGATGAGTTAGAGGAGAGACAAGGTACGGAGTAAGCGAAAAAAGGGAGGAATATGTCTTGCTGCATCAACATAGGGCTAGACAGTTTTATAACCTACCAGGCAGGAGAATATTTCTTTGTTTAAATAAATAAATGGCCTCCGCAAATATCACCAATTATCAGGTCATAAATACTGTATAAAAAGAACCCAGAGAACTATGATGTTGTATCTATATCCTGAGTTTAGTTCATGACTAGAGAAATATGCCATATACTGATTAATCAGTACAACCCATACAGTAAAACAAGAAATATATGTACCCCTAGAACCATCATAGGTGTTTGCAGATAATCAGCACAGAACATAATCCAACAGATGCAACAGTACAGACTCATCTTTCAAGGAAAAAGGTACAAACAAAGGGGACTTCAAAAGTTCCTGGCCTAATTTTTGCACCTAATAGGCCTAAACAAAGTTTCCCAGCGGACTATGAAAATAATTGTTGTCGACCGTGGGAAAAACATATTACAGTAGAACTTTTCCTTTTGCTTGTAGTTTAGTCTTTAGATAATAATGTTTTGGTCTTTGTCCGACGAAATTTATAAATTTGAAGTTACCTCAGCATGAAGTTTCTCCATTGGCATCCATTCTCCCGGACCACAGCGGTCAGAAAGCACATTTGCTACAGATGATACAACGTCCTTTTCTTCTAACTGCATCAACTGTTGGTTGTCAGGATCTCGTTCGATACGTGATCTTCCATCTAACTTCTTATCTGCAAGAATTTTAGGCCAAATAAGTTCAACGAATCAGATAATGAGTTCTGACATATTTTCATGGATAGAAGCTTTGCATCAACATTTACTGAACAAATCATAGAAGTCTGAAAATTGGCTCTACCAGAATACACTTCTATTTTTTTTATTTTGTCTACAAGTCTACCACTACCAGAATACACTTTTATAAGATACAAAGGAAGATAATTCAAGCTTGCATATATATGCATTCCATATATATGTAGAATTGTGCTTCCCCAGATCACAAGAAGGTTTAATGTGTACATTTTCTTCTTCTTTTTCTATAAGGTAAAGTTTTATTGAAAGAGTACCAACATGGTGCAGAACACAAAGAGACCGACAAATTGCTACACTTCCTACCTAACAACTCCAGAAAATCCATGTACTTATCTAGGCCAACTAACATACACCAGACACACAGATTGTGCAAACACTTATTCTTGAATCTAGATATGTGATTTTTATGCCCTTCAAAACAAGCTTTGTTCCTCTCCAGCCATAAGGTCCAGAAGAATAAGATAAACAAAGTACGCTAAAGAACCTATGAAATGCCGCAAATATTTAGGAATAGTTCCAACAATGTCTAGAAAATATCTGCAATGCAAGAATAAATCTTCAAGTGAAGATAGTTTAGAAGAAAGGATCCTCAAACTCTGATGAAGAGATTGGGGCTTCGAGTGATCAAAGGGAGCAGATTGGAAAATGGGCCACTATTGACTCTTGGATGAAAGTTTGTTTTGATCCCCAGGGGGTGCGACTTAGCATATCATAAAAGAAATGACACCAAATCAAAAGCAGTTAACGAGCTGGTTCTAGGCAATAGAAGGCGAACAGAAAAATGCCTTTTACAGTTGCAAGACCATTGATGAAACTTCTTTTTCCTACCAAAAACAAAAGAAGAAGAGAGGGAGAGAGGGAGAGATCATTGATAAAGCTATGATCCTCAAGAAAGCCTGAACAGTGCATAATGGATTTGCACATTCCAGGTGTTTATGCATCAAACGGTCCACAATCATAGGCATTATAGTCAACCCTGCCAAGTTGCTTTCCCTGTCACAATGTCACTGGCATACTCTCAGTGCTAAAGAACAGCATTTCATGAACGATGTCATTAAGGAAAGGAGCAAACTCATGATTCGTCAATTTCATGGGAAAGAACAAAAAAAACGCTCTAAAGCCAAATCTGTACATCTCTTTGTACCAGAAACTATTACCAAAGGCTTAGTTTAAACGAAACGTCCATTTACCTACGTTAAGCATACAACAATATCCATCTGCAGGGACTAAGGTCATAGAACTAATGTCTAATAATCACCATATAACGACGCAAAGAAAATTTCCTGGCTGTCGTATCAATGACAATAGGGTAATTCAACAGTAAAACTACCCCTATCCACAAAATTTGTTCAAGTGAAATACGGATCACAAACAACAGAAAGGTCTATAGCTATACTTACAGTCAAAAAAGATGGTCAATAACTACTTACACCAACTAAAAATGACTTTTTAACTAGTTAACGCTTTACAAGCAACATAAATCATCAAGTATGGCACACAAATAATCGATGAGAAGATGATTCCCACCAATATCTCAGTTGTAGTTCCACATTCGAAGTTCAGTTGAATATAGTAATCTAAATGAAAAGAAGAACCAATGTCCAAATCTAGCATATTGTAACATAGTAATCCCATAAGTGGGGTCTGGGGAGGGTTTCGATAGACCCTCGGCTCAGGATAAAGCAATATCAAAGCAGGTCAAAAAGGGAAAAGGAGCAGTAAACTAAGCGCAAAGAACAAGAGCCGGTACATAGTAACATAAATCGAAGGACAAGAAACTACAAGAGAAATACTACCACTACAAGGATAAGGATAAGGTAGACAACGCCCTACTATCTACTAACATTCTACCTTATCATCTAAGTCGAAAATTAACAATAAACAACGTATTTTTATCGAAAAGTAAGTACCAGGAAACAGATAAAAACAACTCACCTAGATGCCCAGAAATCGCAACCTTCCCAGTAGAACCACCGGAAACATATCCGTACCCACCACCCTCAATACCACCATCCCCTCTCCTCATCTTCTTACATCCAGAACCATCATCATCATCATCATCATAATACTCCTCTCTCCCTCTTAACAACCCCTTTTTCCCTACCCCACTACCATACCCCACCACCGGAAGCTGATGTGGCACATTCACATGATGTCTACTAGGCCCAATAGGCCCACCTAAAATACTCCTAACAGGAAGTAGGAAATAAAACTCTTTATCTCCGATCTGAAGTAAATCCTGTGAATCGAGTTTAACCGGAGGGTTACCGGGAAGATGAAGAACGCCTTCAACAAAGCAACCGTTTTTGCCTAACACTTCGAGGGCAAAACGACGTCGTTGGAAGTCGTAGAAGATACGTGCGTGGTGACGGGAGATGTTCATACCACCACCTAGAGAAGATAAGTCAACGTCGACAGTTGACTTCTTGGAGTTACGGCCGAGGATAATGGAGTATGTCTGCATGTAATACTCGAAATCTTCGCCTTGTAGTTTTGCGAATCCTGCTTCCACATCGCTTCCACTGCTACTTCCCATTGCCAGGGTTTATGTAATTAAACAGATTTCTTCGATTTTTATGCTTGTTCTATTTGTGCGATATTCAAGAGAAGAAGCAGAATCCAACAAGTGTAAAGTTGAATTCTGAGAGGGTGGTTTACGAGTTGGGATTTCCTACCCGGTTCTACTTACCAGCACTGTTTTAAAAGCCATGAGAATAAAGTATGGCAGTCCAGTGGGTGGGATCGGCCCGATCCGTCCCGGCTTGTTAAGCCCTGGCCTGCCCCAATCCCCTTTAAAAAAAATAGCAGCGGAGTTCGAATTCGGAATGGGACTAGGAACTAATTGATGCTCGCCTATCTTTGACTGCCTGTTAGGAGGATTATGTTTAAGATGTCAGTGGGGCAGGTAAATGCGGGTATCGCCCCGCACCCGCTTTAATTGGGGCGGGTATGGGGATGGTTTGGTGGATGGTGGAGCGGGTATGGGTATCAAAAGTGCTACCCGCCATGGGTAGTGGGGCGGGGTGGATTTCATATAAGACCCGCCCCGCACCCGCCCCGTCTCGCTATCCGCACCGTACCCACACCGACCGTACCCGCACCGCCCATATCCGTATCATTTATTAGTTTAATTAGGCTATTTACGAATTTATTTGGCTCTTTCTTGATTTAAAATGTGACTTGAGCTAACCCGCATCGTAATGCACCACGTTTCTTTTTCTTATTCTCTTTGTTCTCCTTTTTTTTGTTAAATATTTTCATCTTTACTGTTTTTTAATATTCATAATATTTTGGCAAGGTTTTAGACTTGATATTCGATACACCATAGTGGAAAGATTCTTTTTTTTTTCCTTTTTCTTATATAACTTTCATTTTGGTGACTAAAACAATTGCTCGACATTATTTGAGCATTTTATAAATGGATACCCGCCGGGTAAGTGGGTATCCGCGTGAAGTAAGTGGGGCGGGGGCGGGTGGAAGAATTACTACCCGTGATGGGTGGTGGGGCGGGGGTGGGGATGTGTTTTAGGTGGTAGGTACGGGTATGGGATACCCTTCCCCCGCCCCCGCCCCGCCCCATTGACATCCCTAATTATGTTGGACCTATGCGATCTCGTTACAACGTTAGAGAAAGTAGCGTCGATATTGGTTCAAATCCAATTCGTGAGATGACAGTGATCTTTCCATTGGTCATCCTCTTTAAATCAAAGAGCTCTTTCAACGGTTTTCATGTTTGTAGTTCGAAAGGAACAGGATCCCAGAAAATTTATTCGAACCTAATTCTTCCGAAATTTTCTATTCCAATAAACGGCCTCATACTGAGGAGGATCGAACCTTTTTTTTATTTCTTTCTCTCTTGCAATAATACGCGACGTCGTCCATAAAGAAGAATGGGTGTCGATCACCATACTGTTTTTCATGGACGAGTTGAATTTTAGGCCAATCAGAGACCGTCGACTGAATTCTAGAAAATTTGTGTGCTAATACCCATTGAAAGTACAAAAAATGATGAATTTGAGTTTCTGGACTTAGAAATTCAATAATATGCGATGTCCGCCATGATGAAATTATGGGTGTCGATCACGAATTTGAGTTTTTGGGGTGGGAGCCCGCCCCGTCCCCCACCCCCTTGCAAAAATAGTCGTTGTACAATGGCCAAATTTAGATTTTGGCCGTTATGCAACGTCTATAACGCCCATTTTGGCCCCCCACCCCATAAACCCCCCTACTCCCTTAATATTTATTTTTAACCTGTTGACACCCAATTTTGTCCCATCTTTACTGAACATTTCATTTAGATCGTCTTTTTATCTCTAATTAATTTTACTATGCTTCTCAGTCTTGAAAATCGTCGAAAAATAAGTAGTTTTAATATTCTTCACTAATTATCGCATAATTTTACAATATCGAGTATTACATTTTTTATAATTAAAATATAAGCAAAACAATTTTAATATCTCGTCGTCAGTATTGGTGATCGATTTTCTCTTAATATGTTCTTTAATTACTAAATTAATCATTTTTATGAATATTCTATTTAAAATTAAATACATATATTAAATCTTTGTACCATAATTTATGTATGTGTGCACTTTTGAAATTAATTAGGACGGAGAAGCATATTTTAATTAATTAGAGGAATTGGATTAAGTTACCCATTAATACCATAATCTTCTAATTTAATCCTCAAAATTTTATACTCCTAATTTTCTACCCAATTCTCATCCCCTAAATATATAAATCCTAATACCTTTTTATTGTCCCATTTCACCCATGCGCCAAACATCCCATTACCCTTTATTTTCGTCAAACCCTTCCCCAAGCCCACCATTTTAGAACGCGACAACACCCACAAGTCCACATGCCCATCACCCCACCTTCTATTTCCTTCTTCATCCCCAACATACCACAAAAAATCAAGCAAACCTCCTCCGGATCGCGACACCCTTACGACCGCGATCGATCCGATTCTCTCCTTTACCCGCCGGATAAACGCCACAACTGACGCCCCTGCCTCTCAATCACACCCCCATCACCCATCTCATGAATTCTAAACCTTCTCCTTTTGATTCAATGGGCAAAACGACGCCCCAAGTCGTTCAAAGCTTCAATCCAAAGAACAATAAACATGCATTTTGTCCCAACAACTCTTAACCTTCAAATCATTCGAAAAGGTAAATTTGGACCACTTTACCTTCGATCACAGAGAAACCGTCACTTTCATTTTTCTTTTGAATTCAAATTTGAATTCGAGCAACTGAAGCTTTCAATTTTTGGTTATAAATACAACCCATTTGGGGTTGTGTGAAAGGAGTTGAAGATTCTGGGTCTGAAAGTCAAGAACAAAACTCCCACTTTTACTTTCGATCGAACTTTTTTCATTTTTTAAAGCTTAGAACCAATATCCAGTTCGTTCATTATCAGAAAATCAATCTTGAAAGTCCAAGAACAAAACCCAATAGAAAAATCATCTTTTTACTCTCAGTCCCGACTCGAAAAGGTCACAAAAATATCCAATCTCATATTCTTCTTAAATCACAAAACTACTCTCCGAAATGAATCGGCGAGTCGACGACGCTCGTCACTCGGAGAAGGTAACCTCTTCCCTTTTAATTTTTCATTTAACTAGCCTATTGCAATTTGTGTTATGTATTTATTCAGACGTGTTGGTTGGTTATTTGAATCTGTTAAAGTCTAATTTTAAAACATATTGAGTTATGTCTATCCTTTGCATGTTTGAGTATAAGACAGCATAATAAGAAGCTTGCTATATGAAAGTGTTAATCCTGAACTTGGTATAATGTATTAGACTAAGAAATGGTACTCATTTAACATGTTGTAAACTGCTTAGGAGATGTTCCATGTTCCCTAAGTCCTGTTTTAAACAGAGTTAGTCTCTATGTGTGGGATATTGACTTATTACAAGTCGCTTTGCCTTTATTTTGATAATCAAAGTATAGGATATGCATGGTGGTTATTATCTTCTAAAATTGCCTCATCCGCAATCCTGTGAGTTTAAGGGATGGAATAAGAATGTGAATCATGAGTATTGCTGTAAAATCACAAATTTGTTTACACTAGTCTGAGTTATACAGGAAATGACAGTGGTATCCCTCTATTCTTGTTTACACTTGTCTACATTATCCTCTCTTCTCCAACGTGCATACTTTCGTTTGTTTAAATAAGAATTGTGTTCTCTGTGATAGATAGGCTTAAAATCAACGGTGCGTTAATAAAATGTTTGGAATGACTGATTTGATTGCTAATCTAGCATTTAAATTAGTTTTGAGTAGCTTAAGGCACAGTAATAAACCTATTGGTTGAATTATAGCTATTACGATTTGTTATCTGCGTGTACGGGTGGTATTGGTTAGAATATGAACATGGTATAGAAGTATGAATATATTGATGAACATTTAGAAGCATGTTTAGTAGTAGCTTGAATGAGGTATAATACCACGACCATCATGGTAGCATTATAGTATTGGCACCATGTCTAAAATGACCCATCCGTATGTTATTTGTTGTTTGAACCCTAAGGGATCCACTATGGTCCATTTAGATGGTATAATAGAATTCGTCTAGTGTCACCTAATGATATTTTAAAATTTGAAATGGTCATTTCTTATCTGTGTTATGTGAAAGTATGCAAGTGATATACTCCCAAATATACAAGGTATGGAGCTTGAATGTATATCCAGTGTCTTTGGATTTATACACCCTTGTATACCTCGGGTATACCATATGGTCTTGAATATTTTGTACCTCATCATGTCAATTGAGTTTATCTTGTAGCCTTATGCTTAGAATGTTTGGGCTTGTTTTCCTTTTATTTACGCATGTTTATTATTTGCCCCGCAAGCCCAAAGATCACGTTGAAATGTTTGAGCAATATCTATTTTTGAGTTTGCCCATTTCGGCATTTTGTTAATATACAAGGCCCAACGCCTTGGACTGGTTTGTTCTTTCGTTTGCAATGATCACGTGTGGGCCTGCTCCCTTTCTTTGTCCATTTAAATATGTTCAACTAGTATTACGGGTTTGCTTATTCTGTGAACTGTTATAAATGAATTAATATGTGCGTGTTTAAATTTATATCAAATGTTATTAACGATAAAGTTTTAAAATATTTTCTAATCCTTTTCTTTTCTTTTATTTACATGACATGCATCGGGAGCAACGAAGAGTCTCGTTATGAGACTCAATGCAACCATGACGAAATGAAGATCCGCATCCATGTCCTTTGCATTCCCGACTTCAGAAATCTCAAAACAAATAGGGCGGGATGACATCGTCATCCGCTTTAGTCGCTTTAATTCTTTAAATTCCGTCATCTTTATTTGTCGTCTTGTTGTCTTATTATGTAATCCTGTATAATTATTGAAATGCTTAGAATAGTTAGGCCTAGATTAACAATTAAAAAGAGGGTAGTTATAAAATCGGAAACCCAACGCTAGATTATTTTAGGCTCGTTATACATGTCTAAGCTTTCAAAACAATTTGGTCACCTTTTATTTGTATGATTAATCATAGAAAAAATAAGGTTTTACTTTTACCTAATTTGCTAAAAAATAAACTTTTCACAAAAAATCATCTCTTGGTATTATAAATAAAATTGTTTTCTCTTTACTTTCAATTGTCAAAACATAAGTATTTTACAAATAAAATAAATATTTTTACCTATATATGTATTTTATAAACAAGTCTTACAACTCTTTTATGTTGTAAAAAATACATCATTTTGTTATTAAATACTTGCAACGTTTTTATTTAATATTTATAAAAGCATGCATTTCTTAGCACAATAATTTTAAACCTAAGTTTGAACGGACAATATGAGTTAGCGGATCCTTTAGGATGCCTAACCCCTTCCCTTTAGGATAATAAAGAATTCTTACCTAGAATCTCACATAGTTTCACAGACCTTTAAAATGGAGATCATTCGTAGTATTTTATGCTACATTTTCAGTGTCCTAATTCACTATAATAATCAGGTGGCGACTCCTTTAAAAATGCAATTTTAGGGATCCAACCATGTAGCAGTAATCCCGTTTCCGACTCCGGTTGAAATGGGGCGTTACAGCATGACGACTCTGCTGGGGATTTTAGGTTCTTAACCACAACAAACATAGGTTAATTTATTGTGCTTTATTTTCTTTATTTTGCTTAAATTGCTTCCTTTATGTTTTACACTTATTTGCCTTTATTGTTTTGCCTAAATTATTCTGCTTTACATATAAATATTTGCATATTGTCTTAACTGCTATTTGTTACCGCTTTCCTTAAACTGACATTCCGCTCATATTTCCTCCCTTATGGAAAATTAACACTATCACACACTACACGCGAGGTGCGCTTTGCACACCCGCAAATTTCTTTCAAATACCCAAATTTAGGAGAGTTGGCATTTTACGCGGAGAATCCGGTCCAACCGGTGGCCGCGTAGTCTTCTCACTCGAGTAGTCCACTCGGGAACCTTGCGTCCAGTAAGCCAAAATCTTAGAAAACTTAAGATAGAGCTATACCACCCTTTTATATTAAGGCATGCATGCATTTACCTTAGGTGGGTTGATCCCTGGTATCGACGCCACAATTAGGAAAACACCAAAACTTGTCGACGGGTTTCACAACCCAACGACCCATTAGCATACTGTGTGTAGCGTGACAATGATAGACAAATTCAAGCCTAAACATGACATGCCGAAATTGGAAAAAGTGCACCGTCATTTGGTCGCCATTTTCAACAAAACATTGCAGTTTAACAACTCGGACCTATTTATCATAATCTCGCATATTTGGCGTTTAGGCCCACCTCTGGCATTAAAAGAGGTCCCAAACATGTTAGAGCACGTACTTGATTTGCAATTTGCTTATTGTTATATATTGCCTGCAATTCTTTGCATATTATACTAACTTGGTTTGTTTCATTTATTAGAAGGTTATTTTTTGCCTAGCTTATCCCCAAAAGGTTGATTCGCGTTGACTGGTAGAAGCACAATCATCCAACAAATGACTAATCCAGAGGCACCTGAACGAAACAACTTAGGACTCATTCCCGTTCCTGTAGAGGATGCAGAGGCGTTAGAAAGGAGAAACACCAATGATCAACACCTCGCCAAACTATTGCAGCAAATGGAAATCATGCAAGCCGAAATAGAAAGGCTCCGAAATATCACAAACCTGTCTATTAGCTTGAATGCACCACTCCCAGAGCAAGGGACAAATGCAATCGTGTCACAAGCCCTTGAGCCTCCACTTCCCCAAAGCTCCCCGCAAAGGCCGCAACATACCAGCTCATACCAAAATATCACTCACCCGGTCAATTTGCAAACTGACCTCCAAAATGATCCGTTTATTACATACACATCTTATCCTCCACCTACCTATATCTCCCCACTCAATCCAAATTGCCAAGCCACCCAATACGAGCAGAGGACACGAATCACTAGTCCTAACAAACAATATGGGGGATTAGCACATCCGACCGAAAGCCAACCATTTATTATGCATGCATCCTCTCAAGAGACAGATCAATACAAGGAAATGGAGCGGCAGACTCGAGCCAGAGCTGATGAAAATATGGCAAAAGAAATCCGTAGTTTGAAAGAGGCATTTAGAAGCATTCAGATGAACCAGGGGGAGGCAGGTTTAGAATATGAAAACTTATGTATGCACCCCGATGTTGAATTACCTATGGGATACAAGGTGCCCAAATTTGACATGTTCGATGGAAAGGGGAATCCTCGAGCTCATCTAAGGTCATATTGCGATAAATTGATTGGAGTTGGGAAAAATCAAGCAATCATCATGAAACTATTCATCAGGAGTCTAACCGGCGAGGCGCTACCGTACACATGCCAAGACCCTCGAAAATGGGACGGTTGGAATGCCATGGCACAAGATTTCATGGATAGATTCAGATTCAACACTGACACTGTCCCGGATAGATTTTATCTTATGAAACTCGAAAAGAAATCCACAGAAACTTTCAGGGAATACGCCATGAGGTGGCGGTCAGAGGCAGCAAAGGTCCAACCTCCGATGGCAGAGAGCGAAATGACCACATTGTTCGTGCAATCGTTAAAAGACGCGACGTATTATGAAAAGATGATCAGTGTAATTGGGCGAAGTTTTGCAGAAGTCGTGAGAATGGGCGACTTCGTGGAAGAAGGCATTAAGACAGGCAGGATTACAAACTTGACGGCCCTACAAGCAACTAGCAGAGCAATGCAGTCAGATTCCATAGGAGGTACCTCACAGAGGAAAAGGGATGCATCACCCTCTGTCATGGTCATTCGGGAACATAGGCCAGAACAACTTCCGGTGTATCAAAGCCCACCGCGTTCTTGCTATAACCAAAACACTCAAAATCCACAGTCATACTATCGATCAAGCGCTACCCATATCTGCTTACCATACCCAACAAGCATATCCAAAATACTCACCACAATCCGAACGTACACCAAAGCGGACCCCGAGCCGCGTAAATCTGAAAGAAAGCCAGCGTAACCTATACACCTTTGGCGAACCTATAGCCCAAGTGTATGAAAAGTCGAAAGCGCGGGAATACTCGGCAATTCCGAAATACCCCGGGCCTATATCCCGAGGCACGATGAAACCAAACATTGTGCATACCACTCCGGTGTCGAGGGCACGACATCGCAAATTGTTATACACTCGAGGACAAAATAGAGAGTTAATCGAAGAAGTCATTCACCGAAAGATGCCCTCGAGGGTAACAATAACCTTCTTCCGGCTATGAAGATGCTCGTGTGAGCATGATAGCCAAAGATGGGAAAGCGATGCGGAAGGGACTATTACGCCCGGCCAGAAAGGGAAGAAAATTGAATCATCGACCAGCCGGAGAAGAGGAGGTGCTCGCGAGATTGTTTAACCATTGAATAAGTCATTCGTTTAGTTATGTCTTTGCAAGAGATGATCTTCATCAAGACTCGGCCATTGAAGACTCGAGCAAGCGAAGACAAGTGGACTCGTGCCCCTGCCCTGGCCCGCCGAGTCCGGAAATAGTTAGTTTAATATATTTTGCCCTTTATATGTTTTTGGAACTACGTTTGACCTGATTCCCTTGGCGGATACGTAGGCGGCCGTTTGGCCGGTCCCTTTAGAAATTTTAATTTCACCCAATTTCGCTTTGAGGAACTACGTTTGACTGATTCCTCATGGCGGATACGTGGCGGCCGTTTGGCCGGTCCCACCTTTAGAAATTTTAATTTCACCCAATTTCGCTTGTAATGAACTACGTCATGACCTGATTCCCTCATGGGGATACGTAGGCGGCCTAAATCGGCTTCGGTCACACCATTAGGAAACTTTCCCTTTGTTTTGAAAACAACGAGAATACACACCCACTTTTAGGCCAAACGCCATTCGCACATTCAAAACTGGGACAAGGTAGGAAACTGCAGGTTGCGAGTCCAAGCGGGCGAACGCGCGGATGTCAAGGAACAAGCGGCGAAGTCAAATGCGAATCGACCCCAAACTCACAAATTTTCTTTGGCGCGAGTTTTTCATCTAACGAAGCGGGGAAGTCTGCAGGAAAAAAAAAAAAAAAAGAAGTTTCTTCATATTAGCGTAGCGTGACGGACATACATCAACAATCAAATCGCAACAAAGTCTAGCGCATCACTCGAACCTGAGTCAAATTGCGAGTCATGCGATGCACAAACGCACTGTGAAGACATCATGACAATCCATATGGTTCACAAAAATGCATTACAACAACATCTCAGCATTCACATCATCTGACATATCAGGGACGACATCCCACCCATAGAATTACACCTCTCATATATATTTATCATTTCGTTTAAACATGTATACACTAATTTTTCTCAAGCTTAGCTTGCAGGAGCATTTATTCTACAGGAACAGCTATCAATGACATCCTTTATTACGTCTATTCAACGACGTTCATCTTATTACGTCCACACAACGACGTCCTCCGATTACGTCTATCCAACGACGTTATTTCTTATTACGTCCAAAAACGACGTCGAGTCCGAAAACGACTCCACGTCCGAAAACGACGCCACGTCCGAAAACGACGCCAAGTCCGAAAACGACGCCACGTCCGAAAACGACGCCAAGTCCGAAAACGACGCCATGTCCGAAAACGACGCCAAGTCGGCGACTCGGTCAGAAAACGACACCACGATCAACGACGCCGAGTCGAAAGCGACTCGGTCGGAAACGACTCCACGTCCGAAAACGACGCCAAGTCCGAAAACGACGCCACGTCCGAAAACGACGCCAAGTCCGAAAACGACGCCACGTCCGAAAACGACGCCAAGTCCGAAAACGACGCCCAGTCCGAAAACGACACCACGTCCAAAACGGCGCCGGTCGAAAGCGACTCGGTCCGAAACGACTCCACGTCCAAAGCGACGCCACGTCCGAAACGACGCCAAGTCCAAACGACGCCAAGTCCAAAACGACGCCAGTCAAAACGGCCGGTCGGCGACACCCATCAACGACGTCGGTCGGCGACTCGAGTCGGAACGACTCCACGTCCGAAAGCGGCGCCACGTCGAAAACGACGCCATGTCGAAAACGACACCAAGTCGAAAATGGCGCCAAGTCCGAAAGCGACGCCACGCGTCGAAGCGACGCCAAGTCGAAAGCGGCCGTGTCGGCGACGCCAAGTCGAAAGCGACGCCATGTCCGAAAGCGACGCAAGTCCGAAACGACGCCACGTCAAACGACGCCAAGTCGAAAGCGACACCAAGTCCAAAGCGACGCCATGTCCAAAGCGACGCAAGTCCAAAACGACACCAAGTCCGAAAACGACGCCACGTCTGAAACGACGCCAAGTCCGAAAACGACGCCACGTCCGAAAACGACGCCACGTCTGAAACGACGCCATGTCCGAAAATGACACCAAGTCCGAAAACGACGCCACGTCCAAAAACGACGCCACGTCCGAAAACGACGCCAAGTCCGAAAACGACGCCACGTCCGAAAACGACGCCATGTCCGAAAACGACGCCATGTCCGAAAACGACACCAAGTCCGAAAACGACGCCACGTCTGAAACGACGCCAAGTCTGAAACGACGCCACGTCCGAAAATGACGCCACGTCCGAAAACGACGTCATGAGCATATCACATCTACGCAAGGACACTTTCTCTACTCTAAAAAATTGCATTCTTGTTCATGTTTTATTACTCTGTCTTAGCAGTTATGCACTAACTCTTTCTTGAGCTTTAGTCTACAGGGGCAGTTGGAGTAAGGACAACATATCCGCATTCGCAACACGTCCGCATCAACACAACATGCATCACATTTTTGCAGGATAACATTTTCTACTCACAGTTACATTGCTCTTAAAATTTTGCATCATCATTTGCCTTAACAGTTATGCACTCACCGTTTGTTTAAGTCTTAGCATACAGGAACAGGAGCACAACGTGGAACTACCTCTTACGGCGAACCGAAGCAATTTGTACCTCGAACGTCGATCCGCTCTCCTCCAGCCTCCTGCAACGCCAATGACCCCAGTGTCATCATAATTCGACACTGGGACAAATTTTAAATCTGCTCCCGCTTTGGTTTTAATTTTCTAGCGTAACAGAACCCAGTGTCATCATAATTCGACACTGGGACAAAATTTTAAATCTGCTCCCTTTTTGGTTTTAAGTTTTCAGCATCACAACAACCCAGTGTCATCATAATTCGACACTGGGACAAATTTTGAGTCTGCATCAGCCCGCCTTGGTGTTTTACCATGGTAGCCCAGCGTCGTCATAACTCGACACTGGGACAAAATTTTGAATTTTGCGTCAGCCTCGTCTTAATCGCCCAACATTTTTAATTCTAAGGATCGAGACTAAATTGGCTTTAAGTCAACGTCTTTGTCCGAAGATTCTTCCATCATCTCCATACAAAGAGGGACAAGCTGTTGACACCCAATTTTGTCCCATCTTTACTGAACATTTCATTTAGATCGTCCTTTTATCTCTAATTAATTTTACTATGCTTCTCAGTCTTGAAAATCGTCGAAAAATAAGTAGTTTTAATATTCTTCACTAATTATCGCATAATTTTACAATATCGAGTATTACATTTTTTATAATTAAAATATAAGCAAAACAATTTTAATATCTCGTCGTCAGTATTGGTGATCGATTTTCTCTTAATATGTTCTTTAATTACTAAATTAATCATTTTTATGAATATTCTATTTAAAATTAAATACATATATTAAATCTTTGTACCATAATTTATGTATGTGTGCACTGTTGAAATTAATTAGGACGGAGAAGCATATTTTAATTAATTAGAGGAATTGGATTAAGTTACCCATTAATACCATAATCTTCTAATTTAATCCTCAAAATTTTATACTCCTAATTTTCTACCCAATTCTCATCCCCTAAATATATAAATCCTAATACCTTTTTATTGTCCCATTTCAGCCCACCCGCGGCCCAAACATCCCATTACCCCTTTATTTTCGTCCAAACCCTTCCCCAAGCCCACCATTTTAGAACGCAGCCCAACACCCACAAGTCCACATGCCCATCAGCCCACCTTCTATTTCCCTTCTTCATCCCCAACATACCCCTAAAAATCAAGCAAACCTCCTCCGATCGCGACACTTACGACCACCCGATCGATCGATTCTCCTTTACTCCACGGATAAACGCCACAACCGACGCCCCGCCTCAATCACACCCCCATCACCCATCTCATGAATTCTAAACCTTCTCCTTTTGATTCAATGGGCAAAACGACGCCCCAAGTCGTTCAAAGCTTCAATCCAAAGAACAATAAACATGCATTTTGTCCCAACAGCTCTTAACCTTCAAATCATTCTGAAAAAGGTAAATTTCAGACCCTTCACCTTTCAGTCACACAGAGAAACCGTCACTTTCATTTTTTCTTTTGAATTCAAATTTCGAATTCGAACCGTTGAAGCTTTCAATTTTTGGTTATAAATACAACCCATTTGGGGTTGTGTGAAAGGAGTTGAAGATTCTGGGTCTGAAAGTCAAGAACAAAACTCCCACTTTTACTTTCGATCGAACTTTTTTCATTTTTTAAAGCTTAGAACCAATATCCAGTTCGTTCATTATCAGAAAATCAATCTTGAAAGTCCAAGAACAAAACCCAATAGAAAAATCATCTTTTTACTCTCAGTCCCGACTCGAAAAGGTCACAAAAATATCCAATCTCATATTCTTCTTAAATCACAAACATACTCTCCGAGCGGAATCGACGAGTCGAGACGACGCTTCGGCTCGTCACTCGGAGAAGGTAACCTCTTCCCCTTTTAATTTTTTCATTTAACTAGCCTATTGCAATTTGTGTTATGTATTTATTCAGACGTGTTGGTTGGTTATTTGAATCTGTTAAAGTCTAATTTTAAAACATATTGAGTTATGTCTATCCTTTGCATGTTTGAGTATAAGACAACATAATAAGAAGCTTGCTATATGAAAGTGTTAATCCTGAACTTGGTATAATGTATTAGACTAAGAAATGGTACTCATTTAACATGTTGTAAACTGTTTTAGGAGATGTTCCATGTTCCCTAAGTCCTGTTTTAAACAGAGTTAGTCTCTATGTGTGGGATATTGACTTATTACAAGCTGCTTTGCCTTTATTTTGATAATCAAAGTATAGGATATGCATGATAGTTATTATCTTCTAAGTCGCCTCATCCGCAACTCGTGAGTTTAAGGGATAGAATAAGAATGTGAATCATGAGTATTGCCTGTAAAATCACAAATTTGTTTACACTAGTCTGAGTTATACAGGAAAATGACAGTGGTATCCCTCTATTCTTGTTTACACTTGTCTACATTATCCCTCTCTTCTCCAACGTGCATACTTTCTGTTTGTTTAAATAAGAATTGTGTTCTCTGTGATAGATAGGCTTAAAATCAGCACGGTGCGTTAATAAAATGTTTGGAATGACCTGATTTCAGTTGCTAATCTAGCATTTAAATTAGTTTTGAGTAGCTTAAGGCCTGGTAATAAACCTATTGGTTGAATTATAGCTATTACAGTTTGTTGTCTGCGTGTACCAGGTGGTATTGGTTAGAATATGAACATGGTATAGAAGTATGAATATATTGATGAACATTTAGAAGCATGTTTAGTAGTAGCTTGAATGAGGTATAATACCCCTGACCATCATAGGTAGCATTATAGTATTGGCACCATGTCTAAAATGACCCATCCAGGTATGTTATTTGACTGTTTGAACCCTAAGGGATCCCCTACGGTAGTGTTTAGATGGTATAATAGAATTCGTCTAGTGTCACCTAATGATATTTTAAAATCTGAAATGGTCATTTCTTATCTGTGTTATGTGAAAGTATGCAAGTGATATACTCCCAAATATACAAGGTATGGAGCTTCAAATGTATATCCAGCGTGTACTGGATTTATACACCCTTGTATACCTCGGGTATACCATATGGTCTTGAATATTTTGTACCTCATCATGTCAATTGAGTTTATCTTGTAGCCTTATGCTTAGAATGTTTGGGCTTGTTTTCCTTTTTATTTCTGCATGTTTATTATTTGCCCTGCAAGCCCAGCATCACGTTGAAATGTTTGAGCCAATATCTATTTTTGAGTTTGCCCATTTCGGCATTTTGTTAATATACAAGGCCCAACGCCTTGGACTGGTTTGTTCTTTCGTTTGCAATGATCACGTGTGGGCCTGCTCCCTTTCTTTGTCCATTTAAATATGTTCAACTAGTATTACGGGTTTGCTTATTCTGTGAACTGTTATAAATGAATTAATATGTGCGTGTTTAAATTTATATCAAATGTTATTAACGATAAAGTTTTAAAATATTTTCTAATCCTTTTCTTTTCTTTTATTTACATGACATGCATCGGGAGCAACGAAGAGTCTCGTTATGAGACTCAATGCAACCATGACGAAATGAAGATCCGCATCCATGTCCTTTGCATTCCCGACTTCAGAAATCTCAAAACAAATAGGGCGGGATGACATCGTCATCCGCTTTAGTCGCTTTAATTCTTTAAATTCCGTCATCTTTATTTGTCGTTTTGTTGTCTTATTATGTAACCCTGTATAATTATTGAAATGCTTAGAATAGTTAGGCCTAGATTAACAATTAAAAAAGAGGGTAGTTATAAAATCGGAAACCCAACGCTAGATTATTTTAGGCTCGTTATACATGTCTAAGCTTTCAAAACAATTTGGTCACCTTTTATTTGTATGATTAATCATAGAAAAAATAAGGTTTTACTTTTACCTAATTTGCTAAAAAATAAACTTTTCACAAAAAATCATCTCTTGGTATTATAAATAAAATTGTTTTCTCTTTACTTTCAATTGTCAAAACATAAGTATTTTACAAATAAAATAAATATTTTTACCTATATATGTATTTTATAAACAAGTCTTACAACTCTTTTATGTTGTAAAAAATACATCATTTTGTTATTAAATACTTGCAACGTTTTTATTTAATATTTATAAAAGCATGCATTTCTTAGCACAATAATTTTAAACCTAAGTTTGAACGGACAACCGCAAGTTAGCGGATCCTTTAGGATGCCTAACCCCTTCCCTTTAGGATAATAAAGAATCCTTACCTAGAATCTCACATAGTTTCACAGACCTTTAAAATGGAGATCATTCGTAGTATTTTATGCTACATTTTCAGTGTCCTAATTCACTATAATAATCAGGTGGCGACTCCTTTAAAAATGCAATTTTAGGGATCCAACCATGTAGCAGTAATCCCGTTTCCGACTCCGGTTGAAATGGGGCGTTACATAACCCCTAAGTTAATATATTTACGTTTTAACTCTATTTCTCAACTATAAATCTCTCATTTTCCTCTTCATTTTTCTCACAAATCTTCCTACCTTATCTCTAATAAAGTAGATTTCAACGTCTTTAAATATAAAGTGCGTATTTATTTTCCTCTAATACCTCATTTTCCCCATAATATTTATTTTTAACCCTTAAATTAGTATATGAACAAATAAAGTAGCAACATAAGATGTGTTATGAACACTTCTAAATATAAAGTGCATTATTATAATAAATATATTGAAGCCAATTTATGAAGTCTTTTGGCATTTAATGATACATTTGTCTTTGAGTGGCTAGATTGAAGTCAATCTATCAAAAATTTTATGGAAGACGAATGCGACATTAACTTAATTAACATATCATGGAAGCATTGACATATGTAGTTGTTAAAAATCTAATTCAATTGGATAAAAACGTAGGGAAAGAAAGTAGTTGTAAATTGGTGCAACTTTAAATGGTTATAACTCTACGCTCGGATGTCCGTTTTACCCGATTTGTTTTTTTATTTTGCGTATTTTTCGAGACGTAGTCGGTCAAACCGTCGAAACGAGTTTGGATAATTTCACAAGGTCAAGCCTGGGATTACTATGAACAAGCCAAGTAATGATGGTCGGAAACCTTAAGATAGACCCTAGGCTTAGGTTAGGTTGGATCACACAAGTTCCAACGTTCACTTGCAACCAAAAGAGTTCCTTAAGCTTGGGTTTGATCAGATCACACAAGTTCTAACCAAGACTTACGCCAAAGGGACCTTAGCTTGTGTTCAACTAAGTCACACAAGTCATAGCTAAACTTACACCAAGGGATTTGGCTCACACAAAAACCAAAGACCCACATAAGGACCAACTAAGATAAACAACACACAAGTTGAATAACTTAGCAAATGAGTAAAACTCACTAATTTTCATCAATCAACTCTGAATATTTACAATGCCCTAAGGGTTCTATTTATAGTAGTAAATGTACCATTCTAGAAGACAACTTAAAAGACACAAACTACATGTAAACTTTCAGCCAAGTGTAGATAAATGGGAACGGGTTTGGGTTTACTTGGTGACCAATGGTGTTTCGACCAAACCAAGACAATGGGAAAGGTCTTGGATTTTCTTGGGACAAATGATGAATCTTTCACATTCCCTTTGTGGATTCCAAGTTGAAGAGTGCATGAATTTGGCTTCTCAAGATCTCATCTTCTTGGAACTAGTTTGGAAGCTTCCATTCCTTGCATTTGTGTGTCTTGTCCGAATGGATAAAGGAGTATTTCGACAAACATCTCATCTTCTTTGTGTCCTCAAGTTGGTTCATGAATTGTCCTTTTGGAAGCCTCATTTTCTAGACCATTCTTGTCCTTGTCAATTTGTCACTTTCGGCCTAGTCATCCTTCTTGTCCTTGCCATCTTGTCCTCTCGGCTTAGTCATCCATTTGGAAGAATTTTCGGCCTAGTCACCTTATTACATGGTACATTAACAGTGTCCTAATGATCTAAAATCTAAACTAAGAAATAAATACAAGCTAAGAGAAAACAACATGGTCTTCGGCCAAGACCTACATACAAAGGTCGAATAGAAATTTATTTCCTAGATCTTCACATGACAACTCCAATTCCACTCCATTTTCCATGCCACATTAGGCATGTAAGTGTAGATTGACGGACCATAGTTGGCACTTTTAGCAAAACACATCTCGTCTTAGTTTAAGAGTTTAAGTCTGTGGGTTTTTTTACATCACCAAGCCACTAATACCCATATTAGTACCTCATACCAAACCCCACCTCCAGCAAATAACACCCGCTTACCCAGGACTTTCCTCTTAGCGCCTTCATATCAGACGCCACCTAATTATGTTGTTCCAGCATAAACCCAAATATCGCTACTCATCAAACACCCAAAAATGTTGTTACTCCCAAAAACCGCCCAACGCACCCCACACTATCTTTTCACACGCCAATCACTCTCATTAACTCTTCACTCGAGCTCGACCATTATGAATAAATG
Organism: Przewalskia tangutica; assembly: GCA_029844215.1. Classification (NCBI taxonomy): domain Eukaryota; kingdom Viridiplantae; phylum Streptophyta; class Magnoliopsida; order Solanales; family Solanaceae; genus Przewalskia; species Przewalskia tangutica. Next base: position 44,640,140 of record CM056723.1, on the reverse strand, counting down.
AAAAGGGCGTCGAGGACCGAATATGACAGAAGGGATAGAGAAATGGAGAAGAAGATGGTGGACCTACTCAAGAAATCTAATAGAGGCTCACGAAAAACAATGGTCCTAAACTATAACGACTTATGCATGCATCTAGACTTAGACCTGCCTGAAGGCTTAAAAGTGTTGAATTTGAACTCTTCAACTGGACAGAGATTCCCAAGGCTCACCTGAGAGCATATTGCGACCAATTGGCCGGGATTAAGAGAACCCGAGCTCTAATTATGAGGTTATTTAGCTGAAGCCTCACCGGAAAAGCATCAGAATGGTTCACAACCCAGGACATACGCTGATGATACATTGGAAGACATGGTGGGGGCCTTCATATAAAGGTTTCGCTTTAATGTGGAAACCATGCCTGACCGTTACTACTTGGATAAAGTTAAGCAAAAATCTATCGAAAACTACCGTGAGTATGCGAGTAGATAGAGGGTCGAAGCTGCTCGAGTGCAGCCGCTAATGAGCGAGGAAGACCTAGTCTCCGTCTTCATCCGATCACAAGAGTCGGATTTCTATGATCGAATGTTATCTATGGTTGGAGGCCATTCTCAGAATTGGTAAAAATGGGAGAGGCGATAGAGGACGATCTCAAATCGGGAAAGATTGTCAGTGTAGCCACAATGATAGCCTACAAAGTGCTGCCGGAGCCATAAGGAAAAAAAAGAGGGTGTGGCAAACATCTCCCACACACCTAGTCCAAGATGCCGAAAGAAAGAAGGATCACAATCTTCTTTTGACATATACCAATCTCCACCTTCAAGCAATTATATGACATCTCCATACAACCCTATTTCAGTATTTTATGCATAATCTAACTATCAAGTACCGACTCCAGCCTATCAAGATCCATAACCAAATTAACAAATACTAATACCCATTTACCAAGCTCCACTACCAAACTATCAAATGCCCACACATACTTACCCAACACCCCAAAACTATCAAAATCATTTTAACCAGCCGCCTCCGGCTACATATGACTTTCCATGTCTGAACTTCGATAAGAAGCCTCCCCGTACATTCACTTCACTTCTCAAAACTCAAACCAAGTTGTTGAGAGACTGACTCCATGACAAATTCCAAAAATGGCAAGGTCAATGCGTACGATGCTTTGGCTCAGTTGTTGCTCATTCTAACTGGGTAAGGACATCAATGGCTCTTACCCTTCTCTCGTCTCCTCCACGGCACCGCAAACCCACCACCCCAAGGTGAGGTCATCCCTCTGATTTATGCTTTTCTACTATTATGATCTTAATGATATTTGTCCATTTGTGATTTCAAACAATCGATTCCCATTAGTTCAGAACCATTTTGGATGGATTCCCCCACTCCCCAAACAACGTTATCTCCCATACTGATTTCAATCGGGTCTGCTAGGATTTGAGAGATTCTATAAATTGAGATCCTTCATTCATTTTAACGGTTCGAACATGAATTTCTGGCTTTTGCATTGTTAAGAGCCACTTTCAAGTTATATTTTCGATAAGTTTTGCTAGATTGGGATCCAAGACCTTTGGTGGAACCCATATTTGCTTAATTGATCAATTACAACTGAAACCTTTTTATTTTCGTGTTATTGCAAGTGTTCGAGGTACAAATTGAAGAGTCAAGCTCCCCTTCGACCTTTAGACTACCTCCACTTTGCTTAATTTATGTTTTATAACTTGTATTATGTCACAAATGAATATTGTGACATGTATTAACAATTTTAGCTTTTAGTCCTTTAAGTTTTAATTATGTATTTTTCAGTATTTGCAACTTTGGTCCTTTTTTATATATGGACATGTAAGGAGCCCTAATCGGTATTCAGATATATAAACCTATTCCTCTTTCTCTACTTTCTCTTTTTCCCTTTCCCTTCTTCTCTGTCGATTGTTAGTAGCAGGCTAACGAGTCTATTACAATGGTATCAGGAGCCGATTCGACGCCGGGAACTGGTATCTCGCTGGAGATACAAAACATACACGACGATATCCGAATGCTGAAGACACAGCTAACAGTATTAGCCGATGACACGAATAAGAAGCTTGAAGAAATAGAATCGAGTACATGCAAAAAACTGGAAAACTTAGAACAAAAACTACTGGATGAAAATCGAGAAGCCAATCGAAAGTTCGAGCTCATTATGGCGAGTTTGAATGTCATCCAATCGGGAGGGTCAGCACCGGCGACTCCAGCAGCGAACCCAGCAACGACTCAGGCAAACATCACGATAGGGTCATTTCCGACCAACTTGCAACTCAGTCCTCCGACAGCTGAACTCGAACAAATTTCAGGTAGCAAAACCCCTAGCTCTTACTCTAATCAGTATGCTTCATCGAGTCACAGTGTGGGTAGAGGTTTCACCTTTCCCACTGTACCAATTTTAGCGAGTCCCCCAATTTTCATAAGAAATCCTAGCTACTCAAATTCATCACCCACTTTAACCAGTGCTATCGTACACACTTCTGAGACCCCAAATAATACACGAACCCTAAAACCTAAAATTAACTTTCCTGAGTTTGATGGTAGCAATCCGAGGAGTTGGTTGAGGAAATGTGAGAAGTTTTTTGAATTATACAATATACCAGACCAGGAAAAACGAATTATGTTGTAATACACATTGGGGATAAGGTGGATGGTTGGTTAGATGTGTATACGATGCATCTGAAAAGCGAAATGACCTGGAGAAAATTCTGTGTTGAAGTATGTAGGAGATTTGGAAGTTTGAGATCTCATGATGTTGTGGAGGAATTCAACAAACTCACCCAATAGAGTACTGTAGACCATTATCAAAGTAACTTTGATGAGTTGTGCCACATGACTATCTTAAACCCATTACTCAATGAAGCACATTATGTTGCTAGTTTCATTGGAGGACTTAAACCTGAAATTAAACCTCTAGTTAAGCTAGTCAATCCTTCTACCATACTTGATGCATATGAAGTAGCCAAACTATATGAAGAACCCTTCAAAGCCTTCACCCCACTCATCACCCCAAAATACCATTATCAAACCCCAAAGTCTATACCCAATACCTATCAAAAGAACCAACCACAAACTACCAACAAATTTACACCACAATATATCCTTCCTACCCCTCATAAACTTACCTATCCAAATTAGAAAATACCAACCAGGAATCCCTACAAACCTAACACTTTACCCCCACATTTGGAAAACCTAAGGGAACAGGGATTATGTTATAGATGTAAGGAGAAGTATACTCCACCAGGGCACCAATGTAAGGTAATGGGTATATATGCCATGGAGGGACAGGAAATAGAAGGAGTGGGAGACCACACTGAAGTCTTTGTGGATGTGGCTGAGACACTGGAGGAAACCAATGAAGAGCAAGTTGAGGTGTCTTTAAATGCAATATTGGGGTTGAGTTCATCAAAAAACCAAATGTCTACCATCAAAATTAAAGGGTATGCTGGAAAAGTACCTCTGATAATACTGATAGACAGCAGATCCACTCATTCATTCATGAATCCATTCATTGTCAAGGGGATGAAGAGGACCATCCAATTGTTGAGTAAACCTATGAAGGTAAGGGTAGTTAATGATCAAATAATGGTATGCTACAAGAAGAGTCCTGCTTTTGAATGGAAAATGCAAGGAGAACCATTTACATTTAGAATGAGGCTATTGAAGGTGGGAGGTTGTGACATGATTTTGGGTATGGACTGGATAGATCAAATTGCCCCAGTAACACTGCACACAAGACCTCCTAGTATCAGTTTTATGATCAAAGGAAGGATGCTTACACTACAAGGAGAAGGGAATGACTCTAAGCTAGATACAATAGAGTCTGAAAGGCTGAGAAGAATGCTACATTGTGGAACTTGTGAAATGGTGGCTAAATTGGCGTGGATACAAACAGAGAAAAGTGAAGAGAAATCACAGAAATTACACCCATACATTAAACAACTCTTACAGAAATACCAAAACCTTTTCCAAGAACCCACCAAACTACCACCAAAAAGAGATTGTGACCACAAAATAAACCTACTCCCTGAAACCCAACCCTTCAGCCTAAGACCTTATAGGTACTCTTATGATCAAAAAAACACCATAAAGTTTATGATTGCTGAAATGTTAAAAGCCTCCACTGTTGTACCAAGTCAATCACCATTTGCCTCCCCTGCCTTACTAGTCAAAAAGAAAGACTCAACCTGGAGACTGTGTATTGATTACATGAAGTTAAACAGTCTAACTGTTAAGAATAGATACCCAATCCCTATGATTGATGACTTGCTTGATGAGCTATGTGGTGCTCTGGTATTTTCCAAAATTGACTTGAGAGCTGGTTACCATCATGTGAGAATGAAGGAAGGGGATAAACACAAGACAGCTTTTAGAACTCACCATGGCCTATGGGAGTTTAGAGTGATGCCTTATGGTTTGACAAATGCACCAGCCACCTTTCTTTGATGATATATTAGTCTACAGTAAGAGTCTGGGGGATCATCTTATACATCTAGATGTTGTCTTGAAGCTACTGAAAGAGAATCAGCTATATGCCAAGATGAGCAAGTGTGACTTTGGAAGCCCCAAGTGGAGTATTTAGGCCATGTTATAAGTATTAAATGAGTGAATACTGATCCCAATAAGGTGGTGGCAATGTTAGAGTGGCAGTCTCCTAAAAATGTGAAGGAACTAAAAGGTTTCTTGGGGTTGACAAGATACTACAGAAAGTTTGTACAAAATTATGCCCATATGAGCAAACCTTTAACTAATCTCTTAAAGAAGGGTGAGTTCAAGTGGAGTCTAGAAGCTGAGACATCATTCTGCCAGTTAAAAAAGGCCATGACTAGCACCCCAGTTCTTGCACTTCCAGATTATTCCAAAGTATTTGTGGTAGAAGTTGATGCCTGTAATAATGGCATTGGAGCAGTACTGATGCAAGATAGGAGACCAATTGCCTACTTGAGTCAGACCTTGAGTAAGAAATATCAAGGATTATCAACTTATGAGAAGGAATTGATAGCCTTGCTGCAAGCTGTGGACAAATTGAGACATTATTTGCACCCTCATCTCTTCATTATAAAGACTGACCATTTTAGTCTGAAATATCTACAAGATCAAAAAATTACTACTACACTACAGCACAAGGGATTGACCAAACTGATGGGACTGAATTTTGAAATACAGTACAAGAAGGGAAGGGAGAATGTGGCTGCTGATGCATTGTCTAGAAGGCCACATAATGAAGAACAAAACCCAGAGGATCAGATGTCATACTAGGCACAATGATCACTCATGTACAACCCAAGTGGATTGAAGAGATTGTAGCAAGCTATACTGGAGATACAGATGTGTTACAAGCCATGACTGTCCTGAATTCCAACCAAAACAGTGAGCATCAAGTCTCCCTACAACAAAGAGTATTGAGGTACAAAGGCAGGGCTTGGGTGGGACAAAATGGAACATTAAGACAACAGTTGATCAAGATAGTACATAATTCTGGTTTGGGTAGACATTCAGGAGCCAGGGCAACTTATCAGAGACTTAAAGCAGTGTTCTACTGGTCTGGAATGATGGAACAAATTAAGTGCACAGTTTAGGCACGTGAAGTGTGTCAAAGGTGAAAGACAAAACAAGTTGCATATCCCGAGCTACTCCAACCTCTTCCTATTCCAGAAAGAGCTTGGGAGCACATTTCTATGGACTTTATTGAAGGATTGCCAAAATCAGAAGGAAAAGATACTATATGGGTAATTGTGGACAGATACAGTAAGTATGCACACTTCATAGGTCTTGCTCATCCTTTTAATGCTACACAACTAGCTAGAATCTTCCTTGATAACATTACAAACTACATGGCATGCCTAAGAGCATTGTGTCTGACAGAGACAAAATATTCATTAGTCACATTTGGAAGGAAATGTTTAGACTGCTACAAACTCAGTTGTGTTATAGTTCAGCTTATCACCCACAGACTGATGGTCAGACTGAGAGACTCAATAGGTGTTTGGAAGATTACTTGAGATGCATGACAAGTCATAAAGCACAAGGTTGGCACAAATGGCTCTCACAAGCAGAATTTTGGTACAACAGTAACTACCACAGTTCCTGAAAGATAAGCCCATTTAAGGTTCTATATGGTTATGAACCCCCTCAACTGACTTTTGAACTCATCTCACAGTCCAAGGTTAACACTGTGGATCAAATATTGAAGGAAAGACAAATAATAACTAAGGTGTTGAAGGAGAATTTGGCCAAGGCACAGAATATGATGAAGAACAATGCTGATAAGATAAGATCAGAGAGGAGTTTCAGGGTGGGAGATTGGGTATTTTTGAAGTTGCAACCCTATAGACAAACCTCCATAGCAATAAGGAAGAGTCTCAAACTAGCCGCAAGATTCTATGGACCCTATCAAGTTGTGGAGAGGATTGGAGTTGTAGCTTATAAATTGGCACTGCCAGCAACCTCTAAAATACACCCAGTCTTTCATGTATCCCAACTCAAGAAAAGGGTAGGAGATCACATCAACACTACTGTCGACCCACCCTTATGCTCACAGGAAGGACAACATTTGGTGGAACCAGTGGCAATTCTAGATAGGAGACTGATCAAAAGGGGAAACAAGGTTGCCACTTAGATTCTGGTTCAATGGGCTAACTTACTGTCGGAAGAAGCAACCTGGGAAGATATCAGTTTATTAAGTCACAATTTTCAGAAATGGCCGAATTCTGAAACATCCAGCATATTTTTAAGGAGAGTGGAATGTCACAAATGAATATTGTGACATGTATTAACAATTTTAGCTTTTAGTTCTTTAAGTTTTAATTATGTATTTTTCAGTATTTGCAACTTTGGTCCTTTTTTATATATGGACATGTAAGGAGCCCTAATTGGTATTCAGAAATATAAACCTATTCCTCTTTCTATACTTTCTCTCTTTCCCTTTCCCTTCTTCTCTGTCGATTGTTAGTAATAGGATAACAGTCTGTTACATATTATATGTTACGTGATTAATTAAACATGTTAAGTTGATATAGCGTATTGTTAGTTCATTTCAATTTGATTAGGTTTTATTTAGCTTGTAATGTGCCCATGACTATCTAAAGATCACTAACAGTGATCCAAATAGTACCCTAATATTATTATGAATCCATTAAGATTATAAAATGTATGACTAGTAGATGATAATAGTTAAGTTACATGATTTAGGTGTTTGTCCATAACTTAAATGGCTATGAGTTTGCTAGATTAGTGAATATCCCTTATATGTAGCTTAAAATGTGTATATGCCTAAAATCAGTTCACAAACTTGTTTAGATAATGATATTCTCTCATCAACTGGTTAAGGAACCCTTAGAGCTATTTTAAATATATTGAATGTGAAAGTATATTTATGTCCTAGAGACAATCTATATTAAGACAAATATACTTTATACACATTCATATTTATATTAATGGATATCAATATTATGACATTTGCAGTTATTGAATTATTAGTTGATTGTTTATAATATTCTATAAATGCATTCCCAGAGGTTACGTGGTTATTAATAATGTGAGAGATTAATATTATAACGTAACTCTTAAAATTGTCTCGACTAATGATCATCGAGAATAGGATATCGATGATATGTGATACGTCGACATGTGGTCTGCATCATATCCTTAGGGGATGTAGTATGTCTCACATGCTATGAGTTATGGCAACTCGTGATGGACACATGTATACTTTTTGAAAGTATTGGTATACCCTGCTGATGTACTGTTTATTATATATGTCTAAAGTGTCATCAGTGTGTGGGAAATAGTGTATGGGAGATATAAGTCCTTAGACTTGAGGTCAATACGCGCCTTGTTTACAGAGTAATGTACTTTGATCCTGTCCTAAGCTCAAATGCCTTATAGGTTGAGACACGGCTTGTATTGGGTATATTGCGACGTAGATTAAAGGTGGTAGTTGAGCCAAGATTAGGATTCATTCCTCGAATGTATCTTCGAGAGAACACTCAGATTCTCATGTGGTATTAGGCTGACTAAGTCATTGGCCAATGCAGTAGACATATCTATGATATGATCTTGTTGTCAACTAATATAGATGAGATATGATGATCAAGCCATTGGGATAGACATTTGGAGAATCCTAGGCTTGATCGAGTGTGTCGTGAATGAAAGGATTTTATCTTCCCACATAGAGGTTCATTTCACAGGTTTCGTGTAACTGTACTTCACATATTGAGTTCGTCTTCCGGCGTCGTCTAGGAGTTCCGTGTAGACCCTAATATAATTAGTGTTGATATGTGAAGGCATGTAGAGTAACATTAAGTCAATTGTTCAGTCGATTCAAGGATGTAATCAAAGAGAATATAAATGTTCGATTTATGATCGAGACATTTGAAAAGAATAATGATCATTTAATTAAGTCGAGATTGAATTTCGGATTTAATTAAAATAGAAATGAGACAAAATGGACTAAGGGTAGCGACTCTTGGACCCAGGGTCGCGGCGCCTCCCATTTAGGGTTGCGGCGCCTACTGTCCAGTGGGTTAGGATTTGTATAAATCTAATTTTTGTCGTTAAGAAGCTCTAAAACCTTAAAACTCAAGAAAGCATAATCCTTTTCTCTGAAACTATTAAATAATGATGTAATCGAGGAAGTCATTCCGATCTAACTCTTCTAAGTTGATGTGCGTTACCGGTTCGTTTTCGAATAAGGTGCACTGAGACGAAGAACGAGAAAATATTGGATGATTAACGTATTATTTAAAGGTGAAGGGGTACGAGGTTGAATCTACAAATCCGACCCTGAACAAGTTTTTGGATTACAGAATTGAAGAATTTTGCATTTCTGGGTAGAGGCGCCTGCTAGGGTTTGGTGGCGTCTCCATAATGGAGCGTCGCGGCGCTGTTCATCCCGAAACTTTTTTTAATACTTTCTGGCTCCGAGGCGCCGCGGCGCCGATGAAAAATTTTCAAAATTTTTGCACACTGCCTGTCAGGCGTCGCGACGCCACCTAATAGCGTCACGACGCCACTGATAAATTCGCGACGGCGGTGGTGTTTTTAAAAAAATTGGAATCGGCGAAGTTTTAAGTATTCTGATTCTATAAGTTTAAAATATTCCGAATCTGAAAATTAAATTTTTTAATTAGACAGATTTGGTCATTTCGGTTAATTCTGTAATTAAATAAAGTTTCTGAAAATCAGGTTTTTTTAATTCTGGAAATTGCAGACATGTCCCTGAAATCTGAATGTATTTTTTGAAAGTTTAAAATTGGATTTTCTGAATTTCAATGGGTTCAAATTGAAATTTTAAATTTTTGAGGGACTAGATTGTAAATTCTGAAAGTTTACAGAAATTTTCTGAAAATCATTTTTAAAATCAGAAAATATTTAGGAACTGTTTGGCATAGACATAGATTTTAGAGTTTAGACAAATAGACCCATGATTATCATTAATTGTATATTATTGAATAATATACGTAAAGCTAAGTGTTTTAAATGCAAGCATTTAATTATTAGCATAGTTTCCGCTATAAATGTCTGGGTAGGCGACGCCCAATAATTGATTTACATAATGACCGCTTGTAACTGTCTGGGTAGAAGACGCCCAGTAGTTGATTAAAATCATCTTATATCATGCCTATTGGGTTGATGGTTTTCCATCTAAATGCGTTTTAGAAATTGCATGATAGGATGTCATATGAAATATGACATGTAATGTTGATCTTGGTTGAAATCCCCGTAAACTAAAAAATGCTCCCCAAAGTTTCAATACAAGTATAAAATTAAAACGTGTCGTCCATTATAATTGGTAGAGTGCAAAATTCTTTTCGGCGATACGAGTATTTATGCCAGAACATTTGCTCTAAGTCTACGAGGACTCAGACTCTCTCATAGATGTGTTAAATGTAAAAGTAGATGAGAAACTTTTGTGGGTTTTACACCAAAGTGTTTGCTCGCAAAAGCCAAGTTTACTTGGGTACATAAACGCAGTCGTGTAATGTGGTTGACTTGCTTAGACAAATCTTGGTGCCAAAGTGTCGGACTAATCTAAGGACGCATGATTAAAAATGAATTATTTAATCAACCAAGAGTTGCAAATAAGCTTTGCAATTGGTTTAGTCTGCATCCCCGAGATGCCTCGTAATTGACCGACCAAAATGTGTTATTGAAGTTATCGGCCAAAGCAAACGCAGATATAACATAGGTTTGGATCTTGGCCCATTATGACCTTAAAATAATTTTAGGTCTGTATTCTACCTTGGGGTCGTAGAAGTATGCTAAAATAGTGAGAGCTAATTAAACAAAAGACCATGTTAAATTAGCCTAAAATAAATGTGTATAATAGAAAAATAAATTTTGATTGTATTTTTCCGTCTATCTAAACTCTTCGGATTGTCAAAATGTCGAGTCTATCATTGAAAATGAACAAACTCACCGGACCAAACTATCTAGACTGACTTAGGAATCTGAGAATTGTCCTAAGACAAGAAAAGATAGAATATATGTTGGAAAAAGTAATCCCCATAGTGCCTGCCGAAGATTCTGCGGAATATGCCTCATTTGATAAGACAGCCTAGCAGAAACACCTAGATGATGCCACTTATGCACAATGCATCATGTTGTCTTCCATGTCAGTGAAACTACAAAGACAACATGAGAACATGGGCCCTAACGAGATGCTCGAACATTTAAAGAATCTCTATGACTCTCAGTCCTAGACAATGGAATATGAGCTGTTAATAGAAATCTTCAAGTGTAAGCAAAGTGAAGGGAGCCAAGTGTCTCAGCATGCGTTGAATATATGGCTGATAGAAAGGCTGACCTCGATTGGTATAAAGCTGCATAATAACATCACTTCCACCCTCATCCTGAACTCTCCCCCTCGTTCGTTCGAGAGCTAAGGATGTATGCCTCAAGTATAACAAGAAGGGACATTGGAAGAAGGGTTGCACTGCTCCAGGAGGAGAAAAAGCACCAGGTGCTTCTACCTCTAGTGGACAAGGTATGTACGTCATTGAAATATCGAAAAAATTTCAATATATAAAACAAACGAGCTAAAATAAGTAAAAGAAATTCTACCTACATGTGGCATTGTAGACTTGGTCATATCAATCAAACAAGGATAAAAAGGTTAAGGAAACTTGACTACCTCGAACCATTTGGCTTAGAATCTTATGGTAACTGTGAATCATATTTGAAAGGTAAGATGACCAATAAGCCTCTTTCTGAAAAAGGGGTACGAGTCAAGGAAGTCTTTGCGTTGGTACATACTAATGTATGTGGACCATTTTCGACTCAAGCTAGAGGAGGTTTCCCTTACTTAATCACTTTTACAGACGACTTGATAAGGTATGAATATGTGTATCTTATGAAATACAAATCTGAGGCCTTCGAAAAGTTCAAGGAGTACAAGTATGAAGTGGAGAAACAACTCGCAAAGAGTATCAAGACTCTGTGATCTGATCGAGGGGGTGAATACTTAAGTAAATAATTTCTAGATTACTTGAAGCAACATGAAGTTCATTCAGAATGTACACCTCATGGAACACTACAAATGAATGGTGTTGCCGAGAGGAGAAACTGAACCCTTCTTGATATGCTTCGATCAATGATGAGCTTTTCAGCTTTACCAACATACCTTTGGGGATATGCTATACAAACCTTGATATATGTTCTGAATAGGGTTCCTTCCAAATTAGTTGAAAAGATGTCATATGAGATATGGTGTGGCAAGAAGCCAGCTCTTAGACATATGAGACCCTGGGGGTGCCCTGCATATGTCAAGGAGATGCTCACTGATAAGTTGGAATCCAAAAGTGAGAAATGTTACTTCGTGGAGTATCCAAAGGAAACTAAGGGATACTACTTCTATCTTCCTAGCGAACATAAGATCATTGTTTCTAGGAAAGCAACCTTCTTTGAAGAAGAATATGTCTATAAGGAAGAGAGTTGCACAAAGATAGAACTAGAAGAAATTCAAGAACAACAAAGTAACATAGAGGTTGAATCCTTATCAATGATCAAGGCAAAGATTCAGTGAGAGCGTTTGGCGAAGATTGGATACTTACAGTACGCCCTTCGGCCAGTGGGAGTGTTGTGAGAAATGATGCAGAAATGCAAGATCCTCTTACACAGACCTTAGGAGCAAGTGCAATGATTGCACCTCCTCTCATTCAGGAAAGACATAAAAATGATATTCCTGAAATCTCTCGAGTTGGTGGATCAGCCAACACACAATAACCTTCTCATAATTAGAACATACCTAGAACTGAACTACAAAACGATCAACTCTGTAGGTCTACAAGAACTCATCGTTCTTCAGAAAGACTAAATCTACTTGTGGAAACACATAATGAGATAGATATTCCCGATGATGATGAGCCTATAACTTACATCGAAGCAATGGTGGACATTGATTCGAAGAGATGACAAGAAGCCATGAAATTCGAAATGGAATCCATGTACATCAATCAAGTGTGGAACTTGGTTGATTTGCCAAGTGGGGTTAAACTCATAGGATGCAAATGTGTCTTCAAGAAGAAGATTGATGCATTTGGTAAGGTACAGACTTATAAAACTAGACTGGTGGCTAAAGGTTATAATCATCGGCCTGATATCGATTATGATGAAACCTTTTCACTTGTTGATAAGATTAAGTCCATTCGGATTTTGCTTGTGATAGCTGCATATTATGATTATGATATTTGGCATATAGACGTCAAAACCTTTTTCCTCAATGGTAATCTAATTGAGGAAGTATATATGAAACAACCCGAGGGTTTTTCATCCGAGTCCAAACCAAATATTGTGTGCAAGCTATAAAAGTCCATTTATGGACTTAAACAAGTCTCGAGGAGTTGGAACATTTGCTTTGACAAAGCTATCAAGTCATTTGATTTCGTCAGAAGCAAAAAAGATCCTTGTGTTTATAGCAAATGCAATGATGAGGGTATTGTCTTCATTGTTATATATGTTGATGACATATTGATAATGAGAGACAATAAGACTCTCATGCAGTCAGTCAAGGAGTGGTTGTCCAATACCTTCATGATGAAGGACTTAGGTAATGCCTGCTACATTCTGGGAATTAGGATCTATAGAGATAGACCTAATAGATTGTTGGGGCTTTCACAGTCGGTCTATATAGACAAAGGGTTTAGACGTTTTTCTATGGAAAATTCTAAGAAGGGCGGTCTTTCAATGGGTCAAGTTATCTAAGAAGGACTGCCCTTCTAGTGTTGTAGACTTGAGCGCATGAAGAGGATTCCATATGTTTTTGCTATAGGATCAATCATGTATGCCTTGACTTGTACTAGGTCAGATGTGGCCTTTGCACTTAGTATGACTTGCAAGTTCAGCAGAATCCTTGTGGTGAACACTGGAAGGCAGTCAAAGGTATTCTTAAATATCTCAGATGTACTAAAGATTACTTCTTGGTCTATGGTGGAGACGAAAAGCTAGTTGCTACTGGATATACTGATGCTAGATTCCAGACAAATATTGATGACTTAAAATCTCAGTCTGGTCACACGTTCATTTTCAATGGTGGAGCAGTGAGCTGAAAGAGTTCCAAATAAGATACAACTGCTGATTCGACAACTGAAGCTGAGTACATTGCTGAATCGGAAGCTGGTAAAGAGGCTGTCGCGATTTCTGAGTTCCTTAGGAACTAGGGGTTGTTCTAAGTGCTACTTGTCCAATAATCATTTATTGTGACAACACTGGTGCAATTGCACAGACAAAAGAACCAAAATCAACAAACAGAAACAAATATGTACCAAGGAAGTACCACATACTCAGAGAGATGGTGGAGACTGAAGATATTAGATTAGATTATGTTTCCAAAGACAATAATCTAGCAGACCTATTTACTAAATCATTAAGCTTAGTCAAGCATAATGGTCATTTTGAGAACATGGGTATTAAATTTATTGGTGATTGGCTCTAGGCCAAGTAGAAGATTTAAAGTATATTTATGTCCTAGAGGCAATCTATATTAGGACAAATGCACTTTATACACATTCATATTTATATTAATGGAGATTAATATTATGGCATTTGCAGTTATTGAATTATTAGTTAATTGTTTATAATATTCTATAAATGCATCCCTAGAGGTTACGTGGTTATTAATAATGTGAGAGATTAATATTATAACGTAACTCTTAAAATTGACTCTAATGATTATCGAAAATGGCATATCGATGATATGTGATACGTCGACATGTGGTTTGCATCATATTTTTAGGGGATGTAGTATGTCTCACCTGCTACGAATTATGGTAACTCGTGATGGACACATGAATACTTTTTGGAAGTATTGGTATACTCTGCTGATGTACTATTTATTATATATGTCTAAAGTGTCATCAGCGTGTGGGAGATAGAAGTCCTTAGACTTGAGGTCAATACACGCTTTGTTTACAGAGTAATGTACTTTGATCCTGTCCTAAGCTCAAATGTCTTATAGGTTGAGACACAGTTTGTATTGGGTATATTGCGACGTAGATTAAAGGTGGTAGTTGAGCCAAGATTAGGATTCATTCCTCGAATGTATCTTCGAGAGAACACTCAATTCTTATGTGGTATTACGCTGACTAAGTCATTGGCCAATGCAGTAGACATATCTATGATATGGTCTTGTTGTCATCTAATATAGATGAGATATGACGATCAAGCCATTGAGATTGACACTTTGCAAATCCTAAGCTTGATCGAGTGTGTCGTGAATAAAAGTATTTTATCTTCTCACATAGAGGTTCAGTTCACAGGTTTCGTGTAACTATACTTCACATATTGAGTTCGTCTTCCGGCGCCGGCTAGGAGTTCTGTGTAGACCCTAATATAATTAGTGTCGGTATGTGAATGCCTGTAGGGTAACACTAAGTCAATTGTTCCGTCGATTCAAGGATGTAATCAGAAAGAATATAAATGTTCGATTTATGATCAAGACATTTGAAAAGAATAATGATCATTTAATTAAGTCGAGATTGAATTTGAAATTTAAGTAAAATAGAAACGAGGCAAAAATGGACTTAGGGTCGCGGCTCTTGGACCCAGGGCCGCGACGCCTCCCATTTAGGGCCGCGACGCCTACTGGGTCCGTCTGACCAAATTTGCCTCGATTTCTGGGCCTAGCCCACGTGAGAAACCCTAGCTGATTTTACAGCTATAAATAGAGGGTCCATCATTATTTTAAGTCACCTAATTCACTAGAATTATTCTCTGCTAAAACTCTGGCGGATTTTCTAGCTTTCCGAAAGAGTAATTACATTGGAGTTTTGACTTGCAAATCGAGGAACGGTTGCGTGCTCACCCTCGGCTTACAAACTTGAAGATTCCTGATTTTACAAAATGTAAGTGTTCAATCGATGCATTACAGTTTCTATGTGTTTATCATTATATAATCAGTTTGACCGTCTGTCGGATTTGAAACATAAATTTTCAAATTGCGTTGCGTGTACGAACCCAACAAAACCCTACAGAATGTTAATATGAACTAAACTGGTTTAGTTTACCAGTGATTTGTGCTTGTGTAGCAAAAACATGAAACTTGCCATCTCTGTTTGCTCCCTATGATCATGATTAGATAGAATTAGAGTTAAAATATGTTCAACATGCCTATGATTCTGTTTGAAATAGTATTAGATATAACAAGTGGGTATTAGTATAATATAGAAGATATGTAAGATTTAACTAATGACAAATAGGTCTGAAGACATTTTAGAACACTTATTTATCGTCAAACCTCAGAAAAATGGTGGTCTACCTGATCTGATTAACTAAAAAGAATGGTGTAGTTAAGATTTAAACTTAAAGGGGGCTATGTGAGTTTATTTAAGAACTTTCATGTTAATTTCAAGATCTAGAAGATAAAAAATGAACTCAAGAGTGACTGTTTGTGTTGTTTAGTATCATGATATATTTGATGTATCTAAAGTGACTCTTCCTGTATTAATATGAGATATTGTATGCTTGAGATCTATTTTTAGGTGCATGCTTTGGTCCTGCTTTGCTTGTATTTCTTAGCCTATGATAGAAACATATGAGAAAATGACATTTTAGGTTGTTATAGCCTTAATATATGGTATATATAAGTTTGTATGCCATCTTTCTTTACCTCTTCTTGACCGTAAATGCATGTGTATTTGTTTGGAATCATGTATGACCATATGGTAAACCTATTTGAATTTGTCTACACCCTGTTTAGAGGTCATTGTTGGTAGTCTTAGGCCAAATCATTTTGCATATTAACCTAGACCATTTCTTTGAAGTCTTGTTTGTGCATTTTGAAATCGCATGCTCAGGGTAAATGCCATATATTCATGACATATCTACTTCATTGTGATTTAGAATCAGCTAAATCACATGTATACTGTCTTATGTTCATGACCTTTTTCTAGGATAGGATGACATCTACTCCCCTGGTTTTCTGTTATCTCTTAAGTGATATGAATGTTGGCTTGAATTAGAATCTTGGTAGTTCATTTGAATGGATATGTGAATTTGCTTTAAGTGCCCTATCTATTGTGAGATGCTGCTAATGTTAATAATTCAAGGACCTTGGCATGAGCCCCTGCATATATTTGTTGAGTTTGCTGTGCCCTGTGACATATTGCTATGTGCTTCAATTTGTTAGGATTATGTTAACTTGGTTATGTGGTCAAAGACAACTCTATGTATTTGTTTGCACATGTCTACAATGTCTGATGCCCATCTAGATAATGAATATTTAACTTGGACTTGTGTTAACTGAAGAAATGCATGCCTACTTGTTGGTTGTGGGTCAAGATGTTTGATGTGTTTTAGCTTAGTGGGAAAATTGAATCACATGACTCTTATCTTCTGTAGCTTCTAGTGCATGACATGTGTTCTCCCTTGAGTTCTGAAAACCACTATACATCCCTAGATAACCAACATATATTCAGTTATGATTTTTTTGGGAAGTGCTAAGTTGATTAGGGTAGTGCTTGTGATTGATCAAGTTGCCATGTTTCTGTGCTACGCTATGAATGTTGTATCTATCGCCTAAGTTTAGATATATGTATGAGCCTGAAATATGTGATCATTGGACAAGTATGTTTCGATATACACTAGAGTATATGAGTTGTATACCATGAATACTCAGTATATACAAGGTATACAAGCCTGGTATACTGCTTGTATATATCAAATGGAAGAATCCTAGTTTAAGTCATCTGAGCCTGGCCCATTCATGTTGCCTCTTTTCATTTTTAAAATTATTTGCAAAGACTGGGCTAGGCACATCTGTATGTCTACTTCTGCATGATTATCGACTGCTCTTCTTAGGCCATGCACGACGAGATGGCCCTGTTGGGCCTCTTTATTCTTCTTCAGCCGGTTTGGCTGAGGCCCAGCCAAATGCATATATCTTTGATTGAGTCCATTTGTTGATTGTAGTTGCGCAATGAAGGCAAAACTATGAGTGAAACTGTGAAAATAGTAACTAGTGGGCTTAGCTAGGCCCACCAGCCTAAACTCTTCCTTCTTTCCATTTTCCATGTGTATGTATATTTATATGTACTGTTTGTATAAAAGATATTTTGTATACATTATTGGAACTTTTATAGTTATGACTTGGGATATGCAAATGATACGTACATCATTTAGTTAGAATCTCCATAAAATAACTTCTAAATGCTTAACCTCACATTTTCAAATTGATGAGAAATCGAAATTGTTTTGGGCCTTGAAATTAATCGGAAAATTTGGGCTTTTAGATCAAATTGGACTGCTTTTAGGCTTTAACTTAACTGACTGAAATGAATTGATTTGGACCGTGTACTTCTTTTTGAAATATTGTTTACAAATGTTAAGTGGATTGTTTTAAGAGGAAAATTGACATGAATTTCTGAACGAAAACTTGGGATTTCAAAGTTTGTTTTCAAAACTGATTCTAGGCTTGAATTTGTCATTTAATGGTCTGGTTTTATGGGCTAAGCCCAAATGTATTTTAAAAGAACCAAACCCCTTTTAGGACTTAGAGTTGAGTTGTGGGACTTTGAAATACTGTAGAGTATGAATTTGACTTGGGAAAATAGCATGTAAATAATCTGTTTTGTATTCTTCTTAAACCAAAACTTTTCATTTCTAAATGAATTGCATTCTTTTTAAATCTTCAAACATTTTCAAAAGTGTATAAGAAATATTGGACAATTTATTGAACTACTAGTAGAGTTCTACTCAAATTAATTTTTGAGTGTTCTTAGTCTGCAAATAAATTGACTAAATTACCCCTATACAAACCATTTTTAGGCATAATTTAATTCCTTGGGTTTCAAAACACTTTTGACTTTGAGATAAATGAATTACATGAAATTTTGCAGAAATTTAAACATTTTAAGCAATTTGTAAACTTTAAACATGCTATAGAACCCGAAAATCAATCGTATTCTAAATATCGGGGCGCCTAACACTTTTCCCGACGAATCACCAGAACCATTATCTTGACTCTGGTTTAAAAAGAGATTTTTCACGGACTATCTGAATAAACCCTTTTAACTCAATTTTTCTAATTTACCTATAAATTAGGTGACGACTCTAAAAACTACTTTATGACTTAGAGCACCAACAACCTCTTAGTAGCTTTTATGCCTCTGCGTAAAAGTGAACCGTAATAATGACCTTTCAGGACGGGAAGATAACAACCTGAATAAGTGACCACCCAAACGAATATGTGTATATATCACAAGGTCGACAACGCCAAATAAAATATATACCCATAATCACTAGTCTGCAAGCCTCTACGAATACCATGACATATCACTGGTCAGGACAGGGCCCCGCCAAACCCAAAACAACTATATACATGAGCGAAAGTGCCTACCAACTCCGTATAATAACTCTGGACAAGTGGAGTGCGACAGTCACCACCTAAACCTGATGTCCTACTGAGGAGGTGCATTCACTACCTGCACCTGCGGATATGAAACATAGTGCTCCATAAAAAAGGGCACGTCAGTACGAAAGAATGTACTAAATATGTAAGGCATAAGTAAATGTAAATAAGGGCATCAATGTGCAAGGGAAATCACAAGAAACAACCTATAACTCTGAAGTGTCACTGTGAACCATACTACTGTAACTGTGATATAATCACGTATATAACGTCGTAGGCCCCTGTGGGCAAAATCATCAATAGCATATTTGTATAAGCTGCTATATAACTTCATAAGCCTCTGTGGAAAATATATTTTATATAGTATATTGAATATAATGCCACATGCCTCTGTGAGCAATATCATCAGTATCCTATCTATATAAGTCATGTATATAACGACATAGGTCTCTGAGGATAATATAGATACATAATACATATACCTAAAGACCATTTAAAGGATATAGAATACTCTTTTGAGCTCTTCGGAGTGACATAAGGTCATTATACCTCGGACTGGCCTTATGCGGATAACATGTCACATGTTACTCTTTACATATGACTTCATAAGAACAATAGATCATATCATGGACTTATTTTTCCAGGAAACCAACTAGAGACTTCAACACATTAATATGGATGGAATACTATGGAATACGAAATGTAATTTTGACAAAAGGACAAATGATATACAATAACACATTTCCAGGGCAGCCACAGAGATCTTTTAAGACTAAGAGTTGAGTTTTTTTTTATTTATGAAATAGCGTTATGTAGTTATCGATTCTATATTAATCATGTCAAAGAAGAGAAAATAAGCGTCATGTACCTTGTTGTCTTTGATATACGGACTTTACAAGTCCTCATACATTCTATGGGCGATTATCTACATAATAAGAATGATTTGTTTAATTGTAGATTTATAACTCTTGGGAAAACTCATCTAGCATTTCATCGAACACTTTGCGTGTGTAAAACTTTTTTCCTCTTTTACATGGGAACTTATGCATACCAACACAACCACATACTTCCAATAATACTAGAAACTCCATACTACACCTACAACTCCACACAAGCAGCCCAACAATCACAACTAACACAACACAATATTTCCGGCAATCTATTAACAATTTTGTAGCAAAATCATTCTCCAAGAATTGTATATACTTAAGAACAAGAAGGAGGGGATGGAACATACCTCCGATCAAAAGAATCACTCCCATCTTTAAAGATTACTTCACTTCCAAGGAGTCAACAAGTTTAGCACACGAAAAAGAGAACTATCTAATGACAACCACGACATTTCTTACGTCGGATTCACTTGATTTGCCTCTGATTTTTGACCTTGTATCAAAAGAGATGTCTTAGAGAGTGTTTTAGGGTGTGGAGGGTCTGTTTTGGTTGATCCAAGAGTGAAATGAGGCTTAAGTCGAATTCAAAACCCTCAAAAGTCGGCCACCGCCACACATGTATGCTCAGAAGTACGAGTTGTAGTTTTTTTAAGGGACATACATTGTTTTGTACTGGCCGTACATTTGTATACGACCCGTACATACTTTGATTGGAGAACTATCTGTTGGGTTAGAAATAAAACTCTCTGAACTTCAATTTAGATAGGTTATGCATCTCATTATTCCTTATACACTAATGGCTCGTTTGAGACGTCAGACTGATCGTATTAATTTTATTGGGTGATATCAGATTGGATTGGACTGTATTAATATATAATTGGCGATATTAGAATATTAATATATAATGGATTGTATTTTTTTATTTTTAGTACAGTCCAGGGGAGACTCACCTGCTAGATGGGTCTCAAAAATGATAGTTGGACTGTACTATTTCTAAAAATAGTAAATGCAGTCGATCTTAAAACTCCCACCAAACGTATTTTTTTGTCCAAGATCCGACTTAATACAACGTATCAAACGTGCCCTAAGAGATATACCTCCCGCAAGTTGGGCCAAAATCCTGTCCAGAATTTTGTCTACCTAATTCCTCGAATTTCGAATAACTTAATTTCTTCGATTCGCTTGATACCGAAACCTTTAGATACAATCCAAATACTTTACATAAAGTCTTACCCTCATATAATCCCACAACTCATCCAAACTTACATTAGTCCACTTACGATGCAATCGACGCAATGAGACGGAGTACGACGAGCTTATCATTTCTCAAACTTTTTGCAACTCCTTAAAGTCCAATATAATTGCTTTTATTTAATAATCAAATTGATCATTTCCTTGGACTTAGGTTAACTTACGCATGGTGAATCCCATATACAGAAGCACGGGATGTAACAATGATATATGTAGAACATAGAAGAAGGCCAGTCATGAGGCTGGACGAGCCGTCAGTCGATACAAATTTTTCAATATAAAATGGTCTAAGAGCCTGAAGTTTTAACCTCATCGGTAAGTCATCACAACTCTTAAGAGATAATAATAATGACGCAAAAGGGGCTAGCATAAAGTAAATTAAGCTAAAGGGATAGGAAACCTAGAAGGGGATGCAAGTAATTAAGAAAGTACTCAGAACTGGACTTTCAAAGCGAAAAAAGATCTAAAGGTAAGGAGGATAATGACGAGCAGTTAAAAGGTACCTAAGATCTTATAAGGATATTCAACGATGGGATTTCTAAAAGTATATTGTTAAATGATGTTAGCTAAGAGGTGAAAACGAAAAACAATCACTCTAATATAGTGGTTTAAGTATAGGTATATATATGATAAGGAATACGTCAATAGCTACAGTTTGATATGTCGGTTGAATAAAGGACTAGGGTTATAACCTAGAGTAGAACTTAAGGTCAAAGTATATAAGAAACCCTGGTGGATAGATGTTGAAATAAATCAATGTATTATTATGCACATACCCAGAATTAATGAGGGGATGAGGTCAATTATGCTTATGAACAGTTGGAAAATCCAAGGAAAGTTTTGGACCCATAACTCAAGACCATCAACAAACGAGCATGCATTAGAGATATAATGTGATATCCTGAGGCAACAATAATAAAAAATCGAGATGAGTTTCCCCTACTAATGGTAAAGACACCTCCATGACAAGTTGCAATGATACAAAGACATATGAGTCTTCTTTAAAGAGAGTAGTACTTATTTGAGGTAAAATGGGTAAATAAAGGAAATCCTAGACGATATGGTAGAATAAGGTGCTCCTTTAGAGAAAACAGTTTAGAAGACAGAGTTACTAATCAGAGCTTAGCAATGGCCCTTGGGTGGTCAAAGTGAAAAAATAACAATATAGGGATTCTGTCTTTTTACAGTTTAAAGGAGAGAGTTAACAAAATAAGTGTCAGCCTTCAGGGCAACATAAGAAAGTATGTATGGGCAGCTTAGCTTATCTAAAGGTCGGGGAAAGAGAATAAGGTATTAGTATTGCTCATGTGGCAAGGATAATAGAGTAACAATATGAGAATATAGAGTCAGTACCATCAGAAAATAAAGTCCCATGGAGAAGGAGGCCAATATTCGAGTTATGCATCTCTGAACTTGAATTTAGATAGGTTATGCATCCCATAATTCATTATACACTAGGAGATATACCTTCCGCAAGTTGGGCCAAAATCCTGTCAAGAATTCTGCCTACCTTTCTCTGGGTTTCGACGAACTTAATTTCTTCAATTTTCTTGATACTGAAACCTTTAGATACACTCCAAATACTTTACATAAAGCCTTACTTATCCTCATATTATCCCATAACTCATCCGAACTTACATTAGTGCACTTACGATGTAATCGACACAACAAAATAGAGTAGGATGAGCTTATCATTTCTCAAACTTTTTACAACTCCTTAAAGTCTAATATGATTGCTTTTATTTAATTATCAAATTGTCCATTTCTTTGGACTTAGGTCAACTTACTCACGATGAATCCCACATACAGAAGCACGAGATGTAACATCCTTCCCCCCTTAGAAATATTCATCCTCAAATATAGAGGTAGCATAATCCCGAATTTCTAACTCTCAAGATTTGGAAGAAATTTTTTGGCAAAGTTTCATCCGTAAATAGGACAATCCAAACCTGTCAAGTAGCCAGAAAACACATCCAATGCCACACAGGGCCATATAAGAATCATAATACAATACAGTGGTCTCATACGATCATCCATCTATCCAAAAATTAAAAAGTAAGTTGTAACTCACCTCAACTGTCAAATGTCAAAATCTGGATTGCATCCATCATATCAGGGTCAACAACATTGCCGATACAAAACACACCAGGCAAGTTTAATATATAAGATGAGAATAGGGCAATCACATCACACGATTGATAACATAAATTTGTAATCTGAAGCAAACACGAATATTTGAACTTCATGTCCTCCCCCGCCTCCCATGTCATCTTTTCCACAATATTGTAACAAATGCTATTTCTTTGACCTAAAACTTCTAGATCCAACGGTCTAAGATAGCAACTGAAATTTTTTCATATGATAAGTTCTATGTAATTTGGAGTCCGGACATTCTCTACAGGGTTAACACGAAAAAGATATCTTATGCATTTCTAAATCGTTTGACATATGAAACACTGGATGAGTTGTTCTAAATTTCCAGGGGTAATTCCGGCTCATAGGCCACCTATCAATTGTTTTTCTGAATAATATTATACAATCCAATGTATCAAGGGATAAGCTTGCCTTTTCTACTAATCTCCATAATGCCCTCCATAGGTGATACTTTCACGAATCATTGACTTGGAATGCTAAGTCTCATCGTTATCCATCTGAACAACAATTACGGGCTATTCTAGATAGTCAACATCTTTTACCGAAGGACTTATCTTCCTTATAACTTAATACTTTAAATTCGATCTCATTTAGAGAGATGTGGTAATTCCACATTTCTTTAGTATCCACTATGCAATTTTGTAATACACTATAAATGCCTGAATCGTATGCTTGACTTGCATATCTTCCTGAGAGCGGGGCTAACCTAAGTGACCAAAACCCTTTTTTGAAACGATGCATCAAAATTTAGTTATAAACCGAGTATTTTTGTCTAGTATCATAAAACCGGAGACAATATGAAGGTGAACCATCTTCTTAGTTATACAATATCGCGTAGTCCTTAGCCGTATAGATAGTTCTGATTGGCAAGAAACAAGTCGGCGAGCCGGCCTATTAGCAATCACTCGGACAAGTCAAATCATGATAATGGTGAAGTAAATTCCATATTATTTATCTGCCAATTTCATCGGGTCCTTAATATTATGTGTCTTCTCATTGGCTCCTGCTGCTCAATCTTTACCTGATGTCAATTAATACACTAACCACAACCTCTATAAGGATTTTTCATGTAATTTCATTAATACACCCATTCAACATCTTGATAAATCTTAGTACATCCTAGATGGATAAGGTATTGACGATAATGGAATTTGTCAAAATCTTGCCTTATAGTTCTGCCACATTGGGAATACACAAATGACCATGGTACCTGACAGTTCTTTTTCTATTAAGCTATAGATAGGATATTTACCCTGATGTTCCTTATCTTTCCATATGAAGGATGACTCTATTGAGTCCTACACCTTAAAAGTACCGCCTTATGAATTCATTTGTCAAACTTCCACTTGATTCACTGATACACTCCTTAGACTAATTCATGTCCTTTAACTTCTGCATTAGTCAATTTGCTTGCGGTTATTCGACTGGTTTCTTGGGTTATTATACTACTTAATTCCAACTATACAGGATTATCGGTACATGAGATCCTTAAGAATACTTATACCCTCGCTCCTTTTTATAACCTTAGCCTCATTCGGCGATTAGTGTACTAGAACTCTTAGGGTTTGCAATGTCTCAATCGCGAACACTCTATATATAATATCATCGAAATTCTTGTTCAAGTTCTAGAATAAAAAACTTTTTCATACTTTTACTATTTCTCGGGACTGTAAGAGACTTTCTTTCATCCCTCCTTATAACACTTGCTCACTCATTCGTTTATGTATCATACATCATTCATATAAAACGTCCTAGCCTACATTTCACATCTTTAAACATTACAGCTGGTACTTATCTTTTGATAGTACTTACCTTGTAAAGAATGGGTGGTTGACTACTTGACTTGCTCCCTTATAAGGTCCAAGCTAGATTTTGGAAGATTTAATATCAAGTATCACTGTTCAGCTATATTCATATCTGGTTGTCATACTTAGATCCGGGTTATTTTATTGTCCTTATGGTTAAGACTTTTTGTTGATGGCACTTTGAGAAAAGATTTCCTTAACCATATTGAACTGTAAGCCTGTTACTACACTTATCTTGTATAACCTTTAGTCAATTCAAGTTTATTCGCAAATATCTTTATTTGCTTGATATTTTATCTTTTCTACTAGGTCATTATCCCTTCCTCATTATGGGTCATTACATTGTCTCGGTGTAACCACACCTTTATAATATTTATTTAACCATGGACTCGTTTACTTTTATCCTTCTCATCGCAGTCTACATGTATGTCGTTAGCATACCTATTTCTATCCCAACACTTCATCATGTCATTCCATTCATACTGATTAAATATTCCCGCTTTCCTTACACCCATTCTTTGGTTGTCCCAAGGTTCTCGCCATCTCTTGTTTTATCAAGCTAGTCTTATCTTGAGGTATCTAGAATTATGACATGTCACACAATAAGTTTGAAGGTTTCTTCAGTATGCTTTGGCTTACTAGAATCTCGATAAGTAACTATCAACGGTAAGCAACATGTCTTATTTATGATTAGAAGAAGGGTTTATATTGCCTTCTATTACCACAGGTAACTAGCCCTTATCTATCTTGGGGTCATTGTTCATAGTGGGTCATTCTGCGCATTTCCCTCAAACGTATCCACATCCAGCCTTAATACGACATATTTGAATCAATCCATATGCATTAACAACATCCTGGGGTCATCCCCAATTTCTTAAGCATGGCATGACCGTTTGGGTCGTGTGTTCATAAAATATTCTTTTGGTTATGCCAACAAAAATCATCGTGAAATGGATAGGTTCTCATAACCCTTTTAAACCTTCCAACATTACTTTGTTCCAACATAATTCTCTCTTACAAAGGTTTATCAAATCATTTACACGTGTAGGACGTCACATGTTCGTAACTGACATTCTCAGCCTCAATAGACTTTTTATCTTCTAGTTAAGATATTTAGTCTTTAGGGCTTCTTTCTTGATAACCCCTTTTTTTGTAATTTTTTTTCTTTTACTGCCTGATTGGTTATCTTGTAACTTATCAATATCTTTCATTAGAACAATCTCTCGAGGTTCCAACTATTATTTTGTCTAATTGAGGAAATTCCTGAATATTGGTACTTTCTAATTCAGGAAACTAAATTATTCGATCAGTTCTGTTGACATTTGGTTATTCAATTCTCATAGTAGATACTTAGTCTCATAGTGCATTAATTTTCTCAGCTTAGCATTTACTTCTTCTTATTTTCTTGTTTATTTGGCTATCAAGTTGTCATATTACTATGTTTTATCGTATGACTTTCTGTTATTTCTTATATTGCTCACATGTCCCACTTATACTTGTATCATCCCTTTGCTATCAACCTCCCTTCTTACCTTAGTCCAGATATTCGTAACAAAACATTTTTTTGCTTTTAACTCTTCATTCCTTAATCAGCCTTATCTTCAAGGTACTTACTATTTCTGATTTTCTTTAAACAACAGCCTCCCTGAAGAGAAACACCTACCTTACATACCGAGATTGCAATACCTGGCCCTAAATCTTCAAAGGGCATATTCAACTAATAATTTCGAGGTACCTTATGAATGTATCTTCTAAAGGGGTGCCTTTAACGCAATTGTACTATTCTTCAGTACTGCCCATACTAAAGAGTATTATAATATTTACTTGAATTTAGATAGGTTATGCATCCCATTATTCCTTATACACTAGGAGATATACCTCCCACAAGTAGGGCCAAACTCATGTCCAAAATTCTGCCAACATTTCTCCGAGTTTCGACAAACTTAATTTTTTCGATTCGCTTGATACCGAAACCTTTAGATACACTCCAAATACTTTACATAAAGTCTTACTTACCCTCATATAATCCCAAAACTCATCCAAACTACATTATCCCACTTAAGATGCAATCGACGCAATGAGACGAAGTACGACGAGCTTATCATTTCTCAATCTTTTTGCAACTCCTTAAAGTCAAATATTATTTCTTTTATTTAATAATCAAATTGATCATTTCCTTAGACTTAGGTCAACTTACGCATGATGAATCCCACATACAGAAGCACGGGATGTAACAATGATATATGTAGAACCTAGAAGAATGCAGTCATGAGGCTGGAGGATACGTCAGTCGATACAAATTTTCTAATATAAAATGGTCTAAGAGCATAAAGTTTTAACCTCACCGGTAAGTCATCACAACTCTTAAGAGATAATTCAGATGAAAAATAATGACGCAAAAGGGGCTAGCATAAAGTAAATTAAGCTAAAGGGAAAGGAAACCTAGAAGGGGACACAAGTAATTAATAAAGTACTCAGAACTGGACTAAGATCCTATAAGGATATTCGACGATGGTATTTCTAAAAGTATATTGTTAAATAATGTTAGATAAGAGGTGATAAGGAAAAAAATCACTCTAATATAGTGATTTAAGTATAGGTATACATATGATAAGGAATACGTCAATAGCTACAGTTTGATATGTCGGTTGAATAAAGGACTAGGGTTATAACCTAGAGTAGAACTTAAGGTCAAAGTATATAAGAAACCCTGGTGGATAGATGTTGAAATAAATCAATGTATTATTATGCACATACCCAGAATTAATGAGGGGATGAGGTCAATTATGCTTATGAACAGTTGGAAAATCCAAGGAAAGTTTTGGACCCATAACTCAAGACCATCAACAAACGAGCATGCATTAGAGATATAATGTGATATCCTGAGGCAACAATAATAAAAAATCGAGATGAGTTTCCCCTACTAATGGTAAAGACACCTCCATGACAAGTTGCAATGATACAAAGACATATGAGTCTTCTTTAAAGAGAGTAGTACTTATTTGAGGTAAAATGGGTAAATAAAGGAAATCCTAGACGACATGGTAGAATAAGGTGCTCCTTTAGAGAAAACAGTTTAGAAGACAGAGTTACTAATCAGAGCTTAGCAATGGCCCTTGGGTGGTCAAAGTGAAAAAATAACAATATAGGGATTCTGTCTTTTTACAGTTTAAAAGAGAGAGTTAACAAAATAAGTGTCAGCCTTCAGGGCAACATAAGAAAGTATGTATGGGCAGCTTAGCTTATCTAAAGGTCGGGGAAAGAGAATAAGGTATTAGTATTGCTCATGTGGCAAGGATAATAGAGTAACAATATGAGAATATAGAGTCAGTACCATCAGAAAATAAAGTCCCATGGAGAAGGAGGCCAATATTCGAGTTAAAGGGAGACAGAGTTCTCCGATAATCAAGTGTATGTCCCCGATTTAACTATTTTCCGAAGCAAGTTTTGAGTGAAGGAGCATTATCCCTGCTATTTTATTTCATTTAGTTCAATGAAAATGTACCAGGGTACTAAAGGCACGTATTGATGTAATAACGTGAAAAAGAGTATTATCGAGTTTGGAATAATAACCCAGTAAATAGGTAAAAGATAGAATATCAAGGCCAGAGGGCCATTTCAGAGAATAACATTCCCAATGAAAGAATAGAAAGGTAGCTCAAAGGTAAAGTTCAGTATGAGTTCACCCCGTCCTTATCCAAAAAGCTACCCAGATGATGGATGGTCGACATATTTATAAGATTGACACATTTCTTGACAGAATGAGCTATTCGCACAATCGAGGATCATACAAGTAAAATATATAGAAGAAGAGCGTATGACTTCAGGATATTACAGTGTCTATTATCTCAGATGGAGGAGCTCTATTACAGTGAACTTCTAGAAATATCTTCAGAAAGGTTGAGAGCACAAAAAGCCCTTGTTATAATTTTATCATAGATAAGTGACCAGGCAAAAAACATGATATATATGCTCGATGACATGTTACCGACATATATTCTAGGTTTAAAAGAGAGTGGGAAGATCACTTATCCCCACAAATGAGTTATATATCATAACAATTATCATCTTAACATCTAGATAAATATTTATGAGACTTTGTATGGTTAGAAGCACAGATCTTCCATTGATTGAATAGATGTGAGAAAATAGGAGTGGTGTAGACCGGTGATAATCCACCAGGCGATAAAGGAAGTAAAACCCTTTTAGGAGTAAATGTTAACAATTCTGGATTGTTAGGAACCACTTGCTGATGTGAAGCACTAAGACATAAAGAACGATGTTTATGATTGAGTATTCTTGAGGGATTTTCCCCATAGAAGTGTAATGAGATTTGACTAGGAGATCAAGCTTAGCCCCTGATATATTGGACCGTATAAGATTGTTCAGAGGATCGACCATGTGAATTATTGGCTTAAACTACTATCGGAGTTGGAGGTATTCCATCCAGTGTTTCATATGTCAATGCTTCGGAAATGTGTAGTATATCCCTCTCGTATTACCCATATAGAGGATTTCTAGGTTACAAAGGGCTTGTCATGCAATGAGACTCCAGTTGCTATCTTAGATCGCCAGGTCCGCAAACTATGAACCAAGGAAGTAGCCTCAATTAAGGCTATTTTGAGGAAAAATAATGTGGAAGAAATGACATATGAGGCAAAGGAGGACATAAAGTCCATATATCTTTACTTATTTCAGACTTTAGGTTTACATCGACACTTGTGTGATATACTACCCTATTTCTAATCTATTTGTCGAGCTTATATTATATATATCTTATTTAGGTAATGTTATTGAAATAGTTGTGGTAGGTGCAACCCAGGGTTTCGACAATTGAGGTGAGTTATGGTTAACTATTTTTATTTCTAAGTAGATGGATGGTTATGTCAGACCAGTATTATTGTGTCTTGGATGTTTGTGGCCCTGTGTGGCATTGGATATATTTTCTATCTATGTGGAAGGTTTTGGATAGTCATATTTACATAGGAAACTCTGCTAAAAATTTTAAAGAATCCCAAAGAGTTAGTAAGTCTTAAATTATGTTACCCTTACATTCGAGGACGAATGTTTCTAAGGGGGTAATGTTACACCCCATACTTTTGACACTGATTGTATCGCTAGTTAACTAACGTAAGCTCGGAGAAGTTACGATCTCTCCAAAAGGTTAAGAGAGGTTTATTGAGGTGATAAGAAAGTTTCATAAATATTTGGTGTTAATCAAATTGAAAGGAATAAGTTTCGATGAAGTTTCTTGAAATTGTGGTCAGATATCTCTAAGGTTTTCTCGCAATCTACTAAGAATTTTGAGATAATCTACCCATTTAATTGAAGGTCTACGAGTCTAGTTTTCATCAGATGATGTAGACTGCCGGCCAGCCAGCCAAGGGAGCTCATCGAGCGAGCTCCATAGCGAGGTGGTATTCCTTTTTGGACTTCGCTTAGCGAGTCAGTGTGCCCAAAATGAGGTGGTGGACTTTAATTTAAGTCCCTAGCTCGACCAAATCATCATTTTTCATTTTGTAATGTTTGGATGAAATAGAAGTTTGTTACAACAGATTAGTGAGTTGTTGCAACAACTGGTAATCTATTGTAATAAGTAGCTTAGTTATTGCAACAACTCACTAATCTGTTGGGCATTTTCTGCAATGTTCTAGATGAACCAGAACCCAAAAAAATGAAGCTACCTCCAACATATTAGTGAGTTGTTGCAACAACTAAACTGCTTGTTACAATATATTACCAATTATTGTAATAATTTACTAATGTTACACTCATCATGACGTCAATAAGTGTCAAAGTCCCAAGAGGAGATAAGACCATATGGAAGGATAATGAAGGTTTACATCTTGGTTATGAGGGTAATAGAGTATTTGGGAGTTAAACAAATCAAAGGAATTATGTTCTAACAAAAATAGGAAACTAGGCAACTTGACGGGACAGATTACGGGCCGTCAAATACTTTGACAGGCTGTCAAATACTTTGACAGGCTGTCAAATACCCAACCTGAGCCATTAATATTCCAGGAAGTTTGTCGTGGGAGATTGATGGCCTGTCGGAAGTTTGATGGTCCATTGAGTGTACCGTCACAGAACGGCGATGGAATATTTTTTTCGAGTATATAGTGGGTTAGTCGATTTGAGGGCTCATTTCCTCCATAACCAGACCTATAAATACTCCTAAAATCCTCTCTAAATTTCCAAATTATTCCAAGGCAAATCGCGTAATAGTAATGTGATAATTCCCATGATAATCATAGAAATCATCTTCCTCATGGTGAAGCGATTTTGAAAACCCTAGGTGCTGATGTAACTTGCTATTTTACGGAGTTTTAGATGCCTAAAGGTAAACATTTACCTTCCTCTACTTGTTATTATGATTAATCAATGATTTGGAGTAAGTTGTAAAAGGATTTTCATAATCGAATCCCGTAAACCTAGGAAATTATGATATGATCAGTTGTAGGCTCTTTTGCTAGAGTTATGAATTGGAATTGATTAGTATATTGATTATTGGTGTTGTAAACTTAAGGGAGTATATTTCGGAGAATCGTGGGACCCAATTACCTAAGTACCCTTTTGTTGAACAAGTCTAAGAATTTCGTGTGTTTAAGGTTATCGATAAGATGCCTAAATAAAGTTTCTTTATCATTTATGGATTCGATTATTGATATCGGCCCTTTGTTGGTATAGATAATCATCCGTAAGGGATACGAGGGCTTATAGGATGACTTCTAGCTTCGTGGATAAGGTATGTAAGATTATCCTTCTTTCAAAAGCATGAAATCTAAAGAGTTTTCATTTAAAAAAAACACATCAAAAGCTTCATTAGAGTGCCTACTGAAATCTCTTGTCGAGAAATGTTCATTGATTATTCCTACTCTCCTAATCATTGTTGTTGTTTATTTATTTATCTTATCATAAGTCTTCAAAAAGAAGCATACTAAAGAGTTAATCATCAAGTCGGCCAAGAGTCACATGAAGGCAGAGTTAAAATAGTTTATGAGCTTCAAAAGAGGCCAAAGAGGCATTGTTATTACAAACCCTTGTCCATCCCCCCGAATCCCATTGGTATTGATATGTCTTTTATTTGCATTTGATATCATATATATAATCATGATTATATATTGGATTGAGTTGCATGTTCTACAACATATACATATAATAGATAAAGTTGCATATTCCACAACATATACATATAATGGATCGGGTTGCGCATTCTGCAATATATACATAAATCATTGTGTATATTGTGCCCTCATCAATCCTGCTATGTAGATACATGTTGGGTAATACCTCTTGTTCAATGTTGTTGTTGTGATATATCTTAGTAAGGCCTTGTCTATCGGAAGTCTATTCATATGGGATCCTGGTCATCAGAGTGGTAAGCTCGGACTAGAAGGGCACTGGGTGCCGGTCACACCTCCTAGTTTGGGGTATGAAAAATTTGATATCAGAGCTGGTCAGTCTTAAGGAGTCTGTGAGTTGTGTCTAGTAAAGTTTTATTTATGGGTGTATTGTGTACCACACTTATAAATATGAGGTTACAAGGCATTTAAGGATGGTTGTTATTCTTTCACTTCCTAGATTGTGCTGTAGAGCTGAGTTATATGGATATGAGTCTAATTCGTGTTTTAATTCCTTATTCAGTAATCATGCCAGTTACTGCAAGAGCTACTGTTAGTAATTGAGCCAGTGTTGATAGAGGTAAAAGTACTAGTAATTCCCCGCCCGACCAAGTTGATAAAGTTTAAGCTCAAGAAGAGTCGCACTTCCACATATTACTAGCTCCACTCCCTCATGAGGAGACTATATGAGGTGTAGTACCTCTAGCTCCTCAGGACACAATTCCTCTAGTTCCACAGAATCTGGTCCCTCCAGTTCCTCCACTTGAGTCTTCTAAATAAGCAGTGGCAAATGTCATACAATTATTGACTCAGATAGTATCTCATCAGCAGCATCGGATAAGGACTTTTATAGAATCTGGGTCTTCTGATAGTATTGGAAGTTCTAGGACTCGAGAATTTCTCTGGTTGAGTCTGCCATCATTCACTAGAATCGATCAAAATACAAACCTCCGAGACTTTATTGATCAGATGTTGTAAGTATTGTGAGTGATGCATGTTTCGGAAATAGAGATAGTATTGTTGGCCTCTTTTAGGTTACGTATTATGGTTGTTCTGTGGTACGAGGCTTAGGAAAGGTCTCAAGGCCCAGATATATCTCCCGTGGTATGGAAAGAGTTTGTAGATGCTTTTCTTGACTAATATTTCCCATTAGAGGTACGAGAGGCTATGGTCGAGCTCTTCTTAAACTTTAAGCAGAAGGGTAAGAGCATTCAGAATTACAATATGCAGTTTAATTCTCTAGCCAGATATGCCCCGAATATCATAGATATGATGAGGGCTCGAGTTAATCGAATCATCTCAGGTTTGGATCAGCATATGATTAGAGAATGTATGATAGCCTCGTTGAATAAATATATGGATATTATGAGAATACATGCATATGCTCAGAGCATTGAGGACCGCAAGGGGCAACTTCAAGAAGATATAAATGCAAAGAGGGAAGTAACCAAGAGAGCTATGTCATCTGGATCATTCGGAGAGGAATCAGATAGCTTTAGGCAACAATTTCTAAGACGTCTACCTCAGTTTTCTAATAGTGCTCTGTCTCAGTTTCAAGGGCCTAGATATGACAGGCGTACTCAATTTGGGCCAGGGCAGATTTCGAAAGCTTCAGGTTTTCAAGAGTAAGGGAGTTCAAGCCAGATGAGACCACCATTGCCACCTAGTGGTTAGTGTGGTAGGAGACATACGTGACGATGTTGTCAGGGCACCGATGTGTGTTATAAGTGTGGTGAACCTAGTCATTTCATATGCCAGTATCTGAGTGGAGGTAGAACTGATGCAGCTTAGCCGATGGGGATCGATAACAACAACCTCATAAAGTGTATGTCTGCAGAGTGGTGGGCCCCAATCTTTAGCAGTTGGTGTTATCTCCAGATATTATCACATGTATGTTATCAGTCTTCACCTATGATGTTTATGCATTATTTGATTTGGGCTCCAATTTGTCCCATGTTATGCCTTTTGTCACGGACAAATTTGGGTTTGAACCAGAATTGTTATCTAAGCCATATGAAGTGGCTACACCAGTTGGTGAGACGATTATAGCAAGACGAATTTACAGGATTTGTACCGTAACGGTTTGCAATCGCCCTACCTTGGTTGATTTAGCTGAGTTACCTATGGTAGATATGGGCATGAATTGGTTGTCTTCTTGCTATGCGAATGTAGATTATTGGACAAAGATTATCAAGTTCAGTTTTTCAGGTAAACCGACCCTTGAATGGAAAAGCAATGCAGCTACACCTAAAGACATGTTTATTTCCTACATGAATGCAACAAAAATGATTTTCAAATGCTATATATATCATTTGGTTCGAGTCTCAAACGCAGACACAGAACCCCCAACCCTTAGAGTTTCTAATGTATTTTCGGATGAACTTCTAGGCATTCCTCCAGAGTGGGAGATTGAGTTCACTATTGATGTACTTCTAGATACGCAGCGATATCCATTCCTCCTTATCGAATGACTCTAACTGAGATGAGAGAGTTAAAAGGCCAGTTCAATGATTTACTTGAAAAAAGTTTCATCTGACCTAACACTTTGCTATGGGGCATTCCATTATTGTTTGTTTGCAATAAAGATAGTTTCCTAAAGATGTGTATTGATTATAGGCAACTAAAAAAGCCATTATCAATAACAAAAATCATCTTTTGAGAATTGATGATTTATTCGACCAACTACAAGACACTGAGTATTTTCGAAGATTGACTTAAGATCAAGATACCACCAGTTGAGGTTAAAGCAGGAGGATACTCCAAAGACAGCCTTTCAGACTAGGTATGGTCATTTTAAGTTTCGAGTGATGTCTTTCAGACTCACTAATGCACCATCAACCTTTATGGACCTAATGACTGAGTCTTCAAGCCATTCTTAGATATCTTCGTGATTATATTTATCGATGATATTTTGGTATACTCACGTACTGATGAATATCATGCAGATCACCTCCGAGCGATGTTACAGACGCTTCAAGACCATAAGTTATTTGCCAAATTTTCTAAATGCGAGTTTTGGTTAAACTCTGTTGCATTTTTGGGCTATATTATCTCCTAATAAGGTATTAAGGTGGACACACAAAAGGCCGTAAAGAAATGGACGAGGCCTACGACTACTATTAAAGTACGTAGATTTTTGGGTCTAGCACAGTATTATCGGAGATTCGTTGAAGGGTTTTCTTCTATCTCTACACCTATGACCAAGCTCACTCACAAGACATCTAAGTTTCTATGGATGGATGCGTGTGAGCATAGCATTCAATAATTGAAAGATATGTTGACTTCCACACCTGTGTTAGCACTTCCCAAAGGTACTGATGCATATGTGGTTTACTACGATGCCTTCATAGTCGGCCTAGGATGTGCTCTGATGCAGCATGGAAAGGTTATAGTATACGATTTGAGGCAATTAAGGAAGCATGATGTAACTTATCCAACACACGATCTCGAGTTGACATCAGTAATCTTTGCCGTGAAGATGTAGCGTCATTATTTATACGGATTCCACTTCGATATATTCACAGACCACAAAAGTCTACAGTATATATTCTGCCACAAGGAATTGAATTTAAGGCAAAGAATATGGATGAAATTATTAAAAGACTACGACGTAGATATTTTATACCATCCTGAAAAAGGCAAATGTCGTAGCTGATGCTTTGAGTCGTAACTCTATCAAAAGTTTAGATAGTGTTGAAGATAACAAGCTGGAAATGACCAAAGAACTATGTCGCTTAGCCAGTTTAAATGTGCGACTCTTGGATACAGATGACGGAGGAGCAGTGGTGCAGAATACCATAGAATCTTCCTTAATAGCTGAGGTGAAGTCAAGACAGTTTGAGGACCCCAAGTTGGTCCGAATGAAAGAAGGAATTCCTCTGCAGAAGAAGCCAATATTGGAACTTACAGGAGACATAGTTCATAGATATCAGGGTCAACTATGCGTACCACATGTAGGAGGGCTCAAAGAGCGAATTATGACTGAAATCGACCGGTCCAAATATTCCAGTCATCCTAGATCAACGAAGATGTATCATGACATTCGAACGATTTATTGGTGAAATGACATGAATAAAGACATCACAGCCTTTGTGGCTCAATGCCCAAATTGTCAACAAGTTAAGGTCGAGCGTCAGAAACCAGGAGGTTTGCTAGAAACTATTAAAATCCCTACTTGGAAATGGAAAATGATTACTATTGATTTTATCACTGGTTTGCCCCATTCTTATCGAAAGTTCGATTCCATTTGGGTTATCATCGAGAAGCTTACAAAGTAACACATTTCCTACCAGTTCGCACTACTTTTTCAGCGAAGGATTATGCCAAGTTATATATTAAGAAAATAGTTTGATTACATGGTATTCCGATCTCCATCATATCCAACATAGGTGCTCAGTTTACGGCTCACTTTTGGAATTCATTTAAGGAAGGTCTAGGCACCCAAGTGAACCTTAACACAACTTTTCATCCATATACTGATGGTCAGTCCGAGGGCACAATCCAAACACTTAAAGACATGCTACGAGCTTATGTTTGGGATTTTAAAGGTAGCTGAGATGATCATTTACCCCTCATTGAGTTTTCTTACAATAACAGTTATCATTACATCATCAAGATGGCCCCGTATGAGGCATTTTATGGGCAGAAGTGTAGATCTCCGATTGGCTGGTTTGAAGTGGGTGAAGCTGAGTTACTAGGCCCCGAGTTGGTCCAGTAGGCAGTAGAGAAGGTAAAGTTGATTAAATAACACTTATTAACCGCTGAGAGTCGGCATAACTCTTATTTGGATATTAGACACCGCGACTTAGAATTTGTGGTTGGCGATTGGGTATTCTTAAAGGTTTCTCTTATGAAAGGGGTTATGAGGTTTGAAAGAAAGACAAACGTAGCCCCAGATACATCATACCATATAAGATAATTCATAGGATAGGCCGAGTGGCTTATGAGCTTGAGTTACCCTAAGAATTAGAAGCAGTTCACCTAGTACCATATAAGATTATCCGCAGGATATCTATATATCAATGTTGCATAAGTGCATATGAGATCCCTACTGTATTACTCCCATAGAGGATGTACAGATCATCGATAATTCAACATATGAAGAGACTCCGGTAGCTATTCTAGATCGCCAAGTTCAAAAGTTGAGAACTAAAGAAGTTGTCTCCATTAAAGTGCTATAGAAGAATAACAATACAGAAGAAATGACTTAGGAGGCTGAAGAAGATATGAAATCCAAATACCCTTACTTATTTCAGTCTTCAGGTCTATCTCATTATTCGTCCAATATGATTTTCTCGTTTCTACTCTATCCGATAATTCTAAATCTTATGTTTGGTTAAGTATTAATATTGAGGCAAATATGACAGGTGCAACTCAGAATACGACAGAGGACAGTTAAGGTGAGTTACAACTAACCCTTTTAATTGTTGCATACATGCATGGTCGCGTGAGACCAAGTTAATATGGTCTTGTGATTATGTTGCCCTATGTGATGTTGGATGTATTTGGGCTATTTACCAAGTTTCGGATAGTCCTCTTTACAAAGTAACTCTGCCAAAATTTCTAGAACCCTTGAGAGTTAATAATATCTTTAACATTCGCGAACAATTATTCCTAAGGGGGGAAAGATGTTACACTCTGTTTTCCTCGTGACATCAATGGGTGTTGAAGTCCCGAGAGGAGATACGACCCTACAAAAGAATAATGAAGGTTTACAACTTGGTTATGAGGGTATGGGAGTGTTTGGGAGTTAAACGGATTGAAGAAACTACATTCTGACGAAAATAAGAAACTGGGCAACTTGATGGGACAGATGACGGACCGTCAAATACCCCGCTTGAGCCGTCAATCTTCCAAGAAGTTTGACGGAAAAAATTGATGGACCATTGGAAGTTTGATGGTCCATTGAGTGTACCATCAAAGTACGACGGTGGAATTTTATTTTATGGATTTATAAGCGGGTTGGTCGATTTGGGGGCTCATTTCCTCCATAACCAGACCTAGAAATAATCCTAAAATTCTCTCCAAAGTTTCAAATTATTCCAAGATCAATTCCAAGGCAAATCACATAATATTAACGTGATAAATCCCACGGTAATCATAGAAATCATCTTTCTCGTGGCGAAGCGATTTTAGAAACCCTAGGTGCTGATGTAACTTGCTATTTTACAGAGTTTTAGTTGCCTAAAGGTAAGGATTTATCTTCCTATACTTGTTATTACGATTAATCAATGATTTGGAGTAAGTTGTAAAAGGATTTTCTTAATCGAATCCCGTAAACCTAGGAAATCATGATATGATGAGTTGTGGGATGTTTTGCTAGAGTTATGGATTGGAATTGATTAGT
The DNA here is from genome assembly GCA_029844215.1 of Przewalskia tangutica. NCBI lineage: Eukaryota > Viridiplantae > Streptophyta > Magnoliopsida > Solanales > Solanaceae > Przewalskia > Przewalskia tangutica. Next base: position 44,601,717 of record CM056723.1, on the reverse strand, counting down.
ATATTGATTATTGGTGTTGTAAACCTACGGGAGTATGTTTCGGACAATCGTGGGACCAAATTACCTTAAGTAATCTTTTGTTGAACAAGTCTAAGAATCTCTTGTGTTTAAGGTTATCAATAAGATGCCAAAATGAAGTTTCTTTATTGAATACGGATTCAATATTGATATTGACCCTTTGTTGTTATAGATAATCATCTATGAGGTATACGAGGGCTTATATGATGACTTATATCTTCGTGGATAAGGTATGTAAGGATATCTCTTCTTTCAAAAGCATGAAATTCAAAGAGTTATCATTTTGAAAAAGAAATGTCAAAAGCTTCATTCGAGTGCCTACTAAAATCTCTTGTCGAGAAATATTCATTGATTATTCATACTCTTCTAAGCATTGTTGTTGGTTACTGATTTATCTTATCATAAGTCTTCAAAAAAGCATACTAAAGAGTTAATCATCGAGTCGACCAAGAGTCGCGTCAAGGAAAAGTCAAAAGAGTTTATAAGCTTCAAAAGAGGCCAAAGAGGCATTGTTATACAGACCCTTGTCCACACCCCTGAATCCCATTGGTGTTGATATGTCTTTCATTTGCAATTGATATCATAATATAATTATGATTATATATTGGATCGGGTTACACGTTCTGTAATAAATACATTTATTAGATCGTACTGCATATTTCGCAATATATACATATAATGGATCGAGTTGCACATTCTGCAACATATACATATAATGGATCGGTTTGCGCATTTCACAACATATACATATATCATTGTGTATGTTTCATTGCATATCCATATGTATGCCTTATATGTATACTTAAGAGAAATGACATGTTACGTGCCTCACACGATAAGATGAGGATAGTTTATACAGTAAAGGCCTATCTAGATAGGTTGTGTCTGAGTTTCAGAGTTTCGTTATTTACCTCATATGACATCCATGTTTCTTATGCTTTTATTTACAACTTATATCCTTATATTGCTATTATGCTTTCTTTATATCTTACAATTTCATACTGATATTCATGTTTTACATACTAGGTACATTATTTCGTACTAACATCCCTTTTTCCAAGGGCGCTGTGTGTTCATGCCGCTGATTCTGATAGGGACTCAGCTAGACCACCACAGTAGGAGTTGTCGAGTTTAACTATCAGTAAGTAATCTTTGTCTTTCCCGGAGCTTCCTGGTCAACTAGTGAGTATGTTTTGTGGAGTTATATATAGTATGGGTAGGTCAGGACCCTGTCCTGGCCGTATGTCAGTTTAGTTACTTGTAGAGACTCATGGACTTATTTTGGTATGTACAGTGTTGGTATATAACCTTGTCGGTAAAGTTGTCTTTTGTTAAAACATATTATGCCATCATTGGTCCTGTTATATATATATGTTGGGTAATCCCTCTTGTTTAGTGTTGTTGTTGTGATATATCTTAGTACGACTTTGTCGGCCAAAAGTATTTTCACATGGGAGCCTGTTCATCAGAGTGGTATGCACATACCAGCAGGGCACCGCGTGCCGGCGACCCCCCTAGTTTGGGGTATGACAAATAATTTATTGGAAGAAGCTTCTGTTTAATCCAAAGCCTGTAGAAAATGTCCAACAGATTATGCAGTTATTGCAGCAACTGTATATCTATTATAATTGTTGCAGCAACTACTACGTTATTGCAACAACCGCATATTTGTTGTAAATTGTTTGAAAATCAGCAGCTATACCCGGATGCATTATTGAAATAAAATAACATTAGTTGACTTACCAAATAAGCTAAAATAACCAATGAATTAATGAACAGTGCTCCACGAACCAAATTCAGTAAAAAAAATTACGTAAATTGTTGTCTTCTTCCTCCCCTAAAGCATTGTTCTTCATTTAGAAAAAATAGAATCCTTGGTCAGCCATGGGATCGAATTGCAAGACGGTTCGGCGAGTTGGCGTCGAGCATATTGGCGTGTTGAATGTCAATAGTAGTTTTGTAGTCTCTTGTACATAGGAGTCCTTTTGTATTATTTTGGTAATATTAAAAAGGCTGGGCTTTGCCCGTAAATATTGTGTTCCATTTATTTTACTTGCTGCCTTAAAATGTTCTAAGTGTGGGGGACCGAGTTTTTGGAAGGCTGAAGTTGGCTGAAAAGTTGGCTGTCGTGCAGGGTGAACTCGCGAAAAATCACCCCTGTAACAAATGGTATCAGAGCGGAGGACGTCAGTGTTGCGAACATTGACGGTCGAAAGTTCAAGCACTGGATCTGGGGTAGAAGCGAACGGAGGGAGGCGTTGGACGTAAAAGTTCAACAAAATTGGGCAGTGTGGTCTTCTTTTGCGAGAGTACTGGCTCATTGGTGACTTTGGCTTGGATTTAGGAGATGGATCCATGTCAAGGTATTGCACAACAAGTTTCTGAAATGCATGCAAGGGCGGAATGAAGTGAGAAGGCAGAACACGGAAGACCTTCTGAGTGTAAATTGCGGCTGAATAACTCAATGTGGGTGATGCGGAAATTTCTAGGAACAAGTCGGAAATTCGGCAAAGGTAAAATTGCTGAACTTGTTTAGGCTTGGGTTGGCCGGGAGTTGTCCAAATCATGTTTTTGGGTTGTCGCAAGGTTGGCTGGAAGCGTTCTTTATGGGAAGGACGGGGTATGATTGTTGTTTTATTCAAACCGTATGCTAAGCGCAGGTTCAGATGGGAATGGACGGGAAAGTGGTAAGTGGTGATGGCCGAGCCGAAACTACATACACTTTCATCCAGGTCCACGTTGGTGCAATGTTCGGGCTGTTGGAGTTCGAAGTTACAAGCGTTGGTCGCTTGTGTGGTCTGATTTTGGGAATACAATTAGGCTAAAATCTGCCTAGTTCGAGATGGAGGTAAGGGGCAAGGTTACTGGCTTATAGTTTCGAAAGGCGTAGGAGACGCGGGCAGGGACGCAAATGAAAAATTATGTTGATCAAGTGCTGGTTGTTTGAAGCGGAAGTGAGGGGCATGTGTGAATGTCGGCATGACTGTTTCAAAAGGTATAAGACGCGGGTGGTGGCGCATAATAAAGTGTGATGGAAACTACCTTGTTGCGAAGATGGAGTGGGGGACATGGGATATGTTCGGCCTCACTGTTTTGTAAGGCATGGGATGCTGGCAGTAGCTTACACCGATATGCGATATCATGGTGTGTTAAACCTAGAAAAATGGTTCATACTGGACCGAGTAAGTGGTTCAGATTGTAAGTGATCTTGCTTACAATGTTGAAGTTGTCCAGATGGAGAGTAATTCCTTAATTTCCATGGGAGTTCGTGTAGCTTGTTGCGGAGATGCAGAAAATTTGGGGAGGAATATTCGAAGAGGGCCTTGACTGTATGGCCAACAGTCTTGAGGGCACGGTTCGAAGAGGGTCCTGGTCGTCGATGCTTGGTATGAGACAAGGCGTACAGAACGTGAAGGCATGGGGAAGGGAGCAAATGACATGGGTTGTTTGAGAGAAGGGTATTTCATCGGCGGCAATTCAATGGTTAAGGTGGAGTAAGTCACCTTAAATCTGTTCGACGAGGACGTCGAGTTCAATTGGTGTGGGTGGTTTGTAACCCCCGTAGAATTTGTCCAGACGGGCGTCAGACGGATGGGTGTCGATGGTCGTGATAGGTCTCGGCATTGGCCTATGTTGGCCAAGGCATATGGCATCGAGAAGGGTATGCGTTCTAAGGTCGTGGGATGACTCAGACAAATGGGGCAGGAAGGCACGGGTTGGACGAGGGCAAGGCTGGTCTTGGCAAGGGTCGTGTGATACGACCAAGTCAACTGGTGGAATAACTCGGCTAGCACGGGCTGGTCGAGGCAGGCAACCTTGGCGAGGGGCGGTGCATGTGTGCGACGCGTGGCACTGGCCGATGGCAGACGGTATAAGGAAATGACTCGGCGTCATGGGCTAGTCGAGGGCCGAAGGGTGCATAAGGTGTAGACACGATGCGGGCGGAATGGCTTGGAAATGCGCCTAAGTGTTGGGGTGAAGCTGAGTTGGGGCGAAGCTGATGCAACATCGATCATGTGCGAGACACATGACGACAGCGGGAAATGTGGAACTGAGCTGGATCAAAAATCCCGGGAGACGCGCAGAGCTGGGCGCTAAGTCGGCCGAAAAATATGCGCGGATGTGTGACATGGCTGAGGCGCGGATGCGGGACATGGCCGAGGCACGAATGCGTGACATGGCCGAGAAATAAGGCGCGGATCGGTGACATGGCGACGGTTATGTCGCATGTGCGCAACACATGTGACGGTTATGTTGTGTGCGCGGCACATGCGACGGTTTTCTCCCATTTCTGGATGATTGCTGAAGAAGGGCGACGTAACTCGAAGTTGGGCAAAGTGTTTCCTTGAATTACGCCGCACGCACTGTTCCATCAGAATCGCCGGCGCGAATTTCTATAAATAGTCTAGTGTGGGAAGGCATTAGACATTCATTCAGAAGTTTAAAAATTCAGAGAGAGACAGAAATGTAATCCTCCTAAAGGGAACCGAAATGGTTCCTTAGGCACACAAAGTGGGTCGAGTGGCAGAGATCAAACGTGAGGGGTCGAGTGGCAGTATTTCAAGTGAGGGTCTAAGGGGAAACTTACTTGTGTGGGCTGTGAAAGACACTTACGGGTTGTGGGCTGTGAAAGATCCTAAGGGTTGTGTGTGCGGATGCAGACCAGACTTGGTGGCAAGCAGAGCTGAGCCAGTCATGTGTGGGGCGCATGACAACGGTGAAGGTCAAGGCAGGGTGAGCCAAGAGGTCGAGTTTCTGGACGGACCGGCGATGCGGATTGTCGGTGGACCAGGATGCAATGTTGGTGATGTTCGATCAGCCTTGGGGCCAAACAGTTGGTCAACCATGGGGTCGAAGTATTCGGTCAGCCAGTTATGTGTGGGGCGCATGACAACGGCGAAGTCAAAGTTGATCAACCATGTGATCGAATTGCAAGATGGTTCGGCGAGTTGACGTCGAGTAGATTGGCGTGTTGAATGTCAAAGCAACCACGAATGAGACAAGCATTTACGGACAACAATCTGCCCAACCTTTTCTTTATTATTCGCAATAATATAAAAGGACTCGCCTCTACAAAGAAGGCTACAACACTGACTCACAACTCGATGTCTAAGCTAGCCACAGTCCGGCTCCTTAGACCCTCGATCTTCACCTTTCTTCACTCTTGGCTTCTAGACTAGCCCACACTCTTTGAACTCTCTAGACCGCTCTACTTAGTGAATATTTAGTGCCCAGCTCGGTAGACGGGCGTGGTCGGCACGACTGGCCAAGGATCAGGCAATGGTCGAGACAAAGGCAGACGGACTCGACATATATAGGCGACATGGGTTGGTCGAGGGCCGAAGGGTGTGCGAGACGAATGCAGCGGACATAGTGGCAAGGAAATTTGGCTAAGTGTTGGGATGGAGCGGAGTAACCGTCGGTCATGTGCGAGGAACATGATGACGGCATAAAATGCGAAATCAAGGCTCGGTCATACGAGAGGCACGAGGCATAACCATTGGGCGAAGCACGAAGCTGAGATGGACCGATAATCATGGGCGACACGCATAGCTGGGCATTGAGTCGGCCGAGAATGGGGCGCGGATCGATGACATAGTTGCGGTTACATCCATGTGCGCAGCACATGTGACGGTTAAGTCCATGTGCGCAGCACATGTGACAGTTAAGTCCATGTGCGCGACACATGCGACAGTTAAGTCCATGTGCGCGACACATGCGACAGTTGCAAGCCATTGTGGAGGAATGTTGATCGTGGCATGAAGTGGGGTGAGGTGTCCCGTATAATGCTTAGTGTTTCCTTTTATTTTGGGCTGACAGGTGCCCAGCACGCCCCCTGTCCCTTGTAACTGCCGAAGGCAGAATTCCCTATAAATAGTCTAGTGTTGTAGGCATTAGAGACAGAAAGAAAAAAGGGAAGAAATCCAGATATGTAGCCTAAGGGCGGAACCTAGTGGCTAACTTAGCACACAAAGGTGAGGGTCGAGTGGCAGAAACAAAACATGAGGTTCGAGTGGCGGTGACTAAGGTTGGGTTCGAGGGAGGATTCAACCGACGTGGGCTTGTGAAAGATCCTTGTGGGTTTTGTAGACTTGTGAAAGATCCTAAGGTTTGTGGTGCGAGTGAAGATCAGTCTTGGGGCAAAGGTTGGTCGAGCCGGTCATGTGTGGGGCGCATGGCAAAGGCCAAGGCGGAGTCAGCCAAGAGGTCGACGTTCTGGTGGACCAGCATACAAGTGTTGGTGGTGTTCGATTAGCCTTGGGGCCAATTAGTTTGGTCATCCATGGGATCGAATTGCAAGACAGTCCGGCGGGTAAAAGTCGGGCAGAGCGGCGTGTTGAGTGTCGTTCGATGTTTGGTAGCCTCCTGTACATTGGAGTCCTTTTGTATTATTTTGGTAATAATAAAAAGGTTGGGTTTTGTCCATAAATATTGTGTTCCGTTTATTTTACTTGCTGCCTTAAAATGTTCTAAGTGTGGGGACCGAAGTTTTGGAAGCGTCAAGTTGGTGTTCGTGCAGGTGAACTCGCGAAAAATCACCCCTGTAACAAATGGTATCATAGCATAGGTCGTCTTTGTGGTGAATGTTGACGAACAGAAGTTCAAGCACTGGATCTGGGGCAGAAGCGAACGGAGGGAGGCGTTGGACGTAAAAGTTCAACAAAATTGGGCAGTATGGTCTTCTTTGGCGGGAGTACTGGCTCAATGTCTTTGGCTAATATCTGTGCTGAGATCGAAGTCAAGGTGTTGCACAACAAGTTTCTGAAATGCTGGCTAGATGCGGAATGAAGCGAGAAGGCAGAACTGGAGAGACCTTCCGAGTGAAAATTGCGGCTGAATAGCCCAATGTGGGTGATGCGGAAATTTCTAGGAACAAGGCGGAATTCGACAAAGGTAAAATTGCTGAACTTGTTTAGGCCTGGGTGGGCCGGGAGTTTTCCAAATTATGTTTTTGGGTTGTCGCAAGGTTGGCTGGAAACGTTCTTTATGGGAAGGACGGGGTATGGTTGTTGTTTTATTCAAACCGTATACTAAGGGCAGGTTCAGATGGGAATGGACGGAAAAGTGATAAGTAGTGATGGTCGAACAGAAGCTACTTACACTTTTATCCAGGTCCACGTTGGTGCAATGTTCGGGGGATGAAAGAAGTCCGAAGTTACAAGTGTTGGTAGCTTTTGTGGTCTGATTATCGAAAGAAGTTGGACCAAAATTGCCTCGTTCGAGACGGAGGTAAGGGGCAAGGTTGCTGGCTTATAGTTTCGAAAGGCGTAGGAGACGCGGGCAGGGACGCAAAGTAAAATTGTGTGGATCAAGTTGCTGGCTGTTTGAAGTGGAAGTGAGGGGCATGTGATTGCCGGCCTGACTGTTTCAAAAGGCATAAGACGCGGGTGGTGGCGCATAATGAAGTGCGATGGAAACTTCCTCGTTCGAAGCTGGAGTGGGGAACATGGGATATGTTTGGCCTCACTATTTCGTAAGGCATGGGATGCTGGCAGCAGCTTACACCGATATGCGATATCATGGTGTGTTGAACCGAGAAAAATAGTTCATACTGGACTGAGTAAGTGGTTCAGATTGTAAGTGATCTTGCTTACAATGTTGAAGGTGTCGAGATGAGGTGTAATTCCTAACATTAGATGGAGTTCAGGTAGTTTGTTACGGAAATGCTGAAATATCCGAAGGAATATTCGAAGAAGGCTATGAATGCGGTGTACAACGCAGTCCGAAGGGCAAAGTTCGAAGAGGGTCCTGGTCGTCGGTATTTGGCATGAGACAAGGCTGACAGCACTTGGAGGCATGGGCAAAGGAGTGAATGGCATGGGTTGTTTGAGAGAAGGGTGTTTCATCGGGGGCAATTCAACGATTAAGGTGGAGTAACTCACCTTAAATCTGTTCGATGAGGAGATCGAGTTCAATTGGTGTGGGTGGTTTGTAACCCCCATAGAATTCGGCCAGACGGTCATCGAATGGATGGGTGTCGATGGTCGTGATAGGCCTCGGCACTGGCCTATGTTGGCTAAGGCGCATGGAACCGAGAAGGTCATGCATGCAAAGGTCGTGGGATGACTCGAACAAACGGGGCATGAAGGCACGGGTTGGACGAGGGCAAGGCAGACCTTGGTAAAGGTCATATGGCGCGGCTAAGTCGAGGGTCAGTATGATTCGGCAGACGTGGTGATGGCATGGGCTGGCCGGGGGCAAGGCCACCTTGACGGAAGACAGTGGCATGCGGGCTAAGGTATGACACGGTCGTCTCGGACAGACGGGCAAAATGGGCACGGCTGGCCGAGGCGTGGGAAAGACATGACATGGTCGTCTCGGCAAGACTGGCCGAGATAATGGGCAAGACGATGGCATGGTTGGCTCGGTAGACGGGCGTGGTCGGCACGACTGGCCAAGGATCAGGCAATGGTCGAGACAAAGGCAGACGAACTCAACAGACATGGGTGGCATGGGCTGGTCGAGGGCCGAAGGGTGTGTGATACGAAGACATGATGCGGACATAGTGGCAAGAAAATTAGGATAAGTGTTGGGACGAAGCGGAGTAACCGTCGATCATGTGCGAGGCACATGATGACGATATGAAATACAGAATCAAGGTTCGGTCACACGAGAGGTACGAGGCATAACCATTGGGCGAAGCACGGAGCTGAGCTGGACCGAGAATCATGGGCGACGCGCACAGCTGGGCGTTGAATCGGCCGAGAATGGGGCACGGATCGAAGACATGGCTGGGGCGCAGATTGATGACATGGTTGTGGTTATGTCCATGTGCGCAGCACATGCGACGGTTAAGTCCATGTGTGAGGCACATGCGACGGTTGCAAGCCATTGCGAATGAATACGGATCGTGGCATGAAGTGGGGTGAGGTGTCCCGTATAATGCTTATTGTTTCCTTGTATTTTGGGCTGGCAGGTGCCCAGCACGCCCCCTGTCCCTTGTAACTGCCGAAGGCAGAATTGCCTATAAATAGTCTAGTGTTGTAGGCATTAGAGACAGAAATAAAAAAGGGAAGAAATCCAGATATGTAGCCTAAGGGCGAAACCTAGTGGCTAACTTAGCACACAAAGGTGAGGGTCGAGTGGCAGGAACAAAACATGAGGGTCGAGTGGCAGTGACTAAGGTTGGGTTCGACCGCAGATCCAACCGACGTGGGCTTGTGAAAGATCCTTGCGGGTTTTGTAGACTTGTGAAAAATCCTAAGGTTTGTGGTGCGAGTGAAGATCAGTCTTGGGGCAAAGGTTGGTCGAGCCGGTCATGTGTGGGGCGCATGGCAAAGGCGAAGGCCAAGGTGGAGTCAGCCAAGAGGTCGACATTCTGGTGGACCAGCATGCAAGTGTTGGTGGTGTTCGATTAGCCTTGGGTCCAATTGGTTTGGCCTGCCATGGGATCGAATTGCAAGACAGTCCGACGGGTAAAGGTCGGGCATAGCGACGTGTTGAGTGTCGTTCGATGTTTTGTAGCCTCCTGTACATTGGAGTCCTTTTGTATTATTTTGGTAATAATAAAAAGGTTGGGATTTGTCGGTAAATATTGTGTTCCATTTAAGTTACTTGCTGCCTTAAAATGTTCTAAGTGTGGGGGACCGAGTTTTTGGAAGGCTGAATTTGGCTGAAAAGTTGGGTGATTTTTCGCGAGTTGCCCCTGCACGACACTTAGCAACCTTAGCCAACTTCAGCCTTCAACACCAACTCGTTTCACCAACACTTAGAATATTTTAGGGACAGAAAGCAACCACGAATGAGACAAGCATTTACGGGCAACAATCTGCCCAACCTTTTCTTTATTATTCACAATAATATAAAAGGACTCGCCTCTACAAAGAAGGCTACAAAACTGACTCACAACTCGAAGTCTAAGCTAGCCACAGTCCGGCTCCTTAGACCCTCGACCCTCACTTTTCTTCACTCTTGGCTTCTAGACTAGCCCACACTCTTTGAACTCTCTAGACCGCTCTACTTAGTGAATATTTAGTGAACAACGTGAATACAAAAGCCTTAGCCGAAAGTCTCTTATATAGGGGAAACCTGCCCAAGGGCAGTTACAACGGGGAAGGGCGTGCAAGGCACATGTCTGCCAGAATCCAAGGAAACGTTCACCCACAATGAAGGCCACATCGCCCCCACTTCAGCATTTATCCGCAAAGACCCGCAAGTGGGAAATAACCGTCGCATTTGCCGCCCACATACAACGTAACCGCTGCCATGTCACCGATCCGCGCCTCGGCCAGGTCAGTCATCCGGGCGTATTTCTCGACCATGTCACGCATCTGCGCCGCATCCAACTCAGGAACCTGCGGGGGGGCTTTAGGTAGGGCATACCAATCGGCTCGGACACCAGACCGCCCGTGCCCGCCCATTTTGTCTAACCAACTTTATCCGATTCAACCACAGTAGAAGAAGGGGAACCAACCCCCGTCCCAGCCCTTAGGAGATTGAGCTGGTAAATTGAACCACATGTCCCCACGCATTTCTCGGCCACCTCAACGTCCAGCTCTGCGCGTCTGCGCGCATTTCTCGGCCGACTCAGTGTCCAGTTCTGCGCGTCGCCCGTGTTTATCGGTCCAGCTCAGCCCCGTGGCTTTGCCCCAACACTTGGGCGTAAAACCTTGCCATTCTGCCCATGTCTTGCCTTCGCCTTCGCCCATCACTTGGCCTCGACCAGTCCGTGCTGTCGAGCCAACCGAACCATGCCATGCCCACATCTCGGCCAGTCGTGCCCATATCCTTCTACCGATAAATCTGACCATGCCATGTCTATATCTCAGCCAGTTGTGCCCATGCCCGTCTGCCGATAAGACCGACCATGCCATGCCTCCATCTCGACAAGTCGTGCTCATATATCGTCTGTCGATAAATCTGACCATGCCATGCCTATATCTCGGTCAGGCGTGCCCATGCCCGTCTGCTGATAAGTCCGACCATGCTATGCCTCCATCTCGACAAGTCGTGCCCATACACCGTCTGTCAATCCCGACCATGCCATATCTTCGACCAGTGCCATGCCAGCCCGCATGCCACTGTCTTCCGTCTAGGTCGACTTGCCTTCGACCAGTCCATGCCAACATCACGTCTGCCGAATCATCTCGACCCATGACTTGGTCGCATCACACAACCATCTGTCAAGGCTTGCCTTGTTCTCGTCCAACTCGTGCCAACACCCACGTTTGTCTGAGTCATCCCACCGCCTTGGTCGTACACCCACTTGGTGCCATACGACTTACCAAAGTCCGTCTTGCCCTCGACCCGTGCCAATAAGCATGTCTGGTCGAGTCGTCCAACAACTTTGCTCGCATGCCCTCTCGGTGCCATGCGCATATCCGTGCCTTCTGTCTTTCGCCCAGCTTCCTTGCCATCATATAAGAACCTTACCATAGACTCGTACTGCAAGATGCCCATATGAACCAACACTCGGCCATATAGACCAGTGTCAAGGGCATTAGACGACCCTTGACACTCATCCGCCCGACGCCCGTCCTAGGCGATTTCCAAGAGGGTTACAAACCACCCACACCAATTGAACTCGACGTCCTCGTCGAACATATTTAAGGTGACTTCCTCCACCCTAAGGCGTTGAATTTCCTTCGTTGAAGAACCATTCATACAAATAGCCCTTGCCATTTGATTCTACTCCCATGTCTGCAACATTCTGGCCGTCTTCCCCATGTTAAGTATTCCAGCGACCAAGAACCAATTTCGAACCCGCCTTCAAGCCTGTTGTGCACCACAGTCAGCGCCCATTCGAACCATTCCTGCCCTGAATCACCGCAATAATACTACAAGAACTTCATAGAAAATTTTGGTCTCACTTCAACACTCCCGCAACTTCAATTTTTGTAAGCAAGATCACTTACATTTTTGAACCACTTACTCGGTTCAACACACCACGACTAAGCACCATAGTGTCAATCCGCATACTTACTCATGCGAATTATCATACGCAATTTTCATTTGCGTACCTGCCCGCGTCTCACGCCTTCCGAAACAGTAAGGCCAGCAGCCGATCATCATCCTCTGCCCCTCACTTCCGCTTCGAACTAAGCAGCCACGAGTCTAATTTTCAGCAAAAATTAGACCCCCATGAGCTTGTACTCCCTCCTGACCCGAGATAGCACCAAGCTCCAACGTTGGATAACATCCAACGAGGGACTTCTTCGCCCCTCCTAAACTGTCATCAGTTTTGTTCTGGTCCCGCTTCACCGTACCTTGGAACAGAGATGAAGGTTCACCCGTGTTTGGCGATGAAACTTGATTTTTCAAGAGCAAACCCAACGGGTTAACCAAGGCAGCAACCACACCATCACGTTCCTCCTCCTCCTCGGATGAAACGTCTCCAGCAAGTATTGCGTTCACCCGCCCTCATTTTGGACAGTCCCTGGACAAGTGAGGCCCTCCACAAATATATCAAGTTCATTGTCTTATTGTATTCTTCTTCGGATTCCCCACATCAGCCGCCGCTTTCCCCTCCGCATTCTGCCACTCTCCCTTCTTCTCTGCCTTCCCTTTATGTTTGGAAGACGAAGAGATTTCAGCTGGAATGTTGGTTGAACGGTAGTCCACCAACGAGTCTGCCACCGCAATCGCGCCTGGAAGGTCCTTCACGTTCTGCCTCCTCAGTTCATTCTGCGCCCATGGCTGCATTCCAGCAACAAAGTTATACAGCTTATCATCGTCGGACATGTTTTGGATGTCCAACATTAAGGAAGTGAATTCCTTGATATAGTCACGAATTGAGCCATTCTGCCCCCAACCTCTTCAACCGGTCTCTAGCAATCCAAGACGAATTACAAGGCATGAAGTGGTCCTTCATTTCTTTCTTTAACATGGCCCACGAGTCGATCCGTGGTCTGCCTGCACTTTCATCATCAGCATCCCGCGTCCTCCACCACAACTTAGCATCCCCAACCAAATACATGGTTGTGATGTTCACCTTGTCAGTTTCAGCAACACGGGCAGTTGAGAAGTACCGCTCCATGTCCCACAGAAAATTCTCCAATTCCTTTGCACTCCTGGACCCGTCAAAGCCCTTAGGTTCTGGAATTCTCACCTTCGTGCCGCGACCTTCGCTGCCAAGACCAGTGGAAGCCACCGCCTTGCGCAATATCATCACCTCCGTTTGCAAATTTTCATTTGCTTCCTTCAAATTCGCAATCTGAACCTTGGCAACCTTATAGTCGTTGATCAACTCCTCGAGTTGGGCATCAACACCATTTTTGTAGGCAGCCAAATCTCACGCCATGAATCTGGCTGAAAATATCAACCAGTCCATCCACGTCGTCAGTTGAGCCCACCAATGCCTTCAGTCGTTCAATTCTTCCCCTCAGTTCCGTGCTAGAAGTTCCCCCGGCCATAGTCTGCAACTATAAACCGTAGATCTGATACCACTTGTTAAGGGGTGGAATGACTCGGCAGGCACGGACTGGTCGAGGCAAGGCAACCTTGGCGAGGGGCGGTGCATGTGTGCGACGCATGGCACTAGCCGATGGCAGACGATACAGAGAAAGGACTCGACGGCATGGACTGGTCGAGGGCCGAAGGGTGCACAAGGTGTAGGCACGATGCGGGCGGAATGTCTTGGAAATGTGCCTAAGTGTTGGGGCGAAGCTGAGTTGGGGTGAAGCTGAGTTGGGGTGAAGCTGAGGCAACATCGGTCATATGCGAGGCACATGACGACGACGTGAAATGTGGAACTGAGCTAGACCGAAGATCACGGGAGACGCGCAGAGCTGGGCGCTGAGTCGGCCGAGAAATGTGCGCGGATGCGTGACATGGCCGAGACGCGGATGCGGGACATGGATGAGGCATGTATGCGTGACATGGTCGAGAAATGAGGCGCGGATCGGTGACATGGAGACAATTATGTCGCATATGCGCGACACATGTGACGGTTACGTCGTGTGCACGACACATGCGACGGTTTTCTCCCATTTCCGGATGATTGCTGAAGAAGGGCGACGTGACTCGAAGTTGGGCGAAGTGTTTCCTTGAATTCTGGCCAGGCATGTGTCAGGCACGCACCCATGTTCCCCTATTTTTTCTAAATGAAGAACAATGATTTAGGGAAGGAAGAAGACAACAATGACATCAACAGTAGTAGCGGACGAAGAAGAAGGAAGAATAATAAAAAAGGAGGAGAAGGGGCAACAATGGACAAAAAAAGAAGAAGAAAGAGGAGTGACGTCGTTGATGACAACAATGTTCACGCCTTTTAACCCTTTTTAGGTAATTTAGGGCTTTATATTGGTTGGGCCAAAGTGAAAAACTTAAAACTTGGGGGAAAGTTCAAAAAGAAGCCAAAACGCATTAATCACTAATCTAATGTTTGTCACCTTCACTCAATAATTTTTTTTTGAGTTGTTCCCACTCAATTTCAAAACTTTCTTGACACCTATAATTAATTGTCCCTAGAGACTTCATAGATATGTGTGTTGGATTATAATAATGTGAGTGCACATAGCAAACATGAAAAAGACAATTATTTCGTTTTGATTTTGAAATAAATAATCCCTTGATTATTCTCATTAATGAATACAAGTTACATATAGGAAAATCCTTTTCCTATTATACATCTTAACCCTATTATATTTGAAGACTAACTATACAATTATGGTAATAGTACAAGTCTAATTATACTACAATATACTTTCCTAATATACATAATATACATGATCTCGTGATATATTTAACACACCCTGCAGTCATAGCAGACGGTCTTCGTACGTTAAAACTGTCTCTAAAATCTTCAAAATAGACCGAGGGAAGACCCTTTGTAAAAATGTCTGCAATTTGCTATCTGGAAGGGACATGACAGACGCGTACTTGTCCACGAGCTACATTCTCTCGAACAAAATGAATGTCCATCTCAATATGTTTAGTGCGTTGGTGCTGAACCGGATTTCCAGAAAGGTAGATGACACTACCATTATCAGAATACACCAAAGTAGGTTTCTCAATAGAATAATGAAGTTCTAATAGAATATTACGTAACCAACATGACTCGGAGACCACATTGCACTACTACATTTCTGGCCTAATGCGACGCCTCAAAATCGTCGCAATAGGGCCTCTTTGCCGTCGCATTAGGTCTAATGCAACGACAAGGAGCCATTGCATCCGGCCGCGTTTCATTAGACCTAATGCAACGGCAACAGAGACCTATTGCGATGGTTGGTTATATGTGTTGCATTAGATATGCATCTAATGCGATGACTCCGTCTAGCCGTCACATTAGCTCCATATCTAATGCAATAACTACTATACCTAATGCGACAACCAAGTACAGCCGTCGCATTAGATATGCGAATTGGTAAGAGGATTTTCCAACCACCTAATGCAACGACTATATTGGCTAATGTGACGGCCTGGTACAACCGTCACATTAGATGTGCACCTAATTTCTAAATTATTCACAAATTACAAAATGTACAATATTAATCACAAAAGGATTAGTTCACAATATTACAAAATGACAAAATAAATAATAAAAAGAGAAAGATAATAATAAAAAGGATTATCATTGACATAAAAAGTACGATATTACAATATTAGACTTTACAAACAAAACAATTGGTTCCAACAAATAGTATCATTGGCCTGTAAGCACACAACATCAGCAACATCAGCCCCATTCTTGGGAGCACCATTAGCCTCTGCATTCGCAGCAACCATAGCAGCAAGATCATTCCCATCCTTTGAAGCACCAGTAGTTGTTGCAGGCGCAGTAGCCAGAGCAGCAAGATCAGAAGTAGCAACATCGACTGCAACAACTGGTAAATTAATACAATCATTTCCAGGTAATGGTGCATCAACTGCAGCAGCTAGTTGACCTCTCACTTCAACTTCTTCAAAATCAGCCTCGTCGTCTCTCTCTTTAGGCTCTTCTATGTTTTCCCAGCCCCAGTCGACTGTGTTTCTCATACGGATGCTTGCCCTGGTGGTATTTCGCATCTCATTGACAATAGAACCACATTTACAAATAAGGCATCCAACTCGTGAACTAGGTACAAGCAGGTGAGTCGTCAGAATAACATCACCAGATTCTTTTTCAGTTTTCTCACTGCTTCTTGGTTGCAAGCGCATTGTCGCATCGATGGTAGGGGATTGGTCTTCATATGTCTGGGATCACAATTGGATGAGTATGAGAGACATTCTCTGCCCTAGCAATTAAATAGATTAATTCAATAACCAAAAATTGTTGCTCACCTCCTTCGCTGACACAAATATAATGCAATAATCTCCCTCAGCTGCTGCACTATCGACTTTAATAAATGCACATTATTCCTTCTACTTGATAAAGTGCTTTCTTAACAACTGGACATTCAACAATTATTTGAAAATAAACAAAGAATATCTTAACACGACATTTACATATTTGCATAAACTAGAAATAAGCATCATTAAGAGTGACAACATTGACATTTGCAACCAAAAAAACTTGAATACAACAGTTGATCACTCAAAAATTGATTCTCAAGTCCATTTCTGGCATTACTCCTCGCCAGTGGTTTTAGTACCATAAAGTTTCACATATGGATATCCTACAAAATGGACACAGCTAACAGATAACAAAACTGCTTTTAAAAAACCAAACCAATCATGTCTTTCAGATGTAATAGCACACCCTTTGTGCTAGTGTATTTATAATATATACTTTACCTTCTAAAAGGAAGAACCAAACCAATCATATCTAAATTTCTGCTCACAACCGTTATACTTCATACCAACCAACTACTCCTCAATCTCAAACCAGTCAGTCGGTGCATAAATCCTTAATAACCATTACTCTCTATGGACTCATTTTACTCCAATATAATGATCTTCTACGGATAAGAGTCCTCTAAAACTAAAGGTTCTGCAAAACTCACACTTATACACTTAACATACAATCCTACAACAACTACGTCTTAGTCTCTAACAAGTTAGAGTCACTATATAATCCTCACCACCAACCATATTGCCCATTTAAATTTATCTTAGGACAATGGGAGATCTAGGATCTTTTAGGAAAAGAGTGTGAATAGTATATTTATAAATTGGTTGACAAGCTCGACGAAGCAATCAGCTACCACAGAAACAAACCTCTTCATTGTAAAAGACCAAGGCTGGAGAAACAAAAAACTTATTTTTTAGAAAATTTAAAAGATTACATAGAACTTTGGTGAACATAAAATATACTCAAAGTGTTGTGAGGAGGACCCTGCTATTACCTGGAGAAGCTCATCAGAGTTTAGAGCACAAGGTGGCAAGTGCTCACAACTTAAGACCCAAATCTGTGCACCTGTTTCACTTCGTAAATTCTGGATGATGCTATGGCGGTGATTGGGTGTTGTGGCATTTTGGTGAGAATCGAACAACGTGGGGGGTGTCAAAATGATAGGAAGGTGATATCGAGTGTGATGGTACCAACGCCAAACCTTGAAATCGCCGGAATTGACCGGAATCGATGGGCTGTGGGTTTTTCGATCTAAAATTGACGGAGATGTAAGATGAATCGATGGGGGTACTTGGTATGAAAATGACTGGCTTGAAGAGACGAAGCTATTGGACTAAGTCTCGTCCCCGATGGATGTCAAAATTGGCCAAAAATGGCGAAACTCCGACGGTTTCACTGTTCACTAGGCAAAATCGCCGAAAATGAGAGCATTACGGGTTTTGGGGTTTTTTTGGGTTTAAAAATGGGATTTCACATATGTAAAAAAATTAACAACAAGCAGTGATAGAAGGGGATGCGACGGAGATAAGCAGTGAGGGAAGAGGGTGTGACGGTGACAGTGGGGGAAGGGGAGGTGCGACGGCGGGGAATGGAAAAAAATTCACAGGGTTTTTAATTTTAAGAAGTGGGTGCGCGGCACCTGTGAGGCTAATGAAAAGGTTTTAATTATACAAACACAGCCGTTGCATTAGCTTATGTAGCCGTTGCATTATATTATCTAATGCAACGATCATTCCAGGCCGTTGTATTAGACTATTGAAACCGTCGCATTACACTGGCTAATGCAGCAGTCCTATTCTACCGTTGTATTAGCCTAATTTTCTAATTTTTTACCCTTAAACCCGTCACATTAGCCACATCTAATGCAACGGTACTACAAATGGCGTTGCATTAGCCTTATATGACCTGTCACATTAGATAAAAAATGTAGTAGTGTTGGCTACCCCTCGATACTGCTTCTACACTAGAAGCGACAACGCTGATCGACATTTTGCGGACCATCGCACTGTTATTACCAAGAAATATACAATATCGGGCGTGACGTGACCGCGGTGTCAGGACAGCCACCCCAATTAGCATCTGTATATGAGACAAGTGTAGACGTCGATGAAGGATACAAATGCAAGCCATACTCAAGAGTCCACTGGATGTACCTAATAATGAGTTTGAGCGCATTCATGTGCTTAATCCTGGGATCATGCCTAAACAAACACACCTGTTGTACGACATATGTAATATCCGGTCGCGTGAACGTAAGATACTGAAGGCCCCCTGCAAGACTGCGATAACGGGTCTGATCCTCATGTGGGGAGCCAGCCGCAACACCCAACTTGGGTTTAGTATCAACTGGAGTGTACATGGACTTACATGATGACATCTCAGCCCTCTCAATGATCTCAGATGCATATTTTTTTGTAATAAGAACAATTCATCTGCATGACGAGTGACATAAATCCCCAAAAATAACTCAAGGGTCCCAATCCTTAATGCAAACTCAGAACTGAGCATTGTCATGATAGACTGACGTAATACATCAGATGAAGCAGTCAAGATAATATCATCCACATATAAGAGTATATAAGCCAATGTCGAACCATGACGATATATGAATAATGAATTATCAGACCTGCTGTGAGAAAAACCAATAGTCGACACAAAGTATGCAAACCTCTTGTCTCCTTGAGATCACCATGTAAGAAAGCATTCTTCACATCTAGCTGATGAATGTGCCATGTTTTCGAAAGAGCCAAAATGAGCATAGTGCGAATGGTAGCCGGCTTGACCACCGGGCTAAACCTCTCACCACATCTACACTAACTTGTTGAGTCTTACCATTACCTATAAGAGAAGTCTTATGCCTCGCAATGAACCGTCAGAATTGTCATTATGAGCAAAGATCCACATAGACCGAATAATATTAACACCAGATGGACGGGGCACCAACTCCCACATCTTATTTTTAATAAGAGCATTATATTCGTCAATTATAGCAATATTCTAATTTGGGTCATTTAAGGCCGACACATGATTACGGGGTAGTGGTGATTTAAGAAAATTATAATTTAAATTAAAATATATTTTTGGTTTAAAAATACTCCGTTGACTTTGGGTGACTGGACCATGACTCGGGGTAGAACTAGGTGAATTTTGGGAATTTTCGGGATATGGGACGGGCTGGCCAGCAGGCAGTGGGCCTGCTGGCCCAGAACGAGAAACAAAAGACTCTGGAAATGTCAAAACTAGACCAGTTCCAGTATTGGACTGGACTGGTCCAATATCGGAACCTAGCCCAGTAACGAAACTGGGGATAGTGGGTTGGGACATGTTTGTGGGGCTAGCGGGCAGTGGGCCCACTGGAGAATTTAGGGTGTGGGACATGTCCGAAAAATAGTGAATAAGGTACGGGGATATATGATCATCCAAAAAATTATACGAACTAGGCACGGGACTCTCTACGTTAGTAAAGGGAAATTGGGACTCATCAAATATTACATGGTGACTCATATGATTCTTTTAGACACTAAATCAAAACATTTATAACCACGATGGTTTGACGGATAGCCCAAAAACACACAAGGGGTAGAACGGGCCTGGAGATTGTTAATTATGGTGGATGGAAAAAGGGTATCACACAAGCACCCAAAGACCCTAAGATGTGAATACAAATGATTCTTATTATATAAAATGTGAAGAGGGGACGAATACATCAAACTTTTGATAGGAAGAATATTAAGAAGATATGTAGCCATTTGTAGAGCATGATGCCAAAAAGTAGGGGGTACGAAAGCATGAAGCAATAAAGTTCGGACAATGTTGTTAATTGTGCAGATTTTTCATTCGGCTTTTCCATTTTGTGAAGACGTACGAGGACAAGAAAAATGAAGACTGATCACATTTTTAGCACAAATTCCCAAAACATCCCATTATCATATTCTTTACTATTATTACATTGGATATTTTTAATTTCCCCTTCGAATTGGGTTCTAATGAATGCTCTAAATTTTAAGGTGGAAAAAATTTGAAATTTTTTCGCGATTGGAAAAGTCCATAAAAAATTAGAATCATCATCCAAAAATAGAACGTAATAACAATGACCCAAAGAACTGAGAACAAGAGATGTCCATAGATCGCTGTGAATAATATCAAATGACTTTAGAGTATGAGAATTAGAGTCTACAAACGACAATCTACCAATTGGTTCTAAAGAACAAGATTGACAATTCGGAGTACAATGCGTACCTTTACAAGAAATAAATTTATTTTTATCTAAGGAAGACAAAATAGACGATTCCGGATGACCTAGACGAGCATGCCACAAGGAAGGGGCAAGGGTTTCAAACGTAGATGGCAAGGTTTGGCTCGAAAGACCAAAACTTGGCGTGATAGGATAAAAATCCTCTGTACTATCACACCTCATGAGAGGAATTCCCGTTTTGAAATCCTTCAAAGTAAACCCAAACGGATCAAAATTAATAGACACAGAATTATCAGTGGTGAATTTACGGACATACACCAAATGTTTGATCAATTTAGGGGCATGAAGGGTATTTTTCAAGATAAGAGGTGGATGGGGGGTGACAAAGTTTTATGACCATAACCACGAATCGGAATTGAATTACCATTCCCAACAATTATACCACGATTATTTCTCAAATTGGAATAAGACGAGAGAGTACATTGGTCGGACGTCATGTGGGTAGTAGCTCTAGTGTCCATGTACCGATTCGGGTCCAGTGGCGTTATACCAAGAGTGTGCATATCGGCTTCAATGTTGGTCGGGGTGGGGCCCGCTGCGTGATGGGCTTGCGGAGGTTGGGCCCCAAGAACACCTGCATTCTGCCCCGCCCCGCGATCGCTGGCGGAACCTCCGCCCAGCCGGGCGAGGTCGATAAGGTCGTTGGAAAGCCCACCGCCAGCCGGACGGGCGAAATCGATATGGGTCGTAAGGCCACTTTCCACTGTTCCCAGCCCACGACCAAGGGACCCAAGGCTGAGACTAGTGGGTCGGTGGCCCACTATATTCGGGAGGGGGTCCACCGCCCCTGGTCTGGCCACCGTTACCACTGCCACGTTTGCCCCTTCGATTTTTTGTATTATTTTTCCAATTATTTTTGCCACCCCCTTGTGACCGGTTTTGGTTCGAATGGCCCCCAGAATTTGGAGAAGCAGGGGAGGACGTCATCATGGCCACGAGACTAGCACTCGTAGCCGCCTTTTTAGTCAAGCCGACTTCTTCCAAGGTATGCATGGAGCGGGCTTGATAGTACTTCGAAAGAGGATTACTTTGACGAAGGATAGTTCCAACGCCACTATAGGCCTCGGAGAGACCAGCAACCATATGTAAAACGAGACGATCGTCACTAACGGGCGCACCAATATTGCAGAGTTGGTCTGCCAATTCTTTCAACCTTTTGCAATAAGCTGAAACGTTTGAGAAATTTTCCATATTGACGTGGGAAAATTCTTGCTCAAGTGTAATAACTCTGGAGTTTTGATTATCTTGGAATATGTCACGCAGCCTATCCCAAACAGTCATAGCCGTAGCGTCCGGCTCAATAATCGTTTGCAACAGATCGATAGAATAAGTGGAATAAATCAACTGAAGGACGGTAGCATCAAGAGTCGTCCACAACTTAGGATTATCCTCGCGTTTGGGTACCTCCGTATCCTCAGGAACCGTGGGGATTATGTTATGGATGACCTGATGCGAGCTTGTGTGAATTTTGAACAGTTCGGCCCACATCGCATATTGGACGTTTTCTATTTTAAGAACAAGAGGGATGTGATTCTTGATGTTAGAAACTGTAAGAGCATGATAAAACGTGTTCTTTGCTGTAGACATAATGATAGAACAATGTGTGATTGAGGGATTTGGAAGAAAGAAATTTAGGTTGGAGAAAAAATCATGAAAACCGAGGATAAACTCTTGGATTCTGATGGTTGTGCACGGCGAAAGCTAGAGGAAGAAGAACCTAGACTTCTGATACCATGGAAAAAAAATCTCTTGATTATTCTCATTAATGAATGAAATATATATACAAGTTACATATAAGAAAATCTTTTTCCTATTATACATCTAAAATCCTATTCTATTTGGAGAATAACTATACAATTATGGTAATAGTACAAGTCTAATTATACTACAATATATTTTCCTAATATACACAATATACATCATCTCGTGATATATTTAACAGGTTTTATTAATCTTATGAAATGATTTTGAATTCAAAAATTCATGATTTGATGTGAATGTATATGATTTCAAATGGCTTCCTCGGTTAATATTATTTCATGAATATGTCAAGATGTATTATATGGGTTTGGTTGGCCTAGTTAGATAGGGTGTTGAGTACCGATCACGTGAATTTGAGTCGTAAAACATATAAAGGGAGAATAACACATGTACAATTACATAGAAGAAAGAAGATCCTTAAAATATATTTTTCTAAAAAGAAAAAGAAAAGGAGAAAATACGTCAAACTAGTCTTATTATTTTTTTAGCACTAAATCCTATTAACAAAGGAGAATGACGCATAAAGTCAAATGCATGAAATAGATTCTTAAAATTAAAAGAAGAAGAATTGACTATGTCTTGTGTTTTTGGAGAGACCCCATTTCCTCTTAGTTAATCATTCTTCTAATTTTTCTCATATTTTATTACTCGTTTACATTATGATCTAACAAATAATTTTCACATATTCAATCAAATTCCACAATACGGGGCCTGAAGAGGATAAAATATACACAGACCTTATTTCCGGGAGATCTAACGAATAATTGTTGGGGAAAATGATATCTTCTTCCCTATGTTAAGATTTGAAAAGCATCTTAATTATTATCACTAATGTCCTTGCAAAATTTTCAGCTATTGATAATTTGATATGTAGATAGCACTTTGTTAGCTGGCCTGTTTTTTTTCTTTTTGAAACTAGATATATTCTATCAAAAATAGATTAGAAAAATATGGATAGTGGGGCGGGTAAATGCGGGTACCGCTCCACATCTGCTCCAGTTGAGGCGGGTATGGGTATCAAAAGTGCTACCCGTCATGGGTAGTGGGCGGGAGTAGATTTCATATAAGATCCGTACCGTATCCGCCCCGCTACCCGCACCGTACCGCACTGTTAATATCCGCACCGCCTATTAATTTAATTAAGCTATTTACTAATTTATTTAGCCATTTCTTGATTTAAAATGTGACTTCACTGACTTGGGTCATTCCCTTTTTATTAAATCAGCCGAGCGAGCCCAGGCCCCAGACCCAACTCAACTCAGCAAAAGGGCAAAGGAACCCCACATCTCATTACTAAAATCCTAATTTCATCTTCGCAGAATCGCAGTAGCCAGTAGGGTGCAATATTTTCAAATACTTCATGTAATGTAGAGCTAGAACAAGATTTCATTTATTGAATATTTCTGCATCCAAAATTATGTGAATGAAAAAATCGTGATCAGAGCCTCAAAGGATTGAGAAACAATTGAGAATATTGCAGCAAAAAAATATGAGGGTGATCCTCAAAAAGTGAATCATGATACATAGAGGGAGAATCACTTCCTTAGTGTGAAAGGTAAATCAAGCATGTAAAGTCCTTGTAGAATAATATTATTAGTCAAGATCTCTTTGCTGATAAAGCATGCAAGAAAATCCCTCTACTTTGCTTGGCCACAATTTTTGTCTTATGTTTGGTTAAAAACTTGTGGGGACACTAGATTCTTCAACATGACATTTGAGCTTTCCACCATTTGCTATGCAGTTTCATTCAACTTATTTAGATGGATACTCGTCGTATAAGTGGGTACCCGCCCGGGATAAGTAGGACAGAGATAGGAGAGGAATTACTACCCGTGATGGGTGGTGGGGCGAAAATGAAGGTGGATTTTAGATGACGGGTACAAATATGGAGTACCCTTCCTCCGCCCCGCCCCATTAACATCCCTACTTAAGTTGCACAAAACTTTCAATAGTATCCATCAACTATGTAATTTGCTACCTTAAATATTAATATAAGCTCGTATTTCTAAAAAAAAAAACTACGTAATTTGCTAAGAAAATTGCCAACTCATATTGGATAGTGTTTCACTCAAGTTTTTTTCCTTCCTTTTTTGGCACACCGTCTAAAAATATAATAGTTTGGTTAACTAGGACTAAGAAGATTGTAATGTAAAATAAATAAACGTCCTCTATGTTATTCATTCATTTGATTTAACTATCGCTTTAACTTTTTTACGCCCATAAAAAAACACTTGTTACTATTATTAATTTTGATTCAAAATTAATAAGGAAAGTAAGAAAATATAGAGGGAGTATCTAAAATTTATTCAAGAAACATGTCAATAAACGTTCTGAGAACAATAATAATATACCCAGTGAAATTTCACAACTGAAATCTAAAAAAGGTAAAATGTGTGCCGTTGGTAGGGGCTGTTTAGGACACAGAGATAAAAAAGAAAGAAAAATAGCCGGAGAAGTACCCAGTTTCACTCTGGTCTGGTCATCATTTTCTTCCTTGGCATCTCTATGAGACAAAACATACCATCTTCTCCTGTATTTAGGATAGGCACAAAGGTCCCATTTAAGCATTATTTAAGATTCTTGTCCCACATTTCTCTCTATCTATCATCGATACAGCAGAATAATACTATAGACTAGTGTGAAGCTACTTGGTAGGTGTTAGTGAAAAAAACACACATTGTGAGCTGGAAATATGCAATTTTACCTTCAATTCTGGATCTAAACTAACCCCATATTGTGTAAACGGAGAACCCCATTTCGAAATGGGGGTTTTAGTAGATTCTTGGTGTTTCTGTAATGGAGGTGGTAAGTTTGAGAGAATGAAAGCTTCCATTTTTACCACTAAAGGTCCTGCTATGGTCCATATTGGTGCTAGTGGCACTGGTTTCTTGATTCACAGGAATCTTTTGCTCACCACCCATGTTATTCTTCCTTCTGTTGCTGTTGCTGAAGCTGCTGAGATCCGCCTTCAAAACGGTGTCGCTTCTTGCATTTACCCTCACAGGTTCCTCTTTCCCCTTTACTCATTTCCTTATTTGTATTAAACAATACTACAAAATAGCTGACCCCAACTAGTAGGGAATTGAGGCATAGTAACAATGATTGTGTTGTTGTTTCTACTTTCTTCTTGTTCCCACACTAAAAGATAAAAGCTTTGCCCTGTCTATTTACCTCTAAACCATTGTTAGTAGGCGTTTGGCTATAGATAGGGGTGACAAGTGACAAATTAGACCCAAACTCAATTGATCCGTTCAATCCGTACCGATTTTAATGAGTTTGGGCATTAACATACTATTAAAAGGGCTAAGTTTGGGTCCGTCCAACTTAACTCATTCATCTTGAACGAACATTTAAATTAACTCATTACATTAGCCTAAAGTAACTCATTTATTATTCTATTGTTTATCCAAGTCTTTTATTTCATATTATTTTACTTTTATAAAAAATTATTAAAAAAAAAAATTCTTACCTCCTCCCCCTACCCCACCTCCCGCCCTACCTATACCTCCCCATTCTTAAATTTCTATTTCGTATTTTTTTTATTTTTATAAAAAATATGTATTTTTCTTACCTCCCTCCTACCGCCCTAACCCCACCTATCCACTCACCCTATCCTCAAATTTCTATTTCATATTTTTTGTTATTTTTATAAAAAAAATATTAAAAATAATTTTATCTTATCTCCGCCCTACCCCAATCTCAAATTTCTATTTTTTTTACTTTTATAAACAATTTAAAAAAAATATAAAAAAATTTCTTACCCCCCTCTGCCCTAACCCCACCTACCCCCACCTCACCCATCCATTCTCAAAATTCTATTTTATATTTTTTTACTTTTATAAATAATTTATAAAAAATATGATTTTTTTCTTACCCCCGACCCTATCCACACCTACCCCTTCCACTCTCACCCCATGCTCAAATTTTTATTTCATATTTTTTTTACTTTTATAATAAATAAAATTTAAAAAAAAATATTATTCTTATTTTAAAAATAAAGATGTGGAAAATCAAATAACAAACAAAATAAAATAAACATCATAGAAGGTAAGTTTGAAATTTGTAAAAGTAATGAGTCAAGTTGGACAAATTGGGTTATGACCCATCATTTAGCCCATCTTAGCCATGTAAGTTTTGGGCGGGTTGGGCATTGACCCATCTTGATCCGCCCAACTTCAGCCTATACGGTCCATCTGCCACTCCTAGCTATAGATTCCAAATATTTTTTTATTTTATTTGAAATTTATGAAGTTGGAGTTGTGTTTGGTTATATTTTTTGCAAACGAGAGGAGAGAGTACGTTATTTGGAATTTATGAAGATGGAGTTGGAAAACAGACTTGAAACACTTTTCCACATTTGGAGTTGGATTTGAAATTTTATAACCAAACATTCATTTTGAAATATAGTGAAAAATTATTCTGGGAAAAAGTGAATAATTCTCATGGCCCAGAGTTTGTTAGATTAGTATAAATTAGTGTAGTTGTTTAGGCCTGAAAAATTGAGCTGAAATGTCGGTTGTACCTAAAACAAGCATTGAATAATCGGCCGGCCGGCTGTTACAGAGCTGTTTGGAATCTGTGAAATTATATTCTCTTTGTGTGCATCTTTGTTTTGATGTGGAATTTAAGACCATTTTAAGCTCCAAAACTAGTAGTATTTATTTATATGTTGGGGTACATGAAAGAGCATATTCAATAACTTCTCTCTTCGAACCATCATTGCCTACCACCTTGCATTAGTAGTCTTAGAACCACCAAAAATTATGTTTGGAGCAATTTCTGAAGAGATTGAAGTATCTGTGCCTGCCAGTGAAGCTTGGAAGGTCTATGGCACGCTTCAACTGGCCAATATTGTGGTCAAAGAGCTCCCTCATGTCCTACACATGGTTGACGTAATTGAAGGAAATGGCGGTGTTGGGACACTCCTCAAACTAACCTTTCCACCTGGCACTCCGCTGTTTACCTATTCCAAGGAAAAGTATACTGTTGTGGATGATGAGAAGCGGGTCAAAGTAGCTATGGTGGTGGAAGGTGGACTGCTTCATCACGGATTCACTTTCTTTCAGGTCCGCTTTGATGTCATAGAAAAGTTTGAAACAACATGCATCATCAGAACCACGATTGAGTATGAGGTCAAGGAAGAAGCGGCTGCTAATGTTTCATTTGTTAGTATTCAAACTTTTGTGACCATAATGGAAACTGTTGCTAAGTATCTAACTCAGCAGAAAGATGGTCAATGATCTGCCTGATCTCTTTGTTTCTGTTAAGCCAGTGTGGGTGTTAATTCATGGAATTGCTTCATACTAGAAGAAGGCAGAAACTTATAAGTTTGTATTTGTGTATTGAATTTAGCTTGTATCATATCCCTCCTAGAGAGGGAAATGGAATAAAATAAGAACCTCACAATCACAGATTTTATGAAATATGGGATAACTAACATCACAGGATAGTAATTAGCTGTCTATTACCTTAGTAAGGAAAAGATGCTGGAGTTTCATAAAGAGTTGTGTGTGCCTCTGATGATTGTTATGCGGAGCTTCTTGTTCTCAGGGTCACAGAAATTTGAAGTTAACATAAATACTAACAAGGTTATCAAAATATAGTCGGTCATAAAATTAGATCTGGACTTGAGATTTCTTTCTCCAACTCAATCAATCACATTGCGGATATTCAGGTTGGAGTTACTACGTTGACACTTCAAGAAAAGTCCGACAATTTAACTTATTTAATTAACGGAATTTTGATATATGGTATTTTGCACTAGTTGGTGTTCCAACATGGAGGTTATCAGATGGGTCATGATTCTTGTACAATGTGTGCAACAGAATTGGTGTTTTGCTTGTATATCTACACTGCTTTCATCTAATAGGAAAAGAAAGCAGCGTCACAATGAGTAGCATGCACTAATATCGCATATGATCTTCTGAAAACAAAGTTGAAAAATCCATGTGTACAAGTTATTCCTGATGTGATCTATTTCACAGAGAGATGAAGAGACTTGAAGGATAGGATGTAGTATCATCACTGTAAGATGATAGTAATCTCCCTTGGGGAGTCTTTCATTAATATCAAAGTATATATAGAGTACAATGTTCATCCCTTATACAATAGGAACCCTAAACCTATACAAAGAAAAATCCTAGTCTTACCATAATTATATTTATACAATATATGGAAATATTCTAATTATGGGTAGGGATACAATTGTTTCTATAATATACATGTTTACGCAGGCCGGACGCTGAGACTGGATCTGAAGTCGAGAAATAACTGTCTGGGAAGTCCTTTGGTAAATATATCTGCATACTGATAGGATGATGGAACACGTAACACTCTGACATGGCCTAGTGCAACTTTCTCACGAACAAAGTGTAGGTCTATCTCAATGTGCTTGGTTCGCTGATTTTGAACTGGATTATGAGACAAATAGATGACAGAGATGTTATCACAGTACACAATAGATGCCTGACGCAAAGGACACTGAAGTTCTAACAGTAAATTTCTGAGCCAACAAATCTCAGCTACTACATTTGCAACGCTTCAGATCAAATTCGACATCGAGCGAGATAGGGTAGCTGTCGCCGCGTACCAAGAAATCAGATTATCCCCTTAAAAACACAAAAGCCGGAGGTGGAGCGTCGCGTGTCCGGACACCCTGCCCAATCTACATCCGTATATGAAAGCAACCTGTTTGGAGCAGAGGGGTATAGGTGCAAACCATAATCAAGAGTGACCTTAATGTATCGAATAATACGCTTAAAAGCAGTGAAATGAGACTCCCTGGGGGGCATGCATGAATAAGCACACCTGCTGAACAACATAAGCTATGTCTGGCCTGGTGAATGTGAGATACTGAAGTGCACTTGCAAGACTCCTATACAGAGTAGGATCAGAGACGGGAGCACCATCCATGACACTGAGTTTAGATTTAGAATCAACTGGAGTAGGCACCTCTTTTGCAGTTTGCCATCTTAGCCCTGTACACAATCTCTTTTGCATACTTACGCCGACACAAGAACATATGATTGACAGACCCAAAAAATAACTCAGCTTCCCCAAATCAGTCATTGCAAATTCGGACTTAAGCAAGACAATAATCTCATTTTTCAATCCGTCGGAGGAGGCAGTACGAACAATATCATCCACGTAAAGTAATAAATAAGCAGTGCTACTACCTCGATGAAAAATGAAAAGTGATGTATCACTCTTGCTGCATACAAACCCAATCTACAAGATATACCTGGCAAAACGATCGCATTCACGCACCGGGGACTGCTTCGTGCCATATAGTGACTTACGAGCATACACATAATGAGGAATCTGCGGATGAGTGAATCCCGACTACGATGACGTAGACCGCTCTCTCGGATCCCCATGTAAGTGCATTCTTCACATCAAATCGATGGATCGGCCATGTTTGCCACGGCAATACTCAAAATCATGCGGATGGTGCGGTTTGACAACCGGATCCGCGTCTCACCACAATCAACGGCTCTCACTGATTTGTGCCATTAGCCACAAGTCTTGTCTTATACCTCTCAAGATCTCCATGTCTCGAATTTGGACGAAATAGCCACGTAAAACGAATCACATTCACCCCTCAGTGCAGTAATCGATCCCATGTGTGTTGTTTAGTTAAAGCATCAATTCTGGCATAGCCACATTCCAATTAGTGGTCTTGTTTGGCCAATATAAGGTTCTGGAATGGTGAAATGGTTTCGCGCAAGTTAAATTGGACTTTTGATTTGAAGATTCCATGCTTTGCATGAGTTTCCATTTGGTGAGTGGGGATAGTAGGAGGTTCCAAGGCGGAGGGATTTGTTGGATACGGAGAAGGAGGGACAGATGCCGGAGTAGGCACCGCGGCGCTGGAGGGGACCGTCGGCGGCGTCGTGGCGCCGTGATCAAGGCTTGCGGCACGAGGACCGACATACCTCTCGATGTTTTGGCGCCAAGACCTGGCCGCGCATTGCCGACAGAATCGTGGATCGCTCGCAGAGTTTTAGCCATGCCATGACCACTGGCCGCACATACGACGTTAAGAACTACTATGCTCTAGTTGACTTAGGATGATGGGAGAGATGACAGACTCGTCAAGAAAAGAGTAATCCGGTTTTTGAAACTTTTTAAGATTCAAAAACGGGAATGTGGTCTCGTCGAATGTGACGTGACGAGAGATATGGATCTGACGAGTGGACAAGTCATAGCATAGATAACCCCTATGGTTCGGCGGGAAGCCTAGGTAGACACAAGGAGTGGACCGGGGGATAGTTTGTGAGGGGCAGTATAGGCAAGGTTATGATAGCATAGACAACCAAATATTCGGAGATGATCATAAGAGGGGACTCTATGATAGAGAATTTCGGTAGGGGTCATACTGTGAAGGGTGCCAGTTGGGAGAATATTTAGAACGTATTATGACATTTTAGCAAAGATAGACCCGAGCAGATGGAGTAGGAGACATGAATCAAAAGAGTGCGAATCATATTGTTAATAGCGCATGATTCTTTCGCCACCGCTTTGTGAGGAGGTGAGGCGCAAGTGAGAAGCGAAAGACCATTCCATTATTGGTACAAAACCGGTGAAACATAGAGTCATTGAATTCACGACCATTATCGCACTGAAAAGATTTTGTGCCTTTTTCAAACTGTGTTTTGAATGAATTTTTGAAACTCAAGAAATTTGGCAAACACTTCCGATTTAAATTTGAGAGGATACAACCAAACAAAGTGAAAAAAATCAGTAAGATAAGATAGTATTTATGACCGAGAGAACTAACAACAGGTGATGTCCATAAATCAGCATGTATAATATCAAAAGGTGCAAAAGTAACACTAGTAGATGATTTAAATGGAAGACGAGTATATTTGCCTAAAGAACAAGAAACGCAGTTTTGGGCAAACTTCCCATTACAAGTAATGAAATCATTGCCTCTAAGAAAACTAAAAACTGGAGCTCCTGGATGACCAAGCCTATTATGCCATGTTGAAGGAAAAATGGCCGCTAGAGAGACGGGAGAGCTAGATCTGGCAGCGGAGGTGGGAGTGAATGGATATAGATTCCCCGTGCTATTGCATCTCTTAAGAGGTGTCACCGTATGAAGATCCTTCACAGTGAAACCAAAAGGGTCAAAATCAACAGAGACGGAGTTATTACGAGTGAATTTGCGGATAGAGATTAGAATCTTAATCATATGTGGGGCATATAGGGTATTTATAAGGGGGAATGGATGAGGAGGTGGTGTGAAGGATGTACCAAAACCCTTTACTGGAATGCGGTGACCACTACCAACTGTCACAAATTGAGGATGCTTTAAACCAAACAGTTTGGGAATATTACATGCGATCCGCGAAGGTGAGATGTGGCTCGAGTCCATGTATCGATTGTTGTCGCCGCTGCATGTTGAGATCGCCAAGGCCCGACCTAACTCGATGGGTGTCATCGCCGATGAGGTCTGAAATCGCGACGATGGCTCGCTGCGGTATCGACTTCGCTGGCTGGTCGAGCAGGCCAACACACCGTGATGAGAATCGCGGGCGGTTGGCTGGTATCAAACGGCGCACAGTATGGATATCGGAAGCCGCGCTACCGAATCGATTCTCGCGGATTTTGGTGTTCCGCTGTTGATTCGATGTCGCGACTCGCCACGCATCGCGACCTCTGCAGCGCGACCGCCACTTTGCCACCGCGCCTCGCATTGCGGTTGAGTTTTCTGGTGGCGTTGGATCGTGAGGGCGCGTTTCGACAGCTAACGCCTCCTGATTGTGCTCATCCTGCTTAGCACGTCGAATTTCTTCGAACAACAACTGCAAGCGAGCTTTGTTAAAACTGGGAAACGGATCTGCCTGTTGAATTATGGCGGCTAACGTATCATAGTCACCTTTGGGGAGACCTGCAATCAATTGCAATGCCAATTTAGTGTCCGAGACAGTGATGCGCGATTTATGCACACACTTAAACGCAAGTGCACGTGTCGAGTCAAGTAATATAGTCTTGGAAGACCGAGTTATCGTCCTCAGGGATTAGTGTTCAAGTACCAAATTCTATTCCTTGTTATCTATTTGGTGACCGATAATTGATTTGTTGTTTATGAATCTAATTATGAAAACTAATTAACTATGTTATTTTACTCAGTAATGATGAAAATAGGGCTTCCAAATCTCCTCAACTATCCGCTTAACTTACTTATTAATGCAATTGACTATGATTCTTCTTCTATTGGAGACAGCAGGTTTACTAATCCGTTTTATACTCCTGTTAAGGTTATATAAACACTCAACTCCAGTACAACACCTTTCTACCTTTCGGTGATAAGGTTGACTCTAGAGGAGGATTAAGAACAAAAATCTTATTAATGCTACACAAGTAATCGGGATATTTTCATCCACGATTCAACCTATGTCTATCCAACTACAGCATATTCACAACCTCCCCTTTCGGATTTCGGTTAGAAATCATATAAGTTATGATAATTAATGATCAGGTAATTACCAAGCAATCAAAACATATATTGAATAAATCTCAACAATTAAGAAGAAGAACCAAGAACATGCATTAATTCATAAAGAAAAGGTTCAAGTGAATTGACATGGAAAACCCTGTATTAAAGTTAGTTCCTAGCCATAGACATGACAAGAACTAGTTTAACATCCAACATAAACTGAAAATAAATAAGTAAGAACAAGAAAATTACTAAGATATTGGTCTCTAATCTTGATTCCAAGAATGTGAATTGCCAAGAAAGGGAACACTTAAAACTGCTCTAGGGTTCTCTTTTTATAGTTTCAAAACGAGGTGCAAGGTTTTCCTTCAGGCCTGACCCATCATTCATTCGAAAATCTGATTTTTCCACAGGCCATGGCGCAGAATCAGCCATGCGCGAACTTCGCAAGCCTTCGAATTTAGGCGCCGTGGCGCTCGCCCCGCTGGCCGAGTAGCCATGGCGCCGACTGTCTGTGCCTGATTCGCCACTTTCTCGCATTTCGAACTCTGGAACCTCCGTTTTTGCCCTCTTTTTGCTTCTTTTCCGCCAATGAGCCACTTTAACCAATATGACTCAAAAGAAAGAAAATTTATTCTAAGACGACACGTATTTGTACAAAAATGGATAAAAGACTAACTAAAAATGACTCAAAAAGTGTATATAAAATACACCGATCAAATACCCCCAAACTTAACCTTTGCTCGCCCTCGAGCAAAGATCAAAAAGAAAGAAATAAAGACACACAGAGAAAGAAAAATAGAAGACTCAACGACATTGATCACTTTGCTGCATTGGTGTTACTTAGAAAAACATGAAGGTTAGCAGAATAATATGCAGGAACATATAACATGAAATTTTAGCATTCTAAACACATTAAGCTAGATATTTCGCAAACTCATTTTAATCATACTTAATGGAAGTAAGAATACTGAATTATGCATGTCAATTTCAAAAATCCTATGACATTTTTACTTGTTATTCTCCACTAATCATGGATATGCATATAAGAGATCTTCAGGACTTTTCAGGGTTGTAATGTAGGCTTAAGCATGGGTAGGTAAAAATAGGCATTTAGGCTCATTTCTTTGTACCATAAGCTCTTTTGCTTTTCAATTCTTCCCTTTTCTTATGATTTTCATTCTTCACTTCATATCTATCTTTCCCCTCTTTTGTTTTGAGAGAGTGAAGTGTATTATGAATAACAAACACCCCAAACTTAGGCTTTTGCCTATTTCTTATTACTTTTTTATTGGGGTGCATCAAACTTGTTCACTCTTTTTGTCTCTTTTTTTTAACACATTCTATTCCAACCATTTCACATTTTTACTTATGGCACAAGTGTGAGAATATAGGGTGTCAAAGAAAAAGTTTCATGTTTAGGCTCAATGGGGCTGACTAGGAATATTTTTAATGTCAGGGATAGAAAAGAGTGGTAAGAATTGGCTAACAAAGAAATGCCTGAATCATCTCCCTAACATGCATATCCTAACTATTTCGCCTTAAATAGCAAGCAATCATACACATAGGTTTTAACATTTAACAATGAACAATTCAAGCAGAAACCCCAAATAGACAGATTTCATGAGTTTTTGACATATCCAACCTAAGTGTTTAGATAGTTGCTTCTAATTCCATTACATTATTCCACCTTACTTCACTAGGTGTTTCTAGTAACTACAACATGCATGATCTTTGACAGAAAATTATGACTCAAAAAGAAAAAAATTTATGACTCAAAAATACACAAAACAATTTAAAAAGACTCAAACATACTACAACAATAAGACACAAGTAAGACACCCCCCAAACTTAAATCACACATTGTCCCCAATGTGTGCAAGACTCAAAGAAAATAAAAGAAACATGACACTTACAGGCTTGGTTTAAAATGGTGGCGGTGGCGGTGGATAGTGCATTGACCATTGGTTGAACAAGGAACTCATCTCGTCAATTCTCTGCCTCAATTCTTGTTGTCCTTGTATCACCGTGTCAAAATTCTGCATCATCCTTCTTTGGTTCTGGAGCAACTGCTCCATCACAGGCACTGGAGGTTATGATTACGTGGTCGCTCGCTTCATAGTGAGCCTCTGCTTTGTGCTCATCTTCATCCATGGCGACCTTCTGCCGCCGCCGGCCGCCGCTGTTGATCTTCTTCGTGCTGCTGCTGGAGGGATTGGGTCTGGGAAGGAGTGCACTATCCCGTATGACACAGGAAGTTGGTTTTTTTTCATAAGTATCATTGGGTAGGGTTGGGACCCCATTTATGGAGCATAAACATGTAATAAGTGAGCCATGTCCGAACTCACCTGTTGTTACCAACCTGCTGATCTCTCCAATATTTTGCACTATCTCCTTCCCAACATCAATCGTCTTCCCTGACATAATTTCATATATCAATTTGATTACGCCTTCCGCACTCGTAAAGTGCATTGATGGAATCAAAGTGACATCGATTTAAATACAACCAACCTTGGTCGCTTGTTGAACCGACACCGCCACCCTTCGACCCATTTCTCGCAAATTCATACGCACCCGTGGTAGCTCATCGTGTTGCGGCGACATTTCGCCGATGTTGTTGGTGTTTCGACCATGTTCTAAAATAGCTCCAATCGTCATCTCCTCCTTCAACATCCACCGCTTTCAACACATTCACCACTTCGCCACAGCACATATCGCCCTCACGAAGATCTATCGCCCACCGCCTCCTAAAATTAGCATAGAATTCTCTCACCATCACCGTGTTCATTGGTGCTATCTTTTCGGGTTTACAAATCTTTTCCACCCCATCATCTCAATCATCGCCCGAACGGGCTCATGACATCCTCCCTGCGACTCTTTGATAATCTATTCCTCTTTAAAGGATTAAGGGCCTAGTACTAAGTTTTTTGTATCTATCATGAGCTCTTTGGCTGACAAACCTAGTATCATCATATTGAGGGGCTGAGGTGGATGTGGAAGCTCTTTTCTTTCTGGTAGACATTTTTAGATAACTTTTTTCAGCGTTTCCTTTGTATCAACAATGTTACCCAACACTATCACCCAACAATCAGCAGCTACAACACCTATCACCCCCAAACTTCACTTAAGAAGCTCCTACACAACACCCACACTCACCTCGTATACTCTTCCTCGAAATCTCACAACCAATTTCGACACCCCAACACACCCTCACAGATACAACACCTCCTCCAATATACTACCTCATCTGACTACAGTAAAACTTTCAAGAAAAGATAAAGGTTACCTTTGACGGTGTTCTTTAAGATTTTCTTGCTCCTAATGATGATTTGAGGCAATGGGATGAGGGTAGTTGTTTTAGGGTGGTTAAGGGTTTAGGGAATTTAAGAATTTTGGTTGTGATTGAGTTTAGTTTATGGAAGGTTTTTAGGAAAAAGTGGATTTTCGTGGGTTTTGCGGAGAAGAAGGGTTTAGGTTTTGATTTGGAATGGGGGAAAATCAGATTTAGGGCGTCTTTAATTTCTGAATTGCCTCTTGCCGCGCCTCGCAGAATCGCGTCGCGCCCAATTTATCGCTCTTACGAACTTTCAGCTGTACGCGCTTAGACTTCAAAAATTTTCTGGATTTTTGGCGCCGCGCCGCTTCCTGGCGCCATGGCTCACGATTTTCTCGAAATCTTGGCTTATCTTCGCCGCCTCCAAGTTCTGCCCCGCACTGTCATCACAACACATAAACAAGACTTCCGTGAGACTGTTCTAGACAAAATAAAACAAACTACAGACATAAATTAAAATAACATAATTAAAACATTGGGTTGCCTCCCAACAAGCGCTGTCTTTAAAGTCTTTTAGACGGACGCAATTAACCTTTACGAGTGCCCACATTGGATTGCCTCCCAACAAGCGCTGTCTTTAACGTCTTTTAGCCGGACGCAATTAACCTTTACGAGTGCCCATTGAATTCTTCTGCGAACTGCTTGCAATCCGCAGAGTTATTGTTGCAGGTCTCACTTTTCCTACAACCATCTGTTCAAACAAGGGCCTCAAACATAAAATTATCCCCCAAGTACACAAGACAGACTTGTCTTTTAGGCTCTCTATAATGTAGGGATCAGTGAAATTCCCTACATCTCTCAACTTTGCCGGTGCCTCAAGGTATGGACTTTCTATTTGGGGATCAATGATGACTAGTGGTGTTTCTTCCGTAATAGGTGCGGAAAAGAATTTCCTGCAATAAAAAAAGTGAATAGTTGGATCTCAACAATCTTTTCCTTCTCTACACCAACTATCTCGCTTGATTCTTCAACACCGTGTGGTTCGTGCTCTCAATTTGCTTACCACCTCCCATAATGATGTCGCTAGCGCATTTTCTTGAAGTGTATTGCTCAACCTATCCATCACCGCCATGCTGGTCTCCAAATTTTTGAGGGACTCTCTTGTCTCAGCCATAAACTGAGTCTGACACTTGGTGAGCTTGAGTATGCCTGCCTGCAACTCATCTCGATCTTCCTCTGGAACCTGTGGGTTTAGCTGCTGTTGATGACTCCACTGTCTCTGATAGTAGTAGTCCATATATATATTTTTTTCTTCGATTTTTTTTTTTTTTTTAACCTGTACAATAAGAAAACAACCAAAGGTGATAAAAAGATGCTCGTAGAGCAAGTTAGAAACTTGTTCTTGGAGCAGCCAAATTAGACATAAGAATAGATAAAATGATATTGAACTATGTCAATCCCCGACAACGGCGCCAAAAACTTGATGCGCGATTTATGCACACACTTAAACGCAAGTGCACGTGTCGAGTCAAGTAATATAGTCTTGGAAGACCGAGTTATCGTCCTCAGGGATTAGTGTTCAAGTACCAAATTCTATTCCTTGTTATCTATTTGGTGACCGATAATTGATTTGTTGTTTATGAATATAATTATGAAAACTAATTAACTATGTTGTTTTACTCAGTAATGATGGAAATAGGGCTTCCAAATCTCCTCAACTATCCGCTTAACTTACTTATTAATGCAATTGACTATGGTTCTTCTTCTATTGGAGACAGCAGGTTTACTAATCCGTTTTATACTCCTGTTAAGGTTATATAAACACTCAACCCAGCACAACACCTTTCTACCTTTCGGTGATAAGGTTGACTCTAGAGGAGGATTAAGAACAAAAACTTTATTAATGCTACACAAGTAATCGGGATATTTTCATCCACGATTCAACCTATGTCTATCCAACTACAGCATATTCACAACCTCACCTTTCAGATTTCGGTTAGAAATCATATAAGTTATGATAATTAATGATCAGGTAATTACCAAGCAATCAAAACATATATTGAATAAATCTCAACAATTAAGAAGAAGAACCAAGAACATGCATTAATTCATAAAGAAAAGGTTCAAGTGAATTGACATGGAAAGCCCTATATTAAAGTTAGTTCCTAGCCATAGACATGACAAGAACTAGTTTAACATCCAACATAAACTGAAAATAAATAAATAAGAACAAGAAAATTACTAAGATATTGGTCTCCAATCTTGATTCCAAGAATGTGTGAATTGCCAAGAAAGGGAACCCTTAAAACTGCTCTAGAGTTCTCTTTTTATAGTTTCAAAATGAGGTGCAGGGTTTTCCTTCAGGCCTGGCCCATCATTCATTCGAAAATCTGATTTTTCCCGCGTCGGCGCCAGAATCAGTGGCGCCCTTGGCCGGAACTTCT
This sequence comes from Przewalskia tangutica, assembly GCA_029844215.1. NCBI lineage: Eukaryota > Viridiplantae > Streptophyta > Magnoliopsida > Solanales > Solanaceae > Przewalskia > Przewalskia tangutica. Next base: position 44,563,311 of record CM056723.1, on the reverse strand, counting down.
GCAAGCCTCTGGAATTTAGGCGCCGTGGCTGGCCTTGCTGGCTGGAGGCCGCCAATGACGACTGTCTGTGCCTGGTTCGTCACTTTCTCGCATTTCGAACTCTGGAACCTCCGTTTTCCCCTCTTTTTGCTCCTTTTCCGCCAATGAGCCACTTTAACCAATATGACTCAAAAGAAAAAAAATATATCCTAAGACGACACGTATTTGTACAAAAATGGATAAAAGACTAACTAAAAATGACTCAAAAAGTGTATATAAAATACACCGATCAGACAGGCGTGTCAATGTTGGAGAGTTGAATCGTTTTGTCTCGATCAATCTTCAATGCCTCAACTGGATAAATTCACTTATTTCACACAATTCTTCTGGTCATGCCTTTTGCTCTTTACTTTCTATATTCCTATATGCAATGATTTGCCTCTTTCATTTAGTGTTCATTGTCGAATCGGACGCTTAACCCCCGCCCCCAACTACAGGGGAAGTCACACTTTAACTTCCTGCCTTGACCTAGGTCTCACATCGATCGAAAAGTATGGAAGACTTTTACGAAGAAAAAGAATGTTCCAGTTGAATGCTCCTCTAATCCCGAGCTTGGTAAATAAGGCTGTGGGAAATTCTTTAGGAGTTTCAACTGTCTGCAGTACTCAGTCATGTTGGAGAAATTTTCAAGACGTGTATTGTTAAACTGTTCCTCCAAATACACTGCACGAGTGTGCTTGTTATCTTGAAATATTTCCTCCAAGCGGTTCAATAACTCAAGGGCTGTAGCGTCAGATTTCATGATAGTAAGAAGAAGATCCTGAGAAATACTACCATAAATTCACTGTTTGACGCCGGCGTCTAGATGACGCCAAGTAGACTCATCAACCTCCGGACAAGCACGTTATAGAGACATGCATGATTACGAAACAGTTCAACCCAAGGAGAATACTGACTGTTTTCTTGATAAAAAATAATGGGAATAGAGTTCTTGATATTGGTTACAGTTAGAGCGGAATGAAAAGAGGATGATAACATGGTGGTTGGATTGGTGGAGGTTGAAGCATCATAAGTATTGGAAAAATCCTCAATAGCCATTTAGAGAAGAGAGGAAAAGAGAGAAAAACCAAGAATTTTGGGTAGGGGAGAGGTAGCACCGCAGCGAGAATCCCGAGGGAGGGGGGAGGGTTTCGGCGGCTGCTTTGAGAGAAAATTCTAGGGTTTTTGTTTTAGGCTCTTGATACCATGTAAGATGATATTAATCTTTCCTTGGGGAGTCTTTCATTAATATCAAAGTATATATAGAGTACAATGTTCATCCCTTATACAATAGAAATCCTAAACCTATACAAAAAAGAGGAATCCTAGTCTTACCATAATTATATTTACACAATATATGAAAATATTCTAATTATGGGTAGGGATACAATTGTTTCTATAATATACATATTTACAATCACGTGCTAATAGTTCACTTGAATCTGATTTTTTGCTGAAGATCGATGGGCATTCTATCTGCGGAAGAACTTAACTTTTGAGTGACTATAAGTTACATTCAATACGTTTCTTAAGTTTGTTTTGCTTTCTGATGAGTGAATGCTTTTCTGCGTTATAGTTTTCTATAATTTTGTCTGTTGGTAACGCAAGTTCTGCCTTTTGCTAGCTGTGTCAATTTTCTGCATTCTGATTATATACCCTTCTATTGCAGATTCTTTATAACCAGTTCTGTATTAGATCTGACAATAGTTGGTGTTGACATCGTGTATGGAGACACAAATGCACATGTTCAGCAGCCTCACTACTTAAAAACCTGTTCCAAACCTAATCTGGAACTAGGTAATGCCGTTTACCTGCTAGGATATAGCGAGAAAAAGGAGTTGACAGTTGGTGAAGGAAAAGTGATAATAGGCACTGATAATCTTATAAAGCTGTCGACTGATGGCATAAGCTGGAGGCCAGGTTCTGCTGGTTTTGATGTTCATGGCAATCTTGCATTCATGGTATGTGACCCTATGAAGCTTGCGACATCTTCCAACTCCACTTCACCGTCCTCTTCATCATCAAGGAAGAAGGAATGTCCAATGCAATTTGGTATACCTATCCCCATTATATGTGACTGGTTAAACCAGCATTGGGAGGGAAACCTTGACGACCTCAACAAACCCAAGTTACCAATAATTCGGTTGATGTCAGCTGGTCAAAAGAGCGATCATTCTTCTGCTTCCTTCACCATGAGGCGTGTTTTTAAGTCAACTGAAGCTGAAAATGTGGGAACTCCATCATCATCGAACAGATTGTCTAAACCTAGAGAGCAGTCTGGACCAAGCTGTTCAGCTGTCGCAACTAATATGGAAGAGGAAGCATTATCTACCGATCCTCATGCTGTCACTCATGTACATGGAATTCCAACTCCTGAAATTTATGAGTCACCAAATTTAACATCGGTACCAGTTAGGATGAAGCAAGATACTCAGATCCAGCTTTTGGATATTAACTTTCCACCCAGGATTGCCAAATTTCCCAGCTCACCACAACCTGCCAGAAAAATCCCTTCCAGCTTTGGTGAAAATTTTGTCAACAAACCTCCAGTAAGAAAAGGCAAACCAAGTGAAATATGGCAGTCCAATCCAATGGCAGATGCTGAGATTGCTTCAACTGGATCTGTAAATGGGGTCCAGAGTGAAGTGCAATCAAGTAATTCTCCTATAAGGATATTGGAAATGGAAAATGGATACAGTAGTGATGGAGAGATAACAATGTATTCTGCTGAAACTGCTGAAAGTAGAAATTTTCCAAGTCCTAGAGAGGGAAGGTATCAACAGGTAGGGAGGAGCCAAAGTTGTGTGAACTACAATAGATGGGGAGCAGCCCAACAAAATGCGGGTGTTCACAGAGCAATGCTAGACCAGCAGAGGAGCAGTATGCAAGGAAGGAAAGTCTACTCCCAAGGGGCAAATTCTCAAAGGAGTAATGACTATTTTAGCCCGACGGTATCTTCAATCATGAAGAAACGGAACAACTTAGAGCCACCAACCAGACTCCGTCAAAGTGCAGTAAATTCATCACCAAAATGGAATTTCTGATTTTACAAACTTTAGATAAAATCATTCTTTAAGCCAAGCTCTCCTTTTTGGGGCTTACACTGTAACTGTATATTATGACTACATGCGCAAAGGAAATCCAAGAAGAAAATTTTAGTGAAGGCAGTCTAATCATCTGTGATATACAACAGAGGGTCTATGGATACTGCAAGAAAATTATACCATAGCAGGTTCTAAAATTCAGGGCATTTTGATCTTCTCTGGGATTTGCATGTCACTTTATGCACTTCATATTGAAGAAAAAGATATTTTCTAAAAGACGGAGAAACCTCGAGGGCCAGTTGACACATTTGAAAATTGATGGATCAATTTCTCGAGGGTCAGCTGGCACACATTCTAAAATCGATGGATCATGGATGCTCATTTATCCTTCTCTACTTAATATCGGGCTTTAGTGCGCAGCAGGTTCAAACTCGTGAAGTGTGCATAGCCTCTACATCACGCATTGCACCCTCGCCACTAAACCAAAGCTTGCAGAAGAAGATTTCTGCAGTAACTTCAACAAGGAGTCCAGCAACAGTTTTGCTAAAGATGACACCAGGCGTGTTTATCGTGTTTAACTGGTAGCAAAATAGAACAAATGAACCCAATGGTAACAATTCTTTACTTCGTGTGTGCATAATGCATTTGTGCACTGCCAATCTTTATGTAACACCTTATCATAATTTAATTATTCTGTTAATCTATAAAGATTTATGCCTTGGTACAACTTTAAATTGGACATTTTGTGGTACATTATTGCCTAACTTATCATTTATTTATCACAAAATTCACATATGTACAGTCGAAGTCAAATGTGCAGTCGACATCTCCAAGAAACCATCCAAATTATCAGAGGTACCGAAAGCTTACAAAACATGAATTGGAGAATACATACAAGTCTAAAGGGAAAATACATAAAATACCCCCGGACCTTGAGACCAAATCCTTGTGACACAACCCTTGACCACGGGAATACTTTTACACACGCAACCTTTCCATAGTGTATCTAAGACACCATGTTTCACATAGGAACAACTGTTAAACAGTGTCCAAAAGTTGGCATTAGCGCCGCGGCTCAAAGGACACAGCGCCACAGCTCAGGCCCACGTCTAGTGGGCCCCGGTCAGGCCATATCCAGGGCCCACAACGTGTCCAGCAGTTACACACATTATTATTATATTATTGTATATTTGGTAGACTTAGTCTTGTACCATAATTAGAATTATTCTATTACCTTAATTATATAGAATAGAGATTTAGATGTAAAGTAGGAATAAAATTCTCCTATTGTAACTTGTATATATATGTCTTCAATCAATAAGAATAATCAAGGGATTATTTATTTCATGGTATCAAGAGTCTAGGTTCTCTTTACCTTGCTTCCGCTCCTCAAAATTTCCTCTCTTCTTTTCGGATTTTGACCTAAATTTTTCGATTTTTGTTCTTCCTTTTTTGACAAAAATCGAGTCTATTCTCTTCCAAAAACCTTCCTCACAAACTCCCTTCTCCGAATCTTGTTGTTCTATTACCTATGGCGGATAAGAACAATTTTCATCCTGCCCTCACAGTTTCTAACATCAAGAGCGTTATCCCTATCGTTCTTGACCTAGAAAATGTCCAATATGGACGTGGGCAGAATTATTTAAGATTCATGCCTTGGCACACAAAGTCCTCCACCACATCATTCCTCCATCTCCTCCTAAGGAGGGTGATATGGCTTCTTCTTCTACGACGGTTGTGCCCACTAAAGAAGCAGATCCAGAAGTATGGGTCATGCTTGATGTCAATGTTCTTCAGTGGATTTATGCCACTATCTCCTTGGATATTTTACATACGATTATGGAACCCAACTCCACAGCTATGGCGGCGTGGAATCGATTGCGTGACATCTTCCAAGATAACAGTAATTCTCGTATTGTTATCATTGAGCAGAAATTTTCTCAAGTTTCTATGGAGAATTTTCCAAACATTTCTTCCTATTGCAAACGCCTCAAGGACTTGACAGACCAACTTCGCAACGTGGGTTCTCTTGTTTCTGATAGTCGTCTAGTTCTTCAGATGGTTGCTGGTTTATCTGAGGCATATATAGGGGTTGCTTCGGTTATTCGTCAAAGTAACCCCCTGCCGACGTTCTATCAAGCCCGCTCCATGCTCACTTTGGAAGAAGCGAGTTTGGCTATAAAGGCATCGATCGGAGCAAATCCCGTCGCCATGATGAATGCTTCTAGTTTTCCCCCTTCAAATCCACCCAACGTGACCTAAAATCACAACAACGGGGTGGTAAGAAGGGCCAAAATCGGAAGAATAATGGCAAGAATCGCGGCGGCAACAACGCGCAACGATCGTGGCGATTAGAGCCCACGGGGCCCGTTGGCGATGGCGATGGGTCCTAACACCTCAAGACCGCGGCTCACTACTGACGTCGCTGATGCGGCGCGCCGTGTCCCTTGAGTCGCGGCGCTAATGTAGTCACTCGTCATGCAGGCGGATTGTTCTTATCACAGAGAAATGCAACAGAGATCATTAAGAGGGCTGGGATGTCATCCTATAAGTCCACTTCCACTCCAGTTGATACTAAACCCAAGTTGGGTGCTGGCTCTACATATGAGGATCCGACCCACTATCGCAGTCTTGCAGGCACCCTTCACGTTCACACGATCTGATATTACATATGCCGTACAGCAGGTGTGTTTGTTTATGCATGATCTTAGAGTTGAACATATGAATGCGCTAAAACGCATTCTGAGGTACATTCAGGGAACACTTGAGTATGGTTTGCATTTGTATTCCTCGTCGACGTCTACACCTGTCTCTTACACAGATGTTGATTGGGGTGGTTTCCTGACACCAGACGGTCTACGTCTGGCTATTGCATGTTTTTAGGTAATAACTTGGTCTCATGGTCTGTCAAGCGTCAATCAACGCTTTCACGTTCAAGTCGCGGTAGAGTATAGAGGGTAGCCAATGTGGTTTCTAAGTCACGTTGGTTCTGAAATCTATTAGAGCTTCATTGTCCTGAGAAGGTTACCTTGGTGTATTGTGATAATATAAGTGTCATCTACCTTTACGGTAATCGATTCGGCGCATCTTGAACACATAGAGATGGATATTCACTTTGTTCGAGAGAAGGTAGCAAAAGGACAAGTACGCGTCTGCCATGTTCCTTCAAGATATCAAATTGCAGACATCTTTACAAAGGGTTTTCCCTCGATCCTTTTTGAAGATTTGAGAGGCATCTCGTCTGAAGACCTCCGTATTTGCAGGGTGTGTTAAGCGATGTCAAAAGTTGGCATTAGCGCCGCGGCTCAGACCCATGTCCAGTGGGCCCCGGTCAGGCCATATCCAGGGCCCACAACGTGTCGAGCAGTGGACACACATTATTATTGTATATTTGGTAGACTTAGTCTTGTACCATAATTAGAATTATTCTATTACCTTAATTGTATAGAATAGAGATTTAGATGTAAAGTAAGAATATGATTCTCCTATTGTAACTTGTATATATATGTCTTCAATCAATAAGAATAATCAGGGATTATTTCTTTCAACAACCAATACAAAAACTCTTTTAGCTTAATCAAAATTTTCAAGGAAACAACCAAATTCTCAGAGGTTCTGAAAGCTCGCAAAGAACGAAGAGGAAAAATACAGAAGATTTAACAACCCCGAAGATGTCAATAGGATGCCCAGGCTGGATCTTGTGAAATCATCTCAGGGGAAAAAAGAGAGGGTGCAGGCTTTGTGCAAACCAGCCCAAGTCATCCATGAGCCTCTTAATTAAATGGCCTGCTGCATAACCAACACCTGAGGCCGTACCTGCAGTTATAACATAGGACATAATAGTCTTGAAGTATTTACTGAACTCATTTGCTCCACATGTATAAGCCTTTGCAGTAGCAAGTATGACAACGCATAGAAGAGAAGCTGCTGCAACTGCTATAAGCTTGTAGTCTCTGTCGTCACTCTTACAGAACGTGAAGCCATATACTACAGGTGGGACAAGGCCAAAGACAAAATATGACAACAAGGCAAAAGTAGCATGAAGTAGGAAATGCTTTCTGTGACCAAGTAGCTCTCTGTATCGATCTACATGGTTACTAAGATTGGAACCTCCTCTGACATTATATCTCAAGTCCACCAACTGCAAGTTTCCATTTGATTCGACGACTGATTAAGTAAAGCAGAAGAGAAAGGCAGGTAAAAGAACAATCAGCAGCTGTAAAGTATAACTGGAACTGAGGAAAACTCACATTTTGACAAATGACAAAAAGCCCACCTATCAGATTTGCCACTCCAATAGTTATAATCTTCACTGCAGTATCAAGATAAATCTATTAGTAACTCTTTATTATTCCGTCAAGATTTTAGGAGAGAACAGATTTAGAGGCCTTGTTTTTTCAGGTGTAGTAGCTTTGTCATAAGCATCAGCACTATCCCGTATCCACATAAGTCATAAATTATTTCACCCCCTAACCAACAAACCAGCATTGCATTAGCCTTTGGTCTAGAATGATAAACCTGAAGTCAAAATACTCATGCCACTCAGTGGCCTAGGGCGCGTGTAGAATATGCCAGTGTAGTATTGTTGGAAATAAAATAGTACGGGAAGTAAATAAATATTACAAGTGTTCGAAAGGATAAGCAAACAATAAAGTTTATAATTTCCGCAAGCTTCTTGAGTCTTGATAACCTGAAAACAAGAAACACCAAATCTGGATTGTTACAAATGTGGCTGAGTCGAGAGATGACTCTCTGTCTTTAAGACAAGATTGCCCCATATATATATTTTTACGTTAGCGGGCAATAGTCTTCCAAGATAAAACAACTCTTCAACACTACAAAGCAAATATGTTGAATCTAACGAAGAAAACAAACATGAAACGACTGCTGAAGAGTGGAACTTCAGAGGAAAATGAAGAACTCTTTTATGGACTGCTCTTGTTCAATACTTGTGTGTTCAAGACTTTTCTCCCCCTTTCTTAAATTAGAGTAAGGTTCATTTTATAGTGTTTAGGATGAGGAGAGGTGTTAAGAAGCTAATAATGAGGTACCATCAAGGCCAGGGACGTTTTGTAATTAGTACAAAACGTTACAGATGGTTAAAGCCATCCAAACTGTTGACTTTCCCGTTGCTGGCAGCATTCTGGAACGTTGCCGCGGCGCTGGAACATTTGCGCCGTGGTGCTTTCCAATTTATCTTTTCTGAAACTCCAGGGACCAAACGGTAAATACTACTAAGTTTGGGGTCCAAAAAGATAATATCAGAAGTCCAACAACCCGCAGCCCGCGACCCGACCCGACCCATCTCGTCCCGGGCGGGTAGGGTGGCGCGCGTGTGGGCCTAGCCTTGAACCCAAGCACACCTAGGTCCTCCCTCCTTCAAACACATGGGTTAAGGGGTCCCAAACCCTTATCCAATTTTTAGACTTATAAATGAACAATTCTTCTTTTTCCTCTAAAATTCCACTCTTCAGCAGTCGTTTCATGTTTGTTTTCTTCATCAGATTCAATCTATTTGCTCTGTAGTGTTGAAGAGTTGTTGTTTTATCTTGGAAGATTATTGTCCGCTAACGTAAAAACATATATACGGTGCAATATTGTCTTAAAGACAGAGAGCCATCTCTCGACTCATCCACAGTTGTAACAATCCAGATTTGGTGTTTCTTGATTTCAGATTATCAAGATTCAAGAAGCTTGCAGCAATTATAAACTTAACTGTTTGCTTATCCTTTCGAACACTTGTAATATTTATTTACTTCCCGCTTTATTTCCAACAAGTATTCCACCAACTGCCTAGATGCTAAACATCATCATAGTTTGCGAACATTTTGACATACATCCAGGATCGAACATACATGGTTCTACATAAAATTAACTAATCTAGGAAGAATATCAAGAAAAATGTAAGAACCGGGCATCGACATGGGTAACAGATGAGCCAGTCGAAGTATCTACAACCTCCTTTCTATTCTATCTACTGAACTAGGATGACATCAGTTAAATGACAATGCTTCTAATCTTTTAAAGTAAAAATCCCTTTTAACTCCCACAAAGATCTCTTAGATTACCATTGGAGTAACCAACCAAGATAACGAAAATTGAAGAGTTCAACCAAAAGAGGTCTCAATGACTTACTTGTGTCAGCATCAGAACCAGCTGCTGAGGAAACCACAGACAAGCTTGTAATTGACACTATTAAACCTCCATATACTATGCTTTTCACAATCTCTAGTGATTTGGAATCTTTAACTTCAACTGGAAACACGGGTCTTTTTGTATATCTGGGATTCACTTTTGATGATGAAGCTTCTGCATCTTCCATAGGAATTCGCCAATCATCTCCTGCATTATATAGTTATTTATCAGAACATATTTCCATACGAACTTTTTAACATAAAAGCATCCTTCTCTTGCGGAAAAACCAATGTAGCTCAAAGCATCCTTCTTCTCAGTTTTAAAATATCACATACAGTCAAACTTCACACCAAGACCGATGAAAAAAGAAATATCTACGATCTTTAGCACCATTTCTTCCTACGATGTTTCTAATGTAACTAAATCAGTTATTTGAACTTGAAAGCTGTACAAACGACTGAAATATTCAGGCTTACAACACCTACTGAAAGAAACAGGATGATTCAAAATGCATAAAGAAAAGTATTGCGACTAAGTACTTTCATTTGCCACTGGCTTTCCCCTTTCAGTTCCAGACCGAGAAGGCATAGAGTTTGTGTCTCCACTTCCAAAAAGCGGGAAGAGATTGAGCTTCTTTCCTGCATAAATTGAACAAACATCTGAAGTCTGCATACAGTTATGAAGAAATGCTGTACTAGTTATCATGTCTGGAAACGGGGCTTATTCATAAAGAGAAACCTCAGAATGGTATATAGTGCAATGACTGTAAGCAACTAAAATTTGATGTTTAGCCTACAGGTCTTATAGTTGCCTCTTCTTCACATGGACCGAAGACCTAAAACAGCCTTTTAAAATGTTATGTTGTATGTATAGAGTTGAGTGCAAATTTACACAGCTTCACTTTTCCATTTTTTAATAATTCAGTTCCATGATCATTGATCACTACTTGGCATCACATTTTTTCCCTGCATTGTAGTAAAAGTTTGAGCTCATTGGTGTTGTCATAAACACAAGGACAACAAATGAATCGACATTTTAATTACGACTTTACTGTAACATAGTCATACATCTACTACACTTAGATGAGATAATCAGAAAAACCTAAAATTTGGAAAACATACCTATACGAATGAAAACACTGAAGCATGACAAGCATCCAACTAGTTCTGATGTTTGGTCACCACGATCATCAGTTTCTATTACAATCCTTCTTTCCCGATTTACCCTTCGGAGGACAACTTTGGTTATACGAGAACTGCAGTTAGGACAGTATGCATTATGTGTATGCAGCTTATCAACTGCAGCTGTGTCAAAGAACTCCAACTCGACAACTTCCTCTTCAACTATCCTGTCATTTTCACTTGGTTTTATGACTGAGGGACTTGACTGTGAATCTTGTCCTGGTGAGTAATAAGAAGGTGGACGACTTAAACCACAAAGAAGTTCTCCCTTAGCATTTCGTTGTGACTTCCCAGAAGGTGGAAGACTTAAACCATAAATAAGGTCAAATACCCCTCTTAATTAGTTTTTTAAGGGGCGTGTAAATAAAAAAAGTGACAAATAATTTGAGACGGAGGGAGTGTAATTTTTCTCTATTAAATGTTTACTCTATTTATGTGTCATCTCCATTAATAATAAAATTCTACTAAAGGTAAAATGGAGAAGAAGTAATTAATTGTGCCGTGAATTTCTAAAATAATAAATAATTCGAGATAATTATTTTTAATAATCACGATAAATAATTTGAGACTAAGGGAGTAGAGAACATCTACACTGCATCTACAAGAATAAATCCATTTTGACATGTTCACTAGTGCGACGGCCAGCGAGTCTGACAAAGAAGTGTAAAAAACAACAGAACTTACAATTTGGATGAAAGAAGTAACCTTAACATGATAGTTGACATGGATTTTTTTTTCACATTCGAAAATCTTAACACCAAACAGGATAGTTGACTTGGCCCGCATGGGCGTAGCTCAATTGATTTCAGGATGGTAGATTCTTGCAGTGGCGGGTTGAACTCGGCGATCGCGATGTGGAGTTTCATTCATGCTTTGTGGGCGTATCTCACAGTGGCCGTGAGTACGCTTTCTCCATCAATCTCTGTCGGGTAAGTGAGGCTGGGCGAGAAATTTCCACTTTTTTGCTCCAAGGATAGTTGACTTTGAGTTGTTTTTAAACAAATATATCTCTTAGTTTTATTTATGTGACACATGTTATGACGTTTAAGAAATTTGACTTGTGTATTGTACATGTAAATAGTGGAAGAAAAAGTCAAAATAATAAATGAAAATTTATTTAGTGAAAAAGCATCATACCAAACTGTTATCAAATTATAGTTAAATGAATGTTACAAAGTTATACAAATAATATCATTATTAAAATGAATTGATATAATTTGGAATGTCCAGAAATAAATGAAAGCGTTATATGAATAAAGATATAAAAGTAGTTCATCCTGTTTAGAAGCCTAGTATAGTCATCGTTTTGAGGAAAATTGAAGCCTAAATATATTATATATAGATTAATAAAACGGAAAAAGGGCCTAAAATGTCTCTAAATCATCAGTTTTGGACTTTTGGTACAATAATACCCTCCATCCACCTTTCGAGCAAAAACAAAACTCCCTCTGGCAACCTTTTAGCTCTAAAATATCATTATTTTTAAGGCCTCATCTGAAATTAAATTAATGAATTCATTTATTAAGTGGAAGATTCTATTGGCTAATTTGTAATAATCCTAATTAATTAAAGTTTCAAACCAAATCCGGATCCATCTAAGAGCCATACCCACCCCACATAAAGCCCCATTTTTCATGAATTCACAACAGACCCATTTAGATGTTCTTCAAGCTTTTTCAAACCCTCCGTGATTTATAATTTTTCTTTAAATAAATCAATTAAATTAATAAGTGAATTTAAACCTAAGTACAACAAATGAACAATTTTAATAATAGGTAACCTACAAACTTTAGTTCTCAGATTTTGAATTGAGATTTGAAATCCTTCGGCTACCAAAATGGAGTTTTTCAAGAATTCATTTTTGAAAAAAATATTTTTCCGAACACACCCTAAAAGAAAAAAATAGACGAAGAAAAGGTCACAACTATAAATATTTTGAATTATCAATTATTATGACTTATAATACTACTTTCTATATAGTTTCTAAATATGTAAATTTTATTTTATAAAATTAAAATTTCATAACCAAATTAACGGTCAAAACTAACAAATCTAACTCTCAAAATCTGAATTATACCACATAAATTAAGATAGTAGGAGTATACATATACTTCCTCCGTCCCAAAATGTTTGGTCTAGTTTGACTTGCACAAAGTTTAAGAAATAAATGAAGACTTTTGAAATGTGTAGTCCAAAACAAATCTTAGATATTTCTGTGATTGTACATAATTTCATAAAGTTAAATTGTTTCTAAATAAATAAAGGAGTCAATCTTTTTTAGATAAACTAATAAAGAAAGTAGGTCAATCTTTTTTAGACGGAGGAAGTATAACTCTGAACTTAGTGTCACAAAAGACAACACAATCTATCAGTTTCTCTTGTGTTTTTGAATAGTGTATTTTGGGCGGACATATTAGGAACTGTTTATGAACGTGAAATTGTAATGATCCGCAATTGAGGGGCGACCCTGAACAAACATTTGGCCTAAGTTCCATGGCTATTATATATATATATATATATATATGAAAGAGAATCGTGAAGTAACTGGTAAAATTGTTGTCATGTGATCGAGTCTGAGGTTCAAGTCGTGCAAGCGATCTGTGCAAAATGTAAGGTAAAATGCGTAGAAGAGACCATGTGGTCCCGTTCTTCCGTACTCTGCTTTCATGGGGAGCTTAGTACCTGATCGCCATATATATATATAGTCAAACCTCTCTATAATTGACATTCGTTATAACAACATTTAACGACTTGATTTTCTTTGGAACCGATTTTTCATATCATATTTTATTTCTCTATAACAACATTCTCCCTATAACAGCAGTGTCATTCATTATAATGATATATTTTTTTATAAAATTATATCTCTATAACAGTCATAGTCAAATATTGTGTAATAATATTTTGTAAGAAATTATATGTAAAAAATATTAAATATTTATGGTAATCATTGTTGATGTCATTAATTTTAAATGCATATGTTCCTTAGATTTTAATTCTTTATTGGTATGATACAACTGGTTATTAATTTATTAGTCTTTTAATTTTTAATTAACGAGATTTGAAAATCAATTGAGATTTAAAAATTAATAAATATATTATTTTTATTTATAACAAGTATATAAAATAATTATTTGCATACTTTCATTTATAATAGTTAAATGAAATTTATATACGCATAAGTCATAACCAATAATGAAAGGAGAGATAAAAATACCCAAAATAGACATCAAATCATAGAAAAACCATGGCTGCGTGGCGATCCTTTTCCTGCCAGATTCGATGGCTGGAGTTTTGGGTGGAGAAAGGGAAATGAATTGGGGGTTTTAATAAAATGACAAAAAGGTCCTTGATTTTGATGCTATAGTAAAAAATATTAAGGGTAGTTAGGTGAATTAAAAAATGGATAAATTGCTAACTAACTACCTTTGATTCTATATATCAGTATCTGTTTAACAAAACAAAAAAAAGAAGACAACACAATCTTAGATTATCCCATGTTGGTAGTGGAACTGGACCAGAGTCGTTTTTGGATTCGTACGAGGTGTGCTATTGTACAGGGCCTCCGAAAAATGAAAATTTTTAGAATTCTTTTTTCATTTTTTATTAAGTAGTATTAATCAAAATTTACTGTAAAGACTCATAATTCACAGATTTTAACTCAATTAAGGATCACTTTTACGAATTATAACAGGATCTCAAAAATATTTGAGTCTATCCGACAATTCTCTCACCTCATGAGAGAGATGTGTGATTGAGTTATTACTAAAGTTCATTTTCTTTACAAGATATTAGAGTGAGACCTATTTCTTTATGTATGTTGTCCAATAAATAAAATTCCCCATGTCTATACTCTTTACTACTGACAAAAACTAAGACATCAAAAGTAATATATACACCCAAGCAACAAAGTATAAACATCCTCAGTTTTATTCACGTAGAAGTGAACAATATGGTTTTGAACATTGCATACCTCCAATATTGTCAAAGCAGATGCTATTATTACTATTGTCCTTGTTGGCCTCTTTCTCATCATCTTTGGCAGTGCGTCGAGCTCGACGTCCAATGAGTGCCTCCTCCACCGTCTCCTCTGCCTCTGCTGTCGTCTCCAGCACCACCTCCTTCCAGTTGTGTTGCCCCACCTCCATAGCCATAATTCCAAATCAGAATTATCAATTTGTATGTGGAACTTAGACTTGTGAAATGGTCAGCAGCACGCACAACTCAAGTTATATCTCCAAGTGCCAAAGTATGGACTCTATAAATAGACAATATTTCAGTCAATTATCAATGTTTTTCAGTATTAAAATAAACAAGGTAATAAATGAAAGAGGTTCGGGCTAATAAATGAAAGTGGTCAGGAGAAGTGTAAAAAAATATATAGACGCATATTTGGTCGAGCTAAGGGGAAAAAGAAAACGTGAAAATCTTAACTAAAATATGTATATTTCTAGACTGAAGTTACTTCCTCCGTTTCAATTCGTTTGTTTGATTTAACTTAGATACGAAAGTGAGATAAATAAATTGAAACAGATGAAATATAAAATAATATTTTTCTACAATGTTTTTGAGTATTGAAAAAAAAAGGTTAAAAAAAGAATCAATATATAGATCGATACGTACTTAATTTGGTCGTTCTAAGGGAAAAGAACTTGAAAATCTTAAGAGTTAGTAGTTGTTTAGACATGTGATTGGGGGTGTTACAGATTGTCTACAGGTAATGATTCCTCGTTCTAGTAGTTTACACACTTGCCTTGTCTATGCTTTTCATATCTGTTAATCCTTTATTTTAGAAGTACTTAATTTAATATACAATAGTACTTAATATATATATATAAAGGCAAAACTTAAAAGCAAGTAGTGGTTAGACCAACGATGTTATATAGGACGGAGTGTTGACCAGTCAAAAAATCTTACATCCAGAAGATGAAGGTGGCGGAAATGAGGAATGTTGCGATGGATGTGTGAGAACACTAGAAAAGATAGAATTAGAAATGAAGTTATCCGGAACAAGGTGGGAGTGACCTCGGTGGAGATTTTCGAGGCTGCGATGGTTCGAGCATGTGCAGAGGAGATCCACGGAGGCATCAGTGTGGAGGTGTGAGAGGTTGAATATGGATGGTTTCAGGAGAGGTAGATGTAGGCCGAAGAAGTATTGGGCATAAGTACGTGATCAAGAAATGATGCAGTTACAGCTTACCGAGGACATGATCTTAGATAAAAGATTGGGGCGGACACGGCTTAGGGTAGAATGTTAGTAGGTAGTAGAGCGCCGTCCTGTGTATCCTTCCGTACTAGTAGGCGTAGTAATATTCTTGCAGTTTTTGTCCTTTTATTTCTGTTATTAGCTGTTCTCATTTGTACTCGATTACCGTATTAGTTTGTTGCAGTTACTCTTACTTATCTTCATAATGCTTATCTACAGTATTTTGTCTTGACTTTTTTACTTTCGTCAATTCATGTCTGACATTCTTTGTTGTGTTTTCTCTCGAGTCTTTCAGAAACAATGTCTCTACATTTCAAGGCAAACACTCTACCCTCCTCAGACCCCACTTGTGAGATTACACTGGGTATGTTGTTGTTATATCAAACTTACAAGCAAACTTACATATGAAAAGGTCGAAGGGGTGTAGGGATGGCAATTGGGCGGGGCGGGTGCGGATACCCCCTCCCCGCCCCCGCACCCGCCAAAAAAATTCATATCCACCACCTACCCGCCACCCGTGGCGGGTACAATCAATTCAACGTCCGTGGCTTAGCGGGTATATTTTTAAACCCACACCCACTCCACTACCCAAGTGGATATTCGTCACCCGTCAATACCCGCCTATACCCGCCTGTACCCGCCAATGACATTAATACGATTTCAGAACAATATTAAGTTAAATAATACTATATTGAAATTTTCTCTGTTATACATCTAACATCTAGCTGTATAAATGCACGTTTTGTAAGCTATCACAGAAAGACACACATATCATACAAAATTAGTTTTTGGAAGGACTACCAAGTACCAATAGACAATAGTACAGGGAATGAGGGAATTAAGGACTGCCAACACTTCACAAAATAAGCTAGCAACACTTCACAAAATCAGCTAACAACACTTCACAAAATCAGCTAGCAACATTTCACAATACAAGCATCAAACAATGACAAAAACAATAGCGAGCCGGTAAAGCGATGCTCGCCAAACCAAGAATCGCCAAACCAGTAACAATAATAATACAGTCCAGATTTAAATTTAGCTATCTTTGCTTCTAAATGCAAAGAATATGATACAACAACAACTGTAAAGAATCTCCTCAGTTTTCAACATCTTTAGCAGCAACACCACTTTTTTAGCAACATCAATTCTCGCCAAGATCACATTTCTATCTCATTGACATCAACACCACATGCATAATGTATAATCAAAGTAAGTAGAGTTTAACTTCAATTTAATACAACATAAATAACTTAAATCTAAATAATGTTACATTTGATATCAGCCCAAATCCAGTTTTGAGCACACATCAACGCCTCCACCATTTCCGGAAGAAGTCGACTACGATAAGGATCAAGTACACGTCCACTAGTGCTAAATGCGGATTCTGATGGGACGGTAGAAACTGGAATGCTCAATATATCCCTTGCTATTTGTTGGAGAATGGGATAATTATTTCCATTTGTTTTCCAATTAAGAATATCAAAATCATCCACAGTGAGTACGATTTGAGCCAAATACTTCTCCAAATCAGATTTTAGTCCAACTTTACTATTGTCCTTTGACACAAATTGTGCAAACTCTTGCATGTACCCCATTTCCATACTACTTGTAACATCATTGAAGACACAGCTCTTACTAGCTGGATCATTGTCATTTTTGTGCCCATACTCATCCACCAATTCCTTTAGAAAATCATAAATCTTTTTTACTTCAACATCAACAACAAGCGCATCATAAATTTTAGCAAAGTAAAACCGAATAAGAGCCATCTTGAACCTAGGATCAAGTATAGTTGTCACACCCATAAGCCCATTAACATCTAACCAATACTTATTGTATTTCTCTAACATTACCTCGACCATTTTTCCTATATAAATGGTAGGTGAGGACAACCATTTGGTTAATAAGATTCTAATCTCACAAATTCTAGGGAAATAAATATTGGCAGTAGGATACGTCGAGGCAGAAAATTGATGTGTAATATCATTAAACAATTTCAATAGTTCACATATTTTCACAACCTTATCCCAGTATTCACTAAGTGGTGGATCTTTGTACAAATTATCCCTTGCACTTAAAACAACAAACACCTCCCTAAACTTGATAGCAACTACAAGCATGTCATATGTCGAATTCTATCGAGTTTTA
This sequence comes from Przewalskia tangutica, assembly GCA_029844215.1. Classification (NCBI taxonomy): domain Eukaryota; kingdom Viridiplantae; phylum Streptophyta; class Magnoliopsida; order Solanales; family Solanaceae; genus Przewalskia; species Przewalskia tangutica. The sequence continues at coordinate 44,545,576 of CM056723.1, read as the reverse complement.
CAATCAAGTATTAGCGATTTTGAACAATCAGGAACAACTTGCTTAGCTACTTGTTCAAATTTTTGAATTCTCTTATCTGATGAAGTCCAAAAGACAACACTTGCCCTAATTCTTTCAATACCCTCTTTAAACACGACACATAAGCCATCTTGAACAATCAAATTAAGTATGTGTGCACAACAGCGCATATGAAGAAAACGCCCATGCAACATCAACGAACCATAAGGAAACTCCTCACGCAATAAATTCATCATTTGTAGTGCAATTATCAACCGTTATAGAAGAAAATCTAAGATCAAGATTCCAAGATTGAATGCATTCTTTTAAAGACTCGGCAAACACCTCAGTTGTATGCGGTGCCGGGACATACAAGAACCTATTAAATTGATATGAACATAATAACATCATCATACACTAGATATGAATTGCAGCCAACAACAAAAGAATTTAAATGCCAACAGATTTACTACTGGTGTATGAAAAAACAAATTTAATCATTTCCAACAGATTTACTAATCTTCAGATCTTTTCATTTCAACCATCTTAGCATATTCTGGAACCAAAACATAGAGCAAATCCATCATATAAACAGGAAAATAACCATTTACCAGTTACCACCAAAATCAGCCACTAAAAGTTAGTACAAATTGACATATAGAAAATGCTACCAAGCAACACCAAAGAAAAAAAACACATCAACTAATCAATCTCCAAAATTACAGACAATTTTTTTTTACTTCCTTTGTAACTTTCAGTTGTTATATATTCCAGATTTGAATACTTAAATATCCAATATTCACATTAAAAATTGCATAATCATACAAGAAAGAGTACCTGATGATCCTGCTTTGGAGATTCCATGAATTATCAATGAAGTGTGCGGTGACAGCCATGTATCCTTTTTTCTGATAGTTTGCCTTCCACATGTCGGTGGTCAATGTTACCCTTCCTTTGACTTTCCTTAACAAAGCACTTAAACTATCTTTTTCAACACTGTGTCGTTGGAGAATGTCTTTTTTTGTTGTGTTGCGACAGGAAACCTTGAAACCTGGTTGAAGATTATTGGAGTACTTTCTAAAGCCATAATGCTCAACCATGCTTAGTGGGTATTCATGGAGAATAATCATTTCCGCTAAGTCTTGTCTCGCATTATCTTGGCGGAACTCATACGGAGACAATGTCAGTGTCTCATTCGTTTCAGAAGGGCTAGCAAGTTTACCAAACAACCTTGTTTGTCGGAGATCCATGCATTTCTTCTTTGGACATTTACTTGCGTACTCTTTCAAGTGACTTGTTCACGCCTCGGTCTCCAAATGAGTTGCTTCAAACAATGGATGCACTCAGCTTTTATTTCTTCCCCTACTCGTTTTCTTGTAAAATTATCCCAAGCTTTTAATGTATGTCTGCTGGTTCGAGGCAAAACAGAAGGATCTACAGAATTAGTTTGCTCTTGACTCTCTTCAATTTCGTCACATTTTCCCATCATATTTGGAGTACAACTTGCCGTAGATGGATCTGATGTTGACTTAGCAGTGGCATTACCCTTGCTTGTCATTCTTACCCATGCAATTACATATATACATATTAGGACACCATTGAAGAAAGTTAAAAATAATCGTTTAGTTCAGATTTTCTAAAACAGATATGACCAGATATCATTCTCACAGTTTCTTGCTTGTCATTCTTACCCATGCAATTACATATATACATATTAGGACACCATTGAAGAAAGTTAAAAATAATCGTTTAGTTCAGATTTTCTAAAACAAATATGACCAGATATCATTCTCACAGTTTCTTGCTTGTCATTCTTACCCATGCAATTACATATATACATATTAAGACACCATTGAAGAAAGTTAAAAATAATCGTTTAGTTCAGATTTTCTAAAACAGATATGACCAGATATCATTCTCACAGTTTCTTGCTTGTCATTCTTACCCATGCAATTACATATATACATATTAGGACACCATTGAAGAAAGTTAAAAATAATGTTTAGTTCAGATTTTCTAAAACAGATATGACCAGATATCATTCTCACAGTTTCTTGCTTGTCATTCTTACCCATGCAATTACATATATACATATTAGGACACCATTGAAGAAAGTTAAAAATAATCGTTTAGTTCAGATTTTCTAAAACAGATATGACCAGATATCATTCTCACAGTTTCTTGCTTGTCATTTTTACCCATGCAATTACATTTTCTAAAAATAATCAAATGCAGAGTAGAAGTATCAAATGATCAGATATGACCAGATATCAAATGCAGAGTAGAAGTATAAAATTATCAAATGCAGAGTAGAAGTAGAAATCAATAATCAATACCTGTTGTTAGAGGCGTGACGGTGACGATTGGGGGAGAGAGGAGAGGGAGAGGGAGAGGGAGGCGGAGGTGTAAGTGAAAGGAAGAAAAGAAAGGGAAAACCCTAACGTTGGGCGTGAGATTACAGAGAGAGAAATATGTGAGAGAGGCTGCAGATGGGTAAAGAGTAGTGAGATAGTGAGATAGAGGCTGCAGTAATAATGTGGGAAGGGAAACCCTATAACTCAACGTAAGTATAATTTTTATATTGGGCTTGGGCTTGTATGGGCTTGCAGATTAGAGTAATACTAGGTTAGCGGGCGGGTAGGCGGGTATAACTGTCAATCCACCACCTACCCGCGTACCCGTGGCGGGTACATTTTCAATACCTATACCCGCCTACTACCCACCAAAGTTATACCCATACCCGCTCCAACTGGGGCGGGTGCGGTGCGGAATCCGTAAAATTATACCCACCTGTCATCCCTAAAGGGGTGTAAGCACAACTCTTCTGAAAACTTCAGTCTTGCAATATTTTAAAGATAAAAATCAATTTTCTAAAAAACTCTACCCATAATAATTCTTGGGTCTTCTTTAAATAGGCAGTCGGACCATCAACGTGTCGAAACCACAGAGGTAGGAAAAGGCAGCTTGTGCAAGTGGACGACATATTCACCTTTTGACGTGGAAAGTGAAAAGAATGGTAGCTGACGCTATCAGACAAATAATTTTATAAAAGCATATTATGGTGACGCTAATAGACAAACAACTTTATAAAAGCAGAACCAGCTACATTATTGCTTAAGAGGGTCCACTCCCGGAATTCCAAAATAATCGTCCTTATTATTATTCTGGCTATCTTCATCACCTTCTTGTGTGCATGTCACCTCATCATTCTCAAATAGGTCGAGAACTTTCTTCTTGAGGTCTTCTTTAGAGGTAGACCCGGTCGAATTAAGAAGGGAATCAACAGGTTTTTCTTTGAAGATGGAGTACTGTCGCGATATTTCTGTGCGCTAACGCAAGTGTACGTATCGAAAGTAATAAAGATCTGTAAGACCGAGTTATCGTCCACAGAGAATGGTTTGTCAAATACCGAATATCTAATCTATGGTATCTATTTGGTTAACGTTCATTTGTTTGGATTTTGGATTTTTTTACTAAGAACTACAATTAAAGTAAAGTGCAGAAAATAAACTAAGGTGATGATACTTAGGGTTTAAAACATTTATGAAGGAAATTAGGGTTTCCAATCTCTTCAATTATCCACTCTTTCACTTGTTAATGCAAATCTAATGATTCTTCTTCTTATTAAGATAGCAGGTCAACGAACAAGTTATATATTCCGGTTAGGACATATAAAAACTCAACCTTATGCAGAAACTTTCTATATTTCTATGATTGGTTTTACCACACAAGAGGATTAAGAGCAATAACCTTAAACTCTACACAAGTATCGGGGTACTTTCGTCCGCGATTTTAACCTATGTCTAGACAACTATAACATATTCAAATCTCTCTTTTCATATCTCGATTCGAAATCATATATGTTATGACAATTTATGGTCATTTAATTATCAAACAATCAATACAAATTGAATAGATCTTAATATAGCTGAAGAAAAAATCAATAACTATGCATTAACTTATGAAAGAGTTTCAAGCGATTCAATGGAAGCCCCTAATAAAGAAATTAGCTCCTAGACATTGTCATGCTAATAACTAATTTACAAATATCCAACATAAACTGAAATAAAATAAAGGGAAGAAAAAAACTTGAACAAGAGTCTCCAATTGTAGCGTTGCCTCTTTTCTTGCCTCCCGAAAGTATGATCTGAAATATGAAAGGGTTTTATATCAGAGCAAAACCTCGTTTCGGACCCTTTTACCCTTATTAAATTTTGACTTATTTTCTAAAAAGTACGCGTCGGCGCTGCGGCCCTAAATCAGCCTTGATTAAAGTTGGCCAGTGGGCCGGGCCCAGTGGGATCGGGATGGGCGGGTCGGGACGGAGAGGAGGGGATGGGGCGGGCTAGGCGGGACCGGTACGAGCGGGACGATACCGTGTCCCGTCCAGGTACCGGTCCCGATGGTTAGTGGGTCGGGTCGGAACGGGACGAGCGGGACAGGTTTTTTTTTTAAATTTTTCCACTAAATTAAAAATACTAACATATAGTCATATATATTTATAAACTAAATAATTGAACAAAGACAAGAAGAGTGTAAAAAAAATATTCCAAGACTGTTTTTGTGCCTATTATATTATTAATTATTTCATTGAAATATACAAGATTAAGAATTACAACATTGTAGTGTACTGTTGTTGAATTTTTTTGCAAAGGACAGAAAAAAAATACTAAAATTGCAATGAAATAAATCACCAATTTGAAAATACTTTTTCTAGTTTCTTTATAATTTCGCGTGGTTCTTCGGTTGGAATTTGTATATATTGGTCAAATTGTTCCACGTCGCTACTCATGCCTTCAGATAAGATGTCGTTGTAGTTTTCGTCTTCTTCTTCGTTAATCTCTGGTTGACCGCACCTTCTTCGCTCCGCTCGTATCCAATCTCTGAATAGTACCGCCATCTCCAAGTTGTCTCCAGCTAATGAGTGTCTGTGCTCTCCTATTTGAAATCTACCGACAGAAAAAACGCTTTCAGAAGCGATTGATGACGCTTGAATGTTCAAAACATCTCGGGCCATCATTGAAAATGTCGGAAATGCCTTCTCATTATGCATCAATTTTTCAGCAAGTCTTCCTTTCCGTCTTGATTGGCAACTTCTTGGTAAGGTAAAGTACCCTGCAAAACAAAAACATCGAACTCGCTAATTTGGTTAGCAGTACTACCACCGCACATTCTATTTCTGAGGCTTTCAATACTATCCGCAGAAACAACATGTTTTTTAGAGGCTGTGTTGAAGCAGAAGAAGATGGTACGAAAGTCGGTTGGTCGCTAGCACTTTCTTGCTGATAATGTTGATATACTTTTTTACATTCATCTTCTACGCTATCCAACACTTCTTCTAGCGGTTGTTCAATAGGTGGTGGGACATTTAAATTTTTGGGAGTTGGAGGTGGTTGTACGTCCATACAGTTATAAATATTTTCAATAAGACTTTTACAGCCGTCTACTTTAATAGTCGGATTTAATACAACACCAATAATATAAATATGGGGAATAGAAATAAAATATTTCTATAATTTCATAAACATTTTTTTAATAGCTGCCTTATAAGCAGGTTTTTCCATATATTCTTTAAGCAGTAAAAATATTATAGCTATATAAAACAACATAGTTGAAATAGTAGGATAATATATAGTAGAAAAATCTTTTTTTTTGTGGTGTCGAACCCAAAATGAGTTGCCTACGTATCACACCGTGTGGTGAGAATCAGACACGCGTAGTTCGGAATGATTATGGTGTAAAAATACATGATAAATAATTATGTAATCAACAATAAACATATCAATTGAATTTGCAAATAAAGATACAAAATATAGAAGAACTGAGAGCGATGTCTCGTTGAATCTGGTATAAACTAACTTCTATTAATCAACATAACTACCGCTCATTTTTGTGATGATGATTTGATTTTCTTCGACCGTCCTAGGCTGATTGCGAGGACGACCTTCCTGCAAAAATATGAGAAATAGGTGAGTAGGAAAATGACAAAAATAATAAAAATGCAAAGGTGTGACAATATAGTCAAAGACTCCCCTGATTGGTTCGACCGGACTGGTGGTTGATGCTTCACAAAATCCAAGTCGCGCTATTCAAGAGTGATTTACGCAGTAGAAGTCCTGATTGCAATGTGACAGCAAAAAGTGCAAAAATGCAAATGCTCGAATCCGGAATCACAAAAGGGTAATTATTACCTTAAATAATATGTACATAATTGCTAGCGACAACAATAGTAAACAAAAGCATGCAAATCAAACGCGCGCCCTAATATGCATGGGACCTCTCTTATGCCAGAGGTCGGCCTAAACACCAAATATGCGAGATTATGATAAATAAGTCCAAGCCGTTAAACTGCAATGTTTTGTTGGAAATGGCGACCAAATGACGGTGCACTTTTTCCAATTTCGGCGTGTCATGACCAGGCTTGGATCCGTCTATCATTATCACGCTACACATATATGTTTATTGGTCGACGGGTTGTGAAACCCAACGACAATTTGGTGGATTTCCTAATCGTGGAGACGATACCAAGGATCGACCCACCTAGGGGTATGCATGCATGACTTAAAAAAATGTGGTATAGCTCTATCCTAATTTTGCTATGATTTGGTTGACTAGACGTAAGGTTCCCGAGCGGACTACTCGAGTGAGAAGGCTACGCGGCCACCGGTTGGACCGGATTCTTCGCGCCTTTGCCAACTCTCCTAAAATTGGGTAATTGAAAGAAATTTTGCGGGTGCGTACAACACACCTCGCGTGTAGTGTGTGATAGTGTTAATTTTCCAGAATGGAGGAAATATGAATGGAATGTAAATTTAAGGAAAGCAATAAAATAATGTAGCAATTAAAGTAGTTAATTACAAAATAAAAGCAAACAATATAAAATATTTACAACAAATATAAAAGCAAAATAAGTGCAATATTTAATTAACTTGGGTTTGCTATGATCAAGAACCTGATATCCCAATGAGTCGTAAATGTCTTTATCGCGCGCGTTTTTGACCTCGAGTGCGAGCGGTATCCACAACGTTGCTCTTTGGCGCGGTTCCCCGGATGGAGCAATAATGCTGATTTTAAGGAGTCGCCACCTAATTATTTAAGTGAATTAGGACACTTGATTTATTGCAATAAAAATACTGCAATTGACCTCTATTTAATGGTCTGCGAAATTAGTGAGATTCTGAATCAGGGTTCTTTATTATCCTAAAAGGAAGGGGTTAGGCATCCTTTAAGATCCGCTAACTTGCGGTTATTCGTTAAAACCTAGGTTAATTATTTATTGCCTTTTTTATTCTACGTATTCTAAGCATTTTTTCATAATTTATAATTGAAATAAAATGCAATACAAAATAATAAAAACTAAAATTAAATGCGACATAAAATAAAACTCCGGGACATCTTTTTAGCCCTTTTAGGCCTTCTGCACAAGATGATCTCCGGGTACCTGCATAAACACTTAGTAAAAGTGTTAGTAGTAGAATAAATAATTTTAAAGCAATGACAAGAATTAATAAGTAAAGCCAAAAAAATAAATAAATCCGTCTTTGCACAGAGGAGGCCTTGGAAATCAGACGGAGATTCCTTCATCGGCCATATTGTTAAAAGCAATAAAATAAATAAAACCTTCAGATCCGCACCAAAACAGTAATAGTTTTAAACACGGAGGGCTCAGATATATATAAAAAATAAAGTGGGACATCCTAAACAAGTCCGGCTGCGAAAATTCGCCTCGCCAGCGCATGTTGGTTATCCTGTGTAAGTAGAAGAAATCATGAACGCCCAGAAAGCTTCATTTATTTTATTTTCCGTCTTTGCAACTGTGGAGGCCTCAAAAATCGACGGATAACTTTTTCATCGGCCATATCAAGTGCAGTATCATGTTCAAACCAGTATATACCAACAGAGTAGTATTTGTTCTAAATCAATTTAATAAATTAATAAAAGGACATAATCGCCAAAAATCAACAAATGGCCTAAAATCAGTCCGAAAATGGCAAAAATTAGTAGAGCAGTAGCCATAAAATCGAGAATAAAATGAGCAAAATCATTCCAGCAGATAACCAAAACAGACGAACAGAGCCCAAAAATGACAGTAACGGACCAACATCGCCGGAAATTTCAGCTACGCGAGTAAAACTCCCACAGATACTAAAACAAGAAATCAAACCAAATTCGACAACAACAGATAACAAGACGCAATCACCCAACAACAACAAGACATTAACATAGGTCGTCGGAGTTTAACAAACTCCGGCGAGATTCAAAATAATAAATCAGTCCAAATAATCAATAATATAATAGCAACGAAGAGACACAAACAGTGATTTCAACAACACAAAAGGCAGCGGGCAACGGCGGGGTCGATGAGAACAGTGGGTGGCGGTGAAGGTTCGCCGGCGAGATGCAGTGGCAGTGTTGGGTGTTGGTCGACGAAAGCAGGGGTGTGGGGATGAGAAGTTGAGGGGGGGTTCGCCGGCGATGAGAGTTTCACCGAGTGTGACAGTGGTTCGAACTTCGGCGGCGTGACTTCGCCGGAGTTATGGCGGATGGTGAAAAGGGGGACAGAGGGTTGTTGTTGGCGGAGTTGACGCAGGGAGAGGGGGTGAGGGAGAAGGCGACGGGAGAGGTGATAGGGGGAGAGGGTGAGGGCTGATTTGTGCGGCTGCTTCATGAAGTAGGGTTGCCCCCTCTTTTTTAATAAAATGGGGGGTAATGTTTATTATATAGTGTAGGATTAGGGTTTAGTATTTGGGGGGGGGGGGGGGGGGATAAAAAGTGGATTTTAATTTTAGGGGGGGAAATAAAAGTGTGGTATTGTTTGGATGAAATTAAAAAAAAATGGTGTTGGATTGGACTGATTCAAATTGTGTCTTGGACTGGACTGGTTTGACAAAATGCAAGGCGGGTTAATTATTTAAAACAAAATTATTTAAAAAGATGCAAGATTATAAAAATGCAAATGTCGACACAATAATACTAAAATGCAATATTTCAGAAATGTTTAATGCCTGATTAAAAGTAAAAACGCGGTGCCGATTAATTATTTAAAGAGATGCAAATATTATTAAAATAAACGATTGTGTAATAATAATAGAAATATAATATTATCAAAGACATAATGCTTAATTTAAAATAAAAAGATGCAATGCATTTTGTGAAAAAAAATAAACACAGAATATTATGTAAAAACTGTAAAAAATGATGATTAAAATGCGGTGTCTTAAAACACATAAAATTGCAACAAATATACGAAAAACGGGTCAAAATTGACTGTCAACACTTGTTGTATATGTTGACGACATAAACATCATTAAAACTTCTGCAGAGCTCAAAAGGGCGATTGATTATTTAAAAAGGAATTTGAGATGAAAGATCTTAGAAAGACAAAATTATGTCTTGGTTTACAAATTGAACGTTTGACAAATGATATCTTTTTCCATCAATATGCATATACAGAAAAAGTGTTGAAACAATTTTATACGGATGAAACACCTCCATTAACTACTCTAATGGTTGTTAGATCACTTGATGTGAATAAAGATCTGTTCCGACCATAAGAAAAGAATGAGGAAATTCTTGATCTTGAAGCACCATATCTTAGTACTATCGGTGCACTAATGTATCTTAACAATACCACAAGACATGACATAGCATTTTCAGTAAATGTGTTAGCAATATATAGTTGTACTCCTACAAGGAGACATTGGAACAAAATTAAACACATATTGTGGTATCTAAAAGGGACTGTCGATTTGAGCTTATTTTAGTCTAACAGTTGCAGTCCCGATATTGTTGGTTATGCAGATGCAATGTAAGTTATCTGACCCACACAAAGCTAGATCTCAAATAAGCTATGTATTTATATGTGGGGGTGCTGCCATATCTTGGCGATCTACAAAGCAGTTTATCATGGCAACCTCTTCAAATCATGCTGAGATAATAACAATTCATGAAGCAAACCGAGAAGTTGTATGGCTGAGGTCAATGATACATCTCATTCGAGAAAAATATGGTTTGAAATGTGACAAAATACTCACAATCTTATATGAATATAATGCAACATGCATTGCTCAATTGAAGGGAGGATTCATAAAATGAGATAGGTCAAAGCACATTTCACCAAAGTTGTTCTTCACACACGAGCTCCAAAAGAATGGTGATATCAACGTGCAACAAATTCGTTCAAGTGATAATATGGTGGATTTGTTCAGTAACTCTCTGCCAACTGCAACTTTTGAGAAAATGGTACACAAGATTGGAATGCGAAGACTCAAGCATTTGGCCTGAAGTTCTCATCAGGGGGAGTTAATACATATTGTACTCTTTTTTTCGTATAAGGTTTTGTCCCACTGGGTTTTCCTTGTAAGATTTTTAATGAGGCAACCAAAATATATATTATTAGAAATATATACTTTTTCCCTTCAGTGTAATTTTTTCCCACTGGATTTTTTTTTTGTAAGGTTTTAACGAGGAACATTATATATGGACATTCAAGGGGGAGTGTTATGAAATACATATCCTTTGTATGGATGTTCATACACATTCACTAACCTTTTGTATGTTACATGTACCTATTAATTTGGGCACTCAATATTTGTAACCTCCATTGGGTGGTTACATGTACCTATTAATTTGAGCACTTACTATTTGTAATCTCCATTGGGTGGTTACATGCATCTATTAATTTGAGCACTTAATATTTGTAACCTCCATTGAGTGATTTTATCTTATAAATTGAGATGTTATTCACCTTTGAAGAAAGACTAGCATACACTTCTATTATATTATAAAGTCGAAGTCAGATGCCAAAAGAAAGAACTAGATCTTAACTCTTTCTCCTAATCCATTAGCAACCTTTTGAAACTTTGATAGTTGAGTTTTCTGGCTTTTGTATGAGCCCAAATTATAAGAGCCACCGTTGCTCAGCGGTATAGAGCCTTGATTTTTTTCCCTTTGATCGAGGTTTCGGTAAATTGCCTAGTAGAAAATTATTTATTAAAGAATAGGCTCTTCTTAAAAATAAATAGTACTGTAGTAAGTAATAAAATTTTCTATAAGAAAATACATATCTTGTTTATTTTTATTAATTTTTTTTTTTTTAATAAAAGCGCCTAAATTTCCTCTCATGTTAATCACGTAGCTAAATGAGAATTCGTGATAATTGTTTTATATTGGGAAATCATTTCTCATGAATATTTGAAAGTTGTATATAAAGACGTATGAAAATCGTTTACCCAAAAACGGTACAGTTAAATTTGTTAGTAGTTTTAAGGATATGTGGATTAACTTGTAATAAGTAAATGATAAGCAACTAACAATAAGCAGCACATGAAAATGATAAGTAAGAAAGTTAGCATGTAATGTCGTAAACTAAGATGAAACATCACATGAAAATACATATCCATTTATATGTCCCAAAGTTCTTTTGTGGTGGGATTGTCTAACTTTCCAAACAAAGCAAATTCCCCATTTTTCCAAACTCTGTGAAGATCGAGACCTAGGCTAGATGAAACGCTTTGTAGCAGTTCGTACTGCTGAAATTATCTCTAAGCGGTTCCTTCCTTTCCCTACATGATGAAACTTAAATTGTAAGTACAAAACACTATTTTCCTTGATTTCCTATATTACCCATATCGACCTTTGATTTTGAAATTTTCCCTCGTTACTTTTTTCAGCCACCCGGTGGACACCGGCCCACGTTGAGAACCTTCACTCATGGGTCGAGAAAATTATAAGCCTACATTCGCACAAAAAGCGGACATGAAAGACAATTTCCAAAGACCGTTGGAAAGCACAGAACCATGGTTTGTAATTTCTGAACTCCCCTTTTTATTATTTTGTATATGCGTTTTCATAATCTTCTCTTTTTTATATTTTTTAGTTCGCCCAAGGGTTATGTACGCCCGAGGACAACCATGGTTGCTCCAATTCTCAACAACTCATTACTTGATCCGGTGGCATCCGCTCGCCATATCAATGAAGTACCAAAAAAAGAAACCATCTAAGCCCCCGAAGTCTCCCTCAGCTTTTTCAAAGAGGAAAAGGGCTCAGGAAGTAGGTGGCTCTTCCGGAGAAAAGTCAGAGAGACCGTTATTGCGGAAACTACTATATCCCTCTCTGATACCATGCCAACTTTCGGTCCAAGCTTATTGAAGTATTTCTGGCCCCCAACATAGACCCAAATAGGATGAGGACTGCAACTCTCTCCTTTCTTAAAGACACCAACTTCTTATCTTGGCCTATTGGGGTTATGAGCTACCTGAGGCCTTTGGTGTCTGAGTCCGATAAAGACAAGATGAAGAATATTTCATGAAAGTGCCTTATCAATGAGGGGATACATGCATCCAACAGGGTATATTCATCGAATCATTCTTTTACTTTTATTTATACTTGTCCTTTCCTTCTAACACATTTTAACTCGAGCTCGACTCATATTTTTGCAGTCATCTATTTTGGTCAGGGAAGGTTTCCTCCGATGCCTCGAAGAAATGAAGATCTTAAGGGCCAAATAGACGCCTAAGATAGAGAGACTCAGCATCTTAAAGAAATCCTTCAGCAAAAAGATGTTTAACTGTAGCAGGTCGGTAACTTTCCTGTTATTAAAGTTGAATTAGACCAGATAAAGGGTGAATACCTCCGGGCCATGAATGATCTCTAACTCATCCAATAGAAAAACAAATTTTTGGACAAGGAGAATAATAACATATATGATGATGTACAAGCCCTCACCCGAGAACTTGAAGAGAAAGAAGAGGTCTGACACTATCAAGCGCAGAAGGAAAAGTTCCTTAATGTTGAGATCGACCGACTCACTATACTTGGTGCGGAAAGAGTCGTTGAGCAGGCTGCTATGAAGTAGAATTTTGAGAGGGACTTAGAAATGTCCCAAGAACAGATCTACCAACAAGATCAAAGTATTGAGGAATTGAAAACTGGGCTTGAGGTCAACTCCTAGATGAACACTTAGATTTCCCCCCAACTGAACCAAGCCTTGGCTGAACGATACCAAGATCTAGCCAATGTAGAAGCTGAGGTATCCCAAATAGTGCTAAAAACTGAGCACATTACTTGGAATGTCCGGAGATTTATCTTGGAGTAGGCTCGTGATGGGTATCCCATATTTGTACTCCAAGATTACTGAAATCAAGGTTGTAGAGGTCGAGGACTTTCGTAGATTGAATGGTGATAACACTGAGGAAGATCCTGAAGGTTCCGAGTTAGAGTATGACTGATCTATAGGCTTACATACCTTTTGTATATTTTTTTTCTTTTCCCATATATTTTTGGTCTGGTTGTTTCCCCAGCCTTGTTTATGAATGAATGTATTTCAGTCCTCCTTTTGTCTCAATTGTAATTTTTCTATCTTTTCGCATCCGTTATTACTTTCTTGTTTTCAATAACTTAGCTAAACAAATATTCAACCCAATTCGGGCGAATTACTTTCGACTTTGGAGTTTTACTTAAACAAGCCATTACTGAGCTTGTTTTGATCCAGGTGAAAGTTTTCCTAGACTTAACAATGACTTAATCAATTTTGAATACAAACCTTTACTTTGGTTTGATTCGTACCAGGCAAATACTTCCGGTTTTAGATGTTACACCTCGTAGTTTCAAGTCTAGTTGTGCCGTCAATGGATACCAACATCTCGAGAAGATATGTGACCTTAAGGAAAGATAATGAAGGTCCACAACTTGTTTATAAAAGCATCGGGAGGTATAAAATATAGACGAATCTAAGAAGATAAGTTTTCATCACAAAACTAACTTTGGGGATTTCACGGTCAAAATTAAAACCGTAATTCTTTTTATGGGGCATAAAAGTGGTGGTCCTCCAACGTAGAACTCAGGTAGAAACCAAGATATTTCCACCACATTTTATGGTGGTAGGGTTACGACCCATAAAATAGTTTACGATAGGAAGAGCCATCATAAAACCCACCATAAAAGTTGGGCGGTGAGGCGGTGCTAGACTTCTTTTAAGTCGATGGAGGATCTTTTAACTTCATTTTCTCATCAAAACAGACCATCTAAGCTCTAACAATCTCTCTAAGTATTCCATACTTGTCTAAGCACAGTCCGGAGGGAGAAATCACGTGAAACTCTCGCAAAGAAGTTCGTAATACAAGTCCTATCCTTATTAGCTTGTTTCTACTTTGGTGAAGGGTTTACCCAAGTATTAGAATTGTGTCTCAAGGTGAAAACATTGTGTTTAAGGTAAGGTTTTATCACCCTATCGTGTCATTTAGTTCCTCTTAAATTAGCTTGATTGGTTTGTGAAGATAACATATGAATTTATGATCTTGAAGAACATCTCTTATAATATGAAGTTGTGTTAACTTATTGTTTGGGTTGTTGATTGATATTGAGAGCAAATATAAGTACTGAATCATATTGGTGAAGTTGTAAAGTTAAGGGATAGAGTTATGGAAGATAGTGGTATTGATTTAAGTAAGAATCCATACTAGAATGACTCCAAAACTTCACGCAGATAAGTTGTTCGATGAATTTTCTAAATAAAATCTCTTATGAGGTTTGAGATCGGTATTGATACAAACCCCTCGTTTAATATAGATAATCAGCTATATCACGTGCGAAGCTCCGCAAACCATAGCTAGCTTCTTCAACAAGGTATGTAGGGCAACTTTCCTTCTTGGCATGATTTGATATAACGTTTCTTCAAATAAAGTTCCATCTTGTGAAATTGAATAACGATAAGCCTTTCTTGATAAATTGATCCAAATCCTTGGATATTTCTAATCCCTGTCATTTCTTGAACTCTATATGTTCCAAATTGGTTGTATTGAGATTCATGAACGTAGCGCTAATAACAATAGTCGGAGGATAACGACGATAGGTCAGTCCAGCTTTACTTGTGACATCCTTTGAAGCTTGTCTTACATTTCACTTATCGATATATATTTATTTTATTATCGAGTCGCGCGATAGTCGATAGGGTATGACACTTACACGTGCACACCACTACATTTGGTTTTGATTCTACTGAGTCCTAATAAGGCTGAGTCCTCTTCGAGTCCGGATACAATATACTATGATATGATTTCCCCCATATATCAACTTGATACTATATTACATAGCCCCGTCGAGTGGCTTGATTTTACAGACATGCATATATATCCATACTTGTGACATGGTATACCCTCAGAGGCTTCTTATAAGTTTCAGGTTAACTTTTGTACCCATATCTCTTATGTCTTACATATTCAGTACATCTTTCATACTGATGCCCCTTTATGGGGCACTGTGTTTATGCCCGTAGGTACAAATAGACAGATTAGTGCTCCTCCTCAGTAGGTTACATGTTCAACTATGATTGTCACACTCCTATCTCTTGGAGTTGCTAGACAGGAGTCTTTAGGTACTTTTGTATAGATTACTAGAATTTTAGATATGACGGATCCCTGTCCCGACCTGTTGATGTATTATGTCACTCTTAGAGGCTTGCAGACTTGTGTATAGTGGGTGTATGGATGTTGTGGCCTTGTCGGCCCAGCTTTTGTTAGTAGTGTACTCTTTTCGTGGCCTTGTCATCCTTGGTTATATATATATCATGTTGGGACTCGTCTATGTGTATGTTGTCATATATTTTTTGTCTTATATGGTTATATGGAGGCCTTGTCGGCCCAAGTTTCGTATTGTAGGTTTCAGATACTATAGTGGTTCGCTTAGGCCTTTGGGTGTTGGGTGCAGGCCACCCCCAAGTTTGGGGTGTGACATTGGGTCATTTAATGATTAAGTATAAGCACTTTACTTTTATTCTTATGAATAAGATGTCTCTTATTTATTCCGGGCATGAATATTCGAACATCATTTATTCCCAACTTTTTAGACAATTCAAGTATCTTTAAAAATAGGCTAGATTCATGTGATCTGTTGCCTTAGAAGCGTGCTTTTAGAACATTACTCAACTTGTTCCAGATGCTTTTATGATGACATTCCAACACAAGGACTTAAAAAATTTAGCTAGTAAGCCTAACAAGTTTCCAATTATTCAGAGTAATAACATAAATATAATCTTTTGAGGCAAATTTTGAACAAATTGCAATTTTATTTTTGTTTTGCTTCGAACAATTGGGCAAGATTCATTCGATCTTTTTGCCTTTACATGACCTTTCGCAAACATAAATATTACTTGGGAAAGATTCATTCGATTTTTAACCCTTACAAAAATATTGAACTAAAAAGTACAAAAACTTCAAATTCTTGACTTGATCGTTCTAATCCAAGCACCTGAGGGTGTGACAGTCCCCTAGTATTTGTGTTTGTGTTTGTGTTTGTGTTTGAAGTATGAGAACTTAAACACTATTTGATTTTCACTACCGGGTAGTCCCCATGCTCTTGTCCGACTCTCAGCCACTTAGTAACACATTTTACATTGTTGCCTCATTAATACCTTGCCGAAAAAAGCAATTCTGGGATAAATACCGTGCTAAGGGGAAAATAGCGCAACACGTGTTTTCAGATGTAATTGTAATTCTCCGATCTTTGCCTAATGGCTCCGACTTTTACCCTGCAAAAGTTATTAATTCCAAAATAAATAAAGTTCAAATAATTAATCGAACACATACCCTAGCAAAAATATCGCTTCAAGTGACTGATGTTCCAATTATTGGACAACTTTTGTCCATCTTCGGCTTCCAATTGGTATGTGTCTTTACCGGTTATTCCTGACACTTTATAGGGTCCCTCTCAGTTAGGGCCCAACTTCCCTTCGTTGGATTTTTTGGTGATGAGGGTCATTTTTTGTAGAACCAAATCCTTTACTTGAATGTGCCTGAGGTTAGTCACACCTAAATGATTTGTCCTAAATGATTGACATAAGTCTCGTGAACCACGCGCATCATATAATATATTTCTTCGAGTCCTAAGAACCTTTCTAAATGACTGTAAAAAGACCTTCGGTATAACTGGCCATCAACCATCCAAAACCTAGCTGCATTCGTACGAAGAGCCTTTTATCTCATGGATCAGTAGGCAACTTTCCATCCCATATGTAGTCAATGTACTTATTCCGTCAGTCCCAAGTTAAACTCATAGTATTCACCTAGACATGACCAACATCAATTGTGGAGTTCAACAGTTGTACCACAGTGCCGGAGTTAAACTGCTCAGCTTCCATGGAGGACCCTAAATTTGTCAATGCATCCACTTCATTATTTTGCTCACGAGAAACATATTCCATAGTCCATTATTTAAATCGAAGCAATAATACTTGAATTTTCTCTAAGTATTTTTTCATTCTCTCCTCTTTCACTTCGAACACGCCATGCACTTGATTGACAACTAGAATCAAGTCGTATTTTTCTTCGATAACTTCTGCTCCTAAACTTCTTGTCAATTCTAGATATGCAATCATAGACTCATACTTGACTTCATTGTTAGTCAAGTTCACACTCCTTATCGACTGCCTAATAACATTCCCCGCAAGTGTCTTAAGTACCACCATGAGTTTGTACCCTCTTACGTTCGAAGATCCGTCCGTATATAAGGTCAAGATTCCCAAAGTTGTTCTTGAGGTTATTATAAGTTTTGTTTCCATCTCGAGAATCATTCCGGGTGTAAAGTCTGCTATGAAGTCTGCTAAAACCTGAGATTTTATAGTCGTTCTTGGTTTATACTCTATGTCATACCCACTAATTTCTACTGCATATTTGGCTAACCTACCGGACAATTTGAATTTATGCATTACATTTTTCAACGGATAAGTTGTTACCACACATCTATATGACATTGAAAGTACGGTCTCAATTTTCTAGCAGTCGTTATCAAAGCTAATGCTAATTTCTCTAAGTGAGGGTATTTGGTCTCCTCACTAGCTAGTGTCCTACTTACATAATAAATAGGAAATTTTATACCTTTCTCTTCTCGAACCAAAACAACACTTACAGCTACTTCGAATACTGCCAGATACAAGAACAATTGTTCATCTACGTTTAGCTTGCGCAACAGTGGCTAACTGGACAAGTATTTCATCAAATCCCTTAATGCATGCTAACACCCCAGAGTCCACTCGAAGTCGTTCTTTTTTTTAACAAATAAAAGAACCCATGACATTTCTCTGAAGATCGAGAGATGAATCTACTCAGGGCGTCCAACCTTCCAGTGAGTCTTTAAACTACTTTCACATTCTCAAGCACCTCCAGAATCTCTTTGATAGCCTTTATCTTATTCGGATTGATCTCTATTCCTTAGTTTGAAACCAAGAAATCTAAGAATTTGCCTGAGCCGACTCCAAAAGTACATTTTCTCTGAATTCAACTTCTTATTGTACTTTCGGAGAATGTCAAATGTCTCCTGCAAATTCTTTAAATGGTCATCTATTTCCAGGGACTTAACTAACATATCATCAATATAAACTTCCATTGTGTTACCTATATGATCTTCGAACATGCGCTTAACTAGGCGTTGGTATGTTTCTCCAGTATTTTTAAAACTAAATAGCATCATATTATAGCATTTAAGTCTTGTATCTAGTTATAAAAGAAGTTTTCTCTTGATCCTTCAGATTCATCCTGATTTGGTTATATCTGGAGTAAGCATTAAGAAAACTCAACATCTCATGCCCTGTCATGGCATCGATCATTCGATCGATGTGCGGCAATGGAAAAAATCTTTCAGACAAGCTTTGTTTAAATCTTTAAAGTCTTTACATATTCTTAGTTTATTGCCCTTTTTAGGTACAAGAACTACGTTTGCTAACCAATCCGGGTACTCTACTTCCTGGATGGAACATATATTTAATAAATTTGTTACCTCCTCCTTGACAAACTTATGATTGTAGTCAGTCATTGACTTCCTCTTCTGATTTACCGAAGATAAGCTTGAGTCCAAACTCAAATTGTGAGTCAATACTCTCAAGTGGGATACCTATCAAGTCTAAATGGGACCAGACTAGATCGCCAGGTGGCGGGCCGGCCCACCGGTCGGGTTTAGCGGGATCGGACTCGGCCGGGGCGGAGAAGAGGGCGGTCGAGGCGGGTCGGGTCGGGTCGGACGGGACCATACCGTGTCCCGTCCCCCGTTAGGCGGTCGGGCCTGACGGTCTGCCTGGGCCGACGGACGGTCAGTGGGGTTTTTTTTTAAAAAAAAAAATTCACTAAATTAAAAATACTAAATTACTAACAAAGTAACATTAACATATACTTGTCATATAGTATTATACTCATATATATAATATATTTATAAAGTATAAACTATAAAGTATAAACTATAAAGTATAAACTAAATAATTAAACAAAGACAAGAAGAGTGTAAAAAAAACATTCCAAGGCTGTTTTTGTGCCTCTTATATTATTAATTATTTCATTGAAATATACAAGATTCAGAATTACAACATTGTAGTGTACTGTTGTTGAAAAAAATTGCAAAAGACATAGAAAAATTAAAAAATTGCAATGAAATAAATTACCAATTTGAAAATATTTTTTCTAGTTTCTTTATAATTTCTTGTGGTTCTTCGGTTGGAATTGGTATATCTTGGTCAAATTGTTCCACGTCGCTACTCAAGCCTTCAGATAAAATGTCGTCTTCTTCTTCGTTAATCTCTGGTTGACCGCACCTCCTTCGCTCCGCTCGTATCCAATCTCTGAATAGTACCGCCATCTCCAAGCTGTCTCCGGCTAATGAGTGTATGTGCTCTCCTATTTGAAATTTGCCTGCAGAAAAAGCGCTTTCAGAAGAGATTGATGACGCTTGAATGTTCAAAATATCTCGGGCCATCATTGAAAGTGTCGAAAATGTCTTCTCATTCTGCATCCAATATTTCAGCAAGTCTTCCTTTCCTTCTTCATTGATAACTGCTTGGTAAGGTAAATTACCCTGCAAAACAAAAACATCGAACTCGCTAATTTGGTTAGCACTGCTACCACCGCACATTCTATTTCTGAGGCTTTCAATAGAATTAGTACTAGCCCCAGAAACAGCATGTCTTTTTTTAGACTGTGTTGTAGAAGAAGAAGATGGTACAAAATTCGATTGGTTACTAGCACTTACTTGCTGGTAATGCCGATATACTTTTTTGCATTCATCTTCTACGTTATTCAACACTTCTTCTAGCGTTTGTTC
The DNA here is from genome assembly GCA_029844215.1 of Przewalskia tangutica. NCBI lineage: Eukaryota > Viridiplantae > Streptophyta > Magnoliopsida > Solanales > Solanaceae > Przewalskia > Przewalskia tangutica. Next base: position 44,525,500 of record CM056723.1, on the reverse strand, counting down.
AATAGGTGGCTCAACATTTAAATTTTTGGGAGTTGGAGGTGGTAGTACGTCCATACAGGTATAAATATTTTCAATAAGACTTTTACAGACCTCTACTTTAATAGTCGGGTTTAATACAGCACCAATAATATAAATAGGGGGAATAAGAATAAAATATTTCTTTAATTTCATAAACATTTTTTTAATAGCTGCCTTATAAGCAGGTTTTTCCATATATTCTTTAAGAAGTAAAAATATTATAGCTATATAAAACAACATAGTTGAAATAGTAGGATAATATAAAGTAGAAAATTCTTTTGTTGCTCGTTGAAAATTTTCTAGAAATACAATAAGTTCTCTAATTTTGTCCCAATCATTATCCACAATCATATCATTTGGATTTTGATTATGGGCGTTAAAAAATAAAGTGATAGGTTTTCTATAGTCATAAGCAACAACAAGTTGGTCATATAAAGAATTCCACCTAGTTGGTACTTCTTCGGGAATTTTTCTGTAAGATAGTCCACAATCGTGACAAGTTTTTTTATATTCTTTTCTCTGTTGAATTCTATTATTTTTAAAAATAAAATGTATAGCAAATTGTATTTTTTCAAGAATATCTTGAAAAAGTGAAAGACCATCCTTTACAACTAAGTTGTAAATATGGCACGCACATTTGATATGAAAATGTTTTGAAAAAGACGGAGTTAAAACATATCTTAAAATACTAATAACAGAATTGTTAGAAGATGCATTATCTAATGTAATACTCATAACTTTATCAGTTATTCCGTAATAATCGCAGACTGAATAAATATTTTCTGAAATAAACTCACCAGTGTGCCTACTATCTATATATCTATATGCTAAAATACGTTTTTGCATAGACCATTTATAATCTATCCAATGACAGGTTACCGTTAAATAATCATGGCCGTTAGTACTACGACCTATATCAGAAGTTAGAGCGACATTGCAATTTAAATGATATAATGCATAACGTAAATACTGTTGATATTCATGTGCAAATTTAAATACATCTCTTTTAACAGTTGATCTAGGAAAACCTTTATAAGCAGGATTATACATATCTCTAATATAATGAATAAACCAGGAGATTCAGGAAATGAAAAAGGCAAACCCTCCACAGCAACTAATTTTGCTAGTGCTTCCCTATCTTTATGTTTATCGTATTTAGGGCCTACAACTCCCCCCGTCATAGGGTTAATTTGACCATGTACTTTGTCCGGGACAGTATGTGAACCTTGTCCCGATTGAGAGGACGCTTGCTCAGCATTTTTTTCAATCATGTATTGGGCATGCAAGGCTTTGTGTTTTTACAATAGGTGTCTTCCTAAACCCCCCGTCCCACCATGACCTTGTCCAGTTTTAAAAGAATAAACACGTTTACAAGTTTTACATACAGCTACTTGATTCGGTACGTCCCTGTCAAAATATTTCCATACAACTGATTTTAATGGTCGTTTTGCCGGACCTCGTCTCATAGTAGGGGGGGATAGGAGGCATTTCACTAGTGGGTGTATCATCATCTTCATTAGTAGGTGTATCATCATCTAGAGTGTCATCTAAATTAAAATCTTCTTCAATTTGAGGATAATCATTTGTGTCAAGATCATATGGTATTTCAGGAAACTGTTCAGGATCTATAAAATCATCTTGTCTAGGAATACTAGAAGAAGTACCCTTGCCTCATACTCCGCCTCTACTAGAAGAAGTACTTGCCAAAAACACTTTTACTCTTTTCATGGTAATAAATAGTTGAAGACTTAAAGATAATGAAATTAAATGTGCTAAATGAAATAAAACAAAATAATAATTTAATGAGAGAACGATCAGACCAAACGCCGACGTAAAGTCGACGCGGTAATCGAAGGTTGAAAATTGAAACTTTGCTCGATAGATAATCCTCAAGCTAGTTGCCAACTTCACTCCCAATTCTCAAATTAATAAATAGATTGAATATGTAGTAGACAATGTTGTATAGAGAATAGAGATTGATTGATTGAGTTATTAGAGAGTAGAAAGATTTGTGAAAATAATAAGAGGAGGAAACGAGGTATTTATAGTTGGGAAATTGGTTAAAGTGTAAATATAATAACTTAGGGGTTAAAAATAAATATAAAGGGGTAGGGGTTGGGGAGGGGGAAGCCAAAATGATTCGTTGTCTAACGCCAAAATGTAAATGGCCGTTAGACAATGGCTATTTTCTCGCAGTGCGGCGGATCGGGTCGGGATCGGGCCCGGCGGTTTGCCGGCGGGACCATACTGTCCCGCCCCGATTCGAGCCCCGGTCCCGCTTTTTTTTACCGGTCGTGTTTGGCCTGGGTCGAGGTTCGGCCGTCCCTACCACCGCCACCCTAGACTGCATAAAGCAATCAGCGTTAACTTAAAGAAATTTAATTAATTTAAGCCCGAGCACCGGGGATAACCCAGTGCCCAAAAATATATCTTTTTATCCGACAGATACACGCACAAGGTGACTTTCTCAAGCTCCTATACAGTTGCCTTCGTGGCATCTGAATTGTACGACAACACAAATGACCTCGAGACGTGATAGTAATCCTCTTTTTTCTCATAATTTCCCTTTTCTCCCTCTTCTTTTTTCGGACTCGATGGGCCCGAATCCTGTGATTGCTATTTAACTTTTTACCCTTATTCTTATTCTTCACTTCTTATGGTGCTTGATTTGACTCCTCTATCGTAAACATTTTCCTTGCCGCCGGTTGCTCCCCTCAAATTGACTTAATTCCCTCCAGAGTCGGGAATGTTATCATCATGTGCAATGTCAAAGGTACGACCTTCATGTCAAGTATCCAAGTCCTACCAAACAATGTGGTGTACCTCATTTCAGCTTCAATGACATAGAACTTCATTTGCAGAATCAACCTGGATACATTGACTGGAAGAGGGATTTATCCCTTTGTAGTCTCGCTTGCCATGTTAATTCCTTGGGAACTCAGGCTGTTAGTATAATTTAATCCAACAACCCCAATTGATCTACTACCTTCCATCGGATGATGTTGGTCGAGTTATATAGATCAATTAAAATTCACTTAACCTGAAATTTATTAATAAAAATAGAAATTACCAGCGCATCAATGTGAGATTGAATTATTCTCTCCGCATCTTCATCATTTAAATATATTGTTTCCTCCGATAAGAAGTCCCTAGTTATCTTTTCGAGTTATTGAGAATTTCATATTCTTTGCAGTCATGACAGATCCCTTCAGAACATTCATCTCTTTGATAATCATGTTTATGATATGACATGGTTCAATCAGATCCGCTTATTTGTTTGCTTCTCTATTTCTGTAATTTCCTTTTGCTCGATCACTCCGAAATTCCCGCAAATGACCATTCGTAAGCAACCAGGCTAGTTCATCCCTCAACTGACGACAATCTTTCGTCCGGTGACTATGATTTCCATGATAATCACAGATCAAGTTTGGATATCTTTGAGTCGGGTCTGTCTGGAGTGATCTTGGCCATCTGGCCTCCTTGATATGCCCAATAGTTGAAACAAGTCCGGCTACATCAATGTTGAAAATATATTTGGAAAGCCTCAAGTTTTCCACATTGTTAGAAGATGCTCCAATTGTCACGACCCGACCCGAGGCCCGCGACTGGTGCCCTACTTGGGCACCCCTATAGGTATACATCAGAGACAACCAACGGAAGCTAAATAATCTCATAGACATGCGTCAACAGGAAGTAAGAAACAGACTAGCCGACAGGGCCGCCTCTATATACATATATACATGATCCAAAAGATCTACATCTTTTTTTTTACAAGTCCAACCCACAACATGACTACAGACCTCTAAGAGTTTTAAATAAAGATTAAGACGGACAGGCCCCTGCATTCTCGAATGTACATACACCAAAACACAAGGCTTGTACCTATATATCAAACTCCAGAACAAATGGAGCTATCACAAAAGCTGAGTGGAGATCCTAAGCTCTCGGATCACCAACCTGAGTACCTATCCCTGCGACATGAACGTAGCCCCCCGAGGAAAGGGGGTCAGTACGAAAGATGTACCAAGTATGTGAAACTGTAAGTACTGTAAAGGAGATCACACAGTCAAAATATAAAGCAGAAGACAAGTATGATAATCAAAATAACAGTACAACAGTGCCTTATCAACAATGAGAGTAATAAGAGTAATATGTACCGTGTTAACATAGGAAGGTCATGATTAATTTAGGGCCACCCACCCGTAGTATCATTATGCAATCCTATTCATGAGACTGTTTCACCCGCATAGGTCTAGTGGACCCGCATAGGACAATTTGCCCCGCATAGGACTATTCACCCGCATAGGCCCTGTGGACCCGCAGTGAGCATAAACGCAATACTCGCATCGTGGAGAGAAAATCCACGGAATGTACAATGTCCCGGGGTTGACCCCGCAATAAATAATATAACACTTGCACTAATGTCTATCATGAACAACATATGCAAGTTCAGTAATCTTTTACTCTCATTAGAAGCAAATGAATTAACCATCATTTTATTAGACTCAAGGCACAATCATGTCATGTAAAATCCGGGAATTTAACCCAAAGTACTATGTACATCTATTTCTATAAAAGGAATCACATCATGCAACATAGGGGAGTTGAACCCTATAGCACCATGTACGTCCGCGGTACATTCTTTCCTTTATAAAATCCCAAGACACTAACACCCGTAATATCAAGACACTTCTACTTTTAAAATCAAGTCAAGTGTACCTATCTCATTCAAGTAACTTAGTCTCTAAACATCAAGTCACTTATACTATCTAGGGTTGATACCGTGGCACGAAACACCACCCCGCCCCCTAACTAATCCTCGACATCCTTCAACAGAGGCAGCGCCACGGCCCTGCACTATGGCGCAGCGGCGCCGGAACTTCTGCGGCCTTCTGAAGTTTCGGAGCCACGGCCCTGCAACTTGGCGTCGCGGCCCCGAACCCGAATTCTGCAGTTTCGCATTTTTCTAAGTCTCTTTTCAATCAAGTAACCTCCCTTATATACTACCAGGAATCCGAGTTCATTTAAAACATGTTAACCTTTGCTCGCCCTCGAGCAAAGATCAAAAGAAAGAAATAAATACACAAGGAAAAAGAAAATAGAATGACTCAAAGACATTAATCACTTTGCTGCATCACTGTTACTTAGAAAAGCATGAATATTAGCCAAATAATATGCAGGAACATATAGCATGGATTTTTAGCATTCTAAACACATCAAGCTAGATATTTCGCAAACTCACTTTAATCATGCTTAATGGAAGTAAGAATACTGAATTATGCATGTCAATTTCAAAATCCTATGGCATGTTTACTTGCTATTCTCCACTAATCATGGATACACATGTAAGAGATCTTCAGGACTTTTCAGGGTTGTAATGTAGGCTTAGGCATGGGTAGGTAAAAATAGGTATTTAGGCTCATTTTATGTACCATAAGCTCTTTTGCTTTTCAATTCTTCCCTTTTCTTTTGATTTTCTTTCTTCACTTCATATCTATCTTTCCCCTCTTTTGTTTTGAGAGAGTGAAGTGTATTATGAATAACAGGCACCCCCAAACTTAGACTTTTGCCTATTTATTATTACTTTTTTATTGGGGTGCATCAAAATTGTTCACTCTTTTTGTCTCTTTTTTAACACTTTCTATTCCAATCATTTCACATTTTCACTTATTGCACAAGTGTGGAATTATAGGGTGTCAAAGAAAAAGTTTAATTTTTAGGCTCAAAGGGGCTGACTAGGATATTTTGAATGTTAGGGATAGGTAAAAGTGGTAAGAAAGGTTAACAAAGAAATGCATGAGTTATCTCCCTAACATGCATATCCTAACTATTTCGCCTCAAATAGCAAGCAATCATACACATAGGTTTAATCATTTAACAATGCACAAAACAAGCAAGATACCCCAAATAGACAGATTTCATGAGTTTTTGGCATATCTAACCTAGATGGTTGCTTCTAATTCCATTACATTATTCAACCTTACTTCACTAAGCGATTCCAGTAACTACAGCATGCGTGATCTTTAAAAAGAAATTATGACTCAAAAATACACAAAACAAATCAAAAAGACTCAAAAACAATAAAACATCCCCCCAAACTTAAATCACACATTGTCCCCAATGTGTGCAAGACTAAAAAAAAATAGGGACAACTTACTGACACAACACAGCGGTCATAACGGAGGTCTAGGGGGAAAAATTCTGGAATTTGCATGGAATATGGCTCTCTGAAGTTCCGGCGTCGCGGCCCTGAGATTCGGGGGCCGCGGCGCCCCAAGTATTGTGGCTCTCTGAAGTTCCGGCTCCGCGGCGCTGATTCTGGGCGTCGCGGCGCTGACGACGACTTTTCCTTTTTTCAGCGTTTTTGCTCCTTTTTCCTCTGTTTTAGCTTTCAGTTCACCTGTCATCCAACAACACAACACAAGAACCCAATACCGTGAGACTGTTCAAGACAAAATAAAACAACTAAAACAAAAATTAAAATAACATAATTAAAAAAACATTGGGTTGCCTCCCAACAAGCGTTGTTTTTAACGTCTTTTAGCCGGACGCAGTTAACCTTTACGAGTGCCCATTGGATCCTTCTGCGAACTGCTTGCAATCCGCAAAGTTATTGTTGCAGGTCTCACTTCAACTACAACAATTGCTTCAAACAAGGGCCTCAGATATACGATTATCCCCCAAGTACATAAGACATACTTGTCTTTTAGGCTCTTTTTAATGTAGGGATCAGTGAGATTCCCAACATCTCTCAACTCTAGGGGGTGCCCTTGATGGTATGGACTTTCTTTTTGGGGATCAACATTGACATCTGGTGGTGTTTCTTCTGCAAAAGGTACAAGAAAAAGATTTTTTAAGGAATCCAAAAAGATGAATGATTGGATCTCAGTAACCTTTTCCTTCTCTACACCAATTATCCCGCCAGATTCCTCAACAGCTGGGTGTGGTTCAGGCTCCTTAATTTGCTTACCACCTCCCATAATAATGTCGCTAGGCAGATTTTCTTGAAGTGTATTGCTCATCCTATCCATCAGTTGCCCTATGTGGGTCTCCAAATTTTTGAGGGACTCCCTAGTCTCAGCCATAAACTGAGTCTGGCACTTGGTGAGCTTGAGTATGCCTGCCTGCAACTCATCTAGATCTTCCTCTAGAACCTGTGGGTTAAGCTGCTGTTGATGACTCCACTGTCTCTGATAGTAGTAGTCCATGTGTCCTGAGTTTTTTTTGTTTTTTCGAATTTAACCTGCAAAATAAGAAAAACAACAAAAGGTGATAAAAAGATGCTCGCAGAACAAGTTAGAAACTTGTTCTTGGAGCAACCAAATTATAAATAAGAATAGATAAATCGATATTGAAAGTACGTCAATCCCCGGCAACGGCGCCAAAAACTTGATGCGCAATTTATGCACACACTTAACGCAAGTGCACGTATCGTGACAAGTAATATAGTCTAGGTAAGACCAAATATCGTCCTCAAGGACTGGTTTTCAAGTACCGATTATATATGCTTTAGTTTCTATTTGATTAACGTTAATTGAGTTGGAATTCTAAACTAATAATGCAGGAAATAAACTAATTATGAAAATACTTTGATTTAAATCAGTTATGATGGAGAATTAGGGCTTCCAAGATCATCAACTATCCTCTCTATTCAATCCTTAATACAATTAGACTGACTTCTTCTTCTACGTTAAGATAGCAGGTTAACTAGACCGTTTTATACTCCTGTTAAGGTAATATAAACACTCAACCCCAATGGAGAACCCTTCTACCTTTCGGTGACAAGATTGGCTACAAAGGAGGATTAAGAGCAATAACCTATTAAGCTACACAAGTATCGGGGTACTTTGGTCCACGATTTAACCTATGTTTATTCAACTATAGCATATTCACAATCTCTCATTTCGGCTTTCGATTAGAAATCATATAAGTGATGATAACTAGTGATCAATTAATTATCAAGCAATCAAAACAACTATTGAATAAATCTTAAATAAGTGAAGAAGAAATCAACTAATTTATTAATTCATGAATAAGAGTTTCAAGTGAATCACAAGAAAATTCCTAATAAAGTAATTAGCTCCTAGCCATAGTCACGCTAAGAACTAATACAATCTCCATACATGAACTGAAATAATTAAAGCAAAAAGAAAGAAAAGAAAATACTCAAGAACGAGTCTCCAAGCCTTCTATCATCCAAGGATTGTGTTGTGGAATATTTACAAGATGGAATGGAATGGTGGATGGTGGAATGGAATGGAATGGTAGATGGTGGAATGGGATGGGTGATGGAATGAGTTGTGGAATTGGATGGAGGATGTAGAATGCATTCTTCTAATGATGTAGAGACTATTTATAGACCAAGAATCCTTTAGGTAAAGGGTTAGGGATTATGTAGGTAGGAAAGGTTATGGAATCCTTTTAGGTAAAGGTTTTAGGAAAAGTTATGGAAAGGGTTAAGGAATATGTAGGTAGGAAAAGTTATCTCTTTTGGACCCTGAAAACATGTCAAATTCGGCCCAGAACTTCAAAAATCCCGCCGCTGCCGCGGCCAGAACCAGCCATGGCGCCAAACTTCGCGACCTTCCGAACTTCCAGCCGCGCGCTGAGGCGTTTTAAAGCGGATTGCTTGCCGTCCTTTTTCGTCCGGTCTTTGTCTGATATCTTCTATATTTCCCGGAACTCTTTAGGCTTCATTTCTTGGTCCTTTTAGTGTGCAATTCCATCTCATTTATGCTCATTTCATCTCTTTTTCGCCATTTCTCCATTTCTGACCGCTGTGACACAAAAGAAAGGAAAACGACCCTAATACTATACTAAACATAAATGAAATGAGTAAAATACTAACTTAAAATGACTCAAAAGGTGTATATAAAATACACCGATCACATGTACGTTCATCGTACGCTCATTTTTATAAAGTCATGCTCAAAGGAGATAGAAGAAGTTCCACATACCTCTTCGATTAATACACGTGCCACGTAGAACACGTCATGAGTATTACTTCAACCTATAATGACAATTAACACTTCCATCAATTCCATGCTTTCAAGTGTAGGTTATACCAAATAATGGTCCCCATTATTCTACGTAAATTTGGGCAGTACTTCCCCCATTTCTACGTACTTTTCCACCTTTTCCAATGCCTGAATACAACAACAAAAAGCCACATCTTTAAGCCACAATTTAAGGCAACAACCAAAGGGGATTACACGTTCTCAAGACGTGTAAAATTTTGCCCCACAACGATATAAAACAGTTCTATAAACAGTCCATAATATGCCAACATTTTAGGGCCATTTTCGACCAACACATCTATAAATCCAAAGACTTTTTTAATCTTCATTCTAATTTTTCACAAGTTCAATTATATGATACTACAACACGTAATCTTCCATTACAATAAGAGGACAATGATCCTTACCTCAATATAGCCCAAAATAATCCAAGTTTAAAGTCGATCCTTAGAGATAGTCTTCACTCCAAATCCTTACGTTCCAATCCGCAATATGCGACCTTTAGAAGCTTGTAACCAACTCTTCTTCTTGATCTAACACCAAAAGTTGAAGATCAAGTTAGGGTTTAAAAGACGCCATTCTCGCCCAAGGTGTTCTAAGGGATTAGGGGTGTTTAATCTTGGCTAATACTTGGTTAGGAATCTTCACCTTGTCTATGTGAACAACACTTGGAAGATTTACTAATCTTGTTCTTGATTTCTTGGATAAAATCGAGATAGAGGGAGAGAGATATAGAACTTGTGTTGAGTGAAAATATGTTAAGTGTTGGAAGTCTTCCAAGGCTCTCTATATAGATGTATATCTTTGTGTGCAAGACAAGTGGAGTGGAACCCATGGTCCACTTGTCCTCATCTCTAACAAATATCTAATGTCAAAGTACAAGTCAAAGTCAAGTGGGGTGACACGTGTCACCCTCCTGTTGGCCCAAAATATTTCTTCATCCCAAAAATATCCATAATTTGCCAAAATATCTCAAAACTTTGTGGGCCCCACAAATTCGTAAATTATTTTCCTGTGGGCCCCACATGACCAAATCCGAGACTTGAAAATCCAAAACTCCATAATATTCTTTGAATCTCAAATACCAAATTTGAGAATCAAATTCCAACTAACAAACTTTTTTCCTTCACGAGGTTCCGAAATATTTCCTTAAGAAAATAGTTATACAATCTTTCAACGTTCAAGTCTTACTTACGTTCTCAAATACATGTCTTGGGATTACGGGGTGTAACATTCTCTCCCTCTTAGAAATATTCATCCTGAATGTTCATACTAGGCTAAATCTAAACAGATATCGGCATAGTCCCCTTTAACTATACCTAACACAATAAAATAAGCCATGCATGGCCACATTGTAACACACACGCATATACGTCAATCAAAGTATGCAAGTAGGAAATCGAATTACCTGTAGGTGTAGGGAACAAGTGAGGATATTTCTTCATCATGTCCTCTTCTGCTTCCCAAGTCACCTCCTCTCTATTATCATTCCGCCACAAGACCTTGACAGAAGCCACATCCTTAGTCTGTAACCGTCTGACCTGGCGATCAAGTATAGTTATAGGACTCTCCTTATACGATAACCCATCTGTCATCTGGACATCATCCACCGGGAAAACTCTGGAAGGATCTCCGATACACTTCCGTAACATAGAAACATGGAAGACCGGATGTACCGCTTCCAACTCGGATGGCAGATTTAACTCATAGGCAACCTTGCCTACCCTGCGAACAATCTGGTAAGGCCCAAAGTACCTCGGGCTAAGTTTCCCCTTCTTACCAAACCTCATCACACCCTTCATGGGTGATACCTTCAAGAAAACTCAATCGTCAAGCTGAAACTCCAAGTGTCGACGTCGATTATCTGCATACGACTTCTGTCGACTCTGGGCCGCTAATAACCTCTTCTGGATAGTACGATCCGCTCGCTTGGCCCGAGGTGAAATGTAGTACCGAGACTCACTGTGTCTCAAACCCTTCCGAAATACCTCCAAGTTAGCCAGAACCGATCCCCTCTTTCTGATATAATAGATATAAGAACCTCGTGCAGTCTCACAATCTCCCTGATATAAAGTCTAGCATAATCCTCAGCCGATTAAGTTGTCCTGACCGGAAGAAAATGGGCTGATTTCATCAGCCTTTCTACTATTACCCAAATGGAGTCACACTTCCTCTGAGTACGAGGTAACCCTGTAACAAAATCCATGTTAATCACCTCCCACTTCCAAGTCGGGATCTCAATCGTTTGTAATAACCCACTGTGCCTTCGTGCTCAACTTGACTGCGACAATTGACATCGAGCAACGAACCTCGCTCGCCTCTTTTCAGGCCATCCCACCAATACACATATCTGAGGTCATGGTACATCTTAGTCGACCCCGGATGAATATAATAACGAGCATTGTGTGCCTCCCCTAGGACCTGCTGACGAAGTCCTGCAATATCGGGTACACACAACCTACCCTCGTATCTTAGCACCCCATCAGGTGCTACCTCAAATAGACTCTTCTCCTCTCGAAGAGCCGTATCACGATATCGTACCAGAACCGAATCCTCATATTGTCGCCCCTTCACCTCCTCTACAATGGAAGACTCAGCAACCTCTCGGACCCGAACTCCACTATCACCGGAATCTACCAACCGGATCCCAAGGCTCGCTAACTGATGTATCTCATGAACCATATCCCTTCTATCTGGTTGCACATCGGTCAGACTACCCATAGATCTACTACTAAGAGCATCTGCAACCACATTGGCTTTCCCCGGGTGGTATAGAATGTCAACATCATAGTCCTTAAGCAATTCTAACCACCGTCTCTGACGTAAGTTCAGCTCCTTCTGTCTGAAGATATACTGGAGGCTCTTATGATCTGTATAAATGTCCACATGAACTCCGTATAAGTAATGCCTCCAAATCTTCAAGGCATGAATAACTGCTGCCAACTCTAAATCGTGGGTAGGGTAATTCTTCTCGTGTTTCCGGAGCTGACGGGACGCGTAGGCTATAACCTTACCGTGCTGCATCAACACACAACTTAGCCTGACACCCGAAGCATCGCAATAAACCACATAACCCTCTAATCTCTCGGGAAGAGTAAGAACTGGAGCCGTAGTCAACTTCTCTTTCAATAACTGGAAGCCCTTCTCACAAGCATCCGTCCATTGGAACTTAGCCGCTTTCTGAGTCAGCCTAGTCAAAGGCGCTGAGATCGAAGCGGACTTTTCCACAAATCTCCAATAATATCCCGCAAGCCCTAAAAAGTTGCGCACCTCAGTCGGTGTAGTAGGTCTAGGCCAAGTCTTCACTGCCTCAATCTTTTCCGTATCAACCTGAATACCGTCGGCCCCAACGTTGTGCCCCATGAATGCCACTGAGGCCAACCAGAATTCACACTTAGAGAACTTAGCTTATAGCTGCCGGCTCTAGAGGACTCCAAGTACCGTCCTCAAATGATCCCCATGCTCCTGTTCCGTGCGAGAATAAACCAGGATGTCATCAATGAATACTATAACAAATGTATCCAGAAATAGCTTGAACAGCCGGTTCATCAAATCCATGAACACCGCTGGAGAATTAGTCAACCCGAAAGACATCACCCTGAACTCATAATGCCCATATCGGGTCCTGAATGCAGTCTTCGGAATATCTGTCTCTCTAACTCGTACCTAATGATAACCGGATCGCATGTCTATCTTGGAAAAACACTTCGCACCCTGCAACAGATCAAACAAATCATCAATCCTGGGGAGGGGGTACCTATTCTTGATGGTTACCCTGTTAAGCTACCTGTAGTCAATACACATACGCAGCGTCCCATCCTTCTTCTTCACAAACAATACCGGCGCTCCCCAAGGAGAAATACTAGGCTTAAAAAAGCCTTTTTCCAGCAAGTCTTTCAGCTGGTCCTTCAACTCCTTCAACTCAGCAGGTGTCATTCTGTACGGAGGAATAGATATCGGTCGAGTATCTGGCAGAACACCAATACAGAACTCTATCTCCCGCTCTGGAAGAATACCTGGGAGATCATCAGGGAATTCACTAACTACCGAATCGATCAAGAACTGTACTTCACCAGATCGAACACCCGAATCAGATGGTAGATATACCCTTTCTGAACCATCTTCCTGGCTTTGAGGTATGAAATAAACTTACCCCTCGGCAACACAGTATCCCCTTTCCACTCAATAACCGGCTCGCCGGAAAACTGGAATCGGACCAATTTCTCTCTACAGTCAACATTAGTGTAATAGGAAGTCAACCAGTCCATACCCATAATGAAGTCAAAATCTGTTATATCCAACTCTATCAAGTATGCTAGGGTCTGACGACTGTATACAATCACCGGGAAATTCTTATATACCCGCTCTGCTACTACCGAATCACCTACTGGTGTAGCTACCTCGAAAGGTTCTATCGACACAGGTTCTATTCATATTCTACCAGCAATAAGAGGAGATATATAGGACAAAGTAGAACCCGGATCTATCAAAGCATAAGCGTCACAGCATGAGATCAATAAGATATTTATGACGATATCCGGCGAAGCCTCCTGATCGTGCCGACTGGCCAAGGCATAAATGCGGTTCGGAGGACCGCTAGAACTAGACTCTCGCCGCGCTCGCCCGCGGAACACCCTGCCCTCCGGGGCGCATAACCACAGAAGATGATGACCCGGCAACTGACCCTGTAGGCTGAGCCATACTACCCGTGCCACCTCTGTACGGACACTCTTTCTTCAAATGGCCCTGCTGGCCGCAAGAGAAACAGGCTCCCGAAGCAATAAAACACTCTCCAAGATGGGACCTACCGCATCGAACACACCGAGGTAAAGGTGGCCTCGACCGCCAGACCGCTTTCCCTAGAAACCCGGCCACGAGCCCGACTGCTCCTGAATAACCCGGACGGTCAAACTTACTTCTAGAAGACTATGGAGGAGCACTCTGTGCTGGCTGAGATGCATACCTAGCCTGCTGTCGAGGCTGTCTGCCTCAAAAGTCCCCCGAAAACCCTGTTGTCATGGCCCTCTTGGGCTGATCTTTATCAAGTCGTCGACCTCTATGTCGATCCTCGACTCCTTGTGCGTACACCTGAATACGGGCAATGTACATACCCGGCTGAAGAGCTACAGCCATGCACCCATCAATAAGATAAGGATCTAGTCCCATCACGTAGCGGTGCACTCTATCCGCCATGTCTGCCACTATAGTGAGCGCATACCGAGCCAACGGGTCAAACTATAGGATATACTCTCTGATGGTCCTCTCACCCTGCCTCAATGTCAAGAACCTGTCAACCTGGGCTCTCCTCATCTCAGGAGCAAGAAGTGGTCTAAGAAGGCCTCCGTGAACTCGTCCCAAATAGCTGGAGGAGCACCATCGCCCCTGGACAGTTCCCACGACTCAACCAGTTCACCGCAACATCGCGTACCCGATAAGAAGCTAATACAACCGACTCGGCCTCCGAGGCCTTAATCACCCTCATCGTCCGCTCAATCTGGCGAATGAACTCCTGAGGATCATCCTCAGGTCTCGACCTATAAAACTCTGGCGGACTGCACCCCAAGAAGTCTCGAACCCTCAAACTGTCGGCTCTGGGGTTAGCTACCGAATCCTGCCTATAAGTCTGTCCCGTTACTATACTAGCCAATAATCGAATCAGACTGTAGTCTGTATCTCCTTCCTCTCGGCGAGGAACTAGAGGCTCAAGACGGGGCCTCGAGCCGCTCTATGCTCCACCGTATCGCGGTGTAAACTAACTTGCTGACTGGACCTCAACCTCAGGCATCAACTGGGCATGTGCCCTAGTAACTCTCTGCGCCCTACTAGTAGCTCCTACTGCTGACTTTGTCACGACCCGAACCCGGGCCCGTGACTGGTGCCTTACCCCGGGCACCCTAGTGATACAACATCAGAGAAAACCAGCGGAAATAAAAACTTAAACATGTAAAATAGACATGGATCATGATGAAATAAAATAGGCCAACCAAGACGATTGCCTTTCAACATATATATATAAAGACATTTGAGCATAATCCTTACAACTCCGCCCACAACAAAGCATGCACTTAAGATTTATACAATAACTATGACGGACAGTGGCCCCGCCATACCCCTGAATGTACAAGACCTACAGACTCAGGGTAACATACCAAAGATAAGCCTCCGAAGGAACGGAGCTTCCTAACACGCTGAAATGTGATCCTAAACGCGGATCGACAAATGACGATTTCTACTGCGGCAGATTGAACGCAGCCGGCGAGGTCAAGATAACAGTACCAAGTATGTGAAACTATAACATATCAGAATGAAATCATAGCATCTATATAAAGCAGAGACATGTATGATAACCAAACTACGATTCACGATAAACAAGCGCCATGTAAGTCGTGGACTCACGCCTCGTAGTCATCACTACGCCTGGAATACCTTTCTCATCACGGCAGCCTATGATATGATAACAACAAGACAATGATCCAAATGGGGCATACCCGCGCTTACGCATCGTGTCGGTATGTCCCGAGGGAAAATAAGACAACATTCCAATGGAAGATACCCGCGCCACGATCGTGTCAGTATGTCCAAAGGGAAACAATAAGGCAGCATTCCAAATGGAAGCATACCCGTGCGCTACGCATCGTGTCAGTATGTCCAAAGGGAAACAATAAGACGGCAATCAAAATGGAAGCATACCCGTGCGCCACGATCGTGTCGGATGTCCAAAGCGATTAGCAAAAGTAACACTATCAAGCGAACGCACTGCGGAATTTCTCCGCCACCGCGCACGTTCAAGTAAGTTCTCAACAAATCAACCGACCCTCCATCGAGAGACGCGGTAGTATAGAAAAACAATTCTTGCACAACAAGGCTACCACAACAAGCATAGGCAAGTTTCACAACAACAAGCATAGGCAAGTTATACACAACTCTAAGTACTTTCATTTTATGCCAAAGTCCGGGTTTTAACCCTAAAGTACTACGTACGTTAAATTCCTTTTAAAGAGATTCATTCCTTTTATAAAAGTCACCCGATACCCGTAGTATAAAAATAGAGTGACTTGCATCTTTTAAGTAAATCAAAACAACTTCCATACTTTCCTTTTTAAAACCAATTAAGGCAATACCATGCCTTCTTTTTAGACCAAAACACTTCTCTTTTTAAAGTCAAGTTACCACATTAAAACCAATGATAAAACCCTTCTTTTGTTTTCATAAAGTCGTTATAACCCAACTTCCCATAAAGCTTGTTATAACACTTTATGTTTTAAACCATTTTAAGACAACACAATGCCCTTCTTTTCCCTAAAGTTCCAGTTTGCCTAATTTCAATTACGCAAGTCTCTTTTTAGAAAAGTTTCATAGTTCAATGTCTTAATCTCTTTTTAAAACAATTGAGTAACATATGCCATAAAGTAGGTTATTCTTGTTCATAATCAATCTTATTAAGCAGCCATGATCTAGAAAATGTAATATCATTTTGTCTCATCTTAGCTTCTATGCAGATGGAAGTTTCTACTGGTTTTAATAATACTTCATTATTCAATACATTTTCCTTTATTAACGCTGCAGTGGTTTGTCGATACACATTCTGATTTTTGAAATCAGTAAAACATTATTCCTTTTAAAAACCACATACTCATTACTCACGAATGAGGTTTCACACAAAACTTATATTAATTCACTTAAGTCTCTTATCTTATAAGATCAAGTCTCTTAACTTCTAAAATTAGTAAACCATTTTCTTTACCTCACTTAAGACGTTATACCTAACTCCCCATAAAACTAGTATAATTCTTTTTAAAACCTTTTAAAAACCAAGTGTTACCCTTCTTTCAAAAATGGTTTCTTAACTCTTTTGAAATACTTCAAGATTCTTATTATTCAGGCTTAAGTCAAAAGACATTGCCGTACAACTACGTTCAATTAGCACACGTACGTCTACCGTACTATACATTATTCAGGCTTAAGTCAAAAGACATTGCCGTACTATATATATCTTCCTTTAAAATATCATGCTCAAGAGTATAGGAAGAATCACATACCTCGCGACGATTTATCGACTATAAGCAAAACGCTCCACGGCTATAACCCGGCTAGCCTTGTCCACCTTCTAAGTAGCTCATGCTACTTGCAGAACATTCAACCAAAAAAGGTTATCAGTCTATTGTATATACAGTTTAACTTCTACTTATTCTTCTGAAGTGATTTCAGTTCAAGTCTTTTCTGTAATATTCTTCTATTACAGTTCAATACTCTTCTATGAAACTTATGTTCATTTCTACTACGACAGTATATAATTTCCAATTACAATATAAAGATAGGATTATTTACCTCGGTGAGCCCAAAAATTATCCAAGTTTAATGTCGCTTCTGAGCAACGTTTAGCTCCAACTCCGAGCACTCCAACCCGCTCCAAACAACCCTTAGAAGTTCTAACCAACTTCTACTTAATTACTTCAACTATCAATGAAGATTTTCTTAGGGTTTCGTTTTTGTGACTGAGGGAAAGTATGATAGTATTTCTGGGCTTTTTGTATAGGTATAACCTTGGAATACTACAAGGTATAAGGGCTAAGGTATTTGGGCATTATAACAATACTTGGAGAGTATTTCTATACCACAAAGGGGGGTATTATATGAAAACAACTAGGCTAGGGGGGGAAGACTCTTTGGACGAGAACTACACAAGAGGGGAGGGAGTATTTGAGACTTAGAAAGATTGCTCAAGTTTTGGATGAAGAAAGTCTTCAACTTAGAGGGGTATTTATAGGTCAAGCAATGGCCAACCAATGGCCAAGATCAAGCCAAGTGTCATGCAAGTGTAGGGCTAGATTTTAACCATGTGGACCTTATCCATCTACCACACCAACTTGCACAAATATCCTACCTAACCCAAGGCACAAAAAACGTGCCCTTGACTAGCCTTTGTCGTCCACTTGCTTCCAATGTGAGGGTGACACATGTCACCCTCCCGTTGGTCCAAAATGTTTCGTCTCTCGAAAAAATCCGCAAAA
This sequence comes from Przewalskia tangutica, assembly GCA_029844215.1. Lineage (NCBI taxonomy): Eukaryota > Viridiplantae > Streptophyta > Magnoliopsida > Solanales > Solanaceae > Przewalskia > Przewalskia tangutica. The sequence goes on along the minus strand of CM056723.1, from coordinate 44,507,454 downwards.
ATTTTAAATGACATAGCCGGAATTTTCCCTTCGCAAGTTTAGTAAAACGTTTCGTCGAAAAACGACTCTTTTTGGCACTTGTGCACAAATTCGCCACTTTGCCTACTTTAAGGCTTAAATTCATATACGTACGCCCTCACGTACATACTCTGAAAATACGGGGTATAACAGACTTGCCCTTCTGGGCCTCTGTTGCCTTCCGTGGAGGCATAACTGATACACAAGAATACGTCGGAGAGGAATCAACCTAATAACGCAGGTCTACTGCACGATCTCAGAATGAGAAGAATGGAAACCAATCTTAAATATCTTGTTGCCACCTGGTTATGGGTGTGGTGCACAACATACTGATAATCAAGACTCTACTAGACACGGTCTGTAGACACTTTCCGAGGACTAACTACTCTGATATCACTTTTGTCATGACCCGACCCCGGGTCCGCGACTGGTGCCCTACCTGGGCACCCCTATAGGTATACATCAGAGACAACCAACGGAAGCTAAATAATCTCATCGACATGCGTCAATAGGAAGTAAGAAACAGGCTAGCCGACAGGGCCGCCTCTATATACATATATACATTATCCAAAAGATCTACATCTTTTTTTTTACTAGTCCAACCCACAAATACGACTAGACCTCTGGCGCTTTAAACAAGATTAAGACGACAGGCCCCGCTGCACCCTCGAATGTACATACACCAAAAAACAAGGTTTGTACCTATATATCAAACTCCAGAACAAATGGAGCTATCACAAAAGCTAAGTGGAGATCATAAGCTCTTGGATCACCAACCTGAGTACTTATCCCTGCGGCATGAACGCAGTCCCCGAGGAAAGGGGGTCAATACGAAAGATATACCAAGTATGTGAAATTGTAAGTACTGTAAATGATATCATACAGTCCAAATATAAAGCAAGAGACAAGTATGATAATAAAAATAACAGTACAACTGTGCCTTATCAACAATGAGAGTAATGAGAGTAATATGTACCGTGTTAACATAGGAAGGTCATGATTAATTTATGGTCACCCGCCCGTAGTATCATTATGTAATCCTATTCATGGGACTGTTTCACCCGCATAGGTCTAGTGGACCCGCATAGGACAATTTACCCCGCATAGGACTATTTCACCCGCATAGGCCCTGTGGACCCGCAATGAGCATAAACGCAATACTCGCATCGTGGAGAGAAAATCCACGGAATGTACAATGTCACGGGGGTTGACCCCACAATAAATAATATAACACGTGCACTAATGGCTATCATGAACAACATATGCAAGTTAAGTAATCTTTTACTCTCATTAGAAGCAAATGAATAAACCATCATTTTATTAGACTCAAGGCACTATCATGTCGTGTAAAATCCGGGAATTTAACCCAAAGTACTATGTACATCTATTCCTATAAAAGGAATCACATCATGCAATATAGGGGAGTTGAACCCCATAGCACCATTTACGTCTGACGTACATTCTTTCCTTTATAAAATCTCAAGACACTAACACCCGTAGTATCAAGACACTTCTACTTTTAAAATTAAGTCAAGTGTACCTATCTCATTCAAGTAACTTAGTCTTTAAACATCAAGTCACCTATACTATCTAGGGTCAATACCGTGGCACGAAAACACTACCCCGCCCCCTAACTAATCCTCGGCACCCTTCAACAGGGGCAGCGCCACGGCCCTGCAATATGGCGCCACGAACTTCGCGACCTTAAGTTTCGAGCCACGGCCACGCAACTTACGCCATGACCAGAACCCGACTCAGCTGCATTTTTCTAAGTCTCCTTTCAATCAAGTAACCTCCCTTATATACTACTAGGAATCCGAGTTTATTTAAAACATGTGCGTTCATCGTACGCTCATTTTTATAAAGTCATGCTCAAAGGAGATAGAAGAAGTTCCACATACATCTTCGGTTAATCCACGTGCCACGTAGAACACGTCACGAATATTACTTCAACCTATAATGACAATTAACACTTCCATCAACTTCATGCTTTCAAGTGTAGGTTATACCAAATAATGGTCCCCATTATTCTACGTAAATTTGGGCAGCACTTCCCCTATTTCTACGTACTTTTCCACCTTTTCCAATGCCGAATACAACAACAAAAAGCCACATCTTTAAGGCAAAATTTAAGGCAACATCCAAAGGGGATTACACGTTCTCAAGACGTGTAAATTCTTGCCCCACAACGATATAAAACAGTTCTATAAACAGTCCATAATATGCCAACATTTTAGGGCCATTTTCGGCCAACACATCTATAAATCCAAAGCCTTTTTTAATCTTCATTCTAAGTTTTCACAAGTTCAATCATATGATACTACAACACATAATATTCCATTACAATAAGAGGACAATGATCCTTACCTCAATATAGCCCAAAATAATCCAAGTTTAAAGTCGATCCTTAGAGATAGTCTTCATTCCAAATCCTTACGTTCCAATCCGCAATATGCGACCTTTAGAAGTTTGTAACCAACTCCTCTTCTTGATCTAACACCAAAAGTTGAAGATCAAGTTAGGGTTTTCAATACCCCATTCTCGCCCAAGGTGTTCTAAGGGATTAGGGGTGTTTAATCTTGGCTAATACTTGGTTAGGAATCTTCACCTTGTCTATGTGAACAACACTTGGAAGATTTACCAATCTTGTTCTTGATTTCTTAGAGAAAATCGAGATAGAGGGAGAGAGATATAGAACTTGTGTTGAGTGAAAATATGTTAAGTGTTGGAAGTCTTCCAAGGCTCTCTATATAGATGTATATCTTTGTGTGCAAGACAAGTGGAGTGGGACCCATGGTCCACTTGTCCTCATCTCTAACAAATATCTAATGTCAAAGTCAAGTGGGGGTGACACGTGTCACCCTCCTGTTGGCCCAAAATATTTCTTCATCCCAAAAATATTCATAATTGGCCAAAATATCTCAAAACCTTGTGGGCCCCACAAATTCGTAAAATTTTCCTATGAGCCCCACATGATCAAATCCGAGACTTGAAAATCCAAAACTCCAGAATATTCTTTGAATCCCAAATACCAAATTTGAGAATCAAATTCCAACTAACAAACCTTTTTCCTTCACGAGGTTCCGAAATATTTCCTTAATAAAATAGTTATACAATCTTCCAACGTTCAAGTCTTACTTACGTTTTCAAATACATGTTTTAGGATTACGGGGTGTAACATTCTCCCCTCCTTAGAAATATTCATCCCGAATGTTCATATTAGGCTCAATCTAAACAGATATCGGCATAGTCCCCTTTAACTATACCCAATGTGTAAAATTCTGCCCCACAATCTATATAAAACAGTCCACAATTAATCCATTATTAAGGGTACAATGTGAAGCCTTTAACACCCTTATTCTTTAGGACTTTCACTAGTCATTTTACCACATAAACATGCATATTAGGGGCTTAATTTCCAGCATTCTAACGCCCCAAAACAGTCCATAAATATGACACAACACGTCTAACAATTCTTGGGCAGTTTCGGCCCTTAACAACAACAACAACATTCCCGAGCCCTTTCCTTAATCCCTTTTAATCCAATTCTCATTCCAACATGTTATATAGGTTATATAATCTCTCAAAAACAATATTTCCTTCATTATATAACATGCAACACGTGTAAATAACGACAACAATTCCAACGAATCCAATGGCACAAAATTGTCTCAAATCGTCCAACAATATATCTATCACATACACATATTATTTTCCATTTCTTCCTTAACATAAATTCATGCCTTAAACATAACAATAAGTAATATTCAATTACTGCAAAGAAAGAAGAATCATTACCTAAATTTTGAGCCTAAAAACGTCCAAAACTGTCCGGGGGTATATGGTCCGCAGTTATCGTTTTGCTCCACTTCTTCAAGTTCAAATCACATATATATGACCCCTATGAACTTATACACAACTTCACTTTGTATTTTACTTCCAAAAAGTTGATAAAACTTAGGGTTTCACCCTCTCTATTCTCGGCCCATCATGGTTCTTGGGGTTTAAGGGGTTATCTTGGCTTAGTACTCCATTAGGGATCTTAGTCTTGAGTTTGAGGATTTATCAACAAATATTGAACAATTTTGGTCTTCCAAAAAGGCCTCTTGGCCGAGAGCAATGTAAGAGAGTGAGTGTGATATTTGGCTAAGTGTTGGCTAAGTCTTACACTCCCTCTATGTATATAGATACATATCCAAGTAGCAAGACAAGTGGAGTGGGACCCACATGGCCCACTTGTCCACTTGTCTCACAAGTATCTTGATAAGTCTACCAAAATATCTAAGGTCACTTAGTCAAAGTCTTCCAAGACCAAGACAAGTGGGGTGCCACGTGTCACCCTATGATTGGTCCAAAATTATTTCATCTTCCAAAATATCCATATTTGGCCAAAATATCGAAAACCTTGTGGGCCCCACAAAATCGTAAAATTTCCCGGGTGGGCCCCACATGACCAAATCCGAAACTTGAAAATCCAAAACTCCAACATATTCTACAAATCCCATATACCAAATATAAGAATCAAATTCTAACTAATAAACATTTTTCCTTCACGAGGTTCCGATATTTTCCTTAAGAAAATGTAATTCTTCTTTCTTTTCAAAATTCAAATCTCATTTCCTTACGCACGTTCTCATCTCATTGCCTTGGAATTACGGGGTGTAACATCCTTCCCCCCTTAGAAACATTCGTCCTGAATGTTCATACTAGGTTCAATCTAAACAGATATAGGTATAGTTCCTTTTAACTATACCTTACACAATCGAATACGCCACACATGGCCACAATACATCACACATGCATATACATCAATCAAAAGCCAAACGAGGGATCAAATCTATAGTGTATATCATCACTATTAACTCTCATTCATGGCCTAAAAGGATTCTCGGCTCCCACGACCCGGTTCTGGTGGAACGTGTCCACGAACTCGTACAATGATTAACTAGACTTGGGTTGTTACACCCCGTAGTTCAGGTCATGCTTATGAGAACGTACGAAAGGAGTTAAGATTTAAATTTTAGAATGATGGGGTGACGGAATGTTTCGGATGGGTTTTTAGTCAACTTTGGGGCGATTTATGCCCAGTTACATTAGGAGTTCGTAGGTGATTCAAAGGGCTAGTATGTAGTTCGTTGAGTCTAGTTCCCAACGCAACAAACCGTTCGTCGATAGGACATCGGAGTAGAAAGTTATGGAAGTTACAAGTTCGGTCTTGCAATGAGCGTAAAAACATTTTCGGTCGTGGTCAGGCGCACACGGATATGAAATTCTCACGGTTGCAGCGCTGGCGCCGAACGCAGGTCGCGCGCCGAAGTACTGAAAATTACGGAGGTTTCAGCACGCACCGCAGTAGGCCGAGGCGGGTTCTGCGAACTGGGAAAATCGAATCGTTGTTTTTTAAAAAGGCCATGGGGTGATGACAGCCCCCATCTGATTTTGTGCATGTCCTATTTATTGACCAAGTCTTGAAGACTTGGTCATTCTTGAAAGCTCTCCCTTCTCTCTAAAAAAAAAAGCATCCCTCTCCCTTCTCTCTAGAAATTCAAGAAGAAACCAAGGCTTAGAGAAAAATTCAAAAAGTTGGCAAGAAGGAAACATGTTGACAAGCTTATAGGAGGTTTGTGGAAGTGATTGTGGAAAGAAGGCAAGCGAAATTGTTGGACTAATTTGGGTAAACCTTAAGGTAACAATCGTTTCCCTTTTTGCTAGTAAATTGTGTTGCATGTGAGGAAGAAGGAACTTGTAATTGTCAATAATGCTTTTAGGTATATTGCATGTAGAAAAACAATTTGGATTTGAAAGGATTTGATAAGAATGATATGTGAGCATGTTATAGCTAAGATACTACCTTAAACTTATTGAATTAGTTGTTATGTATTGTGGGGCAGAATTTTACACATCCAAGATTAGGCGTGTAATCCCCTTTGTATTGATTGGATTGTTGGGCCTTAAAAAGTGGCGTTGGATGTTGAATTCGGACCTTGAAAAAGTGGAAAAGTATGTAGAAACAAAGGAAATGTTGTCCAATTTTCCGTAGAATAAGGAACGTTTCAATTAGAATATTCTACGTTGAAGTAAGAAGTTAATAAAACGTATTATGGTCATTATAGGTTGACATACTACGCGCGTATATCGACTCATGGTGGATTGACCCGAAGAGGTATGTGGAACTTTCCTATCTCTTGAGCATGAATAATTGCACTTATATAGTACGGTAGACGTACAAGACTTTGATATCCCTTACTTGTTTTAAGAATTGCCAAGTTGGGTGAGTAAGGGGATAAACTCACTTCTTTAAAAGTATTAAGGATGTCCTAAGTTTTCAAAGTTAAGGGACTTGAAGTGTTTTAAGTATATGATACTTGTTTCGTTTTAAAAGTATAAGTCCCTTGGATTTAGGGAAATGTATTTGACTAATGTGTAAAGTTAATATAACGACTTTATGGAAAGTTGGTTATATTAGCTTTATGGAAGGTTAACACAAGAAAGATTTACTCTATGTAAAATAAGTACGGATAAATGATTTGAATTTATGAAAGGCAAATTGATTTGAAGGCATAAATTGCCTAAGGTTTTAAAAGAAAAGAAGTCACTTGATTTAGAAGCCTATTATATTTCTAAAAGGAAATGTGACTCGTCTTGGAAAGTAGTCGTGACTTGATACTACGGTTATTAGTATTTTGGGAGTTTTATATAAAAAAGGAGTCACTCTTTTTATAAGAGTAGAAGTATGTAGTACTTGGGTTAAATTCCCGGATTCTTTTATTAAGACATGTTAGTGCCTTAAGTGAACTAAAATGAGAGGATATGAATAAGACTAATAAGAAGTTAGGGGATTTCTTAACTTATTGATGTTATGTATGATAGTCGGTTGAGCCAGGGTAAGAGTATAAATGCGGGGTAAACCCCCAAGACGTTATACCACATTCTCCAGGGTAAGAGTATAAATGCAGGGTAAACCTCCAAGACGTTATACCACCTTCTCCAGGGTAAGAGTATAAATGCGGGGTAAACCCCCAAGACGTTATACCACCTTCTGAGTATGATTGCGGGGTAAACCCCCAAGACATTATACCACTCCATGGATTTGCTACCCATGATGCGAGGAATACCTCATGCGGGTCCACACGACCCATGCGGGTGAAATAGTCCCAGGAGTAGGATTGCTTAATGATATCGCGCGGGTAGTCCTTCTTTGACGCGAGTCTCCTATTTTTATGTTGTAAGTATACTCTCATTGTTAGTAAGGCACGATGAATCAGTAATTTGATTTTCATACATGTCTCCACTGCTTTAGACTCGTGATGTAATTACGATTTTCCGCTTTACATACTTAGTACATATTGTGTACCGACTTCCTGGCCGCGTCACGCCGCAGTAGTGGTAAGGTGTGGTGGATCCTCATTCTTAGGATCACCGATCAGTGTCGAGCTCCATTTCTCCGGAGGCTTGTCTTTTTGGTACGGTTTTCCCTGAAGTTGTAGATATTATGTACATTCAGGGGTATGGCGGGGCCCTGTCCCACCACTGTTGTTTTCCTAGAGGTCTGTAGTCACAGCCAGGGTTTGGGCTGTAAGAACAAAGTTGTCTTGTCTTACTTTGGCTATGTATATTGTATGGAAGCGCGCCTTATCGCTAGCCTGTGATGTTTATTGTCTAAGCATGCTTATGTATTGTGTATGTTTCGCTGCTATTCTCTGATGTTTACACGGCAGGGTGCCCGTGTAGGGCACCGCCGCCCGGTCGGGTCGTGACAAAAGTGGTATCGAGCGCTTGTCCTCGGAAAGTGTCTACGCATCGCGTGTCTAGTAGAGTCTTGATTATCGGTGTGTTGTGCACCACATCTATAATCAGGAGGCTACAGGATATTTAGGATGGTTTCCATTCTTTCACTCTAAGATCGTGCAATAGAGCTGTGTTATAGGTTGAACTCCCTCTGACATATTTTTTATGTATCAGTTATGCCTCCACGCAAGGCAACCGCGGCCCAGAAGGGCAAGGCAGCTGAGGGAGCTGCAAGTAGGACGCATAGGGTTACGAGGGCACAGGCCCAATGTTTACCTGAGAGGGGTGCCCAGGTAGGGCACCAGTCGCGGCCCGGGGTCGGGTCGTGACATGGGCCTAGCACCCTCGTGACCCTATCACATCGCGGGACCACCTCAAACTGGCTCCATTCCATTCCGGGTTACGAGTTGACCCGTAATCGGTCCACAACCCGACTCATCGTCACACTTAACTCTCATTCTAGGTCTGAAATAAATCTTACTACCCGTGAAGGCCTTGTACATCTAAGGTCTCAGCGGTTATAAATTTTCTAAGGTTCACAATTATTCTATGTCCCAAGCTTACATTATCAGTCCCCACATACGGGAAATGTAGCTTCTCAATATCTCAAAATCATGTTTTCTTACTCACAACAACTCTATTTACTCCATACCAATATTATTCACATAATCACTTAAGCGTACAACACAACTTAATCTAACAACATGGTATGCTATCAAATCAATCAAACATGATCTTTTTTAAGAGTCTAACACAATCATAGACAGTTCATCACCTTCTGACTATTCCAAATCAGTACACAAATAAAGCCTAGATGTGGATTCAATAACTGTTTCACATCTTCCAAGTAATTATTAAGGTTTAACCAACTCATGGTAATTCCTGACCATTCTAGGCAACACACGTATGGCTCTAATAAATATGCTCGTACAGATATACATCATCATAATACTATCTATACGATAATTTTACCAACCTGGATACGCAATCCATATAATCTGTTCTGGGCCACTGTTGTCTTTCTCAAAGCTATAATCACAATAATACGTTAGGGAGAGACTACCCTAACAACACAGCTTTATCGCACGATCTCAGAGTGAGAAGAAGGAAAATCAATCCTAAATGTACTATAGCCTCATGTTTATAGATGTGGTGCACAACAAACCGATAAACAAGATTTTACTATACACGGTCTGTAGACATTCCGAGGACTAACTACTCTGTTACCACTTTGTCACGCCCCGAACCCGGGCCCGCGACTGGTGCCCTGCATGGGCACCCTTCTACCCATACAACACAAGTAACTCGCGGAAGATAAATAACACTCTCTTTTTTCTAAACAAAGGCAAAGCCGGAAAGGCTGCCATAATATATAACACCCCAAATGGAATTACACTGTACAACCATGTAAATACAACTCACACCAGTCCAGCCCACATATGAATACAAACCTCAAAGAGTTTGGACAGTAAACTATGACGGGACAAGGCCCCGCCATACCCCTAAATATACCTAACCATAATGACGAACTCCGGAACATTGGCGCCATCTCAAAATGCTGAACAAGGATCCTAAGCTTGCGGATCCACAACTGAGTACCTAGACCAACGGACATGAACGCAGCCCCCCGAAGGGGATCAGTACAACAAGTACTAAGTATGGAACGGAAATAAAGTACAGTAAACAAGATCATAACTGTACAAAAGAATGACAGGGGCAAGTATGAAAATCAAATATCAGATCCAACCGTTCCTGGTATCACTGTACTACTTTCTAATATGAAAGCCACGTCAAAATCAGGGACATCTGCCCTCAGAATATAATATCACAGAAGCATGTTCGTGGAACACACCATCACTGTCAGCATGTAACAAGTATAATATATAACTAGTCATGTCAAAGTCAGGGACACATGCCCTTAGAATTATTATGAAATTCTAATCATGGGTCTCAAACCCGCAATATCAAAGCGTGCCCGTGGAACCCTTCATCACTGTCGGCATGCACAAAGTGTAGTATATATAACATGTATCAAGGAAGCATGCACATGGAATCATTCATCACTGTCGGCATGCACAAAGTGTAATATATATAACATGTATCAAGGAAGCATGCCCGTGGAATCCTTCATCACTGTCGACGTGCACAAAGTGTAGTATATAACATGTATCAAGGAAGCATGCCCGTGGAATCCTTCATCACTGTCGGCATGCATAAAGTGTAATATATATATAACATGTATCAAGGAATCATGCCCGTGGATTCCTTCATCACTATCGGCATGCAAAAAGTGTAATATATATATAACATGCCCGTGGAATCCTGTATCTCGGGTACATGTCTTCATGGAGAGCTAGTGCATGGAATAATAGTATCATCCGGGAATTGAACCCGCATCATGGCCGCACGCCCACGGAATCCTTCATCGTGTAAGCATGTCCATGGAACAATATAGTGGAAGCATGCCCGTGGAATCCTTCATCACTGTAGCATGTACAAAGTATAATATATATAACATGCCCGTGGAATCATGCATCTCGGGTACATGTCTTCATGGAGAGCTAGTCCATGGAATAATAGTATCATCCGGGGATTGAACCCGCATCATGGCCGCACGCCCACGGAATCCTTCATCGTGTAAGCATGTCCATGGAATAATATAGTGGAAGCATGTCCGTGGAATACAACATCATCGTCGGCATGTCCATGTAAACAATACAATAACATCGTTTCTCCAGCAGGACGCGGTCCAAATATCAAGAACTGTACACTTATAGCTATCACAAGCAACTATGTACAATTTAACCATCTCTGACTCTCATTAGCACAAATAGAATGAACTATTATTTAGACAAACCTAGGTACCAACATCTCGTGTACCATAAGACATTTTAAACCATCTTTTGACTTTTCATAAAAAAAACTGATATAACCACTTCTCATAAAGCCGTTATAACAACTTTCATGAAACTAAGGTACTATCACATCCTTCATTTTAATCATCATGTCTTTCCTTTTATGAAGCCAAGACATTATCGTGTCATGTAATTTTAGGGAATTCGAATCCAAAGTACTATGTACATCTATTCTTTATAAAAGAATCATTTCATGAAGTATTAGGGCGTTGGACCCAAAATTCTTTCACCATTAAAATCAAGTTACTTACTCTTTTAACTCAAGTAACTTATACTTTTAAAACCAAGTAACTTATGCCTTTAAATCAAGTCACTTACTCTTTTCAAACCAAATCTTTTATTCTCTTTAAATCAATAAAGTAACTTATACCTTTAAATCAAGTTACTTCCTCTTTCAAAATCAAGTAACAAATACTTTTCAAATCAAGTTACTCATTCTCTTTAAATCAAGTAACAAATACTTTTCAAATCAAGTTACTTATTCTCTTTAAATCAAGTAACAAATACTTTTCAAATCAAGTTACTTATTCTCTTTAGTGTAGTAAATTAGCCCTACTAGACTCCAATACTTCCTAACGACTCTTACCAACATCCTCCATAAGACTTGGTAAGAACTTAGGAATATTCTAGACATGCCTTTAGCATAAAATCAATAACATGAATACTTCCTATAACAAGGCAAGTATACTTCAAGAATAAGTCATGTATACTCCAAAATCAAGGCAAGTATACTTCAAGAAAACAAGTCAAGTATACTCCAAATAACAAGGCTAGAATACTTCAATAAACAAGTCATGTATACTCCAATAACAACGCAAGTATACTTCAAGGATAGTCATGTCGATAGAAGGAAGAAGTTCACATACCTCGTGACGACTAATCAATACGACAAGTAGCAAAACGCTCCAAAGTACTTCAACTTCATCGGCTATTCCTTATCCATGTATACTATGCTACACGTAGTACTCCAACCTAAAATGGCAATAACACTCCTATCAACCTCAAGCTTACTAGTATAAGACTTATACCGAATAATGCCCTCTAATTCTACAGAAATTTGGGCAGCACTTCCTTTGTTTCTACGTACTTTTCCATCTTTTCCAAGGCCCGAATTTATCAACCAACAAGCCACATTTAAGGCACAACCAACAGTTAACCAAAGGGGATTACACACCTAACTGAACGTGTAAAATTCTGCCCCACAATCTATATAAAACAGTCCACAATTAATCCATTATTAAGGGTACAATGTGAAGCCTTTAACACCCTTATTCTTTAGGACTTTCACTAGTCATTTTACTACATAAACATGCATATTAGGGGCTTAATTTCCAGCATTCTAACGCCCCAAAACAGTCCATAAATATGACACAACACGTCTAACAATTCTTGGGCAGTTTCGGCCCTTAACAACAACAACAACATTCCCGAGCCCTTTTCCTTAATCTCTTTTAATCCAATTCTCATTCCAACATGTTATATAGGTTATATAATCTCTCAAAAACAATGTTTCCTTCATTATATAACATGCAACACGTCTAAATAACGACAACAATTCCAACGAATCCAATGGCACAAAATTGTCTCAAATCGTCCAACAATATATCTATCACATACACATCTTATTTTCCATTTCTTCTTTAACATAAATTCATCCCTTAAACATAACAATAAGTAATATTCAATTACTGCAAAGGAAGAAGAATCATTACCTCAATTTTGAGCCTAAAACGTCCAAAATAGTCCGGGGGTATATGGTCCGCAGTTTTCGTTTCGCTCCACTTCTTCAAGTTCCAATCACATACATGTGACCCCTATGAACTTATACACAACTTCACTTTGTATTTTACTTCCAAAAAGTTGATAAAACTTAGGGTTTCACCCTCTCTATTTCTCGGCCCATCATGGTTCTTGGGGTTTAAGGGGTTATCTTGGCTTAGTACTCCATTAGGGATCTTAGTCTTGAGTTTGAGGATTTATCAACAAATATTGAACAATTTTTGGTCTTCCAAAAAGGCCTCTTGGCCGAGAGCAATGTAAGAGAGGGAGTGTGATATTTGGGTAAGTGTTGGCTAAGTCTTGCACTCCCTCTATGTATATAGATACATATCCAAGTAGCAAGACAAGTGGAGTGGGACCCACATGGGCCACTTGTCCACTTGTCTCACAAATATCTTGCGAAGTCTATCAAAATATCTAAGGTCAATTAGTCAAAGTCTTCCAAGACCAAGACAAGTGGGGGGTGCCACGTGTCACCCTAGGATTGGTCCAAAATTATTTCATCTCCCAAAATATCCATATTTGGCCAAAATATCGAAAATCTTGTGGGCCCCACAAAATCGTAAAATTTCCAGGGTGGGCCCCACATGACCAAATCCGAAACTTGTAAATCCAAAACTCCAATATATTTTACAAATCCCATATACCAAATATGAGAATCAAATTCCAACTAATAAACATTTTTCCTTCACGAAGTTCCGATATTTTCCTTAAGAAAAAGTAATTCTTCTTTCTTTCCAAAATTCAAATCTCATTTCCTTACGCACGTTCTCATCTCATTGCCTTGAAATTACGGGGTGTAACACTTATCCAATCTGAAGTTTGACCTTTCAGGTTGTCCGTAGGGTTGATACCTATCTTTTAGAGATTAAATTCTGACTCAGATATCCTTTTCGATTTATCAAGACTTTTGTTATGTCCTGACGACCTCGGAGGAAGTTCGAGTTGATCATCCTCCACCAGGATTTTGGAATCATACCTATTATGTACATCTACGCGCGTTACTGATGGGAATTCTAATAAGTTCTTTTTTTACTTTCAACGAGGCGCTAAAGCTCCTAGGATTTAACCCCTTTGTGAAAGATTCAGTTGTCCATTCATCCGGTACCGGGGTAGGAAGCATCCGTTCATTTTAAAATCTTATCGTAAACTCACTCAACAACTCCGTATCCTTCTGAGCAATTTTGAATATGTCTGATTTTCTTGCTTGGACCTTACGTGCTCCGATATGTGCCTTTATAAGAATTTGTAAGTATTTTTAAACAAGTTAATAGAGTGTTTAGGCAACATAGAGTATCATTTCATTGCCCCTTTGGACAATGTTTCACTGAATTGCTTCACCAACACTGATTAATCTCATCCGGGTGCATGTCATTTCCCTTCACCGCACAAATGTACGAAGTAATGTGCTCAGTGGACCCGTAGTTCCATCGTACTTCAGCAGATCTGGCATTTTGAACTTTTTTGGTATCAACTTCGGAGATGCGCTTAGTGGGAATGTCAACTGAATGTATCTATTCGAGTCTGGTCCCTTCAAGATCGGAGGCCCTACAAGAATTTGGTCTACCCGTGAATTATAGGTTTCAACCTTCTTTCATTAGTATCCAATCTCTTAGTTAAATCTTCGATCATTTTCAAGACCTCCGAGGACTCATTTGTCTCCAAACTAGTGTCATCTTCTTCGATTTGATCCTCTTCTCGGACCCGATCTTCATTCCAGATGGGATGAGTTTCGTCCGTTGCTCTTCTTTTGCAATCGAGTAATAGCGTCATTTTGTTGCTTCAGCATGTTAAAGATTCGAGCCAAATGTATTTCGTCATTTCATGTTTTCTCACGTGACCTTCTGGACCCCTGGGGTGAAACCAAGGGGTTATGCTAATGCTCGCTAATTATTGGATTGACGGGCGGGTTGTTCTTGTTTTTATTATTGTCACTAACCTCAACATGAATCTCGCTAACCATTTTTCAAGTGTTTGGTATCAACCTGTTTTCATAAAATCTCAAAAGAAACAAGTGAAATTTGAGTTTTAACAAATCACCACTATTATTCTTAGCCCTACGGTGGGTGCCAAACTGTTTACCCCAAAAAAGGTACAATTGAAATTGTTAGTGATTTTAAGGATACATGGATTGACTTATAATAAGTAAATGATAATCAATTAACAATAACAACAAATGTAAATGATAAGTAAGAAAGTTCTCATGTAATGTCGTAAACCAAGATGAAACTTCTCAACTAGATTGGTCTGTGCCTCAACTTATTTGCTTCACTTTTGAGCTAATAATGAGTACTTGTTATTATAGTCGCAATAAATAAGATCGTACAAATGTGAATAATGAGAATGATATGTCCTTCCAACATGAAGGTTGGACTCTTTTTATAGCTATGAATACAAGACATTGATGCCCGAGAATCACTCTTAAATTAAATATAATTAATGACAATAGTGATCTCTTAATGAGCAAGGAGTAACGGCTGGCGACATATTCGAAATGGGTACGCGCTGAGCACCTCCGATTCTTCACCCGATGTTAACTAGCTCGGTTGCTATCCAATCTTGTTTCGACCTTCCCTGATGCCCGATGTGGAACTTAGTATCTTCCCTCAAACTCCATACCTAAATCTTGTCACGTGTCATGCCGGTTTTCACCGTATACAAAAATATTTTTAACAACAATATCCAAATATAGCTGACACAAGTGATATTAAATAAAAAAAATGGGAAATTTTTCAAAAATATATAGTCAACACAATACATTGCACTCAAGTAGTCATATTTTCAGTGTACATCCGCATAACCAACATTTTTTTTTTCGCAACAATATTTATACACATTTTTACACTATTGTACAAACTTATAAAATTCTATACAAACTAATATGAAATTGAGTTTCGTCTCCTGCGGACTTTAACCCACGGAAATTCATCTGAAATGACTCAAAAACAACACCTAATAACTCAAATTTTCATTGATTGCCCTCACATTTTAACCACAACTTCAAAACGATGTCCCAAATTAACCTCAGTCATTAACTTATCAAAAAATTCAGCAATTAGAAAATGAGAAATAAGGAAATAAAAAAGTAATGTAAAAAGCATAATATATTTAAGAATTTAAATTTTAAAAAAGAATAGAAAATGATTTAAAATGCATAGATAATAAAAGTAAAACCATAAAGGGGAGAATAAAAGATAACCTTGTTATTACACCATGTAATTATCAGTAATTCTTAACCCCCTTGAAAATTGAAGAGTGTAATTACTATTCCTCAACTTTGTCAAAATTACATGTTGACTAAATAATTACTTTGTCAAAATTACATACTAAAAATATGTAATTACACTATATTACACCCAAATTCAATAACAAAGTAGTTTTCCAAACATGTCCTAAATGTTTAATAAATATTGGTGTTAGTTACAACAACAATAATATATCCATGTAATCCAATAAGTGGGGTCTGATGAAGATTGATGATGATAGAGTGTACGCATACCTCGCTTAAAGTGTCAAAATAAAAATTGAAATCAACTTTAAGGGGGTTTTCTATGTATTTCGCTGTAGTTAAAAAAAAGAATTTTCCAGTAAGGAGCTGGAACAGTTCACATTGTGATGCCATCTTTTAAGTCTAATTAAAGTAAAGATGAAAGTTATTCTTATTAAATTTGTAATGTTGAGAGACTGTCACTAGCACGATAGTGATCTTCTTTATATATTCAAAGCTATTAAACAATTCTCAAAACATCAGACTAAAACATTAGTCACATGGGTTTGTTGCTCTTACGTTGATGAATGGCTATAAATGTTACTGCGATAATGGACATGGAAAAATCCAGAATAATTAATTACTAGTAATGGACAAAAAGCATAAGATTCAACGACAATATCATTAACAATTATCATAGCTGGATATAACGACGAAAGAATGATATAGATGTGTGAATTTCATATCTAAATTAACCCGTCAGGTTAACTGTATCTTTACTTAATTAGCACATGGATTGGAGAAACTTGACCAGAAAACTTTTAGTACATGTTCTGTAATTAGTACATAGTCTCACGTAGAGAGATGAGCAGAGAAATATAAAGAGTTATATTTTTACACTCAATATGTTCTGTAATCTTCTTTCTGATATGAGAGCTTTGGTTCTAACTTAAAAGTTATTTTGTATCATGAACCGGTTCCACGTTCTTTAATGCCAATTCATCTTCCTCTACTCTCTCCCTTTTACCAGGATCTTTTCATTAATTCAGAGTTATATGTCCCATAAACTTGAAATTCTCAAACTATCTTGTTTGGAGAACCCAGATAAGTCAGTTGATGCAGACCCTGAAGATTGGTGATATTGTTGTTAAGGGACTGTCATCTAAGGTTGTGGTAACAACGGGAAGAAAAAAAACGTCTTGGTGAGAAGTTGGCTAACTAGAACTATGACTGAAGAGTCAATATTCCATATTATTGGCTATAATTCGACCAAGTAAAATTGGGAAAGTCTTGAGGATAATTACCTACAAGCTACCAAGGATAAGGAATTTCAATTAAAGCAACAAACTTGAAGTATCAAGAGGAGATCAAAATATGTGGAAGAATACATAAAATAATTCTAAGGAATTTGTAATAGTCTAACCGCTATACACAAAGATAACAAGGTTATAAACTTTGCTAAAGATCTTTGAAACAAATACAAGAGAATTGTTATGCTAGGTAAGACTCCACATCCAACCTTCACTCAGTTTCTAAGAGTTACGATATGAAAGAATAAGATAGTGAGAAGGATCATATTAGATCATGGCGACTTCTTCATCTTTTAGCAAACTTAGTACCTTTCCGAGATGTGACTCGTTCTTGTATTCACTTGGCAGCTCTAGTAGTTTATAGGTTGGGTCGTGACATTTATGTTGGCTGCGTAATCTTTTATTAGAGCTTCATTTTCCTATTCAGAAAGCTACATTAGTGTACTGTGATAATATTAGTGTCGTCTATCTCTCTGGAAATCCGGTCCAACATCAGCGCACTAAACATATCGAGATGGATATTCACTTTGTTTGTGAAAAGATAGCGTGTCTTACATGTCCCTTCAAGGTACCAAATTGCTGACATCTTTATTAAGGGTTTTTCCTTGGTTCTGTTTGAAAATTTTAGGAACAGTCTCAGCGTATGACAACCGTCATCTATGACTGCGGGGATGTGATAGAAACTGTGTTTATATTTGTGTATATTTAGATTACTTACCATATTTTGTAGAAGTCTTGTATAAGAGTAATTAGGATATTAATATTATAGTAGGAATAAGTTTTTCGATAGACCTCTTCATTAATAAAAATAATTAAAGGATTATTTCTTTCAACACGCTTCTACAAGTAATTCCTCCGTCCCCTGCAAGGCTGCAACATACAACAAAAGTGTTAGCCATGAAAAATGCTTTCATCTACCTGAAATTACTTACACAAGGAAATAAGAAACTTAAACTACCCTAGAAAAACAAAACAATTATCCAGCATGACTTCATCTCGGAATGGCAATGGGACATTATCAGTTGTGATTTGGTAGTACTGAAGGTGAATCTCCTAAGATTTACCGTGTCAAGTCCACCACGTTATAACTTGGGTCGAGTACATTACAAGAAAAATAGATTACGGTGACAGTTCATATGTGGCAGAAATGCAAATGTCACATCTTTTTACTAAATTTATGATTTTTCTTGACATTCATATGACGGTTTTTTTAAGTGTCATAAAATTATGACATTTGTGTGACGGTTTTTGTAAGTGTCATTTGTTTATGACGTTTGTGTGACGGGTTTGTGAAATGTCACATAAATAAGTGACTTGTGTTTTAAATTGACCAAAAAATGACGCGTTTGACTGATTAAAACGACACCATTTTTATTATTTATTTAGCATTTTTTAATTCAAATTAAGACCTGCACGATTTTTATTTCTTTTTTAAAATTGTTTTTAATAAAAACAAACTAAACGTTATCGTTTTAACATTATAAATAATAAAAGATCAAAACTCTATAAAAATACTAATTGTCTTTACGCTCACACAATTAGGTTTTGCTTCCCCACTCGCTGATTTGATGTTCTTATTTTATCTTAGCTATTAATCCGAAAAATTTAGGTTATTTGTGAAATAATTTCCACGGATCGTCCTTAGCTCAGCTATTTTGTGAAATTATTTTATCTTAGCTATTTTATCCACTGCCATATCTAATTCCTTTTCCTTATTTCATTTTCACGATAGTCTCGTTGCTTCAACACTTAAAGTTAAGTAATTGATTATTCTTAATCGACAAAAGTGAAATGAGAATAGGCCTTAACAAAAGTTTAATGAGAATAGGCTAATTGGGTATCACTTTTGAGAGCCCTTTTGTGAAACCAGTTCCTTTACTCTTTTTGAATGAATTACAGTAGTAAAGTAATCTGGTGGAAGGGGTCCATAGAAAAAAAATGGGCTTCTTTTTTTTTTCTATTTTTCGTTTTAACTCACACGGCTCCTAAGTGATAAAAGAAAGAAAAACCCATTTTTTTTATTACCTTCCGTCTATCGCCCATTTTTTGTTCATAAGATTGACACAGGGTCCCTTGACTTGCCAAAAGGTTTCCAGTAGTAGCAGTTCTAAGTTTCTTTTCTTTTCTTGCTGGAAAGGAGCTGAACTTACCTAAAGGCCGGAGCTTCATGGGTGTTGCCCCGTTCCCCAATCAGATGTTTGGATGTGAGAAATCAATGGCACCGGGGGAAACTCGGTCCCTTTGAGAAAAATCCTAACGTCTCTATCGTCCTTCTATTTTTCAACAACATTCGTCATTAATGGCCAGTGTACGATTTCCTTCCACCTCTCTCAGCCGCTCCTCAGCCATGAACAGGTAAGCTTGTGTTCTTTTTCTCCTTTTGCTTTTCCAGTCAAACAAGGACGAAACCTTAATGAGTTTTGTCCGTTTGTCCTCGAGTTCTATTGGTTTCGATTCAATCTCACATAAAAGGAACCCCTTGGATTCATCTTTATGGAGTTGAAATTTCTAATTTTTACAACTCAGATTTCGAGAAAAACCCCTAAGATCTTCAAAATTTAAGAATTTTGACATTTGCCTAAACTCTAGCCCTCGATAAGTTTAACACCTCTAGGACAAACTTATGTCATGTCAAGTTGTAGCCTCTGTTGCATTTCATACTCAGAATAACTTATGGTCTCATTAAGTAAAACATGTACAAGGCAATTCAATACTGAAAATGGCAGGATACCAATTTCTTAGTTTGGTGAGGTTATACAGGTGTACAGTGTACTTTGTGTTTCAATTGGGATCAAACAAAAGGATAACATATTGGTTGTTACTGATTATTTATTATTACTCTATCCATGTTTTGTTTTCATTAGTGAATATTTTGTTACTCAATATCGCATATTCATTAAACTTTTAGAGTCTTGTAGTTGTATGGATTCTGGAGTAATTTCAATTATCAAGAACTATCCCTATACTTCTCCTCACTAACTATCCAGTTTAAGGCACATTTGCAGGACGCTGATTGAAACAGTCTATCGTCAACTTCTCTGTTTTTCTCTGTCGCATGCTATGATTGGATGTAGTAGTTTTATCTTCAGCCTGGTGATTCTATTACTATTTGATTGAACAAGAGTAAGGTAATTAGATCAAACATGCGAGAATCATTCATAGCAATAGGATGACACAGTCTTACTGATATGTCCATGTGTGAATTCATATTCATCTAATTCTCATTAATTCTGTAGTTTCTGGAAATGTAAAATTTGTTTTTCAGTAGTTGTGAAACTAAATGTTTGAATTGAGCAAAACATGTACAAGGCTATTTTGAATTTTGGATTGAGAAGGAATGGAAGTTGTGCACATGAGATGTTCGACAAAGTGTTTGAGAGAGTCGTACAAGGCGTACCAAAAGAAAAGAGTTGAAGAAGTTGATGAGAGGTTGAAGTTTGAAATCAGAACAATGTGCACATGACTTCAAATCTGTCGACAAGCATACTTGGTTGCAAGTAAGTGACTTACTCTGTTAGTTCAATTTGATTATTTTGTGAAAACAGAATAACATGTTTTTTTTCCATTAAAAATGTAGGAAACCATAGTAAGTACGGCGATTCTGAGGCGATTTTCAGGCGTGATTTGGTGGCTGGTTGAATGACAAGTATGGTCGGTGAAATCGATTCTTTTAGCAGATATCTTGTTCTTTGTTGGTGCGATCGTCATGGCACTTGCCCCAGTACCTTGGGTGATAATTATTGGAAGAGTACTCGTCGGTTTAGGAGTTGGAATGACTTCCATGACTTCACCACTTTATACCTCGAAAGCTTCCCCGGCTCGGATTAGAGGAGCTTTAGTTAGCACGAACGGTCTAGTATTTACGGGATGACCATTTCTTTCGTATCTTATCAATTTAACATTTACAAGGGTAATAACACACGTTGAAACTCTTTTTGAAGTTTTTCGTCAATTGGAAATGTTCCTTTTTTGGACTGTTTTAACTGATTTGTCTGTATCACTTTTAGACAAAAGGAACTTGGCGATGGATGCTTGGCGTAGCTGGTATTCCTGCTCTTATTCATTTTTTTCTAATGATATCTCTTCTTGAGTCGCCTCGATGGTTGTATAGAGTGGTAGGCCGATGACCTCTTTAACCTTCTCAGTTTTAGCCATTCTCTCGTCATTGCCACGATTAATTGTCATGTCTGTTGACTTCTCTGCAGGGCAAGAAAGACGAAGTTAAGACTATCTTAGAGAAAGATATATCCCGCTCATGAAGTAGAAGACGAGATGAGAGCTTTGTACAACTAGCTGGATCAAGACAACATTACCTCTCTCACTCATAACATCCGGTCGCTGGCTCAAAATTTGCCTCAGACCCTTATACAAGTCCAAGACATGCACCAGTTACAGAACTTCGTGGATAAAATGAAAAATGTCGGTGACGTGCTTAATGTTTCTATAAGAAAGTATGGTGATCTCCATCTGCAAGTTTCTACTGCCCTAATTACACGTGGTCTTTGAGTTTGGAAGTCGGTTGTAGGAGAACAAGCGCAGAGTCCAACAAATGATCAAAATTGAGTGCTCGATCGGCGGCGAGAATAGAGGAGATCTGATAGCGGTGGCGTAAAGCATTTCTTCAGAGTCTTGGTCATCAAGTAAAGCTTGATTGCACTTTCTATGGATCGCCACAGGTGCTTGCTTATGATCGTATTTGATTCTTCATTCCATGAGCACATCAAATAGATAAGGCAATCGATCTGCGTCGCGGCCACTGCCTCGACTGGTTCGGTTGAAATGTCACTAAATTATGATTTGTATTTCTCTGGCTTAGTAGTACGTTTGGTAGTTAACCTTCCTATATTCCTTGTCGGTCTTGTTAATACGGTCATAGCTGAAAGCATCAGTCACCATAACATGGATTATAGCGTCCTCTCTGTATAATTAAATGAAGACTTGATTATGTGGATTCAACTTTTGGTCATACAGATTCTAGCAATTCAATATATATTTTTGGTGTTATTTAAATTTTTAGTCAATTTCATTGGTGCACTCAATTTGCAATATTGAAATTAAATTGTCAAAAAAACGCCAAATTTAATTCTCCCGCCATATTAAAATAAATTATTAATTTAATAGAAATTTAAAAAAATCAAATCAAAATTTAAATTTATGTGACATTTGTGTGACGGGTTCGAACCGTCACATGTCGTGTGACGGTTCAGAACTGTCATCTGTTTGTGACATTTGTGTGACGGGTAAAAATCGTCACATGTCCAGAACCGTCATCTGTTTGTGACAGTGACAAAGATGATACTTACAGGAACCGTCTTCTTAAGGGTTAGATGATGGTTTTTACCCGTCACCGTAGGGTGTTTTTATTGTAGTGGTAGTGTCAATCTGCATTAACCCAATTAGGTAAGCACGGTACCAAGTTCAATCACCCCAGCTCTATGCCTTTCCTGGTCTTTTGGATAAGATCAATTGCAGCATTGTTCTTATCATTTGTGGGTCATCTGTTCACATTATATTAGCTTCAACCCACCCCAGTTTCTCAACTCATAACTGGATAACATCATTTTTACTGCTGCTACTAAAAGGGAAGACTGCAGGTTCAGAAACAACCATGTTCACAAGATTTACTAATGACAGCACTTCCCAGCACCATCATGCAAGTGAAACCTCCAAATAACAATAAAATAGCACCAATAATTATGCGCAAAGTCAACCAGGTAAGCAGCATTGGGGAGACGAGATTCATGGAGTCTGTATTAGTAACAAGCAATTACGAATCAATTTTTGTAAGAAATCAAAGTGATTATGATGCAATTATTCCAATAACATTTCCTGGTTTTTAGGTAAATATTCTGGCATACAACATCATGTTTAATATGCACCAAATGACCACAGAAAGAAACATGGGACTTTTCCCCCCAGTTTTTGGGGATAGGAGGACCAACTTTTATCTCAACTTGTGGCAGGAAGATACACCCTTATGGTGTCTTTCATGGTAATTTTCCTCCTACAAGTAGGACATTTACCCTGAGCAGCTATGGAAGCCTTGATGCAAGCCTTGCAGAAGATGTGACCACATTTTGTTGACATCTCCTCTACTAAGGTTCCCATGCATACTGGACAGCTAAATGTGGATTCAATTGGCTTTGGTGGTATTGCACTCTGTGCAGTGACTGCCTGGCATCAGCGACGAAGAATAATATAAATCATGAATAAAAAAATTACATAACAGACTTAAACAGGACGCATGCACTGATAAATGGAAGTCCCTGAAGATGACACCAATAATTAGGTTAACAATGCCATATGAAAAGAACTGATTCCAATAGAACCAAGGACTTGGAATAAGACATTTCTAATGATGGATTCAGACTGAAATCAAGGAACATGCTGCTATGAAGTAAACAACTTCAAAAAACTAACAAGTGTACGCTTGAAATTAGAAGCTAAGAAAGAATGCAACTAGTTAACAAGGCCACAAAATTATGCGAAAAAATACATTGGCCTAGAGTTCAGCTTCTACATTACACCAAATGTTTTACTCTCCTTTTTCGAGCTGCACACACCTAAGATAATGGCAATTGATATAATGGAGCTAGCTAACAAGGCCATAAAACTATGTAAAAGGT
Organism: Przewalskia tangutica; assembly: GCA_029844215.1. NCBI lineage: Eukaryota > Viridiplantae > Streptophyta > Magnoliopsida > Solanales > Solanaceae > Przewalskia > Przewalskia tangutica. The sequence continues at coordinate 44,483,810 of CM056723.1, read as the reverse complement.
ACATTGGCTCGAGTTGAAGCTTCTAGACTACACCAAATGTCTTACTCTCCTTTTCCAGTCTGCACACATCTAAGATAATGACAATTTATAACATATATAATGGCCAGAAAGAAAGGCAAATAACACAAGTCAAAGGAAATAAATAAGAGATCAAACCAAACATCCTTTGTCACAAAAGACAAATCAGAATTATGTTGTGAACACTAGTGGCAATAGATTCTTTTGAAATTTTGAACTTCATGAATAAAACTGAAAAAGGGTATCACTTGAACAAGAACGCTCCTATTTTATAATTTTTTCCAATAAGTGATAAACAAGAATATTCGTGTTGTAAAGAACATTCAACACAGCATAAAAACCTCATGTAGTTACCTTTAAGCTGCTATTTACCTCTAGGTTTATGTAAATGTCGCCAGTTAATGTTGACTGATTGGTTGAGACTCTTGTGCGCTTGTTGCGACTGTTAGACTTAGGCAAACCATCCTCTGCAATAATTAAAAGCCAATCAGACCAATCTCAAGGGACGCAAATGAAATACGCAAATAATTAAAAGCCAATCAGACCATCCTCTGCAATAATTAAAAGTCAAAGTCAAGCTTTCCAAGGAGAAAGAAGTGCCCAATATGGTATTAATCCAACTGCTCTAATGCTGATTCAGAGAATCATATCACGTGCCTCAATTGTCCATATAATCCCATGGTACTTACATCGCCTCCCATTTCCCCCCATATGCGAAAATAACACAAAAAATACATCAGTATATTACGTAAGTACTGGCAGAAGTCCACTATGCGTCATCAAGATTCATGCTGATGTTAATTTTTAGGTCATTCATCTTCCCACTTGGCATTTAATTTCAATAATAAACATCAAATTGATTCTCCATTCCATCAGAACATAGATATATATAATGAAGACAGTATCCTACATTTAATCGGCATCTTCAAGGAAATAAGAGGTTTTACAGTTCCCTGCAAATCTAATAGATTGAAAAATAACCCTCCGTGACAGCAGCAGCTAAAATAGAGTTGTTAAACATAACAGAAGAGGGAAATCCAGATACACCAGTACAGGGAACAAAGGGGGGTATATCCGCGGTGCTTCTTACTAAGAAGTTTTGATATCTAGAGCAAGAGATAGTTTTAAGGCAGAAAATGAGCACATACGATCTACAGCTGTAACAGCTTTTAGGAGAAGAGAAAATTACCAGAGTCCTCATCAACAAGGATAACCTGTCCACGGGTCCTCATGGAGCTGTTTTTCGCCTAGTGAAAAATAATAAAGACCTCTATTAGAATTAGTCGCAAGGTTGAAATAGCAGTGCAATCACAAGATAATGCACCACCAAACAAATTACAAAGGGAAAGCATTGGAGTTGGATAGTGGAGCATACTTCTGCAAGTTCCCTTGGGGAAGATATTATTATCACAGCATCATCAAGGGCCTCAACATCAATCAGGGCAGGTGTCGAAGAAGCACCTCTTTGTGCAGGTGGCACATCCCCAGGAACAACATGACTTGAAGTTCCTTCCTGATCTCTATTATCAGATGGGGGTGCAACGTTTAGATCTACATCCAGTACCGTCTTCCTTCTTGAGTGATTCCTTGTATACCTAATCGGATGTGCCCTTCTGTCTTGGGTGCTCATTCTATGATTGCATGTGCTTCCCAAAAGCAGCTTAGAACTTATAGCTCCTAAGACGATGCCAAACAAAAGTACACAATCGGAATAGGAAGGACTGTAAATAAACTTGGACCAACTAAAGGTGTAATTCCATCAAAACCTGTCATCCCAAACACCAATGCATAAGGAAAAATAGAAACATTCTTCATGCATTTAAGGTTCCAAAATGCACTGTCACGTAAGCTCTTGATAAATTTGTTAAAAGAACAGATGGATGTAACCAAGAAGTAATAGATGAATGGAATTAGTATTTAACGCACATATTCATCCTGATGTGCCACCATATCTATGGAAAAAGAAAACAAAGAGACAGCCAACTCGCCCTGTGATTATGATACACAAGCCATATTCGAGCACTTAAGTTGATGACTTGATACTGAGCACAACAGAATCAAACAGCTTTGCTTTAAGCATAAAAAATTCATCTAGCTTACCCATATCAGGTTCAAATTTCAAAATTGGTCTCACATATCAAACAGACATATATCTCATTGGATATGGTCATGAAATCAACATTAGCATCACATACAATCTTCAACTATAGCAGAACGGCGGAGACTTTTCACCAAGAGGGGAAAAGAGGGGGTTGCTACTAATTAAATTTAGTGTCTCTTAGTGGCCGTCTAAGTTGCGCGGACTCTCCATTTTGGATGCCGCGTCCGGATACGGGTGCGGGAGGACTTATGACGGGATACGGTCAACCAACTTCATACCATCAACAAACTTCGGATACTTTGACAGGAGTACATTGAGAAAGGGGAAAATTTAGATTTTGATTTCTCAAATTAAAGATTAAATGAATTTAAGACAAGGAAATGACATACCTTCAATAGTATAACATTTTTGCCTCACTTTTTCTGCTTAGAATTTAAGGGTGATTTAATAACATTAGAATTTAAATTAAAATGTCTTTTTGGTTTAAAATACCCCATTGACTACGAGTGGCTGGTCTATGACTCGGTGGTGAATTCTCGGGATACGTGACGGACTGGCCGGCAGTGGGCCTGCTGGCCCAACACGGTGAGTGGCTGATCCCGAGACTGGAGCAGTTTCGGTATTGGGCTGGATAACTGGCCCAACAATCGAGGCTGGCCCAGTGACTGGACTGTGAACTTGGGCTGGGGACGGTACTGGAGCTGAGAATGACCAAGCACGCAGTGGGCCCACTGGTGGATTTTGGGTGCGGAACATGTCCAAAAAATGGTGAATAATATACGGGGATATACCATCATCCAAAAAATTATACGAACTAGGAACGTGATTACTAAGCAAACGAAAATTGAGACTCATCAAATATAACATGGCGACTAATGATGATTTTATTAGACGATAAATCAAAATATTTATAACCACGATGATTAGACGGATAACCCAAAAACACACAAGGGGTAGACCGGGCCTGAAGTTTGTTAATTGTGGTGGACGAAAATAAATAAAAGAGTAACATAAGCACCCAAAGACCCTAAGATGTGAATACGAAGAAGTCTTATTATATAAAATTTGAAGAGATGACGAATAGGTCAAACTTTTGATATGAAGAATATTAAAAAGATAAGTAGTCATTTGTAGAGCATGATGCCAAAACGTAGGGGGTACGGAAGCATGAAACAATAAAGTTCGGACAATGTTGTTAATGGTACGAATTTTTCGTTCGGCTTTCCCATTTTGAGAAGACGTGTGATGACAAAAAAACAAAAATTGATCCATTATTAGCACAAAATTCTCGAAACATTCCATTATCATATTCTTGTCATTATCACATTGGATATTTTTCATTTCCCGTTCGAATTGGGTTATAATGAATGCTCTAAATTTTAAGGTGGAATAAAAACTTGAGATTTTTTCGCAATTGAAAAAATCCTAACTTGTTAGAATAATCATCCAAAAATAAAACGTAATAACGACAGGAGACGTCCATAGATCGCTATGAATAATATCAAATGGCATTAGAGTATGAGAATTAGAGTCTACAAACGGCAATCTAACAATTTTCCCTAAAGAACAAGATTGACAATTCGGAGTACTATGCGTACGGCGTACCCTTACAAATACCCTTACAAGAAATAAATTTATTTTTATCTAAGGAAGACAAAATAGACGACCCCGGATGACCTGAACGAGCATGCCACAAGGAAGGAGCAAGGGCGGCAAACGTAGATGGCAAGGCTTGACTCGAAAGACCGAAACTAGGTGTGATCGGATAAAGATCTCCCCTACTATCTAGATTCCCCGTCTTCTTGAAATCCTTCACAAAAAATCCAAACGGAACAAATTCAACAGAAACATAATTATCAATTGTGAATTTACGGACATTGTGGGATTTTCACTGGGTATGTTGTTGTTGTTGTAATTTACGGACATTACACTAAATTTTTAATCAATTTAGGGGCATGAATGATATATTTCAAGATAAAAGGTGGATGGGGTAGAGATAGTTTTATGACCATAACCACGAATTGGAATAGAATTAACATTACCAACAATTATGTCACGAGGGTTGCTCAAATTGGAATATTACGAGAGAGTACCTTCATCGAACGTCATGTGGGTAGTCGCACCGGTGTCCATGTACCAATTTGGGTCCGATGGATTTATTCCAAGTGTGTGCATAGCCGTCTCAATATCGATTGGAGAGGTCCGCTGCATGATGGGCCTGAGGAGTCCGGGGCCCAAGCACACCGGCTTGCTGCCCCGACCCATAACTAGGGCGAAATCCACTGCTGGGCCGATAACACTGCTGGGGCGAATCGCCACCAATACACCGCATCAGACGCTGGGCCGTAGGTTGTTGGGCCATCGCCCAGTGCCTGCCGGGCATGGCGGGACCGATGGGCGATGGCCCATCAGCCGACTAGATGCACCACTTGCACGGCGATTGTCGCATTTACCCCCGCGGTTTTTGCCATTATGTTTCCGAGTATTCTTGCCACTACCGTGAGCACGGTTTTGGCCCGAATTTTCAACAAAACCCGGAGAATTTGTGGAGGACGTCATCATGACTACGGGACTAGCACCGGTAGCCACCTTTTAGCCAAGCTGATTTCTTCCAAGGTAAGCATGGAGCGGGCTTGATAGAACTTCGGGAGAGGAATTACTTTGACGAAGGATAGTTCCAAAACAAGATGATCGTCACTAACGGGCGCACCAACGTTGCGGAGTTGGTCCGCCAATTCTTTCAACCTTTTGCAATAAGCTGAAACGTTTGGGAAATTTTCCATGTTGACGTGGGAAAATTCCTACTCAAATGTAACAGCTCTGGAGTTCTGATTATCTTGGAATATGTCACTCAACCTATCCCAAACAGCCTTTGACGTAGCGTCCGGCTCAATAATCGTTTGCAACAGGTCAGTAGAGATAGTGGAATAAATCCACTGAAGGACAGTGGCATCAAGAGTCGTCCACGACTTAGGATCATCCTCGCGTTTTGGCACCTCCATATCCTCAAGAGTCGCGGGGATGATGTGATGGATGACTTGATGCGAACGCACGTGAATTTTGAACAGTTCGACCCACGTCGCATATTGGACATTTTCTAGTTCAAGAACAAGTAGGATGTTATTCTTGATGTTAGAAACTGCAAGGGCAGAAAGAAATAAGTTCTTAGATGTAGACATACTGATAGAACAATATGTGATTGAGGGATTTTGAAGAAAGAAATTTAGGTTTGGAGAACACAAGAAATTACGAAAACCGAGACAATATGGCACGGAATATTTGGCGGAAGCCTGGAGAAAAAAACCATCTAGACTTGTGATACCATGAAAGAAATAATCCCTTGATTATTTTCATTAATGAATGAGAATATATACGAGAATCGTATTCCTATTTTAATCTCAAAACTCTATTCTACTTGTACATGAAACCTATAATTATGGTAAATATACAATTCTAATTATGGTACAAATATACATAAAATAATATGACCAAACATTGACCAAACCGTGATATACATTTAATGTATATCACGGTATTAACCTTATTTAACATATTTTTTATAATTTTTAATACTCGTATCATACCGGTATAAATACCCTGAATCTTAAAATTTAGATTTTGTCGGATCCGTATCGATACCCGCACCCGAGTCCGAGCAACTTAGGTGGCCGTTTGTCCATGAACATTTTTACATTTTTCCGGAGTTGAATTCCAAAAATCATGTTTGGCCATAAAATTCCGGAATTTAAAAAACACCAAAAAGTTATTTTCACTTTTTCACTCCAAATCACTCGCAAACAAGAACAACTCCAATTTGTATTCATTGGCAAACACAACTCCAATTTCTAAATACCATTTTTCACTTTAAAAAGAAAAACTAATTTTTTTCCAATATCCAATTTTCATGGCCAAACAGGCCCTTAATACTTAATCAATAAGTTATACTAAATTATTATTATTTTTTATTTTTTTTTAAAAGAGTAAAACTTAACTTAATCTGGACTTGTTTCTTTCAACTCGGATCCAATCAAATAGAAAAGTAATAATTTGAAAGTGAAATATTTTTCCCAAACCGGTAAGGTTACACCATTAAGTACATAATTCCAAAAACAAACTGCAAATTTGGTGAGATTATCCGAAAAATCGCATACAACTGTAGCAACAATAAAATCCAGTATAAACTTCTACTTGAGATAAAATAGTTTTCTAGTACAAGGGAAAAATTGGAAGTAAATAGAGAAGGAACAAAAGACAACGACTTTAGCCAAATCAACCGATCAAAACACAGATAAACGGAAGAAAATCAACAAAAAGAGAGGATGGGTAAAGAAATCGAACCAAAAATTTGGCAATCGATTTTGAGGACCGTGAAAGAGAAATGGTTAGGTCAAAATTTGGGATTGCTCATATGTGTTGTGTCCTTTTTTATTTTCTTTTTTTTGTCTGCACTATTCGATGACACGACAGGTGTGTGTGAACACGAGAAAGAGGTGACACGCCTCTCCATGGTTTTGAGCATTGTGACCTTGTAGCACATAAAACGCTTTCTTTTGCTCCATTACTACTTTTTTGCCCTCTGACTTTTGATTAACGATCATATTTGCCCTCTGACTTTTGATTAACGACCATATTTTCCCTCCTTAAAATATGATGTCAAATATACCCTCAATGTTAACAAAATTGTCATATATGCCCTCTGTTGGACGAAAATTATATGTGGATGATCCACGTGGAGGGTGGGACCCACACCAAACCTCACACACTTCTTCTACTCCCTCCCTTCTCCGTGTGTCGCTGCTCCAGCGAGGAGCTCCAGCTCGGTGAATCGGAGCATCCAAGCACCGCCATTTTCGACGAGCTGCCGCCATTCACCCCACTACCCAAACCACCGTTACCACACCACATCGCCACCTCACTGCTTCAACAACCAAACGACCCTTTTTTAAACTCAGATATGTAAACCAACCACTCCGACCTCCAACAACCGCCACTCATGTACCACCGCTCCGACCTCCACCAACCACTGCCGACCTTCACCCCACTACCCAATACATATCTGGTTTCCATCGTCGACGAGCCCCCGCCGCCGTCGCCATCGTCGACGAAACTTGTTCGAATTTTTGCTGAGTTAACTAGGAAATTTACAAATATGATTTTTGTCAAAAGTTTACAGTTTAGTTGCTGAGTTATCTAGAAAAGTTTTTGCTGAGTTTCGTCGACGTTGTCGCGCCCTTTTTCGGCCGCGGCATTCTAAAATAGCGAACCCTGCTTAAATAGAAATGCAAAATGTTAGAAAATAAATAATAAAATGCTAAAAGGTTTAAAAGGGTTTTAAAAATGCTAAAAGGATGCTAAAGTTTAAAAGGGTGCTAAAATGCTAAGGGTTCGCGGAGTCGCCACCTAATTAATTTGGGTGAATTAGGACACCTAAATGTTTAACTAGTTTAAAGTAAAACATTAACTCCATTTTATGGTCTGCTAAACTTAGTGAGATTCTGGGTAAGGGTTCTTTATTAATCTAGAGGAAGGGTTAGGCACCTCTAAGATCCGCTAACTGCGGTTGTCCTGCCAAACCTAGGGTAATTATTATATTTTAAAAAAATGTAAAGTAAAAGATCTTCCCGCTTAATAAAATGCTAAAAAAAATGTTAAAATGTGCTTAAGTCTAAAAAGGGGAAAAAAGTGCTATATGCGAAAGAATACTAAGAGGTGCTAAAATATTAAGGGTTAAAGACGCTTAACAAAAGTGCTAGCAATTTAAAAGTGCTGAGTGTAAACAAAGTAATGCTAGGGTGCTTAAATATTAAAGGGGTGCTAAGGGATTAATTTTAAAAGTAAAGGGTGCTAAAAGTAAAGGGTATTTTAAAGACTCTCGCTCAAATAAAAGGTTAGACGATAAAATGCTAAAATGCTAAAAGATGTGCTAAAAAATGCTAAAGGGTGCTAAATGCTAAAGGTATTAAACGCCGAGGAGTGATTTAAAGTGCTAAAAGGGCTAGAAATGCTAAAGAATGCTAAGAGGGTGCTTTATGGACTAATTATGTGTTCATGCCAAAGTTATTTATGAACTAGTTAGGTATACTGCTAGCTAAGTTAATCTTGCTTAACCTGCGCGTAATAAAAATGCTTAAGATGATTTTTTGTTGAGAGTTTAGGAAGACATTTATTATGGGTTTAATAAGAAACAAATTGTTGATTTTATAAGGCAAGTTAAATCATTTAGATTGCTTTGGTAAAATTTAGATATAATAATCGTAAAAGATGCGCAAAGTAGAAATGCGTTTCCAATTATAAATTACCTTCCCCTTATGCGTTCGAAATGCTAATTGCTCTTGGTTTCCTATTAATTACAAAGTTATAAATTACAATAACAAATAAAGTAAGATAAGGAAGAGATAAGAGAGCGAGGATCGGCGGATGACCGTCTATTTGTTTTCTAGGAATTGCCAAGAGGGCTCGATGGATGTATGTGCATGCCTTTATGTTTGCCACGACGAGTCTCGTTATGAGACTCTTTGTTGCTCCGGTGCGTGCCATGTAAAAAAAAAGAAGATAAGGAAAGGATTAGAAAATAGCCCAAGTTTTGTCAGATAATGAACAAATACTGATATAAATTTAAACACATAAATCAACTCGTTTTTACTGTTCACCAGACCAAACAGGCCCGCAATATCAATCGAACAGTTTGGTAGGAAATTGGGCATTTATTTCAAGCTGGCTTAATAAAAAAAAAACGTGTTGCTGGGCTCAAAGTCCCAACAATTCAGTTAACGGGCAAGGATGGGCCACTGATTATATGAACAGGAAGGGACAACAAATATTACAATTAGCCAATATCTAATTATATCTTCTTATAACAAACCAAATGTTAGTTCTCCATGACTAACTGGGAAAGACAACAGGTCCATGCGGTAAGAAAACTCAATGACTTAATGTAAATTGGACTTAATCAAACCATCGACATAAATATACAATATGCAAGACAAAGAAGGATCGATATCGCCAAATATACTAATCGCATATTCTATGTTTTGAGATATACAAAGACATATTACCCTTCTATACAATCGATGAATACTTTGATTTCCATATTTCATATATCTTGGAATATCACGGTGCGTCATGGAATGATATAATCTTTTCAGGAGATTAAAAAAAAAACAAGAAGAAACACCCCACATATCAATAGGATGCTTGGGAGAAAACATAAAAGGGCAAGCAGCAAAGCAAATAGATTGGGATCATTTTACACTCATACTCAAGCCAAACTAATGAGAAGCCAACCTATGGGACAGAATCTAATCAAAGGACAGAGAGCAGACACATATTATTTTGGTAAGAAAGTTAGGCAAGATAAGTATTATAAAAGAACATGGACGTTTCGACCGAACAAAGATCAAGTCAACTCAATCCTATTCCTACATGCTCATGTGAGTTTAAACACATACATGATCTAACTATTATAACAGTCAGGAGTAGTAAGTCTGATAAGAGACGCACGTTTCGTACAAAGAAAAACCAATTCTTGCATTTAGCACAAAACAAATCATCGCAAAATGGTCCCCAAACCAACATTTTCCACATCATATTATAACTAAACAAATCTCATATCATACACCAAACTTGTTAACTCGGTTTACTGATTACACGACTAACCTAACATTTTGGGCATTATACTACTCGACCCTTTACAAATAGCAAGAACAAACTCACAATAAACACATTAACCAACTTAGCAATATCTAAGTGACTCCAGCATAGTCAATAACTCTTGCACTGACAAGGTCGAGTATTATATCCATCAGAACAGCTTGCAGGTTAAACAAAAGACAAGACTTCATATTCTTGTATTAAGTTATGATTCCAGATAGTATTATGATACAAGAAAGCATTCGAGTTCATCTTCTGACTAAGTTATGCGATTTTCTTGCCAACATGCATTCCTAGGTGTAGCAAAATGTTAACAGTAAGCGCAAGACATCGTATAATCAATTTTAAAGCTAAACATGACTAAACAACAAAAATATGTAAAAGCACATAAATCACAGAAATGAACTAGAATCGAAAAGGAGTTGGGTTTACCTTCTCCGGGCGACAGGCGTATCAAGTCCTCGGTCAATCGACGGGTTTGGTTTGCGATGCGAATAGAAGGGTGGTTCGTCATGGATTTTTTTTGCTAAGATTGGGAGAAGGGGATTCGGATTACCTATTCTTGAGATGCTGGTGGCCTAGGTACTGAGTCCCCTAATTCCCGATGCCTGTGCTACCGTCTCTGTTCTCTGTTGCTCGCCATTGCTCGATGCCTTCGAAGTCGCTGCTACGCTAAGGGTTCTTAATCGCGTCGATCGCTGCTGGCGAGAGTGTCCTCGATCCCTGTTTCTATGTTATGGGTATGCTGCTCTCTTCTCTGTCCCCCCTCTATCGATGCCTTTGCATGCTCTTATATAGCCCCCCCATTGAGTTCCAAGTTAGGTAAACTTTGATGCGATTCTGGACTGATATGCCTGTGATTTTGGTGCTGATTCGATGAGATTTAGGTTTGAAGGGATTTGGTTAGGTTATGGTAAGAGGAGCTGTCTGGGGTGCGTGGGTAAGGGGAAAGCCCCGGATTCTCGCGAGAATCGGCCGAAGTGTGCGCTCGCGCGATGTGTTTTAGGTTAGGGTTTCGCAGGCCGCTTTTTTGTTGAGCACGATGGAGTCCATTCTAGTCTTAGGGTTTTTATTTTTTTGTTTTGGTTTTTGCTTTGGGGGATGGGCGTTTAGGGTAAGGTATAGCTGGCAGGGGCGGGTGGGCTTTCGGGTGGGCCTCGCGGTCGCGTCGAGTCGGCCGATCGGGTTCACGTAAGGTTAATTAGGGTATTAGTTCTAGGTATTAGTTAGTGATAAATTAATTAATTCTAGGAGTTAATTTTAGGTATTTAATTAGTGTTAAATTAATAACATAAATTGCTTATATTATTTAGGTGCTTTATTAAAATTATTACAAGAATAAAATTGGCGTGCTATTTAATTAATGCTTAATACTTTAGAATGTGACGCTATTATTTAAAATCTTATTGTTATGCATTATTGCGAAGTTAAATTAAAATTGCATTGAGTTTATATTAAATTACTTAAATGCTGAATGCAAGTACGATATTTAAGAATCGTTTAAAGCTTTATAAATGCGGTGCTATTAAATGCATATATCAGATTAAAATTGATTTTAAATTACAACTGATTACTAATAAATGCGGCTATGCTACCTGACACGACGTTATCGCTAAATTATTTATTTTATGCATTTATTAATTATTTAAGAATTACGACAAAGCTTAAAGTTAATTAGCGCGAGACTCTAAGTGCTTAAAACTCTACGTAAGACGCGATGTCATTATTCAATTAATTATTTATGCCTGTATTTAATGTTTTATTCGCTGCATTTTATTATAAAAATCCTAAAAAATTGTTTTACAAAATTAGTGTAATTTTATGGTTAATGGCTGGACGGGAGGGTCAAAATTGGGTGTCAACAGATGTCCCTCTTTGTATGGAGATGATGGAAGAATCTTCGGACAAAGACGTTGACTCATAGCCAATTTTGTCTCGATCTTCGATTGCAAAAATCTTTGGCGGTAGACGCGCCGACGCAAGAAATCAAAATCTGCCCGATGTCGAGTTATGGCGACATTGGGTTACCATGGTCGAAACACTGTGGCGCTAACGCGGACTCAAATTTGTCCCGGTCGAGTTATGACGACACTGGGATGCCATGGTCAAAAACAGGGCGGGCTAACGCGGGCTCAAAATTTGTCCCAGTGTCGAGTTATGACGACACTGGGCTATGGTGTAAAGAGTAAAATAAAATAAACGGCTTGAACACGGGTGTCTTGCTATGGCTTGTGGTCTTTGGGTTCTACGGTGATGTGAGCGAGTGACCGACGCTGAGGTCGCTTCGCCGATCGTTGGGAAGGTTGGCCCAACAGCCGGTTATTTGTAGAGAAAATCCACGTTATGCTCCGCTGCTGCATGCTAAGACTTGAACAAGCGGTTAGTGCATAATTGCTAAGGCAAAATAATTTTAAAAACAATGTAATCGTGAATAGAAAGGTTATCCCGCAAAACGCGATGCTGTTGTGTTGATGCGATGTTGCGAACGCCGTGATTTCCGCCTCGCACGCACGTGTTGCGATTGTGAACGCGTATGTCGCCCTGCTGCAATTGTCTCGTGTACTAAAGCTCAAGAAAGAGTTAGTGCATAATCGCTAAGACGAATAATAAAGCATGCGTAGAAATGCAATTTCGGAGTATAGAAATCGCCCTGCGTGATATCGCGATGATGGCGTCGCTGCGGACTTGTTGTCCGATAAGCGCCGCTTGGACATGTTGTTGGCGTCGTTGCGTAGACTTCTTTGTCCGATAACGCTATTGCTCGGACGTATTCTTCTTGGCGTCGTTGCGTGGACTTGCCGCGCCGATAACGCCGTGTCCGACGACGGGCGCCGGGCGTCGTTGCGTGGATTTGCCGACACGTCGTTATGCGGGCGTGTTCTGCCGGGCGTCGTTCGTGGACTTGCCGACACGTCGTTGTGCGGGCGTGTTGCCGCCGGGCGTCGTTGCGTGGACTTGCCGACACGTCGTTATGCGGGCGTGTGTTCCGCTTGGCGTCGTTGCGTGGACTTCCGATTACGTCGTTGTTGCGGGCGTGTTCTTCGCCGGGCGTCGTTGCGTAGACTTCTTTGTCCGATAACGTCGTTGCATGGACGATGTTCTTCCGGGCGTCGTTGCAGACTTCGTCCGATAACGTCGTTGTGTTGCTGCTGCCCCTGTAGACTAAAGCTCAAGGAAGAGTTAATGCATAACTGCTAAGACAGAATAATAAAGCATGAATGATAAAATGCAATTTTGAGAACAGAGAAAATCTTCCTTGTGTAGATGTGATGTGCTGATGATGGCGTCGTTTTCGGACTTGGCGTCGTTTTCAGACTTGGCGTCGTTTTGGACTTGTCGTCGTTTTCGGACGTGGCGTCGTTTTCGGACGCGGAGTCGTTTCGGACCGAGTCGTTTCGGACCGGCGTCGTTTGACGCGTGGCGTCGTTTTGGACGTGGCGTCGTTTTCGGACGCGAGTCGTTCCGACCGAGTCGTTTTGGACCGGCGTCGTTTTTGGACGTGGTGTCGTTTTCGGACTTAGCGTCGTTTTCGGACGTGGCGTCGTTTTCGGACGCGGAGTCGTTTTCGGACTCGGAGTCGTTTTCGGACTCGATGTCGTTTTCGGACGTGGCGTCGTTTTCGGACGCGGAGTCGTTTTCGGACTCGGAGTCGTTTTCGGACTCGACGTCGTTTTTGGACGTGGTGTCGTTTTCGGACTGGGAGTCGTTTTCGGACTCGACGTCGTTTTCGGACGTGGTGTCGTTTTTGGACTTGGCGTCGTTTTCGGACGTGTTGTTGATGCTCCTGTATAATAAATGCTCCTGCAAGCTGAGCTTGAGAAAGATTAGTGTATAAAAGGTAAAACAAAAATATAAATATACGAAATGCAATTATGTGAATAAGGATGTCTTCCCCGTATGATACGCGGGTGTTGTGAATCCGAGATGTTGTCCTTGGCGGACATGCTAGATCTTTGCCATCGACGAATTGCCGTGATGCTTTGTTGTGATGCGTTCGTGAACCGTGTGGATTGTCATGATGTCTTTGTTGTGCGTTTGTGCATCGCATGAGTTGCAATTTGACTTCAGCCCGAGCCGACGCGCTATAATTTGTTGCGGACTCTTGAATTTCGATCGCTGATTGATGCCTCTATCTCTCGAGCGTATGGAATCATATTTGTCGGTGTCCTTTCGTGGCGAAGTCCTTAAAGATTGTCCCAGTTTTGACTGACGAAACTGAGTCGGATATATGTCGTCGCCTGGACATAATGCTGATAACGTCGTTGCCTGGACGTGTTGCTGCTGCTCCTATAGGATAAATGCTCCTGCAAGCTTGAGAAAACATTAGTGTATACCTGTTTAAATGAAATGATAAACACATACGAGAAGTGCAATTTTATGGGTAGAGATGTTGTCCCTGCTACGCCAGATGAATACTGAGATGTCGTCCTTGCATGGACATGCTAAATGCTGCAACTGACGAATTGCCATGATGCCTTTGTTGGGTGTGATGCATTGGTTGCCAATTTGACTTTATGCCCTAGTTGATGCGCTAGGTTTTGTTGCGGAACTTTGAACTTTGACTGCTGATTGTTGATGCTCCTTTCTGCTGCTGCTGCTTTTGCTGCGGACTTTGGATTGTTGTCATCCTCTGCCTTTGTTGCTTTTGTCGCTACGCTAATCTGAAGAAACCTTTCGCCGTATTTTCTATTTCGCTATTGCACTTTACGCTCGCTTAATATGAAGAACTGCGCTCAAAGAACATTTGTGCGTTTTGGGGGTCGATTCGCATTTGACTTCGCCGCTTGTCCTTGATATCTGCGTGCACAGTCCGCTTGGATTCGGCCCTGTGCAGTTTAACATTGTCCCGGTTGAGAAGGTGTCATGCTTGCTCTTCTTCTCGAGACCCTGCTACTATAGGAACGAAGACGTTCCGACTGCTTCGCTCGGATGCCGCTTCAATCGGTCGTATCATTTGGACCGTGCCTTTGATCTTGTGAAATATTGATGCTCTGCCATTGCTAAGTCAAATACAAATCGACCTTTGGGGAGATGATAAATCTTTCTAAAAATGCAACAAGCGGTGTTAGCATAAAGCACATAATTTGCGGGTATGTAGCGGATATATATCGCATATAGCATATTCAAACGCTTCCTAACATGCAGGGGCCTCTTTATGCGGGTAAGCCTAAACGCGTCACTTATGCGAGATTATGACGGATTTGTCCAAGTCGTCCAACTATAATGCCTTTGTTGGAAATGGCGACCAAACGACGGCACTTTTTCCAATTTCGCATGTCATGATTGGGCTTGGATTTGTCTGTCATTGTCACGCTACACATAATATCTTTGGTTGGTCGTTGGGTTGAGAAACCCGTCGACAAGTTTGTCTTCCTAATTGTGGTGTCGATGCGAGGACCAACCCACCTAAGGTAAATGCGCATGCCCTAAAATAAAGGGTGGTATAGCTCTATCTTAAGTTTCTAAGATTTGGCTTTTCCGACGCAGTTCCCGAGCGACAACTCGAGTGAGAAGGCTACGCGTGATCGACGAACCGATCTAACTCGCGCAGCGCCAACTCTCCTAAAATTTGGATATTTTTTGAAAGAAATTTGCGGTGCGCGAGCACACCAAATAGCGTGAGTGTGTGATTGTGTGCATTTTCCAGAGTGGAAGAAATATGAGCGGAATGCCAGTTTAGGGAAAGCGGTAAAGCAAGTAGCAAAAAATAAACAAAATACAACACACAAAAATTAAATGCAAAATAATTGCCAAATAATAACCCTAGGTCTGTTGTGGTTAAGAACCTAAAATCCCCAGTGGAGTCGTCATTTCTGTCGCGCCCTTTTTCGGCCGCGGCATTCTAAAATAGCGAACCCTGCTTAAATAGAAATGCAAAATGTTAGAAAATAAATAATAAAATGCTAAAAGGTTTAAAAGGGTTTTAAAAATGCTAAAAGGATGCTAAAGTTTAAAAGGGTGCTAAAATGCTAAGGGTTCGCGGAGTCGCCACCTAATTAATTTGGGTGAATTAGGACACCTAAATGTTTAACTAGTTTAAAGTAAAACATTAACTCCATTTTATGGTCTGCTAAACTTAGTGAGATTCTGGGTAAGGGTTCTTTATTAATCTAGAGGGAAGGGGTTAGGCACCCTCTAAGATCCGCTAACTTGCGGTTGTCCTGCCAAACCTAGGGTAATTATTATATTTTAAAAAAATGCAAAGTAAAAGATCTTCCCGCTTAATAAAATGCTAAAAAAAATGTTAAAATGTGCTTAAGTCTAAAAAGGGGAAAAAAGTGCTATATGCGAAAGAATACTAAGAGGTGCTAAAATATTAAGGATTAAAGACGCTTAACAAAAGTGCTAGCAATTTAAAAGTGCTGAGTGTAAACAAAGTAATGCTAGGGTGCTTAAATATTAAAGGGGTGCTAAGGGATTAATTTTAAAAGTAAAGGGTGCTAAAAGTAAAGGGTATTTTAAAGGGCTCCTGCTCAAATAAAAGGTTAGACGATAAAATGCTAAAATGCTAAAAGAGGTGCTAAAAAATGCTAAAGGGTGCTAAATGCTAAAGGTATTAAACGCCGAGGAGTGATTTAAAGTGCTAAAAGGGCTAGAAATGCTAAAGAATGCTAAGAGGGTGCTTTATGGACTAATTATGTGTTCATGCCAAAGTTATTTATGAACTAGTTAGGTATACTGCTAGCTAAGTTAATCTTGCTTAACCTGCGCGTAATAAAAATGCTTAAGATGATTTTTTGTTGAGAGTTTAGGAAGACATTTATTATGGGTTTAATAAGAAACAAATTGTTGATTTTATAAGGCAAGTTAAATCATTTAGATTGCTTTGGTAAAATTTAGATATAATAATCGTAAAAGATGCGCAAAGTAGAAATGCGTTTCCAATTATAAATTACCTTCCCCTTATGCGTTCGAAATGCTAATTGCTCTTGGTTTCCTATTAATTACAAAGTTATAAATTACAATAACAAATAAAGTAAGATAAGGAAGAGATAAGAGAGCAAGGGATTGAAGCGGATGACCCCGTCCTATTTGTTTTCTAGGAATTGCCGAAGAGGGGCTCGATGGATGTATGTGCATGCCTTTATGTTTGCCACGACGAGTCTCGTTATGAGACTCTTTGTTGCTCCGGTGCGTGCCATGTAAAAAAAAAGAAGATAAGGAAAGGATTAGAAAATAGCCCAAGTTTTGTCAGATAATGAACAAATACTGATATAAATTTAAACACATAAATCAACTCGTTTTTACTGTTCACCAGACCAAACAGGCCCGCAATATCAATCGAACAGTTTGGTAGGAAATTGGGCATTTATTTCAAGCTGGCTTAATAAAAAAAAAACGTGTTGATGGGCTCAAAGTCCCAACAATTCAGTTAACGGGCAAGGATGGGCCACTGATTATATGAACAGGAAGGGACAACAAATATTACAATTAGCCAATATCTAATTATATCTTCTTATAACAAATCAAATGTTAGTTCTCCATGACTAACTGGGAAAGACAACAGGTCCATGCGGTAAGAAAACTCAGCGACTTAATGTAAAATTGGACTTAATCAAACCATCTGACATAAATATACAATATGCAAGACAAAGAAGGACTGATATACGCCAAATATACTAACTGCATATTCTATGTTTTGAGATATACAAAGACATATTACCCTTCTATACAATCGATGAATACTTTGATTTCCATATTTCATATATCTTGGAATATCACGGTGCGTCATGGAATGATATAATCTTTTCAGGAGATTAAAAAAAAAACAAGAAGAAACACCCCACATATCAATAGGATGCTTGGGAGAAAACATAAAAGGGCAAGCAGCAAAGCAAATAGATTGGGATCATTTTACACTCATACTCAAGCCAAACTAATGAGAAGCCAACCTATGGGACAGAATCTAATCAAAGGACAGAGAGCAGACACATATTATTTTGGTAAGAAAGTTAGGCAAGATAAGTATTATAAAAGAACATGGACGTTCGGTAGAACAAAGATCAAGTCAACTCAATCCTATTCCTACATGCTCATGTGAGTTTAAACACATACATGATCTAACTATTATAACAGTCAGGAGTAGTAAGTCTGATAAGAGACGCACGTTTCGTACAAAGAGAAAAACCAATTCTTGCATTTAGCACAAAAACAGTCCACTGCAAAATGGTCCCCAAACCAACATTTTCCACATCATATTATAACTAAACAAATCTCATATGCATACACCAAACTTGTTAACTCGGTTTACCTGATTACACTTGACTAACCTAACATTTTTGGGCATTATACTACTCTGACCCCTTTACAAATAGCAAGAACAAACTCACAATAAACACATTAACCAACTTAGCAATATCTAAGTGACTCCAGCATAGTCAATAACTCTTGCACTGACAAGGTCGAGTATTAAATCCATCAGAACAGCTTGCAGGTTAAACAAAAGACAAGACTTCATATTCTTGTATTAAGTTATGATTCCAGATAGTATTATGATACAAGAAAGCATTCGAGTTCATCTTCTGACTAAGTTATGCGATTTTCTTGCCAACATGCATTCCTAGGTGTAGCAAAATGTTATGATAGCGCGCGAGACATCGTATAATCAATTTTAAAGCTAAACATGACTAAACAACAAAAATATGTAAAAGCACATAAATCACAGAAATGAACTAGAATCGAAAAGGAGTTGGGTTTACCTTCTCCGGACAGCGACCCGGGGCAGCGTATCAAGTCCTCGGTCCAATCGACGGGTTTTGGGTTTGCGATGCGAATAGAAGGGGTGAAGCTGTCTGCGGATTTTTTTTTGCTAAGATTGGGAGAAGGGGATTCGGATTACCTATTCTTGAGATCTTTGGTGGCCTAGTCGAGTCCCCAATTCCGATGCATGCTACCGTCTGTTCTCTGTTGCTCGCTCATTATCGATGCCTTACGAGTTCTTGGCTGGCTAAGGGTTCTTAAGCTGCGTTCATTCGCTTTGAGGAGTGTCCCCCTCGATCCCTGTTTCTATGCTATGGGTATGCTGCTCTCTTCTCTGTCCCCCCTCTATCGATGCCTTTGCATGCTCTTATATAGCCCCCCCATTGAGTTCCAAGTTAGGTAAACTTTGATGCGATTCTGGACTGATATGCCTGTGATTTTGGTGCTGATTCGATGAGATTTAGGTTTGAAGGGATTTGGTTAGGTTATGGTAAGAGGAGCTGTCTGGGGTGCGTGGGTAAGGGGAAAGCCCCGGATTCTCAGGCGAGAAATCCGGGCTGAGTGCTGGTGCCTTGGCGGCGATGTGTTTTAGGTTAGGGTTTCGCAGGGCTGCCTTTTTTGTTGAGGACGATGGAGTCCATTCTAGTCTTAGGTTTTTTTTTTTTTTTGGTTTTGTGTTGGGCTTTGGGGGAGGGGCGTTTAGGGTAAGGTATAGAGGGCAGGGGCGTGTGGGCTTGCGGGTGGGCCTCGCGGGTCGCGGGTCGACGGGCTGATCGGGTTGGGCCTGGTAAGGTTAATTAGGGTATTAGTTCTAGGTATTAGTTAGTGATAAATTAATTAATTCTAGGAGTTAATTTTAGGTATTTAATTAGTGTTAAATTAATAACATAAATTGCTTATATTATTTAGGTGCTTTATTAAAATTATTACAAGAATAAAATGGGCGTGCTATTTAATTAATGCTTAATACTTTAGAATGCGACGCTATTATTTAAAATCTTATTGTTATGCATTATTGCGAAGTTAAATTAAAATTGCATTGAGTTTATATTAAATTACTTAAATGCTGAATGCAAGTACGATATTTAAGAATCGTTTAAAGCTTTATAAATGCGGTGCTATTAAATGCATATATCAGATTAAAATTGATTTTAAATTACAACTGATTACTAATAAATGCGGCTATGCTACCTGACACGACGTTATCGCTAAATTATTTATTTTATGCATTTATTAATTATTTAAGAATTACGACAAAGCTTAAAGTTAATTAATGCGGGCGCGAGACTCTAAGTGCTTAAAACTCTACGTAAGACGCGATGTCATTATTCAATTAATTATTTATGCCTGTATTTAATGTTTTATTCGCTGCATTTTATTATAAAAATCCTAAAAAATTGTTTTACAAAATTAGTGTAATTTTATGGTTAATGGCTGGACGGGAGGGTCAAAATTGGGTGTCAACAGACGTTACAGATCTGATTTTTCAAGCTTAGTACTCTGTTCATCGGAGTTTGGTTGTTGGTTTGTTGGCATCGTTCCGACAGTGATGGAGACGACGGAGTTGCGACGGAAGAGAGAAAGAAAGGGACCAGGAGTGGCGGCGTCGTGGGTGCCTTTCATAGTTTGACAGTGGTGGAGAAGAGGTGTGGCGGTAGAGGTGGAGGCAGAGGTGCTTGTTAAAGACGAAGGTGGGTCCCACCCTTCACGTGGATCCAATTTGGCATCCACATGGAATTTTCGTCCAACGGAGGGCATATGTGACAACTTTGCTAACGTTAATGATATATTTGATCACATACTTTAACGGAGGACAAATATAATCCTTAATCAAAAGTTGAAGGGCAAATCTGACCCTTTTCCCTTTTATTTATGATTTATAATTAGGAGCAGTATTTATTTATGATTCACAAATATTTATTGATTATTTTAACAAATTTCATTTTTTATATTTTAAAATTTAGTGTAAAATCAAGTACTTTCACAAGTTTTTTAATTCTCCTTTCGTCTAATCTCGTCTTTCAAATTAAGCTTCCAATTTAGTTGGTGGTGCGGGATATAATGTGAGATCTACAATCGATTGTGCTTGTTATTACTTTACATATACTTTCAAACACTTTATCTACCAATTCAATTAGCAATAAAGTAGAAGTAGGGATGACAACGGATAAGATCTGGACCGGATCCTATTAGATTCAGATACAAATTCGTTTTTCATACATGTATTCATATCCGAATTCAGATCCATCGGGTCCATAAAAATCATATCCAAATCCAAATTCATAGGATCCACCGGGTCCACGGATCGGATCTGGATCCACATGTAAAAAATTTACCTTGAATTTTGGAGTGCATTCAGATTGAATCAACAAAACACAACAACATTCATATGACGGATTTAACAGCTCAAAAATTTACCAAATTCAGAAAAAGTTCTCTTCAACAAATTTATAAAACAAAATAAGCAATTTATAAATAATCAATTATAATTGTCATTCATATGACGGATTTAACAGCTCAAAATTTACCAAATTCAGAAATCTCTTCAACAAATTCATAAAACAAAATAAGTAATTTATAAATAATCAATTACAATTGTCATTTTCACTAGAGAAAATTAGTATAAAAAAATCTCACGGGATAACCAAACAGTATTTTACTATGAATGAAACAGACGCCATCAGCAAAAGCTATAAAACTATGTCAAAAAGTCTCAAACAAGCAGGAATCTGAAAGCCAAACAATTGTTAAACTACTGAATTAATTTCTTTTTCTGCCCTTTCTTTTTAAGCCTTATGTCTTTACTTTGCCCTTTTTTTTTAAGCCTTATGGGCTGGGCAGGCTTCAGTCCTTTATGGATTGGGCTGAGAAAATTAAAATTGGACTGGATGTATAAATGTATAATGTAGTTAATAAAAAACGGATCAACGGATCGAATCTTGACCGGATACGGATCTCAAAGACAAAATCCAGATCTGATCCGTCATAAACAGATCGAATCCGATCCGGATCTGTCGAGTCCAAAATTTAAAGATTCATATCCTGTAAAGTAGAAGAGAAGACCAGAACTAAGATTGACCCTCTTAATGAAGATCCATCTGGTAGAAGAAAAATAAATCTATTCAAGTCCAAAGTAAGGTGGAAAGTTTCAATTCAATGTTGCAGACTTACGGCCAACATAAATTGGAACAGGCGTTTCTGCTATGCGTGAGGACTCACGGATACCTGCGTCAGTTCATTTTAACATGTGTACACAAAACATATCCTCAATTCCCAAAAATCCCAAATTAGCCAAACAATATCCAAATTGGAATGCGGCAATGCGTGAGGAATTTAATACTTTAACAAAACAATACACTTAGGATTTGGTTCCTAGATCGGATGGGGTGAATGTGATTCGATGCATGTGGCTCTTTCGTCACAAATAAAGAGACAGTGGTGATCTAGAGAGATATAAGATGAGACTGGTGGCTAATTGCACAAATTAAGATAGTGTAACACCAGTCTTTAAAATTTTATTTAGTGTTATGTATTCTTTTTGAGGTACCATTATTCGTATAAGAAAATTACTTTGGGGTTAGTACTTCTACCAAATTGCAACTCTATTTTTATTTTTGTTTTTGTGCAGGTAACCGCAAGTTTTACGCTTTTCAAAATTTTCACTTCTTAAGGTACAGGATTGGTGACCAATACTGTGAAAGGAAGAAACAATTTAGCAGTGAAGAATTGAAAGCATTTGAAACTTAACATGATGAAGGTTCAAGTGCATAAAGCGAGAATCCGATATAGTAGTTGGTTATCTAATTTACCTTCATAATACCTTTCAAACAACTCTGGTTAAAATATTTTGGATATATCATGTTTCTGTATACTTTAGTCCATCCAATATGTTACCCGACTCCTTTCCTCTAATAGCGAATTCCTCATTTTTTATATTTCAGGTTTTTATATCTGAGGAAACAGCCTGACATAGTCCCTAGTGGATCATTACTCAAGATAGTAATTCTATAACATGGAGCACTAAAATAGTCCATCAACTAAGTAAAACTGGTGCATGTTTGGTCTGGTCCTTTCGCATCAGTACCGTTAAATCAAACAGACCTATCGCCAATCTTTTCAGTTTTAACAGGCTTTGATTTAAAGCAGTAGAGTTAATGATAGTGCATTTGTGTGCAAAGGCAAGGCCAAGGCTTCAACTGATAAATCAGTTTCCAAAGATGACGATGCTGCTGAAGCTGTCCGGAAATAGGTGGCAGCAGAAAGATAACAAACAATGTGAACACTGAAAAAATATCTCTTGATTATTTTCATTAATGAAAGAGAATATATACAATTTACATAATAGGAAAATCATATTTCTATTCTACTCCTAAAACCTTATTCTATTTGGAAACTAACTATACAATTATGGTAAGTGTACAATAATAATTACAACCAAACTTTACCTAAACTAGGACACTAAACCGTGATATACAAGGTTGATATACACCATGTATATCACAGCCCAACAGTCCATTTACCGAAGGTAGCCCACGATATACACGGCGTATATTCCGTGTATATCACGGGTATATTTACCATATTAACAAACACAACTGCAGTTATCTCTGGAATCAGAGGTTCAGAGCAGACTCCTGTTGAAAGTGCAGTCCAAGAAGAAAAAATGGAGCTGAAGTTGAAATGCAGAATAGAGTATTCTTTTCTTTTTCAGAATGGAGAATATTCTTTACACAAAACGAATATAATCAAATAGATGCTATGATGGAAGGAGATGATGGAGACAGTTGCAGCGAAAGAATGAAAAGGATGCCATTAGTAACAGCAAAAATAATACTGTAACTAAGAAAATGGACAAAAGCAGAAGAAAAAAAATGAGAGGTGCTGAAGGTGAGATAACTAAAACACTGGTAAAAAGAGAAATGAAGAAGATGCTAGTGATAACAGTGAAGATAATGACCAACAAAATGGAAAAAAGTTGGGGAACTAGGAAAATTAGGCAGGTGCTGCAGAAGGCAAAGATAATGTAGGAGACACATGAAGAAGATGAATATGAAGGCAATGGAGAAAAACAGAATAAAGAAAAATGGATCCAAAGCAGACAACCAAGAAATTCTAAAAAAAGGAATAAGAGGAGTTTAAGGAAAATGAAGCCTCTGAAGTGAAAAGTGAAATGAGCAGGCTATGAAAGAAAAAGTAGCCTCTAAAGGCAATGCTAAGCAGGACTCAAGAAGCTATGGCATCCAAAGGTCACAAATTGTGACTCACAGTGAGCAGGACTCTTAAGAAACAGCCTTTAAAGGAACAATTAGGAAGGTTCAGAGAAAAATATCTCCTAAGGTGATGATGGCTCCAAGAAAGTTACATCCAGTCATCCAGAGATACAGATAAGGTAACCCTTGCAGTGATAGATCAGCTAGTTTTTACTGGTAATGTTGGACAAGGATAAAAAAAGAACTAGTTCTGAATATTTGAAGGACTACTTATGATCCATGTTTAGTATAGGGGCAACTTCGAGTAGTGGTCCAATTTTCTCCCCAAATCTTATGTTTTGAACTCTTTCTACTCAAACATTTCAAGTGCTATTACTCTTATTCAATTTAATAATAACTTCTTAAAACCTTGATGGCTTAATCTCTGCCAGTCAAGCTAGGCCATCCAAATTGTGAGGGGAACAACTTGAGTACTACCTTTTGCATCAAAAGTTTGCTGAATCACAAAAATGGAAAAATGAAAGACAAGGATCTCAGGCAATATGCTGAAGTAATGGCCAAAGTAAATGTAAGTGGTTCAGTCACCCCAAAATAACAATAAAATGAATGACAAAATCATGTTGCATTAATGGTGATAGCCACAATACCATAGCAGAACTGATAGCAGCTTCTACAAAATCATTTTAAAATACATAAAGATTTATGTGCAAGTACAGTCTTATAGTAAGAAGATCAAACAGAAAGATACAAAGAGAATTAGAAGCATAATGTCACATGATAGTAGCTTCGACATGATCAGACTAAATACAAGTGAAAATAAATGTAGTAACAAACAATGGAGACAAGCAACCAACTTGATAACATATGTGAATTAAGTTCATAACTAATGAATTATTTTAAATGAGTACAACCCAAGGGAGCTTGCTCACAGTAAACAACAAACACCTGTAGAACAGAATTACAGTTAAATGGTAAAAAGGAAGGTTGTTTGAATAAACCTCATTACAAAAGTTTCTCTGTTAGCCTGATCATGAACGAATTGATGGCAACTGCATCCAAAACTATCCAAGATGACTCAAATAGTTCATGAAAGAACTCAGCTCCTGTCTCTTCAGCTGAACTTCTGAACGCAAGCCCAAATGCATTTCCTTGGACTGCACCAAGCCGTGGCTTCCCACATATTGCTACAATCAACACTTTGCTTCGTTCCTCAGTGTAGCAAACACAGATCAATGGTTTCATCCTTGCTCCTTTCTCACGTAAAGCATCCATAAGAAAGTAACCAAATTTAGTTAAAGCCTGAGGGTGACACAAGAGCTTTGCATCTGCCGAGTCTTCAAGCTTCACCCACCTAAATTTACTCCCACTTCTTATAGAACCTTTCTTGGTTATTGCTGCACTCCCTTGTCTAAGAATTGCTCTTTGAACCTTGATCGCTTGTCGCATTCCAGTTTCCAACTTGTCAAGCTTGGTCGAGGATAACGCATCATAAGCCTCCCCAAACTGTCTGGAAGCACACGAGCCATCTGACTCTACAGATGCCTCTAGAAGTGCAGTAACCCCGTACACCACATCTGCTGCTGAAACTTTTGAACTATACCCATGAAGCAGCAAGAAACCTCTATAATAGAAATCAGTGAGACCAAACTCAGGCAAATATTGTTCAAACATGTCCTTCATTCTCCTCTTGATCTCAATGCTCATGTACTGAAACTTTTGCTTGCATTCCTCACGTGCAAAACCCATTCGAGCTAAAAGAAGCTGCATCTTTTTAATCCCATTATCACTCCACGTCTTCAATTTAGTTGCTATGTAGGATGAACACAACATTGAATCGAACAAGTTCCACTCTTGTAACAACATCAGCCTTGGTTCATACTCATACGCAATCCTCGAAGAATTCGGTGCTGTGACCTTTGTTCCATCCTTGAGAGTAACCGAGGTGATAGAGTCTAAATTGCCTGAGCTATTGATATGTTGTTCTAGCTCCATCACCCCAGCTTGATACCGCTCATCAGTTAATCGCTCATGAACAAACTGATCAGTCAAAGCTACACACGCCAACCAAAGCAACGCATTAGTATTCTTTCTAAAAAAATGGGACAGTTCATACATCAAGCAACCAGATGGCTTCCCGTGGAAGGTACCCATATAATAGTACTCCCTCTTCAATTTCCCGAAAAGCTTAACCGGGTCACTATCATTTTCCACATCAACCCTCCTCTTCTTCCTCGTCCCACCACCACCATCTTCCTCCTCACTCTCACTCTCATTTTCATCTTCACTATCAGACTCATCTTCAAACTCATCGTCACTATTCAAATCACTAGCATTCGCCAAAGCAGAAACATCGAAATCATACGCTAAATCAGCCTGCTCCTCATCATCCCTAGTATACAACACTACAACCCTATCATTCTGGTCACTTAAATTATGCAAATGTATAGGTCTATGACTATCCACAACAAAAACACGCGCTAAAGGACCAATTTCTAGAACCTTCTTAAGATCCCTTTGACAACCCCAATTAATCAACAAAATTGTAATTGGCTCATTTGCCCCTGGCCCTAAATTATCCCCAGTATACTTATAAATCTCTTTGAAACTCGAAACAGGATAACAAGCATATCTAACGGAATCAGATTCAAGTACATGTCCTATTATCTTTAAAGCACAAAGTGAATCGACATCAGAGGTTGAGGGGAAAACTAGCAATGGTGAAGTGGAAGCTGAAGCTAGAGCTGAATCCCTTAACCGGATGTAAAATGATTCAATACTTTGTTCCCTCACCATAACTTTACAAATAAAATTCAAAGAACATACATGAAACAAAATATATCAGATCTGGAATGATTTGGGTGTGGAATAAAGATTAGGGTTTGGAAGAAATACCTGAAAATGATATTCAGTTATGCTATGCTATGACTATTGCCATTTACTACTATTGCTTTTGTTTTTTTCAATTTTCAATTTTCAATTTTCAATGACCGCCAAATATTTGGCGGAAATTTTCACTTTGAAAGTTTTTTTGATTTTGGGATAATTGCATATACGTCCCTAAAGTTTTTGACATAATGCATCTCGTTTCTTTGGTTAGTGTGTAACAAAATATCCAATTGTTAAATTCTTTCTTCTTTTTTTTTTTACTGAGAAAATAATTAAATACTAACTCTTCTTCGTTACACATTTGATAGGTTAGCCAAAAATAATTTATATATATGTTGGCACTTATACTGTATAAAAATCTCACCTTTTTCGTGCATTTTAAATGATAATAACTTCTACTCACAAATTGCACAATTTTCCTTTTTTGAATGATATTTATGTCCAAATATGACTTCAACTTTCACAAGCTACTCTTTCGATTTAAATTTAACCCTGGTACGACATAAGTATGTGTAATATTTTCTTTAAAAAGGGAAAAGAATCATCATAAGTTAAATAATTGTGATTTATAATAATTTTTATTCACTTTAAATTTATAAATATAAAAACATATATCAATCAACTTCATTTTCGATAATTAGATATGTTAAACCTCATAATTCATAATGCGCAGTTCTTTTTGAGAAGAAGTAATACTTGAGCACTAATAGCCAGAAGACCAAGGGTTCATTTGGTACGTCGCACTGGATTGTATATTTTTATATTATATTATACTGTATTGTAATGGATTGGACTGTATTAATATATAATAGACGGTATTAGAGTATTAATATACAAAATGGTGTATTTTTTATATTTTTTATTTTTAGTACCTTGTGCATGGGAAAAAAATCCGCCAGCAGTAACATACAAATAGAAGTAGTACAATATTAAAGACTACAAGTTGACAATAAAATTGCAGAAATCATTGAAAATACAAAACAACTGCAAAATAATCTCAAATAATCACCAAAGAAGCACGTAAAGGAGATGAATTAGGGCCTGTTTGAATTGGCGGTGGGCAGAAGTACTTAAGGGCCCGTTTAATACAGTTTATTAAAAAGATCTTATAGAGGTAAAGTTTTTATGAAAAAATTGTTAGGTATTTGTGTTAGAATAGAATGATAAAATTGGATGATTTTCCCCATCCTTTTCATATACAAAGGATCTCAATATATACAAATGAGAATGGAAGATTCTTAGCCTTCATCTTCTTCATTCTATACTCTACTTTCCTTACAAGGAAGATCCTACACTAATTACCATTAAATTACAATATACTAATTATTACAATAATTCTCTAGAATATTCTTTGCTACTAATTACCATTTAATTCATAAATGTATTTCTAGAATATTTTCTAACACTCCCCCGCAATCGAAAGGGGAGGAGGATGTATGCTGAGACTATCCCGAAAGTCTTCAAATAAAATCAGTGGAAGACCTTTAGTGAATATGTCAGCTATCTGATGACGTGTCGGAACATGCAGCACACGAATTTGTCCGCGAGCCACACTCTCACGAACGAAATGAATAACCAACTCAATATGTTTTGTGCGCTGGTGATTGATAGGATTTCCAGAGAGATAAATCGCGCTGATGTTGTCACAGTATACTAGTGTAGCCTTTGGCAGTGGACAATGAAGTTCAAGTAAAAGATTTTGAATCCAACATGACTCAGAGACTACATTGGCGCATGCGAAATTGCTTCAAAGACCTTTGGGCGTGATCGTGGGTTGTCGTTTGGACGACCAGGAGATCATATTGTCGCCAAGAAAAACACAATATCCTGAAGTGGATCGTCGGGTGGCCGGACAGCCTGCCCAATCTGCATCTGTATAGGAGATCAATTTGGACCCAGGAGATGAATATATGTCTAGCCATACTCTAGCGTGCCCTTGATGTACCGCACAATTCGTTTGAGGGCATGCATATGTTCCTCCATAGGGTTGTGCATGAAAAGACATACATGTTGCACTGCATATGAGTTATCTGGCCTGGTGAATGTCAGATACTGAAGTGCGTCTGCCAAGCTCCTGTAAACGGTGGGGTCTTCAAATGGTTTACCCGGAACACCACTCAGCTTAGCTTTGGTGTCTACCGGAGTTGTTGATGATTTACAGAAAGACATACCGGCTCGGTCAACAATCTCTGTAGCATTTTTCTTTTGGGATAAAAACAAACCACCTGAATGATGTGTGACAGCAATCCCGAGAAAGTAATGAAGTGGACCAAGATCCTTCATAGCAAACTCCGAACCTAGCTGTGACATGATGGACTGACAAAGATTTTCTGAGGAGGTGGTGAGTATAATATCATACACATATAAAAGAAGATAAGCAATATCAGTACCCTGACGGTAAATAAATAGAGAGTGATCTGATCGGCTATTTGTAAAACTCAGTGTGGACACAAAATCAGCAAAATGTTTGTACCAAGCCTGAGGCGCTTGCTTCAAGCCATATAATGATTTTTTTAAGTAAGCACACATGGTCCGGAAATCGGTGGTCCTTGTAGCCCAAAGGCTGATGCATATAGACTGTTTCATGGAGATTGTCGCGCCCGTTTTTGACCTCGGGGTCTGAACGGTATCCGCAACGTTGCTCTTTGGCGCGGTTCCCTGGAAGGAGCAATAATGCTGTTTTTAAGGAGTCGCCACCTAATTATTTAAGTGAATTAGGACACTTGATTTATTGCAATAAAAATACTGCAATTGACCTCCATTTAATGGTCTGCGAAATTAGTGAGATTCTGAATCAGGGTTCTTTATTATTCTAAAGGGAAGGGGTTAGGCATCCTTTAAGATCCGCTTACTTGCGGTTATTCGTTCAAACCTAGGTTAATTATTTATTGCCCTTTTTATTCTACGTATTCTAAGCATTTTTCATAATTTATAATTAAAATAAGATGCAATACAAAAATAATAAAACTAAAATTAAATGCGACATGAAATAAAGCTCCGGGACATCTTTTAGCCCTTTTTAGGCCTTCTGCACAAGATGATCTCCGGGTACCTGCATAAACACTTAGTAAAAGTGTTAGTAGTAGAATAAATAATTTTAAAGCAATGACAAGAATTAATAAGTAAAACCAAAAAATAAATAAATCCGTCTTTTGCACAGAGGAGGCCTTGGAAATCAGACGGAGATTCCTTCATCGGCCATGCAGGTGTAGCATCTTGTTCAAATCAGTCAATACCAACAGTGTAGTGTCTATTCCAAATCAGCTTAACAACAGGGTGAAATTACCAAAATCAGTCCCCAAAATAAAAACAGCGTAACAGTGGTAAAACAAACAAAAACCCAGTCCAGAACACAGCCTAACACCCACAAACA
This sequence comes from Przewalskia tangutica, assembly GCA_029844215.1. Lineage (NCBI taxonomy): Eukaryota > Viridiplantae > Streptophyta > Magnoliopsida > Solanales > Solanaceae > Przewalskia > Przewalskia tangutica. Next base: position 44,453,872 of record CM056723.1, on the reverse strand, counting down.
GTCCACTAATAGAAAAAACAGTGAGAATCAGTGTGAGGCGATGGAATCTGACAATCTGCGGCCAAAATGATCCCAACAATGAAAAAGCGATGAGTCGAAAACCGGAGCGATGATAAATCCGGACAAGGTCACCGAAAAACTTAGAACGTCGCCGAAAAATCTATTAGAGAGATTAAATCAGTCCAACAAACAACAATAATATAATAGCATCAAAAATCGAAAACAAATAGGAGCGAGGAGACAATGGCGTCGACTGCGGTGAATCGCGGAGCAACGCCAGCATGTGATGGGCGTGTCGACGGGAGACGGGTGTGGGAAAGCATTGGTTGTGATGGCGACGAGGTGACGGGTGATGGATGAGGGAGTGTTGGCGGCTTAGGGTGTTGCTAGGGGAGGTTCGCCGGAGCTCGAACAGTGGAGGCGGCGACGGGAAGGAAGGGAGATAAAGTGAGGGTCTTGGCTGCTAAGGTGAGAGAGTGTTCGCCGGAGCTCCAAGCTCCGGCGAAAGAGGCGGCGGCGACGGGAACAGGTGAGAGAGGGAGCAGTGGGTTTTTTCTTTTTTTCTTTTTCTTGAAATGGAAAATGGGCTCTTGATGTTATAGTGGGCGGCTGGGCCTTAATAACAAAAGGAAAATGAGGTGTTTGGTGGAAATGTGGAAGTTAAAAGCTGAAAGTGTGGGAGGATGGGGAAACGTGACATTATATGTTGAGTGTTGAATTGATTTGAAGGTATGGGTTAAGTATGGGTGGAAGATATGGAAAGATTTTTTTTTTGTTTTGGGGAAAAATAAAAGGATGAAAGTTTGGATGAAATTAAAAAAAAGGTTGGATTGGACTGACTCAAATTGTGTCTTGGACTGGACTGGTTTGACAAAATGCAAGGCGGGTTAATTATTTAAAGAAAAATTATTTCAAAAGATGCAACATTATTAAAATGCAAAATGCCGACGCAACAATAATAAAATGCAATATTTTAGCAAATGTTTAACGCCTAATTAAAATAAAAATTAATTATTTAAAAAGATGCAAATATTATTAAAATAAAACGACGGTGTAACAATAATAAAAACATAATATTAATGAAGACATAATGCTTAATTTTAAAATAAAAAGATGCAATGCATTTTGTGAAAAAAATAAACATAGAATATTATGTAAAAAATGCAAAAAATGTTGATTAAAATGCGGTGTCCTAAAACACATAAAATTGCAACAAATATACGAAAAATTGGTCAAAATTGACTGTCAACAGCATGTCCCTCTTTGTACGGAGATGATGGAAGAGTCTTCGGACAAAGATGTTGACTTGTAGCCAATTTTGTAATGTTTTATAAACTAGAACTCAAAAATAGGGATGATGCATACCCAAAATTGTCCAGTGTCGAATCATGATGACATTGGGTCGTTGTGATGCAAAAAATAAAAAGCAAAGCTGACGCTGATTTAAAAATGTCCCAGTGTCGAAGTATGATTGACACTGGGTTGCAGGTGATGTGGTGCTGAAAAGGACAGGGTGTTTGTAGATGTTGATGGCGTCATTGCATGGACACGATGCAGATGCTCGTCGTGCCATAGACGAAACATGAATGAAGCCGTTGCATAGGCTTAAATGAGATGACGTCGTTTTCGGACGCAATGCAGATGCTCGTCGTTGCATAGACGCGATGCAGATGTTCGTCGTTTCATAGACGAAACATAGATGAAGCTGTTGCATAGGCTTAAATGAAATGACGTCGTTGCAGTAGGCGTGATCTGAGATGTTAAATCGTTGCAGACGAAACATGGATGAAGCCGTTGCATAGACTTTTATGAAATGACGTCGTTTTCGGACGCAATGCAGATGCTCGTCGTCGCATAGACGAAACATGGATGAAGCCGTTGCATAGGCTTTTATGAAATGGCGTCGTTTTCGGACGCAATGCAGATGCTCGTCGTTACATAGACTAAACATAGATGAAGCCGTGACATAGGTGTTATACCCCGTGGTTCGGGCCGGGACCTCGGTCAGAGTCTCGGCGCATGGCCGGGCGAGCGTGGCCGGCGCTAGTCATCAGTTTCAGCCATGGCCGGGAAGCGAGACGGCCGAAAGATCCGAGTCCGCAGGAGTCATGCGCGGAAGCGAGGCAGCGCGAAGCGGGAAATCAGTGAAAAACTTAGGAAAACTCAGATTTTTCTTTTAAAAGGGCCTGGGTGGGGGACAAGTGTCCCCCCCATTTGATTTTTGCATGCATTATATTGACCAAGTCTTAAAGACTTGGTCATCTTTCATCTCTCTCTTAGAAAAAGTTCCTCCTTCTCTCTTAAATTATTTCAAGCTCCTCCTTCTCTCTAAAACTCCAAGAGGTATTCTAGCCTTAGGAAAAATCTGAAAAAGTAAAAGGCAAGAAGGAAGCTTGGGGCTAGCTCGTGAAGGTTGTTGTGGTGGTGTTCTTGGAATAGAGGCTAGCAAATTGTTGGATAAATTTGGCTAAAGCTCTAAGGTAATGATTCTTCCTCTATTATTAGTTTTTATTGTTGCATGTTAAGGAAGTACTTGTGGTAGTAAATTATGATATTAGAGTCATTGCATGCAAGAAATGTGGGTTGGGTATGAAGGATTCGGCTAAAGAGATATTATGAGCATGTTGTAGCCTACAAACTACTTTAGAATTGTTAAGTGTATTATTATAACTTATGGGGCAGAATTTTACACACCCAAGATTAGGTATGTAAACCCCTTTGTGTTGGTTTGGATGTTGGGCCTTAATGAGGCGTTTGAGTGTTAAAAATCGGCCTTTGAAAAAGGTGGCAAAGTGAGTAGAAACAAAGAAAATGCTGCCCAATTTTCCTTAGGAATTGGTAACTTGAATTTGGAATTTCTACATTGAAATTAGAGGTTAATCAACGCACTATGGTTATTATAGGTTGACATATTACTTGCGGTAGTTGGACTTAGCAAGTGGATTGACCAAAGAGGTATGTAGAGCTTTCCTATCTCTTGAGCATGAATAGTTGTATCTATGTAGTATGGTATACGTACAAGAGTTGATAATCTACACTTGTTTTAAAGTATATGATACTTGTTTCATTTCAAAAGTATAAGTCCCTTGGATTTAGGGAAAATGTATTTGACGAAGGAATAACGTTAATATAATGACTTTATGGGAAGTTGGTTATATTAGTTTTTGAAAGGTTCACAAAGAATGGTTTACTCTAATTAAAACAAGTACGGGTAAAGGATTCGAAACTATGGAAGGTGGATTGGTTTTAGGCATCGGTTGCCTAAGGTTTTTAAAGGAAATGAAGTCACTTGATTTAGAAGCCTATTATATTTCTAAAAGGAAATGTGACTTGTTTTGAAAAGAACTTGTAACTTGATACTATGGTGATTAGTATCTTGGAATCTTTGTATAAAAAGAGTTTTTCTACTTGGGTTGAATTCCCGGATTTTTCTATTAAAAGACATGTTAGTGCCTTAGGATACTAAAATGAGAGGATATATTAATAATGTTAATAAGAAGTTAGGGGATTTCTTAACTTGCTTATGTTACGATAAGCCGGTAGTGCCTATGTTGTGATATGATAGTGCTTAGTGTATGTATGATATGATAGGTAGTGCTTATGTTATGTATGATAGCCGGATGAACTATGTTATATATTTGTATTATCATGGGTAAACCGGGTTATTATCTATGCCATGGATTTGCTACCCGTGATGCGAGTGCGCGCTTGCACTCACGCGGATCCGACCACGGGATCCACGGGTGAAATAGTCTCACGCGAGTGCGGTGATGGTACTCATGCGGGTCCACAGGATCCATGCGGGTGAAATAGTCCCACGCGGGTGAAATAGTCCCACGACGAGGCGGATAACCTCATGCGGGTCCACAGACCCGTGCGGGTGAAATAGTCCCGGAGTAGGATTGCTTAATGATACTACGCGAGGTACCTGTTTTGATCGTGAGCCTCCTATTTTTATGCTATAAGATTTACACTTGTTACTCTCATTGTTAGTAAGGCACAATGCAAAGAAATTGATTTTATCTATGACTCACTTATTTTGACTTATGATATTACTACGATTTTCCGGTTTACATACTTGATGCGTTGTATCGACCCCCTTCCTGGGGCCGCGTTCATGCCGCAGGTGGTAAGCGATTGTGGATCCTCGTTCTAGGATCACTATTCCTGTCGAAGCTCCATTCCTCCAAGCTTGTTTATCGTACCGGACATTCCACGATGCTATAGGTATTTTGTACATTCAGAGGTATGGCGGGCCCTGTCCCGCCACGATTGTTATCTTTAAGTGCAGTGGTCACATATATGTTTTGGGCTATAAGAACCGGTTGTACTACTATACCTTGTTTATGTATGTTTTATGGAAGGCACTTATCTACCGCGATGATAGTTACCACTTTTATAAGTTATGTGTTATGTATGTTCCATTGTTATTCTCGACATATACCGATGCGGTACCGGTAAGTACCGCGGCCGAGGTTGGGTCGTGACAAAAGTGGTATCGAGCGATTAGTCCTCTGAAAGTGTCCACACCGTGTCTAGTAGAGTCTTGATTATCGGTGTCGCACCACATCTATAATCGGAGGTCGCGGATATTTAGGATTGGTTTCCATTCTTTCACTCTAAGATCGCATAGAGCCGAGTTATAGGTTGAACCTCCTCCGATGTTTTCCTTTATGTATCGATTATGCCTCCACGCATGCAACCGCGCCCGTGGCGGCAAGGCAAGAGAGGGAACTAGTAGGCACCGAGGTTACGAGGCACGAGCCCGCCCTTACCGAATGAGGTGTTTGACGGCGAGTTCTATAACGCCGCCAACCCCAAAGAGAGTCCGAGGCGCAGCGCGCCATCGAGACCGCGGTACTGAGCCTCGATCCAAAGACAGCGGCGAAGGATATGGGCTACGAGAGATGGCCCGATTAGCCGTGATCGTGGCGCATACGAGATAAGGGAGATAGCGATTCATTTGACCGTAGTTCGACAGCAGTGCTAACGAGGCGAGGACTTTTGAGTCTGCAGCCACCGGAGTTTTATAGGTCGAGGCACGAGGATGATCTCGTGAGTTTATCCGAAGCGATTCTGGATCGCGAGGGTGATCGGCTTGAGACCGAGTCGGTGGTACTAGGTTCGCGTCGGCCGCGGACACCGCAGATTGGATCGGTATGATTCATGGAACTGTCCCGGGGAGCATGCACTTCCAAGTGCTTTGGGACGAAGTTCTCATGGCGCATTGCCATTTCTTGCCTCCGCGGATGAGGAGGGCTCGGCCGATAGATTTTTGACACCGAGGCGAGTGGCGAACGGTTCGAGTACAATGGAGTTTGACTCATCGCTCGGTATGTGCCCGCTGGTAGCGACATGGAGGACGGGTGCACGGTATGTCACGTAACTCGATGATCACTTGGCCGAGAGTTGCAGGATTAGCTCTTCACCGGCATGGACATTGCCCGCACGCAGCATATGCACTTCGTGTGAGGAACGCGGCCGCGGATCGACATGTATCGCGAGAAGAGAGGCCGGGACAGCAGGTCCTCCGATAGTTTTAGGGTAGACAACCCCAACAGCACTGATTTGCACCACGCCGGTCAGGCGCTCTCCACCATCTTCGGGCGTATAGAGTATTCGGGAGCGGGACAGGTTTCGTGGCTTCGTTTCCGGAGGACCGAGTTCCGCCGATGAGGCCACCTATGCCTCGGTGTAGTCGATGTGGTGATTGTCATTATAGAAGTGTCGTGTTCCTCCGGGAGCTTGTTACTCTTGTAGCGCAGGCCATTTGAAGAGAGATTGTCCACCGCAGGCGCGGAAATGCTATGGCTCACCACCGATTCGGCTTTGGGTCTTCATCTTTAGTTGTCGCGCCCGGGCGTGGTGTTCACGCCGCCAGCCGCGCAGGGTCGTGGCGGGGTTCTAGTTCCGGTGGTCCTCGAACCGCATCTATGCTATGTCGATCGTCAGACCGGAGGCGTCACCCGATGTCGCGAGTACATTATTGGTTTCTTGTTGTGATGTATATGCTTTGATAGATCCGAGTTCTACCTTGTCCTATATATCTCCTCATATTCTTTGGTAGAATAGGATGAGCCCAGTCCATAGAATCTTTTGAGGTGCTACGCAGGTGCTTGATGGTAGTTGGCGGGTATATAAGGCTTGCCCGATGACTATAGATGGTCGTCGGACTCTGTGACTTGATAGAGTTGGATATGACGACCGATGTGATTATGGGTATGGATTGGCTAGCGTCTTGCTATGCCAATGTGGACCGAAGAGAGGTTAGTTCGGTTCCGATTTCTGGTGGCCGGTTATCGAGTGGAAGGGAATCTTTGCGTCGCCGGCGGTAGGTTTATTTCTTACCTCATGGCTAGGAAGATGATACGGAAGGGTATATTTACCATTTAGTTCGTATTAAATCGAGGTGAGATATCGGACCTTGATCGATTCGGTTGTTAGAGAGTTTCAGACGTATTCCCAGGCGAAGCTCGTATCCTCACGAGAGGAGATTGAGTTTGCATCGAGTTGGCGCGGACACTCGGCCGATATCTATTCCGCCATACGATGGCACTGCCGAGTTGAGGAATGAAGGACCATGAAAGATTTCTTTGGAGAAAGGCTTTATTAGGCCAAGTGTTTCTCCTCGAAGCGCAAGTGTTATTTGTAAAGAAGAAGGATGGGGCCAGCTGCGTATGTATTGATTCTGACGGTGAACAAGGTAACTATCAAGAAGATATCCTCCCGGGATTGACGATTTGTTTGACCATTCGCGGTGCAAAGTGTTTTTCCAAGATAGACATGCGATGCAGTTATCATCAAAGTAGTTAGAGAGATAGATATCCCAAAGATCGCATTCGGGACCCGGATGGGCACTATGAGTTCAGGTGATGTCTTTCGGTTGACCAACGCCTTGCAGATATTCATGGATTTGATGAATAGGGTGTTCGTGCCATTCTTGGATATGTTCGTTATAGTGTTTATTGATGATATCTTGGTGTATTCGCGCACGAGCGCGAGCATCTGAATCATTTGAGGACGGTATTGGGAGTCCTCCGAGACCGGCAGTTGTATGCCAAGTTCTCGAAGTGCGAGTCCTGGTTGGCGTCAGTGGCTTTCTTAGGACATGTTATCGGGGCCGATGGTATTCGGTTGATCTGGCAAGATTAAGCGATCGAGACTTGGCGGACCAGCTACACCGGAGTGCGCGCTTTTGGGCCTTGCAGGTTATTATCGGAGGTTTGTAGAAAAGCTTGCTTCTATTTCAAGACTTTGACTAAGTGACTCGGAAGCGGCTATGTTCCGATGGACGGATACTTGTGAGAAAGTTTCCGGTTGCTAAAGGAGAAGTTGGCGGCTTGATTCTTACTCTTCCAGAGGGCTTAGATGGATATGTGGTTTATTGTGACGCGTCAGGTGTCGGGCTTGGGTGTGTGCTGATGCAGCATGGCAAGGTTATATCTTATGCATCTCGACAGCTTAGGAAGCATGAGAAGAACTATCCCACACATGACTTGGAGTTGGCAGCAGTGATTCATGACTTGGAGTTGGCAGCAGTGATTCATGCCTTGAAGATCTGGAGACACTATTTATATGGAGTTCATGTGGACATTTACACAGACCACAAGAGTCTCCAGTACATCTTGACGGAGGAGCTAAACTTGCGGCGAGGCGGTGGTTGGAGCTCTTAAGGATTACGATGTTGATATTACATACCACGGGGAAGGCCGATGTAGTTGCGGATGCCGCCAGTCGCGGTCGATGGGTAGTGCATGCGATGTTCAGCCAGAGAAGAGGGATATGGTCCGAGAGATACATCAGCTAGCGAGCCTTGGGGTTCGTTTAGTTGATTCTGTTAGTGAAGGAATTCGGGTTCGAGAGGTTGTCGAGTCTTCTATCGTCGAGGAGGTGAAGAGGCGACAGTATGAGGATCCGATTTTGAGTCTGATAGAGATCTGCTGTTCGAAAGAGAGTCTATTTAAGGTAGCGCTGATGGGGTGCTAAGATTCGGCGGTTGTGTGTTCCGATGTGAGGACCGTCGGCCAGATTCAGGGAGGCACACGGTGCTCGTTATTCTATTCATCGGTCGACTAAGATGTATCATGACCTCGGTCGTGTATTGGTGGGATGGCCTAAATAGGGGCGTTGCGAAGTTCGTAGCACGGTGCGAATTGTCGGCGAGTTAAGATTGAGCACGAAGCGGTGAACATTGCGGGCTATTGATATTCCGACTTGGAAGTGGGAGGTGATAAATATGGATTTTATTACGGGACTACCTACCACTCGGAGAGCGTGATTCCATTTGGGTGATTGTCGGCGGTGGCGAAATCATCCCATTTCTTCCGATCGAGCAGCGTTCTCGGTGAGACTACGCGGATTATATATTAGAGATTGTGAGGCGCACGAGTCGGTGTCGATTATATCGAGATAGAGAGCCCGGTTCTCGGCTAACCGGAGGTCTTTTGAAGGGATTAGGGACCTGGTGAGTCTCGATCGCATTTCACCCTCGGGCCGACGGACGGGCGAGCGCACTATCGGACGCTTGAGGATATGTTGCGGGCTTGTGTTATTGATTTCGAGGTAGTGGGAGGATCATTTGCCTCTTGTGGAGTTTGCTTACAACAACGGCTACCATTCCGATTACGATGGCGCCTTATGAGGCCTTATACGGGAGGAAGTGCAGTCACCGATAGGCTGGTTCGAGTGGGAGAAGTTCGATTAGTCGGGCGGACTTAGTTCAGTGACGGTGGATAAGGTGAAGCTTATCCGGGAGGCGGTTGTTAGCGGCTCGAGTCGGAAAAGTCGTATCACGGACCGTGGCGTCGACACTTGGAATTTGAGATAGATGATTGGGTTTTTCTAAAGGTATCGCCCATGAAGGCGTGATGAGATTGGAAAGAAGGAAGCTTAGCCCAGTACATTGGGCGTGTCGGATTGTCCGTAGGGTAGGCGGGGTTACTATGAGTTAGATCTGTCGTCCGATTTGGAGGCGGTACATCCAGTCTTCAATGTGTCCATGTTGCGGAAATGTATTGGAGATCCATCTAGAGTGCACCCGGTTCATGAGGTTCAGGTAACAGAGGAGTTATCGTATGAGGAGAGTCCCATAGCGATACTCGATCGACGAGTTAAGCGACTTGGACGAAGGGCGTGGCCGTCAGTCTTATGGCGGAACGAGAACATGGAGGAAATGACGTGGGAAGCAGAGAATGACATGATGAAGAATTATCCTCACTTATTCCCTATACCTCCAGGTAACCCACGTTCAAAATTGTTGGTCTTTAAATTTAGTATTTATGCTTGAGTTTTGTTGTGGCCGCGTGGAGCGTCTTTATTTGAGTCTATGCCGATATTGTGATTTGAGTAAGCCTAGAAGGAACATTCGGGACGAATGTTTCTAAGGGGGAGGGGGAGAATGTTATACCAGTGGTTGGGCCGACCTCGGTCGAGTCTCAGTGCCATGGCCCGAGGCGCATGGCGCTAAAGCGCGGTAATTAGTAAACATGTGGCGCAAGTCGAAAACCAGGGCCTGGAAGCTGAACCGCGAAGTTTCAAGGAAAGATCCGAGGTCCGAGGAGATTGCGCGTGTGGCCGGAAATGGCCATGCCGAGGCGGGAAATCAAGCGGAAAAACTTAGGAAAAGTCAGAATTTTCTTTTAAAGGGCACAGGTGGGGACAAGTGTCCCCCCCATCTGATTTCTGCATGCATTATATTGACCAAGTCTTAAAGACTTGGTCATCTTTCATCTCTCTCTTAGAAAAGTTCCTCCTTCTCTCTTAAATTATTTCAAGCTCCTCCTTCTCTCTAAAACTCCAAGAGGTATTCTAGCCTTAGGAAAAATCTGAAAAAGTAAAAGGCAAGAAGGAAGCTTGGGGCTAGCTCGTGAAGGTTGTTGTGGTGGTGTTCTTGGAATAGAGGCTAGCAAATTGTTGGATAAATTTGGCTAAAGCTCTAAGGTAATGATTCTTCCTCTATTATTAGTTTTTATTGTTGCATGTTAAGAAGGAAGTACTTGTGGTAGTAAATTATGACATTAGAGTCATTGCATGCAAGAAATGTGGGTTGGGTATGAAGGATTCGGCTAAAGAGATATTATGAGCATGTTGTAGCCTACAAACTACTTTAGAATTGTTAAGTGTATTATTATAACTTATGGGGCAGAATTTTACACACCCAAGATTAGGTATGTAAACCCTTTGTGTTGGTTTGGATGTTGGGCCTTAATGAGGCGTTTGAGTGTTAAAAATCGGCCTTTGAAAAAGGTGGCAAAGTGAGTAGAAACAAAGGAAATGCTGCCCAATTTTCCTTAGGAATTGGTAACTTGAATTTGGAATTTCTACATTGAAATTAGAGGTTAATCAACGCACTATGGTTATTATAGGTTGACATATTACTTGCGGTAGTTGGACTTAGCAAGTGGATTGACCAAAGAGGTATGTAGAGCTTTCCTATCTCTTGAGCATGAATAGTTGTATCTATGTAGTGCGGTATCGTCAAGAGTTGATAATCTACACTTGTTTTAAAGTATATGATACTTGTTTCATTTCAAAAGTATAAGTCCCCTTGGATTTAGGAAAATGTATTTGTGAAGGAATAACGTTAATATAATGACTTTATGGGAAGTTGGTTATATTAGTTTTTGAAAGGTTCACAAAGAATGGTTTACTCTAATTAAAACAAGTACGGGTAAAGGATTCGAAACTATGGAAGGTGGATTGGTTTTAGGCATCGGTTGCCTAAGGTTTTTAAAGGAAATGAAGTCACTTGATTTAGAAGCCTATTATATTTCTAAAAGGAAATGTGACTTGTTTTGAAAAGAACTTGTAACTTGATACTATGGTGATTAGTATCTTGGAATCTTTGTATAAAAAGAGTTTTTCTACTTGGGTTGAATTCCCGGATTTTTCTATTAAAAGACATGTTAGTGCCTTAGGATACTAAAATGAGAGGATATATTAATAATGTTAATAAGAAGTTAGGGGATTTCTTAACTTGCTTATGTTACGATAAGCCGGTAGTGCCTATGTTGTGATATGATAAGCCGGTAGTGCTTATGTATGATATGATAGGCCGGTAGTGCTTATGTTATGTATGATAGCCGGATGAACTATGTTATATATTTGTATTATTGCGGGGTAAACCCCGGGTTATTATCTATGCCATGGATTTGCTACCCATGATGCGAGTGCGGCGCTTGCACTCATGCGGATCCGGACCACAGGATCCATGCGGGTGAAATAGTCTCATGCGAGTACGGTGATGGTACTCATGCGGGTCCACAGGATCCATGCGGGTGAAATAGTCCCATGCGGGTGAAATAGTCCCATGACGAGGCGGATGACCTCATGCGGGTCCACAGGACCCATGCGGGTGAAATAGTCCCAGGAGTAGGATTGCTTAATGATACTACGGGCGAGGTACCCTGTTTTGATCGTGAGCCTCTATTTTTATGCTATAAGATTTACACTTGTTACTCTCGTTGTTAGTAAGGCACAATCTGAAGAAATTGATTTTATCTATGACTCCGGCTTATTTTGACTTATGATATTACTCTGATATTTTCGGTTTACATACTTGATGCGTTGTGTCTGACCCGCCGCCTGCGTTAAATCTGCGCGGTAAGGTAGCGGTGTGGATCCTCGTTCTTAGGATCACTATTGGTGTCGAAGCTCCATTCCTCGGAAGCTTGTTTATTGATACGGACATTCCACGATGCTATAGGTATTTTGTACATTCGGGGTATGGCGGGGCCACTGTCCATACGATTGTTATCTTTAAGTGCGTGGTCACATATATGTTTTGGGCTATAAGAACGGTTATGCGACTATACCTTGTTTATGTATGTTTTATGGAAAGCGGCACTTATCGGTGGCGATGATAATTACCCTTTTATAAGTTATGTGTTATGTATGTTCATTGCTATTCTCGACATATACACAGCGGTACCCGGTAAGTACGATCGCGGCCCCGGGGTTGGGTCGTGACAATAGGCTTACATGAAATGACGTCATTTTCGGACGCAATGCAGATGCTCGTCGTTGCATAGACGAAACATGGATGAAGCCGTTGCATAGGCTTAAATGAAATGACGTCGTTGCATAGACGTGATGCAGATGCTCGTCGTTGCATAGACGAAACATGGATGAAGCCGTTGCATAGGCTTTTAATGAAATGACGTCGTTGACGTGATGCAGATGCTCGTCGTTGCATAGGCTTAAATGAAATGGCGTCTTTGCATAGACGCGATGCAGATGTTCATCGTTGCATAGACGAAATATGGATGAAGCCGTTGCATAGACTTTTAATGAAATAACGTCGTTGCATAGACGTAATGCAGATGTTCGTCGTTGCATAGACGAAACTTGAATGAAGCCGTTGCATAGACTTTTAATGAAATGACATCGTTTCATAGACGTGATGCAGATGTTCGTCGTTGCATAGACGAAACATAAATGAAGCCGTTGTATAGGCTTTTAATGAAATGACGTCGTTGCATAGACGTGATGCAGATGTTCGTCGTTGCATAGACGAAACATAGATGAAGCCGTTGCATAGGCTTTATGAAATGACGTCGTTGCATAGACGCGATGCAGATGCTCGTCGTTGCATAAACGAAATATGGATGAAGCCGTTGCATGGGCTTTTAATAAAATGACGTCGTTGCATAGACGCGATGCAGATGCTCGTCGTTGCATAGACGAAACATGGATGAAGCCGTTGCATAGGCTTAAAATGAAATGACGTCGTTTTCGAACGCAATGCAGATGTTCGTCGTTGCATAGACGAAACATAGATGAAGCCGTTGCATAGGCTTTTTATTAAATGCGTTGGTTTATGAGCGTACCTGCTTTGTGACTCGTCTGGGTGGAGACAGCGTCATTGCATAGACGTTGTGCGTTTGTTACCCGCATGGGCTTATTGTTGTGCTCCTGCCTTTGCTGATATGAAGATCATGCACTCAAAGAAAACTTGTGAATTTTAGGAAAGGAGTGGTTGATTCGCGTCGACTTTGTAGCTTTGGCTCTTGACGCTTGCATTCTCAGACTGGCTTGGCCTTTTTTTTTTCCGTCTATTGCCATTTTCTTGTAGTGAATCCTTAAAATGTCCCAGTTTCTGGTAAAATGAAGATGTTGAACTTTCACCTGGGTAAGGTTGAATCTTGACGCTATTAAAGCGGTCAGGTATATTTTTTTTTTATCAACGAAAAAGCTAATGCGAGCATATGGACAATGTACAATTGAGTAGATGAGAATGCAACCCTCAAAATATGCCTCAATCATGTGTAGGTAGTCATGGATGCAAAATATATGAGGAGGCTAAACTCTCCAATGGACAAAATCGAGTCATGTGCGAAGCAAGGAAGAAATATTTCTAACGGTGTGACCGAAGCCGATGTGGCTATCTATGTATCCCGTCGTGGGAGTCAGGTCAAGACGTAGTTCATGCTGCAAAAATAAGAATTTTTTATGATTTTAAAATGACGTGGGACCGAAGCCGATGTGGCCGCCTACGTATCCCACCGAGGGAGTCAGGTCAAGACGTAGTTCATGCTGCAAAAATAAGAATTTTTTATGATTTTAAAATGATGTGGGACCGAAGCCGATGTGGCCGCCTACGTATACCACCGAGGGAATCAGGTCAAGACGTAGTTCGTAATGCAAAATAAGGATTTTTTTTTATTTTAAAATGATGCGGGACCGAAGACGATGTGGCCGCCTACGTATCCCGCTGAGGAAATCAGGTCAAGACGTAGTTCGTGATACAAAATAAGGATTTTTTTAATTTTAAAATGATGCGGGACCGAAGCCGATGTGGCCGCCTATTTATCGCTGAGGGAATCAGGTCAAGACGTAGTTCGTGATGCAAAATAAGGATTTTTATGTAATATGCATTTTTTTTTTGAAGAAATGGAAGACAACATTACGTTCTGACTCCAGTTGATACCAGCAATTAGTATTGTGCATGAGGATTTTCGTTTATTGTTTTCAGTCTAACCGAGATTGACTCCGGTGTAATTCACACAGCTTCAGATAGTACCCCAGACATATCTGAGTGTCGACACACCTGCATGCATCCAGGGTTTCGAACTACACGTAATCTCACGTTACATGCCTTTCTCATAAGATGATGTTGTAAGCTACGGGCCATAAAGAGCTTCGAAAGCTCATCCCACAACAATTGAGAATCAAAGGTCAACGGTGGTTTATTGAACACTATCCCGATTTCGAACAAAAGTCTTCCTGCAAATGCCCTCACTGAAAGAAAGTCTCATTTCACACATATTCCAGTATTTTAAATTTTGGGACATTGAGAGAATTACGCTCACACTCAAAAAGATGTTCAATGCATGCAATTGTGATACCATAGGCTTGGCCGTCATGTAAGTATCCACTAATGTGAGAACCCTCAGTATAAGATCATGTAGGGTTTGTCACGGGCTTGTAATGTAGGCTTGGGGAAATGGAATGGATATCATTTGGGTAAAAGTGACTAATCATTCCTCGAGAGTTGGACTAAGTCTGTGCTTGATATTTGTGTGCTTTATGCTGACTTGCTTTCTTTTTGTCCCAGTTTTTTTTTTTTTGCATTGACTTCTTTTGAACTTTCATTTCGAGCCTCTTTTTTCGGGGTCATTTTTTTCTTTTTTTTTCTTTTTTTTTATCGGGGCTTTTGATTGTGTGAAGTCGTCTTTGCTTTTGGTTTTTAAGACTTTTGACAATTTTTGCCTTTGCAAACTTTAGCTAGAATTTTGTCAGTCACTTGCACATTTCTAAAGTACTCAAGGAGGTCGGGCCAAGAGAGGGATAGTGCGTACGCACTCAGAAAGGTTATAGGTGTAATATGCGATTGTCGAAAAATAGGTTTTAGGCTCAAAAGGGTATACTAGGGATAATGTTATTTGGTAGACTGAAAAGGCTCAAACGGGTCAAAGAAAGCCTACGATCATTTCTACGAGTCTTTGCTCGAGATTTCGCCTCACAAACATTCAAGTCAAGTTCTAGATCACAATGCAATACAATTGAACTTATTCTAAAACTCGCCACTGATGCATATGAACAGGTAAGTCGGTTTCATTCTCATCTTGGAAACATGCAAGACAATATTATCTACGGGTATGAATAAGAGGTACCAAAAGAATCTATGGTTTACCACAAAGTCAGCCCATACTGATATTTTTTATTTTATTATTTTTATGCACACTTGTAACTGTGTTGGTATCAACAAAGTCAAACAATAATACTTAAAAAATGTTTTTGTATTTTTGAATAACATTTTTTTTGTATTTATGAACAAAATATTTTATTTTATTTTTTGAATAAAAGTGCAGAACTGAATAGAAACTCACGTATCCGTAGGGAATCAGGTGTGCGTAGTTCATTCAGATATGTTATAAAACGTATGATTTAAAAAGAATTTATTCATGAAAGAAATGCAAAAATAAAAGTTGTGCAAAAGAAATAATTGTTTATTATGGACGAATGCAAAGTAAAATGAATGCCCGAAAACATGATGAATGGATGCGTGAGTGAGAAATGCGCTCTTTATTATTATTATTATTTTTTCTGGCTTTTATTTTTGTGGTGTCGAACCCAAAATGAGTTGTTTACGTATCACACCGTGTGGTGAGAATCAGACACGCGTAGTTCGGAATAATTATGGTAAAATGAATGATATGAAAGAACTATGTAATCAACGCTAGACATATTAATTGAATTTGCAAATATAAATAAAAATACAAAGTAAAGAAGAATTGAGAGCGATGTCTCGTTGAATCTGATATAAATTGACTTCTATTAGTCAACATAATTTCCGCTCCTTGAGATGACTTTTTTTTGTTTTCTTTTTTCGAACGCCCTCGACTATTTGCGAGAACTGTTTTCCTGCAAAAATATGAGAAATAGGTGAGAGTAGGAAAGTGACAAAATAATAAAATGCACGGATGTGACAATATAGTCAGAGACTCCCCTGATTGGTTCGACCGGACTGGTGGTTGATGCTTCAGAAAGTCCAAGTCGTGCTATTCAAAAGTGATTTACGCAGTAGAAGTCCTGATTGCAATGTGACAACAAAAGTGCAAAAATGCAAATGCTTGTGGCCGGAATTATGAACATGATATGTACAGGGGTTAAAAGAGTAATTATTGCATTAAATAATATGTACAGAATTGCTAGCGACAACAATGGTAAACAAAAGCATGCAAATCAAGCGCACGCCTAATATCCATGGGACCTCTCTTATG
Organism: Przewalskia tangutica; assembly: GCA_029844215.1. NCBI lineage: Eukaryota > Viridiplantae > Streptophyta > Magnoliopsida > Solanales > Solanaceae > Przewalskia > Przewalskia tangutica. The sequence continues at coordinate 44,437,649 of CM056723.1, read as the reverse complement.
CCAGAGGTCAGCCTAAACGCCAAATATGGTAGATTATAATAAATAGGTCCAAGCCGTTAAACTGCAATATTTTGTTGGAAATGACGACCAAATGACGGTGCACTTTTCCAATTTCAGTGTGTCATGACTAGGTTTGGATCCGTCTATCATCATCACGCTACACATAGTATGCTAATGGGTCGTTGGGTTGTGAAACCCGTCGACAAATTTTGGTGGATTTCTAATTGTGGCGTTAATACCAAGGATTAACCCACCTAAGGTTTATGCATGCATGACTTAATATAAAAGGGTGGTATAGCTCTATCCTAAGTTTATAAGATTTGGCTTACTAGACGCAAGGTTCCCGAGCGGACTACTCGAGTGAGAAGGCTACGCGACCACCGGTTGGACCGGATTCTCCGCGCAAAACGCCAACTCTCTTAAATTTGGGTTTTGAAGAAAGAATTTTGCTGATGCACCAAGCGCACCTCGCGTGTAGTGTGTGACAATGTGAATTTTTCCAGAGTGAAAGAAATATGAGCGGAATGACAGTTTAAGGAAAGCAATAAAATAATGTAGCAATTAAAGTAGTTAATTACAAAATAAAAGCAAACAATATAAAATATTTACAACAAATATAAAAGCAAAAATAAAGTGCAATATTTAATTAACCTGAGTTTGCTATGATCAAGAACCTGATATCCCGGTAGTCGCCCGTCTTTGTCGCGTCCGTTTTGACCTCGAGTGCGAGCGGTATCCGCAACGTTGCTCTTTGACGCGGTTCCCTGGATGGAGCAATAATGCTATTTTTAAGGAGCCGCCACCTAATTATTTAAGTGAATCAGGACACTTGATTTATTGCAATAAAAATACTGCAATTAACCTCCATTTAATGGTCTGCGAAATTAGTGAGATTCTGAATCAGGGTTCTTTATTATTCTAAAGGGAAGGGGTTATACATCCTTTAAGATCCGCTAACTTGCGGTTTTTCGTTCAAACCTAGGTTAATTATTTATTGCCCTTTTTATTCTACGTATTCTAAGCATTTTTCATAATTTATAATTAAAATAAGATGCAGTACAAAAATAATAAAACTAAAATTAAATGCGACATGAAATAAAGCTCCGGGACATCTTTTAGCCCTTTTAGGCCTTCTGCACAAGATGATCTCCGGGTACCTGCATAAACACTTAGTAAAAGTGTTAGTAGTAGAATAAATAATTTTATAGCAATGACAAGAATTAATAAGTAAAACCAAAAAATAAATAAATCCGTCTTTTGCACAGAGGAGGCCTTGAAAATCAGACAGAGATTCCTTCATCGGTCATGCAAGTGTAGCATCTTGTTCAAATCAGTCAATACCAACAGTGTAATATCTATTCCAAATCAGCTTAACAACAGGGTGAAATTACCAAAATCAGTCCCCAAAATAAGAACAGCGTAACAGTGGTAAAACAAACAAAAACCCAGTCCAGAACACAGCCTAACACCCACAAACAGTCCATTAATAGAAAAAACAGTGAGAATCAGTGTGAGGCGATGGAATCTGACAATCTGCGGCCAAAATGATCCCAACAATGAAAAAAGCGATGAGTCGCAAACCTATCGGAGACAGTGATAAATCCGGGCAAGGTCACCGGAAAACTTAGAACGTCGCCGAAAAATCTATTAGAGAGATTAAATCAGTCCAACAAACAACAATAATATAATAGCATCAAAAATCGAAAACAAATAGGAGCGAGGAGACAATGGCGTCGCTTCCACGGTGAGGTCGCCGGAGCAACGCCACTGTAACAGTGGGCGTGTCGACGGGAGACGGGTGTGGGAAAGCAGTGGTTGTGATGGCGACGAGGTGACGGGTGAGGGATGAGGGAGTGTTGGCGGCTGAGGGTGTTGCTAGGGGATGTTCGTCGGAGTTCGAACAGTGGAGGTGGCGACGAGGACTGGCGGCGGCGACGGGAAGGAATGGAGAGAGGGTGAGGGAGAGAGGGTGAGGGAGAGAGAGTGAGGGTCTTGGCTGCTAAGGTGAGAGAGTGTTCTCCGGAGCTCCAAGCTCCGGCGAAAGAGGCGGCGGCGACGGGAACAGGTGAGAGAGGGAACGGTTTTTTTTTTTTTCCTTCTTGAAATGGAAAATGGGCTCTTGATGTTATAGTGGGCTGCTGGGCCTTAATAACAAAAGGAAAATGGGGTGTTTTATGGAAATGTGGAAGTTAAAAGCTTAAAGTGTGGGAGGATGGGGAAACGTGCTGACATTATATGTTGAGTGTTGAAGTGATTTGAAGGTATGGGTTAAGTATGGGTGGAAGATATGGAGATTTTTTTTTGGTTTTGGGGGGAAAATAAAAGGATGAAAGTTTGGATGAAATTAAAAAAAATGTTGGATTGGACTGACTCAAATTGTGTCTTGGACTGGACTGGTTTGACAAAATGCAAGGCGGGTTAATTATTTAAAGAAAAATTATTTCAAAAGATGCAACATTATTAAAATGCAAAATGCCGACGCAACAATAATAAAATGCAATATTTTAGCTAATGTTTAACGCCTAATTAAAATAAAAATTAATTATTTAAAAAGATGCAAATATTATTAAAATAAAACGACGGTGTAACAATAATAAAAACATAATATTAATGAAGAAATAATGCTTAATTTTAAAATAAATAGATGCAATGCATTTTGTGAAAAAAATAAACATAGAATATTATGTAAAAAATGCAAAAAATGCTGATTAAAATGCGGTGTCCTAAAACACATAAAATTGCAACAAATATATGAAAAACGTGTCAAAATTGACTGTCAACAGAGATGTCCATGAAGGAATGCATTCTTGACATCTAGGCGTAGAGTAAACCTTTGGAGAAGTCGGTGATGCGGTCACGATGGTAGCTGGTTTCACCATGGGAATAAATGTCTCTCCACAGTCCACACCCACCTGCTGTGTTTTGCCATCACCTACAAGACGGGTTTTATGTCGCTCAAAAGTGCCATCAAATTGGTCACTCAAAAGTGCCATCAGTTTTTCCATCACCCACAAGACGGGCTTTATGTCGCTCAAAAGTGCTACTAATTACCATTTAATTCATAAATGTATTTCTAGAACATTCTCTAACACTCCCCGCAGTCGAAAGTGGAGGAGGACGTATGCTGAGACTGTTCCGAAAGTCTTCAAATAAAATCAGCGAAATACCTTTAGTGAATATGCCAGCTATATGATGACGTGTCGGAACATGCAGCACACGAATTTGTCCGCGAGCCACATTTTCAGGAACAAAATGAATATCCAACTCAATATGTTTTGTGCACTAGTGATTGATAGGATTTCCAGAGAGATAAATCGTGTTGATGTTGTCACAATATACTAGTGTAGCCTTTGGCAGTGGACAATGAAGTTCAAGTAAAAGATTTCGAATCCAACATGACTCAGAGACTACATTGGCGACCGCACGATATTCTGTTTCAGGACTGGAGCGTGATACAGTGGGTTGTCGTTTGGACGACCAGGAAATCAGATTGTCGCCAAGAAAAACACAATATCCTGAAGTGGATCGTCGGGTGGCCGGACAGCCTGCCTAATCTGCATCTGTATAGGAGATCGATTTGGACCCAGGAGATGAATATAAGTGTAAGCCATACTCTAGCGTGCCCTTGATGTACCACACAATTCGTTTGAGGGCATGCATATGTTCCTCCATATGGTTGTGCATGAAAAGACAGACATGTTGCACTGCATATGAGATATCTGGCCTGGTGAATGTCAGATACTGAAGTGTGTCTGCCAAGCTCCTGTAAACGGTGGGGTCTTCAAATGGTTTACCCGAAATACCACTCAGCTTGGCTTTGGTGTCTACCGGAGTTGCTGATGATTTACAGGAAGACATACCGGCTCGGTCAACAATCTCTGTAGCATATTTCTTTTGGGATTAAAACAAACCACCTGAATGATGTGTGACAACAATCCCGAGAAAGTAATAAAGTGGACCAAGATCCTTCATAGCAAACTCCGAACCTAGTTGTGACATGATGGACTGACGAAGATTTTCTGAGGGGTGGTTAGTATAATATCATCCAAATATAAAATAAGATAAGCAATATCAGTACCCTGACAGTAAATAAATAGAGAGTGATCCGATCGACTATTTGTAAAACCAGTGTGGACACAAAATCAGCAAAACGTTTGTACCAAGCCCGAGGCGCTTGCTTCAAGCCATATAATGATTTTTTAAGTAAGCACACATGGTCCGGAAATCGGTGGTCCCTGTAGCCCAAAGGTTTATGCATATAGACTGTTTCATGGAGATGTCCACGAAAGAATGCATTCTTGACATCTAGATGACGAAATGACCAACCTTTGGAGAGAGCCAGGCTGAGTACGGTCCTGATGGTAGTTGGTTTCACGGTTTCACCACAGGACTAAATGTCTCCCCACAGTCCACGCCCACCTGCTGTGTTTTGTCATCACCTACAAGACGGGTTTTATGTCGCTCAAAAGTGCCATAAGATTTTTCTTTGTGACTGAAAATCCACATAGACCGAATAATATTAACATGATATGGACGAGGTACTAACTCTCACGTCCTATTTTTAATTAGAGCATTGTATTCGTCATCCATGGCCATTTTTCAATTTAGGTCACGTAGGGCAGACACAGGGTTTCGGGGTAATGGTGATTTTGTGACCTGGGTGTGCAAGCTATATTTGGTGTTGGGCTTGAGTATACCATGCTGACTTCGGGTTACAGGGCGATGGACATTGGTTTGTGGATGGGCTGGAATTGGTGACGGGTCAGTGGGTTGGAAACCACTGGCCCGTGTAATATTTCCTGAATATCCAGCTTCACTGGATGTTAGGCCAGAGAGTGCTGCAGAATTTTTGTGACTGGGAGTTGGCTCATTATTTCTTTGAAATTTCCGTAGAAGAGGCCATCGAATGGACTCCCACCGGTGATCTCGGACGCTGTTGGGACAGTTTCTGGGTGGTGGGCAGTGGAATGTTGGGTGAGGGCCGGGTAATAAATTGGATGTAACCCGGTATCCAGAAACTCATATGTGGGAGATCGTGGCTCATGAATTTTTTTGAACGAGAATTGAGATTCATCAAAGAGAACATGTCGGCTAATAAATATCCTATTAGAGGTTATATCATAACATTTGTATCCTTTATGATGTAATGGGTATCCTAAGAAAACACATGGAGTAGATCTCGGTTGTAGTTTGTGGATGGTTGTTGATGGGAATAAAGGATAACACAAGCAACCAAAAATCCGTAGATGAGAGTATGAAGGTTCTCGTTGGTAAAGCAATTTAAGAGGTGTTTGGTTGAGTGTATTTTTATTGGGTAGGATATTCAACAAATGAGTAGTCACTTGAAGTGCATGATGCCAAAAATTAGGCGGTAGAGAGGCATGAGCAAGAGATGTCCGAATAATATTATTTATGGTTCGAATTTTCCGTTCCGCCTTACCATTTTGGGAAGAGGTGTGAGGACATGAAAACCTGAAATTCAAACCGTTTGTTTTGTAAAAATCCCAAAATTGCCTATTATCAAACTTCCGCCCATTATCACATTGTATGTTTTCGATATCCCTTTCAAATTGTTTTTGGACGAATGCTCTAAAAGTGAGAAAGGTGGAAAAAACTTGTGAATTTTTCGATAGGGGAAATGTCCACAAGAAATTAGAGTAGTCATCTAAAATAAACAAGTAATATCTATGCCCGGAAGAGCTTAAGACAGGGGATGTCCAAATATCACAATGAATAATGTCAAAAGGCATAAATGTGCAATTATAGGATGACGCAATCGGTAATTGAATATGTTACCCAAAGGACATGACTGACACTTATGAAAAGTCCGAGTACATGAAATAATGTTATTGCGTTTGAGAGAGTTTCAAATCAGACTCTCCCGGATGTCCTAAACGCTCATGCCACAAATTAGAATTAAAAATAGCAAAGTTAAATCTTTCTTTTTTGGGTGGAGGAGTGAAGTGACTGGATAAAGTTCTCACTGGCTATCATATCTCATGAGTCGTGCCCCTGTATGAAAATCATACACAGAGAAACCAAAGGGGTTAAAAGCTACAGTTATCCAGTTATCACTTATAAACTTTCGGACATAGATTAAGTTTTTAATCAATTGTGGAGCATGAATAACATTTTTCAAGGCTAATGGCGGATTTGAATTGGATAATTTAGTAGAACCATAACCTTTAATTGGAATAGAATGGCCATTTCTGACTGTTATACTATTTGATTTGCTCAAATTAAAATATGACGTAAGGTTACCTTGGGAGGACGTCATATGGGACGTTGCACCTAAGTCCATATACCAATTCGGGTGCGGAGAATTAATTCCAAGTGTCTGCATGGCTTCATTGATGTCCGTGGGTTGGCCCACTGCCGAGTGGGCCTCCTACCACGTCGGCAGTGGCCCATTTGACTGCATTGGGCTGCCTGTGTACGGACCTGGATATCCTACCTCACTATTGGGCTTGGAATAAATTGGCCCAGCAGTGGGCTGCACAATTCCTGCAAAGTGGGAGGGATTAGTGGACTGAAAATAAGATGGGCCAGGGGTTTGTGGACTGGGCCTGGCCCAGTTGGTCGTTGGGTAAGGGCATGGTGGCCTAGCCCAGTTCAGGGCTGAGTCCATTGGCATGAATTATTCTTGGTATTGGCGCCTCGCCACCGCGCCACCACCACTATTTATTATCGCCGCCACGCCAGAAATTTTCATCGCCGTCGTTCGGTGACCACCATTTTTATTGCGATTTCCTCCCTTTTTATTACCATTCCGCCCTTTTTGTCCACGATTAGTTTGTGATGGTTGGAAACTCGGATTATCATTTGTGACAAGTAAAGCCGAGTCATTGGTGTTAGCCACCTTTTTAGACAAACCATGTTCTTCGAGAATCAATATGGATCTGGCTTTGTAGAATAAGGGAAGTGGGTTACTTTGGCGGATGACTGTTGCAACTCCACTATACGCCTCTATCAGTCCAACAACAAGTTGTAAAACCAAACGATTGTTGGTTACCGGAGAACCAACATTCTTCAATTGATCTGCCAACACTTTTAGTTGGTGACAATATGCGGAAGCATTAGGGACATCCTCCATATCAACACTGGAGAATTCTTGTTCCAAATCGACTGCACGGGAGTGTTGATTATCATAAAACACATCCCGTAAGCGATTCCAAGTGTCAATTGCCTTAGATTCTGGTTCCATGATTGTGTGCAACAAATCAGTCGAAATTGTTGCATATATCCAACCAAGAACTGTGGCATCGAGGGTATCCCACAATTCTTTTTCGTCATCCGTCGTCAAGACCTTTTCTTTGCCTTTTTTTGGGGATATGATATGCTGAAGAATCCGGTGAGAACGACAACAGATCTTGAAAAGCTCTGCCCATGAAGCATAATGAACATTCTCCATTTGTAATGTTATGGGAACATGTGTTTTGATATTTGAAACGGCAAGAGCGGGGTGATAAAAAGATTTGGAGTCGGACATGGTGAATTTAGTTGGAAAATCACAAGGAACATTGGTTGTGCAATACAAACAGTGGAACGAAATGGGAGAAAAAAAAATATAGTTCTAGTTGACTTTTCGATTTTGAGTATGTGGAGGAAGAGATCGAAATTGTGGACTAGAATATGGATCTATTACCTAAAACTCTTGATACCATATTAGAGTAGAATGATAAAATTGGATGATTTTCCCCATTCTTTCCATATACAAATGATCTCAATATATACAAATGAGAATGGAAGATTCTTAGCCTTCATCTTCTCCATTCTACACTCTACTTTCCTTACAAGGAAGATCCTACACTAATTACCATTAAATTACAATATACTAATTATTACAATAATTCTCTAGAATATTCTTTGCTACTAATTACCATTTAATTCATAAATGTATTTCTAGAAGTAGCAAAGAATATTCTAGAGAATTATTGTAATAATTAGTATATTGTAATTTAATAATTAAATGAGATCTTCCTAAGAAAGTAGAGTATAGAATGGAGAAGATGAAGGCTAAGAATCTTCCATTCTCATTTGTATATATTGAGATCCTTTGTATATGGAAAGGATGGGGAAAATCATCCAATTTTATCATTCTATTCTAACAGTTTGGTTGCCAATAAAAAAAATATTTTTGTATAAAAAATAAAAAAGTAGAAAGCCAAAATAAGCTCTACTCAAGAAACCCAAATTTTGAGTTTCTTCCAAAAGTTCTTTTGGAACCCAAAAACACATATCCATTTATCAACCAAACACTCCATTTAAAGGCCAAAAGTGTTTTTGACTTTCCAAAAACACTTTTGGCCTTTGGAAAAGCCAACAATGTCAGTTTGGTACATTTTATTAAAAAGAGCTTTTAGAAGTAGAGTTTTTTATCAAAAAGTTGTTAGGTGTTTGGTTGTCAATAAAAAATGTTTTTGACTTAAAAATAGGTAAAAACAACCTCTACTTCCAAAAGCCCAAAATTTGAGCTTTTGAAAATAAAGCCAGAAGTGCTTTTTGAAGCCAAACACACTTTTTCGATTTTCAACCAAACACTCCAATTTTTTATCAAAAGTGTTTTTGGTCTTCCAAAAGCACTTTTAGCAAATCCAAAAGCCAACCAAACGCACCCTAAGTGATTTTGTCAGAAGTGATTCTGGTAAGTGATTTATGTTTGGATGCAACAATGTAAAAGTGATTGTTATCAATAAATGATGTTTGTATAGTTTTGCTCAAAATTGTTTTTGAATGTAAAATTACCAAAATGGACATTTAGTCAATATATATAAATAAAAATTACTAATAAATGGAAGTATGTAAATAAAAATTACAAATAGATAATAGAATTTAAAGTGCAATATAGTAGTTAAATATTAGTAGAATATTATTACAATACTAATTTAAAGTGCAATTAGTATTTAAATATTTTTACAAAACTAATTTTGCATGTACTCTATAATATGATTGCAGACTAAGTCTCGAACGTTCCAGTTTTCCAGCCGAAGGAGTCACAACCATTGGGAGGAGGCGACACGACGCTCTTCAGGCAATTCTTCAAAAATAATAAAAAAAATTGATACTTCAACTTTGGTATATTTATTTCTTGTTTGTTCAAAATATAATGTATTATAGTAGTAATATTCGGAGTATTTGAAAGAAGACAATAGAAAAAGGAGAAGGATAATTCTCGTATAATCGGACAACGTTAGGATGTTTGAGGAGTTTAAAGTTCCAATCTGCAATTACACATGAACAAATGTCAACTTTAGTAGTATATTTGATTTTTTAAAATTAAAACCGAACATGAGTAGTATATTTGATTTTTTTAGTAATTATTTCTAGATATTTAAATAGGGTAATGAAAGTTGTATATTTGGATTCTTTTTTAGTAATTATTTATAGATATTTAAAGAGTGTAATGGAAGTTGTATATTTGAATTTTTTTTAATAATTATTTATAGATATTTAAAGAGGGTAATGAAGGTGGATATAATTGTTGATGAAAATTAAAGATGATAATAAAGAAAATGTAAAAATTCAAATTGAAATAAATGGTAGAAGTGCTTCCGGCAGAAGCGACAAATTTTAGCTTCTGCCAGAAGAGACCAGAAACACTTATGAAAAGTCAAACCAAACATGTCAATTTTATCATTTTCACGAAAGTGGATACCCAAAAACACTTTTGGGTACCCAGAAGTCAATCCAAACCGACACTTAATATATTGCACATGTAATTTGTGAGCTATTTACACATCCGTTGAGCTTCACATCTTTAGTTTAAAATCAAGGTCCTCCATTGCATTACCTGGGGAAACAGCACTTCTGCAGAATTCAGACAAGAAATAAGAACAAGAGCTAAACAAATAAGAGGCAAATTCAGGATCTAGAATCAGTGTATTCAGTAACGTGTATGATTAAAAATATATTTTTCCATACATATACACAGTTCGAGTAGAAAAAGATAGGTTAGTTTGAACCCATAGAATGTGCCCTAGATCCGCCTCTGAAGTGAATTTTTAGTGATAACTATGGAGGGAAAGTGATTTACTGTACCATTCGCTTTTCATCTGAGTTATGCCTTTGTGTATCATTGTAAGATGCTCTACTAGGTGTGCCTGATGGATTTCCAGAATCAGATTGCTTTTCCTCTCGCACCTTGTTGAAAATGTGAGTGTAGTTATCTGCAATTGAGGGTCGCTCTCGTCCCACTCCCCAAATCTTGGAACTGCAGATCCTCTATCAGGCTGAAGATACCAATTTAAGTAATTTCACATCAAATAAATGGAATCAATAAACTAAAATTCCCTTTCTCCAAATTCATGTTAGGTCAATCTCAACAGCTTGTGCACTAAAGTTGTATAAAGATACTCTATGCTGCTTGCAATGAGTAAGTCTTCAAAACAATGACAATTTTGCGTGGATTAACATCCCTCTAAGAAACAACAATAAAGTAATTCAGTTTGACATCAAAAGTGAAAATCCAACCTTCAAATTGGAGTACTTATTGTCTAGTTGAGTGACTATATGTTATCTAAGAAATACAATGTAATAGACAAATGATTTAACATAAATCCACTTACGATGCAAAGTATTGTTTACACTAATCAATGTATCTTAACATGTTATAACAAGTACTTGTTGAAATTTATTAACGTGAATTAAAGTTAATCCTATTATTTATGACTCGAATAATTGGGGCTCGCACGTCGGAAACATCGTTTCCACACACGTGCACACGTTGTACCAATGATCGTAAATTTTCTTAGTGAAAGAAATATTGGTACGTAAACAAAATGTTTGAGACATGAAATGATAGACGGTTGTTGGCCAAATGACGAGTTTCACGTTGGTAAATGAAGGAAGAAGTGTACGATGTGTAAAAGATGAAACGACTCGGAAATCACCACGGAGTCGCGAAGGGTCGCGAAGGGCCGCGACGCAGCACCGTCGGAGCCGCGGCAACGGAGCGTCACGATGCCTCCAGCCAGCGCCGCGACTCTAATTGGCAGTTTGCTACTGGAGCTCAGGCGCCGTGGCACTTACCTTGGCAGTGAGGTCGACGGAAGCTGAAAAGTTTCTTACTTTTGGGCTGGTTTGGAGCATTGATTCTCCATTACTTGACACATGAATTCAGCCATTATTTGGCTGAATGAAACCTCTCAATAAGTGTCATTACACGACTATTGATTGCCATTAGTTGGCTAGATGAGAGGTCATCTTTCTCACACTATAAATTGAGGCAGTTGACTCAATTGAAGAACACACTTGCAATCAGAAATTTCTGAGTACTTCTTCCTCTCTAAGCTTTCTTTCACACACTCAAAAGGTTCTTCTTCTGGTAAACATTTGAGTTTCCTTTGCTCACTTGTTCATTGTTGTTTCATCTTGGGAGACAAGTTGTCAATCACCGTGAAAGGATATATACGGGGCAATATTGTCTTAAAGATATAGTGAAAAACACTCGACTCAGCAAATCACTTGTTTTGTTCTTATTTCCAGATTGTAACCCTTTGTCATAGTTACTTACATTCCCGTTCATCCCATTGTTGTAATTATTGTACTTACAATTTACTTACAATCTTAAGACAATATTCGTTGTACTGCTACCAAAGATGACTGAAGGAGAACAATTTGTTGCTAGATCTTTTTCTGCTGCTCAAGGCACACCTAGTGCCTTCCCCGTGGCTGCACAAGACTCAAACAACACCTTTCTCACTGCTCAAGGGAACACTACTGTTCCTTCACCCGCTGTATTCCACCATGAATGTCCAGAAAAGTTCATGGGCGCTAATTTTAAGAGATGACAACAGAAGAAGATGTTGTTTACTTGACTGTTATGAGAATGACTCATTTTCTAACAGAAGATCCTTCACAAGCTAGAGATGAAACAAACCCTCAACCAAATGAAACGGCTGGAGGGGGCCAAGATATACATGTCATTAATGGCATGAAGATGACTCTTGATGTATGAAGTCATAACGATTTCGTCTGTTGGAATTATATTCTGAACAGTTTATCTGACCCTCTCTACACGGTGTATTGCACCGTTGGCACAACCAAAAATTTGTGGGATAAACTGCATAAATATAACGCACAAGATGCTGGTACTAAAAATTTATCGTTGGAAAATTTCTGAAATTTCAAATTGTGGATGGCAAAACTGTGATGTCTCAAGTCCAGGAATTCCAAATGATTTTACATCACCTGGATTTGGAAGGAATGAAACCAAATGAGCAATTTTTGGTTGCATCGTTACTTGAGAAGTTACCTCCCTCGTGGAATGAGTTCATGAGTTACTTAAAACTCAAGACCAATGAGATGACCCTTGAGGTACTTATTATCAAACTCCAGATTTATGAGGATAATAAGAAGGTCATGCCTAAGGATAAGCAACCTGCTGAGGCAAAGACAAATCTAGCGAAGGCCAAAGAGAACACAAGCAAAAAACGCAAGTTCCAGAAGGATGGTAAAGCCCCAACAACAGAGAAGTTTAAGGTGAAATGTCATCACTGTGGGAAACCTGGTCACATGATCAAGGATTGCCGCAAACTCAAGAATGAGAATATAGAGAAAGCCAAGGCTAAGGCTAACATCGTCGAAAACACGTTTCTTGACGATATGATTGAGAAGTTCTCGGCGGTGGTACTTGAAGCAAACCTCGTTGAGAATCCTATGAAGTGGTGGATGGACACGGGTGATACCCGTCACATGTGTTTCAATAAAGAATCCTTCTCCACTTATACACCAATTACAAATAAGAAGTTGTTCATGGACAATGATGTTTCCTCGGATGTGCCGGGGGTAGGAAAGGTGGTCCTGAAGATGACTTCCGGAAAGGAACTTACTCTGAAGGAAGTGATGCATATACTTGAGATTCAAAGAAATTTAATTTCGGGACCTTTATTAGTAAATGTTGGTTTTAGGCTAGTGTTTGAGTCCAATAAATTTGTAATCACTAAGAATGAAACTTTTGTAGGAAGGGACTTCGTCTGTGAAGGCCTCTTCAAAGTTAATGTCTTGTCTGTAACGCCGTCTATTAATAAAATTGAGTCTTCTTCTTATTTGCTTGAGTCGTCTAATTAATGGCATCATAGATTAGGACATATAAACTATCAATCTATCTAAAGGTTGGTAAAGTTAGAGTTGTTGCCATCTATCGACGTAAACCCTCAACGTAAGTGTGAGGTATGCTTAGAGGCAAAACTTTCAAAGATTCCCTTTAGATTCGTCGAAAGGGAAATCGCTCCTCTAGAACTCGTTCACACCGATATATGTGACTTGAAGTTCGCATAAACTAGAGGGGGGAACAAGTACTTTGTGACTTTCATAGATGATAGTACAAGGTATTGTTACCTTTACTTATTAAAAAGTAAGGATGAAGCTTTTGGAGCGTTCAAACGCTACAAAACAGAAGTTGAGAACCAACTAAGCGGGCGAATTAAATCAATCAGTAGCGATAGAGGGGGAGAATACGTAACGCCTTTTGAAGAATATTGTGCCCAGTCGGGCATTGTTCATCAAACGATGACTCCTTACTCACCTCAATCAAATAGTGTCGTTGAACGCAAGAACCGTACGTTGAAGGAAATGATGAATGTCTTGCTCATCAATTCCGACCTTCTCCAAAACATGTGGGGAGAAGATGTCCTTACCGCTAATAAGATTCTTAATAGAGTCCCACATAAGGGTAAAGATAAGACTCCATACGAGCTGTGGAAAGGAAAGAAACTCACCTACAAATACTTGAAGGTGTGGGATTGTTTGACAAAGGTTGAAGTACCTAAGCCAAAACAGGTCAAGATTGGGCATAAGACTGTATATTGCATATTCATCAGATATGAAAATAACAGTAGTGCTTATCACTTCTTAGTGCATTAGTCAGATGTACCAGACATCCATGTGGGTACAATCATGGAATCAAGGAATGCCAGTTTCTTTGAATAGTCATTTCCTAGAAAGGAAAGAGACATAACCTCTCGCAAACGAAGTTATGAACAAAGCTCTTAGGATCCATGAGTCATCAACAACCCGGATCTAGGTAGTTCAGATCTAGTGGACTCCGAAATGACTGATTATTCGTAATCTAGTGTTCCAGATTCTCAGGACTTGAATGTTCCAAAGATGGAACCAAGACGAAGCAAAAAGGCCAAGAAAGATAAATCCTTTGGTCCGGACTTTGTAGCTTATATGGTTCATGACGAACCACAGACAATTGCTGAAGCGTTGTCAACTCCTGAAGAACCGCTCTGGAAAGAAGCTATAGATAGTGAGATACCCATTCTGCACAACCATACTTGGATAGAAATGGCAGTGGATCCTGGACCCGGTGGATCCAGATCCGTTTTATAGGATATGGATCTTCAAAATTTGGACCCGACGGATCCGAATCAGACCCGGATCTATTTCTGACGGATCGGATCTGGATGTTGATCTTGTATTTGAGATCCGTATCCGGTCCAGATTTGACCCGTGAATCCGTTTTTTATTAAATATATCCATAACCTAGAATGTAATTTTATAAATATTTTCTTAAAAATATTCATAAATTTCTGTATTTTACACGGCTCAATGGTTTGTTTGTAAGGTTGAGCAAATATAACTCGACATGAATCTAACGTTGTCCGAAAAAGATAATTCTTAAGAATTATATTTATACAACTTTTAAAATGGGGATAAAATTTAAATAAGGACTTTAAAAGGGATATTGAGTAAATCAACTTTTGTTTTTTCCCCAAATATAATCATTTTGCAAGTCTATTATTTGTTCCTTTTTTCTTTGTGCCCATATGTCGTAAAAAGATATTACATATCCTTAACTGCAGATTGCAGTAGTCCAAGGCCTCTACTTTCTCTTTGTATAAAAGGATTTATTACACTTAACTTTACTATTATTAATTCAATAAGACATGTTTGTATCATTGCATGCAGCCCCAAAGTGGATCAAGTAATATAAAGGATTAAACACAAACATAACTTTAATCCAAAACTGCATTTTGATGAAACTATATACCTAATATAAAGTCTCCATTTAGTATTGTCCCAGTCCAACCTAAGCCTACTTCTTCAAACGATACCTCTTTTTTATTCGATATTCAATTTTGATTTTGTCAAAAAAGTTTTGACATGTGGAAATATTATTCAAGACAGATTTTTTACAGATCTGAACCGTAGATCCGATGGATCTAGATTTGGATCTGATTTTTATGGACTTGGTGGATCTGGATCCAGGTATGAAAAACGGATCTGGATCTGGATCTAGTAGGATTTTGTCCAGATTCGATCCGTTGCCATCCCTATACTTGAGAGTTGGTTGATCTTCCTTTGGGAAACAAACCGTTGGGTTGTAAATGGATACTCAAATAGAAGTTGAAAGCAGATGAATCTATAGACAAGTACAAGAGCAGGTTGGTAGTCAAGGGCTATAGCACAAGGTATTGTTACCTTTACTTATTAAAAAGTAAGGATGAAGCCTTTGGAGCGTTCAATAAGTGTCATTACATGGCTATTGATTGTCATTAGTTGGATGAATGAAACTTCTCAATAAATGTCATTACATGGCTATTGATTGTCATTAGTTGGCTAGATGAGAGATCATCTTTCTCACACTATAAATTAGGCCCTTGACTCAATTGAAGAACACACGTGCAATCAGAAATTTCTGAGTACTTCTTCCTCTCTAAGCTTTCTTTCACACACTCAAAAGGTTCTTCTTTTGGTAAACATTTGAGTTTTTTTTGCTCACTCGTTCATTGATGTTTTATCTTGGGAGACTAGTTGTCAATCACCGTGAAATGATATATAGGGACAATATTGTCTTAAAGATATAGTGAAAAACACTCGACTCAGCAAATCACTTGTTTTGTTCTTATTTCCAGATTGTAACCATTTATAATAATTACTTACATTTCCATTCATTCCATTATTGTACTCACAATTTACTCACATTACTTGCATTATTTTCCAAATAACTAATTCCACTTATTATAGAAAGTTACTAGTATTTATCATTTAGGGGACATGGCAAAATAAAAATTCTTTCACAATGTCGTTATATAGAAGTTAAACTCAAAGGCTATATGGCATCTAAGGGATACAACATAGGAGTTAGAGATTATAAGCTGACGTTAAATCAAGTTGGCTATATGTCACTACTTAGCTTTTTCTGTTTGATAAAGGACGAGCCAGGCACTTTGGGGGTGGGGAGCAAAGAATAAGCAAGTGATGCAACATGATACTCTAATATGAAAGAGAATAGGGTGAAAACGTACGGTCTGTTGCTTAATTTTGGACCTTCCAGGAGTAGCATACTATCGTATGAATTATTCTCTCCTTCCAGAGCAGGAGACGCAACACCTGTTCCTGCATTAACCTTTGCCTGGTAATGAGGATGCAGTGGTGATTTATCAAAGCTGTGTTCAGATCCTGCACTTTGTCTACCAGTTCGACCAGAACTTGATCCACGACCTCGTTGATGAGATGGTTCATTGACACCTCTCCTTCCCATGTTCTCGTTACGGGCTGGAGCATTAGCAAACAGCCGAAAATCTGCATCTTCTGTACTCAGTCTTTGTTCCCGTCTTTGCCTAGCTGTTCTCCCGCGCCAAGTTGGTTCCTCTGTTTGTCTTTTAGGCTTGGAATGAGGGGGAGCAGAAGGAGCAAAATTCGGAAACATGTCTGGATTCTCTTGGGGATCATTCGGATTTATGATCTTTCCAGTACCACGAGTTTGCCTTGCTTTTTCAAAATACACAGTATAGGGCGTCTGGTCATCATTTTCCCAATTCCCAAACTTTGGGACATTTGGACGCTGCAGAAACAGTTTGAGGAAATTTCAACTTAGTTTTTTTATTGCAGATTTCTGGCATTCTATTTATTCATGAAGACAAGAATGTACAATCTAACTCTAAGAAGTATGGCTCCTTGTAAGTTTTCATCATATGAGATTTCGAATTCATAGATGAGGGACAAGAAACATGAACAGAGGAACATGGGAAATTCACTTTCAATTATTCCATACAAACTTCTTGAGCTCTGGATGAATTCAATTAACTCAAATTCAAGAGGACAATTACCTAAACTGAAAATTCTTGCATACGAGGAGGATGATATTATGTGGAGCATTTATTTAACGAAATAAGCAGGTAGAATAACTTATTTTTACACCCTGCTTTGGCTGAATAAGCTTAAGATGAGTATCTCTTTTAAAAATTCATGCATTGAACCTAAACAAATGCGCAAATGATCATATGATGCATTTTATTAACAGATAACACCGATGAGAAGCTAATGAATGAGTGGGCAAAAGATTGCCAAAGAAGCAACACAAACAAGATACCAAAGATGTTAGACAACAAGTTATTAAAATTAGGACAGTGATGTGAATGGAGCGAGAGTGTAGAGTTTACTAGACACTTTATCAAGTTTAACCTCCATTCTTGACTATCAAAATCATTGAACAAAGATCAGTCAAAAGGAAGAACTCAACATAGAATTAATACAAATGTTGGATGTCATGACACAAGGACACAAAAAGCACAAGAGGGCCCTTGCTAAATAAAGAAAGTAAATTACTAAAACCATAGGGCAACTCCCTTGGAGTGAAATATAACCTACCACACCAATCAACATAAGTGCACATTAAATACATGATTTTTATAGCTTAAACCTCAATTTTGTTTTTATAGCCTTATTCATAAATTCTCTCCTAAATATCTCACTTAATCATCATTCCTAACTCCTAAGGGTGACTTTAGAGAAAAAATAATAAATATAATTTTTTCCCTAAAACTTTTAATATTTTGAAATAAATTCAATTTGCTAAAACAACTACTCCTAATAATGTTTGAGAGTGGAGAGAAATTATAATAACGAAATGAAATGAAAGAGAGGTTCAGCAACCATTGGCCGGCCCACCGGTAATGGTTGACTATTCGTCTCTCTCTCACGTAGTCTTCCTCTTAAATATTACTACCATGCACTTACCGCCCTGTACAAGCTTTCTTTTTCCATTGGCCCCTATTCTTTTTTCTCTTCCATTTGCCCTCTATTTCACTTAACAGAAGAAATATCCCCACTTCTAGGGTGTGTTTGGCATCAAGGAAAATGCTTTTCTAAAAATAAGTAGATTTCTTACTTATTCTTTTATGTTTGATAAATAAGTTGAAAATATTATTGGGGTACATCACTACTAGAACATAAGAGATTAGCTACCGACAAAATTTCATAACTAAACAATAAAAACTCCATGCTAACCATATTTAGCTACGGATTGGCGATGAATTAATTATAAGAAATTCAATTAGCTAGGAGCTGTTTAGCGATGAATTAGTTGGAAATTACCGACAAATTCCGTAGCTAATTTCATGTTTTCTAATAATGAGGTGGAAGGTAGGAGTGTGGGGTTGGGGACTACGGAGGTGGAGGTGAGGTATGTTGAGGATGTGAGAGAAGATAATTAATGTAAAATATTATTCATGGAATTTGTTTCCCTATATTTCACTAGGTAAGTCATATTTTTCAGGTTAAAGAAACGTATTTAACTAGAGAAATGTTTTTCAAAAGTTTTGATCAATCAAATATGAAAATATTTAAAAATAACATACCAACTACATTCCTAATTTCCACCCCCAAAAATGAAAAAGTCTCGTTATACCGTCAAACCTCTCTATAATGGCAGCATTTGTCCGAAAATTTTATGGCCGCTATAGTGAGGTGTTGTTATATATGTATATTGACATTTGATGTTTAGATCTCATTTAGCTATTATAAACGAAAGTGCACAAGGAATTATTTTGCAATACTTTTAATGTTATAAACGAAAATAATACACTTGTTAATTTAAAATCTCAATTGATTTTCATATCTCATTAATTACAAATTAAAAGACTAATAAATTAGAAATAAATCCATGACCAGTTGTACCATAATGATAAAGAATTAAAATCTAAGAAACATATGTATTTAAAATTAATTGAGAATTTAAATACAATTTCAAGTTTGACGTGCTGGGTTTTGTTGGGTTCGTGTACGCAGCGAAATTTGAAAATTTTATGTTTCAAACCCAACAAACGACGAACTGCAGAATGATTATGCAATAATATAAAACATGTAATCACATAACATGTAATAATAACTGTAATACCTCGATAGTAAACTTACAGTTTTATAAATCTGAAATCTTTTCGTATAATCCGAGGGTGCGCACACAACTGTTCCTCGATTGCAAGTTCCAAGAACTCCGATGTAATTCCTCCTTCGAACAGGTAGGAAATTCGGTAGAGGTTCGAGAGAATATTTTAAGACTAGGTCACAAAGACTTAGAATGATTATGAAATCAAGTGTTGGTGTTAAAAGAATAATGAAATGAGGCCCCTATTTATAAATGCATTTTAGGGTTAAAACGCAGTCTAGGGTTTTCCGTGGGCCAGGTCCAGAAAACGAGGTGAAGTGGGTCAGTCGTACTGCATGTTTTAATTTGTGTCCCATACGCCGCACTGCCCAATTTTGCCTTGTTTTCATTTTAATTAAATCTGAATCCAATCTCGATTTAATTTAAATAATCATTATTCATTCAAATGTATCGATCATAAATCAAACTTTATATTC
Source organism: Przewalskia tangutica (assembly GCA_029844215.1). NCBI lineage: Eukaryota > Viridiplantae > Streptophyta > Magnoliopsida > Solanales > Solanaceae > Przewalskia > Przewalskia tangutica. The sequence goes on along the minus strand of CM056723.1, from coordinate 44,418,059 downwards.
TCTCATTACATCCTTGGATCGACGAAACAATTGACTTAGTGTTACCCTACATGCCTTCACATATCGACACTAATCATATTAGGGTCTACACGGAACTCCTAGATGACACCAGAAGATGAACTCAATATGTCAAGTATAGTCACTCGAATCTGGTAAACTGAACCTCTATGTGGTAAGATAAAATTCTTTCATTAACGACACACTCTATCAAGCTTAGGATCTGCCAAATGTATATTCAAATGGCTAGATCATTATATCTCATCTATATTAGATGACAACAAGACCATATCATAGATATGTCTACTGCATTGGCCAACGACTTAGTCAACCTAATATCACTGAGAAGCTGAGTGCTCTCTCGAATATACATTCGAGGAATGAATCCCAATCTTGGCTCAACTACCACATTTAATCCATATCGCAATGTAACCAATACAAGTCGTATCTCAACCTATAAGAAATTTGAGCTTAGGACATGATTAAAGTACATTACTCTGTAGACAAGGTGTGTATCGACCTCAAGTCTAAGGACTTCTATCTTCCACATACTGATAATACTTTAGACATGTATAACAAACAGTAAATCAACAGGTTATACCAATACTTTCAAAGTATCCATGTGTCCATCACGTGTTACCATAACTTGTAGCAGGTGAGACATACTACATCCTCTAAGGATATAATGTTGACCACATGTCGACTTATCATATATCATCAATATCTCATTTTCGATGATCATTAGTCGAGGCTATTTAAGATTTACGTTATAATATTAATATCTCACACTATTAATAACCACATAACCTCTAGGGATGCATATTATAGAATATTATAAATAATCAACTAATAATTCAATAATTGCAAATGCCAAAATATTAATCTTTATTAATAATAATAATACGAATTTGTATAAAATACATTTGTCCTACTACAGATTATCTCAGGACATAAATATACTTTCAATCTCCCACTCTGCTCCACCATTGAAAATGAACGTGTAACCAGACTGAGATTTGAAGTCATCAATATCTGTCTGGAAGCTAGCATCAGTGTACCAATAGCAGCTAGATTTTCTTCTCCACCATAGACCAAGAAGTAGTCTTTGGTTCGTCTAAGATACTTAAGAACACTCTTGACTACTTCAATGTTCATCCTCAGGAATTTGCAAGTCATACTTAGTGCAAATGCCACATATGGCCTAGTATATGGCATGACATATATGATCGATCCTATAGCCGAATCATATGAGATCCTCTTTATGCGCTCAAGTTATATAGCATTAGAAGGGCTATCCTTCTTAGATAACTTGATGCCTTGACCCATAAGTATACTGCCTTTCTTGGAATTTTCCATAGAAAAACGTCTAAGCACTTTGTCTATGTAGATCGATTGTGACAGCCCAATAATCTATTAGGTCTATATCTATACATCATAATTTCCAGAATGTAGCAGGCTTCACCTAAATCCTTCATCATGAAGGTACTGGACAACCACTCATTGACTGACTGTATGCGAGTCTTATTGTCTCCTATTATCAATATGTCGTCCACATATGTAATAATAAAGACAATACTCACATCCTTGCATTTACTATAAACACAAGGATCCTCTTTGCTTCTGACGAAATCAAATAACTTGATAGCCTTGTCGAAGCAAATGTTCCAACTCCTCGAAGCTTGCTTAAGTCCATAAATGGACTTCTGTAGCTTACATACAACATTGGATTTGGACTCAGATGAAAAACCCTCGGGTTGTTTCATATACACTTCCTCAATTAGATTACCATTGAGGAAAACGGTCTTGACGTCCATCTGCCAAATGTCATAGTTATAATATGCAGCTATCGCAAGCAAAATCTGAATGGACTTAATCTTAGCAACGGGTGAAAAGGTTTCATCATACTCGATCCTAGGTAGTTGATTATAACCTTTAGCCACCAGCCTTGCTTTATAAGTATGTACCTTGCCAAATGCATCAATCTTCTTCTTGAAGACCCATTTGCATCCTATGGGTTTAACCCCACTTGAAAAATCAACGAAGTTCCACACTTTATTGACGTACATAGATTCCATCTTGGATTTCATGGCTTTTTTCCATCTCTTTGAGTCAATGTCCAACATTACTTCCCTATAGGTTATAGGCTCATCGTCATCGAAAATATCTATCTCACTATGTATTTTCACAAGTAGATTTAGTCTTTCAGGAGGACGATGAGTCCTAGTGGACCTACAAAGTTGATTGTTTTATAGTCAGTGATTGATATGTTATGATTGTGAGAAGGTTCTTGTGTGTTGGTTAATACACCAACTCAAGAGCTTTCAGGAATATCATTTTCATGTCTTTCATGAATGGGAGGAGGTTCAACCATTGCATTTGCTTCTAAGGGCTGTGTATGAAGATCTTGCATTTCTGCATTGTTCCTCGCAACACTCCCACTGGCCGAAGGGCGTACTCGAATTACCCAATCTTCGCCAAATACTCCCACTGAATTCTTGCCTTGGTCATTCGGCAAGGATTCAACTTCTATGTTATCTCATGGTTCTTGAATATCTTCAAGTTCTATATCTGTGCAACTCTGTTCATTGTAGACATATTCTTCTTCAAGAAAACTTGCATTTCTGAAAACAATGTCCTTATGTTCGCCAGAAAGATAGAAGTAGTATCTCTTAGTTTCCTTTGGATACCCCACGAAGTAACATTTCTCACTTTTGGATTCCAACTTATCAGTGAACATCTTCTTAACATATGCAGGGCATCCCAGGGTCTCATATGTTTAAGAGCTGGCTTCTTGCCACACCATATCTCATATGGTGTCTTTTCTAATGATTTGGAAGGAACCTGTTCATAACATATATTGAGGTTTATATAGTATGTCCCAAAGGTATGTTGTTAGAGTTGTGAAGCTCATCATGGATCGAACCATATCCCATAGGGTTCGGTTTCTCCTTTCGGCAACACCATTCATTTTGTGGTGTTTCAGGAGGTGTCCATTCTGAATGGACTCCATGTAGCTTTAAGTAATCTAGAAACTTTTTGCTTAATTATTCACCTCCTCGATCAGATCGAAGAGTCTTGATACTTTTTTGCGAGTTATTTCTCTACTTCAAACTTGTACTCCTTAAACTTTTCGAAGGCATCAGATTTGTGTTTCATAAGATATATATATATATATATATATATATATATATATATATATATCCATACCTCGTCAGTAAAAGTGATGAAATAAGGAAAACCTCATCTAGCTTGAGTCGAAAATGGTCCACATACGTCAGTATGTACCAACTCAAGCACCTCCCTGGCTCGCACACTTTTCCCAGAAAGGGGCTTGTTGGTCATTTTACCTTTCAAATAGGATTCACAGTTACCATAAGACTCCAAGTCAAATGGTTCGAGATAGTCAAATTTCCTTAACCTTGCTATCTTTGTTTGAGTGTGTTGACCAAGTCTAGAATGCCATATATAGGTAGAGTTTCTATTACTTATCCTAGCTCGCTTATTTTGTACATTGAATATTTCTATGACACATATACCTTGTCCACCAGAGGTAGAAACATCTGGTGATTTTTCTCCTCCTGGTGCAGTACAGTCCTTCTTACAATGCCCCTTCTTGTTACAGTTGAGGAATACTGTTTAGCGATATTTCGACTGCTCACGCAAGCGTACGTATCGTTCACAAGTAATATAGTCTGGTAAGATCGAATATCGTCCTTAAAGACTGGTTATCAAGTACCGATCATCTAAGCTTTAGTTTCTATTTGGTGAACGTTAATTTGTTTGTGTTTTTATCTAATAGCTAAGACTAAGTGCAGAAATTAAACTAACTTACTAGGGTTTAATCAGTTATGATGGAGATATGGCTTCCAAAATCCTCAACTATCACTCTTTTCAATCCTTAATACGACTAGAATGATTCTTCTTCTTCGTTAAGATAACGGTTAACTAGACTGTCTTTTATTCCGGTTAGGACATATAATCACTCAACCCCAGTGTAGAACCCTTCTATATTTCTATGATAGGATTTACCACATAGGAGGATTAAAAACATTAACCTATAATGCTACACAAGTATCGAGGTACTTTCTTCCGCGATTTTAACCTATGTCTAGTCAATTACAACATATCTAAATCTCACCTTTCAGAATTTTGATTCGAAATCATATAGGTTATGATAATTAGTGATCAATTAATTATCAAACATTCATACCAAATATTGACTAAATCTTAATCAAGTGAAGGAGAAATCAAACTACTGCATTAATTCATGAATAAATGTTTCAAGCGATTCATAAGGAAAACCCTAATAAAGTGTTTAGCTCCTAGCCATAGTCACGCTAAGAACTAACATAAAATCCATATATAAACTGAATTAAAAAGAAAGAAAGAGAAAAGAAAATACTAGAACTAGGTCTCCAATCTTGTGGCCTCCAAGAGTTGTGTTGTGGAATATGTACAAGGATTCAAAGCTAGCCTGAACAATATGACCTAGGGTATAGGGTTTTATACTTATAAACTATATTGCTTTGGACCCTTATACCCCTGTCCAATTTCGGCTCTGATCTGCAAAATTCCGCGTCGGCACCGCGGTGCTGGAAGTCATGCAGCCAACCTGAACTCGCGGATCTTTTGGCACCGCGGTGATGCATAATGGCACCGCGGTGCCGAAAGTACTGCAACAAATATTTTCCGAAACCTTGTCCTTTTCTCGTACGGACTTCGTCTGATTTCTTCTACACTTCCCGAGACTTCTTAGGCTTCATTTCTTGACATTTTCTTGTGCAATTTACACCTCAATTAAGCTTATCTCATCTTCTTTTTGCCATTTCTCCATTTTGGACCGCTGTGACTCAAAAGAAAGAAAAACGACCATAATACTATACTAAACACAAACGAAATGAGTAAAATACTAACTAAAAATGACTGAAGAGGTGTATACAAAATACGCCTAACAAACACCCCCAAACTTAACCTTTGCTCGCCCTCGAGCAAAGATCAAAACAAAACAAAGACACAAAAATAAAAGACTCAAAGACTCAAATCAAGCAGTTGCACAAGTACTTAGAAACACATGAATGTCAGTTCGATAATATGTAGGAATAGATATAGCATGAATTTAGCAATCTAGAATTTCAAGTCAGATATTTCGCAAATTCATTTCAATCATAAGTAATGGAAGCATGAAGACCTAACCTATGCATATCAATTTCATTTAGTTCTATGGGCCTGTTTACTTGATATTCTACACTAATCATAGATATACATTCTAGAGATCATCAGGACTTTTTAGGGTTGTAATGTAGGCTTAGGCAGGGGTAGGTAAAATTAGGCATTTAAGCTCAATTTACGTACCATAAACGTTTTTCTTATTCAACCATTTTGTCCTGCTTTTTGGTACTCTTTTCAGTTCATACCTATTATTCCCTTTTCTCTTTTGAGAGAATGCGATACATTGTAAATAACAGGTACCCCCAAACTTAGGCTTTTGCATATTTTTCATTGGGGTGCATCAAATTTTTCACTATCTTTTTATCTCTTTTTCAACACTTCTCATTCCAATATTTTTTTATTATCACTTATGGCATAACAAATGAATCATAAGGTGTCAAAAAAATAACTTATTTTAGGCTCAACGGGGCTGACTAGGGGTATAATTTATTTCAGGGTAGGTAATGAATGGTAAGAAGGGCTAACAAAGAAATGTCTGAATCATCTCCCTAAACATGTACATCTTAACTATTTCGCCTCAAATAGCAAGCAAACATAATTCACATACATTTTTCAATTGACAACACATAGGCTAATCATCAAATATTCCACATAATCAAATTTTCATAAATTTTTGGCATACCTAACTTAAGCACACAAATTTTAGCTTCTCATTCCATTACATTATCCCACTTAGTTCACTGGGCGTTCCAAATAAGTGCAGCATGCATGATTATAAAAAAAAATTGACTCACATAAAACACAAAAACAAACAAAAGACTCAAAAATAGACAAAAAAATAAATAAAGTAAGAACTCCCCCCAAACTTAAACTACACATTGTCCCAAATGTGTAAAAGACTAAAAAATTAAAGGGACGACTTACAGACATACATCGGTTCAGAACGGTGGTGGTGGCGGCGGATATTGCACTGAGACGGTATCTGTGGGAGGAGATTTGGTGATTCAGGGCCTTTTTATTTTTCGGAAATCGCTATCGACACCGCGGTTCTTCATAGTGGCACCGCAGTGCCTAAATTCCTATGCCCTCTCTGATCTTCTGGCACCGCGGTTCTGCATGATGGCACCGCGGTGCTGAACTCCTGATTCGGTGTTTTCCAGCGTTTTTCCGTGCTTCATGTCCCATTCTTCACCTGGCATCACAACACAACAAAAATACCAAAAGTGAGACTGTTCTAATTAAACTAAAACAAACTAAAATGAAAAATTTAAATAACATAATTAAAACCTTGGGTTGCCTCCCAAGTAGCGTTGTCTTTAACGTCTTTTAGCCGGACGCAGTTAACCTTTACTAGTGCCCATTGGATTCTTCTGCGAATCGCTTGCAATCCACACAATTATTTTTGCCGGTCTCACTTCACCTACACCATTTTTATAAAACACAGAAAAGGGTAGTACTTTTATGCTTGCCCCTAAATTGTCCAATACTTGTTTGCATTCAAAATTCTCTAAAGTGCAGGGAATAATGAAACTCCATAGATCTCTAGACTTTTGGGGGTTCCCTTGAAGGTATGGACTTTCTGGTTGAGGGTCAGCAAAGACATTTGGTGGTGTTTCTTCTGCAATGGGTACAACAAAAAGGAACTCCAAGGAATTCAAAAAAGTGAAAAATTGGATTCCACTTACCCCTTCTTTCTCTATACCAACCACCTTTCTCAATTCATCAACAGCTTGGTGTGGTTCAGGTTCCTCATTCTGCTTATCACCCTTCACAACTGTGTCTCTAGGCAGATTTTCTTGCGGTACATTGATCACCATATCCATCAGTTTCCCTATTTGTGTCTCCAAATTTTTGACGGACACCCTGGTCTCAGCCATAAACTGAGCCTGGCACTTGGTGAGCCTGAGTATGGCTTCCTGCAACTCATTTCTATCTTCATGTGGAACCTATGGGTTAGGCTGTTGTTGATGATTCCACTGCCCCTGATAGTAGTAGTAATCCATTTTTTTTTGCTTTACCTATAAAATAAGAAAAACAACAAAAAGTGATAAAAAGATGCTCGCAGAACAAGTTAGAAACTTGTTCCTAGAGCAACCAAATTAGAAATAAAATAACATAATCAAATATATACAAACCAAATTAGAAATAAGGTTAGATAATTCGATATTGAAAATACGCCAGTCCCCGACAACGACGCCAAAAACTTGTTAGCGATATTTCGACTGCTCACGCAAGCGTACACATCGTTCACAAGTAATATAGTCTGGTAATACCGAATATCGTCCTCAGAGACTGGTTATCAAGTACCGATTATCTAAGATTTAGTTTCTATTTGGTGAACATTAATTTGTTTGTATTTTTATCTAATAACTAAGACTAAGTGCAGAAATTAAACTAACTTACTAGGGTTTAATCAGCTATGATGGAGATAGGGCTTCCAAAATCCTCAACTATCACTCTTTTCAATCCTTAATACGACTAGAATGATTCTTCTTCTTCTTCTTCGTTAAGATAGCGGTTAACTAGACTGTCTTATATTCCGGTTAGGACATATAATCACTCAACCCCAGTGCAGAACCCTTCTATATTTCTATGATAGGATTTACCACATATGAGGATTAAGAACAGTAACCTATAATGCTACAAAAGTATCGGGGTACTTTCGTCCGCGATTTTAACATATGTCTAGTCAATTGCAGCATATTCAAATCTCACCTTTCAGAATTTTAATTCGAAATCATATAGGTTATGATAATTAGTGATCAATTAATTATCAAACATTCATACAAAATATTGACTAAATCTTAATCAAGTGAAGGAGAAATCAAACTATTGCATTAATTCATGAATAAAAGTTTCAAGCGATTCATAAGGAAATACCTAATAAAGTGTTTATCTCCTAGCCATAGTCACGCTAAGAACTAACACATAATCCATACATAAACTGAATTAAAAGGAAAGATAGAGAAAAGAAAATACTAGAACTAGGTCTCCAATCTTGTGGCCTCCAAGAGTTGTGTTGTGGAATATGTACAAGGATTCCAATCTAGTCTGAATAATATGACCTAGGGTATAGGGTTTTATACTTATAAACTATATTGCTTTGGACCCTTATACCCCTGTCCAATTTCAGCTCGGATCTGCAAAATTCTGCGTCGGCACCGCGGTCTTGCAGAATGGCACCGCGGTGCCGGAAGTCCTGTAGCCAACCTGAACTCGTGGATCTTGACCGCGGTCTTTGCGTAATGGTATCGCGTGCCAAAGTATCGCAACAAATATTTTTCGAAACCGTATCCTTTTCTCGTCCAGACTTCGTCTGATTTCTTCTATACTTCTCGGGACTTCTTAGGCTTCATTTCTTGGTCTTTTCTTGTGCAATTTACACCTCAATTAAGCTCATCTCATCTTATTTTTGCCATTTCTCCATTTTGGACCGCTGTGACTCAAAAGAAAGAAAAACGACCATAATACTATACTAAACACAAACGAAATGAGTAAAATACTAACTAAAAATGACTCAAAAGGTGTATATAAAATACGCCTAACACATACATCCTTGGCCGGATTCACCTTTTCTTCACACCTCCCTTAGGCTTCATAGTTGAGGGCGCATCGACTGCCTTGCCCTTCTTCTTCTACCATTCCTTACCTTTCGGCTTGGGCCGGTTAGAAGAGCTCACCATGAGCATAGTTTTGCCTTTGGTAATTGAAGATTCAAAGGTCTTGAGCATGTTATGCAGCTCCGATAGACTTGCCTTTGTTCCATTCATATTGTAGTTTTACAATATAATTCTCGAACGAATGAGGGAGATAATTTAGAATGAGGATGGAAGCGACATTATTCTGTAGTTTTATAACAATCGAGGCCAGCCTTTCTATCATCCCTATCATCTTCAACACATGTTGAGACACTTGGCTCTTATCATTTAGCTTACACTTGAAGTGTTCTATTAACAACTCATATCCCATAGTTTGGAATGAGCGTCATAGAGACTTTTCAAGTGTTCGAGCATTTCCTTAGGTCTCATGTTCTCGTGTTGTCTCTGAAGCTCCACTAACATGGAAGACAAAATCACACATTGTGTTGATGTGGCGTCATCTAGGTGTTTCTGGTAGGCTGCCTCATCAAATGTGACATATTTCTCAGAATCTATGGCAGGCACTGTGGAGGATACTTTGTCCAACACGTATTCTATCTTTTCTTGCCTTAGGATAATTCTCAGATTCCTAAGCCAGTCTAGATAGTTTGGTCCGGTGAGTTTGTTCATTTCAATGATAGGCTCGACATTTTGATAATCCGAAGAGTTTAGAATAGACATGAAACTACAATCAATATTATTTCCTATTATTCACATTCGTTTAGGCTAATCAACATGGTCTTTTGTTTAATTAACTTCCACTATTTTAGCATACTTCCATGACCACATGGTAGAATACAAACCTAGATTTATTTAAGGTCATAATGAGTCAAGATCCAAGCCTATGTCATCTCCGCGTTTGCTTTGACTGATAACTTCAGTAACATATCTTGGTAGGTTCTAAACCAATTGCAAAACTTATTTGCAACTCTTGGTTGATTAAATATTTCATTTTAATCTTGCGTCCTTAGATTAGTCCGACACTTTGGCGTCAAGATTTGTCTAAGCAAGTCAACCCCATTACACGATTGCGTTTATGTATCTAAGTAAACTTGGCCTTTGTGAGAAAATACTTTGGTGTAAATATCCACAAAAGTTTATCATTTAAACACATCTATGAAAGAGCCTGAGTCCTCGTAGACTTAGAGCAAATGTTTTGACATAAATACTCGTATTGCCGAAAATGATTTTGCACTATAACAATTATAATGGACGACACATGCTAATTTAGACTTGTATTTAAAATTTATCGAACATTTTACAGTTTCAGGGATTTTAACCAAGATCAACATATTTTGTCATATCCAATACGACATCTTATCATGCAATTACTAAAACACATTTAGTTTGGGAACCATCAACCCAATAGACATGATAAAAGATGAGTTTGATCAATTACTGGGCAACGCCTACCCAGACAGTTATAGCTGACACTATGCTAATAATTAAATGCATGCATTGAAAACACTTCACATATTTTCGTATATTATTCAATAATATATAATTAATGATAATCATGAGTTAATTTGTCTAAACTCTAAAATTTATGTTTATGCCAAACAGTCCCTTAAACATTTTCAGATTTTAAAAATTGATTTTCAGGATACTTCTGTAAGTTCCAAACTTTTCATAATTTATAATTTAGTCCCTCAAGAATTTAAAATTTTAATTTGAACCCCTTTAAATTCAGAAAATCCAATTTTAATTTTCAGAAAATATTTTTAGGTTTCGAGGACATGTCTGCAATTTTTAGAACACAAAATCTGATTTTCAAAAACTTTGTTTAATTACAGATTTGTCCCAATGGACCAAATCCACCTATTTGAAAATGTTTTAATTTCAGATTCTGAAACTTTTAAACTTCAGAATCAGAAATATTTAAAATTTTAGTTTCTGATTCCGAAGATTTTTTTTATAATCTGGAGCCTCGGCGCCCTAGAGTTAGTAAGCTACTGTATGAACAACGCTGCGTTGCTCCAGAACGGAGCTGCAACTCTTTTGATAAACCCTAGGCAGCACCCGGCGCCGCCATAAAAACCCTAGCAAGCGTCGCTGCGCTCCATCGTGGATCCGCGACGCCTCCGTCCCAGAAACACAAAATCTGCATTTTCGAAACCCTAAAACTGGTTCAGGGTTAGATTTGCAGTTTCATCCTAGTACCCTCTCACCATCAAACAACACGTACATCGATCATCATCCAATCCCTCCTCGTTCTTCGTCTCAGTGCACCATGTTCGTAACGAACCGGTTACGCACATTGACATAGAAGGGTTAGATCAGAATGACTTCCCCGAGAGTGCGCACACAACTGTTCCTCGATTGCATGTTCCAAGAACTCCGATGTAATTTTTCGTTCGAATAGCTAGGAAATTCGGCTGAGGTTTGAGATAATATTTTAAGACTAGGTCTCAAAGACTTAGAATGATTATGAAATCAAGTGTTGGTGTTAAAAAAATAATGAAATGAAGCCCCTATTTATAGCTGCGTTTTAGGGTTAAAACACAGCCTAAGGTTTCCCGTGGGCCAGGCCCAGGAAACGAGGCCAAGTGGGTCAGTCGGACTGCCCACTGGACTGGCGGAGCCGCGACCCTATGTCCCATGCGTCACGGCCCCAGTCCAATGCGTCGCGGCCCCAGTCCAATTTTGCATTGTTTCCATTTTAATTAAATCTGAAATTCAATCTCGACTTAATTTAAATAATAATTATTCATTCAAAATTTTCGATCATAAATCGAGCATTTATATTCTCTCATTACATCCTTGGATCGACGAAACAATTGACTTAGTGTTACCCTACATGCCTTCACATATCGACACTAATCATATTAGGGTCTACACGGAACTCCTAGACGGCACCAGAAGATGAACTTAATATGTCAAGTATAGTCACTCGAATTAAAATTCTTTCATTCACGACACACTCGATCAAGCTTAGGATCTGTCAAATGTCTATCTGAATGGTTTGATCACTATATCTCATCTATATTAGTTGACAACAAGACCATATCATAGATATGTCTGCTGCGTTAGCCCACGACTTAGTCAACCTAATATCACTGAGAAGCTGAGTGCTATATCGAATATACATTCGAGGAATGAATCCCAATCTTGGCTCAACTACCACATTTAATCCACATCGCAATGTACCCAATACAAGTCGTATCTCAACCTATAAGACATTTGAGCTTAGGACAAGATCAAAGTACATTACTCTGTAGACAAGCTGTGTATCGACCTCAAGTCTAAGGACTTTTATCTCCCACACGATGATAATACTTTAAGACATGTATAACAAACAATATATCATTAGGGTATACCAATACTTCAAAAGTATCCATGTGTCCATCACGAGTACCATAACTTGTAGCAGGTGAGACCTAGTACATCCTCTAAGGATATGATGCAGACCACATGTCGACTTATCACATATCATCAATATCCCATTTTCAAGTCTATATCAGATCAATATGAGAAATATATTTTTTCCTTTTAGATAATTAATGAATTTTGATATTTTACTTTTTATACATAATATACTTCTTATAAATATTATTAGATAATATTTGAGAATGACTGTTATAGAGAGGTAATTTTATAAAGAATGTACCGCTATAATGAATGTGGTTGTTGTTATAGATCTAATGTTAAAGAATGACTAATTTAGAGTCGTACATAGTCAGAATATGTTATATATTTCACAACCGTTGCTCGTTAAATGTCCTAATGATGGGCTGTCTTAATGAGACACTGTTAGAAAACTAGGAAGATGAGATTGAAATTTGTTAGGCTTTAACGTGATATCATTGTTTATATGTATACTTTTTAGGTGTACAAATAATTTCTTTTACGACCCAACAAAGCCTTAGTATACTATAAATTAACTTATGCTAATTCCGGGAAGTTCTTATTTTTAAAACTTAGATATACTTATTATTTAATTTTAATTCGCGAAATAATTTGTTCCCAACGGTCATTACTCCCGACCAAGAGGAAGAATCACCTTCTTCCCCGAACAAGTATCTTTGCACTTGTTTGGATCCAACTAATATGCTATAAATTTTCAGAGGCTTCATCTTATTTCAGACACTGAAATCACTAAATTTTACTCTCTGAAAATCAATCTTTTCTTCCTCTCTTTTGTGCATCATTTTCAAAGATAAAAAGCAGTAAGTGTCGTGTGATTACTCGTTTGGTGAGTTAGTTGAAGTTCTGCAATTTTTATTGTCGGTATTGCAGAATAGAGTTTCATTCGGGGATGAATTAATCCAAACCTTAGGTAATTGTGAGAGGATTAAATTCTTTAAGGAAATACACAGTTTTCTGTGGTTCGAAATTAAAATTTTGTTTAATGTTTTTTTGATTTTACAGTATATAGTTTGTGTGGGTGATAATGTGTAAAACGGAAAAATAACAACAACAACTATTTGTTAGAAATCTGGAAATAAACAAACAAGTGAGCTTGCTGAGTCGACCAAATTCTTGATCTATCCTTAAGATAATATTGCCCCGTATATCCTTTCAACGGTTGTAATGGAAACTTATCTCCCAAGATAAAATAGCAATCAAACAAATGAGCAAAGGGAACTCAAGTGTTCGCTTGGGAAGAAAGATCTTTGAGTGTTTTGTGATTGCAAGAGAGGAAGACAATTTCAGAGAATTGTTAAGTAAAAATGTCAAGTGTAATTTGCAAAGGAGCCAAAGACCTCATTTTATAGTGTTGAGAAGAAGACCCTCCAACTACCCAATTTATGGCGTTGAATGACCAAGTAATGACCATTAGTATGGAGTTACAATTCAGCCAAGTAATGGCTGAATTCAAGAGCAAAATAATGAGGAGTTAATCCTCCAAAGTCAGCTCAAACGTCAGTTTTTATTCTTCTCCAACGGACTGAAAACGGTCACAGCGCCGTGACCCTGTAGGGAGGTGCCAGAACTTCAGAGGCGCAGCGCTGCGACCCTGCAGAGTGGCGCCGAAAATTCAGGGACTTGGCGTCGCGGCCCTGCATGATGGCGACGCGGCGCTCCAGCACCACGGTCCTTGCCGCGGCGATTCATGACTCGTTTCATCTTTTAACACATTGTACACTTCTTCCTTCATTTATCAACGTGAAACCTACGTCATTTGGCCAATAACCGTCTATTACCTTACATCTCAAATAATTCGTATACGTACCAATATCTCTTCCATTTAAGGAAATTATGATCATTGTCATTGTATGTACACGTGTATGAAAACAACGTTTCCGACGTGTGGGGCCCCTAATTGTTCGATTCGTAATTAAATAAGATTAACTATATTTCACGTTTAATAAATATTTCCAACAATTTGATTAACAATTTCAACCCCGTGTCTCTCAAGTTCAAATCTCATTACATTATCAATCAATTCTTTACTTCTCTATTATTTAAATGATGCTTTGACGATTCATGCTAAACGAGAAAATAAATACATATACGTAGTAAAATTTCAAATAAAAAGTTTTATTACACATATTTCTGTTTGACGAAAATAAAGTGGAGGTTAGGACGTCAAGTCAAGCAAAGTCATAGCTTAAAATTTTTATACGTTTTGGAAGACAAGAAATGGCGTTTACCAATAGGGTAGTAGGTTAGCCAGCTGAGCTGATTCGTCTTTCCAAATTAAATAGAAGCAGCTGTATGTATGTATGTCTATAAAAGAATAGGGGAAGACTGATAAGAATTGTTACGGTGGTAAATACGTTTTCATTCTTAATCAAAGGCGGGTTCGAGTTCTGCGTTGAGTATGAAATTGCCTTTGTTATTATAAAATGTTTTAACTTTTACCTTCAATGTGGAATTTTTTGAAATGAATTTAAATATAATCGTGCTCCGATATAAATATAGAATATCGAGTAAAAATAAATAACAAAATGGTAGAGGAAGACCGAACAACAACCGAGTCTCTTGAATTTCCTAAGGCTTGACTTCGTCGTTCAATACATGAATTTGTTTCTGTTTGTGTGAGCCACCACCTTATGACACAACTTGACTAATTATTTAACCCGCAAGGGTAGCCAAGTTGGTGTAGCAGTAGAGCGCGGGACCACAAGATCACGAGTTCGATAAACCTTCTTGGTTGAGCCTGTCACACATGGCTTGCCAAGTGTGGTTAATCGGCTGACGTGGTTTGCAGGCTATTGCGTCAGCCCGGGGTTTACCCTGTGCGCACTCGAAAAAGTAGCGGTTGCGGGTTCCTTCGTCAACAAAAAAAAAAAAATTGACTAATTATTTAAATTAATCTTATATAGAGCCAAATAAAATAGTACTACATTTGCATATTGACCTGGGGTCCCTAGCTTTTCCTTCTATGGTTATTAATGTAAAAAATGAATCTTGGGTCTAACTCAACCTCAAAAACTAACTTGTAGGGTGAAGATTGTCTAAGTCCATATAATGAGTTTATGTTCTCATTCTATTTCTAATGTGGGACTCTTAACACTCCTCCGCACGCCTAGACCTCGTTAACTGGAGCGTGAACAATATAATTTGGGGACCCAACATCAGTGAACAAAGAATTGGAATGAGTATGGCTCTGATACCATGTAAAAAATGGATCTTGGGCCTAACTCAACCCAAAAGCTAGCTTGTAGGGTGAAGATTGTCCAAGTTCATATAAGGAGTCCATGTTCCATTTCATTTTCAATGTGAGACTCTTAACAATTAAGTGCATAATAATTCTGTGTATACACCTACCTACGGAGAGTGGAGACAAATTAATATCCGTGTTATATGAAGCAGTATTTTTAAATTTCTGGATGAACTAACTAGGGGAAATTTGATGGCAGGGTTCCAAGCTAGTTTTTTTTAGGAATTTGGACTATAAGTTTTAATTATAAGGTGGGAGGACCACATTTAAGATTAAGGCTAATTAAGTGGAGACAAGTTATCCGGACATCAAAATAAGCTCCCAAGTTTAAAAATATACAGTTTAGTCCAACTATTTAAAATATTAAAATAATAAAATAAAAACCATTATAAATCATTTTCCCCCATTTGTCTCTTTTCATATCCCACATTTTTCTTCAATTGAAGCTCCCAAATCAACTCTTCTCATCTCTTTCTATCTTAACCTTAGTATAAAAGAGTTTTCCTTATCCTTTTCTCCTTCCATTCTTTCTTTTTGAGATGCCATTGTTGAGGCCGCCATTGTTAAACCTATTGAAGCTTTTGAAAATAAATTCCGATTTGGGTGGTTATTTCTGAGTTTTACAGCTTGAGAATTACTCTTTTTTGTTATAGTTTGACCTGGTAAAATTTAATTCGTGATTTGTATGCTCTTATTCGTGATTTGTAAGCTTTAATTCGTGTTTTTCTAAATTTTATAATTTCTGATAATCTAAGTCTAGTATAGACTAATTTAAGTTTATTATGGAGGATAAAAAGATAGCATCAGGTATTTCGGTGGTAACTGGATTCTTATTAAAGGCGCCTGGAATGGAATTCTCCATAAAATATCCAACTTGTTGAATTGGATACTTATTACACGTACGATGATTTGTTGAGGAGCATGATTATGTCTGCTAATATAGACAATGTGTCGATAGAAGTGTCCATTATCTACATAATTGATGCTCCTAAAAAGGGAACGCCTCCGTCCTACATCACAAATGACCACCAAATCCGTTTATATCTTATGAATGTTGACAATGATGGTTCCAGGCCTAGGTTATATGTAAGTTTGAAGGAGAGGACTGTTGAAAGTCCAAATTTATCAGCTGCAGCGAATTCACCAGGGGCAGCGAATACTACAGGATCAACCTCACCAATCATTGACGAAGATCCTTGTGAACCTCCAATGGATAATGACATCTATAAATATTCTTGTGAACCTCTAATGGATAATGACTATCCAGATAATGTTCATAGAGATGATTTGAAAAATTCAGCTTCCAGCAATCATAGATATGTTGATGGAACATGTTTTAAGAGTGGCGACATTTTCAAGGACAAACGTATAGTAGTGGAATCACTTAAGATAACTTTCTTAAAGACACACTTCAATTTCTATGCCTGAAAGAACAAATTAGAAAAATATGTGTCTAGATGTATTCATGATTCTTACAGTAGAGACTTTGTGTCAATAAATACATTATAAGTTCTAGATTTATCATAACTGTGTACTGTAATGTGCAAACATGCTACATACAACACATTTCCAACTAGACATTCAAAGACATCATGTGTAGTAATAGTGAGGCACATTATGGATAAAGTTGAAGAAGACGCAGGGATCACTCCCAAACAAATTCAGAAGGAAGTACTTGAATGTTTTGGTTGTGAAATAAGCTATTGAAAGGCTTATAGGAAGGTGTAATTTCTAAGGAATTGGTAAGGGGGTCAGCGGCTGATGGGTATTCGAAATTGATTCCTTATAGTTGGATGGTACATAGTACAAACACCCAGAAGCAAAACATACTTACAACTTGATAATGAGGGAAGATTCTTATATTACTTCTTGACTTTTCAAGCGTGGATAAAGGGATTTAAGCACATGAGAAAGGTCATAACAATCGATGACACACAATTAAAGGGCAATTATGGAGATGTTTTGTTGACGGTTGTGGCACAAGATGTGGAGAACCATGTTTTCCCAGTTGTCTGTTGTGTGGTTGACTCAGAGTGTGATGCCTCTTGGAATTACTTTTTCAATAGTTGCTTGAAATTGTGCCAAACATATTAGATTTGTGCATAATATCTGATCGGAACCACAATATCAGGAAGTTAATATGAGAGGTTTACACTAATGCTCAACACATTATTTACACAAAACATCTTTGTGAAAAATGCATGGGAAGTTCCATAATGGATCCTTCGAGAAATACTTTTACAGAGTGGCAAAAACGTATACCGTGGAGGCATTCAATGATTACTTTATTGAAATTCAACATGTTGTACAGGATGTAGCTGATTGCCTTAGGGATGCAGTCGGGTTTAATAAATGGATTAGGGCATTTTTCCAGAGGAACAACTTTGAAGTGTTGACATCAAACATTGCTGAATCATTCAACTCAATATTTCTAACAGAGAGAGTTACCCATAACTGTCCTTTTCAACACTAGTAATACGAAGTTTGCTACCAAATTCAATGAAAAGCGTACCTTAGCAAAAAAAATACTCTTATTAAACAACCGCATCATGCCTCATGATGACAAATATATAAGGAAGAGAATGGAAGCAAGCAAAAACATAGTTGTCATTGGGGTAAATAAAAACAAGTAAACCACGTGCATACATGGAGACTATGCAACTATCAACCTATTGACTATGTCAAGTTCTTGTAGAGTTTTAGATGTGTACAAGCTCCCATGCCCACATGCCATATCAGCTCTTTGTAAGAGGTACTCAAATACATTTGGAGACTCAATCTATATCCACTATTTTGCATATTACTCAACATATGCATACTACAAAGCATACAAAACTGATATTATCTAAATTCCTAATAAAAGTAAGTGGATGATTCCTTCATATATGAAGGGCACAGAAGTCCTCCCCCACCAAAGTACGTTCCTGAACATGGTCGAAAGAGTAATAAGCGTAAGAATAGTTGCTTGGAGTGAGAACCTAGTTATACCAAGAAACCAACCAAGAGAAGAAATAAACGATCCCTATGCAAACAACCTGGACATAAGAAAACCACTTTTAATTTGAATTTGTCACAAAATTCATCACAAGTTTAGCAGAATTCATCACAAGTTGAGCAATGAATTTGTTGTTGATCTATTGCTCTATTGTCATTTTGATTCCTATGGCTGCAGTAAAATGTATATTTGTTGTTGGTCTATTGCCCTTTTGTTTTTTATATGCCTATAGTAAATGTATAACCGTTGTTGGTCCATTTATAACTATTGTTGGTCTATTGGTCTATTGCTCTTTTGTTTTTTATATGCTTACAGTAAATATTTAACTATTATTGGTCTATTTATAATTGTTGTTGGTCCATTTATAAATGTTGTTGGTCTATGTTAAACGTTGCCATTTTGACTTCACTTTTGAACGCTCGGTCTATACATAACATAAAATAAGCTGACAATTGATTAAAAAATGAAATGTAGTCAAAAGGAACCACAAACGACCCATTTGGTAATTAAAAATGACACTAAACACAACAACATCTTATTCATCTTTTGATTCCCAATTTCAGTTCCTTTTTTTTTGCCTGATTTCTCTCTGTTTCTGCTGCCTTAAGTTACTTTTTTACCCGATCCCTCTCAGTCTGAGCTTCCTCTCTTGATCTTTAAATCAGTCCCTCGATGCTTCCGTTTTCAAGAAGAGGCTTCTGACTTCTCCCAATTACTCTTTAGCTTTGTGGAGCCTATGGAGTAAATTAAATTTCTCCTCCCGATAAATGGGGTGTCATCATCGACTTATCTAGAATAACCGCAACCACCATCTTTTTTCTGCTCAAATAAAAAAAAAATAGTGTGTCAAGTTAAAACAGACATAAGCAAATTAATTACTAACCTTTTTCTTCGCACAACCATAAAAGTCTCTTCCATATTTTTGTGGTGTCTTTGAAATCCTAATGTTAGCCAAATCACCACACCTGCATATTTCCTTTTGTGTGACATACATATTAGACGATGAATTCTGTGACATTTTAATAATTAATGAACGACGCTTCTAATAGTCTTCCCTGGCGTTATAATAAAATATCGATTATTTACTCTTTGGTAAAAAGCCTGGGAATGATGGTATTTATAATGAAAATATTACTGTTATTTGGACGCTGGGTTTGAAAAAGTTACCGTTGGAATTATGTGCGAGTTTTGAACGCTTAGTTTAAAATTCACCTTCAAAATATTAATAGAATATACAGTGTTACACATGTTTTTCAATCAAAAATATTTATTAAATAAGAATTGAACTAATTTTAAAATCAAACTTATATTATGACTAAACAATATGTAGTCATCATGAAATTAGTGAAACAACATTATAATGATCTAAACAATGACACTAATTGAGTAATGTTAATAATATGCTAGTGAAAGTCTTTGGTTGTGATGATCATATGCAACAACTTGAAATTGGTGACATAATTATATGGGAACATCATATATAGTTTCATTGATATTGGTGTTTAAATTAATATGGCGTTTGATATTGATATTGGTTGTGATGCTCATATATAACAATTTTAAATTGGT
The DNA here is from genome assembly GCA_029844215.1 of Przewalskia tangutica. Lineage (NCBI taxonomy): Eukaryota > Viridiplantae > Streptophyta > Magnoliopsida > Solanales > Solanaceae > Przewalskia > Przewalskia tangutica. The sequence goes on along the minus strand of CM056723.1, from coordinate 44,398,084 downwards.
GACATAACTATAATTTTTCCATTTGATGTGCATATTTTCCCCATTTTGTGATGATCATATGTAACAACTTGAAATTTGTGACATATTTCCCCATTAGTATTGGTGTTCAGAAGGATTTTTGAATGAGTAGATATGAACTCCCTTACAAGATGTAGGGGTTTATTACAGGGAGTAAAATATATTATCTTTTGCCACTTCTCATCAAAGCATTTAATACAAAAACTCCTTTTTCTTTGTTTAGTGGTTGAAAAGCCAATTTGGAAAGTGTTACATAGGTGTAATCATGAGTAATATTGCAGAAAATATTTAGACAAAATCCATAGACCTATTGTATGCATTTGTCGATGCATTTTCCAAGTTTTGACATCTACACTCAATTTTTCCAAAAAAGGTGGATCTCCCACCCCAGGAGCCCCCACACCCCGGTCCGACAGGATTGTGAAGGAACATCTACACTCAATGTATGTCCATTCGTGGGATTTGAGTATTTTTTTATTTTTTGTATTTATCTACACTCAATTTATAATAGACGCAACTGAAAACTCATTTATATTGGATATGTACAACTGATCTAAAATTAAATTGACAATAATGAAATCAACAACAGAGTTAATACGTAACATCAAAACACAATTTTTATGGAGCAACTAGTTAAAGTAATCCATCTGAACATGTACAAACAAAGATAATATTACAAATTGTCCTAATATTACAAATTATATTGTATTCTGATTCATTTTTAACTCATCAATTGATTTCTCAATTGTTGTCATTCTATCTAGAATGACCTTCGTCCTCCGACCACACTCCTTGCAAAATTCACTATCTCCAGAAGTCACAGGCTCTCGCTCTACTAGACTTCGTTGGCATCCACTACCTCCAGAAGTCACATACTCCCGCTCTACTAGACATCGTTGACGGGGCTCTACTGGCCTATTGATCTATTTCACATCAACAATCTCCTCCCTCAATGCATCTATTTTCTCATCCACCTCTTCGTCATCATAAGGTATAAGATTTCTTATGTGGTCCTTATCCATATTACCAATGGTTGGGTAAATAAAAGGACACACATGTAATGTCTTGAATCATGGTCTAGGCGAAACATGACACTCGGTGCCTGACTGCATGTGACCGAGTGAACCACATGACTTGCTAGTCATCATGGGCATCAAAAACATGCAATAATAATGACTTAAAAACATGTGAATCATATTACTGAAAGTATAGTCTAAAATATAATAGCAGAAATATCTAAGTAAAACATGATAGGTCTGAAAATAATAATACTGATATGACTGGCATGCTAAACTAGTCTAGTCTATAAAACTTCTGAAACACGAGTCTGCAAAATTGTTTAACAGGACAAGGCCCTGACATACCTCTAATATACACCATAATCATAAAATTAAATAGACTGACACCATGAATAAAATGAAGCTCACCGAATAGTTGATGCTGAAGCAATCCTAACGAGCAGATTTGTCATTCTGAAACTCAGTACCTGCACCATGAAGTGCAGGCCTGGGTAAAAGGGGCGTTGGTATATTTGAATTGTATTGTATGTAAAGTAACTGAAAGAATAAGCAGACACATGATATAATAGAAACATGAAACTGAAACTGAACATGAACATGGTCTGACATGAATAAAGCAACATGTATAAAATCTTGAAAATTATATATATGTATATCTATGGGGAGAGCAATAGTATAACCGAAAATATGAAATCACCACGTGGATACGTGGAGTCTGGTACCTAGCCCGACCAGCAGAGCGCTCCCATACCTTGCTGGGGTATGATACATGAACATGACATAAAAGTATCCAATCAATAATCTGAAGGTATCGTCCCCTGGGTGGAGCGACCCTTATCCTACGTCGGCATACGTAGTTTCAGGCTACTTGAGCCTTCTCGGTAATCTATGCAACTACCAAAATATGTACTTGAAAATAGTTAGCTTGTAAGCCCAAGAATCTCATGAAAATAAATTGTAAAAAGATGATTTGCAATTATAGTTTAACATGTGAATAGATATATCATATAACTTGCATAAATATTGAAAAGCATGCACAATTTCATGGAAACTGAGCAATAATAATAATATAACTTGTACTTAAGAACTCATGGGATTCAAATCACGCGTTCATGAATTACGGACAAGTTCATGACAATCACAGTGACATATCACGAGTATAATAGCGAATTATAATAGTGTCACGACCCAAATCACAAGTCGTGATGACACCTACCCTATTCCCCCGAGTAGGCGAACCACATTCTCATTACCAAGCTAAATCAGCGAAAAATAAATAAATAAAAGGAAGTTATAAAGTCTTAATACTGATCATCACTAAAATTGTCACGACATTCCCCAAAATCTGATCAAAAGGGTTTAAGAGCACTAAACATAGTCTGGAATAGAAGTGTGAAAAATGCCCGAAGGCTACATACTGTCTATCAACTAACGAAAGTAAATGAAATTAACTAGGAATCCCTTCAGGGGCCACGAATGATCAAGTAGCTCATCCTGAATGACTGAAAGATATCACCCTCACGAATCAGCCATGGGGCGTAGAGCTGGAACTTGGATCGTACTCTGCACTCAACAAAAGTGCAGCAAGAGTTGTATCAGTACAACACTAGTACCGGTAAGCATCATAGGCCGACAATGATTAGATAACACATGAAGAAGTTGAAACCAACAAGTAGCACATAGATCACACAGGCATGGTCACATATCATGTACAAGTAAAGTGCAAAGAAATAAAGAATCCATCAAGACAGATATAGTTCACCAATGATCAGTCAAATATAAGAGTGGATGAATGCAATGTAATAGTCACATCTCTCACTCCACTCCTGAACACACATGCTAAGGGCAATGCCTCAAAGCCATGACCCATGGGGGACCCGCGAGTCCATGTACCACTCGTGCTCTCCGGATAGAACCTCGAAGGCTATCAATCACTCGCAATCTCTGGTAAATACCTCAGAGTTGCTCAATCAATCTCAATCTCCGGCAAAGACCTCGGAGTTATCAATCACTCTCAATCTCCGGCAGAATCTCGGAGTTTATCAATCACTCTCAACCACCGGCAGTGAATTTATCAATATCATCACAACAATAATATAGAAAAAGTATGACAGGCATGACATCAGTCTCAACACATATCACAAATAGATAATCGACAAGTACATGTCATATCAAGTGATAATCACAAAAAAATAACACACAATCGACGAACCTCTTTGGCTCGCGGTCCAGTGGACGTTCTATCATGCTATCCCTGTCACTTTCTACAACTATATATGATTCTCTAATCAGAGTCTTACTAAAGTAAACCATAACCTACCTCAATGCCGAGCGGGTGCCACGAACAATCAAACCAATTCCTTCCTCTTGCGTAGAGCCTCTGAACGCTTAATAACTAGAAAATATACGAACTACGTTATAATACGAATCTAAGGACACCCATGTTGCTATATTTATATCAACAATATTTATTTACTATTTCAATTGTATGACTAAACCCCTACACATATAAAAATATTAGCATAACTTCAGGAAATTCAACTAACATTCCTTTCTTTCAACTTTCTCGTATCTCCCGCCTGTAAAGAATATAAAATTTAATTCGTAACTCCAAATCAGGTGTTTATTGTACCACATCGAGGGAAACACTAGGATATATTATTATGCCGAATCCCACCTGACAATACTTAGTGTAGATGGTGAAAATTTATGAAGGAAACAACCCTATGAAATATGTGTCGCCAGAATTTTGTAAAACAAGGCAGAAACTTCAAACAATCATAACATTCAAACTATAAGTTGGATTTATCTTCGTAAGATATCAAACTGACGGGAACAGAGTAATATACAACTTTTATTCAGACCATATTTTCATATTCCTTATGGATTTGTACAGTTTTCACGTTTTATATTCCGTGTCGCTTGGGTTTCGGTAAAACAAGACAGAAACTTTAAACAGTCATAACTTTAAAACCATAAGTAGGATTTATCTTCGTAAAATCTTAAACTGACGGAAACAGAGTAATATACAACTTTCATTCAGCACATATTTTTATATTATTTACGGATTTATACAGTTTTACGTTTTACGGGCTGCTGTAATCATTATGCTATGTTACATCCCTCAAGTTTCTCTTCTTCAAGTGGATTGTGGAATTTCCGTGTAATGAACTCTTTAAACTTTGATTTCATTCTATAACACATTACTATAAGGATCATGAATAAATTAATTCAACCATATAACATAGAACCTAACCTGAACTTAATTGAGCGTTTCCTCCTTATCTTCTAGTTACTAGGGTTTCTTTCTCTTCTTTCTTTTATTTCTCGCTGCTCGTCCTCCCTCTCCTCTTTATTTCCTCTCGCTGCTCCTCCTCTCTTCTTGCTGGTAGGGTTTCTTTTATTCTCTTTGTTTTCTTTTGCTGCTCACCTTTTCCTTTTAACTAGTAGGGTTTTTTCCTTTTTCTTCTTTTTGTTTTGCTGCATCAAATCACCCCCTCCCTTTTTCCTTGTGTTAAAAACGTGCCCTACCCAAAAGGGTAGTGGGCTTGGCCCACCAACTCACTTAATTAATTTCATGCTCCATTTCATATATTAAAAAATCATCTAATTAAAATACTCTATAGTCCCATACCCCTTTATCGTAGTTTTAAGTGCTAAACGACCAAACGGGTCGTTACATTAGATACCAATCAAACAATCGCTCGTCCTCGAACGACAAGGGTGTGGGTGGAGGAAAGAGGTACCTGAACTGTTCGAATAACTTCCATCAATAAAATATTATCAAATATCTTTGAAAACTCCAAATAAGCCTGTAAGCCTACCACACCTCTATCCCGGACTGAAATCTATCAAATCTTTGAAAATGGGTTACTAGAATAACCATAAATCTTTCGGGTAATATATTTCATAGGCCACCTATTCTAAATGAACCAATCCGACCTGGTGTAAAAATGTGAAATTCCCTAAATATTGGCATCAATCACCCAAACTGATTCTGAAACTTTACAAAATAAATAGCAAGCCTTACAGTCATAGGCGATTCATTCTTATCCTTTCCTCTTGAATAATCAATCTAGTATCGTCACTCTAACCTAACTAAAATTTCACCCAACTCATTAACTCGGTACAACTATACCATTCGACTTAAATCTTCATGTTTCTCAATTAACCCTAGCTAGTCATACAAATTTGATAAATCCTTATAAAATCAAACTACTTCAAGTCCTCCTTTTTGTTCTTTCACTTAACTCATTCACCACTCCGAATACTTTGATATATGACTTTTGGCCTCCTCTTACACCAGTTTTTTTTCCATTTAAAGTAAGACAATAATATTTCATTGATAGCACCAAGATGTTGCGAGGAACTAAAGAGGATGAGTGGCTCAACCACCCTTCTCTATCAAGTTATCCCAATATGCGTACTAGTATTCTCTCTTTACACCAACAGAACAAATGAAGTAGAAAAACTATTTTAGTACATCTAATTCATCACATATCATAAAATAATCTCCCAGTCCTCCCATTCCAAATAAGACTAAAAATTTCACCATGACATGTTTCTCCGAATTGTCTTGTTCTCATAGCCTATGCTCACTTGTGATTGTCTCTGCCACCGTGCTTGATATCATCAAAGTCACATCAAGCAATGGAAGTTGAGATTCCGAAGCTGTGTCATGAATTTGCAATTCATAAGATAGCCTCTGTATCTTCCTCACATTCCTTACACATGCAACATCAACTCATCAGAAGCCTCCTCATCTTCCTAAAAATTTTGTGTGGATATTATTGCAGCTCACACTCCTACCAAGTAAAGGAGTTAGCTTCGTACTTGCCTTGGCATTTCAACACCTCCCTCCTATAACCATATCCAAATAGTTCCCTCTACTCTCTGAAAGACTTTTTCCCTCACCCCTTCTATTCAACTTGTTTTTGCCAAGTAACAAGATTTCACGAGATTAACCCATCCATTCTAAAAAAAATGCTTCCTCTGGAGTACTTCCAGCAAGCCACTTTTCTTTCCAAAAGCAAATGCCCATGCTATTACCAATTGTGAATCTTATAGACTGTAAAAATATGTTCTGCCGCAAACTAACTCCATAAGAGTTTGTCTCATATCCCGAGAACCATCAATTTATAAGAATCCATAATTAGCAGTTATCAAGTTTCTGATCAATACATTCCCCTCCTAGGAAAATCTCCATAATTGCTTTTCAAACAATGCCATATTGAACATTGATAATCTTTGTATCCCTAGTCCCCCTGATTAATGGGTCCATTATTTGCATCCAATTTTCAACATGATCCTCTTCCACCTGACGCAAAGGCAATAAATATTTCCTTGAAGACTGATGCGCGATTTATGCACACACTAAACGCAAGTGCACGTGTCGTGATAAGTAATATAGTCTAGAAGACCGAGTTATCGTCCTCAGAGATTAGTGTTCAATTATCAACCTCTATTTTATAGTATATATTTGGTAACCGATAATTTGATGAATTGTTTATAGCTATGATTATAGATGCTAACTAATTTACTTAAATTTACTTCAGATATGGTGGAAATAAGGCTTCCAAATCTCTTCAACTATCCGCTCGCTTTACTCGTTAATGCAAATAATTGTGGTTCTTCTTCTATTTTGAGATAGCAGGTTAACTAAGCCGTTTTATACTCTTGTTAAGGTAATATAAACACTCGACCCCAATGTAGAATCCTTCTATCTTTCGATGACAAGATTGACTACAAAGGAGGATTAAGAGCAATAACCTATTAAGCTACACAAGTATCAGAGTACTTTCGTCAACGATTTAAACCTATGTTTATTCAACTATAGCCTATTCACAATATCCCTTTCGGATTGCGATTAGAAATCATGTAAGTTAAGATAATTAGTGATCAATTAATTACCAAGCAATCAAAACAAATATTGAATAAATCTCAACAATAATAAGAAGAAACCAAAACATGCATTAATTCATAAGAACGAAGTTCAAGTGATTCGACATGGAAAGCCCTAAATTAAGTTAGTTGCTAGCCATAGACATGCCAAGAACTAAACTAATATCCAACATACACAAAAAAGAAATAAAATAAAGAACAAGAAATTACACAAAAGTAAGTCTCCAATCTTGATCTCCAAGTTGTGATGAATTGTCAAGTGTGGAACTCTCAAAATCTGACCTAAAAGGTCCTTTTTATAACCTCAAAAACGTCCCAAACCTTTTCCTTCTTGGCCTTGGCCCATTCCAATTCGGATTTGGCAATTTTCCCGCCTTGGCGCCGCGGCCATGCAACTGGCGCCACGGCGCCGAAACTTCTGCGGCTCTCTGTTCTTTGGGCGCAGTGGAGCTCTGCTGCTGCTGGTTGGTGGCGCCGCGGTGCCGCCCTGTTTCTCCCCGGGTTGTCAACTTTTTAGCTTTTGAGCTCTGAAACCTCTGTTTCTGCCCTCTTTTTCACTCCTTCTCGCCAATGTGCCACTTTAAACCATTGTGACTCAAAAGAAAGAAAATTTATCCTAACACAACACATATTTGTACAAAAATGGGCAAAAGACTAACTAAAAATGACTCAAAAGGTGTATATAAAATACACTGATCAAACACCCCCAAACTTAACCTTTGCTCGCCCTCGAGTAAAGATCAAAAATAGAAATAAAGACACAAAAGAAAAGAAAAGAAAATGACTTAAAGACATTGATCAAGTTGCTGCATCATTGTTACTTAGGAAAGCATGAAGGTTAGTAGAATAATATGCAGGAACATATAGCATGAATTTTTAGCATTCTAAACACATCAAGTCAGATATTTCGCAAATTCAATTCAATCATGCTCAATGGAAGTAAGAATACCTAACTATGCATGTCAATTTCAAAATTCTATGACATGTTTACTTGCTATTCTCCACTAATCATGGATACACATATTAGAGATCTTCAGAGCTTTTCAGGGTTGTAATGTAGGCTTAGGCAGGGGTAGGTAAAAATAGGCATTTAGGCTCAATTTACGTACCATAAGCTCTTTTTCTTTCGATTCTTCCCTTTTCTTTTGATTCTCTTTTTAACCTCATACCTATCTTTCCCCTCTTTTGTTTTGAGAGAATGAGGTGTATGATGAATAGCAGGCACCCCAAACTTAGACTTTTGCCTATTTATTGTTACTTTTTCATTGGGGTGTATCAAACTTGTTCACTCTCTTTTGTCTCTTTTTCAATACTTTATATTCCAAACATATCAATTTTTTCCCACTTATGACACAAATATGGAATTATAGGGTGTCAAAGAAAAAATCTTATTTTTAGGCTCAAATGGCTGACTAGGGATACAATTGTGATGTCAGGGATAGACAATGAATGGTAAGAAAAGGGCTAACAAAGAAATGCCTGAATCATCTCCCTAACATGCATATCCTAATTATTTCGCCTCAAATAGCAAGCAAGCAGACACATAAGTTTAATCACTTAACAATGCATAAATCAAGTAAGATACCCCAAATAGTTTGATTTCATGAATTTTTGACATATCTAACCTAAGTGTTCAGATGGTTGCTTCTAATTCCATTACATTATTCAACTTTACTTCACTAGGCGTTTCAAGTAACTACAACATGCATGATCATAAAAAAAAAATTAGACTCAAATAAACATAGAAAATAACACAAAAAGACTCAAAAACACCTCAAACATAACTAAGAACTCCCCCCCAAACTTAAATCACACATTGTCCCTAATGTGTGCAACTCAAAAATAAAAAGAAAAATGGGACACTTACAAACTTGGTTTAAAATGGTGGCGGTGGCGGTGGATAATGCATGGACCACTGGTTGAACAAGGAACTCATCTCGTCAAATCTCAGGTTCAACTGTTGTTGCTCCTGTCTTATTTCTTGTTGTCCTTGCCTCAGGTCCTGTTGACCTTGTATCATTGTGTCCAAGCTCTGCATCATCCTCCGCTGGTTCATGAGCAACTGCTCCATCATAGGCACCGGAGGTTCCACCTGCGGGTCTTGGCGAGCTACTCGCTTCTCGCTGAGCCTCTGTCTCAGGCTCATCTTCATCCATGGCAGCCTCTGCTGCTGCTGGTGGGACTGGTTTTGGGAAGACATGCACTATCCCATATGACACAGGAGGTTGACCCTTCTCATATGTATCAGTAGCTAGGGTTGGGTCTCCATGTCTAGAACATAAACTGCAAATAAGTGATCCATGTCCCAACCTACCTGTAGTGACCAACCTACTGGTTTCTCCAATGTTCTGCAATATCTCATTTCCAACATCAATCGTCTTCCCTTCCATAATTTCATATATTATTTTTATTCTATCCGCTGGCACTCTGGTGAAGTGCGTCGATGGAATCAAAGTGCATCGATTTAAATATAACCAACCCTTGGCTGTTTTGTTGAACTGACATCTGCTCAGTCCTCTTGATCCATTTCGTGCAATATCATACTCAGCCCCAGGGTAGCATAATGTGCTTGCGACGATATCCCAATCGATGTTGTCGGCATCTCTAGATCATGTTCTGAAATAGCTTCGATCGTCGCCTATTTCTTCAACATCGGCTGTTCTTAATAACTCATTCACCACTCCGGCCGTCACAGGCACATACTGTCCTCTCATAAAATATCTACCATTTACCCTTTCTGGAAAGTTAGCATAGAATTCTTTCACCATTACGGTGTTCTGTGATACTATTCTCTCCGGATTAACAAATCTCTTCCACCCCATGGCCTCTATCATTGCCCGAATAGGCTCACAGACATCTCCATCCTCAAATGACTCCCTTTGGTACTCCATTCCCCGCTCAGGGATCAAGGGTCTAGTACTAAGTTTGTAATATCGGTCTTCTGCTTTTTGACTGACAAACCTAGTAGCGTCATATTTGGAATGGAGGCGGATGTGGAAGCTCTTTTTTTTCTGGCAGACATTTTGGGAAATTTTCAGCAGCGTTTCCTTTGTTTCAGTGAGATTACCCAGCAACTTCAACCACACCAATCAACACACATCGTAATCAGCAACATACAACACCATTCAACCCCCAAACAACACTCAAAGCACCGGTACAACACCCCACGATCACTACGTATAATCTTATCGTGAAATTTTCACACCAAACTTCAACACACTTCACACTATCCACCAATAAAGCACACCCCCAAACTTATGAATTACCTCCCCTAATTGCTTTGAAAATCTCAAGAAAAGTGATGAAGGTTACCTTGGACGGTGTTCTTCAAAATTTTCTTGTTCCTAGTGATGGATTGAGGCAATGGAATGAGGGTTGTTGTTTGAGATGGATAAGGGTGCAAGGAATTGAAGTACTTTGGTTGTGATTGAGTTTAGTTTGTGGAAGATTTTAAGGCTGATTTCGTGGGTTTTGGAGAGAGGAAGGGTTTTGGATTTTTGATTTGGAGAAGGGAAATCAGATTAGGGCTCCTTTAAATTTCAGATTTTTCGTCGCGACGCCGCGGTCCTGAGATCGGCACCGTGGCGCCCAAATATCTGTGACCCTCTGAACTTCCGGCGTCGTGGCACTCTGATTAGCCGCGCGCCAAACTTCGTAGATCTTCGACTTTCGGCGCGTTCAGAACCGCGCCGTGGCGCCCAATTTCCTACGCCTTTCTGCATTCTCAGCGCCATGGCCCTCTGCTGGGCGCCGTGGCGCCGAATCGATTTCCTCCCTTTTTCACGTTTTTCGTCCTCCACTTTTTACCCCTGTACTTGTCATCACAACATGTAAACAATACCTTCTGTGAGACTATTCTAACTAAAACTAAAATGCATAATTTTTTTTTTAAATCTTGGGTTGCCTCCCAAGTAGCGCTGTCTTTAATGTCTTTTAGTCGGACGCCTGTTCCTTATCAAGAGGCATGGGGTAAATTAATCCCACAGCCTATCCATTTCATAATCATTTTCCTCTTTCGCCTTCTGTTTTTATTTTTCTCCTTTTTCTCAAGAGAAGGTTTAGCGTTGCTCACTGCATCAAGTGGATGGTTTCTTGCTTTGGCCTCTTGGCCGCTCAATCGATGTGTTCACTGCGGTCGATCGCAAAACATCTGCTTATGACTGAGGGTTCAACGGTGTGTTTAAACACCTTGAACACCATCTCTTCTTCCTCAACTCTGAGTTTCAGCTCGCCTTTTTCCACATCAATCACGGCTCTCCCAGTTGCCAAGAATGGTCTTCCCAAGATGATAGGGATTTCATCATCTTCCTCCATATCAAGGATGACGAAGTCTGTAGGAAAGAAGAATTTTCCCACCTTAACCAATACGTCTTCAATTATTCCCCTGGGATGCACCACTGTCCTATCCGCTAGCTGCAAGCTCACAGTGGTTGGTTTGGCTTCACCCAACCCCAACCTATTGAAAACGGACAAGGGCATGAGATTTATGCTGGCACCCAAATCACACATGGCCTTGTTACATGTCACCCTGCCAATTGTGCATGGCAATGTGAAGCTCCCTGGATCTTTAAGCTTGGGGGGCAGTTTCTTCTGCAATATGGTACTGCATTCCTCTGTCAATGCCATTGTCTCATACTCAGCTAGCTTCTTCTTCTTCCCAAGAATTTCCTTCATAAATTTGAAATAAGTCGGCATTTTCTCCAATGCCCCAATGAACGGAATGTTAATATGCAGCTTTCTGAATACCTCCAAGAACTTGGAGAATTGCTTATCAACTGCTTTCCTTTGCAACCTCTGAGGGTAAGGAATCTTCTTTGTGTATTCCCTCACTGGAACTGTCGGAGCTTTCTCTAAAATAGGGTGGTCCTCAGTAACCCCCTCTTTCTCTGTCTCTACTCTCTGCTCAACTCTCTGTTCTACCACAGGCTGAGGTGTAGACTTTTCTAGCTGCTTCCCACTTCTCACCGTGACCGCTCGCACCGCTCTCGAGATTCATCTCTCAGACATTAGGAAGAGTGCCTTGTGGCCTGTTATTCACCATCTTTGCTAGCTGTCCCACCTGCGTCTCCAAGTTCCTGATAGAGGATCTCATCTCTGCCATGAATTGGGTTTTTGAATTCGTGAGTGTCAACAAAGCTGCTCGCAATTCGTTTGGCTTTTATTGTAGAGCAGGTGTACTGAACTGTTGGGAAGGTGAGGCCTGGTTATATGGTTGCTGGTTTTGGTATTGGCCTCAGAACTGGTTCTGTTGCCCTTGATCACCCCTCCATGAAAAGTTAGGGTGATTCCTCCACCCTGGATTGTAAGTATTTGAATAGGGGTTGTTCTGGGGCCTTTGATAATTACCCACTGCCTGACACTCTGCTTGCTCAATCGGGATGTTGTTGGGGTCTGCTGATGGGCACCCATCAAAGGTATGGGGACCCCCACACATCTCACAACTCAATGCATCTGAACTGCATTCACTGACACTGTGTTCTGCTGCAGTTGCTTGGTCAAGAGAGCAATCTGTGCATTTAACGTTGTGATGGCATCGATCTCATGAACTCCTATCGCTCTCCTTCCACTTACCCCTCTATTATCTGTCACATGGTTATTGGTGTCCATGTCTTCTAGCAAATCATGGGCATCATGTGTTGTCTTCTTCATGAAGGTTCCACCTGCAGCTGCGTCAATGATGGTTCTTGTGTCCCACTTAGCCCATTGTAGAAAATATGGACCAAATTCCACAGCTCAATGCTATGATGTGGACACTTTCTCTGTAAAATCTTTAAATCTCTCCCAAGCCTCATAGAGTGACTCTCCATCAGCCTGGTAAAAAATGTTCAACTCTCCTCTCAGCTTAGCGGCTTTGGACAGTGGAAAGAACTTTGCCAAGAACTTCTGTACCAACTCATGCCATGTGAATATAGAATATGTAGGCAGGGAATTCAATCAAACTTTTGCTCTATCCCTGAGTGAGAAAGGAAATAGCCTCAATCGGATGGCGTCGTCAGTAACACCATTATACATGAAAGTTGCACACAGCTCCAAGAAATTTGCTATGTGCATATGAGGATCTTCAGATGGCAACCCTCATAATTGAACTGTATTCTGCACCATACTCAGGATCGCAGGCTTGATTTCGAAATTATTTGCTCCTATTGCTGGGAGCCTGATGCAAGTCTGTGCTCCATTCACCCTTGGCAGCACATAATCTCCCAAGCTTCTCTCAGCTCGGACCTGGACCCTTTCTTCCACATCCATTGGTAACCTCCGGGGCATCCTCTGGTTAGGTTGCTGATCACTTAACCCTTCGTTCATCTCGTTGTTATTCTGCAAGCCTCCCATTGCTATTAAGGACAAGATTCGTTTGTTTCTCCGGTTTTGCTTGCAAGTCTTTTCAATCTCCGGGTTGAAGGGAACAAGTGTGTCTGCTCTTCTTCTCCTTCGCATAAACTAGATGCCTGCAAAAATCAACAAACAGATCACGACGCACGGTTTCACCAAAATAAAATAAAAATTAATAAAAAGAAAAATAAAAACCAAATTAGAAATTAAGAATAGATAGAATGATATTGAACTACGCCAATCCCCGACAACGGCGCTAAAAACTTGATGCGCGATTTATGCACACACTAAACGCAAGTGCACGTGTCGTGACAAGTAATATAGTCTAGAAGACCGAGTTATCGTCCTCAGGGATTAGTGTTCAATTATCAACCTCTATTCTGTAGTATCTGTTTGGTAACTGATAATTTGATGAATTGTTTATAGCTATGATTATAGATGCTAACTAATTTACTTTAATTTACTTCAGATATGGTGGAAATAGGGCTTCCAAATCTCCTCAACTATCCGCTCGCTTTACTCGTTAATGCAAATAATTATGGTTCATCTTTTATTTTGAGATAGCAGGTTAACTAAACCGTTTTATACTCCTGTTAAGGTAATATAATGTGAAGCCCCAAATTAGTGTTACAATAACAATAAACATCATTGTGTCTATGTGATTATGTTACGACCTTATTCACATTCGAGGACGAATGTTGCTTAAGGAGGAGAGAATGTGAAATTCGGAAAAAAAATATATATAGTTTTTGGTTGGTTTTAATAAAAATACATATATATAAGAAAACAAAGAATAAATTGCATGGGATGAAGTTAGTGTTAAAGTTAGATAAATAGATAGATAAAATGAAAATAATAATAAAATAAAACAAAACATTATAAGGCAAAGGTATGTCGACATGATGTTAACAAGGCATTGAAGCCATAATAGTGCACGCCCCCTCTTTTCATTTCCCTTCAATCTCTTGGCTTTCCCCCTCCCATAAGTTATACAATCATCTCCACTTATACATTGTATTTACTGTCACGACCCGAACCCGGGCCCGTGACTGGTGCCTTACCCCGGGCACCCAAGTAGACATACATCAGAGTAATCAGCGGAATATAAAACAAGACATGAAATAATATGAAGTGTAAAACAGTTTTTCTGCGAAAAGTTGCCTTACGGCACATATATATAAAAACTTAAATCTGAACAGTTACATCCCTTTTACAAACTCTGCCCACAACAAGCATTACTGCACTCTAAGAATGATATGACAACAATGGCGGGACGGGGCCCGCCATACCACGAATGTAAATACCTACAACGATGCGGACTATACCGATAAGCCTCGAGAAACGGAGCTTCCCAAAGCTGAATTGTGATCCTAAGAGCGAGGATCGACGGCGGTGTACCTCACTACTGGCATGACGCGGCCCGAAGGAGTCGATAACAGTACCAAGTATGTGGCGAAAATCAGTAAATGGAATCATAGTAGTCTATATAAAGCAGGAGACATGTATGATAACCAAACTACAGTTCACAACAATATAAGCAGTAATGTCAAGTCGGGACTCGCCTCAAAGTCATCACTCAAATATAACTATGGGTCTCACGCCACAACATCAATCATGCGTGGAATACCTTCCTCCACTGCCTATGATATAAAAGCACCAGGAATACACATGAACACGAGTCCACTGTGTCATAATAAAACCGTCTGAGGTAAGTACGAAGGCATAGCCGACTACTAAAACCCATAGTACCAACAAGGTCATAAACTGTATCATGAGATCTGTCTGCACCGCCACATGATCAAAGCCGCCACTCGCGCGATGATCTAATGTGCGCGTCTAGTCCCGAACTTCCGCGACTCGCGTAGGCCACTCCAATGGCCCGCGCGTGAGGTATTCCCGCGTCGAGTAGCTACTCCCCGCGGCGTCTGGACTCGCGATCGCGTAGGCCACATAGACCGCGTGAGGTATAACCGCGCTAACACGGAACTCTCGTAGCTCGCATAGTCACATGCACCGCGTAGGTATTCGGAATCATAGGTCACACGGACCGCGAGGTATACCCGCGTGGAGGGCAACTTAACCCCCGGGATCAAGTCAAGGTGAGTGATATGATACTAACATAACGGCTTATCGTTAAACAACATAAGCACAATCAAGGGAAACCCCCTTACACAACATTACAAGACACTATCACACGTAGCGTCCTAACATGTTTATTTATCAAACCAACAAGAAAGTATTTACAAGGCTATCACAAACCAACATAGTCAAGTTATTCACACAAGGTACTTTCTACTTTATGTTAACAAGTTCGGGTTTTTATCCCCAAAGTACTTCATACACTAACTCTTTAAAAGATCCGTTTCTTTCACAAAAGTCACACAATATCCGTAGTATAAAAAGATTGAGTGACTATCTTTTTAAGTAAACAAAAATACTTTCCTTTGTAAAATCAAGTAACAACATTATTTTCCAAACGTTCAAGTTTGCCTAATTTCAAATGCTCAAGTTTCTCATTTTCGAAAGGTTTCGTAGTTCATAGTATTAATCACTTACTAATATAATTCTCCTTTAAAACAATTTGAGAAACATATGCCTTATATGTGAGTAGGTTATTCTTGTTCATAATCAATCTTATTAAAGCAGCCATGATCTAGGAAATGTAATATCATTTTGTCTCATCTTAGCTTCTATGCAGATGGAGGTTTCTACTGGTTTTAATAATACTTAATTAGTCAATACATTTCCCTTTATTAACGCCGCATTTGCGTTCGATACTTATTCGATTTTCAAATCAAGAAACATTATTCCTTTAAAAAAACCAAGTACTCATTACTCACGAATGAGGTTTCACACTTTTTAACAAAATTCATATTAATTCAATTAAGTCAAGTCTCTTATCTTTTAAGATCAAGTCTCTTAACTTCTAAAATGAATAAACCATTCTTTTTATCTCTCTTAAGCCGTTATACCTAACTTCCCATAAAGCTTGTATAACTCTTAAGTTTTTAAAACCAAGTATTACTCTTCTGTTAAAAATGATTCAGTATTCTTTTGAAATACTTCAAGATTATTCAGGCTTAAGTCAAAAGACATTGCCGTAATTATTATTCAGTTAACACACGTACGTCTACCGTACTATATATATACTTTAAAATATCATGCTCAAGAGTGTAGGAAGAATCACATACCTCGCGACGATTATCGACTATTAGCAAAACGCTCCACGGCTATAACCCGACTAGCCTTTTCCACCTTTCAAGTAGATCACGCTACTCGCAGTACTTCAACCTATAACGGTTATCCAAGTCTATCAATGTCTAAACCACTCTGTAGAACATTTCTAGATACAAGTTCTACGGAAAATTGGGCAGCACTTCCCTACCCGTCAAACTTCACAAGTCTACTGTAAATACAGTCCTATGTAAGTACAGTTCAAATCTCTTCTTATATACCTTCCTTGTATATAACTTATACTTATTCTTACTTCAATAGTATGTACTCAATTACAAAGGGAGACAAGATATTACCTCGATAAGCCCAAAATTATCCAAGTTAAAATGTCGATCCTGAGCAACGTTTAGCTCCTACTCTGGGCGCTCCAACTCGCTCCAAACAACCCTTAGAAGTTCTACGCAACTTCTACTTAATACTTCAACCGGCTATGAAGATTTTCCTTAGGGTTTCGGTTTGAGACAAAAAGGACATAAGGTAGTATTTCCGGGCTCTACGTATAGAGGTAACTTTTGGAATACTACAAGGTATAATGCTAAGGTATTTTGGGTATAGTAACAATACTTGGAGAGTATTTCTACCAAGAGGGGGGGTACCTCTCGGCACACCACTAGGAGGGTGTACCCTCGGCCAAGGCCCTCAGGAGGGGTGTACCTCGGCCAAGGCCTCTCAAAGGGGAGGGGGACGAAACCAACAAGAAGGGAGGGAGGTTTTCAAGACTTGGAAATTTTATGGAATGGATGAAGAAGTCTTCAAAGGGGGGGGGGGGTATTTATAGGGAGTTCTATGGCCAAGATCAAGCCATGTGGGGGGGCAAGTGGAGGGCCAAGATGTGCCCAAGTGCACCCTACCTACTCCACAAAACACTCCACAAGCAATGGCCCATGTTTTAGGCCCCAAAACCCTCCCAATCGTCCAAGGCAAAAGCCCCCATTGCCGTCCCACACTCCACCAACTTGAGGGTGACAAGTGTCGCCCTCTCGTTGGTCCAAAACATTTCGTCTCTCGGAAAAATCCGCAAAAATTTAAAATGACATAGCCGGAATTTTCCCTTCGCAAGTTTTGTAAAACGTTTCGTCGAAAAACGATTCTAATCGGGTGTTGTGCACAAAATATTTTCGTCCCTGCCTACTTAAAGTTCAAACTTTTCTACGTATGTCCCCACGTACATACTCTGGAAAAACGGGGTATAACAACATTGTATCATCATCAATTAAGATCACAACGTACTTGTCTCCCCCCTCTATTTGTACAAACTTTAAATCACCCAAGTAGGTGTTACTAAGTTATAGAGGAGCGGTGCTTATTTTTCTAATCCTTTGATGGAACGGAAAGGTGATTTTGCCTCTTCGCCTACCTCACATTCATTTGATGAGGTTTCACACTTTTTAACAAAATTCATATTAATTCAATTAAGTCAAGTCTCTTATCTTTTAAGATCAAGTCTCTTAACTTCTAAAATCAATAAACCATTCTTTTTATCTCTCTTAAGTCGTTATGCCTAACTTCCCATAAAGCTAGTATAACTCTTAAGCTTTTAAGACCAAGCATTACTCTTCTTTCAAAAAGGTTTCTTAATTCTTTTGAAATACTTCAAGATTCTTATTATTCAGGCTTAAGTCAAAAGACATTGCCGTAAAACTACGTTCAGTTAACACACGTACGTCTACCGTACTATATATATTCTTTTAAAATATCATGCTCAAGAGGATAGGAAGAATCACATGCCTCGCGACGATTTATCGACTATTAGCAAATAGCTCCAAAGTACTGTAATCCTGCTAGCCTTTTCCACCCTTCGAGTAGAATACGCTACTCGCAGTACTTCAACCTATAACGGTTATACAAGTCTATCAATGTCTAGACTACTCGGTAGAATAAATCTAGATACAAGATTCTACGGAAAATTGGCAAGACTTCCCTACCCACAAACTTCACAAGTCTCATCAGAATACACCCTATGTAAGTACAGTTCAATTCTCTTCTTATATACCTTCCTTGTATATAACTTATACTTAATTCTTATACTTCAACAGTATGCAAACTCTAATTACAATAGGGGGACAAAATATTTACCTCGATAAGCCCAAAATTATCCAAGATTAAATGTCGATCCTGAGCAACGTTTAGCTCCTACTATGGGCGCTCCAACCCGCTCCAAACAACCATTAGAAGTTCTACGCAACTTCTACTTAACACTTCAACCGACTATGAAGGTTTTCCTTAGGGTT
Organism: Przewalskia tangutica; assembly: GCA_029844215.1. NCBI lineage: Eukaryota > Viridiplantae > Streptophyta > Magnoliopsida > Solanales > Solanaceae > Przewalskia > Przewalskia tangutica. Next base: position 44,379,351 of record CM056723.1, on the reverse strand, counting down.
TCGTTTTTGTGACTGAAGGGAATATAAGGTAGTATTTTCGGGCTCTACGTATAGAGGTAACTTTGGAATACTACAAGGTATAAGGCTAAGGTATTTTTGGAATAGTAACAATACTTGGAGAATACTTTTCTACCAAGGGGGGGGGGGGTGTGCTACGGCTAGCACCACTAGGAAAGGGGGGGTACCCCTCGGCCAAAGGCCTCTCAAAAGGGGAGGGGGAGAGCTCTTGGACGAGAGCAACAAGAAGAGGGGAGGGGGATTTCAAGACTTGGAAATTATTGTGGATGAAGAAGTCTTCAACAAAGGGGGGGGGGTATTTATAGAGAAACCAATGGACAAGATCAAGCCAAGTGGGGGGCAAGTGGAGGGTCAAGATTTGCCCAAGTGCACCCTAACTCTACTCCACAAACCCCTCACAAACATTGACCCATGTTTTAGGCACAAAACATTGCAAAAAACGTGCACACTCTCGGCCACCACAACCGTCCATTTGAGGGTGACAAGTGTCGCCCTCTCGTTGGTACAAAATATTTCATCTCTCGGAAAAATCCGCAAAAATTATAAATGACATAGCCGTAATTTTCCCTTCGCAAGTTTTGTAAAACGTTTCGTCGAAAAACGATTCTTTTCGGTAGTTGTGAACAAAATTTTCGGTCCTTGCCTAACTTAAGGCTTAAACTTTTATACGTACGCCCTCACGTACATACTCTGGAAATACGGGGTATAATATTTACACACAAACAAAGTACATAGCATAAAGATTAGAAAATCAGGAAAAAACAAGTGAATACGAAGAGGAAAAATCTGGAAAAAACAAGAGGGCAAGAAGAACAACAATAAAAGAAATACTAGGGAGCAAGGGTCCCCTGTAGCAACCGAACAACAATCATTTCACACGTACAAAGTGAGTTTTCTCACTCAGAAATTCTTGGTAACATCCTTTATTTTAAGTTCAATACATGTTGGAATAAGAATTGAGTGTTGAAAAGAAATAATGAGTTTTTGATTGTTTAGACAACTAGTTGCGTCATGAACTTTACGAACTGGTTTCACTGAGTTATAATTGTTAGAATTTGATGAAATTAGAAATAATGTTACACCTCTCTATTATGATCATATAGAACAAAAAATGAGGTAAAATGGATATACGGTTTAAAAGTTATCATAGTTCAAAGTTCCTGCCTTAGATTTGGCCGAAATTCGAAAAGACATAATTACGGACTGTTTTTATTGAGTTTTACTAATTAGAATTATGTAAAAATTTACAAGGTTGTAAATATCTCTGTTACGGACAGATATAGCTAAATAGGGGTTAAAACGCACTTACGAGTTGAGAGTTATTGTAGTTTGAAGTTGCTGCCTCGGATTCATCGGAATCCAGAAGGGCAGGACGTTGAAACGTAAAACTGTACAAATCTGTGAGAAATATGAAAATTGGTATTAAATAAAAGTTCTAGATATCTCTGTTGTGGACATTTTGATACCTTACGGAGGTCTATCCGACTTACGTATTGAGAGTTATCTCTGTTTAAAGTTTCTGCCTCGGATCTATCGAGATCCAGGAAGGGCAGCGAATAAAAGTGTAAAACTGTACCAAATGGTATAGAATATGAAAGGATGTTCACATGGAGACGTGTAGCTATCTGTTCTCGTCGTTTTGAGATTTTATGGGGCTTGAACGGGTTTACAGATTAGGAGTTATGACTATTCTAAGATTTGGTTCTGTTTAATAAAAAATTCTGTCGAAACAAATTTCATGTGGCTGTTTTGAGGATAAGTTTGTGTTAATTACCCAAAGTAGTTTTAAATAAAATTTGGTACAGTTAAAGATCACCGTCTTACCTTAGTTTCAGATTGAGAAACACCTTAGTTTGAGTTATGGTTGAAAAGTTATAATCATTACAAATATGAATGGCAGAATGTTGGGAAAAAGAATATTATTTATTTGACCCTCTGAAAAATATGAAAAGTGAATATGTGTTCACATAAATATATAAATATATAATGGATCGGGTTGCACGCCGCAACAAAACGTAAAGTGAATACGCGTTCACAAATACGTAAACATAATGGATCGGGTTGCACGCCGCAACAAAACGTAAAGTGAATACACGTTCACAAATACGTAAACATAATGGATCGGGTTGCACGCCGCAACAAAACGTAAAGTGAATACGTGTTCACAAATACGTAAATAGAATGGATCGGGTTGCACGCCGCAACAAATATGAAAGATGAATACGTGTTCACCTATATATAAATACTTTGGATCGGGTTGTACGCCGCGACAAATATGAAAAGTGAATACGCGTTCACAAATATATAAATGCAACAAATATATAAATGCAACAAATATATGGAGATGCAAGGGAATGTCTTAACGTATAATACGAGATAATATAAGGTGTTAGTTAAACTAAGAATTTCCTATGAGGAGTTGCTGCATATTTAAAAGTGTTGTAACCTAATATGTTTTTGCAATATGCTTATTACGTTATAATGTGAATGTACTTGGAATATTGTGGTGTTACTTTGAATTGCAGGGTAAGGTTCTCACTCAGCCCCGAATGGTAGGGCTGACTCTTTATTTAACATGTTTCAGGAAAGCGTGATAGAGGAAAGGCTCCACGTCAAGGCTAGCGATCGTCCCGCAGTCTCTTGTCGTACCAAATCCATTGTTTCGGGCTTGGTACTCGTCAGGTTTAGAATGTCGATTCTGATGTCTCGAAATGCCCGTGTGGGATGGTCTCCTTTCCAACTTAGAATAATCTGTGTCAGTATGTCTATGTAAAAACAGTATTTGCACGAGCATGGGCTCGCGTTATGTTTTCCATAAAGTCATAAACAGATTTCTTTATTGTTATTTCCATTAATAGTTCCGTATTTGAATATAAGTTTAAATTTCTAAATAAAGAGAATTAAATGGTGCTCCTGGTGGGAAATAATTGTCCAGGTGCCATCACACCCTAAGTAAAGGCTTAGAAAAAGTCGGGGCGTGACATATAAACACTCGACCCCAATGTAGAACCCTTCTATCTTTCGATGACAAGATTGACTACAAAGGAGGATTAAGAGCAATAACCTATTAAGCTACACAAGTATCAGGGTACTTTCGTCCACGATTTAAACCTATGTTTATTCAACTATAGCATATTCACAATCTCCCCTTTCAGATTTCGATTAGAAATCATATAAGTTATGATAATTAGTGATCAATTAATTACCAAGCAATCAAAACAAATATTGAATAAATCTCAACAATAATAAGAAGAAACCAAAACATGCATTAATTCATAAGAACGTGGTTCAAGCGATTCGACATGGAAAGCCCTAAATTAAGTTAGTTGCTAGCCATAAACATTCCAAGAACTAAACTAATATCCAACATACACAAAAAAGAAATAAAATAAAGAACAAGAAATTACAAAAAAGTAAGTCTCCAATATTGATCTCCAAGTTGTGATGAATTGTCAAGTGTGGAACTCTCAAAATCTGACCTAAAATGTCCTTTTTATAACCTTAAAAATGTCCCAAACCTTTTCCTTCGCTCGCCCATTCCACCGGATTTGGCAATTTTTCCGCCTTTACGGCGCTGTTCAGAATCAGCCGCGGCGCCGAAACTTCTGCGGCTCTCTGTTCTTTGGGCGCCGTGGCGCTCTGCTGCTGCTGGTTGGTGGCGCCGCGCCGCCGCCCTGTTTCTCGCCCGGGTTGTCAATTTTTTAGCTTTTTGAGCTCTGGAACCTCTGTTTCTGCCCTCTTTTTCGCTCCTTCTCGCCAATGTGCCACTTTAAACCATTGTGACTCAAAAGAAAGAAAATCTATCCTAACACGACACATATTTGTACAAAAATGGGCAAAAGACTAACTAAAAATGACTCAAAAGGTGTATATAAAATACACCTATCAAAGACTCTCTAAACAACTTGTGCTTAACCCACACAATCCTATCTTGCCGACACTCAACTTAACCATTCATTCTCCCGCGCAATACCAAACTAAGTACACTTCATGCTCCCATCAAAGGAGTATTTTACCATTATGATTATTTTGTCACCAAACATAAATTATTTGGATTCTCGTCAGTACACCCCAACCTATAGAATAGAGTGAAAATACTTTATATGAATCACATAAAGAGTCCTACCACCTGTGAGAGAACATAGAAATGAGTGTAAGATACCAATCTGAACAATATCGCACGAAAAGAATGAACCAGATATCAATCAGATTGAACTAGCACGAAAGAGTAAAGAAGTGAAGTGTTTCCTAAATGTCCTATAGCCTCTCGAGGATGGGTACGAACGTCTACGTACTAATCCGCAAGACTCTACTAGACATTGCTCTTGTACTCATTAGACCGATTAACATAGAAGTTCTGATACCAACTTTGTCACGACCCGAATCACAAGTCGTGATGACACCTACCCTATTCCCCCGAGTAGGCGAACCACGTTCTCATTACCAAGCTAAATCAGCGGAAAATAAATAAAGAAAAGGAAGTTATAAAGAATTAATACTGATCATCATTAAAATTGTCATGACATTCCCCAAAATCTGGTCAAAAGGGTACAAGAGCACTAAACATAGTCTGGAATAGAAGTCTGAAAAATGCCAGAAGGCTACATACTATCTATCAATTAACGAAAGTAAATGGAATTAACTAGGAAGCCCTTCAGGGGCCACGGATGATCAAGTAGCTCACCCTGAATGACTGAAAGATATCACCCTCGCGAATCAGCCACGAGGCGTAGAGCTGGAACCTAGATCATACTCTGCACTCAACAAAAGTGCAGCAAGAGTAGTATCAGTACACCACTAGTACCGATAAGCATCATATGCCGACAATGATTAGATAACGCATGAAGAAGTTGAAACCAACAAGTAGCACATAGAGCACACATGCATGGTCACATATCATGTACAGGTAAAGTGCAAAGAAATTAGGAATCTATCAAGACAGATATAGTTCACCAATGATCAGTCAAATATAAGAGTGGATGAATGCAATGCAATGCAATAGTCACCTCTCTCACTCCACTCCTTTACACACATGCTAAGGGAAATGCCTCAAAGCCATGACCCATAGGGGACCCGCGAAGTCCATGTACCACTCGTGCTCTCCGGATAGAACCTCGGAGGCTATCAATCACTCACAATCTCTGGCAAAGATCTCGGAGTTGCTCAATCACTCTCAATCTCCGGCAAAGACCTCGGAGTTGTCAATCACTCTCAATCTCCGACAGAAACCTCGGAGTTTATCAATCACTCTCAACCTCCGGCAGAAACCTCAGAATTTATCAATATCATCACAACAATAATATAGAAAAAGTATGACAGGCATGATATCAGTCTCAACACATATCACAAATAGATAATCGACAAGTACAGGTCATATCAAGTGATAATCACAAAAAAATAACACACAATCGACGAACCCCTTTGGCTCGCGGTCCAGTGGACGTTCTATCATGCTATCCCTATCACTTTCTACAACTACATACGATTCTCTAATCAGAATCTTACTAAAGTAAACCATAACCTACCTCAATGCCAAACGGGTGCCACGAACAATCAAACCAATTCCTTCTTCTTGCGTAGAGCCTCTGAACGCTTAAAATCTAGAAAATATGCGAACTATGTTATAATACAAATCTAAGGACACCCATGTTGCTATATTTATATCAACAATATTAATTTACCTTTTCAATTGTATGACTAAACCCCTACACATATAAAAATATTAGATAGCTTCAGGAAATTCAACTAACATTCCTTTCTTTCAACTTTCTCGTATCTCCCGCTTGTAATAACATTTAATTCGTAACTCCAAATCAGGTGTTTATTGTTCCAAATCGAGGGAAACACTAGGATATCTTATTATGCCAAATCCCACCTGACAATACTTAGTGTAGATGGCGAAAATTTACGAAGGAAACAACCCTATGAAATCTGTGTCGCCAGAATTTTGTAATACAAGGCAGAAACATAAAACAATCATAACTTTCAAACCATAAGTAGGATTTATATTCGTAAGATATAAAACTGACGGGAACAAAGTAATATACAACTTTCATTCAGCCTATATTTTCATATTCCTTATGGATTTGTACAGTTTTCACGTTTTATATGCTGTGTCGCCTGGGTTTCGGTAAAATGAGGCAGAAACTTTAAACAGTCATAACTTTCAAACCATAAGTCATATTTATTTTCGTAAGATCTTAAACTGACGGGAACAGAGTAATCTACAACTTTCATTCAGTACATATTTTTATATTCTTTACGGATTTATACAGTTTTTACGTTTTACGGGCTTCTGTAATCATTATGCTATGTTACATCCCTCAAGTTTCTCTTCTTCAAGTGGATTGTGGAATTTCCGTGTAATGAACTCTTTGAACTTTGATTTCATTCTATAACACATTACTATAAGGATCATGAATAAATTAATTCAACCATATAACATAGAACCTAACGTGAACTTAATTGAGCATTTCCTCATTGTCTTCTAGTTACTAGGGTGTTACACCCCGTAATTACAGGACATGTCTTAAGAACGTAAGTAAGAACTCACAAATGTTAAGGATTTGAGACTTGCAAAATTTATCGGAAATTATGAAATTTTCGGAAAACGTAAGTGTTGTGGATTTAATGGGAGGCGACACGTGTCACCCCCCCTTAGCTATGCCTTGGACGAAATGGCATGGCCATTATGGTCATTTACCATAAGTCTTCTATGACTTAAGTCTTGCAAGTTGTGGCTTGACAATCTTGACTAAGTCAAATGGTCAATAAGTCTTGATATTTTGCTAAGAGGATATCCAAGCCAACCATATGGATGCATCTTAACCCTCCATGACCCTATATATAATACTAGTAGCAAGAGAAGACTTAACACTTAGAAAATTTTTGCAAAATTTTGAAGAACTCATAGAGGGGGGTCTCGGGTTCATCACTTAGAAAAAGAGAAAAATTTCGTTTCTTGTCCATTTGATTCCACACTTTAAACCAAGGGTCTTAGGTGTATTGTGAACACATCTCAATAGAAAAATCTTGGAAAAAGATTGTTTTCGGGTTAGTCGCAAACGAAAACCTAATGGTCTTTCTAGGTTTTGTTTGGAGCTTTGAAGGATAATTGTTGGTATTGTTCTAAGGGTCTCAACAAGCGGATTGAGGTGTCTTGAAGAGGTTCTAAACTACTAAGGAGCGACTTCGGATTGGAGTTGGTTTCATATTCGTGAAGGTATAATCTTGTCTTTGAAAGTGTTACAAGGTTGTATATTTATATTGTTGTCGATAGCTTTGTATGTTGCAAGCATGGAATTGTTATCTTGAGGTTATAAGGATTATGGATTGATTATAGCCTTGGAAATCCGAAATGTAATGTAAGCCATGACTAAGTTGAAGTACAATTTAATCGTTGTTAGAACCGTCGCATGTCATTGACTTAAGGGTTATGGTTATTATAATCAAATGCGACTTGATATCATGTTATGCTACAAATTTGAATTGAAATGGAAATTGGACTACCTTATATATAATTGTGAGCCAATTGGGGCTGTTTAGTTAGTCATTTGTATTGGACTACCTTATATATAATTGTGAGCCAATTGGGGCTGTTTAGTTAGTCATTTGTATTGGACTACCTTATATATAATTGTGAGCCAATTGAAATGTTTAGTTAGTCATTTGTACGACTACCTGCTATATTGATTGTGAGCCAATTGGGGCTGTTTGGTTATTGTATTTCGACCTTGGAAAAGGTGGCAAAGTAAGTAGAAACAAAGGAGGTGCTGCCCGATTTTCCGTAGAATTTAGAGACTTAACACTTATAATATTCTACGTTTGAAGTAAGGCTTTAATAGACGTATTGTGAATATTATAGGTTGACATAGTACGGGCGGGACTTCATACTTGGCAAAGTGGTTTGACCCGACAAGGTATGTAGAACTTTTCCTATCTTTGAGCATGACTAGTTTCGCGTATATAGTACGGTAGACGTACAAGACTTTGACATCCTTTACTTGTTTTATGAAATGCCAAGTCGGGTGAGTTAGGAGATTTAACTCACTTCTTTGAGAATATTAAAGATGTCTTAAGTCTTGTTAAAGATAAGGGACTTGAAGAATTTTTAAAGTATGTAATACTTGTGTCGTTTTAAACGTATAAGTCCCTTGGATAGGAAATTGTACATGACTACGGTATAAAGTGAATATAACGACTTTATGGGGAGTTGGTTATATTGACTTTATGGAAAGATAAATGACTTGATTTAATGGAAGGCAATTCTATTTTAAGGCATTAATTGCCTAAGGTTTTATAAGACACGAGTCACTTGATTTAGAAGCCATATTTATTTCTGAAAGTATTGTGACTTGTCTTGAAAAGAAATTGTCACTTGATACTACGGCTATTAGTATCTTGGAAGTTTTATAATGAAATGAGTCATTTTAAAAGCATAGAAGTACGTAGTACTTTGGGTTAAATTCCCGGATTCTTATACAAGACATGAAAGTGCCTTAAGTAAACTAAAATGAGAATGTAGATGAATAAGACTAATAAGAAGTTAGGGGAATTGCTAACTTGCTTAATTATTGTATGACGGCCGGTTTTGAGGTAGGTAAGAGTATCGGTGAGGGCAAACCCCAAGACGCTATACCACCTTCTTCGTGATAAGAGTATAAACGGCGGGGAAGCCCCCAAGACGTTTTACCACCGCAAGCATTATCTTCGACAGGATAAGAGTATAAATGAGGGGCAAACCCCCAAGACGTTATACCACTTGCTTCAGGGTAAGAGTATAAATGAGGGGTAGACACCCCAAGACGTTATACCACCTGTTTTTATGGGTTCGCTACCCATGGTATGATCTGGAGACTGCTATTGTGATGTTATACGTATTCTCGATGTACTCTATCATAGTAAGGCAATCGTGGTAATCGTAATTTTGTTATCATACATGCTTCCGCTTTCTTATAAACTTATGTTGTAATTACGATTTTCCGCTTTACATACTTAGTACATATCATGTATCGACCCCTTCCTGGGCTGCGTTCACGCCGAGAAAGTGGTAAGGCGCGCAGATCCACATTCTTAGGATCGCCATCGACGTCTGAAACTCCATTCTCGGAGGCTTGTCTTTCTTTTAGTACATCTTGTCCCCGATGTTGTAGATTTTGTACATTTCGGGTATGGCGCCCCGCCCCGCCACGCGTTATTCCTGCAGGTCCGTATTCACCTTTGTGGTCATGAAGAACTGAGTTGTAAAGTTGTACTTTTGACTTTGTTTATTTTATGGAAGGCGGCCTTATCGGCTAGCCTGTGTTGTTATTATTTACACATGTGTTTAGGTTGTGTATGTTCCGCTGCTATTCTCTGATGTATACCTGAACGGGGTGCCCAGGTAGGGCACCAGTCGCGGCCCGGGGTCGGGTCGTGACAAAAGTGGTATCAGAGCAGTTAGTCCTCGGAAAGTGTCTACAGACCGTGTCTAGTAGAGTCTTGATTATCGGTGTGTTGTGCACCACATCTATAATCAGGAGGCTACAGGACATTTAGGATTGGTTTCCATTCTTCTCTCTCTGAGATCGTGCATTAGAGCTGTCTTATTAGGTTGAATCCTCTCTGACCTCTTCTTATGAAACAGCTATGCCTCCACGGAAAGCTACCAGAGCCCGTGAGTGGCAAGGCAGCAGGAGTCGCTAGCGGTACTCAGAGGTCACACTGCTCAGCACGTGCTATGCTCGAGGTAGTAGCGGGTCGCCGAGTTCAGCCACGCCGACAAGACAGAGAGCCGAGAGCGGCAGAGCTCCAGAGGTTCCAATACTGCACTCTCCAGCTCTCACCACCACGAGTATAGACTACGGGAGCAGATTCGGTTATTGACCAAGATAGTAGCCGGCAATACGATGAGAGCAGCACCCACCCTGAGCCGGCCATTGCGGATTAGGGATTTTCCGGGATGTAATCCACCGAGTTTTATGGTTCGCGGTCTGATGAGGATCCGCAGGAGTTCGCTCGATGATACAATGGACCATGCAGTGTTCTTAGGGCTTCAGAGACAGAGTTCACACTAGCCTCTTACCGGCCAGCGCGATATCGTTGAACTGGTTTGAGTCGTGGTTGCTTTCGAGAGGTGATGATGCTCTTCCACTGTTTGGGAGGAGTTTACAGAGGCCTTTATGGATCACTTTACCTCCCGAGACGGAGAGCCCGGGTAGACAGATTTTTGACTCTTGCGGCGAACGGGAGGACCGCAGTGAGCACACCGAGTTTGACTCCTTGCGGTGCATGCTCACACTATTGTAGCTAGCATGGCGGATAGAGTTCATCGTTATGTGATGGGGCTAGACCGTCATATGATTACAAAGATGCTTGGGGTGGCTCTTCACCAGGTATGGACATCGCCGGATGCAGCCTATGCACGAGGATAGAGGATAGAGAGAGGGAGGACCAGATTGACGCAGCCACCAAGAGGCCGTGACATCTGGGTCTCAGGCGCTGAGGCGACCTCGAAGCAGAGTAGGTCCACGCCCACCAAAGACAGAGTGCTCCGCCACGGTTTTACGGCAAGAGGTCCGACCACCAGTCGCCGGAGCAGTCGTGGCCCGGGACTACAGGATTTCGCGAGGCAGGAACCGTCACCGATCGGGACCACCCACACCTCAGTATGCTCGATGCGGTAGGTTCCACCAGGGCGAGTGTCGCAGAGCTTCGGGAGCTTGTTACTCTTGTGGCCAGCTGGGCCATTTGAAGAGAGATTGTCCGTCTAGAGGCAGTATGGGTGGTACAGCACAGCCGACGGGATCAGTTGTTGGGTCTTCTCCTTCAGGTCAGTGCGCCCGGAGGCGTGGTACTCACGGACGGCGCAGCCGCGGTAGGTCGTGGTGGTGGTTCCAGCCTAGCGGTCCCCGTAACCGCATATATTCTCTAGCCACCGCCAGATCGTGAGGCTTCCTCGACGTCACGCAGTACATTATCGATCTCGAGGATGTGATGTTTATGCATTGATAGATCCAGGTTCTACCTTGTCGTATGTGTCCCCTCTCATCATGCGTAGAATCGGGATGAGCCGTGTCGATAGAGCCGTTTGAGGTAGCTACGCCAGGGTGATTCGTGTTAGCCGAGCGGGTGTATAGAGGTTGTCCGGTATTTATTTACGCCGCCGACTTCGCAGACTTGATAGAGCCGAGACGCAGATTTTGATGTCATTATGGGTATGGACTGGTTGGCTTGTTATGCCAACGCTGATCGTAGGGACAGTTGGTTCGGTTCAGCTTCTGGCGAGCCGCTTATCGAGTGGAGGCAACACCGCATCGCCGGCGGTAGGTTTATTTCTTACCTCAAGGCTAGGAAGATGGTGCGAAGGGTTACATCTATCATCCGCACGTATTTGATACAGAGGCCGAGGTTCCAGCTTCTTCACCAGCGCTGGTTAGGGAATTTCGGATGTGTTCCTGCATGATCTTCCGTATCCTCCCGAGAGGAGATTGAGTTTTGTATTGACACGCTGCCGGACACTCGACCTATTTCCATTCCGCCATACAGACGGCACCGCCGAGTTGAGGAGTCAAGGACCACCGAAGATTTGTTGGAAAAGGCTTTATCAGCCTAGTGTATCTCCCCGGGAGCGCCAGATTGTTTGTAAAGAAGAAGGATGGACGCCACGTATGTGTTGACTACAGCACCGAATAAGGTAACCATTAAGAATAGGTACCCTCCCCGTGATTGATGATTTGTTTGACCACTGCAGGTGCGAGGTGTTTTCAAAGATAGACCGCGGTCCGGTTATCATCGAGTTCGAGTTCGAGAGGCGTATATCCCAAAGATCGCATTCAGACCCGGTATGGGCACTATGAGTTTAGGTTATGTCTTTCGGTTTGACCAACGCCCAGCCGTATTTATGGATTTGATGAACCGGTGTTCAAGCCATTTTTGGATACATTCGTGATAGTATTCATCGATGACATCTGGTTTATTCACGACGACAGAGCAGAGCATGCATCACTCGGCGACGGTACGGGGTTCTCCTGAGCCAGCTATTCGCCAAGTTCTCCAAGTGTGAGTTTTGTTGGCCTCGTGGCATTCCCGGGCATATTATCAATGATGGTGTTCGTAGATACGACAAAGATTGAGGCGATCAAGTCTTGCCGAGACCTACTACTCCGACCGAGGTGCGCAGCTTTCTTAGATCCGCAGTTATTATCGCAGTTTGTGGAGCGCTTGTTTGATTTCAAAGACCGCTGACTAGGCTAACTCGTATGCGCCAAGTTCCAGCCGACGAGGTCTTGCGAAGCGGTTTTCATTGTTGAAGGAAAGGTTGACTACAGCTCCGCTTACTCTTCCGGAGGGTTAGATGGGTACGTGATCTATCGCGATGCCTGCATCGGGCCAGGTGTGTTTTGATGCAAAGACGGCAAGGTTATAGCCTATGCTTCCTGCGCTACGGAAGCATGAGAGGAATTACCCTACCCATGACTTAGAGTCACGCAGCTTATTCATGCCTCAAGATTTGGAGACATTATTTGTACGAGTTCACGTGGATATTTATACGCACCACAAGAGCCTCCAAGATATCTTCGTGCAGAGGAGCCGAACTTGAGACGAGACGGTGGTTAGAATTGCGAAAGATTATGATGTTGATATTCTATACCATCCGGAAGGCCAACGAAGCGCCGATGCCTCGAGTCGTAGGTCGATGGGAGCCTATCGCAGGTACACCGAGAGGCAGGATACGGTCCGTCAGATCCACCGCTTAGCGAGCCTTGGGGTTCGATTGATCGATACCGACGATAGCGGGTGCGGGTTCGTGAGGTTGCCGAGTCTTCCATCGCTGATGAGGTGAAGAGGCGACGCTCGAGGACCCGTGTTGGTACGGCATCGTGACGCAGCCTCTTCGAGGAGAAGAGTCTTTTCAAGCGCCAGATAAGTGCGAGATTTGAGGGCCGGTTGTGTGTTCCGATGTATCAGACTTCGTCGCAGATTCTCGGGAGGCACACGCGCCGATATTCTATTCATCCGGTCGACCAAGTTGTACCATGACCTCGATGTTTGTATTGGTGGGATGGCACGAAGAGGACGTGGCGTTTTGTCGCACGATGTCCTAATTGCCACAGGTCAAGGTCGAGCACCGAGGCCCAAAGTGGTTTATTGCAGCCTATCGAGATTCCGACTGGAAGTGGAGATGATCAACATGGACTTTGTTACGGTTACCTCGCACTCGGAGGAAGCACGACTCCATTTGGGTTATTGTTGACAGTCGACAAAATCAGCCCATTTCCTTCCAATGACGACGTTTCGCCACCGAGACTATGCCGATTGTACATCCGAGAGATAGTGAGGCCGCACGGTGTTTCGTGTCGATTATATCCGATAGGGGAGCCCGCTTCTGCCTAACTTCTGAGGTCTTTCCGTATGGTTTAGGACACAGTGAGTCTCAAGACATCATTTCACCTCGATCGACGCGCAGCAGAGCGCACTATCCGCACACTTCGAGGATATGCCGCGAGCCCGCATGATAGATTTCGATGGTAGCCGGGAGGATCATTTGCCTCTTGTGGAGTTTGCTTACAACAACGGCTACCATTCCAAAGATACGATGGCGCCATACGAGGCTTTATATGGGCGAAATGCAGTCGCCGATCGGTTGGTTCGACGGGCGAGGTACGCTTAGTTGGCCTGCACTTGGTACAGCAGTCGTGGATAAGGTGAAGCTTATCCAGAGAGACGTTAGCGTACCGTAGCCGGCAAGTCTTACGCGGATAATCGGCGCCGGATTTGGAGTTTCGTGTGCACGATTGGGTCTTCAAGGTGTCACCCATGGCGGTGTGATGAGATTCGGTAAGAAGAAACTCACCAAGGTACATTCGGCCTTACCGGATCATCCGTAGAGTGGGCCAAAGTTGCCTACGAGTTGGATCTGCCATCGAGTTAGAGGCGGTACATCCGGCCTTCCATGTTTCTATGTTGCGAAGTGTATCTGATCCAATGAGAGTTTTCCCTACTAGTGAGGTCCAGTGATGTATGGTTATCATATGAGGAGAGTCCCATAGCGATACTCGATCGCCAGGTCAGCATCGGACCAAGGATGTAGTTTCCACAAAGTCCCTGGAGGAATGATAACCGGAGGAGATGACTTGGGAGGCGGAAGACATGCTGAGAAGTATCCTCACTTATTTCCTATACCTTCAGTAATTCATCTTCCTTACTTGTCAAGTTTTAAATTGAAGTATCTCTTTTGCTTAAATGCTATTATGGCCATGTGGGGCATTTTTGGTATGTCGGGGTTGTGAAAGGAAACTATGTCGCTAATTAAGTTTGACTCCGAAAGAACATTCGGGGACGAATGTTTCTAAGGGGGGAAGAATGTTACACCCCGTAATTACAGGACATGTCTTAAGAACGTAAGTAAGAACTCACAAATGTTAAGGATTTGAGACTTGCAAAATTTATCGGAAATTATGAAATTTTCGGAAAACGTAAGTGTTGGATTTAATGGGAGGCGACACGTGTAACCCCCCTTAGCTATGCCTTGGACGAAATGGCATGGCCATTATGGTCATTTACCATAAGTCTTCTATGACTTAAGTCTTGCAAGTTGTGGCTTGACAATCTTGACTAAGTCAAATGGTCAATAAGTCTTGATATTTTGCTAAGAGGATATCCAAGCCAACCATATGGATGCATCTTAACCCTCCATGACCCTATATATAATACTAGTAGCAAGAGAAGACTTAACACTTAGAAATTTTTTGCAAAATTTTGAAGAACTCATAGAGTGGTCTCGGTTCATCACTTAGAAAAAGAGAAAATTTCGTTTCTTGTCCATTTGATTCCACACTTTAAACCAAGGGTCTTAGGTGTATTGTGAACACATCTCAATAGAAAAATCTTGGAAAAGATTGTTTTGTTAGTCGCAAACGAAAACCTAATGGTCTTTCTAGGTTTTGTTTGGAGCTTTGAAGGATAATTGTTGGTATTGTTCTAAGGGTCTCAACAAGTGATTGAGGTGTCTTGAAGAGGTTCTAAACTACTAAGGAACGACTTCGGATTGGAGTTGGTTTCATATTCGTGAAGGTATAATCTTGTCTTTGAAAGTGTTACGGTTGTATATTTATATTGTTGTCGATAGCTTTGTATGTTGCAAGCATGGAATTGTTATCTTGAGGTTATAAGGATTATGGATTGATTATAGCCTTGGAACCAAATGTAATGTAAGCCATGACTAAGTTGAAGTACAATTTAATCGTTGTTAGAACCGTCGCATGTCATTGACTTAAGGGTTATGGTTATTATAATCAAATGCGACTTGATATCATGTTATGCTACAAATTTGAATTGAAATGGAAATTGGACTACCTTATATATAATTGTGAGCCAATTGGGGCTGTTTAGTTAGTCATTTGTATCGACTACCTTATATATAATTGTGAGCCAATTGGGGCATTTAGTTAGTCATTTGTATCGACTACCTTATATATAATTGTGAGCCAATTGGGGCTGTTTAGTTAGTCATTTGTATGGGACTACCTGCTATATTGATTGTGAGCCAATTGGGGCTGTTTGGTTATTGTATTTCGACCTTGGAAAAGGTGGCAAAGTAAGTAGAAACAAAGGAGGTGCTGCCCGATTTTCCGTAGAATTTAGAGACTTAACACTTATAATATTCTACGTTTGAAGTAAGGCTTTAATAGACGTATTGTGAATATTATAGGTTGACATAGTACGGGCGGGACTTCATACTTGGCAAAGTGGTTTGACCCGACAAGGTATGTATAACTTTTCCTATCTTTGAGCATGACTAGTTTCGCGTATATAGTACGGTAGACGTACAAGACTTTGACATCCTTTACTTGTTTTATGAAATGCCAAGTCGGGTGAGTTAGGAGATTTAACTCACTTCTTTGAGAATATTAAAGATGTCTTAAGTCTTGTTAAAGATAAGGGACTTGAAGAATTTTTAAAGTATGTAATACTTGTGTCGCTTTAAACGATAAGTCCTTGGATAGGAAATTGTACATGACTACGGTATAAAGTGAATATAACGACTTTATGGGGAGTTGGTTATATTGACTTTATGGAAAGATAAATGACTTGATTTAATGGAAGGCAATTCTATTTTAAGGCATTAATTGCCTAAGGTTTTATAAGACACGAGTCACTTGATTTAGAAGCCATATTTATTTCTGAAAGTATTGTGACTTGTCTTGAAAAGAAATTGTCACTTGATACTACGGATATTAGTATCTTGGAAGTTTTATAATGAAATGAGTCATTTTAAAAGCATAGAAGTACGTAGTACTTTGGGTTAAATTCCCGGATTCTTATACAAGACATGAAAGTGCCTTAAGTAAACTAAAATGAGAATGTAGATGAATAAGACTAATAAGAAGTTAGGGGAATTGCTAACTTGCTTAATTATTGTATGACGGCTTTTTGAGGTAGGTAAGAGTATCGGTGAGGGCAAACCCCCAAGACGCTATACCACCTTCTTCGTGATAAGAGTATAAATGAGGAAGCCCCAAGACGTTATACCACTGCAAGCATTATCTTCTACAGATAAGAGTATAAATGAGGCAAACCCCAAGACGTTATACCACCGCTTGGTAAGAGCATAAATGAGGGTAGACACCCCAAGACGTTATACCACCTGCTTTTATGGGTTCGCTACCCATGGTATGATCGAGATCGCTATTGTGATGTTATACTTATTCTCGATGTACTCCCATTGTTAGTAAGGCAATCGTAATCGTAATTTTGTTATCATACATGTTTCCGCTTTCTTATAAACTTATGTTGTAATTACTGATTTTCCGCTTTACATACTTAGTACATATCAGGTACCGACTTCTTCTGGCCGCTCACGCCGCAGAAAGTGGTAAGTGGCGCGATCCACATTCTTAGGATCGCTTATCGACGCCTAAGCTCCATTCTCCGAGGCTTGTCTTTCTTTGGTACGATCTTGTCCCCGATGTTGTAGATTTTGTACATTCAGGTATGGCGGCCCCCGCCCCGCCACGCTTGTTATTCCTGCAGGTCCGTATTCACCTTTGTGGTCAGTAAGAACCGAGTTGTAAGTTGTACTTTTGACTTTGTTTATTTTATGGAAGGCGCCTTATCGGCTAGCTGTTGTTATTATTTACACACGTGTTTAGGTTGTGTATGTTCCGCTATTCTCTCGATGTATACTGAACGGGGTGCCTGTAGGCACTCGCCATGCCCTGGTCGGGTCGTGACATAGGGTTTCTTTCTTTTCTTTCTTTTCTTTCTTTTCTTTCTCACTGCTCGTCCTCCATCTCCTCTTTCTTTCCTCTCGCTGCTCCTCCTCTCTTCTTGCTGTTAGGGTTTCTTTTATTCTCTTTATTTTTCTTTTGCTGCTCACGTTTTCCTTTTAACTAGTAGGGTTTTCCCTTTTCCTTCTTTTTGTTTTGCTGCATCAAATCGTCCCCCTCCCTTTTTATTTGTGTTAAAAACGTGCCCTACCCAAAAGGGTAGTGAGCTTGGCCCACCAACTCACTTAATTAATTTCATGCCCCATTTCATATATTAAAAAATCATCTAATTAAAATACTCTATAGTCCCATACCCCTTTTATCGTAGTTTTAAGTGCTAAACGACCAAACGAGTCGTTACAAATAGAGACATGACATATAATATTACATTAAATTAGGGTTATCTTGATAATAGAATAAAAACTCTAAGTTATAGCATTTCATGAATGAATGTGGCGTGGGGAAGATATGAATATTTCCATACATGAATAGAAGCTCTACATACCTTAATCGCTCCAAAACGTGTCTTAAAAATATGAACTTTCAAGAAGAAGTACAAAGATTGAACCCTGAGCCTTGGAATGGGTTTATCTTGAAAACCCTAGGTTAAGAAAAATGGATTCTACTTAGAATTTATGAGGATTACGTTAAATCACTTAGAATCACGTGAGAAACACTTATCTTAATATGGGAGAAGATTGGGAGGAGAGAACCTTCCTTCTAGGGCTTGTAAATTATGAAAATTAATTTTAGAACTAAGTTCACAATTTATACAGTTCAGTCCATTGGGGTTTTACGGTTGGATTGTACAGTCCGTACAATATGTCTAATAGAAAGTACACAACTGAAACTGGTTTTTTTCAACCTTAAATCCCCGTCTTGATTTTCTACACTCATTGATCATGAACTAGGCTTAGTTTAGAGGTACGGGGTGTTACAACGCCCTATTAAATTAAACAAACAAACAACAAGATCAGTTCGTAAAATAAGTAGTTTATAATGTACCAATAGTGCATTCTAATAGACTTAAGTTCATATTGTTACCTCTTCAACATGTATTTCCTTTTTGAATAAGTAGTTTATAATGTACCAATATTGACAATCTATTAGACTTAAGTTCAAATTGTTACCTCTTCAACGTGTATTTTCTTTTTGAATAAGTAGTTTATAATGTACCATTATAGACAATCTAATTGACTTAAGTTCAAATTGTTATCTCTTCACCGGGTATTTTCTTTTTGAATAAGTAGTTTATAATGTAATAATATTGACATTCTAATATACTTAAGTTCAAATTGTTACCTCTTCAGTAGGTATTTCCTTTTTTTAATGGATCATGTTCATATTGGTGTGAAGTGCGCCATATCAACATCCTTGGAGTTGGAAGAGGAATAACCCCTGATTTGGCACCATTACGTCCAACAAAAGGGATTACATATGCCTATGTCTGTAATGGAATACAACAAATGATACGGTCAATCGAATACCAATGGTCTATAATAAAATGATATTGGTATAGATAACTTACAATCAATGCCCAGGGGAATCCATAAATATAGTAAGTTGGTCTTGTAGTGGGATCATTTTTTAATTGAATAACAATTTGAACATGTCCACCTTGTTCACGTAATCCAATGTCAGATCAAAGCATATCTTTCCCCAAGGATATTTATTATAGCGCGACAACGATTCAACCAAGCTTATCCATCTCCTCTCAACTGTTTTAGAATTGTCATGTGCCAATATAATATAGTGAACAAAC
This sequence comes from Przewalskia tangutica, assembly GCA_029844215.1. NCBI lineage: Eukaryota > Viridiplantae > Streptophyta > Magnoliopsida > Solanales > Solanaceae > Przewalskia > Przewalskia tangutica. The sequence goes on along the minus strand of CM056723.1, from coordinate 44,360,322 downwards.
CACAACAAAGACTCCTTAATCTTGTCTAATTTGTACAATGTTTTGTTTTCCAAGCTCTTCACGAGCAAATCCTGCATAATACCTGATTTATTTTTTATATTGTCTTCTTTTATATGTACCTTATTCGACTCTTTTCCTCTAGGGAAGGCCCCACAATTCAACCCATTGACCAATGCAAACTCCCTTAGACTAAAACAACATGGCATATCATCAATCAAAAACCACATCTCATACTTCTTCTTTCGATTGGTAATTTGTCGTAGAAGAAGTGAATGGATAAACTTTCCACTAAATGTATCCTAGTGTGAGAGCAGGTCTAAGAAGTGTCCAAGAAGTTCTACGAAAAATATTTAGAAGTTTATGTTTTCTCAATAGAACTTTGAAGTTAAACCACGACTGACTTTATAGTAGACCTTACTATGATCCTAGTTGGAAATCAACACCTTCTAAAAGACATGTGTTCAATCCAAGCCTTTCCATATTTTCTACGATGATGGACTTGAAATTTTCAGACACGGATACTCGATGACTATTGTCCTCCTCGTCTTTTGGAGCCTCGCATTCACGACATTCCTATTCTCCAAGACCGCAATTGGCTACTTCTTCTTCAGATTTAGATTCATCAATCTTCTTGAGAAGCTTATCAAGAGACAAAGAGTCTGCCTCTTCCGGTTCTTCTCTATTAACCAACTCATCTGGTTCTTCATCTGTCTATCAATTAACTCATCTAGTTCTTCATCTCATCTACTAATTAACTCATCTGATTCATCTTGTCTATTAATTAACTCATATATTCTTTATTTTATCTATCAATTAACTCATCTTGTTGTCTCTTTCATCAATTAATTAACTCCTTCGGTTGTTTCTTTGCTCTATTAATTAATTTCTCTGGTTTATTTCTTTGGGGATTCAACATCACATACGTCAGGATCTAGGTCAATAACCTCATTTCTTAACCTTTTTTCATATGAAGAAGGCATGTAGTCGACTCTCCAAAGTGATCCGGATTGGCTTTTAGACATCACCATAACTATAAATGCAATTGAATCAACAAATATGACATGCACAACACAATAATGGAACTCAACAAAAAAAATAAGATAAAAAATAATTAGGGCTTGGCTATGACTATAAATTGAAATCACCAAATAATTAATATCATCTAATTAGGGATCCGTCATGACTGTAAACTCAGAACATCACAAAATAAGACATTAAAAATACTATTTTAAGCTCGAAAGAAATCAAAATAGAAAAAATTAGGCTTCTGAAACCTGCAACTGTTCTTCAACTGAAATCCTCAAAATTCGGCTCTAGAAATATCTTTCCGCTCTCAAAGTTGACTTCATATATGCTTTTGGAGATGGAGTCGTGGGACAAGGAGGACGCTCAACGATCATTGGAGATGGAGGGAAAAGGAACAAAGAAGAAAAAGGGAAAGAAAAAAGACATGTTTTGAAACTCCGAAGTTTTTAAAAATACAAAGAGGCCCTCATGTGTATGCTAATTCTATCATTAGTAATTTCTGAACCCAAAAATAAATGAAAAAGAAAAGAGGGGCCCTACTACTTACAAAAAGATTTTTGGGTCCTACCACCTCAATCTTCCAACTAACTATGTAAATTACAAAACTCATATACTTAATTTTTATCATCTATGTTTGAAGAAGTAGTATATCTTAATTAATCAAGAAGCTTGTTTTAATAATTAATTTGATTTTACTGCTTAATTAACTACCAATATTTTACGGGGTTAATTAAATTAGTTTTGTTGAGATATATGAGTATATAATATCACATTTATCATATGTAAATATCAGTTTCTGGAAGAATGTCGGGTTGTTGTATAAAACTTAAATATTTTAAAATAAAACAAAATAGTACCTCGACTTCACTTCTTAAGTATCTTTTTCATATAATGAAAATCTTTTAGCGAAATAAAATGAAAAAAGATTGTATACAGTAAAATCTGGCACGATAAATGGTAGGATCAGAATAAGGGTTTGAGGAAAACAGATAGACTTAATATCAGATATGAGTCACAATCGAGATAAGGAAGCAGCAGAAGCAAGACCTGATAGAACTGGCACAAACGACACCGTGTGAAGCTCCGAAGATACTTAATGTATATCTGACTCGAATATGGCACAAACCGTTACTCTTTTAGCATTAATATGCCATAATTAGCATTAATAACACTTAAATTCAGAGAGAATCTCGGGTGTTAATGCCTTGTTTTTATGATTATAAAATGAGTCTAACTTTCCCCTTGGAAGGAAATCCAATTCGACGTTCCAAGATTAACATTTGATAATATCACAACTTTACATATTGTTCTTACTTTACTCTGTTACCAGTGCAATTCTATTAAAGCTCATAACTAGCTCAGACCAATATTGCTCAGGAAGTTCATCCGAGTTCAAGAAGGATAAGGCTAATTCCATTACTTGTTGTTTTCATTATGTTAACTTATTATTCATTATCTATTATATATTATCTATTAGAACAATATAATCCATGTGTCCCTTAAACCACTAATAAATTCAACTGTACATTTTTTGGGATAAATAGCTCGGCACCCACTGTGGGGCTAAGGATAATTGTGGTGATTTATTCAAGCTTCACTTGTTTCATTTTAGATTTTGTAATTAGGTTGACACTATATATTTAACAAAATGGCTGGAAGTGGAAGTTAGGTTGATTCTAACAACAATGAGGCACTTAACAACAACGCTCCGGTCATAGATCTGGTAACTCACGAAACTCGAAATAAACAAGTTGTTTAACCTCAAGGATCTAAGAGAACCGGAGATGAATGAACACCAAACGATGAGAAAGAAGCAAATGATGGAGTGCGGTTAGCCAGAACATATTTGGCTAAAAGCTTTGATATGCTCGAGAAACATCAGCAGGAGATTTCACAATTGAAGAAAAAAAGTAGTGGAGCAAGTGCATTAGATGAAAATAACGTAGCCCGCACTGTAGATAGATTCGGAGAGAATGGCAATGGTTCGGGGGCAAATGAGCCTTCAGAGGTCATGAAATTGCTCCAAGCTCTAACTAATTGCATGGATAGTAATGAAAAGAAAGTTGAAAATTCATGAATATGCTAGATTTCAGGAGCACCTCTGATCCTAAAAAGATCGAATTTGAAGAGATATATACAATTGCCATTTTCACCGAGTGCAGCTCCAAAGTTGATTCTTAAAAGGTTTAAAATGTCAGACCTCCCAAAATATGATGGAACAATGTATCTACAGGAGCATGTGATAACATACACTTGTGCGGTGAAAGGCAATGAAATAGAGTCGATTTTGCTAAAGAAATTTGACGAAACATTACCCAAAGGGGAAATGACTTGGTATTATTTATTACCTGAAAACTTCATTAACTCATTTGAAATTCTTGCAGATGCATTCATAAAGGAACAGGCCTACGTGGAAAAAGTTCAATCAAGAGAGGGTGACATATTTAAAATCACTTAGAATGATACAAAGCTGTTGTGAGAGTTTATGACAAGATTTTAAAAAGAATGGATGATCCTTCCTTTAGTATTGGATGAATGGGAATCCGAAGCTTTCACTAAGGATTTAAACCCTAAAAGTTCCAGTGCATCGCTAAAATTGAAGGAAAATTTGTTGAAATTTCCAACATTAATATGGGCGGACGTACACAATAGGTATGAGTCAATGATTCAAGTGGAAGATGACCAGTTTAAACTCCCAACAAGATAAGTAGGTCAAAACAAAGGTCATGAAAAGTCAAAGAGGGTTGTTGATTCAGAACTAAGGTTTCTACGGGAAAGGTACCAACCATATGGTCCTATGGAGAGATCAAGTTTTAGGTCGGATAAGGGACGTAATAACCATTACTTTTCATTAGAAAAAGGCGGGGGAGACGGGTGCGATGATCGGGGATCCACCAGTATATGCGTGCAAGTAAAAAAATGATACAGGTGGTATGTTTTCTAATAGTATAGAAAATCCAAGATTGGCCGAATACAACTTTAATGTTGATGCGGCCAAACTAGTGTCAACAATTGGGCACATTGAGGAGATATAATGTGCATTCCACCGAAGATCATAACTCATAAATTGAGTTTGGATCCAAATTTCACCCCGGTAAAGCAAAAAAAGAGATCCATATCCGGACACAAGAACATGTTTGTCAAGGAGGAGGTAACAACGTTAGTAAATATATGATCTATTCGCGAAGTAGAATATCCGTAATGGTTAGAAAATGTAGTAGAAGTGCCTAAAAATAATAAATTAAGGATGTGTATAGATTTTAATTATTTAAATAAAGCTTGTTCGAAAGATTCTTTACCCCTACCACACATCGTTCGAGTGGTTGATGCTATGATAGGGCATGATATGTTAAGTTTTCTTGATGCTGACTCCAGATACAACCAAATAAGGATAAATCTGAAAGATCAGGAGAAAACTTCTTTTATCACTAAATATGGAACTTATTGCTATAACGTAATGCCATTTGGTTTGAAAAATTCCGGAGCAACGTATCAACACTTAGTTAATCGCATATTTGAAAATTAGATAGGAAATTCGATGGAAGTTTATATTGATGATATGTTAGTTAAGTGTCTGGAAACAGATGACCATTTAGAGCATTTGTAGGAAATATTCGATATACTTTAGAAGTATAACATGAATTTAAATCCGGAGAAGTCTGTTTTCGGAGTTGGTTCAGTCAAATTTCTAGGCTTTCTGGTATCAAACAGGGGAATAAAAATCAATCCAAACAAGATTAAAGCTATAGAAGAAATCCTGAAAGTGCTTGAGGAGGTAAAGGCAGTACAAAGACTCACCGGAAGATTAACTTCTTTAAGCCGGTTCATCACTCGATCTTCGGAGAAGAGTCACTAATGTTTTTCATTATTGAAAAAGAAGAATGACTTCGAATGGACTCTGGAGTGCCAACAAGCATTAAGGGATTTGAAAAGGCACCTTTCCAGCCTACTGTTATTGCATAAACCAAAAGTGGATGAGTAGTTGTTCATGTACCTAGCAGTATCAGGAAGTAGAAGTAAGTGCTGTATTGGATAGGAAAGAAAAAGGTACACAATTTCCTATTTATTACGTAAGTAGAACATTTACTATTGCGGAGACTAGATATCCTCACTTAGATAAATTAGCATTGGCTTTGATAACATATGCTAGAAAATTAAGGTCATATTTTCAATGTCATCTTATTTGTGTGGTAACAACTTATCCATTAAGAAATATAATGCATATTTCGGAATTGTCAGGAAGGTTAGCCAAATGGGCAGTAGAAATTAGTGGATATGATATACAATATAGACCTAGAATAGCTATAAAGTCTCAGGTTTTAGTAGAATTCGTAGTAGACTTCACTCCCGGAAGGATTCCAAAAGTGGAAAGAGAGCTTATAATAACTCGGGAGTAACTTCAGGAATCTGGACCTTATTCACGGATGGAGCATCAAACGTGAAAGGGTCAGTATTATATTATTCAAAACACATGCGGGAAATATTATTAGGTAGGAAATAAGAATTGTGAGATTGACTAACAATGAGGCCGAGTATGAGGCTATGATTGAAGGTTTAGAATTGATATGGAGTCTGGAAGTGGAATTCATCGAAGCAAAATGTGACTCACTTTTGATGGTAAATTAAGTGAATGACATTTTCAAAGTAAAAGATAAAAGGTTGCAAAAATACTTGGAAAAAATTTAAGTATTGTTGTAACATTTCAAAAAATGGACGATGGAGGATGTGTCTCATGAACAAAATAGTGAAGCGGATGCTTTAGCAAACTTGGGGTCATTTGTGGATGCCAAGGGAGTGAATTCCAGGAAAGGGGCGCAATTCTTAAATTCTGCAGTGATGGTGGCCATGACGAGGTGAATTCCATGAGCTTAAATTGGGACTGGCGGAAAAAATATATTGATTATCTTTGAGATGAAAAACTACACAGTGATCCGAAGGAGTCAAGAGCACTTCATACAAAAGAAGTAAGATATTGTATGTTTGATGGTCAGTTGTACAAAAGGTTCTTTTATGGCCCTTTAGCGAGATGTGCCCAATGAAATAGATTATGTGATGCGCTGAGGTACATGAAGGAACTTGTGACAATCATTCAGGAGCAGAAATATTAGTTCGTACGTTAATTAGAGTCAGATATTATTGGTCACAAATGGAGGAGGATGCGGAAAACTTTGTCCAAAAATATGATGAATGTCAAAGACATGTACACACAATTCACCCACCGGCGGAATTAATGCATCCGATCATATCACCATAGCTATTCTTGAAATGGGGAATGGACATTGTGAGACTGTTACCAGTGACACTCGGACATGTATGATTTATTTTGATTATGAATGATTATTTTTTAAAATGGATTGAAGTAAGGGCTTTTAAGAATATCAGAGAAAAAGAAGTTATAAATTACATTTGGGATCATATCATATGCCGATTTGGAGTACCGAAGGAGATAACTTGTGACAATGATCGACAATTCATTGGAAAGAAAGTGACAGAATTTTTTGATGTATTGAAAATCAAGAGGATAGTTTCTTCTCCGTATCATCCAAGTGTGAATGGTAAAGTAGAGTCAACGAATAAAATAGTTATTCAAAACTTAAGGAAGAGATTGAAGTCGTCAAAAGGCAAGTGGAGAGAAATACTACCGAAGGTATTATGGGCATATAGAACAACACTGAAAGCCAGCTTTGGGGAAACACCATTTCTTTGGTTTATTGTCTCGGTAGATTTAATTCTGGTGGAAGTCGAGGAGCCAAGCTTGAGACCGAAGAGATGAATAACGAGTCTATGTCGGTCAAGCTTGATTTGACAGAAGAACACCGAGAGTTAGCATTACTATGATTGGTTTCTCGTAAGCAAATAATGGAAAATATTACAACTGGCGTACGAATCTTAGACACTTTCAAATAGGGGAATTGGTTCTGCGAAAAGTAACCCCCTAATACTAAAAACCTAATGAAGGGAAATTATATCTGAATTGGGAGGGACCTTATAAAGTGTCAGAAATAACCAGAAAAGGTTTGTACCAATGGAAGAAGAAGATGGACAAAGTTGCAGAGTAAATAGACCATTAGCCATTTGATGCGATATTATTGCTAAGGTACGTTTAATTGATTTGTTAAGTTATATATATTTCGTGTTACTAACTTTTACACGAAAGAATTCGGAGCTACGAGATATTATTCGAATAGTTAGTGTTAAGACTGCATGTGTTTTGCACTCTTTTTATCTCGAAAATTATTTTTCTGACAAGGTTTCTAATGAAGCAACAATGTAAAGCGTGTTACTAAGAAAGAGTGTGAATTAGCATCAGACAACAACATTGGGGACTGCCCAGCAGTAGGAGATTAAATAGTGTTTGAGTTTTTATACTTCAAATACAAACACTAGGGGAATACCCTTGGATGAGAGTCGAAGACAAAGTTTCTTCGTAGATGTTGCTGTTGAACTTTTGAAATTTTCATAGATAAAATTTTATAAAGGTATGAATCTTGCCCATTTGTTATTCCAAAATTTTGCAAGGCAAGAATGGAAGGTTTCTCATATACTTTCTCCAAATTTTCCTCTGAAATTTGTCTTCAAAATTTTCTTTACTGCTAAAATTATTGTCTTCGAGCTAAAGTGTTAAGTCTTCGACTAGGGATTGTCATCGATAAAGAAAGCCATAACAAAATGATTAATGTTCTTAGGCATGTTTTTAAAGGCAAAGGATTAGATGAATCTAGCCCTTATATTTAGTCATCAAATGACCTGTAACCGGAAGAATTTTTACCCGGTTTAAAGCAAACCAAATGAATGTTGTTTTGTTAAGCTATTTAAAGTATAACTGAAAGAATTTTTCCCGATTTAAAGCAAACCAAGTAAACGTTTGTTTTGTTAAGTTATCTAAAGCAAGAGAGCAAATAGATAAAAAACATAAGAAAATATCATACAAGTTAAGAGAAAAGTTGTAAACATTTCATTCATAAGCAAGGCCGAAAATAGTACAAAAACAAAGGCATTAAAGCCTGCAAATCATTCAGATTTAGGGTCAGAGTCTTCGGGGTCTTCCTCTGAACTCTCAGCATTCATCCAGCGAAAGGATTTGAGTTCGAGATCCTTGGCTTCAGTAACTTTCTCATCGAAGTTTGTAAGACCATCTCGAACTTGCTCCAAAGTAAACATGCGGACATTCTAGGCTGTGTGCTCGGACTTCAAGACTGAACGGGCTTCTTCAAATTCTATATAGGCATGAGCTTTATCCTATTCGGCAAGAGCTGATCTCGTTGAGTAGAAATCTCAACATTTCTCTGGGTCGAGGCCTCGAATTCAACTTTCAAAATTTGAATGATTTGACCCTGCTGACAAACTTGATCTTGAGACATCTCTAAGTCTCGCTCAAAATTCTGCTTAAAAGCAGCTTGTTTAGCAACTCATTCTACTTTAAGAGTAGAGAGTTCATTGGTCAGCCGATCAACTTCGGCATATAGAAAGTTTTCCTTTTGCATTTTGAAATGCATAATTTCTTCATGCGACTCAAAATCTAGTTGAAGATTTTGTAGATCTTCATAGAATTGATCGACCACTTTCTCAAAGGCCGCATTATCCTCATTAGCTAGATCAAGATCCTGCATAGCTCAGAGGTAGTCACTCTTTACCCGGTCAAGTTTAACTTTCACAACGTGGAGATCCCCTGACAATTGGTGGTCCTTTCGGCGAATATTTTCGGGAGGAATAAAATTTCCCTTTCTTGGACGTCTAGCTGAGCCTTTAAGTCTTCATTTTTTAAGGCAAAGCCGAAAACCTTCTCCCATCAAAACAGACGATTGTGAAATATATTTTGTGCAAATTAGAATAAATTAAAGAAAGGGTAAATGAAAATATAATGGAGGAAATTCAAAAGTATACCCAGTTAGACGCGTGCATTCCTTCGTTTACCAAGAACTTCCTAGATATTCCCTTCATTTTCTCCTTATGGTATTATGATATTAAAGGCTTCAGTTAGCTTGCAATCCCAACATGCCGAGATAAGAAATTTGTATCTTTGGGGAAGGAAAGGGTTGCAGTCTTTATCATATCCGAATTCACGCTTGGGCCAGGAATATATCCACCAGTTTGGCTCGAGAGGAGGAGTGATTTATTATAGTCCGGGAAGATTAGAAGAGTCTTTGGGGAATTGATAGATGTGTAAATCCGTAGGCATTCAATAGAGCTACCAGATTCTCAGTATTCTTAACTTTGCCAAAAAGATGATCAAAATCATCTTATCCGAAGCTTGGGAGAGGCTTTGATGTTTCAAGCAGAGGAGTTAAAGTCCTTGGCCTATTTAGCGAAAGGTCATATTCGTTCCTCCGTTATCATCTTCTATGATGACAAAAGGTTCTTGAGTGAGGGTGGAATAATTCCATCAGCATTAGTGGCAGGAGGTGACATATTGCCATCATCGTTAGTGGCTTCCTTGACTCCGGAAGAGCCACCTTCTTCCAAGTTCCTTTTGTTAAGGAACCGAAGATGGTTTGGTTGCTTTCTTATTTTTTGGGACTTGCGAGATGCAGCGAGCTGAAACTGTTAGATCAAGTATAGGTTTGGTCAATGCAGACCTTGGGAGAGATAAACCTTTTGGCAGACCTATTCATTAGAGATGAAAATGCAATGTAAAATGTGTGTGAACAAAAAAGGTGATGAACAAAAAAGGAAGTACAAATCCGAAAAATACTAACCATGATTTTTTTTATTCCCGTCGATCCTTGAAAATGGATTTCCATGAGAGGGTTTTATGCGTGTAGACATTTAAAATTCCTTGAACCCACTCATGTGTCACACCCCAAACTACGGGGGTGTCCAACATCTGATGCTCTACTAGCCTGAGCGTACCACTCTGATGATCAGTCTTCCGCACAAGCAAGACTTCAGACCGACAAGGTCGTACTGAGATATATCACAACAACAACTCTGGATAAGAGGGATTAACCTAACACACATATATATAATGGGACCTACAAGGTCAGAACCTGGTTTAATAAAAGCTAACTTAGTCGACAAGACTATACACCTATACTACATACCAAAATAAGTTTGTGAGCTTCTACGAGTGACTTAACTGACATATAGATGGGACAGGGCCTCGACCTACCCATACCGTACATAACTCTGCAAAAATACTCCATATAAGACCAAGAAGCTCCAGGAAGATAAAGCTTACTTATTGATGACTAGACTCGACAACTCTTACTGATGTGGCCTGGTATAGTCTCTATAAGAACCCGCGACATGAAAATACAGCCCTCCTGACAAAAGGGACGTTAGTATGAAATAATATACTAAGTATGTAAAACATGAATACTAATATGAATCTGTAAGCTGTACGGAAAAGCATGTAAGTGATATGAAGCGAATATTTGTAAGGGAAAACATAAGAAATCTAAGCCATATGGGGCAAATAATGAAACACTGAAACTTAATATAACTTGTTTGGGTAGGCTTTTTACTGTATAAACTATCCTTGTCTTATTGTGTGATGTATAACATGTCCTTGATTCTGGGTGTATGTATGAATATGCAATGCAATATGCACTCTAGCTCATGTATGTGTTGTGAAATACGCAACCCAATCCATCGTATGTATATGTTGCGGAACGTGCAACCCGATCCTCTATAAGTATATGTAGCGGAACATGTAACCCAATCCTCTATATGTGATATTGCATACCCGATCCTCTATATAATCATGATTGTATGCATGATATCAATCCGATGAAATTATATCAATACCAAAAAGGACTCGGGGCGTCAACAAGAGACTATGATAACAATGACTCTTTGGCCCACTTAGAGACTCATAAACTTTTTGACTCTACTCGAAGAACGATTCTTTGGTCGACTTGACAACTATATTTTTGAAGCTTCCATTCGAGACTTATGATACAACCAATAACTAACAACAAGGATCGTAAGACCTGGAATAACAATGAATACTTCGCAATATGAATTTTGATAGACAATAGAATGAAGTTCTTAGCGTTTCTTTCGAAAACGATAATCCTGTAGATTTCATACTTCTGAAAGAAAGGGATAGCCTTACATACCTCATCCACGAAGCGGTATGTCATTCTATAAGCCCTCATATTCCTTACGAATGATTATCTATAACAAATAAAGGATTGATATCAACATCTAATCCATCCTCAATAAGAAACCTTACTTAATCTTAGCGATCGTCTTGACTTAAAAAAATTCTTAGTCTTATTTAACGAAAGGAGTATTCATGTAATTTGACCCCACAATTCACTGAAACATACCCGCTTAGGTTTATGATACCAACAATCAATATGGTAATCAATATTAACTCATAATTCCAACAAAATTAGCCCACAACTCAACTTATCATAATTTCATACGTTTACGGGTTTCGGTTGCGAAAATCCTTTCACAACTTATTCCAAATCATCAAGTAACCATAATTATAGATAGAGGAGGATAAAATTTACCTCAAAGTAACCAAACTTCATGAAACAACAAGTTTCCCTAAATTCTAGGGTTTCTGAAATCGGCTCTCACCGGGGATGATGATTTCTACGATTACCGCAGGGGTTATCAAGTTAATCTTATGCGATTTGCCTTGGAATTGATCTTGGAATAATTTGGCACTTTGGAGAGGATTTTAGCAGTATTTATAGGTTTGAGAATGGAGGAAATGAGCCTCCAAATCGATCAACCTGCTTATAAATTCGGAAAAATATTTCACTGTCGTACTTTTATGGTACACTCGACGGACCGTCAAACTTCCAATGGTCCGTCAATCTTCCCCTTCAAACTTCCTAGAAGATTGACAACCTGGGTATTTGACGGTCCGTCAAAGTATTTGACGGTTCATCATTTATCCCGTCAAGTTGCCAGTTTCCTATTTTTGCCAAAACATATTTCCTTCGATCCGTTTAACTCCCAAACACTCCGGTAACTTTCTAACCAAGTTATAAACCTTTATTATTCATTTGTACAATTGTACCTCTTCTCGAGACTTCGATATCCATTGACGTCATGACAGGACACGAAACTACGGGATGTAATATCCTTCCCCAATATTAAGGATATTCTTAATTGCTGAGGGTTCTAAAAAATTTGGCAGAGTTTCCTTTATAAAGAGGACTATCCAAAACCTGATAAACAACCCAAATATATATCCAATGCCACATATGGCGATATATAATAACAAAATATGATTAACTTGGCTTCACACGACCATTTATAAATGTAAGAATCAAGAGGGTCAGCCATAACTCACCTAAACTGTCCGCTGCCATATTCTGAGTTGCACCTGTAACCTCTGCCTCAACATTAATAGCTAAATACATAGGACGTAGAATTGTCGAATAAAATTGAAACAAGAGAATCGTATCACATGAATATTGGTGTAAACCCGAAGACTGAAATAGGTAGGGGTATTTGGATTTCATGTCTTCTTTGGACTCTCAAGTAATCTCTTATGTATTATTATTATTCATCCATAACACTTTAATGGAGGAAATGTTTTTATTCATCAGCTTTCGAATTTGGCAATCTGGAATTACTACTGAAGTCTCTTCATAAGTTAGATTCTCGGTGATATATACATACTCTATGGGAGTAATATGGGATGAATCTCCTATGCACATGCACAACATTGACACATGGAATTTCGGGTGAACTACTTCCAACTCTAGAGGTAATTCAAGCTCATAATCCACTCGGCCTATCATGCGGATGATCTTATATGGTCTGAGGTATCTGGGGCTTAATTTTCCTTTATTGTCAAAACTCATAACTCCTTTCATATGAGTAACATACCAAATCGTCAACTGCAAATCCTAAGTTGTGGCGCCAGACATCTGAATATGATTTCTGTCAGCTCTGGGCAGTCAATAAGCGCTCTTGGATTAGCTTCACCTTCTCTACTACTTGCTGGATTAAATCAAGGCATAGTAACTCAGCTTCGCTAACTTCAAATTAGCCAACTAGGGATCTACACTTACGCTCATAAAATGCCTCACATTGGGCCATCTTGATGCTGAAATGGTAGTTGTTATTGTAAGCAAACTCGATGAGGGGTAAATGATAATCCCAACTACCTTTGAAATCTAATACATAAGCTCGTAGCATGTCTTCAAGCATTTGGATTATGTGCTCATCTTGTCCATCAGTATGTGGGGGGAAAGTTATACTAAGGTTCACTTGGGTGCCTAGAACTTTCTGAAATAACTTTCAGAAGGGATCCATAAACTAAGCACCTCTGTCAGATATGATAGAGACCAGAACACCATGTAATCGAACTATTTCCTTAATATATAACTTGTCGTAATCCTCCGCCGAAAAAGTAGTGCAAACCGGTAAGATATGAGTTAACTTTGTTAGATTGTCGATGATAACCCAAATGGAATCGAATTTATGATAAGAACAAGTTAAACCGGTAACGAAATCCATATTAATAATTTCCCATTTCCAAGTACTCCAGGCTTCTGATGCTCGATCTTAACTTACTGACAATTTGAGCATTGAGCGAAAATGTTCTGCACTAGTAAACCTGTCGAAGGTCATGATACATCTTTGTCAATCCCGAATGAATGAAATATTTGGACTAGTGGATTTCTGCCATAATCTGCTTTCAAAATCTTCCAACATTTGGTACACATAGTCGAACTTGATATCTAAGGACTATGTCTCCTGTAAGTTCTAACATCAGCTTATTCTGTAGAGGAATTCCTTCTTTCATTAGGACCAACTACAGGTCTTCAAATTGTCTTGCCTTCACCACATCTATTAAAGATGATTCTACAGTATTCTGCATGCACCTCCGTCATCTGTATCCACAAGTCGTACATTCAAACTAGCTAGGCGACATAATTATTTAGTCATTTCCAGCTTGTCAGCTTCAATACCATCCAAGCTTCCTATAAACTTGCGACTTAAGCCATCAACTACGATATTTGCCTTTTCGGGATGGTACAAAATGTCTACATCGTAGTCCTTTAATAACTCCAGCTATTTTTTTGCCATAAATTCAGCTCATTCTGGCAAAATATATATTATAGGATCTTATGGTCCGTGAATATATCAATGTGGACTCTATATAAATAATTACGCCACATCTTCAGTGCAAAGATTATCGTTGCAAACTCGAGATGGTGAGTCAAATAATTTACCTCATGGTTCCTCAATTGTCTTGAAGTGTAAGCTATAACCTTCCCATGCTGCATCAGAACACAACCTAGGCCTACTCTGGAGCTATAACCTTCCCATACCCATCGGTACCTTTGGGAAGAGCTAACACAGGTTCGGATGTCAACCCGTCCTTCAATTCTTGGAAATTACACTCATACACATCTATCCCCTGAAACTTAGCTGCCTTGTGAGTGAGCTTGGTCATAGGTGCAGACATAAAAGAAAACGCTTACACAAATCTCCAATTGTCACGACCCGACGGACCGCGACCCAGTGCCCTAATTGGACACCCTTATACTACCCTGTCATATATAATCAGACTCATACTGAGGGAAATATGAATTTCGGCAGGATAACACCGCAATCATAACACATGTCAGAATAGGCAAGCCGACAAGGCTGCCTTTACACACGAATGTACCTGCCTCCTGGGAGTCACAACTAGCCAACATAATATAATAGGCAAGCCGACAAGGCCTCCACTATACATAGGGATAACAAAAAATGTCACAATCGTACAACTGGCTAAAACACATATACAAAACACATATACCACCCACAACTGTCTACAAACCTCTAAAAATACGATAATGAAATATGATGGGACAGGGCCCCGTCGTACCCCTAAATATGCATAAGTCTATAATAGTGAATCTGTACTCAAATGACTAACTCCAGAATAATGGAGCTCCCAAGAAAACAGTTGAGCAGGAATCCTAAGCCGGAGGATCGCCGAACTGAATATATGTATCTGGCATTTAACGCAGCTTCGAGGAAAGGGGTCGCGAAAATAATGTACTGAGTATGTAAAACATAAAGTACTGTAAGAAAGATCATAACTGGCCAAAGGATATCATGAGACAAATATAATAATCAAATTACCATTTCAACTGTGTTATATACGAATGATAGTCAACTGTGCCTTATAAAGTGAGAGTCATGTATGTCCATATAAAATCATCACATATACATAAACTGCCCGACCCTCTGGTGAGGGACGCGGTGAAATGTATTATCCTGGGTATCTGTACCCATCATATGTACATAAACTTCCCGGCCTTCCAGGGAAGGAAGCGGTGAACATATAAGGTATACTGCCCGACCCATTCTGGGACGCGGTAAAGTCGTGTAAGGTATACTGCCTGGCCCATTCTGGGACGCGGTAAAGTCATATAAGGTATACTGCCCGGCCCATTCTGGGACGCGGTAAAGTCATATAAGGTATTTGCGCGCGTATCGGCCCAGCCCGGGACGCGGTGAAATGATATAATCACATTAACACGAATAGAAAATCATGAGTAGCTTTATACATATCAAATCATCACTTGTCTCTCAATGGAATAGATAAAAGGCACTATTATACCATATATCATTTTAAAACATCATTTGGAAACTCAATAAAATCATTAAATGAACTTTTTACTAGAAAGTCAAAAGCACTTCTCATGACACATATCTTTAGGAATTAAACTGTGTAGAAATCATGTACGTCCGCCGTACGTCCAGTAAATCATGCCAAAAAGAAAGAAGGAAGAGTTTCACATACCTTATTGACGAACTAACAAACTCAATGAATATGATTAGTCTCAACTAGTACGTCAACCTATAATAAATGGTAATACACCCGTCAATTCTATGATTTCTACCGTAAGTTATATCGAAAGACGACTCCCTTTTTTTATAGAAATTCGGGCAACACTTCCCATATTTACGTGCATATCTACAACTTACGAATCAAGCCAACAATACCAATTATCAATCACAACGTAAGGATATAACCAAAACAATCCCAAATATTCTATTTACGCCATCAATACATATTCATTATCTTTTACATTTATATAAAAGAACAACTACAAGAGTTCGAGTCCTATAATTTTCAACACAACACCCTTCTTATACTTTAATTTCTTTAAGACATGTATTAGTAATTACCACAGCATAAATACATGTTTATAACTAACATTTTCATCATTATTACTTTAACAAATCAACCTTTTAAAACGAGACAACCACGTCCAACAATTTCATGGAAGTCTCGGCCAACAACAACATAATTTCATACTCTTTTCTTAACTTCTTAAAATCCAATTCATATTCCAACAATTACATAAGAACAACTACAACCATAAATATCAAGATTTCATTCAACTTTCAACATGCAATTAGCGACGATAATAGCAATAACATAATCGAATTCCAAAGTACCCCAAATCAGTCCCAATCGGCTACAACAACATATTAGTCACATGCATTCTCTTATTTACAATTCTTCTTTAACATGAGTTTATCTCTTAACTACAACATCAATTAATCTTCCAAATACTCAATGAAAACGAGAATTTTTACCTTAAACGAAGCCCAAATCAGTCCCTTAAGATCAACCCACGGTTTCATCGATTTCTTGCCCAATTTTTCACATTTTCAACTCCAAATTGACGTGCATGAATTATACAATGTTAGTCCATAATTCTTACACGTTTTGTCTTCCCAAAACTTGTCCAAAAACTGGAAAAAAAATCAGGCAATTTCGGCAAAGCAACAACGCTTTCGCCATCGCTTTTCCCTTTTTTTTTTGAGTTTCCTTGGCTTTATAATTTGTAGAATGATCTAATTTATGGAGAAGAATCAAAACTCCAATTTGTTGGCTATGAGGGAGGGTGTGGCTTCGGTTGAAGAAATGAGTGGAGAGGAGATGAGTTGTGTTTTGATACAATGTTGGAGATGAAGAGATTAATAGGTTTTAAGGGAAAATAAAATCTGAAAATTAAATCTTACACTTTGGTCCCTAATTGTATAATTAAACTAATCCCTCAAGTAATAATTAAATCTTGAATCCCGCTTCCTTTAATTTCCAAAAATTTCATAAAACATCGTATTCTCAATGTCATAATTCTTATAATACGACACTAGTCCATACGGGAATATACAACTATCATTTTCAATTTCCATTGTCACGCTCGTTGTAACCCATAAATTTTCCGGAACCACATCCTTTTGTATACTAATTTCCTTATTAGCATATGTAAATATAATTTATTTCTAATACTCGAATCTTACTTCCTTAATGACGTTCCTAATTATCATCTTAAACTTACGAGGTGCAATATCCTTCCCCCTTAGAAACATTCGTCCTCGAATGTTCATCATAGGTCTCATGCTAGAAAAATTTCGGCAGTGTCTCCTTTATAACTATGTCTATCCACCTATATTCAGCAAACCAACCGATGCCTCACAGGGCCACAATATAACACACATGCAATTCATCAATTACTATAATCAAATAAGAGAGTCGAGTTGAATTACCTGGAGGCACAGGGAACAAGTGAGGATACTTCGTCTTCATTTCCTATTCTGCCTCCCAAGTCATTTCCTCCCTATTGTTGTTCCGCCAACCGGACTCCAAGACTAGCTAGCCTGTGTATCTCACGAACCATTTCCTTTCTGTTTGGTTGCACATCCGTCAAGCTACCCATAGATCTACGGCTAAGAGCATCTGCTACAACATTTGTTTTCCATGTATGGTACAAGATATCAACATCATAGTACTTTAGTAACTCTAGCCACCGCCGCTGTCGTAGATTCAACTCTTTCTGCTTAAAGATATATTGGAGACTCTTATGATCCGTATAAATATCAACATGAACACCATATAAATAATGTCTCCATATCTTCAAGACATGAATCACCGCTGCTAACTCCAAATCATGAGTGGGATAATTCGTTTCATGCTTTCTGAGCTGTCGGGAGGCATAAACTATGACCCTGCCATGCTGCATCAACACACAACCAAGTCCAACACTTGAAGCATCACAATAAATAACATACCCATCTAATCCCTCAGGAAGAGTCAAAACTGGTGCCGTAGTCAACTTATCCTTCAACAACTGGAAGCTGTGTTCACAAGCATCCGTCCACTAGAACTTAGATGCCTTCTGAGTTAGCCTAGTCAAAGGCACCGAGATCGAGGCAAACTTCTCCACAATCTTCCTGTAATACCCTGCTAGCCCCAAGAATGCTACTGAAGTCAACCAGAATTCACACTTAGAAAATTTGGCATAAAATTTTTAGTGCTGGAGGACTCTAAGTATTGTCCTCAATGGTCTGCCGGCTATGTATAACCACCGAACAAATTCTATATACTCATTTAGCTATAACAGAATCTCCTACCGGTGTAGCAACCTCTTTGAGCTTGTTCATTTTGCCCAATAGTTCATATATCTTTGTACCTCTCTTATCTGTTTTCCACCCTTCCATTACTTGTCTATAGAAATTCAGGATCCAACCTTCACATATCAAAGTATCTGAACCTATACTAAATCTCTATGCCTCCTTCTCACCTAATTACTCCAAGAGGATGATCATATAGGCATGGTTTCATAAAAGACACTTTAGAAACATGTAGATTATCAACCCCTTCTTGATTAGTAAGTACTGTTATACACCCTTTTTTTTGCATACTACTCCTTTCACCATAATCTGCTATATACTACTTAAAATCCCTTATCTTAGTCATAGCAACATGACACTTCACTCTTCCATTTCTCTTTAATACCCAGTTGAAATAACTTATTATTGCCTATGGACCTTGTACATGGCCACGTAACCTTCTAATATCTATCCACAGTTCCATTTTAAGAGCCATATCATTGACTGCACACACCAATGTCATATGGAAACTTTTCTTTGTACCCCTATGGGTTACCCCGCGGTGTATCAATTATTCTGTACAGTTTTTAATATCTACCTCATATAGATGAGGCTTCCACAATAACCATATTCCTCTAATTGGATGCTCAGTAAGATTAGTACTAAAAGATCACCCACTACACAAGTTAAGAGAGGCATTATGAGCTTTTTCCCTTTTAACCTTGGTTCCAAGAGACCAAATAACCCCATCTTAGCATTCTGCGTGAACCAATGCATTGAAACTGTGCACGAATACATACCTCGGTTACCAATCCTTCAAATAACTTTTTCACTGAAAATATGAACTCCAGAGGTTTGCTGCACGTCCTTTCTTTGTCTTTTTTTGTGTGCGCTGAACACTACTCTATACGATATTTTAAATGCTTGATGACACTATATACTAATAGGATGCTCATTATTCCCAAGTTCTAAGTCATTTGCGAAAAAAACTCAAATAATCCCTATGTCCAATACTTCCCATAACTCGGTTCAAAATAAAAGACACTTTCATTCATTTATATCAATCTTATTATTCCAGAAGTAATAGCCCCTTCTTATTCTTACATGGGAATTATATTCTTTTGCAGTTTCCTACCTTCACATAGTCCAGCAACATGGTATATCATAAAACAGTCACAGTTGCTAACAATTAGAGCTCAAAATTTAATTAGAGGTATGGAGGAGAAAAGACTGGATAAACTTCATTTTCTATCTTTGGGAGGAAAGGTTCAATCTCTATAACTATAGAGCAGATAACGTGGCATAATGAAGTACCAATTCGTAAGATAGAGAATGCCACAATACATTTCACAAGTTGACACCTCATTCATGGTCTGAGGGGGATCTTTTTTTTGTATCTTCTCACTACTCGTAATTATAAACAACTTCATTTCTTTTAACACTTGTTCACTCTTTTCTTACCGGTTATACTTTTCATAATTTCAACATATTCTAGTATACATACGTAATCTCAGACATTTATCCTGGTTCCAATCTCTGACAATACCATCCCTTAAGTGATGAATCGTTAACTTATTCTATTATTCGGTACATAGAAGGTTGTGAAGAGTTGCATTACCTGACGTTGACCTAGTATCTACAAACCTGGTCATCATACTTCTATTCAAATTCTCCCACTTCCTTTATGGCTTGATGCACTATGTCAAGTCCAAATCACTCTGATTTGCCATTCCGGGCCACTGTCGCTTTCTTTGGAGGAATAACTGCAACCACAATAATTCGTTAGGGGGGGGGGATTATCCTAATGACATAACTCTATTGTACGATCTATGAGATGAAAGAATAGAAACCAATCCTAAATGTCCGGCAGCCTCTTGCGTATAAGTATGGTGCACAACATACCCATACACAAGACTCTACTAGACACGGTCTGTAGACATTTCGAGGACTAACTGCTCTGATACCACTTTTGTCATGACCCGACCCGACGGGTCGAGACCCAGTGCCCTAATTGGACACCCTTATACTACCCTGTCACATATAATCAGACTCATACTGAGGGAAATATGAATTTCGGCAGCATAACACCGCAATCATAACACATGTCACAATAGGCAAGCCGACAAGGCTGCCTTTACACACGAATATACCAGCCTCCTGGGAGTCACAACTAGCCAACATAATATAATAGACAAGCCGACAAAGCCGTCACTATACATAGGGATAACAAAACACGTCACAACCGTACAGCCGGCTAAAACACATATACCACCCACAATTGTCTACAGACCTCTAAGAATACAATAATGAAATATGACGGGACAGGGCCCCGTCGTACCCCTAAATATGCATAAGTCTATAATAGTGAATCTGTACCCAAATGACTAACTCCAGAACAATGGAGCTCCCAAGAAAATAGCTGAGCAGGAATCCTAAGCCGGCGATCGCGAATCGAATATCTCAGACTGCGGCATGAATGCAAATTTCCAGGAAAGGGTCGCGACGCATCGTAAGAAAGATCATAACTGGCCAAAGGATATCATGAGACAAGTATAATAATCAAATTACCATTTCAACTGTGTTATATACGAATGAGAGTCAACTGTGTCTTATAAAGTGAGAGTCATGTATGTCCATATAAAATCATCACATATACATAAACTGCCCGACCCTCTGGTGAGGGACGCGGTGAAATATACTATCCTGGGTATATGTACCCATCATAAGTACATAAACTGCCCTACCTACCAGGGAAGGAAGCGATGAACATATAAGGTATACTGCCCGACCCATTCTGGGACGCGGTAAAGTCGTGTAGTATACTGCCCGGCCCATTCTGGGACGCGGTAAAGTCGTGTAGTATACTGCCCTGCCCATTCTGGGATGCGGTAAAGTCATATAAGGTATTTGCGCGCGTATCGGCCCAGCCCAAGACGCGGTGAAATGATATAATCACATTGACACGAATATAAAATCATGAGTAGCTTTATACATATCAAATCATCACTTGTCTCTCAATGGAATAGATAAAAGACACTATCATATCATGTATCATTTTAAAACATCATTTGGAAACTCAATAAAAGCATTAAATGAACTTTTTACTAGAAAGACAAAAGCACTTCTCATGACACATATCTTTAGGAATTAAACTGTGTAGAAATCATGTACGTCTGTCGTACGTTCAGTAAATCATGCCAAAAAGAAAGAAGGAAGAGTTTCACATACTTTGTTGACGAACTAACCAACTCAATGAATAGGATTAGTCTCAACTAGTACGTCAACCTATAATAAATAGTAATACGCCCGTCAATTCTATGATTTCTACCGTAAGTTATATCGAAAGACGACTCTCTTTTTTATAGAAATTTGGGCCGCACTTCCCCTATTTACGTGCATATCCACAACTTACGAATCAATCCAACAATACCAATTATCAATCACAACGTAAGGATATAACCAAAACAATCCCAAATATTCTATTTACGCCATCAATACATAGTCCTTCTCTTTTACATTTATGCAAAACAACAACTACAAGAGTTCGAGTCCTATAATTTGCAACACAACACCCTTCTTACACTTTAATTTCTTTAAGACATGTATTAGTAATTACCACAACATAAATACATGTTTATAACTTACATTTTCAGCATTCTTACTTCAACAAAACAACCTTTAAAATGAGACAACCACGTCCAATAATTTCATGGAATTCTCGGCCAACAACAACATAATTCCATACTCTTTTCTTAACTTTTTAAAATCCAATTCATATTCCAACAATTCCATAAGAACAACAACAACCTTAAATATCAAGATTTCATTCCACTTTCAACATGCAATTAGCGACGATAATAGCAATAACATAATCGAATTCCAAAGTACCCCAAATCAGTCCCAATCGGCTACAACAACATGTTAGTCACATACATTCTCTTATTTATAATTCTTCTTTAACATGAGTTTATACCTTAACTACAACATCAATTAATCTTCCAAATACTCAATGAAAAGGAGAATTTTTACCTTAAACGAAGCCCAAATTAGTCCTTTAAGATCAGCCCACTGTTCCATCGATTTCTTGCCCAATTTTTCACCTTTTCAACTCCAAATTGACGTGCATGAATTATACAATGTTAATGCATAATTCTTACACGTTTTGTTTCCCAAAACTTGTCCAAAAACTGGAAAAAAAATCTGGGCAAATTCTCGACAGCAGCAACAACGTTTCTGCTCACTGTTTTCCCTTTTTTTTTTTGAGTTTCCTTGGCTTTATAATTTGTAGAATGATCTAATCTATGGAGAAGAATCAAAGCTCCAATTTATTGGCTATGAGGGAGGGTGTGGCTTCGGTTGAAGAAAGGAGTGGAGAGGAGATGAGTTGTGTTTTGATACAATGTTGGAGATGAAGAGATTAATAGGTTTTAAGGGAAAATAAAATCTGAAAATTAAATCTTACACTTTGGTCCCTAATTGTATAATTAAACTAATTCCTCAAGTAATAATTAAATCTTGAATCCCGCTTCCTTTAATTCCCAAAAATTTCATAAAACCTCGTATTCTCAATGTCATAATTCTTATAATACGACACTAGTCCATACGAGAATATACAACTATCATTTTCAATTTTCCTTGTCTCGCTCGTTGTAACCTATAAATTTCCCGAAACCACATCCTTTTGTATACTAATTTTCTTATTAGCATATGTAAATATACTTTATTTCCAATACTCGAATCTTACTTTCTTAATGACGTTCCTAATTATCATCTTAAACTTACGAGGTGCAACACCAATAATATCGGTAGGAGTCGTAGGTCACAACTAATTCCTTACGGCCTCAATCTTCTGAGTGTCCACCGTAATACCTTCTAAGGAGACAATATATCCCAAAACGGCAATAGAGTTTAACCAAAACTTGCATTTAGAAAATTTGGCATATATCTTACAGTCTTGGAGTGTTTGAACACCGCTTGGAGATGATATGCGTGATCTGCCTCAGTCCGTGAGTATACCAAAATATTGTCGATCAACACGATCACGAAGATATCCAAGAATGGCTTGAAGACTCGATTCATTAGGTCCATAAAGGCTGCTGGCGCATTAGTGAGTCCCAAAGACATTACTCAAAACTCAAAATGGCCATACCTAGTCCGAAAGGCAGTCTTCGAAATATGTTTCTCTTTTACCCTTAACTGGTGGTATCCCGATCTTAAGTCAATCTTCGAGAAATACTTAGCACATTGCCACTAGTCGAATAAATCATCAATTCTCAGAAGTGGATACTTATTCTTGATGGTGACCTTATTCAGTTACCTATAGTCAATACACATCCTTAGGGAACCATCTTTCTTGCGAACAAAGAATATTGGCGCCCAATGGAGAAGTACTAGGTCTGATGAACTCCTTTTCAAGTAAATCTTTCAACTGGTCTTTCATCTTCCTCAGCTCGGCTGGAGCCATTAAAAAGGAGGGATAAATATCGATTGCGTATATAGAAGTACATCAATAGTGAACTTAATTTTCTGCTTTAGAGAGATACCCCAAATCTCATCCGAAAATATGTCAGGAAATTCATTTACTACTTGAAAAGAGTGAAGGGTTGGGGTTCTGTATTTTCGTCCATGACTCGAACCAAATAATATATATAGCCTTTGGAAATCATATTTCTTGCCTTCAGGTAGGAAATAAACCTACCCTTAGGCGTAGCCGCATTGCCTTTCCATTCAAGGTTCGGTTTACCTGGAAAACTGAACTTGACAATCTTTGTCTGACAATCTACATTCACATATCAAGAATCCAACTAATTCATAACCTAATAACGTCAAACTCTACCATAGGTAACTCAGCTAAATCATCCAAGGTAGGGCGATTGCATACTGTCATGGTATAGTTCTGGTAAATTCGTCTTGCTACAATCGTCTCACCAACTGGTGTAGCTACTTCATATGGATTAGATAACAACTCTAGTTCAAACCCAAATTTTCTCGCAACAAAAGGCATAATATAGGATAAATTGGAGCCTGGATCTAACAATGCATAAATATCATAAGTGAAAATAGATAGTATACATGTAACAACATCTGGCGACAATTCCAAATCCTGGTGATCAGATAAATAATAAATGCGGTTCTGAGTGCCACCTGAACTAGAGGCTCATCCTCAGTCTTTGCCTGCTGAGGTCTGGGGTCCACCACTACGCGAATGTATATTGATGAAAATGTTGCCATTGATCCCATCAGTTGGGCTACATTACCTCTTCCCCTCTTTGGACACTAGTGCATGTAATGACCAGATTCACCGAACGTATAACACACATCCGCACCCTGACGACATTGTTCTGGATGTCTCCTACCACACTAGCCACAAGGCGAAAATGTTGGTCTCATCTGGAAGAACTCATCTGATCATGACAACCTGAAGCTTTCAAACTTTGTCGCTACCCAAACTGAGTATGCCTATCATATCTAGGCCTTTGACATTGAGACAAATCACTATTAGCAAACCGAGGTCGATGTATTGTTTCCTAGATCTACCCGATGCTTCTTCGAATGACCCAACTGACCTAGATCTCTTGGTTAATTTTATTGCTGCACTCATATCCTCTCGAAGCTGTCACGTGCGGTCTTCATCACCCTGAGCATATGACTAGATTTTAGCAATATTCATATCTTTGTTCAGCGAGGTTGTAGTACATTCTCCAATCAGGTGCTAATGCAAGTCGACTACAAATCAGTAAATTCTAGCTCCCATGGTATCCACGATATTTGGGTAATAAATAGCCAATGAGTCAAACTGAAAACTATATTCCCTTACACGCTTGTCCCTCTGCTTAAGGTTTAAGAATTGCTCAACTTTTGCATCTCATACATCTAACAGTAAGTAATGGTCCAAAAAGGCTTCTATAAACTCATCCCATATAAATGGGGGTGCATTTGGCCCTCGGGACCACTCTCAGGCCTGATACCACAGAACAACCACATCACGTAACCTGAAAGAGGCTAACTCTCTTGACTCTATTTTCGAAGCATGCAACACTCACAATACCCATACCACATGATCAATAAAATCTCGGGGGTCCGCATTTGGATCAATTCCAGTAAATGATAGCGGACTTAACCTAAGAAATTCTTGAGTCCTAAAACTTCCAACACCATCAAAAGACCCAAATCATGTAGAAGTCCTTATCTTACGCTGCTTATTAGGTACTATTTGAGTCAATAAATGTACGATATTTGCCACTCATTTTTTAAAAGACTCGAATGGAGGAACTGGAGGGACCGGATTCTATGGGACTGGAGGAAATGTGTTCTAAGGAGTTGGAGGTACTACATCTCCTCTAATCTCCTCGTGAAGGGGTGGAACTGGTGATACGAAAAAGTGTGACTCTCCATGAGCCTCAACTCTACAACTTGGTCGGGGAGAGCATTACTGGCACTTTGACCCCTATCAGCACCGACTTGATTACTAGTAGTAGCTCTTGTAGTAACTGACATGATTACTAAAAACGGAATTAGAGAACGAATTAGACTCATATCTATATAACTCAGCTCTATAGCATGATCTTGGAAGTGAAAGAATAACAACCATACCTAATTGTCTGGCAGCGTCATATTTATAAGTGTAGTGCACAACATACCTATAAATAAGACTCTACTAAACACAACTCATAGACTCCCTAGGAATGACATGCTCTGATACAAAGTTTGTCATACCCCAAACTAAAGGGTGTGGTCGGCACCCGGTGCCCTGCTGGTCCGAGCGTACCACTCTGATGACCAGTCTCCTACACAAGCATCACATAAGTCTGACAATGTCGTACTGAGATATATCACAACAACAACTCTAGATAAGATGGATTAACCCAACACACATATATACAATGGGACCTACAAGGTCATAACCTGGTTTAACAAAAGATAACTTACTCAACAAGGTTATACACCCATACTATACATACCAAAATAAGTCAGTGAGCTTCTATGAATGACTGAACTGACATATGGATGGAACAGGGCCTCGACCTACCCATATTGTACATAACTTTTACTTACTGACGGCTGGACTTGACAACTCCTACTAAGGTGGCCTTGCATAGTCTCTATAAGAACCTGCGGCATGAACACACAGTGTCCCAGACAAAAGGGATGTCGATACGAAATAATGTACTAACTATGTAAAGCATGAATACTAATATGAATCTATAAGCTGTAAGGAAAATCATATAAGTGATATGAAGTGAATAGTTGTAAGGGAAAGCATAAGCAATCTAGCTATATAGGGAAAATAATAAAACTCTGAAACTTAATATAACCTATCTGGATAGGATTTTTACTGTATAAACTATTCTCGTCTTATTGTTCGAGGTATAACATGTCCTTGATTCTGGGTGTATGTATAAATATGCAATACAACATACACCCTAGCTCATACATGTGTTGTGAAATGCGCAACCCGATCCATCATATATATATGTTGAAGAACGTTCAACCCAATCCAATAAATATATATATTGTGGAATGTGCAACCCGATCCTCTATAAGTATATATAGCGGAACGTGCAACCCAGTCCTCTATATTTGTTATTGCGAAACGTGCAACCCGATCCTCTATATGATCATGATTGTATGCATGATATAATCCCGATAAAACTATATCAATATCAAAGGGGGGTCGGGGAGTGAACAAGAGACTATGATAACAATGGCTCTTTGGCCCTCTTAGAGACTCATAAACTCTTTGACTCTACTCGTTAAATGATTCTTTGGTCAACTTGATGACTATATTTTAGAAGCTACCTTAACGATTCTTTGGCCAACGATGACTATATTTTAGAAGCTCCCTTTCGAAGACTTATGATACGACCAATAACCAACAACAATGATCGTAAGAACTGGAATAACAATGTATAGTTCAAAATATGAACTTCGATAGACAATAGAATGGAATTATTAGCGTTTCTTTTCGAAAATGATAATCTTGTAGATTTCATGCTTCTGAAAGAAAGGGATAACCTTACATACTTTATCAATGAAGTGATACATCGTGCTATAAGCCCTCATATTCCTTATGAACGATTATCTATAATAAATAAAGGATCGATATCAACATCTAATTCATCCTCAATAAGAAACCTTACTTAAGTATCTTAGCAATCGTCTTGACTTAAAAAGGTTCTTAGTATTTTTTAATGAAAGTGGTATTCATGTAATTTGACCCCACCATTCTCTGAAACATACCCGCTTAGGTTTACAATTCTAACAATCAATATTAACTCACTATTCTAACAAAATATGCCCACAACTCAACTTATCATAATTTCATAGGTTTACGGATTTCAGTTATGAAAATCATTTCATAACTTATTCCAAATCATCAACAACCATAACTATAGATAGAGGAGGATGAATTTTACCTCAACACAATCAAACCTTCACAAAACAACAAGTTGCCAAAATTCTAGGGTTTCCAAAATCACCTCTCCACGGGGATGATGATTTCTACGATTACCGCGGGGGTTATCACGTTAATCTTATGCGATTTACTTTGGAATTGATCTTGAAATAATTTGGAACTTTGGAGAGGATTTTAGGAGTATTTCTAGGTCTGGTTATGGAGGAAATGAGCCCCCAAATCGACCAACCCGCTTATAAACCCAGAAAAAAATTCCACCACCGTACTTTGACAGTATAGCACTCCATGGACGATCGAACTTCTAACGGTCCATCAATATTCTCCGTCAAACTTCTGGGAAGGTTGATGGCTCAAGTTGGGTATTTGACGGTCCGTCATCTGTCCCATCAAATTGCCCATTTTCCTATTTTCATCAAAACATACTTCCTTCAATCTATTTAACTATCAAACATTTTGGTACCTTCATAACCAAGTTGTAAACCTTCATTATGCTTTCGTAGGGTCGTATTTCTTCTCGTGACTTCAATATCCATTGATGTCACGATGGGATGCGAAATAATTGGGTATAATATCATGGATGGTTGTGATAGTTGTCGGGGTCTAAGAGGTAGCTAAAAAGAGGAAAATGAAAAATTAAAAGGTGAAACGAAGGAGATGTAAAAAAGAAAATACTTACGGGTTAAGTTCCACGTCTCCGGAAAGGGCATAAATTCTTCTGAAACAATCTCACCAATAGGAACTGCTATGAAACACTCCATCCAACCTTGATCATGATCTTCATCAGTGCTGGAGAGAATGGGATTTTCCTCAATTGGATATAATGATAACTCCACCGCAAATTTTTTTTGGGACATATAAACAGATCAAATGATCCAAAGTAAATTGAAGATTTACTGTTTAGCCAACAATCGGAGGCAAACAACTGCCCTCCAGACTGACATACCAACTTGTGCAAGACACATGTTGTAAGTCTTGTATATGTCCAAAATCAACGGGTCTATCAGAGGATCGGATCCGAGTGTGAAAGGATAGGTGTAAATGTTAAGTATCCCGGCCTGGGAGTGGTGACGTCATAATTAGGGTCGGGGATGTCAATTTTGGAAAGCTTTTACCAATGGCAATCAACCTGTACTATTTTTTAATGGGAAACAATAATGGAAGTTGGGTAGTTTTTTGCTATTTCACCCGGTCACTTTTGCTAGTGGCAGCACAAACGGTGAATTCATTATCAAAGTTGAAAGTGGACGAAAGCATGTTGAAGGCTTTAGGCTCAGAAAGAGTCTGAGACCCGGAAGGTTCGCTGGCATCGAAGGCTCTGGCAGTTTCCAACGGAGAAGAGTTCCTCGCAGCCGAGAAAGTAGAACGAGTAGAAGATTTGGCCATAATGACAAAACTAAAGAAGGGTTTCCGGCAATTTAAGTGAACGGAAGAGGTTGGAAGGAAGATCAAGAACGAAGATTCACTTAGAGGAGAAGGACAAATGAAGCATAAGATTGAAATGGAAAGGAAAAGAGGAATTTTATATCACAAAAGGTCATTATTACGGAGACGCTTCGGGAATACAAACCGATTGGATGGTTTAATCAAAGGCTGACATGTGTTCGGAGTATCAGAAAAATTGGACGTGAGTAAGAAATTAGAGAAGAGGAAACTTTTCATTTTCCCGATTTTTCGGAATAATTGATTTTTTGAAAGAAACTTCCGGACGAAGACAAAGAAGGGATCATTTCCACTACCCATCACTTCGATAAACTTCAATCCGGTAAGTGTAGGACTATTTGTATAGGGTAAAAGCTGGCACGATAAATGATAGCATCGGAATAAGGGTTCGAGGTAAACGAAAAAATCTAATACCGGGTATGAGCTGCAATCGAGATAAGGAAGCAGCAGAAGCAGGACCAGATAGAACTGGCACAAACGACATCATGTAAAGCTCCAAAGATACTTGATGTATATCCGACCCGGATATGACGTCAGCTGTTAGTCTTTTAGCATTAAGAGGTCATAATTAACATTAATAACACTTAAATTCAGAGAGAATCTTGGGTGTTAATGACTTGTTTTCATGATTATAAAAGGAGCTTAACCTTCATGTTGAAATGGCATCCAATTCTATGTTCAAAACTTAACATTTGATAATATCAAAACTTTACATATTGTTCTTACTTTACTCTGCTACTGGTACTCAGACCAATCTTTCTCAGGAAGTTAAAGAAGGATCAGGCTAATTCCATTACTTATTGTTTTCATTTTCATAACTTATTATTCAATATATATTATCTATTAGAATAAGTCAATTCACGCGTCCTTTAAATCACTAACAAATTCAACTGTACCTTTTTGGGGGTAAACAAAGATAAAATAATTTATTTTTTATAATTAATTAAACTTTGGAAATGTTACAGATATATACAATCCAAATAAATTGTTTGGGCTACGCTGATCCCATACAATATTTGCATTCCACATAGCCCAAAAGTCGCAGCCCACACACGTAAATCAATATTCTATAACCCAATTATTTACACAGTTTGAGAAATTTCTACAGAATCTCTTCCAAAATTTGTACGCAACAAAGATGGATCGTTCCTCAAATAAGTACGCCAACATGTTTGAGCCAAACCCTCTGCAATAGCTCCTTGCAAAATAAAAGAGGGAAAATTTCACAATTGAAGGATTCAATTTTCGAATTCATAGATTTAACGGTTGTTCTAATAGTTGAAAACAAGAAGAAATTCAAATATCCACAGAGATAGGTAGCTTATACACGTAATTTATATTCTTATACAAAGTGATATACATAATATACATGATATACATAATATACATGATATACATATACATATTATATATTATAACGAATCGTTGGGTTGTTTGAGTTTTAGAACCCCATTTCTCTATTTGAGACTTTTCGTAGGTTCATTTGATGATTTATCACTTGTAGGTATGCATGTCAGACTCCCGAGGGACGCGGGTACGTTTCGAAATGCTAGAACCAAAACTAAAGATTTGAAAAGATATGAGTTGACCAAAAGTCAAAATATGTGACTAAACGGGTTCATATTCGTAATTTCAAGGCTTCTGTAGGTTCGTATGATGATTTGTACTTGTACGTATATTCAACTTGCAAATAGAGGGGTTTGAGTTAGTTTCGAGGACTAAAACCAAGCTTGAACTGCACCAACTTTTTTTTTCTCGTGCAACAGTAGGGCATCGCATTCACAGTAGGTCGTGATTTAGGGAAAGCTGATTAGACAAAACATGACACAATTTCAGTTTACCGAGAAAATGACCTTAGATAGAAGGGCATGAAGGTCACATAGAAGGTTAGTAGATAGTTGAATGTTGTCTCGCTTTTATGCGGCATAGGCTTGGTGGTAGTTTGGTGCACCATACATGTTTCTCCTTTCATACCAATAGTATTAGCCTTATTCTCGTACTTTCTTTTCTTTCGATTTCTGTTACTACCAATTGTTTCTTGTACTTTGATTCTCGCATTATTTTGTTATTGTTATTGTTCTTTTTTTTCTTTTCTGAATGTTGTGTATCAATTAGTTGATTAAATATTAAATTAAAGTATAAAGTAAAGGCTCCGGTGTATAGAGAAGACCTCACCGTTTAAGAAGTAATCATAGAAACGAAGGAACCCACTATTTGTTTTTTTATTTCTTTATTTACTAGATTTTTGATACCTAGGAAAATACAATTTATTATTTCTTTCTTATTTCGAAGTGAAATACCTATAAAAAATCGTGGCCGGGAAGATTAGAGTATCCATGTTATTTGCTATGACTTATTTACTTATGTATTTCTTTTTCAAATTACTTTGATATGCGTCACTTAAGAAAAAAGTATTTCGATAACAGTTCTCTACTTTCATGAGATAGAAATAAGGCCTATATATATCCTATCCTTGTCAAAGGCCAATTGACGAATTACACTGAATTTGTTGTTTAGGTTCCAAAGGAGAATACACTTACAAAGTTTATTACAATACTGCTAGCTGCAGCTGTAATTGGATTAACCCTGTTGATTTCTCATTCCTCCTATAGAAATTATATTTTAGAAAACTCAATTATATTATGACTTAAGAGTAGGGTAGAACATTGATTCTTCATTATTCGAAGCTTAGTGTTCATTACATGAAAAAGACAAAGCGTTTTACTCGCTCTAGCAATGATTCCGGTGGATCCGGAGGTTCTTCGAAGTCTAGATCCAAGAAAAAGAAAAAGAATGGCGGAAGCCCAACCATTGTTAAGGAAAATTTAATTCCGGCAATTTCGGATCCCACGATGTTAGTACATGTTCCGCCTGATATGCGCATTCCACTTGAACATGTGGTAGATGATAATACGCTGCAAAAGATACATGAATGGGGAATAAGTATAGAAGTTGATAGCTTGGATAGAAGTATGCTTGAAGGTGAAGAGGCCACGAAGGGTGCTTGTAACACTGTCCACAAGCTTAATGGAAAAGCCCCCTCCGAAACTCCCGGCAATACTATGGAAGTTCAGATAGCTAAAGACACTCCATTCTCTCCTAGAGATGGCGAAACTAACATGGGTCAATTGGTAAGCTCCGGGACTACAACAGAAGAGCATGGTAATCACGGGGCCAAAACAATCTCATCACTTCAAGGTAATTTGTTCAGGTAAGCCGAAAAAGTTAGAAATTCGGGGACAGGAATTACAAACGACAAAACAATGCATGAAGACATTCTCGGGTCATGGGTCAGGTTGCGGGTCAAATAGCTGAGGCGGGCCAGGAGGGAGTCAATGGGTCTATGATTATTCCATGTACTCGTGGTACAATGCAGGTTGGGAGAACCGAAGGGTCATCTACTTCCAAGGAGCCTTGTAACTCTCCTAACTTAATTAGCGCGGGAGCCAAAGAGTCACTTCACTTAATGGGGCAGCATTCATCCGCGGGAATCAAAGGGTCACTGCACTTAATGGGGCAACATTCATTGAATTCATTGAGAGTCACTAACCAGTCCTTCCCCACTTTAACCAGCCTACTTAGCGGACTTCAACAAAAGAATCTAAATAACTCATTTTCCTTTACTTCTTCCTTGGACATTGGAAACGTTAATAACTATCCACCTCTCTCCTCTTCTACTTCTTCAATACTTCTCGGAATCCAAGATGACACACCCCCACCTCCCTCCAAATCATCACTTCCACCCGAAATGCCTGAAAATTTCCCAACCCTTCCAAATGGCACACGCATACTATCTTCAGATGCGGGTCCGAGCTTTATCCCCTCTAATCCTATCCCTTAGTCAACACTACACGGAAGACTAGCTGACAATATGCCCACAGATAAATCTAGTAATCATCAAGCGCATCCACCCGGTGATGCAACAAATAGAGAACTACCCCCTCATCAACGCAAAGGTTCCAATCCGCCAAAGAAGACCTATGCGGGAGTATTTGCGGGTACCAGACTTGAAGCTAAGGGAATGAAGCTACAATTTATTGAACAACAAGGAGAAGATGTAGAACTTGAAGCTACGGATGAAGTCCCCTTCATTGAAACCTGGGGATATTGTCTAATTGGTTGCTTCACGGGTCCTTTCCCGGGAAGAGAGGCATTGAATTCTATTATTAAGGGATGGGGAGTGAAGTGCCGTATCATCCCGTATGGAAAAGGATGGACAATCTTCAAATTTATGACGGAAGAAGAACGCACGAATGTACTTCATGGAGGCCCATATATGGTCTTTGGCAAAACTATGATGTTAAAACCCATTGATAAAGGAGTATTATTAACGGATGACTTATTCATGGACATCCCAATCTGGGTCACTTTCCATGACATTCCCCTCTCGGTTTGGAGTGCAACAGGACTTAGCAAGATTGCTTCGCGTGTGGGGAAGCCCCTATACACGGATCAATTTACTAAGGAGAGGTCTAAAATGAACTATGCAAAAGTCTTGGTGGAAGTAGATGTTAGTAAAGAACCGGTTATAGAGTTTGGAGTTAAACTTCCCGACAATAGAAGATATATCCAAAAGGTGAAATATGAGAATTACCCGGATTTTTGCTATCATTGTGCGTCTTTTGGCCACAACCATTTGAAGTGTAGAAAATTGATGCAAGACATCAACGCTCAAGAAGTCCAGAAAACCCATAATCCATTGGTACCACCTAGCAATGGTGGCGTTTCTACAAGCTCGGGTACTGCTACGGCTACGGCTACGGGTCAAACCGGTCCTTCTAGCACTGATCCACTACCCCACCAACATCCCGTGGGTAGTGATAACTTGATAGATATTGAGAATAGCGAGCAAACATTGCCTCATATTCCCGGAAGTGTGGGAGAAGCTCTGAATTTTGGAATTCCTCCGGTTGCGGGTCAACTTGACTCATCGTGCTTGCGGATAGCACAAGAGGGGTCCTCAAACCTTCACCCCAATGCTGGTCTTGCGCATCATGAGAGGCTGAGAAATGTGGCAAGACTTACTAAGGAAAACACACCAATTGACCCGCAAACTTTACTAGATGGGGGAACTTGTAAGGGTACTACAGATGAGTTTAATCATGCAATACGTTGCATAAACTTTGAACGCGGAGAACATAGCCTAGTTGGGACCTCTACCTTGACTTCTAACAACAAGGACGAGGGATGGAAAAAAGTAATTTCAAGGAAGAATATTAGTATGGTGAAGAATGTGAAGCGCGGAGGTGCTACTAAATCCTCCTTTGTTTCTTAATGAAAGTTCTTTGTTGGAATGTCCGAGGTCTTTGCGGACAAAGGGATAGGGAAGCCACACAAACTCTAGTGTGTATGCTCGCAAAACAACATGATGTTTCATTAGTTTGTCTAATAGAAACTAAATTCACTCGTGCACGGATGGACTCTTTTACATCTCAAAGATTCCTTGCTTGGAAATTTTGCTCCAACATAGATTTCATTGATGGCGGAAGAATGTTAGTACTTTGGGACCCATCCAAAGTTAGTTGTGATGTGCTTGGAATGGACTCTCAACATATTCATGTCCAAGCACGATGTAATATATCTCAAGTGTCCTTTCTTGCTACATTTGTGTATCCGGTCTATAGCATTCCGGAAATAAGGAAGCTTTGGCATCATCTTACCCACTTGGGCACTAGCATTGTCAAGCCTTGAATGATTATTGGAGATTTTAATACTTATTGCTACCCTCATGATAAGGTCGGTGGCCCCCCTCTCACGCCTTATGCACTTAAGGACCTTGGGGAATTCAAAATAGCTCACGGACTTGATGACACTTCTTCTTCCGGTTCCTTCTACACTTGGACGAATGGTTCTATATGGTCCAAGCTAGATAGAGTGTTGATGAATCAGCATTGGAGTGACTTGAATCTACAATGCTCGGCTACCTACTTGCCTATGGAACCAGTCTCGGACCATTGTCCCGTGATAGCTTCGGTAATTGCATCTTCTAATATTGGAAAACGACCTTTCAAGTTTATGAACATGTGGCTCTCACACCCCGCCTTTGAGAACATACTAACTTCATGCTGGAGGCAACGTGTATTAGGAACTGCCCAATTTATATTGGTCACAAAATTGAAGTCTTTGAAGAAGCCATTGCGAGATTTGAACACTAGTGAATTTGGGAGCATCGCACAAAGAGCAAATGCGGCAAACATGGAATTTAAGGAGGCTATAAATGCACATATGGATGATCCCTTTGATGAAGAATTAAAAGCTAATTTCAAGTCCCTAAGAGCTAGAGCAAATCACCTACTTGAATCCGAGAGACACTTCATAAGACAAAAACCGAGACAAAAACACTTGATTGGAAGTGATAGATGCTCCAAATACTTCCACAGCTTGATCAAGAGGAGCAATGTTAAGAACTCTATTACCTATCTTGTTAAGGACAATGGATCTACCACAACATCTCCCGGGGAAGTAATAGAGATGCTTGTTGAGTTTTATAAAGGACTTCTAGGCTCATCTCGGCCCTCAACCAACATTGATCCTGCGGTACTTGATTGTGGTCTGAAGCTAAGGGAGGAGGATGGCCTATTCCTTTTACATTCTATCTCCCCGAATGAGGTTTGGGATGCTCTCTCCGATATTGGCAATGGCAAAGCACCTGGCCCGGATGGATTTTCAGCCGCCTTCTTCAAGAAAAGATGGAGAGATGTGGGATATGATGTAGTAAGGAGTATACAAGAATTCTTCTCTTCCGGAGTTCTATTAAAGCAAGTGAACCATACCATACTTACCCTCCTGCCCAAAACTGATCGAGACCCTAAGGTAAGTGACTTTAGACATATTGGATTGACCAATGTGGTCTACAAGATCATAACAAAGATCTTAGCTAACCGGATGACAATGTTTCTTCCTACACTTGTTGATAAATGCCAATGAGCTTTTGTGAAAGAAAGGAACATGGTGGATAATGTCTTCATTGCCCAAGAACTTGTGAGAGGTTATAATAGAACTAGAGTCTCACCGAGGTGTATGCTTATGGTGGATCTTCGGAAAACATTTGATACGGTCTCCTGGAATTTCCTTGAGTCAGTGCTGAGAGGTCTCAAGTTTCCGGACAGATTTGTTAGATGGATTATGTAGTGTGTAAGTTCAACCTCTTTCTCTCTTTCCATCAATGGAGAGTTACATGGTTACTTTGCGGGTAAACGCGGCTTAAGGCAAGGTGATCCTATGTCTCTTATGCTCTTTATCCTATGCATTGAGTACCTTTCAAGGATGCTAAAGCTTAAGACTTCGGACAAAGTTTTTTCATATCACCCAAAGTGCAAGAGACTAGGCATCTCTCATCTTGCCTTTGCGGATGACCTCATGCTCTTTGCCAAAGGGGATGTATCTTCGGTGAGGGTTCTTATGGAGTGTCTTGAAGAATTGGAGGCGGCTTCTGGGCTTACGCTTAACCCGTCAAAATCTTCCATCTATATTGTGGGAGTGCATGGTTCAATCCGGGACTTGATATTGGCAAGAGTTGGTTTCTCGTTAGGAGTCTTTCCCGTGCGCTATTTGGGGGTCCCTTTGTCCCCAATTTCTGTCTCGATTGATCAGTTTGCCCTATTCACTAATGCCATCTCGGGATACATTCAGAAATGGGGACACCACTCACTTTCTTATGCGGGAAAACCGAACTAATCGACGGTTATTCGAGTGTCGAGCTTTTGGTTTCGCACTCCTATTAGCTCTTGATTCTCAACAAGATGCGCTACCAGCATCCAGTTCTTATGGGGTGACAAGCCACCAAGACTCGCTTGGGATGAGATTTGTGTGCCTCAATCTGAAGGAGGCTTGGGCCTTATGAACATCAAAGTATGGAATCATGCCTTACTCTCACGAACCATCTGGCAAGCTCACACTAAGGCGGATACCTTATGGGTTCAATGGATTAATAGCTACTACTTGAGAGGTCAATCCATTTGGGATTATGAGGTTCGTACTAGAGATTCCCCTTTATTCAAGAAACTTTGTAGCATTCGCGACACTTTCATAAGCATCTTTGGGAATCAAGGAAACACAATTGCCGGCTTGGAGAAGTGTTGCACCAATGGGAGATTTGATTCTAGCCTTGTGTATGAAGTCATGCGCACCCCGCGGGAACATAAGCTCTGGATGTCTCAAATTTGGAAAGGCTACATTTCTCCTAAATTCTCATTCACAATCTGGCTCACTTGTAGGAAGCGTCTTGCTACCAAATACACTCTCTCCTACCTAAACTTGGAAGACAAAACTTGCGGGTTCTGCAAGCGTGCCAATGAGACAAGGGCTCACCTCTTCTTTTCTTGCCCCTTCACCCACAAGATTTGGAAGCATATAAAAGAATGGTTGGGAATTAGAAGATAAATGACAACAATTGAAAGCGCACTCAAGTGGATCAAGAAAGAGCATCGCGGGACTGACATCCGATCCAAAGCCATCTTACTTGCGTTTTTCATAGTGGTATATGAGATTTGGAAAACAAGAAATGAATTGCTATTTGCGGGCACTAGCTCAACAACAGATGAGGTTGTGGCAAAAGTTAAAACAACAACCTATAGAGTTCTTTATGATTTAATCCCCTCTTGTAACGTCACCTCTGAGTGAACGCCCCATCCCTCCTTCATTTCTTGCTTTGTGTTACGTTGAGGATTGAGAACCCTCAATGATTGATTGTAGTTCCCAGTTTCTTTTTTAGTAATAATATTTTCATTTACCCGGAAAAAAAAAAAGTAGGGTAGCCAAGTTGGTGTAGCAGTAGAGCGCGGGACCGCAAGGTCACGAGTTCGATCCCCTGCATAAACCTTCTTGGTTGAGCCAGTCACACATGGCTTGCCAAGTGTGGTTAATCGGCTGACGTGGTTTGCAGGCTATTGCGTCAGCCCGGGGTTTACCCTGTGCGCACTCGAAAGAGTAGCGGCTGCGGGTTCCTTCGTCAAAAAAAAAAAAAAAAGTGTGTTTTTCGAAAACTTTCACTTTGTGACATCTTTTTACCAACAATAGAAATGTCTTTGTTACCAATAAATTGCTCATAGAATACGTGGTATTTTGTCTTGTGTTTGCACCCTATACCTATTTATAGATCGATCGCTCCATAGACCATATTAGTCGTTAGTAATAATTATATCCTTCACTAGGGATTTATTCGTACATCTACTTGATTTTATCACGAATCTAATTAGAGGTGGCAAACAGACGGATTGAGTTAAATATGGACGGGTCAAAATGGATTAAGTGAATAGATGGGTCAAGACCCAACCCGCTCAATGTTTGCTTAGGTCAATATGAGTTGGATTGAAATGGGTCAAACAACCGGTCATAACCTAACCCGCCCAAATAATCAACCTTCCCTTCTTTATATTTTACTTCATTTAGTTGATCCATTTATATTTGGGAGCTCAAAAGTCCACTGCCATTTAACACACAAACAACAAAGTTGCATTAGATCTGTTATTGGTTAAAAAAAATATATTTACGTATAGTTAGCTAGATTGCTGGAATGCATAGGATAAAATAATAGTAATATCTATTAGTATAGAATAGCTTGAGAAATTTACATAAAAATAATTTTAAAAAAAAAGAAATAGTTCTAAAATAGCTTGAACTCTCATCTGAACATCTTCAAGCTCTCCAGACTTTTACTCCACCCGTCCCAAATTACTTGTCATGTTTCGCTTCTAAAGAGTTAATTTGACTAATCTTTAAAGTTAAATTACATTTAATCAGCTCAATATTTTATAAATAAAATTTAGATATTCAAAAATTATTAAAAAGTACTACTAGTTCAAAAATCTTAAAAACCGTAAAGAATGGATCTTGAGTCTAACTCTCAACCCCAAAAGATAGCTTATAGAATGAAGATTGTCTAAGTCCATATAAGAAGTTCATTTTCCCATTCTATATGTGGGACTCTTAACACTCCCCCGCTCGCCCAGATCTTGTTAAATGAAGCATGTAAAATATAATTTGGGGGCCAAACATCGGTGAACAAAGAATTTGAATGAGTCTGACTCTGATACCATACAAAGGAATTGATCTTGGGCCTAACTCAACCCTAAAAGCTAGCTTGTAGGGTGAGTATTATCCAAGTCCATATAAGAAATCCATTTTTCCATTCCATATCTGATGTGAGACTCTTAACAAAATATGTTCTTGAAAACATAGCAAAAGTTATAACAGGTCAAGATTTTGACCTGTTGGGTTACACTATTCTAACTCGTTTTAATCAAATAATTTAATGTGTCATTTTGAATTCAACTTGTTGGGTCAAGTCAACAACTGGATCCAACTCGTAGAAATATCAAATGGGTTGGACTGGTTGAGCGGATTTGAATTGATTTTGCCGCCCCTAGATCTAACTTAACAGTAGATAACTTGACCAAATCTTTGAGTTTCCAAGCTAAAGAAGATTATCAACAAAGAGCCGATTAACACATAATTCCTCAAGTTTGCGGCAAGTTTTGTTTTGTTTTTATTTTACCTTTTCAGTATATACTATTATTTAACTAAAAATAGAATACTTTTGGTTGAACTGATAAATATTAAAATGACATTAAAAGTAATGGAAATATCTCGTGAAACACACATTTAGACTATAAATGACCCTTATTAAGATCTTCATGTTATAAAATAAAGACTATAAAGTAAATTCGCCAGAGAAAAAAATAGAGAGACTGATATATTATTCAACTTCAAATTGATATAGAAATGAACTGAATTGACTTTCTATATAAAGAGGAAAAGAAGCAACTGCAAAGCTTTTCAAGAAGTTGCTTCATGGCTTTTCAGAGTGGCAAGTTGCCTGCTTGAGCTACTTGCAAGCTATCTGCTTGAGCTACTTGTAAGTTGTCTGGTTGATTGCAAGACTGAGGAAATTGTTCAAGGCTTTTCAGAAAGCTGCTGGCAAGATGCCCGTTTGAGCTACTTGCAACCTATCTGATTGAGCTACTTGTA
The DNA here is from genome assembly GCA_029844215.1 of Przewalskia tangutica. NCBI lineage: Eukaryota > Viridiplantae > Streptophyta > Magnoliopsida > Solanales > Solanaceae > Przewalskia > Przewalskia tangutica. Next base: position 44,320,154 of record CM056723.1, on the reverse strand, counting down.
AGTTGTCTGCTTGATTGTAAGCTTATTCAGATGACTGTGTATTTGAATGGAAGTCCATAATACATTGTATTTATAACATTCCCCCTTAGATGTTTATTAATAGATAATGTGTCTCGTTAAAACCTTACGACGAAAACCCCAGTGGAAAAATTCAAGTGAAGGAAAAATAGTATACATCTAGTAATACGCGTTACAAGATACCTCGTTAAGAACCTTACCAGAAAAATCCAATGGAACAAAACCTTAGTTAATAAAGAAAGAGTACGTCACGTATTTTACTCCTCCTGATGAAGACCATAATTCAGATGTCTAAGTCGTCACATTCCTATCTTATTTACCATCTTCTCAAAAGTTGAAGTCGATAATGACTTGGTGAACAAATCTGCAAGATTGTCACTTGAACGAATTTGTTGCACATCGATATCACCATTCTTCTAGAGATCATATGTGAAGAATAATTTTGGTAAAATGTGTTTTGTTTTATCTCCTTTTATGAATACTCTCTTTAATTGGGTGTGCATGCATCATTGTCTTCATATAAGCCTGAGTATTTTTGTATCACATTTCAGGACATACCTTCCTCTGATGAGATGTATCACCGATCTCAACCACACACATTCTCTACTTGTTTCATGAATAGTTATTATTTCAGCATGATTTGAAGAAATAACAACAATAGACAGCTTTGTAGATCGCATGATATAACAACATCTCAGCATGTAAATAGATTGACCGTCTGATACCAAACTTTGTGCGAGTCAGATAAATAGCATGCATCTGCATAACCAATAAGATATGTACTATCTTTGTTAGCATAAAATAGATCCATATCAATAGTTCTCTTTAGATATCACAGTATAAGCTTAATTTCGTTCCAATGCCTCCGTGTAGGAAAAGAGTTATACCTTAATAGCAAATTAAAAGAAAATGCTATGTTATCTCTTATAGTGTTAGCAAGATACATAAGTGCACCAATGACATTAAGATATGGTACTTCAGGATCAAGAAACTCTTCATTTTCTTCTTAAGGCCGGAACGGGTCTTTACTCACTTCAAGTGAGCGAACAATCATTGGAGTACTTAAAGGATGTGAATTGTCCATGTAAAATAATTTTAAAACTTTTTCAGTATAGGCAGATTGATGGATAAAGATCTCATTTTTCAAATGTTCAATTTGCAGACCAAGACAAAGTTTTATATTTTCAAGATCTTTCATCTCGAATTATTTCTTTAGATATTCAATTGCCTTTTAGAGCTCTTTTGGAGTTCCAATGAGATTTGTGTCATCAACACCAACAATAAGTATAACAAATTCTGATTTTGTTTTCTTAATAAAAATACATGAAAAAATGACATCATTTGTATAACCTTCATTTATCAAGTATTTACTAAGAGGATTATACCACAGGCGTCCTGATTGTTTTAGACCATATAATGATCGTTGTAATCTGGTTGAGTACATTTTCCGAGACATTGAATGATATGCTTCAGGCATTCTTTAATCCTTATGGGATAATATATATATATATATATATATATATATATATATCATTATCAAGTGAGCCATAAAGGTAAGCTGTAACCATATCCATTAGATGTATTTCAAGATTTTCATGTACATTTGAACTGATGAGATATCAAAATGTTATCACATCTAACACATCCATAACGGGTGAATATGTTTCTTCATAGTTAACACCAGGTCTTTGAGAGAATGCTTGTGTACAAGGCGTGCCTTGTATCTCACAATTTCATTTCTCTCATTTCTTTTTCGTACAAAGATCCATTTATAGCCAACTGATTTTATATCATTAGGCGTTTAAACTATCGGTCCAAAAACCTACCGTTTAGCAGGTGAATTCAATTCCGATTGAACTGTATCTTACCATTTTGGCCAATCACATCTTCATCGACATTATTCGATAGATAGAGGTTCACGATCCTCAATGTCTTTCACAATATTCAGTGCAACATTATATGCAAAAATATTATCCACCATAATTTTTAAGGGATTCAAATTTATTCCACCACCAGTAGAACTTAAGTTCTTTACTCACTTGAGTCTCGGGTTCACTAATATATTCAAGAAATCATTATTGATGTTACACCTCGACATTTTAGGACAATAATTGAGAACGTAATTAAAAAAATAAGATTCGAGTATTGGAAATTTGTATACAAAAGAATGTAATCCCGGAGTAATCTTGAATACAACAAATGCGACGAGGAGAATTAATACTAGTGGTTGAATTTTTTCCAATGGGATTATGGACTAAGTATCGTGTAAAATAAAATTAGGACATCGAAATTTCAGGATTTTAAGTGAAGTGAGGTCTTATGGAATTTTCAGGATTTAATTAGTGTGGGATTAATTTTAGTGAATAGGATGAAAAGTGGGAATTAGTGGACAACAAGTGTCACCCTGTGCCCGCTAAGTGGCAAAAGTGCCAACATGCATAGGCTGATTTTCAGCTCATTTACCCACACTTCTCTCATTTCACTACCCCATTTCGAAAATCACCCCTTTCAACCCTCCTCCATTATCTCCTCCTCCAAAACAGATTTTCTTGACCTTCATAGCTAAGTAAAGACTAAAATCAACTCCCCTTCCAAGATTAACTTCTTCTACTAAGTTCTAAGTCATCGTAAACTCCAAACAGTGTGTCACGGTAATGCTGGGCAGATTTTAGCTCCAGAAACTTTAGCCTTGGAGATGAACGATTTTGGAATAAAAACATATAAGTGAGATGAGTTTAAACTCGTAAAGGATGCATGCATGTCATTGTAATTGGAAGAAGTGGCGAAAATGGTGCACAATTGAGCAGTGGGTGCCGAATGCAACTAGGGACTATTTTGGCTAAGTTGAGGTTGTCGCGCCCGTTTTCGACCTCGGGGGTCCGAACGGTGTACGCAACGTTGCTCTTTGGCGCGGTTCCCTGGATGGAGCAATTAATTCTGTTTTGAGGAGTCGCCACCTAATTATTTAGTGAATTAGGACACTTAGTTTATTGCAATAAAAATACTGCAATTGACTTCCAATTAATGGTCTGCGAAAGCTATGTGAGATTCTGGATCAGGGTTCTTTATTATCCTAAAGGGAAGGGGTTAGGCACCCTTTAAGATCCGCTAACTTGTTGTTATTCGTTCAAACCTAGGTTAATTATTTATTGCCCTTTTTATTCTACGTATTCTAAGCATTTATAATTAAAATAAAGTGCACTACACAATAATAAAACTAAATTAAATGCGATATAAAATAACATTCCGGGACATCTTTTAGCCCTTTTTAGGCTTTCTGCACAAGATCATCTCCGGCTACCTGCATAAAAACTTAGTAAAAGTGTTAGTATCAGAATAAATAATTTTAAAGTAATGACAGGAATTTAATAAGTAAAGCAAAAAAATAAATAAATCCGCTTTTTTGCAGGAGGCCTTGGAAATCGACGGAGATTCCTTCATCTACCAATATTGCTAAAAATAATAAAATAAATAAAACCTTCTGATCCGCCAAAACAAGAATAGTTTTAAACACGGAGGGCTCGGATATAAAAATGTAAAGTGGGATACCCTAAACACGCATGTCATGAGAATTACGCCAGCGCATGTTGGTTATCCTGTGTAAGTGGAAGAAATCATCCTTGCCCAGAAAGCTTCATTTATTTTATTTTCCGTCTTTGCAATTGTGGAGGCCTCAAAAATCGACGGATAATTTTTTCATCGGCCATACAAGTGTAGCATCTTGTTCAAATCAGTAAAATACCAACAGTGTAGTATTTGTTCTAAATCAGTAAACCAGCAAAAATATATGTCAAAATCAGTAGCAACAGGGCCAAAAAATCAATCTGCCAAAATGGCCAAAACCAGTAGCAAAATGATCGAAAAATAGTAGCCAAGTGGTCAAAATCAGTCCGCCAAAATGGTTAAAAACAGTAGAATCAGTAGCAACATAGCATCGCAGAAAAACTAGAGATGTCGCCGGGGTTTCTTAGAACTCCAGTCATTTACCCAAAAAAAATTCAGAAAGTAAATCAGTCCCACCAACAAAGAACAACTTATAAATATTGAAAAATCATGCCAACAGAGTCGTCGAAGTTCTAAAACGCTAGCCAAGAACCAAAGTCAACAAAAATCACCCAACGAAGTCAACAACAGATCGAAAGATAAAAATAATACAACGAAGATCGCCGAGTTTTTAAGAACTCCGCCGGATACCGAAAGTGCCAAAGATCGATCAGCATCAAACCAACAACAAATAACCGCAAGATATAATCAACATGGGTCGACGAGTTCGAGAACTCCCAGAAGACACCAAAATGCAGAATCGATCCATACCAAACAAAGAACAATAATAGCCAACAAAATCGAAATCGGTCAACAACAACAATAACATAATAGCAACGAAAGAGAAACAAGCGATTTCAGCAATACAAAGCGTGATCGGTGGCGGCGGCGTCGCTTCCACGACGCAGTCGCCGGAGCGGCGCCACCGCGATGCTACGGGGATGTGGGCGATGGGGCGAGGTTCGGCGATGATGGGGCGGGGTGTTGAGCGGTGGCAAGGTGAAGGTTCGCGGTGGTGGGGTGATGTGTGGGTGAGAGAGAGGGTGTTCGCCGGAGCTTGGAGCTCCGGCGAAGGCGGCGGCGATGATGGAGGGGACTGGTTCTGTTGGTTTTTGACGAGGAGAAGGGAGTATTGAAGAAAAATAGAAGTTGGGCTTGATGCTGTGAAGTGTGCGGTGGTGTGGTGGTTCGCCGGAGCTAGCTAGCGGCGGCGGGAAGGGCTTTGTGCGGGAGAGAGACGAGAGTTGAGGAGAGAGTGGGGGTTGGGGTGTGCGGCTGAGGTTAACAAGCAGGGGGGGAATGTTTTTATTTTATAGGGTAGGTTTAGGGTTTGGTATTTGGGGGAAAAAAATGAAAAGTGGGGTATTGTTTTGGGGGGAAAATGAAAAGTGGTATTTGATTTTAGGGGGGGAAAATAAAATAGGGTGTTTGGATGATATTAAAAATAGTGTTGGCTTGGACTGGATTAAATTGTGTCTTGGGTGAATTTGGTTTGACAAAATGCAAAGGGTTAATTATTTAAAGAAAAATTATTTAAAAATATGCAAAATTATTAAAATGCAAATGCCTGCAACAATACTAAAAATGCAATTTTAAAGACTGTTTAATGTCCGATTAAAAGTAAAATGGGATGCCAATTAATTATTTAAAAGATGCAAATATTATTAAAATAAACGATTTATGATAACAATAATAAAAACATAATATTAACAACGACATAATACTTAATTTAAAAATAAAAGATGCAATGCCATTTTTGTGAAGAAATAAACATAGAATATTATGTAAAAATATGCAAAATAACGATTAAAATGCGGTGTGCTAAAATACTTAAAATTGCACGAAAATATACAAAAACGGGTCAAAATTGATCACAACATGTCCTCTTTGTGCGGAGATGATGGAAGAGTCTTCGGACAAAGATGTTGACTTGTAGCCAATTTTGTCCTGTTTTATAAACTGGAACTCAAAAATAGGGATGATGCAGATCCAAAAATGTCCCAGTGTCAAATCATGATGACACTGGATCGTTGTGATGCAAAAATAAAAAGCAAAGTAGTGATTAAAAATGTCGATGTCGAGTATGATTGACACCGTGTGTTGCGAGTGATGTAGTCTTTGAAAAGACAAGGTTATCTTGGATGTTGATGGCGTCATTGCATAGACGCGATCGGATGCTCGCCGTTGCATGGACGAAACATAGATGCGATCACGGATGTTCGTCGTTGCATAAACGAAACATGAATGAAGCCGTTGCATAGGCTTTTATGAAATAGCGTCGTTTTGGACGCACGGATGCTCGTCGTTGCATAGACAAAACATGAATAAGCCGTTGCGTATGCTTAAAATGAAATAGCGTCGTTTTGGACGCAATGCGATGCTCGTCGTTGCATAGACGAAACATGAATAAGCCGTTGCATGGGCTTAAAAGAAATGGCGTCGTTGCATGGGCGCGATCTGAATGCTCGTCGTTGCATAAACGAAACATGAATAAGCCGTTGCATAGGCTAAAAATGAAAAGGCGTCGTTGCATGGGCGCGATGCAGATGCTTTCGTTGCATAGACGAAACATGAATGAAGCCGTTGCATAGGCTTAAAATGAAATGGCGTCGTTGCATAGACGCGATGCAGATGCTCGTCGTTGCATAGACGAAACATGAATGAAGCCGTTGCATAGGATTAAAATGAAAAGGCGTCGTTGCATGGACGCGATCACGGTCTTCGTCGTTGAATAGACGAAACATGGATGAAGCCGTTGCATTGGCTTAAAAGTAAATGCGTCGTTGCATGGGCGCGATCACGGTCTTCGTCGTTGCATGGACGAAACATGAATGAAGCCGTTGCATGGGCTTTAAATGAAATGGCGTCGTTGCATAGACGCGATGCAGATGCTCGTCGTTGCATGGACGAAACATGAATGAAGCCGTTGCATGGGCTTTTAATGAAATGACGTCGTTGCATAGACGCGATGCAGATGCTCGTCGTTGCATGGACGAAACATAAATGAAGCCGTTGCATAGGCTTAAAAGAAATGACGTCGTTTTCGGACGCAATGCAGATGCTCGTCGTTGCATGGACGAAACATGAATGAAGCCGTTGCATAGGCTTAAATGAAATGGCGTTGTTGCATGGACGCGATGCAGATGCTCGTCGTTGCATAGACGAAACATGGATGAAGCCGTTGTATAGGCTTATATGAAATGACGTCGTTTTCGGACGCAATGCAGATGCTCGTCGTTGCATAGACGAAACATGAATGAAGCCGTTGCATAGGCTTAAAATGAAATGCATTGGTTTAGGGGTGTACCTGCTTTGTGACCCGTCTGGGTTGAAATAGCGTCATTGCATAGACGTTGTGCATTTGTGACCCGCATGGGTTTATTGTTGTGTTTCTGCCTTTGCTGATATGAAGATCCTGCACTCAAAGAAAACTTGTGAGTTTTAGGAAATGAATGGTTGATTAGCGTCGATTCTGTAGCTTTGGCTCTTGACGCTTGCATTCTTGGTGAAGACCTAGTTGGCCTTCTTTTTCCTGTCTATTGCCATTTTCTTGCAGTGAATTCATTAAAATGTCGGTTTACGTAATGAAGATGTTGAATGGGTAAGGTTGCATCTTGACGCTATCAAGGCGATCAGGTAAGCATTTTTTTTTATAATGAATGAAAAGCTAATGCAAGAATATGGACAAAATCGAGTCCAGTGCAAAATAAGGAAGAAATATTTCTAACGGTGTGATCGAAGCCGATGTGGTCACATCCCGTATCCGTAGAAGTCAGTCAAGACGTAGTTCATGCTGCAAAAATAAGAATTTTTATGATTTTAAAATGTTGTGGGACCGACGCCCATGTGGCGCCTCGTATCTCAGGAGTCGGTCAAGACGTAGTTCATGCTGCAAAAATAAGAGCTTTTTATGATTTTAAAATGTTGTGGGACCGAAGCCGATGTGGCCGCCTACGTATCCCCCCGAGGGAGTCAGGTCAAGACGTAGTTCATGCTGCAAAAATAAGAACTTTTTATGATTTTAAAATAATGCGGGACCGAAGCCGATGTGGCCGCCTACGTATCCCGCCGAGTGAATCAGGTCAAGACGTAGTTCGTGATAATTTTTTTTTGATTTTAAAATGATGTGGGACCGAAGCCGATGTGGCCGCCTACGTATCCCGCCGAGGGAATCAGGTCAAGACGTAGTTCGTGATAATTTTTTTTTTTGATTTTAAAATGATGTGGGACCGAAGCCGATGTGGCCGCCTACGTATCCCGCCGAGGGAATCAGGTCAAGACGTAGTTCGTGATGCAAAATGATTTTTATGTAATATGCATTTTGTTGTTTTTTCTGAAAAAATGGAAGACGACATTACGTTCTGACTCCAGTTGATACCAACAATTAGTATTGTGCATAAGGATGTTCTTTTATTGATTTCAGTCTAATCGAGATTGACTCTGGTGTAATTCACATACTTGGATAGTACCTCAGACATACCTGAGTGTCGACACACCTGCTTGCATCCAAGGTTTCGAACTACACGTAATCTCACGTTTCAAATGCCCTCACTGAAAGAAAGTTCCATTTTACACATGTATTTCAGTATTTTGAATTTTGGGACATTGAGAGAATTGCGCTCACACTCAAAAAGATGTTCAATGCATGCAATTGTGATACCATAGGCTTGGCCGTCATGTAAGTATCCACTAATGTGAGAACCCTCAGTATAAGATCATGTAGGGCTTGTTACGGGCTTGTAATGTAGGTTTGGGGCAAGGGATGAATATCATTTGGGTAAAAAATGACTAATCCTTCCTCGAGAGTTGGACTATGTCCGTGCTTGATATTTGTGCGTTTTGATGCTGACTTGCTTTCGTTTTGTCCCAGTTTTTCAATACTGACTTCTTTTGAATCTTTCATTTGGAGCCCCTTTTTTTTTTTTTTTTCTTTTTTTCGGGGTTGTATATATATTTTTATATCGGGGCTTTTGATTTCCTCTTTATGTGAAGTCGTCTCTGCTTCCATTTTTTGAGACTTTGACAATTTTGTCTTTGCAAACTTCAACGCAGGATTTTGTCAGCCATTTGCACATTTCTAAAGCACTCGAGGAGGTCGGGCCAAGAGAGGGATAGTGCGTACGCACTCAGAAAGGGTATAGGTGTAATATGCGGTTGTCAAAAAATAGGTTTTATGCTCAAAGGGGTGTACTAGGGGTAATGTTATTTGGTAGGCTGAAAAGGCTCAAACGGGTCAAAGAAAGCCTACGATCATTTCCTACACCGAGTGTTACTCAGGATTTCGCCTCAACAAACATTCAGGCCAAGTTCTAGATCACAATGCAATGCAATTGAACTTATTCAAATAACTCACCACACAATGCATATGAAACGATGAAGTCGGCTTCATTCTTATCTTGGAAACATGCAAGACAATGTTATCTGCGGGTATGAATAAGAGGTACCAAAAGAATCTATGGTTTACCACAAAGTCAACCCATACTGATTATCATTTTTATTTTTTTTTATTTTTTATGCACAATTCTAACTGTATTGGTATCAACAAAGTTAAACAATAATACTAAAAAATGTTTTTGTATTTTTTTTTTTTTGAATAACACATTTTTTTTTTGTATTTTTTTTGAACAATTTTTTTTTTTAATTAATTAATATGTTTTTGAATAAAAGTGCAGAACCGAATAGAAATTTGCCACGTATCCGTAGGGAATCAGGTGCGCGTAGTTCATTCAAATATGTTATAAAATGTATGCTTGAAAAAAAAAATTATCAATGAAAGAATAGCAATATAAAGCTGCGCAAAAGAAATGATTGTCCATTGTGGACGAATGCAAAGTAAAATAAATGCCCGAAAACATGATGAATGGATGCATGAGTGAGAAATGCGTTTTTATTAGTATTATTATTTTTTTGTGGTTTCTGTTTTTGTGGGTTTTTTTTTTAGTGGTGTCGAACCCAAAATGAGTTGCCTACGTGTCACACCGTGTGGTGAGAATCAGACACGCGTAGTTCGGAATAATTATATTGTAAAATGCATGATATGCAAAAACTATGTAATTAACGCTAAACATATTAATTGAATTTGCAAATATGAATAAAAATACAAAGTATAAAAGAATTGAGAGCGATGTCTCGTTGAATCTGGTATAAACTGATTTCTATTAGTCAACATAAATACCGCTCATTTTTGTGATTTTTTTTTTTTCGGGGTTATGTATTCCTTTTTTTTTCCGACCGTCCTAGGCTGATTGGGAGACGACCTTCCTGCAAAAAATATGAGAAATAGGTGAGAGTAGGCAAGTCATAAAAATAATAAAATGTAAGGGCACGACAATATAGTCAAAGACTCCCCTGATTGGTTCGACCGACTGGTGGTTGATGTTTCACAAAGTCCAAGTCGTGTTATTCAAGAGTGATTTACGCAGTAGAAGTCCTGATTGCAATGTGACAATAAAAGTGCAAAAATACAAATGCTCGAGCCCGAAATCACAAAAAGGGTAATTATTGCATTAAATAATTGCTAGCGAAAAACAATAGTAAACAAAAATCATGCAAATCAAGTGCGTGCCCTAATATGCTTGGGACCTCTCTTATGCCAGAGGTGAGCCTAAACGCCAAATATGCGGAATTATGATAAATAAGTCCAAGTTGTTAAACTGCAATGTTTTGTTGGAAATGGCGACCAAATGACGGTGCACTTTTTCCTATTTCGGTGTGTCAAAACCAGACTTGGATCCGTCTATCATCATTACGCTGCACATAGTATGCTAATGGGTCGTTAGGTTGTGAAACCCGTCGACAAGTTTGGTGGATTTCTAATTGTGGCATTAATACCAAGGATTAACCCACCTAAGGTTTATGCATGCATGACTTAATAAAAAAGGGTGGAATAGCTCTATCTTAAGCTTTCTAAGATTTGGGCTTACTAGGCCTTGAGTTCTGGCGGACAACTCGAGTGAGAAGGCTACGCGGCTGATCAGACGAACCGATCTAACTCCGCGCAAGCGCCAACTCTCCTAAATTTTGGGTGTCTTGAAAGAAATTTGCGGGTGCGCGAAGCACACCAGCGCGTGTAGTGTGTGATAGTGTCAATTTTCCAGAATGGAAGAAATATGAGCGGAATGACAAATTAAGGAAAGCAGTAAAAGAATATAGCAATTAAAGTAGTTAATTACAAAATAAAAGCAAATAATATAAAATATTTACAACAAATATAAAAGCAAAATAAAGTGAAATATTTAATTAACCTGAGTTTGTTATGATCAAGAACCTGATATCCCCAGCAGAGTCACCATGTTGTCGCGCCCGTTTTCGACCTCGGGGGTCCGAACGGTGTACGCAACGTTGCTCTTTGGCGCGGTTCCCTGGATGGAGCAATTAATGCTGTTTTGAGGAGTCGCCACCTAATTATTTAGTGAATTAGGACACTTAGTTTATTGCAATAAAAATACTGCAATTGACTTCCAATTAATGGTCTGCGAAAGCTATGTGAGATTCTGGATCAGGGTTCTTTATTATCCTAAAGGGAAGGGGTTAGGCACCCTTTAAGATCCGCTAACTTGCGGTTATTCGTTCAAACCTAGGTTAATTATTTATTGCCCTTTTTATTCTACGTATTCTAAGCATTTATAATTAAAATAAAGTGCACTACACAATAATAAAACTAAATTAAATGCGATATAAAATAACATTCCGGGACATCTTTTAGCCCTTTTTAGGCTTTCTGCACAAGATCATCTCCGGCTACCTGCATAAAAACTTAGTAAAAGTGTTAGTATCAGAATAAATAATTTTAAAGTAATGACAGGAATTTAATAAGTAAAGCAAAAAAATAAATAAATCCGTCTTTTGCACAGAGGAGGCCTTGGAAATCAGACGGAGATTCCTTCATCGGTCAATATTGCTAAAAATAATAAAATAAATAAAACCTTCGGATCCGCGCCAAAACAGTAATAGTTTTAAACACGGAGGGCTCAGATATAAAAAAATGTAAAGTGGGACAGCCTAAACACGTGCGTCATGCGAAATTATACTGCCAAGCATGTTGGTTATCCTGTGTAAGTGGAAGAAATCATCCTTGCCCAGAAAGCTTCATTTATTTTATTTTCCGTCTTTGCAATTGTGGAGGCCTCAAAAATCGACGGATAACTTTTTCATCGGCCATACAAGTGTAGCATCTTGTTCAAATCAGTAAAATACCAACAGTGTAGTATTTGTTCTAAATCAGTAAACCAGCAAAAATATATGTCAAAATCAGTAGCAACAGGGCCAAAAAATCAATCTGCCAAAATGGCCAAAACCAGTAGCAAAATGATCGAAAAATAGTAGCCAAGTGGTCAAAATCAGTCCGCCAAAATGGTTAAAAACAGTAGAATCAGTAGCAACATAGCATCGCAGAAAAACTAGAGATGTCGCCGGGGTTTCTTAGAACTCCAGTCATTTACCCAAAAAAAATCAGAAAGTAAATCAGTCCCACCAACAAAGAACAACGTATAAATATTGAAAAATCATGCCAACAGAGTCGTCGAAGTTCTAAAACTCTAGCCAGTAACCAAAGTCAACAAAAATCAGTCCAACGAAGTCAACAACAGATCTGAAAGATAAAAATAATACAAACGAAGATCGCCGGAGTTTTTAAGAACTCCGGCCAGATACTGAAAGTGCCAAAGATCAGTCTGTACCGAAACCAACAACAAATAACCGCAAGATATAATCAACATGGGTCGACGGAGTTCGAGAACTCCGGCAAGACACCAAAATGCAGAAATCAGTCCATACCGAAACAGCAACAATAATAGCCAACAAAATCGAAATCAGTCCAACAACAACAATAACATAATAGCAACGAAAGAGAAACAAACAGCGATTTCAGCAATACAAAAGGCGGTCGTGGCGGCGGCGTCACTTCCACGGCAGTCGCGGGCGGCGCCACGCGGTGCTACGAGGATGTGGGCGATGGGGCGAGTTCGGCGATGATGGGGCGGGGTGTTGAGCGGTGGAAAGGTGAAGGTTCGCGGTGGTGGGGTGATGTGTGGGTGAGAGAGAGGGTGTTCGCCGGAGCTTGGAGCTCCGGCGAAGGCGGCGGCGATGATGGAGGGGACTGGTTCTGTTGGTTTTTGACGAGGAGAAGGGAGTATTGAAGAAAAATAGAAGTTGGGCTTGATGCTGTGAAGTGTGCGGTGGTGTGGTGGTTCGCCGGAGCTAGCTAGCGGCGGCGGGAAGGGCTTTGTGCGGGAGAGAGACGAGAGCTGAGGAGAGAGTGGGGGTTGGGGTGTGCGGCTGAGGTTAACCAGAAGGGGGGGGAATGTTTTTATTTTATAGGGTAGGTTTAGGGTTTGGTATTTGGGGGGAAAAAATGAAAAGTGGGGTATTGTTTTGGGGGGAAAATGAAAAGTGGTATTTGATTTTAGGGGGGAAAATAAAATAGGGTGTTTGGATGATATTAAAAATAGTGTTGGCTTGGACTGGATTAAATTGTGTCTTGGACTGGACTGGTTTGACAAAATGCAAGGCTGGTTAATTATTTAAAGAAAAATTATTTAAAAATATGCAAAATTATTAAAATGCAAATGCCGACGCAACAATACTAAAAATGCAATTTTAAAGACCTGTTTAATGTCTGATTAAAAGTAAAAACGGGATGCCAATTAATTATTTAAAAAGATGCAAATATTATTAAAATAAACGACGGTATAACAATAATAAAAACATAATATTAACAACGACATAATACTTAATTTAAAAATAAAAGATGCAATGCCATTTTTGTGAAGAAATAAACATAGAATATTATGTAAAAATATGCAAAATAACGATTAAAATGCGGTGTGCTAAAATACTTAAAATTGCACGAAAATATACAAAAACGGGTCAAAATTGACTGTCAACAGAGGTAAGATTTCTTCTTCTTATAGAGTAATTGGAAGTTAAATGATGTTGTAGTTATGAAGTGAACTCGTATTAAGAAGAATTGGAAATAAGAGAATGCATGTGATTGTATTGGTGTTGTAGTTGAGCCGATTGGAGTGTCTTTACCGATTTGGGAATGTTTCGTATATATTGGGTTTGATTGTTGTTGTTGTTATCATTGTCATTGGTTGCATGTTAAAATTGAAGGAAATCTTGATATTTAAAGTTATAGTTGTTTGTATGAAAGTGTTGAAATATGAAATTGAATTTTAAGGAATTATGAGAAGAGTTATGGTATTGTGTATATGGGCCGTGACTTTCACAAAATTGTTGGACATGTTGTGTTATATTTAGAGGTTGTTCTTGTTGAGTTATAATGCTGGAGTTATTAAGCTATGAACATGCATATACATTGTTGTAATTGTGGGTATATGTCCTAAAAGAATTAAAGTGTAGAAAAGTGTTTTATTGCAAACTATAAGACTTGCACTCTCGATGTTGTTGGAACATGGACTGTTTTTAAGGGCTGTTTTAATATGGATTAAATGGTTGGATTAACATGAGACATAGGTGTAGTAATCACCTTGTTTGTTGTGGTTGTTGTATTCCATGGATGTAAAGAGAAAGAATGTATAACAATGGCGTATATAGGGTATATGAAATGGTTTTGGTTATATCCTTAAGCTGTGACTTATTATTGACGTTGTTGACCTTGTGTGTGAATTACAGATGTGTGTATAAGCAGGGGAAGTGCTGCCCAATTTCTTTTATCGAAAGAGAGTCATCATACGATATATAACGTATGCTAGTAATCATAGAGTTGATGAACATGTTACTATTATTATAGGTTGAAGTGCTAATCGAGACGAATTTAGTTATTGAGTTGGTATAGATGACAAGAGGTATGTGAAACTATCCCTTCTTTCTTTTTGGCATGATTTACATAAAATGAGCGTACGACAGACGTACGTAATTCCATTGAATCATAATTCCTAGTGATACATGATATGATAGTTGCCTTGATTTTACAGTGATAGTTCATTCTATTTATTTCATTGAGAGCCAAATGATGATTTAATTTGCATATGGTTCCTCATGATAATCTATTCGTGCTTGATGTGACTATATCATTTCACCGAGTCCCGGACCGGATATGTTCGTGCGCAATTTCATTGCATTGTTCACCGAGTCCCTCACTAGAGGGCCGAATATGTATATATATGATTTTATGTGGACAAGAATCCACTGATATATATGTGCACAGATGATGATTTCATCGAGTCCCAGAATGGGCCGGGTACGATATATGTGGACAGACATCCACAGATATGATTATAGTTTATATGGATATGTTTTGACTCTCGTTTCATATGGCACAATTGCATTGGTATTTTTTATTATTATACTTGTCTCCTGTTATCTTTTGGCCAGTTATGATCTTCTTTACAGTACTTCATGTTTTATATACTCAGTACATTATTTCGTACTGACATCCCTTTCCTCGGGGGGCTGCGTTTCATGCCCGCAAGTACACATACTCAGTTTGGTGATCCTCCAGTCTAGGATTTTGCTCAGCTGTTTGGAGAGCTCCATTGTTCCGGAGCCTAGTCATTTTGGTACAGATCTTTTGATATAGACTTATGCATATTCGTGCTAGTCCGGGGTACGGCGGGACCCTGTCCCATCATATTCATTATCACACTCTTAGAGGTCTGTAGTCATATGTGGATTGGACGTGTGTGGATTATAGACGTGTTTTGGGTCAGCCTTTCTGTTGTAACTCGTTTTGGATATTCTTGTGTATAGTGGCAGCCTCGTCGGCTTGTCTATTTTGATATGGTTTACAGATTTTCTATATTGTCTTTGGTATCAGTCTGATTATATGTAACAGGTTCGTATACGGGTGTTCAAGTAGGGCACCAGTCGCGGACCATGGGTTCGGGTCGTGACAAAGAGTGGTATCAGAGCAGTTCGTCCTCGGAATGTCTACATACCGTGTCTAGTAGAGTCTTGCGTATGGGTATATTGTGTATCATACTTATACGCAGGAGGCTGCCGGGCATTTAGGATGCCAACTTTTCTTCTGACTCTAAGATCGTGCGATAGATCTGCATTAGGATAATCCATCTCTAACGAATTATTATGCTTACAACTATGCCTCCAAAGAAAGTGACAGCGACCCACAAGGGAAAATATGGACTTTGTATATAGGTTGGTAAGATTGTTGTATAGTTGGTGTGATGATGATGTGCATCTATACGAACATATTTATTAGGGTCATGTGTGTGTTGTCTGAAGTGATTATGGGTTATCATGAGTTGTTTAAGCTTTAATAATTGTTTGGAAGATATGTAATAGTTTAATGAATCCACATCAAGGCATAATATATGTGCTAATTTGGAATATTTAGGAGGTGATGAACTGTCTGAGATTGTGATGAACTCTTAAAGATCATGTTTAATTGACTTAATGACATACCATGTTGTTAGATTAAGCTATGGTGTATGCTTAAGTAATATGTATGAATAATATTGGTATGGATTAAATGGTTTGTTATGGTTAAGTCAACATGATATAGTATAAGAATGTGCTAAGTTGTTCCATGGACATGTTAGTTCCTGCTATGATCCTGTGTTTGGTTCATCATATTTGTGAACCTGTTTTGTCCAGAGAGGGGAATGCAGGGCATGTACGATGCTATGATAATCAGTATATATTTAATTTTCATATGCCAATATACCAAAATTGTCACCATGCTGGTCTGAAATCCCTTGGATATGTCATCTTATGTTTTGTCTAACTAAGTAAGATGTATGGTCAATCCAGTCTAGACATGTTAAACTTACAGAGTATCATAACTTGGTTTAGTAATCTTATGTTGGTATATTTAACCCCTGATTACATGTCTAACTTATTTATTTTGATAACTGATGTGCGATTTATACACACGCTAAACGCAAGTGCACGTATCGTTACAAGTAATATAGTCTAGGTAAGACCGAATATCGTCCTCAGGGACTGGTTTTCAAGTACCGATTATCTATGCTTTAGCTTCTATTTGGTTAACGTTAATTGAGTTGGAATTCTAAACTAATAATGCAGGAAATATACTAATTATGAAAATACTTTGATTTAAATAAGTTATGATGGAGAATTAGGGCTTCCAAGATCATCAACTATCCACTCTATTCAATCATTAATACAATTAGACTGACTTCTTCTTCTACGTTAAGATAGCAGGTTAACTAGACCGTTTTATACTCCAGTTAAGGTAATATAAACACTCAACCCCAATGGAGAACCCTTCTACCTTTCGGTGACAAGATTGACTACAAAGGAGGATTAAGAGTAATAACATATTAAGCTACATAAGTATCGGGGTACTTTCGTCCACGATTTAAACCTATGTTTATTCAACTATAGCATATTCACAATCTCCCCTTTCGGATTTCGATTAGAACTCATATAAGTGATGATAACTAGTGATCAATTAATTATCAAGCAATCAAAACAACTATTGAATAAATCTTAAACAAGTGAAGAAGAAATCAACTAATTTACTAATTCATGAATAAAAGTTTCAAGAGAATCACAAGAAAATCCCTAACAAAGTAATTAGCTCCTAGCCATAGTCACGCTAAGAACTAATATAATCTCCATACTGAAATAAACAAAGCAAAAGAAAGAAAAGAAAAATACTCAAGAACAAGTCTCCAAGCCTTCTAGCATCCAAGGATTGTGTTGTGGAATATTTACAAGATGGAATTTGGTAGAATGATGGATGGAGAATGGAATTTGTCAAGTGTGGGATGGAATTTGGAATCAATTCTTCTAATGATGTAGAGACTATTTATAGCCCAAAAATCATTTAGGTAATGGGTTAGGGATTATGTAGGTAGGAAAAGTTATGGAATATTTTAGGTAAAGGGTTAAGGAAAAGTTATGGAATCCTTTAGGTAAAGGGTTAAGGATTATGTAGCTAGGAAAAGTTATCCCTTTTGGACCCTGAAAACGTGTCAAATTCGGCCCAAAACTCAGAAATACCGCGTCGGCGTCGTGGCCTATGATGGCGCCACGCGCTGAAAAACTCGCGAAATCAACTTTCGAACATTCAGTAGCGGCCGGTGGCATTTTTTAGGCGGTTCTTCGCTTCGTCGTCCTTTTTTCGTCCGGTCTTCGTCTGATTTCTTCTATACTTCCCGGAACTTCTTAGGCTTCATTTCTTGGCCCTTTTAGTGTGCAATTCCATCTCATTTATGCTCCTTTCATCTCCTTTTTGTCATTTCTCCATTTCTGACCGCTGTGACACAAAAGGAAGAAAAACGTCCCTAATACTATACTAAACATCAACAAAATGAGTAAAATATTAACTAAAAATGACTCAAAAGGTGTATATAAAATACAACGATCAATAACCAGTGAAGTAGTTAAATGACCTGATTTGTGTGATCCTTAAGAGCTTGTCAATAGTCACCAAAGAATTTTATGTTTAAAACCTACCTGTGTAAACTGTCCACTATGCCTGCATGAAGTTATATGAAATGAGCATGAGATTGTCTACAATGGTCTTATTGTGTTTGCTATGAATATGATTGACTAAAGATAAGTTGTCTTTGCTGCATTTTTGGCTCAGTTGTGATGGATTTTAAGGTTGCTTAGTTATGCCTTAAGGCTGTGTGATTGTTATTTAAAAAAAAGGAGTTGCTACTGCTTTTAAAGGGGGTTGACTATTACTTTCTAGGTTCCATTTTCTGATAAACTAGTTACTGCTCATTTTCCAATTTTACCATGAGTTATTGGTCTGAAGTGTTAACTGAACTAGTGTAATCGAATGGGGTTCTCAACAGACTGTATTAGGACCTGTATTGTTGTGTAAGGAATTGTTAATGAACAATGTGTTAGTATGAGGTTGTTTATGTAGCATGAATATTAGCTAATTTATAATTATCCCTCTGAAATGTATACTAATGGCCAAGAGTCAATCCAGTTTAGTTTGTTTTCTTAGCATCCAATGTTTATAGTGTGTGCAAGCGTATAAATGAACTTGGAAAGATCTGAAGGTTAGCATGATTAACTACCTGAGCTAAAGACAGTCATAAATTCATGGTGTAACATTATCGTGATCACATTGTCTAACACATTTCCCTGGTAGAAGCATGTATGGTTCTCTCAAATGTGTGACATGTATGAAATATGACTAGGTGATAAAAAATGTGGCTTATGTTGGAACCTAACAAAATGTCAACATAAGTATTTTAGCCTATGTGTGAGTCAGTTTATCTTGCATATTCATATCTATTCTACATATTGGTAGTTGATTTAAATATCACACGTGCTCCTAGGGGCGATCGACCTAACTTCAGTACTTGGTGTATTTGTGGATGGTATGATTTCTAATAGTTTCCTATTTAAATGTGTTACTCATTTTTTTAAAAAATAATTGAATTCTGGTATAGAGTGTTGGTTTACTTGACTGATTTGTATCAATACAACATGAAATGTGTGGGATCCTTTGATGGTTTTGCATATGTTAAGTGAAGGAATTAATTTGTAGATTAGTGTGTTGGGCTGACACTTTATATACTTATAGGGTATATTTCAGTTTGTTTAGGTAAAAAATAATTCACAATGAGGATTCACGATTTCAACGGAGTTTGGATATGTGCCGGATGATGTGAGTTGTAATATTATATTGGATGGATTGTATAAGAAGGGTTGTTGAGTTGATGACACAGAATAACGTTTTGCCTGATGATTAGACCTATAATATGTTGATGATGATTAGTTTGAGATTATCTAGTGTTAACATTATGTTTGTTTAATAGTGAGTGTGTACCATTTTGATATAGCTGTTGGTATAATCTAGTTTTGATTAGTTTCGTTAGTATTGAGAAATTGTGAATTAGGTGTTTACATGGTTAAAGTGTTCATTATGTAGTCGTAATTGCATATTTCTAGTCCTACTGTGATGTTCATGATTAGCTTGAATTAGCAGATTAAAATACCTTACTTTTAATAAAGTGTGGTTTGGTTTAGCTTCTTTAGTCTCACTCTGCCTAAGACTTAGATGGCCTAGTGGAATATTAACTTATAGATTAATGATTATTCAAGTCTGATTGTTACGTTTATTTTTAGGTAGAACTATTGTCTGATTATTTATATTCTGATCAGGTTTGAATTGTAAGTGTACTTTAGTTTATGATGCATTTGGGGATAGTTAACCTAAGTTAAGACATTTGTAATTAGTTGTTAACTAAAGGTTTTATGTTGTTCATGACATAAGATCAGAACTGTTTCTCAAAAGCTTCTTCTTAAAACTATTTTGAGCATGCTTTAATGATTCATGGGTATATTAAAAGTGATGATTAAGCATACCAGACTAATGTTAATATGGGATATATCTATAGTTCAGATTAGTAAGTTAAATAAGGTATCGACTTGTAATAGATGAAGTTTTGCTAATCATCGTTAGAATAAGATATTGAGTAACATGTTTTGGTTAACTTGATTTTCTAAATTACAATCATTGTTTAAAATTACCCTTAGTATGGTATACTAAGCATAGGTTAGGCTCAAGTAGCATGATATGGACAACATTTGTTATTTTAATTATTTAGGGAGATAGTGATTAACATCTGGGCAGTAGAACTTAGCTCAAATGGTTAGAATATGGGCACTAGCTATGGTACTGATTGATTTAAGTCATTGTTTAGCCTTATTTTAGGCATATGCTATTGGAAAAGGAGTTGTATGTATGGAATTACTGAACATCTTATTAATCTTTGCTCGTCTTGGTTGGCCGTTATGCTTTAGTATGGTGCACTAGGTTTATTTTAAAGTCATATGATGTGTATGATATTTTCTTGTTGTGGTGAAGATTGTGAGAGACATGATTAAATTGATGCCTATTTTGCTTTTAATGTCATGATCTATTCTAGTTGAAATAGAAGTTCATGGGATTTGATATCTATTGGAACTTGATTCAAATATGTTGTAGCTGAGGTTGTTTGTCTTAGAACCTTCCTTATATTTATGAATGAAATGTCCTCTGTATGCCTTAATATGATCTTGCCTTATTTAATTTTTGGGTATTCATGCTAAAACTTAGGTAGAGGCCTAATACTTGAATCACCTTAGTCAATTCTTACTTAATTAAAAATTGGAAGTTATGAGTTGCCATGCCTAAAGAGTGTTTTGTTGTCCTGTTTGAGAAACAAGTGAGTTGAATCATATCTTCTTGATTGGCCCTTATTTGGAATCTGTAATAATTAGTATATAGACTGGTTGTACTTGAAATAATGTTAATATGATAATTTAGGAGTTTGTTTAATTAGATAAAACTAACTTAAGTTGACACATGTTGATTAAAATATTATAATAGTATAAACTGACATGTGTAGCTGAAGTAAAGTCTGGTGGGCTAGTGTGCTAATTTCAGACTTGTACATGGACAGTGTCAGTTAATTTCATACCTAGATATTGTTAAATTCAGGGAGGTGCAAGCATAGGTAATTGTTTGGATTGACTAAAGTAAGTATGTTGATTCAAGAATTGTTCCAGTCATAGGGGGTTTTTCAGGATAAAATATTCCTAACCTGCTTGGTCGAGAACTGGTTTTAGTTATGTATGGTCTGTTTGAATTCATATGAGGATCAATGTATATGTTTATGGTCTGTTTTAGCTGTGAGTGGATTGCCAAGTCTTAATAATTGTTTAGAATCATGTGTTAATAATTTGTAAAGATATTTAGTTAAGCTATTTGACTGTCCTAAATAAAACCAGATAGGTTAGGTGTGTATCTGTTGTGTATGTTTTTCTTAACTTGGACTTTGTATGGTGTTAAGTGTATTTTGTATACACTTTTGAGTCCTTTTTAGTTAGTATTTTACTCATTTCGTTGTGTTTAGTATAGTGTTAGGTGTGTTTTTCTTTCATTTTGTGTCACACCGATCATAAAGGAGGAAGTACATAATCGAGGATAAAATGAGCTTAATTGAGATGAAATTGCACACTAAAAAGGCCAAGAAATGAAGTCTAAGAAGTCCCCAGAAGTATAGAAGAAATCAGACGAAGTCCGTATGAAAAAAGGACACAAAACCGAAAAACTGCCAAGTAACGCCGTCGGCGCCTGCCAGCAGCGCCGCGACGCTAATGACCCTGAAAATTATGATTTGGCTGCAGGAATTTCGGCGATGTGGCGCCTGCCTGCAGGGCCACGGCGCCGATGCGGGATTTCTGATTTTTTGGGCCGAATTTGACACGTTTTCAGGGTTCGAAAGGGCAAGTTTTCTCAAGTATAAAACCCTAAAACCCTGCTCATTATTCCATACCATATACCATATACCATATTCAAAACACAACTTTGGAGAGGAAAAAAAAAGGCTTTACAATTGGAGACATCTCATTGTTCAAGTTATTTTCTTTCCTTTACTTTATTTCAGTTTATGTTGGATTGTAATTAGTTCTTGACATGACAATGTTTAGGAGCTAATTACTTTAGTAGGGTTTCCATCGAATCTTCTTGAAGCTCTTTCATATAGTTAATGCATTAGATTTTGAGTTCTTCTTCAGCATATTAAGATTTATTCAATATTGTTATGATTGCTTGATAATTAACTAGCTATTAATTGTCATCACTTATATGATTTCGAATCAAAAGTCTGAAAGGTGAGATTTGAATATGCTGTAATTGTCTAGACATATGTTAAAATTGTGGACGAAAGTACTCCGATACTTGTGTAGTATTATAGGTTATTGTTCTTAATCCTCTTGTGTGGTAAAACTTATCATAGAAATATAGAAGGTTTCTACATAAGGTTGAGCTCTTGTATGTCCTAACCGGAATATAATGACATATTAGTTAACCGGCTATCTTAATAAGAAGAAGAATCATTAGTATTGCATTAACACGTGAAAGAGTGGATAATTGAGGAGATTGAAACCATATTTCCTTCATAACTGTTATAAACCCAAAGTCTTATAATAATTAGTTTATTTTCTGCAATTAGTTATAATTCTTAGTTATAATGCTCAAACTAAAGAACGTCAACCAAATAGATACCATAGAATAAATAACCGGTACTTAATAAACCAGTCTCTGTGGACGATAAACTCGGTCTTACTGATCTTTATTACTTGAACGATACGTACACTTGCGTAAGCATCTAGAAATATCGCAACAAGTTTTTGGCGCGGTTGTCGGGGACTAGCGTACTGTTAATATCGATTTATCTATTCTTATTTCTAATTTAGTTTTTATTTTCAGTTTTTATTTTATTTTTGCTTTAGTGATGTTTGTCGTGATCTATCTGATGTTTATGATTAATCTCAGGAACTTAGTTTATGCGAAGTAGGAGAGGAGCTGCCATTTCTATCCCTCTTGTCACGACCCGATCCCGGGCCCGTGACTGGTGCCTTACCCTGGGCACCCTAGTGATACAACATCAGAGAAAATCAGCGGAAATAAAAACTTAAACATGAAACAAGAGATATGATAATAAAACATGCCAACCGAACGGTTACCTTCTTGCATATATATAACTAAAAACTTGAACAGTTACATCCTTACAAACCCTGCCCACAACAGTACTACAGACCTCTAAGAATTTTTTTACAACATGACGAGACAGGGCCCCGCCATACCCCTGAATGTACAAGTACCTACAGTGACAGGGGACTATACCAAAAGACAAGCCTCCGGAGAAACGGAGCTTCCCAATACGCTGAACTGTGATCCTATGAGCGAGGATCAACGACTGGTGTACCTCTGCGCGGATGAACGCAGCCCGAGCGAGGTCGACAACAGTACCAAGTATGTGAAACGAAAATCGTAAATGAAATCATAGTAGTCTATATAAAGCGAGAGACCATGTATGATAACCAAACTACCCACGATAAATAGCGATCCACGTAAGTCGTGACTCACGCCTCAAAGTCATCACTCAAATATAACTATGGGTCTCACGCTCAACATCAATGATGCCGGTGGAATACATTCCTCACCGGCAGCCTATGATATAATAACACCAAGGAGTACACATAAACACCGAGTCCCACTGAGTCATAAACCGTGCGGGCAAGTACGAAGGCTAACTACCGGATACCAAAGCCGCATCATCAACTGACCGGGGCAAGTACGAGGGCTAACTACCAGATACCAAAGCCGTACTAACAATACTATACAACCAAACCACGGCGAGGCGTCGGGCAAGTACGAAAGCCAACTACGGATACCAAAGCCGTGTCACGTGACCGGGGCAAGTACGAGGGCTAACTACCAGATACCAAGGCCGTATCACGAGACTTCGCCACTAAACTGAACGGGGCAAGTACGAAGGCTAACTACCAGATACCAAAGCCGAATTAGCCACGACTTCGGGGCAAGTACGAGAGCCAACTACCATATACCAAAGCCGAATCAGTATAACCTCATGGAGAGCTAGTCCATGGAATAACACTATCAACAGAAGCGTACCCGTGGAATCCTCCGTCACTGCCGGTACGTCCAAGTAAGATCATAGCAAATCAGCCGGCCCTCCATTGAGAGACGCGGTGGTATAGAAATACAATACTAGCACGACAAGGCTATCACACGCAAACATAGGCAAGTTACACACAACTCAAGGTACTTTCATTTTATGCCAAAGTCCAGGTTTTAACCCCAAAGTACTACGTACATTAAATTCTTTTTAAAGGATCCATTTCTTTTACAAAGGTCACCCGATACCCGTAGTATTAAAATAGAAGGACTAACCTTTTTAAGTAAACCAACACACTTTCCTTTTTAAAATCAAGTAACAACATTCTTTTCCAAAAGTTCAAGTTTGCCTAATTTCAAATATTCAAGTCTCTTATTTTCGAAAGATTTCATATTTCATGGTCTTAATCACTTAATAACATAATTCTCTTTTAAAACAATTTGAGTAACATATGCCTTAATTGTGAGTAGGTTAATCTTGTTTATAACAATCTTATTAAAGCAGCCATGATCTAGGAAATGTAATACAATCTTGTCTTATCTTAGCTTCTATGCAGATGGAGGTTTCTACTGGTTTTAATATAATTACTTAATTGCCAATATATTTTCCTTTATTAACGCTGCAGTGGTTCGTTCGATACTTATTCTCATTTCCAAATCAAGAAACATTATTCTTTTAAAGACCAAATACTCATTACTCACGAATGAGGTTTCACACTTTTTAATAAAATTCATATTAATTCAATTAAGTCAAGTCTCTTATCTTTTAAGATCAATAAACCATTCTTTTTATCTCTCTTAAGACGTTATACCTAACTTCCCATAAAGCTAGTATAATTCTTAAGCTTTCAAAACCAAGTATTACTCTTCTTTAAAAAAATGATTCTTAATTCTTTTGAAATACTTCAAGATTCTTTATTATTTAAAACTCAAGTCAAAAGACATCGAAGTAAAACCACGTTCAGTTAACACACGTACGTCTACCGTACTATATATATTCTTTTAAAATATCATGATCAAGAGGATAGGAAGAATCACATACCTCGCGACGATTACCGACAATTAGCAAAACGCTCCAAAGTATTGTAATCCTGCTAGCCTTTTCCACCCTTCGAGTAGAATACGCTACTCGCAGTACTTCAAACTATAACGGTCATACAAGTCTATCAATGTCTAGACTACTCTGTAGAATAATTCTAGATACAAGATTCCTTATTCTATGGAAAATTGGGCAGCACTTCCCTACCCGTCAAACTACACAAGTCTCATCAGAATACAAATCCTATGTAAGTACAGTTCAGTTCTCTTCTTTTATACCATCCTTATATACGTCTTATACTCAATTCTATACTACTACAGTATGTAATTTCCAATTACAATAGAAGGGTAAGAGTATTTACCTTGATAATCCCAAAATTATCCAAGTTTAAAAGTCGATCCTGAGCAAGGTTTAGCTCCTATTCTGTACGCTCCAATTCGCTCCTAGAAACCCTTAGAAGTTCTACACAACTTCTACTAAATACTTTAACCAACTATGAAGATTTTCCCTAGGGTTTCGTTTAGTGACTAAAGGAAGTATAGTAGTATTTTTCGGGCTTTTAGTATAGAGGTAACTTTGGGAATTCTACAAGGTATTTGGGCCAAGGTATTTTGGCATAGTAACAACACTTGGAGAATACTTTTCTACCAAGGGGGGGGGGGGGTATTTCACGAGATCAACTCAAGGAAAGGGGTGGGGAGGGGTTTCGGCCGAGGGCCTCTCAAAGGGGGAGGGGGACTTTGGACGAAAACTACACTAAGGGAGGAGAGGGATTTTTTGCCTTGGAATTTATCAAGTGAGGATGAAGAATAAGTCTTGCACTTGAGTGGTATTTATAGGGAAACCAATGGCCAAGATTAAGACAAGTGGAGGGCAAGTGGAGGGTGGAGATTTGAACAAGTGTGTGTGGGTCCCACCTTATCTATCTACCACACAAATATCACAAAATATCCTACCTAATCTTGACCAAAGCTTTAGGCCAAAAAACGTGCCATCTTTCGTCCACCATCCCGCCCACTTGAGGGTGACAAGTGTCGCCCTCTCGTTGGTCCAAAATATTTTATCTCTTAGAAAAAATCCGCAAAAATAATAAATGTTGCAACCGCAATTTTCCCTTCGCAAAGTCCGGAAAACGTTTCGTCGGAAAATAATTCTTTCGCTAGTTGTGAACAAATTTCGTCCCTTTGCCTACTTAAGGCTTAAACTTTTGTACGTACGCCCTCACGTACATACTCTGGAAATATGGGGTATAACATTATCCCCTCCTTAGAAACATTCGTCCCGAATGTTCCTTCTTAAGACGGATAACGATAAAGTTCCTCTTAACTTAAACAAGTTGCCAATGCCACACCTGGCCACAGAATAACACACGCGCAAATACTTAACCCAAGTCAACGAGGAATCACTCCTACATCACAAAAGCTTCCACCTTGGTCTAATGGATACTCCCTTCGCATCTTCACTTCACAACAAAATGATCTCTTTTATTCTGCTAACACACGTTCACTTCTTTCCTTACTCGTCGTACCCTTCTCGTACACCCGAACTCTCTCCCTAGTACACATTCCATACTCCAGTCATCGCTTCAGTTTCCAAAACTTTGGAGTCACAACCTCCAAACTTGGTCACCTTACTAGCCTCAATCTCCTTTAAGGCCATTCCCGGCCTTCACGATCCGATTCTGGTCGAACATATCCACGAACTCATACGATGGTTACCTAAACCTGGGCCTAGCACCCTCGTGACCCTACCACCCGGCGGGACCACCTCGAACTGACCCCACCCCAAACCGGGCTGCGGGTCGACCCGCGAATGGTCCTCAACCCGACCCATAATCGCGCCAAACTCTTGTTCCCCGATCCGGAACAATCTTACCTATTCAAGTCCTGAAAGCTACCACTTTCATCTTACACAACCCATGGAATTATCCCACAATACATTTTTACGCATACCAAGTATTTTGACAAAGACTAACCGTAAAATCTTTTATTCAAGACGGCCTTACATCTAAGGTCTCAACGTGTAGTATCCTAAGGTTCATACCTTCCCTGTCCCCATACTTAACCTTTCAACTAACCATGTCTCTAAACCACAATATACACAACGCTATCTGTACATAGTACTCAACATATAATCATCGTATCACGCATGCTAATCTCTAGAGGGTTAAGGATATACCTGGAAAAAAAAGGCGGTTCAAAGGACCGCTAAAACTGGGAACTTCCACCGCGACCTCTGCCGTGGCCTGCCGGTGTATGAACATCCTGCCTAGCTATGGAAGGTGAAGAACCCGCAACTGATCTCGTAGTCTGTGCTATCCCACCAGTGCTACCTCTGGTCGGACAGTCTCTCGCCAAATGGCCCTGTTGGCCGCAAGCATAACAATCTCCCAAATTAGTACGACACTCACCCTTATGAATTTTTCCACAACGGCCACACTGAGACAAGGGTGGCCTCATCCGGCGAGCACTCCTACTCCCCTGAAAATCTGAAACCTGGGAGCCCTGACCTGCTCCCGAATACCCCGAACGTCCTGAAGACTGTGGAGGACCACTCTGTACTGGCGGAGGTACATAACTAGTCTGCTGCTGAGGCGGTCCGCCTCGAAAGTCGCCAAAAGACCCTGCTGTCCTGGCCCTCTTCTGTTGATCCCGGTCATTCCGCCGACCTCTCCGCTCCTCACACCTGGTGCATAAGCTGCGCACGGGCAATGTCCATGCCCGGCTGAAGAGCTACACCCGAACAAGCCTCTGCCAAGTAGTCATCGAGCCCGGTGACGTAGCGGTGCACTCTGTCCCCCATGTCGGCTACTAACGCGGGGACGTACCGAGCTAGTGAGCCAAACTCCACATTGTACTCCCGAACCGTACGCCCGTCCTGCCTCAATATCAAAAATCTGTCGGCCCGTGCCCTCCTCATCTGCGGAGGCAAGAAGTGGCTGAGAAATGCCTCCGAGAACTCGTCCCAAATAGCTGGAGGCGCATGCTCCCCCCGGGACAGCTCCCACGAATCAAACCAGTCGACTGCAGTATCACGCAGCCGATGTGAACCTAAGACCACCGACTCGGTCTCCGAAGCCTTGATCACTCATGATCCAGAATCGCTCGGATGAACTCTTGCGGATCATCCTCAGGCCTCGATCCATAAAACACTGGCGGGCTGCAACTCAGAAAGTCCCGCAGTCTCAAACTATCCGCTCTCGGGTGAACTACGGATACTACCGGCATCGGACCGCGATCCGCTTATCCTCGTGTCTTGCCACTATCACGGCCAATAAGCGGGCCATCTCTTTGTACCCAACTCCTCTGCTCCAGTGTGGACCGAGGCTCAGTCTTATGGTCTCAGCAGCCCATCGCTGCGGCTCTAAACTCTTTGGCCGGGCGGCGTCGCAAAACTCGCCGTCAAGCGCTATCTCGAGTAATGGCCGGCTGCGCCTCGTACTCTCTGCATCCTACTAGCGACTTCCTTGCCTTGCCCACCTGGGCCCGGGTTGCCTTGCGCGGAGGCATAACTGGTAAAAACGAAATGCGTCAGAGGGGTCCAACTTATAACACAACTCTAAGGCACGATCTCAGAATGAGAAGAATGAAAACCAATCCTAAATGTGCTATAGCCTCCTGATTATAGATGTGGTGCACAACACATCGATAATCAAGACCCTACTAGACACGGTCTGTAGACACTTTCCGAGGATTAACTGCTCTGATACCACTTTTGTCACGACCCGATCCCGGGCCCGTGACTGGTGCCTTACCCCGGGCACCCTAGTGATACAACATCAGAGAAAATCAGCGGAAATAAAAACTTAAACATGAAACAAGAGATATTATAATAAAGCAAAGCCAACCGAAGCGGTTACGCTTTCGCATATATATAACTAAAAACTTGAATAGCTACATCCTTACAAACCCCGCCACAACAAGATTACTGCACCTCTAAGAATTTTTTACAACATGACGACGGGGCCGCCATACCCACGAATGTACAAGTACCTACAGTGACAGGACTATACCAAAAGATAAGCCTCCGAGAAACGGAGCTTCCCGATATCTTTGAATCGTGATCCTATGGCGAGGATCAACGATCGTGTACTCTACCGCGGCGTGAACGCATCCCAAGGAGGTCGATAACAGTACCAAGTATGTGGCCGAAAATACGTAAATGAAATCATAGTAGTCTATATAAAGCGGAGACATGTATGATAACCAAACTACGATCACAATAAATAGCGATACGTAAGTCGGGACTCACGCCTCAAAGTCATCACTCAAATATAACTATGGGTCTCACGCCTCAACATCAATCATGCTCGTGGAATACCTTCCTCAGCTGGCGATCTATGATATAATAACACCAAGGAGTACACATAAACACCGAGTCCCACTGAGTCATAAAACCGCACGGCAAGTGCGGGCTAACTACCGGATACCAAAGCCGTCATCAATCGGCCGGCAAGTACGAAAGCCAACTACCGGATACCAAAGCCGTACTAACAATACTATACAACCAAACCACGGCGTCACGGCACGAAAGCCAACTACCGGATACCAAAGCCGTGTCACGTGGCCGATCGGGCAAATCTGAGGGCTAACTACCAGATACCAAGGCCGTATCACGAGACTTCGCCACTAAACTGAACGGGGCAAGTACGAAGGCTAACTACCAGATACCAAAGCCGAATTAGCCACGACTTCGGGGCAAGTACGAGAGCCAACTACCAGATACCAAAGCCGAATCAGTATAACCTCATGGAGAGCTAGTCCATGGAATAACACTATCAACAGAAGCGTACCCGTGGAATCCTCCGTCACTGCCGGTACGTCCAAGTAAGATCATAACAAATCAACCGGCCCTCCATTGAGAGACGCGGTGGTATAGAAATACACTACTAGCACGACAAGGCTATCACACGCAAACATAGGCAAGTTACACACAACTCAAGGTACTTTCATTTTATGCCAAAGTCCAGGTTTTAACCCCAAAGTACTATGTACATTAAATTCTTTTTAAAGGATCCATTTCTTTTACAAAGGTCACCCGATACCCGTAGTATTAAAATAGAAGGACTAACCTTTTTAAGTAAACCAACACACTTTCCTTTTTAAAATCAAGTAACAACATTCTTTTCCAAAAGTTCAAGTTTTCCTAATTTCAAATATTCAAGTCTCTTATTTTCGAAAGATTTCATAGTTCATGGTCTTAATCACTTAATAACATAATTCTCTTTTAAAACAATTTGAGTAACATATGCCTTAATT
The DNA here is from genome assembly GCA_029844215.1 of Przewalskia tangutica. NCBI lineage: Eukaryota > Viridiplantae > Streptophyta > Magnoliopsida > Solanales > Solanaceae > Przewalskia > Przewalskia tangutica. The sequence goes on along the minus strand of CM056723.1, from coordinate 44,289,913 downwards.
GTGAGTAGGTTAATCTTGTTTATAACAATCTTATTAAAGCAGCCATAATCTAGGAAATGTAATACAATCTTGTCTTATCTTAGCTTCTATGCAGATGGAGGTTTCTACTAGTTTTAATATAATTACTTAATTGCCAATATATTTTCCTTTATTAACGCTGCAGTGGTTCGTTCTATACTTATTCTCATTTCCGAAATCAGTAAAACATTATTCTTTTAAAGACCAAATACTCATTACTCACGAATGAGGTTTCACACTTTTTAATAAAATTCATATTAATTCAATTAAGTCAAGTCTCTTATCTTTTAAGATCAATAAACCATTCCTTTTATCTCTCTTAAGACGTTATACCTAACTTCCCATAAAGCTAGTATAACTCTTAAGCTTTCAAAACCAAGTATTACTCTTCTTTAAAAAAATGATTCTTAATTCTTTTGAAATACTTCAAGATTCTTTATTATTTAAAACTCAAGTCAAAAGACATCGAAGTAAAACCACGTTCAGTTAACACACGTACTTCTACCGTACTATATATATTCTTTTAAAATATCATGCTCAAGAGGATAGGAAGAATCACATACCTCGCGACGATTACCGACAATTAGCAAAACGCTCCAAAGTACTGTAATCCTGCTATCCTTTTCCACCCTTCGAGTAGAATACGCTACTCGCAGTACTTCAACCTATAACGGTCATACAAGTCTATCAATGTCTAGACTACTCTGTAGAATAATTCTAGATACAAGATTCCTTATTCTATGGAAAATTGGACAGCACTTCCCTACCCGTCAAACTACACAAGTCTACTGTAAATACAGTCCTATGTAAGTACAGTTCAGTTCTCTTCTTTTATACCATCCTTATATACGTCTTATACTCAATTCTATACTACTACATTATGTAATTTCCAATTACAATAGAAGGGTAAGAGTATTTACCTTGATAAGCCCAAAATTATCCAAGTTTAAAAGTTGATCCTGAGCAAGGTTTAGCTCCTATTCTGTACGCTCCAATTCGCTCCTAGAAACCCTTAGAAGTTCTACACAACTTCTACTAAATACTTTAACCAACTATGAAGATTTTCCCTAGGGTTTCGTTTAGTGACTAAAGGAAGTATAGTAGTATTTTCCGGGCTTTTAGTATAGAGGTAACTTTGGAAATTCTACAAGGTATTTGGGCCAAGGTATTTTGGCATAGTAACAACACTTGGAGAATACTTTTCTACCAAGGGGGGGGGGGTATTTCACGAGATCAACTCAAGGAAAGGGGGTTTTGAGGGCCTCTCAAAGGAGGGGACTTTGGACGAAAACTACACTAAGGGGGAGAGGGATTTTTTGCCTTGGAATTTATCAAGTGAGGATGAAGAATAAGTCTTGCACTTGAGGGGTATTTATAGGGAAACCAATGGCCAATATTAAGGCAAGTGGAGGGCAAGTGGAGGGTGGAGATTTGGACAAGTGTGGGTGGGTCCCACCTTATCTATCTACCACACAAATATCACAAAATATCCTACCTAACCTTGACCAAAGCTTTAGGCCAAAAAACGTGCCATCTTTCGTCCACCATCCCGCCCACTTGAGGGTGACAAGTGTCGCCCTCTCGTTGGTCCAAAATATTTTATCTCTCGGAAAAAATCCGCAAAAATAATAAATGGTGCAACCGCAATTTTCCCTTCGCAAAGTCCGGAAAACGTTTCGTCGGAAAACAATTCTTTCGCTAGTTGTGAACAAATTTCGTCCCTTTGCCTACTTAAGGCTTAAACTTTTGTACGTACGCCCTCACGTACATACTCTGGAAATACGGGGTATAACACCTCTGAACCCTAAGATTGAGAGATTGTGCAGACAGAACAAGAAAGAGAAAAGAGCAGTTGATTCCTTAGCAATGGGAGATCAGCGAAACAATAATTTAGTAGATGATGAGTTACCTCCTGTCTTAAGACAAGTCCCTACAGAAAGGATCTTGGGAGACTATGTGATGCCTACTATTACAGGGGTGCAGACTTGCATCAGGCTTCTAGCTGTTGAAGTCAAAAATTTTGAAATCAAACCAGCAATGTTGCACATGGTCCAAGGGTCAGTCCAGTTTGGGGGATTACCAACAGAAGATCCCCATCTGCATCTAGAAAAATTCCTGGAGCTGTGTGCAATATTTAAATACAATGGCGTTACTGATTATGTCATTCGGTTGAGACTCTTCCCATTCTTACTCAGGGAGAGAGAAAAGTGTTGGTTGAATTCATTACAGGCGAACTCCATCACTACATGACAAGACTTAGCCCAGAAGTTTCTTGTCAAGTTCTTTCCCCCAGCGAAGGAAGCAAAACTCAGAGGTGAGTTAAATAACTTTTATTAGCTGGAGGGAGAATCACTATATGATGCATGAGAGCGGTTCAAAGATTTGCAGAGGAAGTGCCCACATCATGGGATTGAGAAGTGGATGCTAGTCCACATATTTTACAATGGACTGTGTTGTATAACTCATACCATCATTGATGCTGCAGCAGGAGGTACGTTCATGAAAAAGAGTGCCAATGAGGCACATGATTTGCCAGAGGATATGGCCACAAACAACCATGATGGGGCCGATGAGAGAGCAGTGAACAGTAAGAAGATGGCTGGGATTCATGAGTTGGATGCTATCACAACATTGACTGCACATGTAGCCACTTTGACAAAGCAGATGCAGCAGAATACCATGTCAGTTAAAGCGGTTCAGACACCTGTGAGTTGCGAAATTTGTGGGGGTCCCCATACTTTTGATAGGTGTACAACAGTGGACCCGAATAATGTGCCCATAGAGCAGGTTCAGGCAGTGGGTAATTTTTAGAGGCCCTACAACAATGCATTCTCCAACACATATAATCCAGGGTGGAGAAATCACCTAAATTTTTCATGGAAGAATGACCAAGGGCAGCAACCATAATTTCAGGCATCATCCTCACAGCAGTTCAGCCCACCAGACCCACAAGAGAAGCCAGATGACATAAAAGAAGCACTGTTGATCTTGGCCAACTCTCAGACTCAATTCATGGCAGAAACCAGGTCCTCAATTTCATCCTTGGCCAATACTCAAACAAAATTTATGACAGAGACCCAGTAGTTCATGACAGAGGGTCTTCTATCAAAAATTTGGAAACACATGTGGGACAGCTGGCACACACACTGAACAGTAGACCGCAAGGAAACCTCCCTAGCAACACAGTGATGAACCCAAGGGAGCAGTGTCAGACAATTAGCTTGAGGAATGGGAAACAGTTAGAGGAGAGAGCACTCCGACCAGTGATTGAAAAAGAAAAGGATGTGGGGAAGACAGTTGAGGTAGAAAAAGAGGGGGTTACTGATGACTGTCCTACTTTAGAGAAGGCTCCACCCACAGTGATGAGGGAGTACATAGACAAAATTCCTTACCCTCAAAGACTACAGAAAAAGGCTGTGGATAAGCAGTTTTCGAAATTTTTGGAGGTATTTAAAAAACTGCACATTAACATTCCTTTCATTGAAGCCTTGGAGAAAATGTCAACGAATGTGAAGTTCATAAAAGATATCCTTTTAAAGAAGAGGAAACTGGCAGATTATGAGACAGTGGTGCTGACAGAGGAGTGCAGTGCTATATTGCAAAATAAACTTCCCCCTAAGTTGAGAGACCCATGGAGTTTCACCCTACCTTGCACCATAGGGAATGTGACATGTAAGCAAGCCCTGTGTGACTTGGGGGCAAGTTTCAACCTAATGCCCCTCTCTTTGTTCAAAGACTTGATTTGGAGGAGGCAAGACCAACCACAGTCACCTTGCAACTAGCTGATCGCTCAGTTGTGCATCCCCAAGGAATTATTGAAGATGTGTTGGTACAAGAAGGTAAATTCATCCTTCCTGCTGATTTCCTCATTTTAGACATGGATGAAGATGCAAATATACCAATGATCAATGGGAGACCATTCCTAGCCACATGGAGAGCCCTCATTGATGTTGAAAAGGGAGAGTTAAAGCTCAGAGTTCAAGGTGAAGAAATGATGTTCAAAGTTTTCAAGCAGCCCACTGAACCTCAAGTCGATGCTAGATGTTTTGTTATTGGGGTAGTTGACAAGGTTGTGCCTGAGAAAAGTCTCACAAGTGCTGATGCTCGTGGGGTACCACCAAAGCAGCATGAAGAACCTCATGGTAAGACTTCTGAACTAGCAATTGATGAAAAAGAATTGAACTCATCTGAAATCAGAACTGTGAAAAAGAAAAGGAGGAGGAGAAAGAGAATGATGCTAAAATGGATATGCGGAGGGGACACTCTACCCCCTTGATTTAGTAAGTAACCTGCGTCCGGCTAAAAGACGTTAAATACAACGTTAGTTGAGAGGCTGTTATACCCCGTATTTCCAGAGTATGTACGTGAGGACGTACGTAGAAAAGTTTGAGCCTTAAAGTTAGGCAAGGACGAAATTTTGTTCACAACTACCGAAAAGAATCGTTTTTCGACGAAACGTTTTACAAAACTTGCGAAGGGAAAAATACGGCTATGTCATTTATTATTTTTGCGGATTTTTCCGAGAGATAAAATATTTTGGACCAACGGGAGGGTGACATGTGTCACCCTCAAAGTGGACGGCAAAGGGGCCATCCTTGGCACGTTTTTTGCCTTGTAGTTGGTAGGATATTTGTAGATATTTTTGTGTAGTTGATGAGCAAGTGGGACCCACAAACACTTGTCCAAATCTTGACCTTACACTTGCCTACCACTTGTCTTGATCTTGGCCATTGGTTGGCCTATAAATACCCCCCTTAGTTGAAGATCTTCTTCATCCACAAATTGTTCTAAGTCTTGAAATCTCCCTCCCCTCTTAGCTAGGTTCTCGTCCAAGCCCTTGGTGAGGCTTTGGCCGAAACCCCCCCCCCCTACCTTGAGTTGTCTCGTAAAATACTACCCCCCCCTCTTGGTAGAAATACTCTCCAAGTATTGTTACTATTCCAAAATACCTTGGCCCAAATGTCGCGCCCTTTTTTGACCGCGACATTATTCTAGCGAACCCTGCTTAAAATGCATGTTAGAAAATAAATAAAAGTGCTAAATATTAAAAGGAATGTTAAATGTTTTAACAAGGGTTTAAAGATGTTAAAAGGTGCTAAAAGTTTAAAAGGAGGTGCTAAGGAGGCTAAAATGCTAAAGGGTTCGCGGAGTCGCCACCTAATTAGTTTGGGTGAATTAGGACACCTAAATGTCAACTAGGTTAAAGTCAACACTAACTCCATTTTATGGTCTGCAAAACTTATGTGAGATTCTGAGTAAGGGCTCTTTATTATCCTAAAGGGAAGGGATTAGGCACCCTAAAGGATCCGCTAACTTGCGGTTGTCCGTTCAAACCTAGGGTTAATTGCATGTCTTGAAAAGTATTTAAGTAAAAATATAGGAAGTAATTTTTGCTAGCATAAAAATGTGAGATGTGTTTTTAAAATATATAAAGCTAGTTCTAGCTAAAACATGTATTATTATGTGCAAAGATGATTCATGCATTTATAACGTATTAGATAAGATACATATGTAGTAATAATGCAAAATCTTATTATGACGAAATGTGTACTTGTAAAATATCTATTTATGAAAAGGCTAACAAAATAATTTTTGATTATGAATGTTAGTAGGAGTTTATGAAGAAATTAATTTATTATGCTAAGGATTTAATAGAGTGACACTTTAACTACGTGGATATTTAATGTCATTTAGTATGGCTTAGGCGATGCATAACTAGTCATAAAAATAACTAATTAAAGGAGAGTGAATTTCTAGCGTTAAACTATTTTTAATGATAGCCCAAAGTTTAATTATTCTAAGTATACTACTAATAGCGTAATGTTAGACAAATAATTACAACAAATGAATAGGGTGAGGATATGAATTAATAAGGACTCGAAGAAACGGCGAGGCCATCTCGCCTATGATTTGGAGTTTGTGATGCGGAGTGGATGAAGCACATAAGATGTGGGTCTTCATTTGTTGTAGCTTGTGATGAGTCTCGTCATGAGACTCTTCGTTTCGCTCCAATGCATGCCATGTAAAAAAGATAAGGAAAGAAAAGGATTAGTTAAATGTCCAAAACTTATCGACAACACAAATTAATAAAATGCTTCATATATATTTGCAGTGCATATTTAATTTCTCCTTTTATTATGATGTATCGGTCTGGACTGGACTTAATGCTTCCAAATAAAGCCCAACAATTTTCAACCAATCTTAGGATGATACCAAACAGCAAGCAGAAACAAAGAACTGGCCCCGAACTTATAAATTCTAAGTTAAAGAACGTTTCAGAGGCACAATGGACCCATTTAAGTGATCATTTATTTAGGTTGAGATGGGAGCATTTGACCTTGGCAGTGAGCTTTCAGTAAACAGACAAGGAAATCCAGCAGGCCCAAACAACTATCACACCACATATAAAGACTGATTTCCTGACTCGTTTATTTCTTTTAACTCTTAATTTCCTGTTTTCATACTCTACCAGTTTGTAAACATGCAACTGATATGGTTATTAAACAGATTTAGTTGAATCGTCTCTGTAACACGGTTAGTTGAAAACTGGACATTCATCCGGATAACAAACTATTGATATTCGAAACCTCGGACACAATACCATTGAGCAAGTCAAACATAAAAAACCAGTATCCAGGATAAAATTTAAAACAGTCCAACTGGAACACATTAGCAGTTAATGCCAAACAATCATTCATATAATATTTGATTACAAATCTGCCTACCATTAAACTTCCCCTTAAAACTAACCAATCTGCCTACCATTAAACTTCCCCTTAAAACTAACCATAATGGGAATCAAAGCTAAGGTATACTAATAGCTACACAGACAGTGAACACCCCACACATTCAATAAACATGCTATACGAAGAAAACAAGGTGGCTGACTTTCAATGAGTATTTCAAACAAATTAGCATCGTGATTTAGACACACAAATATATTCCAACATTTACTCAATTTGTCCTTAAACCATCACATTCAAGAACTGGCAGACATACAAATTAGATACATAAAGAAACCCAAAACAAGTCATTATCCACATGATACAAAAAATATGGTAGGAATTAAGTTGCAATCACATAATCGATCATGGCAATATTCTTTGACTAATTCAAATAGGCCAGCTTGTGCACCTTATAACTTAGTTTAGTAATTGAACTAACAGGAATTAAACTACATTAAACTAAGAGCATACCATACTAGACAATAACTCAAACTATGCAGCAACGCAGAAAAAGAAACTTAAACAGAAAGGGTAATGAATTTACCTTCTCCGGACAGCGAACCGGGGCAGCGTATCAAGTCGTCGGTCCACTCGAGTTTTGGTTTTGCGATGCGAGATAAAGGGCAAGGTTTGTTTGCTGGTTTCTTGGCTGGATTGGAAAGAAAGGGTTTCGAACTTCCTATCCGTGCGATGCTAAGGGTCTGGGTGCTGAACCCTTGCTCCCGATGCTCTGTTTGTTTTGCTTAACGGTTAGAGGCTGTGCGAAGCTGATGTTTGAGGGTGTGCTTCTTTTGAGTGCGGCGATTTAACTGAGCTCTGTTCTAGTCCCTCGAATGCTGGTCCCCTCGTCGATTGGGTTCTTAACTGCTGCTAAGGGAGGGTGTCCAAATCGATGATTGCTGCCTCACTGAGCTCGCCTCGTTTCATCAGATTTACTCTGTCTGATCGCCGGACTTCGAATGCCTATTGCATGTGCTTTATATAGCCTAACTTTAGGTTCTAAGTTTGGTAAGTAATTAAGGCTGAGACTGTGCGATTTTAACAGGTAAGGTAAGGAAATGATTGAGGGATTTGGTTTATCTATGGTAAGAAGAGCTAGCTGCGTTTGCATGGGTAAGGAAGGCTCCCGGATTCTCCGGCGAGAATCTCGGGGTGTGCTGGTGTTGGTGCGGCGGATCTGCTAGGTTTTCTAGGTCGAGGGAGTGGGGACGATGGGCGTAGGGCTGAGGGCTGAGGGCTAAAGGTTTTCTGTGGGCTGCTGGTGATAAAGGAAATGATAAGGGCTTGCGGATGGGCCTTGTGGGTAAAAGGGAAAATAAGGGTGGAAGGGTGTTGGGCCTGCGGGTAATTGGAGTGGGCTGGGCGAATTATTTAGGTTAGTTTTAATTATTAGTGGTAAGTTATTTTAATTAGGGGTAGAGTTTTAGGAGTTAATTAGTGGTGAATTAAATAAATAAATTGTGATTAAATTGTTTAGGTGCTTTGTTAATCTAATTGTTATAAACGCGGGCGTGCTATTTAATTAGTGCTTAATATTTTAGAATGCGGCGCTATTTATTTAAAAATTTATTTATTGTGCATTATTATTTAAAACAAGTTATGAAATTGCTTTGCGTATTAATAAATGCGACTACGCTACTTGACACGACGTCATTGCTAAATTATTTATTTTATGTATTTATTATCAATTAAGAATCATGACAGGGCTTAAATTAATTAAAATGGCGCGCGGACTCTAAGTGCTTAATACTCTACGTAAGACGCGGTGCCATTATTAAATTGCTTATTTATGCCTGTATTAATATTTTATCGCTGCATTTTATTATAAAAAATCATAAAAATTATTTTACAAAATTAGTCTAATTTTATAGCTAATGACTAGACGGGAGGGTCAAAATTGGGTGTCAACAGTTGTCCCTCTTTGTATGGAGATGATGGAAGAATCTTCGGACAAAGACGTTGACTCAAGGCCAATTTTGTCTCGACCCTCAGAATTAGAATGTTGGGCAATTTAGGCAAGGCTGACGCGGACTCAAAAATTGTCCCGATGTCAGTTATGGCGACCTTTGGGCTGTGGTGTAAAGAATAAAAAATAAAATAAACGGGCTTGAACCTGGGGTGTACCGCTATGGCTTATGGTACTGGGTTTTATGGTGATGTGGAACGAGTGGACCGACGCTTGAGGCCGCTTCTGCCATTCATTGGGAAGGTTGGCCCCCCAACAAATTGCCCCGGTTCGCTGTAAGAGAAAATCCACGTTGTGCTCCTGCTTATGCATGCTAAGACTTAAGCAAACGGTTAGTGCATAACTGTTAAGGCAAAACAATGTAAGAATGTGAATTTGTGCTGTGGTTGTAGTCAGATTGTATATACTATAAAATGAAATGATGTGATGATACGTTGTCTTGTATAGACGAGACGCAGATGACGCCTTGCGTCTTGTATGGGCGAATCGTTATACGAATGGCGATGCCAGTCGTTATGCAGATGCGAATGCGAATGTATCGTCGTTGTCAGGATGGACGAAATGCGACGTCGTTGGTATGGACGAAATGCGATGTTAAATCGTTGTATGGGGCCGAAATGCGAGATCGTTGTTAAATGTATGGATGAAATCACGCAGATTACGTCGTTGTATGGGCGAGATGTTCGCCGTTGTATGGGCGAGATCACGAGATGTTAAATGCGTTGTATGGACGAGATGTAGATGTTTGTCGTTGTATGGACGAGATGTAGATGTTAAACCGTTGTATGGACGAAATGCGATGTTAACGTTGTATGGACGAAATATAGATGTTAAATCGTTGTATGGGCGAGATGCAGATGTTAAATGCGTTGTATGGATGAGATGCAGATGTTAAACGTTGTATGGACGAGATGCAGATGTTCGTTGTTGTATGGACGAGACGCAGATGTTCGTCGTTGTATGGACGAGACGCAGATGTTAAATGCGTTGTATGGACGAGATGCAGATGTTAAATGCGTTGTATGGACGAGATGCGATGTTCGTCGTTGTATGGACGAAATGCAGATGTTCGTCGTTGTATGGACGAAATGCAGATGTTCGTCGTTGTATGGACGAAATGCAGATGTTCGTCGTTGTATGGAAGAGATGCAGATGTTCGTCGTTGTATAGACGAGATGTAGATGTTCGTCGTTGTATGGACGAGATGCAGATGTTCGTTGTTGTATGGACGAGATGCAGATGTTCGTCGTTGTGTAGACGAGATGCAGATGTTCGTCGTTGTATAGACGAAATGCAGATGTTTGCAGATGTTCGTCGTTGTATGGACGAGATGCAGATGTTCGTCGTTGTATAGACGAGATGTAGATGTTCGACGTTGTATGGACGAAATGCAGATGTTCGTCGTTGTATGGACGAGATGCAGATGTTCGTCGTTGTATGGACGAAATGCAGATGTTCGTCGTTGTATAAACGAGATGCAGATGTTCGTCGTTGTATGGACGAAATGCAGATGACGCTTCCTGGGGCATAGATAAAAATTGTTCTATATATAGAGTTGTGTTATGCATAATCAAAGCTAGATGAAATAATTAAAGTGTAAATGATGTAGCCTGAGTAAAGAAGATGTGGCTTTTGCGAGATGTATTTGATGTAGACTTGTTGCAGATGGACTTCATGAACGAATCTGTTGTATTGGAATGTTGTTGTCCTCCTTGTTCTTGTTGTCCTGCAAAATTCACTCAAAGAAAAATTGTGAGTTCGGGGAGGGGTCGGCCGATTTGTGTTGGCTCTTGATACTTGCACGCGTTGTCTTGTCTGGACATGTAACCCCTGTCTGATTTCGAGTCTCGGTCGAAAACCTATTTTGAAAATATTCTATCTTGAGAAAATATACTAGTAGGAAATTATGTCGATTTTTGAATAGTGACATGTTTATGAAACAAAGCGAACATCCTTATCCGAAATCGGCGGTATATTCTCCCATACTCTCGGTGCTCCATTGCCGTCAGGCTCTCTTTTAAATTTTGTCCCAGTTTTGGGACATGGAACCCTTTGCGTAAATTAACCATGTCCATTGATGTCATTTGTAGTAAAACCCTTAAAATTGTCCCAGTTTATGTCGATCTTTCGAGCATATGGAATCATATCTGTCGATGTCCTTTCGTGGCGAAGTCCTTAGAAACCGCTATCCGGTTTATTGTGGCCCGGGTCGGATATATGTCGTTACTGGACATAATCCGATAACGCCGTCGTTCAGGCGTATTGCGCTCTGTAGAATAAATGCTCCTGCAGCTAAGCTTGAGAAAACCTTAGTGTATACCCGTTTAAACGAAATGATAAATACATATGAGAAGTGCAATTTTATGGGTAGAGATGTCGTCCCTGATATGCCGGATGAATACTGAGATGTTGTCCTTGCACGGGCATGCTAAATGCCGCAACTGACGAATTGTCATGATGCCTTTGTTGGGTGCGATGCGTTGGTTGCAAATTTGACTTTATGCGTGATCGCTTAGCCCTTGTTGCGAACTCGAGACTGTTGATTGTTGATGCCTTTTTCTGCTTCTGCTGCTTTTGCTGCGGACTTTGGATTGTTGTCATATCCTCTGCCTCTGCTGCTTCTTTCTGTTTCTGCGAAGAAACTTTTTGCCGTATTTTCCGCCTACATTGCACTTTCTCGCTTACATTAATATGAAAAGACCTGCGCTCAAAGAAAATTTGTGAGTTTTTGGGGGGGGAGTCGATTCGTATTTGACTTCGCCGCCTTGTCCCTTGATATCCGCGTGCCTGGCCTGTTTGGACTTGCAACCCCTGTCTGGTTTCCTACATTGTCCCAGTTTTGAAAAGGGTGTTTGGCCTAAAGTAAGTTGCTTGTGTATTTGTTATTTTCAGAACGAATGGAAAGTTTCCTAATGGTGTGACCGAAGCCGATTTAGGCCGCCTACGTATCCCCATGAGGGAATCAGGTCATGACGTAGTTCATTACAAGCGAATATTGGGTAAAATTCTAAAGGTGGGACCGAGGCCGACGTGGCCGCCTACGTATCCGCCAAGGGAATCAGGTCGAACGTAGTTCCAATTACAAGCAAAAGAGAAATTGGGATTTTCTAAAAGGTGGGACCGAAGCCGATATGGCCGCCTACGTATCCGCCAAGGGAATCAGGTCACACGTAGTTCCAATTACAAGCAAAAGAAACATTATTAAAGCTTAAACACGAGTTTTTTTTTCTTTATATTAATCTGCTAAGCTAAATTGCTCTTTCTTATCCGGGCTCTAGGCGGACCAAAACAAGGGTGCGAATCCAATCTTTTAATACGTCTCATTGCCCTGCGTTATGGCTGGCTGGGTCTTCATGCTCTGCTATTGCTTAGTCAAATACAAATCGACCTTTGGGGAAGGTGATAAATCATTTTTAGACAAAATGTAGCAAACTGCGTTAGTGTAAAACACGTGATTTTGCCAAAGTGTAAAAACATTTAACAAGTACATGTTGCACATAAATTGTCACATTGCAAGCGAGTCCTAATATGCGTGGGACCCCTTTATGCCAGAGGTAGGCCTAAACGTCACATATGCGAGGTTATGATGGATTTGTCCAAGTCGTCCAACTGTAATGCTTCTGTTGGAAATGGTGACCAAATGACGGTGCACTTTTTCCCACTTTTGGCATGTCATGACTAGGCTTGGATTTGTCCATTATTGTCACGCTATACATAATATGCTGGTTGGTCGTTGGGTTGAGAAACCCGTCGACAAGTTTGGTGTCTTTCTAACTGTGGCGTCGATACCAAGGACCGACCCACATAAGGTAAATGCATGCATGCCCTAAAATAAAGGGTGGTATAGCTCTATCTTAAGTTTCTAAGATTTGGCTTTTCTAGACGCAAGGTTCCCGAGCGGACTACTCGAGTGAGAAGGCTACGCGACCACCTGGCCGACCGATTCTCCGCAAAACACCAACTCTCTTAAATTTGGGTGTTTGAAAGAAATTTGCAGGTGCGCGAAGCACACCCGCGTGTTGTGTGTGATAGTGTGAATTTTCCAGAGTGGAATAAATATGAGCGGAATGTCAGTTTAAGGAAAGCAGTAAAGCAAGTAGCAATTAAAAATAAATAAAACAAAATACAACACACAAAAAATAAAATGCAAAAAATAATTGTCAAATAATAACCCTAGATCTGTTGTGGTTAAGAACCTTAAATCCCCAGTGGAGTCGCCATTCCTGTCGCGCCCTTTTTTGATCGCGACATTATTCTAGCGAACCTTGCTTAAAATGCATGTTAGAAAATAAATAAAAGTGCTAAATATTAAAAGGAATGTTAAATGTTTTAACAAGGGTTTAAAGATGTTAAAAGGTGCTAAAAGTTTAAAAGGAGGTGCTAAGGAGGCTAAAATGCTAAAGGGTTCGCGGAGTCGCCACCTAATTAGTTTGGGTGAATTAGGACACCTAAATGTCAACTAGGTTAAAGTCAACACTAACTCCATTTTATTGTCACGACCCGACCCCGGGACCGCGACTGGTGCCCTACCTGGGCACCCTTACAGGTAAACATCAGAGAAAATCAGCGGAACATACATGAAACTTAAAAATAAAACATCGTAAGTAAAACAACAGGTTAGCCGATAGGGCTACCTTCCTGAACATATATAAAAACAACCGAAGCAGTTACCTCCTTTCTTTTTACAAACTGACCCACAATATGTGACTACAGACCTCTAAGAGTTTAGGCATAACAACTGTGGCGGGACAAGGCCCCGCCGTACCCCTGAATAAACATAAACGTGACAACTCCGGAACACTGGAGCCATCTCAACTTGCTGAACCGGGATCCTAAGCTCGCGGATCCACAACTCTGTACCGAAACCTGCGGGCATGAACGCAGCCCGAAGGGGTCCGATAACAAAAATTTAATATGGAACAGAATATAACGTCTGATAAACAAATCATAATCGTAAAAGAATGACAAGGACAAGTATAAAAATACATACCGGATCCTGCCGTGTCATTACCACTTATGAACTTAAACGCACCTTATTATCCTTTCCATTCCCAATAAAAGTTATAGTCACATTCTTACGCATATTATTTAGAAAAGAATCATTAGGTTCATTACCATATAACTTACTTATCTTTCATAACATAGTCCGCCCACTACGGAGGGACACATATACTACCCGCCAACTGGGACGCGATCAAGTCACACTAATATCAAAGCATGCCCGTGGAATCCCCATCACCGCCGATGCTATTAGTGTAAAATATAACCATGTGACGCGCCTGCGTGGCATCCCACCTCACCGCCGCGTACATACACAATACATATATATATATCCCGCCTGGAATCCCACATCATCGCCGATCCGGTATAATAATACCCCAATAGGCATACATGAACACCAAGTCCCACCGGTGGTATAAGCGTCTTGAGGTCTACCCTCACTTATACTCTTACCACGGGAGTATGGTAAAGCGGTGGTATAGCATCTGGGTCTACCTCACTTATACTCTTACCACTGGAGAAGGTGGTATAACGTCTTGGGACTTGCCCCTCATTTATACTCTTATCCTATCTCAACCGACCATTATACAAAACAAGCAGAGGGTATAATGTCTTGGGGGTTTACCCCTCACTTATACTCTTAACCTGGAGAAGGTGGTATAGCATCTTGGGTCTACCTCACTTATACTCTTACCCTATCTCAACCGGCCGTCAAACAAGCGTAAGTACTACCATGTCTTCTATAAGAATCAGAATTTAACCAGTACTCCAAATAACGGAAGCATACGTGGAATCCCACATCACCGTCGATGCGTCGAGAACTTCTGACAAGACGGTAGACCACTTCAACCGAGAGTCGCGGCAACTTAATAAAACATAATACTTGCACTCAAAGGCTATTACCAGCACATATAGGCAAGTTCTCAATTAACCAAGCCAAAGTACTTATCAGGGCACAAAATAGAATAATTCTCATTTAACAAGCCAAAGTACTTATCAAGGCACATTTAGACTAATTCTCAATTAATCAAGCCAAAGTACTTATCAGGGCACAAATAGAATAAATTCTCATTTAACAAGCCAAAGTACTAATCAAGGCACAAATAGAATAAATCCTCATTTAACAAGCCAAAGTACTAATCAAGGCATCACATAGAATTATTCTCAATTAAACAGGCCAAAGTACTACGTACGTACATTCTTTTCAAAAGACTCCTTTCCAAATAAAACTTCCCCGATACTAACAACCGTAGTATCAAGTCCTATTCACCTTTCAAGACAAGTCACAATACCTTTTTAGAAATACAATTACCGGCTTCTAAATCAAGTGACTTCCTTATTTAAAACCTTAAGCAATTGGTACCTTTAAAACAATTTGCCCTTCCTTAACACAAGTTATTTCTTGATTACTTTATTAGAAAATCATTCTCTTAACCTTCCATAAAGCCGTTATAACCAACTTCCCATAAAGCCGTTATAACCCTTTATGGTTTAGACAACACGTTCCTTTTATAACAAGAGACTTCTACTTTTGAAACCAAGTGTTAAATACTTTCAAATAAATTCTCATAACTTTCAAAAATACAATTAGTCTCTTAACCTTTAGAAAACAAGTGACTCATTTTATATAAAACCTTAGGCAATTAATGCCTTAAAAACAAGTTGCCTTTTCACTAAAATCAAGTCATTTACCTTTCCATAAAGCAAATATAACCAACTCCCATAAAGTCGTTATATTCACTTTATACCTTAGCAAATACAATTTCCTATCCAAGGGACTTATCGTTCAAAAGCGGAACAAGTATCACATACTTTAAAACTCTTCAAGTCCCTTAACTTTAAATAAAACTTAAGACATCCCTTATACTTTCAAGGCGAGTTAATCTCCCAACTCACCCGACTTGGCCATTCAATAAACTAGTAAAGGGTAACGAGGTGTTGTCGTCACTGCACTACACGCGTGCAACTAGTCATGCTCGAAGATAGGAAAAGTTCTTCATGAGTAAATCACACAACTACCTCTTAACTTATAAGAGTAGAAGGAAACATGAAATGATACCACAAGTATATTCCATACATAGAATCATGCCAAAGGAAGGAAGAGGTTCACATACCTCGCGACGATTATCGACAAGTAGCAAAAGCTCCAAAGTACTTCAACCTTGATAGCTAGTCCATCCTTCAAATAGGATACGCTATACTAAGTACTTCAACCTATAATGGTCACAATCGTCCATTAACCTCTTACTTCAAACGTAGAATATTCTAGGTGCTAAGTCACTAATTTCTACGGAAAATCGGACAGCACCTCCTTTGTTTTTACTTACTTTGCCACCTTTTTCAAGGCCGGAAATACAATAACCAAACAGCCCCAATTGGCTCACAATTCATAGAAGATAATCCAATACAATTGAATAACTACACAGCCCCAATTGGCTCACAATTTAGAAAGTAGTCCAATACAAATGACTAACTAAATGACCCAATTGGCTCACAATTTAATAACCAACTAAATGCAAACTACAAGTCCAAAATTCGGCCACCTTGAGTTCAACAAAACCAATTCTTATCCAATTTCCATTTCAATCCAAATTGGTAGCATAACATGATATCAAGTCGCATTTGATTATAACAACCATAATCTTTAAGTCAAAACATGCGACGATTCCAATAACGATCAAATTATATTCCAACTAAACATGACTTACATTACACTTCGGATTTAAAGCTACAAGCAATCCATAATACTTATAAAACTTCAACACATATACTACATGCTAGTAAAATGTAAGGCTAACAATACATAATCTTGTAACACTTAAAGAGAACAAGATTATACCTCAACGAATCTCAATCTAACTTCCAAATCCAGTCGCTCCTTAGTAGTTTAGAACCTCTCCAAGACACTTCAATCCATTGTTGAGACCCTTAGAACAATACCAACAATAATCCTTCAAAACTCTAAATAAAACCTAGAAAGACCATTAGGTTTTTCGTTTGCGACTAACCCGTAAACAATCTTTTTCCAAGATTTTTCTATTGAGACTTGCTTACAATACACATAATACCCTTGGTTTAAAGTGGGGAGCTAAATGGATCACAAACAAAAATTTCCTTCTTTTCCCTTAGTGTGGCAGAGCTCACTGCCCATGTTCTTCAATTTTTGTGTAATATTTTCTAAGTGTTAAGCTCCCTCTCTACTAGTAGTAATATAAGTAGAACCTTGGAGGGTTAGGATACAAACAAATGGTTGGTTTGGATGTAGTCTTGCTAAATATCAAGACAAAGGTGGGACCTTTGACTTAGTCAATATTCTCATGCTACTACTTGCAAGACTTAGCCATAGAAGACTTATGGTCAATGACCATATTGGCCATGCCATTTTCGTCCAAGGCACTCTAAGGGGGGTGACACATGTCGCCCTCCCATTAAATCCAATAATACGTTTCCGACAATTCCATAATTAGTTAAAATTTTCTGATCTCAAATTTTAACACTTGCGAGTTCTTACGTACGTTCTTAAAACATGTCCTGTAACTACGGGGTGTAACATTCTTCCCCCCTTAGAAACATTCGTCCTCGAATGTTCTTTCGGAGTCAAACTTATAATTAGCGACATAGTTTCCTTTCACAACCTCGACATACCAACAATGTCACACATGGCCCTAATACCTCGCACACGCATATCTGTCCATCATAAGCCCAAACGAGGTTACCTTTTCGTACTTCCAACTCCTTCTATCATACATACATAACTTCCATACTGACTCTGGCCTCAAATCTTTGGAGTCACTCTATAAAACAACATAAGGCCATTTCCGGCTTTCATGACCTGGTTCCGGTGGAACGCGTCCACGAACCCTTAAAACAATTAACTAGACTTGGGCCTTGCGCCCTCGTGACCCCGTCACGTAGCGGAACCACTACCAACTGATCTCACTCCATTCCAGGCCATGGGGAGACCCGTAACAGGTCCTCAACCCGACTCAGCGTCGCACTTAACTCTTATCCTTGGTCTGACTTAAAATCTTATTGCCAGAGAAAGCCTTATTTACCTAAGGTCTCGGCGAATCAATATTCTTAGGCTCGCAATTTCCATGCTCCAAGCCTACCTTACGATCCCCGATGAAGTACAAAACTTCTTATAAAACCAAAACCATGTTGTCTCGATCACAACAACCATTTCTTACTCCATACGGACCTCATCCGTACAATTCTCTTAAGCCTACTACGCAGCTTAATCTATTAACATGACCTTCCGTTAGGTTCCTTAATATGGCTTCTTAAGGGTTCACTACCCTATCAGACAGCTCATCCTTTCCCAATTATCTCGAAATAAAACACAAAACCTTGGCGAAAATTCATTAACTATTCCATACCTTCCCGGTATCTAGTTAGTCTTTACCAATTCCTGGTAATCTAAAATCATTCTAGGCAACACGCGTCTGACCCTCATACATAACTCCGTATAGATGTATGTCACAATACCAACTATACTATAATCATTACCAACCTGGATACGCAATCCACATAGTCGTTCCTGGGTCATCACGCTTCTCGTGCGCAATCAACATAACTCGTTAGGGAGGATGACCCTAACAACACCGCTCTATCGCACGATCTCAGAGTGAGAAGAAGGGAAATCAATCCTAAATGTCCTGCAACCTTCTGGTTATAGATGTGGTACACAACACACCGATAACCATGACTCTACTGAACACGATGCGTAGACACTTTCCGAGGACTAAGCGCTCGATACCACTTTTGTCACGACCCGACCGGATCGCGGTGTGCCCTACCAGGCACCTTACGAATAAACATCAGAGAAAATCAGCGGAACATACATGAAACTTAAAAATAAAACATCGTAAGTAAAACAACAGGTTAGCCGATAGGGCTACCTTCCTGAACATATATAAAAACAACCGAAGCAGTTGCCTCCTTTATTTTTACAAACTGACCCACAATATGTGACTACAGACCTCTAAGAGTTTAGGCATAACAACTGTGGCGGGACAAGGCCCCGCCGTACCCCTGAATAAACATAAACGTGACAACTCCGGAACACTGGAGCCATCTCAACTTCTTTGAACCGATCCTAAGCTCGCGGATCCACAATGTACCTAAACTGCGGGCATGAGCGCAGCCCGAAGAAATTCGATAACAGTGCGAATATGGAGCAGAATATAACGTCTGATAAACAAATCATAACTGTACAAAAGAATGACAAGGACAAGTATAAAAATACATACCAGATCCTGCCGTGTCATTACCACTTATGAACTTAAACGTACCTTATTATCCTTTCCATTCCCAATAAAAGTTATAGTCACATTCTTACGTACATTATTTAGAAAAGAATCATTAGGTTCATTACCATATAACTTACTTATCTTTCATAACATAGTCCGGCCCACTACGGAGGGACACATATACTACGACCCAACTGGGACGCGATCAAGTCACACTAATATCAAAGCATGCCCGTGGAATCCCCATCATCGCCGACTATTAGTGTAAAATATAACCATGTGGCGCGTGGCATCCCACCTCACCGTTTGCGTACATACACAATACATATATATATATCCCGCCGTGGAATCCCACATCATCGACGATCCGGTATTATAATACCCCAATAGGCATACATGAACACCAAGTCCCAGGTGGTATAGCGTCTTGGGGTCTACCTCACTTATACTCTTACCTGGAGAAGGTGGTAAGCGGTGGTATAGCATCTTGGGGTCTACCCTCACTTATACTCTTACCTGGAGAAGGTGGTATAACGTCTTGGGACTTGCCCCTCATTTATACTCTTATCCTATCTCAACCGACCATTATACAAAACAAGCAGGGGGTATAATGTAAACCCCTCACTTATACTCTTAACCTGGAGAAGGTGGTATAGCATCTTGGGGGTCTACCCCTCACTTATACTCTTACCCTATCTCAACCGGCCGTCAAACAAGCGAGTACTACCATGTCTTCTATAAGAATCAGAATTTAACCTAAGTACTCCAAATAACGGAAGCATACGGTGGAATCCCACATCACCGCTGTCGATGCGTCCCAAGAAACTTACACAAGACGGTAGACCTTCAATCGAGTCGGCAACTTAATAAAACATAATACTTGCACTCAAAGGCTATTACCAGCACATATAGGCAAGTTCTCAATTAACCAAGCCAAAGTACTTATCAGGGCACAAAATAGAATAATTCTCATTTAACAAGCCAAAGTACTTATCAAGGCACATTTAGACTAATTCTCAATTAATCAAGCCAAAGTACTTATCAGGGCACAAATAGAATAAATTCTCATTTAACAAGCCAAAGTACTAATCAAGGCACAAATAGAATAAATCCTCATTTAACAAGCCAAAGTACTAATCAAGGCATCACATAGAATTATTCTCAATTAAACAGGCCAAAGTACTACGTACGTACATTCTTTTCAAAAGACTCCTTTCCAAATAAAACTTCCCCGATACTAACAACCGTAGTATCAAGTCCTATTCACCTTTCAAGACAAGTCACAATACCTTTTTAGAAATACAATTACCGGCTTCTAAATCAAGTGACTTCCTTATTTAAAACCTTAAGCAATTGGTACCTTTAAAACAATTTGCCCTTCCTTAACACAAGTTATTTCTTGATTACTTTATTAGAGAAAACCATTCTCTTAACCTTCCATAAAGCCATTATAACCAACTTCCCATAAAGCCGTTATAACCCTTTATGGTTTAGACCAACACGTTCCTTTTATAACCAAGAGACTTCTACTTTTTGAAACCAAGTGTTAAATACTTTCAAATAAATTCTCATAACTTTCAAAAATACAATTAGTCTCTTAACCTTTAGAAAACAAGTGACTCATTTTATATAAAACCTTAGGCAATTAATGCCTTAAAAACAAGTTGCCTTTTCACTAAAATCAAGTCATTTACCTTTCCATAAAGCAAATATAACCAACTCCCCATAAAGTCGTTATATTCACTTTATACCTTAGCCAAATACAATTTCCTATCCAAGGGACTTATACGTTCAAAACGGAACAAGTATCACATACTTTAAAACTCTTCAAGTCCCTTAACTTTAAATAAAACTTAAGACATCCCTTATACTTTCAAGGAAGCGAGTTAATCTCCCAACTCACCCGACTTGGCCATTCAATAAACTAGTAAAGGGTAACAAGGTGTTGTACGTCTACCGTACTACACGCGTGCAACTAGTCATGCTCAAAGATAGGAAAAGTTCTTCATAGAGTAAATCACACAACTACCTCTTAACTTCTAAGAGTGAAGGAAACATGAAATGATACCACAAGTATATTCCATACATAGAATCATGCCAAAGGAAGGAAGAGGTTCACATACCTCGCGACGATTATCGACAAGTAGCAAAAAGCTCCAAAGTACTTCAACCTTGATAGCTAGTCCATCCTTCAAATAGGATACGCTATACTAAGTACTTCAACCTATAATGGTCACAATACGTCCATTAACCTCTTACTTCAAACGTAGAATATTCTAGGTGCTAAGTCACTAATTTCTACGGAAAATCGGATGACACCTCCTTTGTTTTTACTTACTTTGCCACCTTTTTCAAGTAGGAAATACAATAACCAAACAGCCCCAATTGGCTCACAATTCATAGAAGATAATCCAATACAATTGAATAACTACACACCCAATTGGCTCACAATTTAGAAAGTAGTCCAATACAAATGACTAACTAAGCATTCCAATTGGCTCACAATTTAATAACCAACTAAATGCAAACTACAAGTCCAAAATTCGGCCACCTTGAGTTCAACAAAACCAATTCTTATCCAATTTCCATTTCAATCCAAATTGGTAGCATAACATGATATCAAGTCGCATTTGATTATAACAACCATAATCTTTAAGTCAAAACATGCGACGATTCCAATAACGATCAAATTATATTCCAACTAAACATGACTTACATTACACTTCGGATTTAAAGCTACAAGCAATCCATAATACTTATAAAACTTCAACACATATACTACATGCTAGTAAAATGTAAGGCTAACAACAATACATAATCTTGTAACACTTAAAGAGAACAAGATTATACCTCAACGAATCTCAATCTAACTTCCAAATCCGAAGTCGCTCCTTAGTAGTTTAGAACCTCTCCAAGACACTTCAATCCGCTTGTTGAGACCCTTAGAACAATACCAACAATAATCCTTCAAAACTCTAAATAAAACCTAGAAAGACCATTAGGTTTTTCGTTTGCGACTAACAGTAAACAATCTTTTTCCAAGATTTTTCTATTGAGACTTGCTTACAATACACATAAGACCCTTGGTTTAAAGTGGGGAGCTAAATGGATCACAAACAAAAATTTCCTTCTTTTCCCTTAGTGTAGCCGAGAGCTCACTGCCCATGTTCTTCAATTTTTGTGTAATATTTTCTAAGTGTTAAGCTCCCTCTCTACTAGTAGTAATATAAGTAGCACCTTGGAGGGTTAGGATACAAACAAATGGTTGGTTTGGATGTAGTCTTGCTAAATATCAAGACAAAGGTGGGACCTTTGACTTAGTCAATATTCTCATGCTACTACTTGCAAGACTTAGCCATAGAAGACTTATGGTCAATGACCATATTGGCCATGCCATTTTCGTCCAAGGCACTCTAAGGGGGGGTGACACATGTCGCCTCCCATTAAATCTAATACGTTTTCCGACAATTCCATAATTCCGTTAAAATTTTTACAGTCTCAAATTTTAACACTTGCGAGTTCTTACGTACGTTCTTAAAACATGTCCTGTAACTACGGGGTGTAACATTTATGGTCTGCAAAACTTATGTGAGATTCTGAGTAAGGGCTCTTTATTATCCTAAAGGGAAGGGATTAGGCACCCTAAAGGATCCGCTAACTTGCGGTTGTCCGTTCAAACCTAGGGTTAATTGCATGTCTTGAAAAGTATTTAAGTAAAAATATAGGAAGTAATTTTTGCTAGCATAAAAATGTGAGATGTGTTTTTAAAATATATAAAGCTAGTTCTAGCTAAAACATGTATTATTATGTGCAAAGATGATTCATGCATTTATAACGTATTAGATAAGATACATGTGTTGTAATAATGCAAAATCTTATTATGACGAAATGTGTACTTGTAAAATATCTATTTATGAAAAGGCTAACAAAATAATTTTTGATTATGAATGTTAGTAGGAGTTTATGAAGAAATTAATTTATTATGCTAAGGATTTAATAGAGTGACATTTTAACTACGTGGATATTTAATGTCATTTAGTATGGCTTAGGCGATGCATAACTAGTCATAAAAATAACTAATTAAAGGAGAGTGAATTTCTAGCGTTAAACTATTTTTAATGATAGCCCAAAGTTTAATTATTCTAAGTATACTACTAATAGCGTAATGTTAGACAAATAATTACAACAAATGAATAGGGTGAGGATATGAATTAATAAGGACTCGAAGAAACGGCGAGACCATCTCGCCTATGATTTGGAGTTTGTGATGCGGAGTGGATGAAGCACATAAGATGTGGGTCTTCATTTGTTGTAGCTTGTGATGAGTCTCGTCATGAGACTCTTCGTTTCGCTCCAATGCATGCCATGTAAAAAAGATAAGGAAAGAAAAGGATTAGTTAAATGTCCAAAACTTATCGACAACACAAATTAATAAAATGCTTCATATATATTTGCAGTGCATATTTAATTTCTCCTTTTATTATGATGTATCGGTCTGGACTGGACTTAATGCTTCCAAATAAAGCCCAACAATTTTCAACCAATCTTAGGATGATACCAAACAACAGCGAAACAAAGAATCGGCCCAACTTATAAATTCTAAGTTAAAGAACGTTTCAGAGGCACAATGGACCCATTTAAGTGATCATTTATTTAGGTTGAGATGAGAGCATTTGACCTTGGCAGTGAGCTTTCAGTAAACAGACAAGGAAATCCAGCAGGCCCAAACAACTATCACACCACATATAAAGACTGATTTCCTGACTCGTTTATTTCTTTTAACTCTTAATTTCCTGTTTTCATACTCTACCAGTTTGTAAACATGCAACTGATATGGTTATTAAACAGATTTAGTTGAATCGTCTCTGTAACACGGTTAGTTGAAAACTGGACATTCATCCGGATAACAAACTATTGATATCTGAAACCTCGGACACAATACCGTTGAGCAAGTCAAACATAAAAAACCAGTATCCAGGATAAAATTTAAAACAGTCCAACTGGAACACATTAGCAGTTAATGCCAAACAATCATTCATATAATATTTGATTACAAATCTGCCTACCATTAAACTTCCCCTTAAAACTAACCAATCTGCCTACCATTAAACTTCCCCTTAAAACTAACCATAATGGGAATCAAAGCTAAGGTATACTAATAGCTACACAGACAGTGAACACCCCACACATTCAATAAACATGCTATACGAAGAAAACAAGGTGGCTGACTTTCAATGAGTATTTCAAACAAATTAGCATCGTGATTTAGACACACAAATATATTCCAACATTTACTCAATTTGTCCTTAAACCATCACATTCAAGAACTGGCAGACATACAAATTAGATACATAAAGAAACCCAAAACAAGTCATTATCCACATGATACAAAAAATATGGTAGGAATTAAGTTGCAATCACATAATCGATCATGACAATATTCTTTGACTAATTCAAATAGGCCAGCTTGCGCACCTTATAACTTAGTTTAGTAATCGAACTAACAGGAATTAAACTACATTAAACTAAGAGCATACCATACTAGACAATAACTCAAACTATGCAGCAACGCAGAAAAAGAAACTAAAACAGAAAGGGTAATGAATTTACCTTCTCCGGACAGCGAACCGGGGCAGCGTATCAAGTCGTCGGTCCACTCGAGTTTTGGTTTTGCGATGCGAGATAAAGGGCAAGGTTTGTTTGCTGGTTTCTTGGCTGGATTGGAAAGAAAGGGTTTCGAACTTCCTATTCGTGCGATGCTAAGGGTCTGGGTGCTGAACCCTTGCTCCCGATGCTCTGTTTGTTTTGCTTAACGGTTAGAGGTTGTGCGAAGCTGATGTTTGAGGGTGTGCTTCTTTTGAGTGCTGCGATTTAACTGAGCTCTGTTCTAGTCCCTCGAATGCTGGTCCCCTCGTCGATTGGGTTCTTAACTGCTGCTAAGGGAGGGTGTCCAAATCGATGATTGCTGCCTCACTGAGCTCTGCCCTCTGTTCTACTGTACTCTATCGGACTGCTGCCGTCAGACTTCGAATGCCTATTGCATGTGCTTTATATAGCCTAACTCTAGGTTCTAAGTTTGGTAAGTAATTAAGGCTGAGACTGTGCGATTTTAACAGGTAAGGTAAGGAAATGATTAAGGGATTTGGTTTATCTATGGTAAGAAGAGCTGGCTGCGTTTGCATGGGTAAGGAAGGCTCCCGGATTCTCCGGCGAGAATCTCGGGGTGTGCTGGTGTTGGTGCGGCGGATCTGCTAGGTTTTCTAGGTCGAGGGAGTGGGGACGATGGGCGCAGGGCTGAGGGCTAAAGGTTTTCTGTGGGCTGCTGGTGATAAAGGAAATGATAAGGGCTTGCGGATGGGCCTTGTGGGTAAAAGGGAAAATAAGGGTGGAAGGGTGTTGGGCCTGCGGGTAATTGGAGTGGGCTGGGCGAATTATTTAGGTTAGTTTTAATTATTAGTGGTAAGTTATTTTAATTAGGGGTAGAGTTTTAGGAGTTAATTAGTGGTGAATTAAATAAATAAATTGTGATTAAATTGTTTAGGTGCTTTGTTAATCTAATTGTTATAAACGCGGGCGTGCTATTTAATTAGTGCTTAATATTTTAGAATGCGGCGCTATTTATTTAAAAACTTATTTATTGTGCATTATTATTTAAAACAAGTTATGAAATTGCTTTGCGTATTAATAAATGCGACTACGCTACTTGACACGACGTCATTGCTAAATTATTTATTTTATGTATTTATTATCAATTAAGAATCATGACAGGGCTTAAATTAATTAAGTCGGGCGCGGGACTCTAAGTTCTTAATACTCTACGTAAGACGCGGTGCCATTATTAAATTGCTTATTTATGCCTGTATTAATATTTTATCGCTGCATTTTATTATAAAAAATCATAAAAATTATTTTACAAAATTAGTCTAATTTTATAGCTAATGACTGGACGGGAGGGTCAAAATTGGGTGTCAACACCAAATACCTTGTAGTATTCCAAGGTTACACTTATACTAAAAGCCCAGAAATACTATTATACTTCCCTTCAGTCACTAAACGAAACCCTAAGGAAAATCTTCACAGTTGGTTGAAGTATTAAGAAGAAGTTGCGTAGAACTTCTAAAGGGTTGTTTGGAGCGGGTTGGAGCGCCCAGAGTAGGAGCTAAACGTTGCTCAGGATCGACATTTTAACTTGGATAATTTTGGGCTTACCGAGGTAAATAATCCTATCCTTCTATTGTAATTGGAAATTACATACTGTAGTTGTATAGAAATGAATATAAGATTCATAGAAGAGATTTGAACTGTAATAGAAGGATATTACAGAAAAGACTTGAACTGAAATCACATCAGAAGAACATTTATGTAGAAGTTGATAGACTTATATAACCTTTATAGGTTGAATGTTCTGCGAGTAGCATGTACTACTTGAAAGGTGGACAAGGCTAGCCGGGTTATAGCCGTGGAGCGTTTTGCTAATAGTCGATAATCGTCGCGAGGTATGTGATTCTTCCTATCCTCTTGAGCATGATATTTTAAAAGAATATATATATAGTACGGTAGACGTACGTGTGCTAACTGAACGTAGTTTTACGGCAATGTCTTTTGACTTAAGCCTGAATAATAAGAATCTTGAAGTATTTCAAAAGAATTAAGAAACCTTTTTGAAAGAAGAGTAATGCTTGGTTTTAAAAGCTTAAGAGTTATACTAGCTTTATGGGAAGTTAGGTATAACGACTTAAGAAAGATAAAAAGAATGGTTTATTAATTTTAGAAGTTAAGAGACTTGATCTTAAAAGATAAGAGACTTGACTTAAATGAATTAATATGAATTTTGCGTGAAACCTCATTCGTGAGTAATGAGTACTTGGTTTTTAAAAGGAATAATGTTTTACTGATTTCGGAAATCAGAATAAGTATCGAACAAACCACTGCAGCGTTAATAAAGGGAAATGTTTTGACTAATTAAGTATTATTAAAACCAGTAGAAACCTCCATCTGCATAGAAGCTAAGATGAGACAAAATGATATTACATTTCCTAGATCATGGCTGCATTAATAATATTGTTATGAACAAGAATAACCTACTCACACATAAGGCATATGTTTCTCAAATGGTTTTAAAAGAGAATTATATTATTAAGTGATTAAGACTACGAACTACGAAACCTTTCGAAAATGAGAAACTTGAGCATTTGAAATTAGGCAAACTTGAACGTTTGGAAAATAATGTTGTTACTTGATTTTACAAAAGGAAGTGTTTTGGTTTACTTAAAAAGATAGTCACTCTATTTTAATACTACGGGTATTGTGTGACTTTTGTGAAAGAAACAGATCTTTTAAAGAGTTAATGTATGAAGTACTTTGGGGATAAAAACCCGAACTTGTTAACATAAAGTAGAAAGTACCTTGTGTGAATAACTTGATTGTGTTGGTTTGTGATAGCCTTGTAATACTTTCTTGTTGATTTGATAGTAAACATGTTAGGATGTTACGTGTGTTAGTATCTGGTGATGTTTGTGTAAAGGGGTTTCCCTTGTTGTGCTTATGTTGTTTAACGATAAGCTGTTATGTTATTATATCACATACCCCCTTGACTTGTTATACCGAGGGCTTTCCACCCTTGATGCGGGTCTATACGGCCTATGTGGTCTATTGTCACGACCCGACCCCGGGGCCGCGACTGGTACCCTACCGGGGTACCCTGTCAGGTAAACATCAGAGAATAGCAGCGGAACATACATAACATCTAACTTATAATAAGGTAAACATTACTGGCCAGCCGACAAGGCCGCCTTCCATAAAATAACTTAATCGAAAGTGAAACAGTACAACTTATCCTTACAGCCCAACCACAAACGTGACTACAGACCTCTAGGAATATGACGTGGCGGACAGGCCCCGCCATACCCCGAATATACAAAAGTAAATAACCTCGGGAATCATACCAAAGACAAAGCCTCGGAGGATGGAGCTTTCGGAAAATGAACGGTGATCCTAGAGTGCGGACCAGCAAGTTACGTATCTCGACTGCGGCATGACGCGGCCAGGAGGTCGATGCAGTACCAAGTATGTGAAACTGAAAATACTGTAATGAAAACATAAGTATGAAAACAAGCTGGGATCAGGGATGAAATCAAATTACCTTTTACTGTGCCTTACTAACAATAAGAACATCAATCATATACTACACGACATGAAGAATAGGAAGCTCAGAATCAAAATACAATGGAAGCGTACCCGTGGAATCCTTCATCACTGGCGGTACGTCCAAGTAACCTCATAACTGAACAATGGAAGCATACCCGTGGAATCCTTCATCACTGGCGGTATAACTGAACAATGGAAGCATACCCGTGGAATCCTTCATCACTGGCGGTACGTCCAAGTAACCTCATAACTGAACAATGGAAGCATACCCGTGGAATCCTTCATCACTGGCGGTATAATTGAACAATGGAAGCATACCCTTGGAATCCTTCATCACTGGCGGTACGTCCAAGTAAACTCATAACTGAACAATGGAAGCATACCGGAATCGCCTTCATCAAGTGTATAATCAACAATGGAAGCATACGTGGAATCGCCGTCATCAGCGATGCGTCCAAGTAAACTCATAACTGAACAATGGAAGCATACCCGTGGAATCCTTCATCACTGGCGGCACGTCCAAGTAAACTCATAACTGAACAATGGAAGCATACCCGTGGAATCCTTCATCACTGGCGGCACGTCCAAGTAAACTCATAACTTCTTTAGGCTTTCATTAACATACAAAATGAATCTCATTTTCATGACCTTATTCAAGAAAACCCAACTCTTTAACCTTTCATAAAGTTATTATAACCAACTCCCCATAAAGCCGTTATACTAACTTTATGCTTTAAAGCTTTAGACGTTCATACTCTTTCATAAGGCCGTTACAACTAACCTCCCATAAGGCCGCTATAACTCCTTATGTTTCAAAAGATTTCGTTCTTTTTATTAACCAAGAGACTTATACTTCAAATCAAACTCACACAATTTCCGTAATACTTCTTCATGTCACGAAATCCTTATCTACCTTATTTAAGTTAAACCATTACTTAGGAATAAGTGGGTTAACTCTCTAACCCAACCCACTTAGACATTTTCTTAAAACAAGTCAAGTACAACAAATAGATTTACTTCATTTAAAACACGTACGTCTACCGTACTATATAGTTCAAACTACTCATGCTCAAGAGATAAGAAAGCTCCACATACCTCTTTGGTCAATCCGCTTGCCAAGCTCAACTACCGCAAGTAATATTTCAACCTATAATAATCATGATACGTTTATTAACCTCTAATCTTAATGTAGAACAACCCAAGTTCAAAGTCACCGAATTCTATGGAAAATTGGGCAGCATTTCCTTTGTTTCTACTCACTTTGGCATCTTTCTCAAGGCCGAATTTACCATCAAAACACCACATTTAAGGCTCAATCAATCCAACCATACAAGGGGGATTACACACCCAAAATTCTGTCCCATAAGTTTACAATAATTCACTTAACAATTCTAAGGTAGTTTTTAGGCTACAACATGCTCATAATCTCTTCTTAACCCATTCTTCATATCCAAACCACATTTCAAGCATGCAATGACTCTAAGAGCATTATTTACTACCACAAGTTCTTTCATGCAACACTATAAACTAAATCTAAAGGAAGAATCATTACCTTAAAGTTTTAGCCAAAACTTATTCCAAATATTGCTAGCTTCCTTGCCAAGAACACCACCACAACAATGCCAACAAGCTAGCTACAAGCTTCCTTTTTGGTTCTAAACTATTCAGATTTTCTTTTCTAAGGCTAGAATTTCTCTTGGGATTTTAGAGAGAAGAAGGAGCTAAATTAGAGAGAGAGAGAGGTTTGAAAGATGACCAAGTCTTGAAGACTTGGTCAATATAAGGCATGCAAGAAAATCAGATGGGGGGGACACTTGTCACCCTCCATGGCCTTTTTAAAAGAGAATAATCAGATTTCCTAAGTTTTTCCCGCCTGGCCGCCTCGGCGGCTTCCGGCCCAAGCGCCGCCACTCCCGCGGACCCACAGAGCTTCCGGCGCCGCGGCCCCGCGTTCCGGCGCCGCGGCGCTGAAACTTCCGCGACCCTCGATTTAGGCACCGCGCCTGCATCCGCGCCGCGCCCTATCGCTTTGCTGAAACGCATTTACGCGATCACGCTGAACTTGTAACTCTCATAACTTTCTACTCCGACGTCCTATCGACGAACGGTTGGTTGCGTTGGAATCTAGACTCAACGAACTACGCCCCAGGCCTTTGAAACACTTAGGAACTCTCAATGTACCGGGTCATAACCCGCCTCAAAGTTTACTAACCCGTCCGAAATAATCCATCAACTTATATTTCGAAATTTTTTAAGTCTTACATGCTTTCGTACACTCTCATACGTAGGGTCAGAACTACAGGGTATAACATCTATGTGACTATGCGGAGCAGCTGTATGCTCCAGGATTGATCATTCCGGGTGTTTATCCCGATGCGGGGGATGCCCTATGCGGTCTGTGTGACTATGCGGTCTATGTGACTATGCGATCATGAGTCCGGAGAGGTACCGGTTAGCTACCCCGATGCGAGAATACCTCATGCGGTTGCATGTGTGACCTATGCGGGCTGCGGAAGTCCATGATTAGGCACGCATAAAGATACTATGGGCGATTGGCCTTGCCGATCATTCGCGCCTAGAAGACACATACGCTTTATCTACCTTGCTCTTGTTTATGTTGTGGCACTATGTGCAGTTGAACTGGTTGTATTTGCAAATGGTTTTAAATACTTTGATTTTACTTGATTTACGATTTCACATACTTGGTACTGTGTATCGACCTCGCTGGGAGGCTGCGTTACATGCCGCAGTAGAGGTACACCAGTGTTGATCTCGCCATGTGGTCACAGATTGGCGTTTGGGAAGCTCCGTTTCTCGGAGGCTTATCTCGTATAGTCCCCTGTCGTTGTAAGTACTTACATTCAGGGGTATGGCGGAGCCCTGTCCCGCCATTGTTGTTATATCATTCTTAGAGGTCTGTAGTACTGTTGTGGGCAGAGTTGTAAAAAGGGATGTAACTGTTCTAATTGTTATATATATATGCCGTAAGGCAACTTTTCGCAGAAAAACTGTTTTACACTTCACTTTATTCATGTCTTGTTTTATATTCCATTACACTGGATGTATGGCTACTGGGTGCCCGGTGCGACACGATCCACGCCCGGTTCGGTCGTGACAAAAGTGGTATCGAAGCGATTAATCCTCGGAAAGTGTCTACAGACCGTATCTAGTAGAGTCTTGATTATCGGTGTGTTGTGCACCACACCAATAATCAGGAGGCTATAGGATATTTAGGATTGGTTTCCATTCTTCTCACTCTGAGATCGTGCCTTAGAGCTGTGTTATAAGTTGGACCCCTCTAAAGTATTTCTTTCCCGTACCTGTTATGCCTCCGCGCAAGGCAACCCGGGCCCAGAAGGGCAAGGCAGCCGAGGGAGCTGCGAGTAGAGCACAGAGGGTTACTAGGGCACAGGCCCAAATCATCACCTGGGGTGGTGCTTCATTCGGGGAGTTCTGCTACGTCGCTAGCCCCAGCAGAGTTTAGCACGGCGGCGATAGCTCCATCGGCCATGACATTTACACCTTCGCCTCCACGACCCGATGGCGAAGTATAGATTGCAAAGAGACGACCATGTTACTAGCTAAGGATGTAGCTACCAGAGAGTATAGAGTGCACCGATATATCACGGGTCTTGATGACTATCTAAAGAAAGGTTGTGCAAAAGTAGCTCTTCAGTCAGGCATGGGTATTGCCCGCGTACAGGCTTATGCGCAGCACACAAAGGAACGTAGAGATCGACGGATTAACCAAGATCAGCAGAAGAGGCCGACGCGGTGGTCCTTTTGTAACTTTCGAGGCGAATCGCCTCAGCAGCAGACTGGATATGCGCCCCCGCCGGTGCAGAGTGGTCCTCCACAGGGTTCAGGACGTTCGGGGTATGCAGGAGTTGGTCAAAGCTCCAGGGTTTCTGGTGCACAGATACACGTAAGTCCAGCCAGCCGAATTCAGTTTTTCCCCAGTGTTCACGGTGTGACAGGCGTCATCCTGGGGAATGTCATCTTTTGTTGATGCTTGTGTTACCTGCGGCCGTCAGGGCCATGTGTCGAAAGAATGTCCTAGTAGGAGGGATGCAAGTAGGAGGACTCAGCCTACCAGATCAGTTGTGGATTCAGTAGTTCGGAGAAGAAGGGGTGTTAGCCAGAGGAGGCCACCCCCACCTCGGTGTGGCCATTGTGGTAAGTGTCATTGTGGGGAGTGTCGTACTTCTTCGACAGCTTGTTATGCTTGCGCCCAGCAGGGCAGGATTGGTTGGAACGACAGAGGGTAGTGAAGCAGTAGATACAGGTGTATCCTTAACCCTCTAGAGATTGTATGTGTGATGAGATAAGTATATCTTAAGTGTTACGTTCAGTTAACATTGTGTAAATTGGGATTATAAATCATGGTTAGTTAACCAGGTAAGATTGGGGGATAGAGGAAAGTGTGAGCCTTAGAGTGTTATACGTAGAGACCTTAGAGACGAGGCCATCTCGAGTAAAAGATGTATTTTTATGTTTGACCCTTATAGGAGTGCATAGTACACGTGAGATATGGTTGTGTGATAAATCCCTGAGTGATATGAAATGAAAGAGGGTAGTTGAGCTAAGAATACCACTAGGTTTTCGTGACTTGATTAGTGAGATTGTTCCGGATCGGGGAACAAGAGTTTTTGCGCGATAGCAGGTCGGGTTGAGGACCAATCGCGGGTCAACCCGCGGCCTGTTTGGTGGTGGGGTCAGATTGTGGTGGTCCCACCAGGTGGTGGGGTCATGAGGGTGTTAGGCCCAAGTTTAGTTAACCAGCGTACGAGTTCGTGGAAGCGTTCGACCAGTAGTCGGGCCGATGAGGTCAGCCCATCTTGTCTTTCAGTCAGGACCGTTTACTCGGCAGAGGGTTATGCGAGGTGTTATATCAGGAAGGTTGTAAGGTTGCACGAGGTGCCTACTTTCACCTTATGACAGGCAGTGGAGCCCAGGTTACGGCTATTTCTTTTTTCTGGAAGTTTTACCAGGCAGGGTTAGGAACTCAGGGAAGTCTCAGTATCGCATTTGCCCTCGGGCCAGTGTTTGGATTTCAGGGGTAGCTGTGAGGATTGTTGTCTCCTGTTGAGGGAGTGTTGTTATAGCTACCATATCAGTATTCGGATATCGCCTTATGACGCCTTGTAAGGGCGGAAGTGTAAGTTGCCGGTCGATTGGTTCGATGTTGGCAAGATTCAGATAGTTGGTTCATACTTGTTTCAGCAGGTTGAGGATAGGGTGAAGCTTATCCAGAAGAGGTTATTGGCGCCGAGTCGCCAGGTCGTGCGGATAATCGGTGGCACGACGCTTGAGTTCGTGGTGACGTGGTCTTCTTGAAGGTACCACCCGGTAAGGGTGTGACGAGTTTTGGAAAACAGAGGAAACTTAGCCCGAGTTACTTTGGGCCTTTTCAGGTCATGTGAAGAATAGGCCGGGTTGCCTATGGTTAGCATTGTCGTCCGACGTGGGAGGCAGTGCGTCCGGTCTTTCATGTTGCTATGTTCGGAAAAGTATCAAAAATCCATCCAGATTGTTCCCAGTAATGATGACCAAGTTGGAGGTAGTAACCCAGAGATTTGGAAACTGAAGCAGTAACAGAAATGTGGTAAGGTATGAGAAAGAGTTCGAGTGTACGAGAAGGGTACGATGAGTAAGGGAAGAAGTGAACATGTGTTAAGAGGATAGAAGTGATCGTTTCTTAAGGGAGTATCGTTTAGACTTTGGGTGGAAGCTTTTGTGATGTTAGAGGTGATTCCTCGTAGACTTGGATTAAGTATTGGAGCGTGTGTTATTTTTGTGGCCATGTGTGGCATTGGCAACTTGTTTAAGTTAAGAAGAACTTCATCGTTATCCGTCTTGAGAAGGAACATTCGGGACGAATGTTTCTAAGGAGGGGAGAATGTTATACCCCGTATTTCCAGAGTATGTACGTGAGGACGTACGTAGAAAAGTTTGAGCCTTAAAGTTAGGCAAGGACGAAATTTTGTTCACAACTACCGAAAAGAATCGTTTTTCGACGAAACGTTTTACAAAACTTCTGGGCGGAAAATACGGCTATGTCATTTATTATTTTTGATGATTTTTCCGAGAGATAAAATATTTTGGACCAACGGGAGGGTGGCATGTGTCCCCCTCAACGTGGCCCGCAAAGTGGCCATCCTTGGCACGTTTTTGTTGCCTTGGAGTTGGTAGGATATTTGTAGATATTTTTGTGTAGTTGATGAGCAAGTGGGACCCACAAACACTTGTCCAAATCTTGACCTTACACTTGCCTACCACTTGTCTTGATCTTGGCCATTGGTTGGCCTATAAATACCCCCCTTAGTTGAAGATCTTCTTCATCCACAAATTGTTCTAAGTCTTGAAATCTCCCTCCCCTCTTAGCTAGGTTCTCGTCCAAGCCCTTGGTGAGGCTTTGGCCGAACCCCCCCCCCCCCCTACCTTGAGTTGTCTCGTAAAATACTACCCCCCCTCTTGGTAGAAATACTCTCCAAGTATTGTTACTATTCCAAAATACCTTGGCCCAAATACCTTGTAGTATTCCAAGGTTACACTTATACTAAAAGCCCAGAAATACTATTATACTTCCCTTCAGTCACTAAACGAAACCCCAAGGAAAATCTTCACAGTTGGTTGAAGTATTAAGAAGAAGTTGCGTAGAACTTCTAAAGGGTTGTTTGGAGCGGGTTGGAGCGCCCAGAGTAGGAGCTAAACGTTGCTCAGGATCGACATTTTAACTTGGATAATTTTGGGCTTACCGAGGTAAATAATCCTATCCTTCTATTGTAATTGGAAATTACATACTGTAGTTGTATAGAAATGAATATAAGATTCATAGAAGAGATTTGAACTGTAATAGAAGGATATTACAGAAAAGACTTGAACTGAAATCACATCAGAAGAACATTTATGTAGAAGTTGATAGACTTATATAACCTTTATAGGTTGAATGTTCTGCGAGTAGCATGTACTACTTGAAAGGTGGACAAGGCTAGCCGGGTTATAGCCGTGGAGCGTTTTGCTAATAGTCGCTAATCGTCGCGAGGTATGTGATTCTTCCTATCCTCTTGAGCATGATATTTTAAAAGAATATATATATAGTACGGTAGGCGTCGTGTGCTAATCGAGCGTAGTTTTACGGCAATGTCTATTGACTTAAGACTGAATAATAAGAATCTTGAAGTATTTCAAAAGAATTAAGAAACCTTTTTGAAAGAAGAGTAATGCTTGGTTTTAAAAGCTTAAGAGTTATACTAGCTTTATGGGAAGTTAGGTATAACGACTTAAGAAAGATAAAAAGAATGGTTTATTAATTTTAGAAGTTAAGAGACTTGATCTTAAAAGATAAGAGACTTGACTTAAATGAATTAATATGAATTTTGCGTGAAACCTCATTCGTGAGTAATGAGTACTTGGTTTTTAAAAGGAATAATGTTTTACTGATTTCGGAAATCAGAATAAGTATCGAACAAACCACTGCAGCGTTAATAAAGGGAAATGTTTTGACTAATTAAGTATTATTAAAACCAGTAGAAACCTCCATCTGCATAGAAGCTAAGATGAGACAAAATGATATTACATTTCCTAGATCATGGCTGCATTAATAATATTGTTATGAACAAGAATAACCTACTCACACATAAGGCATATGTTTCTCAAATGGTTTTAAAAGAGAATTATATTATTAAGTGATTAAGACTACGAACTACGAAACCTTTCGAAAATGAGAAACTTGAGCATTTGAAATTAGGCAAACTTGAACGTTTGAAAAATAATGTTGTTACTTGATTTTACAAAAGGAAGTGTTTTGGTTTACTTAAAAAGATAGTCACTCTATTTTAATACTACGGGTATTGTGTGACTTTTGTGAAAGAAACAGATCTTTTAAAGAGTTAATGTATGAAGTACTTTGGGGATAAAAACCCGAACTTGTTAACATAAAGTAGAAAGTACCTTGTGTGAATAACTTGATTGTGTTGGTTTGTGATAGCCTTGTAATACTTTCTTGTTGATTTGATAGTAAACATGTTAGGATGCTACGTGTGTTAGTATCTGGTGATGTTTGTGTAAAGGGGTTTCCCTTGTTGTGCTTATGTTGTTTAACGATAAGCTGTTATGTTATTATATCACATACCCCCTTGACTTGTTATACCGAGGGCTTGCCACCCTTGATGCGGGTCTATACGGCCTATGTGGTCTATGTGACTATGCGGAGCAGCGGTATGCTCCAGGATTGATCATTCCGGGTGTTTATCCCGATGCGTGGGATACCCTATGCGGTCTATGCGACTATGCGGTCTATGTGACTATGCGGACTGCGAGTCCGCGAGAATACCGGTTAGCTACCGTCACGAGGAATACCTCGCGGTGCATGTGTGACCTATGCGGCCGCGGAAGTCGAGATTAGGCACGCATAATGATACTATGGGCGATTGGCCTTGCTTCGATCATTCGCGCCTAGAAGACCTCGCTACGCTTTATCTACCTTGCACTTGTTTATGTTGTGGCACTATGCGATTGAACCGGTTGTATTTGCAAATGGTTTTAAATACTTTGATTTTACTTGATGCTTCTGATTTCACATACTTGGTACTGTTGTATCGACCTCTTCGGGGCTGCGTTTAAATGCCGCGGTAGAAGTACACCGTGTTGATCCTCGCCATGTGGTCATTCGGCGTTTGGGAAGCTCCGTTTCTCGGAGGCTTATCTTGGGTATAGTCCTGTCGTTGTAAGTACTTACATTCGGGGTATGGCGGGCCACTGTCCGCCATTGTTATATCATTCTTAAGTGCAGTAATCTTGTTGTGGCGAGTTGTAAAAGGGATGTAACTGTTCTAGTTGTTATATATATATGCCGTAAGGCAACTTTTCGCAGAAAAACTGTTTTACACTTCACTTTATTCATGTCTTGTTTTATATTCCGCTGATTACTCTGATGTATGGCTACTTGGGTGCCCGGGGTAAGGCACCAGTCACGGGCCCGGGTTCGGGTCGTGACAGAGGCAACCCAATGTTTTTAATTACGTTATTTTAATTCTTATTTTAGTTGTTTTATTTTGTCTTGAACAGTCTCACGGTCTTGGGTTTTGTCTTATGTTTTGATGACAGGTGGACTAGGAACTGACCCTGAGTAGAAAAAGGATAAAAAACACTGGAATTCGGAAAATCGAGCACAGCGCCGTGGCGCCAAAATGCAGGGCCACAGCGCTGAAACTTCAGAGAGCCCAGATGCCGTGCAATTTCCAGAATTTTTCCTCCCAGACCTCCGTTATGACTGTTGTGTTGTGTCTGTAAGTTGTCCATTTATTTTTAGTTTTCTCACATTGGGGATAATGTGTCGATTAAATTTGGGGGGTGTCTTATTTTGTTTTATTGTTATGTTTTTGAGTCTTTTCTATTGTCTTTGTGTTGTTTTGTGTGTTTTTGAGTCATAATTTTTTTTATATGGATCATGCATGTTGTAGTTGCTAAAGATATTGAGTGGATAAAGTGGGATAATGTAATGGAATTAAAAGCGACAATCTATGTGCTTAAGTTAGATATGCCAAAAATTCATGACATCTAATTATTGAATATTTGTGCTTAGCCTATGCGTGTCAGTTATGGAAAAAAATGTTGAAAATGTCTAAAATTCTGTTTGCTTGTTATTTGAGGCGAAATAGTTAAGATATACAAGTTTAGGGAGATGCTTCAGACATTTCTTTGATAGCCCTTCTGACAATTCATTGCATATCCTGACATAAATTGTATCACTAGTCAGCCCATTTGAGCCTAAAATAAGATCTTACTTTGACACCCAATGATTCTCTTGCTGTGTCATAAGTGATAATTGAAAACTCTTGGAATGTAAAGTGTTGAAAAAGAATAAAAAGAGAGTGCAAAATCTGATGCACCCCAATGAAAAATATGCAACAATCTAAGTTTGGGGGTGCTTGTTATTTATAATATATCTCATTCTCTCTAAAAAAAAAAAAAGAGGAGAAAATAGGTACGAGACTAAAGAGAAAGTAAAAAAGAAGGAAAAATGAGTTGAATGAAAATGCTTATAGTACGTAATTGAGCCTAAATGCCTACTTTTATCTACCCCAACCTAAGCCTACATTACAACCCTTGAAAGTCCTGATGATCTTTAATATGTATGTCTATGATTAGTGGAGAATAGCAAGTAAACAGGTCTATAGCATTTTGGAAAAGATGGAATGAAATTGACATGCATAGGTTAAACGTTTGTATTTCCAATTGATCATGATCTAAGTGAATTTGCGAAATATTTAACTTGAAATTCTAGATTGCGAAATATTCACGCTATGTATGTTCTAACATATTATCCCAACTTTCATCCATAATTATGAAGAAGCATTGCTATAGCTACTTGATCCATTTCATTGAGTCTTTTATTTGAATTTGTTTTTAATTTTATTCTTTGTTTAGTGCTTTACTCGAGGGCGAGTAAAGTGTAAGTTTGGGGGTGTTTGTTAAGTGTATTTTGTATACACTTTTGAGTCCTTTTTAGTTAGTATTTTACTCATTTTGTTGTGTTTAGTATAGTGTTAGGTGTGTTTTTCTTTCATTTTGTGTCACAGCGATCATAAAGGAGGAAGTACATAATCGAGGATGAAATGAGTTTATTTGAGATGGAATTGCACACTAAAAAGGCCAAGAAATAAAGTCTAAGAAGTTCCGGGAAGTATAGAAGAAATCAGACGAAGTCCGGACGAAAAAATGACACAAAACTGAAAAACTGCCAAGTAACGCCGTCGGCGCCTGCCAGCAACGCAGCGGCGCTAATGACCCTGAAAATTCTGATTTGGCTGCAGGAATTTCGGCGATGTGGCCTTGCAGGCTGGATTTGACACGTTTTCAGGGTCCGAAATGACAAGTTTTCTCAAGTATAAAATCCTTCTCAATATTCCATACCATATACCATATTCAAAACACAACTTTGGAGAGGAGAAAAGGAGGCAAGATACAATTGGAGACATCTCATTGTTCAAGTTATTTTCTTTCCTTTACTTTATTTCAGTTTATGTTAGATTGTAATTTAGTTCTTGACATGACAATGTTTAGGAGCTAATTATTTTAGTAGGGTTTCCATCGAATCTTCTTGAAGCTTTTTCATATAGTTAATGCATTAGTTTTTGAGTTCTTCTTCAGCGTATTAAGATCTATTCAATATTGTTATGATTGCTTGATAATTAACTAGCTATTAATTGTTATCACTTATATGATTTCGAATCAAAAGTCTGAAAAGTGAGATTTGAATATGTTGTAATTGTCTAGACATATGTTAAAAATCGTGGACGAAAGTACCCCGATACTTGTGTAGTATTATAGGTTATTGTTATTAATCCTCTTGTGTGGTAAAACTTATCATAAAAATATAAAAGATTTATGCATAAGGTTGAGCTCTTGTATGTCCTAACCGGAATATAATGACAGATTAGTTAACATGTTATCTTAATAAGAAGAAGAATCATTAGCATTGCATTAACATGTGAAAAAGTGGATAGTTGAGGAGATTGGAACCCTATTTCCTTCATAACTGTTATAAACCCAAAGTCTTATAATCATTAGTTTATTTTCTGCAATTAGTTATAATTCTTAGTTATAATCCTCAAACTAAAGAACGTCAACCAAATAGATACCATAGAATAGATAACTGATACTTAATAAACCAGTCTTTTTGGACGATAAACTCGATTTTATAGATCTTTATTACTTGAACGATACGTACACTTGCGTAAGCATCTAGAAATATCGCAACATATGACCTGAACTATGAATGATGTTTTGTGCTAAGTTGAGTACCATATGAACTGATGACATGATTCCAGGTTCAGATGTTGCCCTTTGTGGACTGGTATGGGTCTCTTTGATAACCTAGGTTGATAACTGATATGATTGGTAAATAATACATGTGTTATATTGTGGCCCTGAGAGGCATCTTTGGGTTTGCTGAATATAGGTTGGTATGTATAGTTATAGAAGAGACTATGCCGAAATTTTTATAGCATAAGACCTATTATGAACATTCGAGGACGAATGTTTCTAAGGGGGGACGGATATTACACCTCGATATTTTAGGACAATAATTGAGAACGTAATTAAGAAAATAAGATTCGAGTATTGGAAATTAGTATACAAAAGAATTTAATCCCGGAGTAATCTTGAATACAACAAATGCGACGGGGAGAATTAATACTAGTGGTTGAATTTTTCCCAATGGAATTATGGACTAAGTATCGTGTAAAAGAAAACTATGACATCAAAATTTCTGGATTTTAAGTGAAGTGAGGTCTTATGGAATTTTCAGGATTTAATTAAGTGTGAGATTAATTTTAGTGAAGAGGATGAAAAGTGGGAATTAGTGGACAACAAGTGGCACCTTGTGCCCTCCAAGTGGCAAAAGTGCCAACATGCATAGGCTGATTTTCAGCTCATTTACCCACACTTCTCTCATTTCACTACCCCATTTCGAAAATCACCCCTTTCAACCTCCTCCATTCTCTCCTCCTCCAAAATAGATTTTTCTTGACCTCCATAGCTAAGTAAAGACTAAAATCAACTCCCCTTCCAAGATTAACTTCTTCTACTAAGTTCTAAGACATGGTAAACTCCAAACAATGTGTCACGATAATGCTGGGCAGATTTTAGCTCCAGAAACTTTAGCCTTGGAGATTAACGATTTTGGAAGAAAAACATGTAAGTGAGATGAATTTGAACTCGTAAAGGATGCATGCGTGTCATTGTAATTGGAAGAAGTGGCGAAAATGGTGCAAAATGGAGCAGTGGGTGCCGAATGCAACTAGGGACTGTTTTGGTTAAGTTGAGGTAAGATTTCTTCTTCTTATAGAGTAATTGAAAGTTAAATGATGTTATAGTTAAGAAATGAACTCGTATTAAGAAGAATTGGAAATAAGAGAATGCATGTGATTGGATTGGTGTTGTAGTTGAGCCGATTGGAGTGTCTTTACCGATTTGGGGTTGTTTCGTATACATTGGGTTTGATTGTTGTTGTTGTTATCATTGTCATTGGTTGCATGTTAAAATTGAAGAAAATCTTGATATTTAAAGTTATAGTTGTTTATATGAAAGTGTTGAAATATGAAATTTGATTTTAAGGAATTATGAGAAGAGTTATGGTATTGTGTATATGGGTCGTGACTTTCACGAAATTGTTGGACATGTTATGTTGTATTTAGGGGTTGTTCTTGTTGAGTTATAATGCTGGAATTATTAAGCTATGAACATGCATATACATTGTTGTAATTGTGGGTATATGTCCTAAAAGAATTAAAGTGTAGAAAAGTGGTATGTTGCAAACTATAAGACTTGTACTCTCGATGTTGTTGGAACATGGACTGTTTTTAAGGGTTGTTTTAATATGGATTAAGGGGCTGGATTAACATGAGAAATAGGTGTAGTAATCAACTTGGTTGTTGTGGTTGTTGTATTCTATGGATGTAAAGAGAAAAAATGTATAACAATGACGTATAACGGGTATATGGAACGGTTTTGGTTATATCCTTAAGTTGTGACTTGTTATCGATGTTGTTGACCTTGTGTGTGAATTGCGGATGTGTGTATAAGCAGGGGAAGTGCTGCCCAATTTCTTTTATAGAAAGAGAGTCATCATACGATATATAACGTATGCTAGTAATCATATCGTTGATGAACATGTTACTATTATTATAGGTTGAAGTGCTAATCGAGACGAATTTAGTTATTGAGTTGGTATAGACGACAAGAGGTATGTTAAACTATCCTTTTTTTTCTTTTTAGCATGATTTACATAAAATGAGCGTACGACGGACGTACGTAATTCCATTGAATCCTAATTCTTAGCGATACATGATATGATAGTTGCCTTGATTTTACAGTGATAGTTCATTCTATTTATTTCATTGAGAGTCAAATGATGATTTAATTTACATATAGTTCATCATTATAATCTATTCGTGCTTGATATGACTATATAATTTCACCGTGTCCCGGGCCGGATATGTTCATGCACAGTTTCATTGCATTGTTCACCAGTCCCTCACTAGAGGGCCGAATATGTATATATATGATTTTATGTGGAAAGACATCCACGGATATGATGATTTTATGTGGACAGGCATCCATGGATATATATGTGCACAGATGATGATTTCACCGAGTCCCAGAATGGGCCGGGTATGATATATGCGGACAGGCATCCACAGATATGATTATAATTTATATGGACATGTTTTGACTCTCATTTCATATGGCACAGTTGCATTGGTATCTTTGATAATTATACTTGTCTCCTATCTTTTGGCCAGTTATGATCTTCTTTACAGTACTTCATGTTTTATATACTCAGTACATTATTTCATACTGACCTCCCTTTCCTCGGGGGGCTGCGTTTCATGCCCGCAGGTACAGATACTCAGGTTGGTGGTCCTCCAGTCTTGGATTCTGCTCAGCTGTTTGG
This sequence comes from Przewalskia tangutica, assembly GCA_029844215.1. Classification (NCBI taxonomy): domain Eukaryota; kingdom Viridiplantae; phylum Streptophyta; class Magnoliopsida; order Solanales; family Solanaceae; genus Przewalskia; species Przewalskia tangutica. The sequence goes on along the minus strand of CM056723.1, from coordinate 44,247,343 downwards.
AGAGCTCCATTTTCCGGAGCCTAGTCATTTTGGTACAGATCTTTTGATATAGACTTATGCATATTTGTGCTAGTCAGGGGTACGGCGGGGCCCTGTCCGGTCATATTCATTATCACACTCTTATAGGTCTGTAGTCATATGTGGGTTGGACGTGTGTGGATTATAGACGTGTTTTGGGTCAGCCTTACTGTTGTAACTCGTTTTGGATATTCCTGTGTATAGTGGCAGCCTCGTCGGCTTGCCTATTTTGATATGATTTACAAATTTTCTATATTGTCCTTGGTATCAGTCTGATTATATGTAACAGGTTCGTATACGGGTGTCCAAGTAGGGCAACAGTCGAGGCTCATGGGTTCGGGTCGTGACAAATAATTAGATCTCGATTCTCCTCATGAGATTCTTTTATTGATCACCTTTTGTTCTTCTTTTTCGAGGATGTATACCCTTGAAACCCAATGGTTTACCACGCTTCAGGCGTATATGAGATTCATTAGCTATGACATTAGTAGATGGCCCTGTTGGAACATCAATTCGGATAGGCACATTCTCCGCAAGGATATGTGACTTAGTTATTCTTTTCAAATCATTAAATGGGTCTGTCATATGATTATCTATTTTTCTGTAAGTGGATGATCTTCCCGACCTCATGTTCACATATAGGGACACATGGATCAAAATGATATTGTGATGAAGCTTTTCTCGCAATTTATCTTTTAATTTTTTTCATCTCTCCCCTTAATTGTGAGAAATTTATTTCATCAAAGTGACAATCTGCAAATCGAGCAGTGAATAAATATCCGATTAATGGTTCAAGGTAGCTAATAATGAAGGTGATTCAAATTCAACATATATTCCTAACATTCTTTGGGGGCTCATCTTAGTGCATTGTGATAGTGCAACTGGCACATATACAACACAACCAAAGATTCAGAGATGAGCAATATTTAGTTTATGACCAAATACTAATTGTGACGGAGAGTATTTATTATAATGAGTCAGTTTGAGATGAATAAATAATGCTAGATGCAAAATAGTATGATCCCAGATAAGGTTGTTATCGGTCCGATCCGATCCGAGTATCGACATATCCGGACCGGACCGATAAACTTACCGGTCCGGACCGAGAACCAAACCGATAAGATTTCGGTCCTGAATCGAGATTCGAGACCGGACCAAAACCTTATCAGTCCGGTTCTCGATCCGGACCGGTAAGATTTTTCCGAATTGGGTTCCGAGGCCCGATTTTTTTTTAAAAAATAATTCAATATTGAAATTGACATTCTAGGACACATTACCACGAAATTTGAACGTTGAAATCTATTTTATATCGCGAGATATTTAGCTTTGAAAAGGAAAAAAACAATTGGGGGAAATGTGAAATTGATTGACAAGACGGACATTTTTTGAGAAACCGGCTGCTCCAACCGCCTATGGCTATTTGTCCGGCACCGTCTAGAAAAAATACGCAAAATTTAAAAAAATTTAGGTGAAACGGACGTCCGAGCGCAAAGTTATGACCATTTAAAGTTTCACTAATTTACAACTACTTTACTTTCTTTTCTCCCTACCTATATTTTATATGTGAATGCTCCAAATTAAAACATAAAGTCTACATCACATATATTTACAACATGTAAAATAGTCAAACATTAGGGAATATTGCAATTAAATATAATTAGAGCTTGCTGAGGGGTGGGGGCTGGCGGGGGTGTTATCGGGTATTTTACCGAATTACCGGATCAGATCCTTATCGGCCCGGGTAATTTTTTGGTACTCGTATCCGGACCGTTAACTTTTCGATCCGAGTATCGGTCCGGGTTTACCGGTCCGGTTCTCGAATAATTAGCGAGAGTATCCGGACCGCTAACAGCCCTAATCTCAGACGGTAGTGGACAACAATATTTTCATAAATAGTGGTCTCGCTATCAATTGCAAGCGCTTAACAAATGATTCAACATGACCATTTTGAATATAAACATGAGCTACAAGATTAACTTTTATCCCAAATGATACGCCAGGTTGCGAGAAGATAGGAGACACACATGAGATCATCTTGAAGATGTGTCTATTAGGACCATAAAATATCTAAATAACTCACAAGGTGGGTGAATAGGTCCACATATATCTCCATGTATATGCTCAGAAAGGCAAGAAATTCAATACCGACTTTGAATTTTTAATGAATCGTCTCATCATTATTGATCCAGGATGACCTATTCAGTCATGCCAAAGCACAAAGTACTTGAATTACTAAACTTCTAGTTTACGGTAGAGTGTGCTTCAATTGTACTAATTTATGCATAATACAATCTAGAAGATCGAGTTGGTAGTTTCTCCAAGATATATTTCTGGTCGTAGACATGCTTGGTAATACTAAGATATTCAACATTTATTCCATTTAATGTCTCAACATGATACCTATTTCGGCGGATATCTTTGAAACTCAATAAGTTTTTTGGGGATTTAGAAGAGAACATTGTGTACGCTATAACAAGTTTCGTCCCTTTAGGCAGAAATATAGTAGCTCTTCCGGAGCCTTCAATTAATTTGTAATTACTAGAAATTGTACTAACATTTGCCCTTTTTAAGCAAGTGAGAAAAATATTTCGCATCTTTGAATATGTAATGCATTGTTCCACTATCGATCACATAAATATCTTCATAATTTATCATTGATTCAAATAAAATTTTAAAAAAATCAATATATTAATCAAAATGAAAATATAGACAAAGTGAACATTATAGTAAATATCATTATCAAAACATGACTAACATACAATACTCATAACTGTACAAATCTGATCACTAAAATAAAATATGACTTATCTTTATATATTAACATGATTATACTAGCTAATACAAACAACATGAGTTAAACTTTTTTAAGTTTCTACAGATTCATCTTCAATTAAAAATTTATTTCTGGGAGTGCAAAGTAATCGGCTACATTCAAATGCATGAAGTCATCATTATCTTCGGAAGTAAAATTTGCTTCGACGTTCTTTTGTCTATTTGAGGAAGGCTTGATAAAGCTCAATCACGTGCTTTGGCGTACAATAGGTATGTGATCAGCGCCCCTTTTCTCCACATCAGTAGCATTTATTTTCTTAATATCTTTTTACACCGCTTCATTCTTTTCATCCTTCTTTTTACACTGCTGGTGGTGAAGGGTATTATTTAGTTCAGAACGATAATCATGATTAGAATTTATTCCTCGATCACGATCATGACAACGACTGGGATCACAACCTTTTCCAATCCTAGATTGGTGAAAGTTTGCTTCATTCACTTCAGGGAATGAGATAATACCAGTAGGTCAATTTTCATGATTTCTTATCAATAGCTCATTATGTTGTTCAGCCATTAGAAGATGTGAAATTAGGTCATAATATTTCTTGAACCTCATCTCTCAGTATTGTTGTTGCAGGAGCATACCCAAAGTACAAAAAGTGGAGAATAGTTTCCCCAGCATATCATGATCAGTGATATTTTGAGAAATAATTCTGAACATGGAGGAATTATACTCACATATAAATTTAAAATATTGTAGCCTCAAATGGATCCAATCAAAATGTGCTTGTGGAAGCACGACCATCTTCAGGTGGTCATATCTGTAACACCCTGAACTCCGGGCCCGTGACTGGTGCCCTACCTGGGCACCCTTCTACCTTAACAACTAAGTAAACTGCGGAAATTAAATAACACCCTTTTTTTTTTAAAACCAACATACGTGCAAGGGCAAAGCCGACGAGGCTGCCATAATATACATAACAAAAGACACTACACCGTACATGAGTCCAATCCCACATATGAATACAGACCTAAGAGTTTACAGAAACATGACGGGACAAGGCCCCGCCGTACCCATAACTGCATAAAAGCACATCTTGAAGGAACTAGACCAAAAGATAAACTCCCGAACAGAATGAGCTATCCAAAAACTCTGAGCAGGGTCCTACACCTGTCGATCACCAAACAGCGTACCTAAACTCAGCGCAGATGAACGCAGCCCGGGCGAGGTCAGACGAAGAATGTACAAGTATGTGAAACGATGAAATCAGTAGTAAAGTCATAACACTAAACAAAAACAGAGACATGTATGATAGCCAACCTACAAGACACAATACATAAGCGATTATATCAAGTCGTGACGCGTGCCTCAAAGTCACTATTCAAATATAACTATGGGTCTCACGCCATAATATCAATCATGCCCGTGGAATCCTTCCTCACCGCGATCCATGATATAATGTAACACCAATAAGCATATCCAAGGAGTATCCTCGTGGTCGCACGCCTAATCCCACATCGTATAAGCATGACCACGGGTATACAAACAACCGAATCAAACCCGCTCCCGGTCACATGCCGGAATCCCACATCGTATAAGCGTGTCCAAGAGTATCCTCGTGGTCGCGTGCCCCGATCCCACATCGTATAAGCATGACCATAGGGTATCCTCGCGTCGCATGCCCCAAGATCCCACATCGTATAAGCATGACCGTAGGGTAACACAAATAATGGAAGCATACCCGGAATCCCACCTCACCGCCGACGCCCAAGTAAACTTACAATGCGCAAACCACTCCAACCGAGAGTCGCGAACGTAATAAAACATAATACTTGCACTCAAAGGCTATCACCGACATATAGGCAATTCTCAATTAATCAAGCCAAAGTACTTATCAAGGCACACATAGAATAATTCTCAATTAACCAAGCCAAAGTACTTATCAAGGCACACATAGAATAATTCTCAATTAATCAAGCCAAAGTACTTATCAAGGCACACATAGAATAATTCTCAATTAACCGAGCCAAAGTACTTATCAAGGCACACATAGAATAATTCTCAATTAATCAAGCCAAAGTACTACGTACGTACATTCTTTTCAAAAGACTCCTTTTAATGTAAAACCCCAAGATACTAACACCCGTAGTATCAAGGTGTGTCTATTTTTCAAAGTAAGTTACTACACTTTTAGAAAACTCATTTCAAAGCTTGAAATCAAGTAACTTCAAATCTTCACAATCTAGGCAACTTATGCCCAATAATCAAAATAGACAACTTTCTTAACCTTCCATAAAGCCGTTATAACCAACTTCCCATAAAGCCGTTATAACCCTTTATGGTTTTAGACATATTCATTCCTTTTTATAACCAAGATACTTATACTTAAAACCAAGTATCACATACTTATAAATCAAGTTCTTAACTTTCCAAAATACTTCAAGTCTCTTAATATTTAGAAAACAAGTTTCTTCTACTTTTAAACCTCAAGTAACTCACACCTTTAAAACAAGTTACTTCTCTTAAATCATGTCATTTCTCCTCTTATAAAACAATTAAGTAAATCACTCCTTTGACTCCCCTAAAGTCATTAAAACGACCATTAGGTTTTGGAACTAAGGCACTAGCCAAAAGGTTTGGAAACCACTTCCCTTTCAAGACTCTATGTACTTTAAGTAAAATACTTTCACTTTTAAGAATCCAAACTTCACTAAGGAAATGGATCATACAACTTACAATTTGACATCAAAGTACAATCAAGGGAGTACATAGAACGAATTCTATTTTAGGCAAACCAAATATAACCAAGGAATGGATCATTGAAGGAGTAGGACATACTTTCTTTATCTTAAGGAATCATGCTAGAAGAGGAGATAGTTCACATACCTTTTCGGCTAAATCCACAAGCTAAGCCGAATACGCCGTACGTAGAATTGTAAACCTATAATGGTCACAACAAGACTATCAACTTCTAGTCTCTAACGTAGAATAATACTAAGTAAGCGGTCTCTAATTCTACGGAAAATCGGGTAGCACTTCCTTTGTTTCTACTCACTTTGCCACCTTTTTCAAGGTCAAATACAATAACCAACACGCCACATTTAAGGCTCCAAACAACAACCAAACAAAGGGGATTACACGCCTTACAATACGTGTAAAATTCCGCCCCGCAATTCATACGAAGTAGTTTAATACTCACTAGCCATTCTCGGCCAACAATAACCAACAACACTAAGTCTTTTCCAATCCTTTTCCAATTCCAAGTTCTAAGGTCTAACATGTTATATAGCCATAAACAACTTCAACAACTACAATTTCCTTCTTTATACAACATGCGACGACTTAAACTAATATTCAACTTGAATTGTAATCTTAAGGCTAAACATGCTAGTTTTCGGATTAGGGTTCCAATAGCCAATATACTAATCAAACTTCATACTAAACATCTCATGCTTGCTAATATCCACAACTACAATGATAAGTAATCTTAACTACCAAAACGACAAGATTATACCTTTATAAGCCCTTAAAAATTTCAAGATTCAAAGTCGCGCCTTAGCAAATTCTTAGCTCCTTTCCTTATGTTTCAATCCGCTTAAAGCACTCCTTATAAGCCTATGAAGAACCCATCTTCAAGTTCCAACTTCAAAGTTGAAGAACTCCTCAAGTTTCCGCCTTGCGACTAATACGAAAACGCCGTTTTTCCGAAATCTTTCTATTGAGATATCCTTACAAAACCCTTAGGGACATTGGGTTAAAGTCTTGTGAACAAAGGATCAAAACTACAAAATTTGTGTGGATACCATGGTGAACCCGAGAGCACTTAGTGAGGAACAAGAGTTGTCTAGTTTTTCTAAGTGTTGAAGAGCAATTCTTGCACTAGTAGCATGCTTATATAACACATTGGATGGCTTAGACTTAAACAAATGGGTGGCTAAGATGAAGATCACATGGATCAAGCCCAAGTGGCAAGTTGACTTGGTCAACTATATCAAGCTTGCAAGACTTATCTTCCAAGATGGTCAATGACCATTTTACCCTCACTAATTTCGACCAAGACCAAGTGTGGGGGGTGCCACGTGTCGCCCTCTCATTTGTCTATAAAATTCTGTAACCCTCGTGGGCCCCACAAAAATGTAAAATTCCTCGGGTGGGCCCCACGTGACCAAATCCGTAAAAATAAATTTCCATAATGTTAATAAATTCCATACTCTCCAAATAATGCATTTTGAGAATCCAATTCTCAACAACGAACATTTTTCTCTTCCGACGTTCGGAAGATTTTCTGTCGGAAAAACAATTATTCCTTTCGTACCAATTTCCAAGTCTTGATTCCTTACGTACATTCTCTTATACATGTCCTGGACTTACGGGGTGTAACATTCTTCCCCCCTTAGAAACATTCGTCCCCGAATGTTCTTAGTCGGTTGTCAAGTTATACACACTCCGGCACAATCTCTATATTATGCCTATCAATCAAAACTACACAAGACCAACGATGACACACATGGCCACCACAACATACGTAAACATAACAATGGACCTTCCGTCCGTGGTCCCTTCTCACAAAACTCGAAGGTTACAGTCTCCTCAAACACGGGATCCCTAGAGGTTCATTTATTTCCTTACTTGTCATACTTTCTCGTACTTTCAAACTTATCTAGTACACGTACAAAATCTCAAATATTGTTTCTATTCTCCAATCCTTGGAGTTACTATCCAAACTTGGCCATATTGTTACTTACTTTCCCGTTAAGGCTCTTCTCGACCCTTACGACCTGGTTCCGGTGGAACACATCCACGAACTCGTACAACGATCAACTAGGCCTGAGTCTTACACCCTCGTGACCCTATCACATAGCAGGACCATTACCAACTGCATCACCCCATTCCATACTATTGGTTGACCCGAAATGAGTCCATAACCTGACTCATCGTCACCCTTAACTTCTCATCCTTAGTTTGAAATAAAACTCTCTCTTAGCTCAAGGTACTTCTCACCCTATCCTCATATTCACTAGAGGTTCGTCACATAAGCCTAAGTATTTCTACTGTACATCCTTCCCTATCTGGCCTTACCTGTTACTGGTAATTACAACTTGTGAACTCTACACAACTATAGTCTCAGTTCACTTATCATTCTTGTCAACATTCTTAACTTTTCACTTTACTAATCAAAGTATACCTACCTCTGGGGTACTATCACTTACAACTCTTAGCAACAAAGGGAAAACATATATGCTAGGGCGAAATCTGAATTTATCAATGCACGTATGATTCATAAGAATCGAAATATACCTGTAACCCCGTGCGATGTCGCCTCCTGATCCTGTCTAGTAGTCACGTCATCTATGTGGTTCGAAAGACCGCCAGAACTATATACTCCACCCTGACCTCTACCACGGCTGGCTGACATCCAACACCGCTCGGGGACTTGACAAGCGGAGGAAAGAGAATCAACCATCGGCCTCATAGGCTGAGCCACCTTACCGGCGCTCTTTCTAATCGGACATTCCCATTTCTTGTGGCCCGGACGGCCACAATAATAACAACCATCTGTGTCATAACGGCATTTCCTCGAATGACGCTTACCACATATGATACACTGAGGAATAGGTGGCCTCGACCGAGAAAGTCCTTCGCTTCCTCCGAGAACCTCGACCACGGAGCTGGACTGCTCCTAAATACCTTGTGGGTCATATCTCCCACCCGTGAGCTGCGGGGTATGTACCGGGTAATTGGCCGACGAATATCTCACTTCGGCCGAGGCTCGCCCAAAACTCACCGATAACCAACCGGTCTAGCCTCTTACGCCGATCTCCGCTGGCCTCTACCCTCTGACACTGCATGCATCGCCGAAAAACCTCCTGCTGATGAAATCAGTAGCACCGCTATCTTGGTCAATAACATAACCGCTTCTCACGCTCCTATAGTCTTCTCCTAATCGAGAACCGAGGCTCGTGCTTGGTCTCAAAACTCGCGCAGAAGAACTCGCCGATCGCGAACAACATCCGATATACCACAGGCATAAGCCCTATCAACTCTCTCGAGTCGACTAGTAGCTTCGCTACTCCTTTGCCCTTCTCGGGAGGTTGTTGCCTCTCGAGGCATAATCAGAACACAAAATACGTCGAGAGGAATTATCTTACTAACACATTTCTATGGCACGATCTCGAGTGAGAAGAATAGAAACCAACTCCTAAATGTCCTGTAGCCTCACTTGCATGGGTGTGGCGCAACACACCGATAATCAAGACTCTACTAGACACGGTCAGAGACATTCCGAGGACCGATTGCCTGATACCACTCAGTAACACCCCGAACCCCGGCCGTGGCGGTGCCTACCCGGCACCCTTCTACCTTAACAACTAAGTAAATCAAGGAAATTAAATAACACTTTTTTTTTTAAAACCAACATACGCAAGGGCAAAGCCGACGAGGCCGCCATAATATACATAACAAAAGACACTACACCGCATACGAGTCCAATCCACATATGAATACTGCACTTAAGAGTTAACGAAACATGACGACAAGGCCCCGCAGACCCATAACCGCATAAAAGCATGCATCAAGGAACTATACCAAAAGATAAACTCCCGAACAGAAGGAGCTATCCAAAACTCGAAAGGTGGTCCTACACTGCCGATCACCAAACAACAGACCTAAACTCATGCGGATGAACGCAGCCCGGCCGAGGTCAAGACAAGAATGTACCAAGTATGTGAAACGATGAAATCGTAGTAACGCCATATGATCTAAACAAAACAGAGACATGTATGATAGCCAACCTACGATACAATACATAAGCGATTATATCAAGTCGTGACGCGTGCCTCAAAGTCACTATTCAAATATAAATATGGGTCTCACGCCCATAATATCAATCATGCCCGTGGAATCCTTCCTCACTGCCGGCAGTCCATGATATAATGTAACACCAATAAGCATATCCAAGGAGTATCCCTAGTGGTCGCATGCCCCAGAATCCCACATCGTATAAGTATGACCATGGGGTATACAAAAAAATCCGGGAATCAAACCCGCTCCTGGTCACATGCCCCGGAATCCCACATCGTATAAGCATGTCCAAGGAGTATCCCTCGTGGTCGCATGCCCCGGCATCCCACATCGTATAAGCATGACCATATGGTATCCTCGCGGTCGCGTGCCGGCATCCCACATCGTATAAGCATGGCCGTAGGGTAACACAAATAATGGAAGCATACCCGGAATCCCACTCACCGTCGATGCGTCGAGTAAACTTACGTCAGGCGACCCTCCAACCGGTAGTCGCGCAGCGTAATAAAACATAATACTTGCACTCAAAGGCTATCACCACATATAGGCAATTCTCAATTAATCAAGCCAAAGTACTTATCAAGGCACACATAGACTAATTCTCAATTAACCAAGCCAAAGTACTTATCAAGGCACACATAGAATAATTCTCAATTAATCAAGCCAAAGTACTTATCAAGGCACACATAGAATAATTCTCAATTAACCAAGCCAAAGTACTTATCAAGGCACACATAGAATAATTCTCAATTAATCAAGCCAAAGTACTACGTACGTACATTCTTTTCAAAAGACTCCTTTTAATGTAAAACCCCAAGATACTAACACCCGTAGTATCAAGGTGTGTCTATTTTTCAAAGTAAGTTACTACACTTTTAGAAAACTCATTTCAATGCTTGAAATCAAGTAACTTCAAATCTTCACAATCTAGGCAACTTATGCCCAATAATCAAAATAGACAACTTTCTTAACCTTCCATAAAGCCGTTATAACCAACTTCCCATAAAGCCGTTATAATCCTTTATGGTTTTAGACATATTCATTCCTTTTTATAACCAAGAGACTTATACTTAAAACCAAGTATCACATACTTATAAATCAAGTTCTTAACTTTCCAAAATACTTCAAGTCTCTTAATATTTAGAAAACAAGTTTCTTCTACTTTTAAACCTCAAGTAACTCACACCTTTAAAACAAGTTACTTCTCTTAAATCATGTCATTTCTCCTCTTTTAAAACAATTAAGTAAATCACTCCTTTGACTCCCCTAAAGTCATTAAAACGACCATTAGGTTTTGAAACTAAGGCACTAGCCAAAAGGTTTGGAAACCACTTCCCTTTCAAGACTCTATGTACTTTAAGTAAAATACTTTCACTTTTAAGAATCCAAACTTCACTAAGGAAATGGATCATACAACTTACAATTTGACATCAAAGTACAATCAAGGGAGTACATAGAACGAATTCTATTTTAGGCAAACCAAATATAACCAAGGAATGGATCATTGAAGGAGTAGGACATACTTTCTTTATCTTAAGGAATCATGCTAGAAGAGGAGATAGTTCACATACCTTTTCGGCTAAATCCACAAGCTAAGCCGAATACGCCGTACGTAGAATTGTCAACCTATAATGGTCACAACAAGACTATCAACTTCTAGTCTCTAACGTAGAATAATACTAAGTAAGCGGTCTCTAATTCTACGGAAAATCGGGCAGCACTTCCTTTGTTTCTACTCACTTTGCCACCTTTTTCAAGGTCAAATACAATAACCAACACGCCACATTTAAGGCTCCAAACAACAACCAAACAAAGGGGATTACTGATCGGTGTATTTTATATACACCTTTTGAGTCAGTCTAGTTAGTCTTTTGTCCCGTTTTGTACATACAAAGTGTCGTATTAGGATAGATTTTCTTTCTTTTGAGTCAAAGTGGCTAAAGTGGCCAAATGGCGGAAAAGGAGCGAAAAGAGGGAAAAAGATGAGTCTTGGGTGAAAGCGGAGAAAGTGGCAAACGAGGCCGAAATCAGACTGCGCGCGCCTCCTGCAATCGAAGCGGGGCGCGCGCTATTATTGAAGAAGCTGCGAAGATTGGCGCGCGCTCGAAGACGAAAGCAGGCGCGGCGCTAAACATCCGAGAAGCCACGGGAGTTGCGGCCGCGCCTACCGAACAGCCAGATATCGGGGCGGCGCCAAAACACCAGTATTGCAGAACTTTAGGCGCGCGGCTGCATCTGCGGCGCGACGCGGAAAAAATTAGGTCTTTTGACGGATTTTTGGGCCAGGCCTGCAAGGAAAAGAGGGGAGACGTTTTAAACCTATAAAAGGAGAACCCTAGGCAGTTTTCAAGGGTTCCCTTTCTTGCCAAACACAAGGTTTTCTTGCCTAGGAGATTGGAGACCTAAACATTAGTAATTTTCTTTTCTTTCTTTACTTTAATTCAGTTTTTGTATGATGAACATGGAATTAGTTCTTGTCATATTTATGGCTAGGAACTAATTCTCTTATAAACTTTCTATGTTGAATTTCTTGAACCTTATGTTATAAATTAATGCTTATGGTAATTATTCTTATTGAGAGATCTATCCAATAATTGAGTTGAATTCTTGGTAGCTAATTGACAACTAGTTATCACTATATGATTTCTAATCGATTACGAAAAGGAGGATTGTGAATATCTTTGTAAGTTGGGTAGACGGTCTTGAATTGGGGATGAAAATACCTCAATTAGATTTGTAGCGTTGATGAGAGGCTTAACAACCCTAATTTTGCGCATTGTGCGTGACGGTCAACTAGGTTTTTGTGCTTAATCCTCCTATAGAGTTACCCTTATCAGCGAAAGTTAGGTAAGGAACAATACTGGGGTTGAGTGTTTATATAACCCTAACGGGAGTATAAAACGATTTCGTAAACCTGCTTTCTCCAAAAGAAGAACACCATAAGTAAAGCATTAACAAGTAACATAAGCGGATAGTAAGGATACATAGAAGTCCTATTCTCATCACATCTGAATTAAATCTTTATACTTTAAAATAGATTTTATAATTCTTAGTCATAAACAACCAATCACTTATTAATTCGCCAAATAGATACTAGAAAATAGATAACTGGTACTTGAACCCTAATCCTAGAGGACGATATTCGGTCTTATCCAAGACTATACTACTTGATACGATAACGTGCACTTGCGTTTAAAAGTGTGTGCATATTTCGCGCATCAAGTTTTTGGCGCCGTTGCCGGGGATTAGGCATTAGTTCAATATCAAATTTATCTATTTTTAATTTCTAATTTGGTTTTATGTATAGTTTTTTTTTTTTTATTTATTTTATGTATTTATTGTGTGAAAACAAGGGTGCCGTGATTCTTTGTTGGTTTTGATGCATCTCAGGGATCCTGAAGATATGGATTACTACCATTCCATATGATGAGAGCCAACCATAGAGGAACAGAGGAGGAATTACGAGAAACCCTACTTAGTCTCACGGCGCCAAACTCGGTTCATGGACGAAATGAGGTTGGGTATAAAGAAGTTGGAAAGCGAATAAGCGAACTCGCGATCATATTCAACGTAACAAAGAAATTGAGGAGTCGAACCAAATCCAACTATTGAGGAATCTGGCAAGACAGTTGGTGTAGAAGGAGAAGAGTGCGAGATCCAATTATTCACCTTGGATTCCTTGGAAAATCTCTTTCTTGTACTATTGCGGAAGAAACACCACCTGTCAAAATTGACTCCCAAACAGAAGTCAATACCATCAAGGGCACCCCCAGAGTTGAAAGATGTAGGAATCTCGATCCCTACATTAGAAGAACCTAAAAACAAGCATGTCTTGTATACTTGGGGATAATCGTATATTTGAGGCCCTTGTTTGAAGCAATTGTTATAGTTGAAGTGAGACATGCAATAACTCTGCGGATTGCAAGCGGTTCGCGAAGTATCCAATGGGCACTCGAAAGGTTAATTGCGTCAGGCTAAAAGACGTAAAAAAGCGCTTGTTGGGAGGCAACCCAACGTTTTCAATTATGTTATTTTAATTTGATCTTTAGTTTATTTTATTTTGTCTAGAACAATCTCACGGTCGTGGGGTCTTGTGTTTGAGCCGTGATTGATAGGTCTGAGGAATGGCGGCGAAAAAGCGAAAGAAAGTCGATTTCGAGAAAAGCGGGTAGCGCGCCAGGAGAAGCAGCGGCGCCAAAAGATCTGAGCAGCTCGGAAGTTTAAGAGCCGCGGCTCAGAGCGAGCAGCGGCGGTGGAATTCGAGAAGTTGGCGAGTTTAGCCGCCGGCCAGAGCAGGCGCGCGAGAAAATCGAAGGCGCGATGATTAGCGCGCGGCTAAAAGCGAACAGCGGCGCAAGCGGAAAATCGAACTTAAAACGCCCAAATCAGATCTTTCCCAATTCCAACTTCAAAAAAAAACTAACCTTCCCTCTCCAAAACCCACGAAATTTCAGAAACTCCCCCACAAATCCTCCACAAATCCAACCCAACCACAACCTAAACTCTTAAATTCCCAAAACCCCCCAACTATCTCAAACAACAAAGCTCCATTCCATAGCTTCAATCCACCAATTGAAACAAGAACAAGCTTGAATCTTCTCATCAAAAGGTAATCCCTATCCTTGTTCTTGAATCCTTTTACTAAAAGTCATAGGAGGTAGTAGTTTGGAGAAGTATTGTAGTTGGAGTAGTTCGGAGGCTGAAAAGTGATTGTGAAGTTGGAGAAAGGAGTAGAAAAGAAGGTTGTGGGTATTGAGTAGAAAGATTGAAGTTTGGGGGTGTTGTTTTTCGCTGCTAGTTGTTGAGTGTGTAGGAGACGTTGTGCCACTAAGTTAAAAGCTCCAGAAACTGTTTTAACCATGGCCACCAGGAAGAGAAGAGGCTCCACATCCACCCCAACACCCCAATACGATGAAAATAGGTTCGTGAGTTACCAGGCCTACCAAAGATACAAAAGACTTGATCTTAGACCCGTAATTTGAAGGGAATGGATTACCAAAGGGATCCTATGGGGATGAAGAGCGTTTATGAGCCCATCAGGCGATGATTGAGCTAAGGGGTGGAAGAGATTTGTCAATCCGAGAAGATAACACGATGAATACAACAATAGTGCGGGAATTTTATGCAAACTTTCCGAGAAGGCAGAAAGGGTGCTTTGTAAGGGAAATTATATGCTGTATCGAAGCAATAAATACAACGCTAAAAGCGATTGATGTTGAAGAAAGTAGCGATTGGAACCATTTTAGAACATGGTCTAGGAAGCGACAACATTGATGGAATAATATGCGAATACGATGAGCTACCACAGAAATTTGCTTTTGAGATCGGAAGGAATGGATCTGAAAGCGGCGGTGCGATTCAACAAAGCGACCAAGGCTTGTGTATTTACGTCGATGCCGCGTGATTCCATCTACGCACTTCACCAGAGTGCCGAAAGACGAGATTAAGTTGATTTATGGAATTATGAGGCCGATAATTGATGTGGGAAAAGAGATAGTGCGAGCATCGAAGAAATCAGCGAGTTGGTGACAACAGTGGATTGGGACACGGTTCACTTATTACGATCTATGCCACATGAGTGCGATCCAACTACCACAGATACTCATGAAAGAAACCAATGCCGGTGTCCATGGGATAGTGCACTCTTTTCAGACCACTAGCCCCAAAGCAGACGAAGAGTACAACCGCAAAGCGGCCAACAATGGCAGCGAGGCAACCATGGATGAAGATGAGCACGAAATAGGGGCTCAATATGAGGCGAGACCTAGCCACGGCCAACCACAAGCGAGAACCTTGAGCCTGATAGGGCAATTGTACCAACACCGAAGGAGATGATGCAGACGCTTGCAAACGATAGTACAAGGGCGGCGAAACAAGTCAACAAATCGACGAGCTGAGTGCCTTGTTAAACCAATGGTCGATGCATTATCCACCGCCACCACCACCATTTTAGCCAAAGTTTGTAAGTTTAGTTTTATTTTACTGTCTTTGAGTCTAAACACATTGGGGCAATGTGTGATTTAAGTTTGGGGTGTGTTTTTGTGTTTTAGTTTTTATTTGTGTGTCATGTTATGTTTTATTTAAATTTTTTTATTTGTTTTATGTTTATTTTGAGTCACCAAAATTTTTTCTTTCTTAGTCATAATTGTCTGTCACAAAGATCATGTATCTTTGTAGTTGCTAGAAACACCTAGTGAAGTAATGTGGAATAATGTAAAGGAATTGAAGCAACTAATCTAAACAATTATGTTAGATATGACTATATCTCACAAAATCTGTCTATTTGGAGTTTCTTTCTTGAGTTATGAATGCTAAATGATAAATGCTTATTTGTTATGAGTGCTTGCTATTTGAGGCGAAATAGTTAGGATATCGTGTTAGGGAGATGACTCGGGCATTTCTTTGATAACCAATTCTTACCATTCTTTTCTATCCGCACTTTAAAAATATCCCTAGTCACCCATTGAGCCTAAATTTGAAACTTCTTTGACACCCCATATTCCACAAAATTGTGCCATAAGTGAAAATATGAAATAGTGGAGTACATTGTGTTAAAAGAAGAAACAAAAAGAGTGAACAAGTTTGATGCACCCTAATGGAAAAGTAATAAGAAAGAGGCAAAAGCCTAAGTTTGGGGGTGCCTATTTGTATAATACACTTCACTCTCCCAAAACAAAATAGGGGAAGGATAGAATTGAAGTGAAGGAAAGAATCAAAAGAAAAAGGGAAAAATTGAAAAGCCAAAGAGCTTATGGTACAGAAAAATGAGCCTAAATGCCTATCTTTACCAACCCCTACCTAAGCCTACATTACTGACCCCCAAAGTCACGAAGATCTCTTCTATGTATATCCAGAATTAGTGGAGGATAGCAAGTAAGCATGCCATAGGAATTTTTGAATTTAATATGCATACTTGAGTACACTGACTTCCATTTAAGCATGATAAGTATGAGTTTGCGAAATATCTAGCTCAATGTGTTGAAATTCCATGCTATATGTTCCTGCATATTATTCTGCTAACCTTCATGTTTTTCTAGTTAACATTCATGCAGCAAAAGTGATCAATGGCAGGGAGTCTGTTTATTTTCTTTGTTGATTTTCTTATTTATTGAGTCTGTCATTTTATTGTATTTCTTTCTATCTTTGCTCGAGGGCGAGCAAAGGTTAAGTTTGGGGGTATTTGATCGGTGTATTTTATATACACCTTTTGAGTCAGTCTAGTTAGTCTTTTGTCCCGTTTTGTACATACAAAGTGTCGTATTAGGATAGATTTTCTTTCTTTTGAGTCAAAGTGGCTAAAGTGGCCAAATGGCGGAAAAGGAGCGAAAAGAGGGAAAAAGAGAGTCTTAGAGTGAAAGCGGAGAAAGTGGCAAACGAGTGAAATCCAGACTGCGCGTGGCCTCCTGCAATCGAAGCGAGTCGCGCGCTATTATTCGAAGAAGGCTGCGAAGATTGTGTATGGCTCGAAGACTGGAACAGGGCGCGGCGCTAAACATCAGAAGCCACAAGAGTTGCGGCCTTGCGCGCTCGAACAGCGAATATCGGGCGGCGCCAAAACACCCGGTATTGCAGAACTTTGGCGCGCGGCCATCCATGCCGCAGCGCCGACGCGGAAAAATTAGGTCTTTTGACGGATTTTTGGGCGAACTGCAAGGAAAAGAGGGGAGACGTTTTAAACCTATAAAAGGAGAACCCTAGGCAGTTTTCAAGGGTTCCCTTTCTTGCCAAACACAAGGTTTTCTTGCCTAGGAGATTGGAGACCTAAACATTAGTAATTTTCTTTTCTTTCTTTACTTTAATTCAGTTTTTGTATGATGAACATGGAATTAGTTCTTGTCATATTTATGGCTAGGAACTAATTCTCTTATAGGGCTTTCTATGTTGAATTTCTTGAACCTTATGTTATAAATTAATGCATGCTTATGGTAATTATTCTTATTGAGAGATCTATCCAATAATTGAGTTGAATTCTTGGTAGCTAATTGACAACTAGTTATCACTATATGATTTCTAATCAGATTCTGAAAAGGAGGGATTGTGAATATCTTTGTAAGTTGGGTGACGGTCTTGAATTGGGGATGAAAATACCTCAATTAGATTTGTAAGCGTTGATGAGAGGCTTAACAACCCTAATTTTGCGTTGTGCGTGACGGCCAACTAGGTTTTTGTGCTTAATCCTCCTATAGAGTTACCCTTATCGTGAAAGTTAGGTAAGGAACAATCTGGGGTTGAGTGTTTATATAACCCTAACGGAGTATAAAACGATTTCAGAAACTCGCTTTCTCCAAGAAGAACACCATAAGTAATGCATTAACAAGTAACATAAGCGGATAGTAAGGATACATAGAAGCCCTATTCTCATCACATCTGAATTAAATCTTTATACTTTAAAATAGATTTTATAATTCTTAGTCATAAACAACCAATCACTTATTAATTCGCCAAATAGATACTAGAAAATAGATAACTGGTACTTGAACCCTAATCCTAGAGGACGATATTCGGTCTTATCCAAGACTATACTACTTGATACGATAACGTGCACTTGCGTTTAAAAGTGTGTGCATATTTCGCGCATCAATTACACGCCTTACAATACGTGTAAAATTCCGCCCCACAATTCATACGAAGTAGTTTAATACTCACTAGCCATTCTCGGCCAACAATAACCAACAACACTAAGTCTTTTCCAATCCTTTTCCAATTCCAAGTTCTAAGGTCTAACATGTTATATAGCCATAAACAACTTCAACAACTACAATTTCCTTCTTTATACAACATGCGACGACTTAAACTAATATTCAACTTGAATTGTAATCTTAAGGCTAAACATGCTAGTTTTCGGATTAGGGTTCCAATAGCCAATATACTAATCAAACTTCATACTAAACATCTCATGCTTCCTAATATCCACAACTACAATGATAAGTAATCTTAACTACCAAAACGACAAGATTATACCTTTATAAGCCCTTAAAAATTCCAAGATTCAAAGTCGCGCCTTAGCAAATTCTTAGCTCCTTTCCTTATGTTCCAATCCGCTTCAAGCACTCCTTATAAGCCTATGAAGAACCCATCTTCAAGTTCCAACTTCAAAGTTGAAGAACTCCTCAAGTTTCCGCCTTGCGACTAATACGAAAACGACGTTTTTCCGAAATCTTTCTATTGAGATATCCTTACAAAACCCTTAGGGACATTGGGTTAAAGTCTTGTGAACAAAGGATCAAAACTACAAAATTTGTGTGGATACCATGGTGAACCCGAGAGCACTTAGTGAGGAACAAGAGTTGTCTAGTTTTTCTAAGTGTTGAAGAGCAAGTCTTGCACTAGTAGCATGCTTATATAACACATTGGATGGCTTAGACTTAAACAAATGGGTGGCTAAGATGAAGATCACATGGATCAAGCCCAAGTGGCAAGTTGACTTGGTCAATTATATCAAGCTTGCAAGACTTATCTTCCAAGATGGTCAATGACCATTTTACCCTCACTAATTTCGACCAAGACCAAGTGTGGGGGTGCCACGTGTCGCCCTCTCATTCGTCCATAAAATTCTGTAACCCTCTTGGGCCCCACAAAAATGTAAAATTCCTCGGGTGGGCCCCACGTGACCAAATCCGTAAAAATAAATTTCCATAATGTTAATAAGTTCCATACTCTCCAAATAATGCATTTTGAGAATCCAATTCTCAACAACGAACATTTTTCTCTTCCGACGTTCGGAAGATTTTCTGTCGGAAAAACAATTCTTCCTTTCGTACCAATTTCCAAGTCTTGATTCCTTACGTACATTCTCTTATACATGTCCTGGACTTACGGGGTGTAACAATATCTATCTTTTAAATTATTCCACAATATAATAGGATCTTTAACAGTGAGATATTCCAATTTCAGGCCCTCATCAAGGTGATGACGAAGGAATATCATTGCCTTGACACTATCTTGATTTGATGCTTGATTTTTGTCTTTGATAGTGTCTGTGAGACCCATCACATCAAGATGAATTTTCGCATCAAGCACACAAGAAAAATAGCTTTTGCCCGATATGTCCAGGTCAACAAATTCACGTTTAGAAATATTTGTCATTAATGAAGAAAAAAAAAGTCAATACCTTCGAAGCTTTCAAAATATTTACTCCAGATGACAAAGTGTCGTGCTGATAACGTGTTATAAAATAAAGACTATAAAGTAAATACACCAGAGATAAATATAGGGAGAGATGATATATTATTCAACTTCAAACTGATATACAAATGAACTGAATTGACTTCCTATTTATATAGAAAAAGAAGCGGTAAATGCTCTTGAGAAAAGCCGCAAGGCTTTTCGAGAAGTTCTTTGACAAAAGCTACGTTGAAACTTGCAACCTATCTGCTTGAGCTAATTGCAAGTTGTTTGATTGCAAGCCTGAAGAAGCTACTGCAAGGCAAGTCTGAAGAAGTTGTTGGCAAGATGTCTGCTTGAGCTACTTGTAAGCTACCTTCTTGGTTGTAAGCGTATACATATGATTGTGTATTTGAATGGACATCCATAATACAGTGTATCCAGATGACTGTGTATTTGAATGAATATCCATAATATAATGTATTTTTAACACTTTTCTATTTTTAGTTTTTCTATAATTAGCACCAAACAAACGATCCTTTTGAATAATATAACAAGTAAAATACTCATAATAGATTTACTAAGAATTTATGGGACCATTTGGGTTAAAAACTCACGAACTGCCTATAGAGCCACGAGGTCTTGATCAACTCTTACTCTCTTAGTGCTACTTTTTTTACTCAACCTGGTTCCATGATCAATAGGTTTTGGTTAGCTCAATAATTCTTTTTTTATTTTGTTGGTATTCATTATCCGTTTTGAGCATGCTTCACAAAACTAGAATTTATTAAAAAGTAAAGGTCTTTATAACAAATTTTTTATTCCAGGATTTAAATTCAAAATTTCAGAGATATTCTTTTCATCTCACTGTAATTCTTGATAGCCTCGACAATTCATTTCATGAGCCAATGCTTTTATTGAAGCTATATTTTTACTTAATATATTGAACTATCACATATAATAATTCATGTATTTTTACACCAGACTCGTTCAAGAAAAAAAACTTTCTAGCTATTTTCTTAGAGGAAATCTATTTCCTATAAAAACCCAATACAATAACAACTTGCCTCAATTCTAAATATCTTTGATTATATGAATTATCTATATCTATTTCGATTAACTTTGACATGTTTTGTTCTGCCACTCAATAACTTAGTTTTTGACAAATTATCAATTTTATTAAAATAAGATTTTGTAAATTTGACACGTATCCCTATTAATAGCAACTGAAATAAGCAGATAATTAACTCATATTATTTTATCTTATTAGAGTCTACATACTTTTAATTATAGCTCTACCTCTTAATTCTGATGTTTTATGATAAACATTTCTCTTTTAATCCAAAGCAGTCAAAGTAAGTTGGGAGTCTACTACTAAAGTTAAAAAAATACGAGGACTTATTTGCAATTTGTCCAGAAGAAGTCAATCTACTTGAGAACATAGGGCCAGATTCAGCAAAAAGTAAGTACAACACAACATATAACACGAAGGCCGAAGCCCAATCGTCCCTCCAACTTCTAATGTCCGAACAGAGACAATATTAGCAGTAATAATTAACCTTTTCTTTTATTCTTTTGCACCCTTTTCTTCTTGCTTTGTCATTGCTATTCCTTTTCCCAAGTAATGTGAAAAACCCCATCCCACTAATCCCCCCCCCCCCCCCCCACAAAAAAAACCCAACACACCATTTGGTTTTGCTTAAAAAAAATTATCTTTTTCCTATTAGCAACTAATCCCATATCTGCAGCTCAAAACCCTTAAAAACATTTTCTACTAAAGTAACTAGCTTTATCCTTGTACACTTCTTTAGAGATGGTTGTAAAAGATTAGGCATCGGTTTTTGATGATCTTGTTACCATAAAGAGCCTTCTTCCCAATTCTTGACGGAAAAGACTGGGTTTGAAGCTATAAAAAAGGTTGATTCTATTAGTGTAAAAATGATTCAGTTGTTGTTTATGGTTCTTTGTTTAGAGGGAATGGTGGCATTTCTTCTAATGGTGAAGATTGGGCCACTGAGGGAACTGGTGATGAAGTGTTTGGATCAAGTGAAAATGAGAAAGGGTACTGTTTTAACCATAGCTGGTACTATATCAGCTATCTTATTTTCCAACTTTATTAGTATAATCAAGATTCAGAACAAGGGGGCTAAGATTGGTACAATGACACCAATGGATCAGGTTTTGTGGAGAACCAACTTGCTTGAGGCTACTCTCATGGGTATGATCCTTAGACCCTTTTTTGTTTATAATGAAATAATAAGTGAATTCCATTCCCAAGTTATTGGTTTCTGATATTAGAACTACTGTTCTTGTGATATTTAACCGATATTGTGGCGTTGCTAATGAAAACTAGATTCTTGGTTCAGTTGTTTTTCTTAATGATAGGATACACATCCGTTGGATATGTTTGGTCAGATTAATCAGTAGATTTATCGAATCTTTATGATTCATAATTTATGTATTCATCTTTAGCATTTCTCATGGATGACAGTGATGGAAGGAAGCTTGTTTTCAAGCATTTTTTTATGAGTTAGTTGAAATTTGTAGGAACTGAACTTAATTGAATTGTTAGTTGTACTAAAAGAAAACAACTGGTTTGAAAGGAGATGCTTTTAGAATTGAGCTAATACCAATATGAGCAAATCATCGTTGAGACGAGATAAGAAATTATCACGTGTTCTTCTCTATTCCTCTTGGGTATCGTCATTAAATCCTGTAATGCTTGCTAGGTTTGAGCTTAGTTTATTGAAAAGCAAAATATTTGAATTTTCTTGGTTGGGTTTGGGGGGAGGGAATTGTTGTCTCCTAGGTGTCAAAGGAAGTTTTATGCAATTGAAACCGTTCTTGCGGCGCATCAGTACTTCCTAATTCTTGATCTTAATTTAGGGAGAGCAGTGAACCTATCAAAGCAGCTGTTTTATTGCCAGCCACTGGATGAGCTTAACTGTTTTTAGTCTCAACAATATTCAAGTGTAAGAAAGTAGCTCTCTGAAATATCTTGGAATTTGAAGAGAAATTTGTCTAGAACTCATTTTACCTGAACTTAATAGAGTCATATCTCAACCATTGTTGTTGATATTCTATTGATGGCACTCCCACTGTTTCAAACTATTCATGTTATATAGTAGAAGACATGTTGTAAGTCACTCTCTTGTTCGGGTCGTTCCCTGATTCTCTGACGAAACTGTTTGGTAAATTCCATTTGATATGACATGGCTTTAATATGTCTCAAGATTTCAGCTAATTGCATGAGTGAAGGATATGCCATTACTTACAAGAATTAAATAGTAGTAGTATGTAGATCTGCTTCTGCGATATTATGTTTTAAGCTTGAGAAAGCAGGAGTTGGAAGCTGTCAAAATGGATTTATAATTTCTAGTATTGAACCACTGAAAATAACCATTATATATGCCAAATTGTTCAGGGGGCTAAAAATAAGCATGCTACTGGAATTTTCATTTTCACTGTTTTCCTGTTCATTACTTATTTCCTTGCTAATTTATGTGCACTTGAATGACATTTATTATACAGGGTTTTTGCTGTTTCTTGGATTCTTAATTGATCGTATGCACCACTACCTTCGGAAGCTGATTGTATTGCGGAGCAGCTCGGGATCTTCAAAGAAAGAATTTGAAAGGCTTGAGAAAGAAAAGCTGCAGCTTAAGGAGAAAGCAGATAAAGCTGCTGAGGAAATAAAATTATCACAGAAAGAAATCTCTAGTTTAACAGAGACATTGAAGAAGGTTAAGTTGGAGTCAGAGGAGAAAGACAAACGTGTTAAAACTGCGGAAGCTCATGTTGCTGCTCTCCAGAAACAAGCAGCAGATCTACTTTTAGAATATGACCATCTATTAGAAGACAATCAAAATCTTCAGAATCAAGCTCATGGTTATCGCAGTTGAGAAAAAATACAGACAACTCATTGGTTCAAATTATCAACTTTTTGATAACTGGCTGTGTTGACTGAACACTTTGTGCCTATATGTCTTGACCTTCTTTTAGCAGAAGGGATTTTGGGAATTGTTGTTAAATCGTTGAGAATCTTGTAGTATTGTTTTTCAGATATAGACATTATTAAAATTCACTACTTTGTGTCAGTCCAGACTATTAAGGTGTGTTATCTTTATGCTAAAACTCAATTGAAAGTTCAATCAGAAATATGCGGGCAAAAGCTTTCCTTGAGTTTTGCCTTCTTTTAAACAACTTGAAACATATGCAATGTTAAGATCTTACAAGGGAGAAAAGCATTCCTTCAGCCAGTAAATGGGATGATTGAAAGTCACTGTAGGCTCATGCTAATGAATGAATCTCGTCGTAGATGGCTTTTGCTCTTTCGTTTAATAGCAACTAAATGTCTAAATTCATTCAAACCTGTAAAAGCTTGGAAGAAATGAAAGAGCAATCCACTTGAAAACGTTCATTCTTCCTTGACAGCACTTCCCCAAGCATCCCAATTACTTGAATGGCTCCGTCGTGAACTCTTCAACAAGACGAAAGTTATAGAAAGTGCCTTTGCAATCTTCTAATAGCTTCGACAAATTCCAATAACAAATACAAAGTCTTGGTTGCCTGCGAGAAGGCGAGAAGGACCACTTATAAACTACCAGAAAAACTAACATTAAAGAGTACTCACCTTAACTAGATTGAGATAAAAATGTCTGACTGCTTTATGAAAAATTTAGCAATTTACCATTAACAGAAAATAACTATTGACAACGTAAACGATCTTGTATAGAGACAGAAGTAGTATATCCACCAGTTTGGAATGCCTGAGCAATTTTGTTCCAAAACTATGTATGAGAGAAGAAAAGCAGGAAATTATTGATGTCCATCGAACTGGGTCATAAGTGCTTCACCACATTCCAGTTACTTCTATCAAACACAAAATGGAATCGAACCACTCTTTCGCTGGAGCCATGAGGTCAAACTTCAAACTCCAGTTCAGCTCTTTAATCAAGAAAAGAATCAATCTGCCAACCCCAAAGAAGTACAAAACAATCTTTGCATTTAACAGTCAGTCTTGAGAAGGTATGCCACATATCATCTGATGTTCCATGATAAATTCCGCTTAACAGAGTCTATCTTTGTTAGTCATCTTTGATACTGACACATGCATTTCAATTTTTTCACTTTGATAAAACTTGCAGGAGAGCTAAATCAACTGCTTAAGTTGATTCTTCAAAATACCACTCAGCACCTTGTTGGAAGCTTGGTACAAATTTTCATTGGCTTGCCTCTCTCAGAGAAGAAGGGGAAGCAACTTATTCCTGCTTGAAGTGGGCCCCCCGGTTCAATTGTTCCGAAATCCCATTCAGATTCTTAATTTAATAAATAGTGGTCAGACACTCAATGGTGCACAAACATCTGGAAGTGTCAGTGCACCAGCAGGAGAAATTTTAGGACACAAGTGCAGACGACTCCTAATATTCAATGTGGGCCCAAAAAGTTCCAGGAGCCGGGGGAAACAGGCAGCAAAAGTATCCTTCTGCTCATCCATCAGATGATATCAGTCTACAAAATTCTACAGATGGCCATAAGAGGCTTTTGGGTGAAGGACCTCTGGTTGAAGGCCAAGGCAGCAACAAATACATTTAGTTTTTATCCAGTATCTCACAGGATGATAGATTTTTGCATGACAAGACAAGTTTCACCAGTAGTCACCACAGGAACATATTCCATCCTTAAAGTGATGAAATCGTTTAACATCCCTTACAATAATCTCTCTTTTTACAATTACAGAGATAAACTTTGTTACTTCATGGCAGTCACCACAGACCCTCAGGTTCTTTGTGATAAGTAATCTGGTTCCTGGTGTGGTGTTTAAAAGACCAAAAGCAATGGCAAGCCTCTCACTATGATTACACAACATTTTCACTTTGACCTCTTCTTCAAGATTTTGCAACACAAATTCAGTCTTTGGGACATATCCCATAGCTTTCATCTCATTCTCCAGATTGCACAGAAGTCTAATTATTTGTTCGTATTGAGGGTGACTTGTATCACTCATAAGAAAAGCATGGAGTCTTCCATTTACCTCCACACCACTGTAGCCAGGCACCTTTTTCATCCCTGCCTTTTTCATAACCTTCCTCACAGTAGCTGCTTCATCCCACATTTTTGCTGCTGCAAAGAAATTTGCTACTAATACATAAGTACCTGCGTTCTCTGGAATTAATTCAAGTACCCTATTTGCTGCCAAT
Source organism: Przewalskia tangutica (assembly GCA_029844215.1). NCBI lineage: Eukaryota > Viridiplantae > Streptophyta > Magnoliopsida > Solanales > Solanaceae > Przewalskia > Przewalskia tangutica. Next base: position 44,221,447 of record CM056723.1, on the reverse strand, counting down.
TCTCCAATCAAAAGATTCTTATGCTTGTGGCAACCAGATAGAAGGGCAACCCAAACAGCAAGCCCAGGTTTCGTTTCCATAGAAATGATGAGCTCTTTTGCTTCTTCCACTTCGCCAGCTCGAGCCAAAAGATCAACCAAACAAGCATAATGTTTCTCAGAAGGTTTAATTTTGTATTCATTAACCATGACATCAAACCAATGTCGTCCTTCCTCCACTAATCCCGAGTGACTCAAAGCTGAAAGAAGAGCGGCAAAAGTTGCATGATCTGGTTCTATCTTGTGCTTCATCTGCTGGAAAAGGGTAAGTGCCTCTCTTCCATGCCCATGGATCCCATAGCATGCTATAATTGTGTTCCAACATATCAAGTCCTTAGAACTCATATGGTCATAAAGGGAACGGGCGCAAGAGATGAGCCCACATTTAGCGTACATATCAATCAAGGCAGTACTTAAAACTTGGTCCATAATGACTTTCCTTGCAACGTATCCATGAATTGATCTACCCAACTTTAAAGAGACAACATGAGAACATGCTAGAAGTGCACTTACAAGTGAAGCTACATCAGGTGTGAATCCCGACACTTTCATCTCTATCAATAGTTGAAGAGCATCAACAGCAAGGCCATTTTGAGCAAAGCCAGAAATCAAAGCACTCCAAGAAACAGTATTCCTGTAAGACATTTTTCTAAATACACGAGTAGCTAGCTCCAACTCTCCATTCTTGGCATACATATCAACAAGGCTAGTCAGAATATTGACATCCATAGGAAGGGCTCTGCGGATCATATAACCATGAACTGACAAACCCAATTTCGTGTCTGCAATATTAGCAGAAGCCTGAATCAAACCCAACATAACAACACCATCACCTACCATGCCTTCCCTTTGCATCCACCGATACAAATCCACAGCCTCTTTCCCTTTCCCACTCTGTACAAAACCTGTTATCATCGTAGTCCAACAAACAATATCCCTCCTCTGCATCTTCTCAAATACAACAACTGCTTTATCCATCTTCCCGCATTTTGCATACACGTTCAAAACAGAAGAACCAACAAAGATATCATTTTCATACCCACACTCAACCACCTTTTCCCAAATCTCTTCACCCTTCTCCAAATCCTGCAATAGCATACACGCCTTAAGTGCCACGGTAAAAGTTGAGCTATCAGGTTTGACACCTTCAAGAACCATTTGATTATAAACATTTACAACTTCAACAGGACACTCATTTTTTGAATAGGCAATGATCATTGCATTCCAAGAATCTACTCTCCTCAGGGAAATTTTATCAAACAACTTGTGGGCAGATTCGAGATCACCCGCTTTTCCATATGATGATATTAATTGGGCAATAGAGTTTCCATGGGATAATAGCCCAGATGATACCATAACAGCGTGGATTTGAGAAATCAATGCACTATGTCTACAGCCCAATAAGAGAGGTTTGAAATCCTGTAAGCGCATTTATGCCCACTGGGAATTTGAAGTTCACCTCTTTAGTACTAGCCGTTGCAATAACTGTCGGTATAAGTAGGTAATCAAGTTGGAGGGAAACAAATGGTCATTTTAAAAAAAATATATTGAGTGTCATACTAGTGGGGGAGGTACCGGTACTCATAGTACTTTAATCATGTAATATTGTCAATGATAATTTAGGATTTAGAGATATTATTTTAAAGGTTTATGTTCTAAATTAGGAAAAGTATCAAATTTACCCCGTAATTCATATTTATCCTTGGTTTTATCAAACATGCCACATAAGTCTAATAGACCTGCTCCAAAACCGACTCACCCACTATTTGCCCTCTTCTCCATTCAATTGACCGTCTTCTTCTGCAAAAATTCACCCTCCATGATATAATTTGTCATTCCTCTTCTCCTGTCGCAATTTTGTGCTTAATAATGCTGCTACACCTGACCCAAGTGGGTTGGTTTTGGGACGGGGTCTGTTAGGTTTATGTGGCGGGTAACATTGAATGACGTGGTCATGCCTATTGGAGAAACGTTAGGGCTCAGGGCATGTTTAATAAAAATAACTTACTAAGGAATATATATATTTTTTGCACTATATTATATTTGTGAATAGAAATTTGGATAGAGTATATAATTGTTATAGTTTAAAAGCGTCTTTATTATTTCGTTTGATTGTATCTATTTTACAATAACTAATGAATTTGCTAAAATTCCCTTAACTAGTTTAAATATTATATTCATCAACAACTACTCATACAATAATATCAAACAGTGAGCTATACAAATATTATAAACTAGCCGACCTAGTAAAAGACTTGTTTATGCCTCCTCAAAAAGTCTAGCTAAGCACAGGTTCATTTCTCCACTTTTATCATTTAAATTAAACTGCAACATAATATAAAGTATATACATATAGCTTGATTTTATTTCAACCAAATTTGAGATAAATTTATTTCGAGATTAATCCGGAATTAATTATCTCTTATCTCGCACACCAAACGAGTCCTAAAAATTCTTTAAGTGTCTTTCTTAACTATCACATTTTTTGACTCATATCAACGTTATAAGAATTTTATTAGTGTCTTATAAAATAGTGAAGATCGATTTTGTATTTTTTTATAAATGACATTTAAGTTATTTAACCAAAGAGGGCGACTTCATCACCAAATGGGGCGACTTCAAGTCGCCCTTTTTGGTCCGAACCAAAAGAGGCGACTTCAAGTCGCCCCCTTTCGTGATCACCAAAAAAGGGCGACTTTTCCAAGTCGCCCTTTGTGGTCCGAATAAAAAGGGGCGACTTCAAAAAGTAGCCCTTTTTGCTCTTCGCTTTATTTTTTTATCTTCACTTTATTTTTTTATCTTCACTTTACAGTATAATTTATAGTTTGTTCCCTCGTTTTGTATTTTTACATTATCATATAACTTCTAGCTTGTCATTTTACCTAATGTTCTTGCTTTTTTTAATAAGATATAAATAAATATGTATTTTTCTAAGTTTTGAAATTTTGATTTATTTCTAAACTTTTATTCCACTGCCCATAAATGTTTCGATGTTTAAATTTATCTATCATATTTTATTAAAAAAATCAAATTACTACAAAATATAAATAGAGATAATAGTAGTATCTTTTAATTTATTTATTTATAGAGAGAGTTTGCTATCGATGAACTATTATTAATAGCAACCTCATACTAATAATTTACTTTCATCAATGATAAGTACTCTACTATTATTATTTTATTACGTGATATAATTTTAGTAGTCCAAATTTCATAGGTTAAAAATAACTTAATCTTACCTACTAGGAAGATAATTTTAAAAGATTGAAAATGCAATTTAAGAGATTACAGAAACATTCAATATTCCAAAAATCTTAAAAATTGTATATTCTAATTAAGGTAATTCTTGCTAAGATCACAAATCCTTCACTATTAATGAATATGAATGTTATACAATACTCGTTACCTCTTTTTCTTGGTCTTTGTTAGATTATAGTAAGAGCCGGTTTGGATGGGCTTGTATTGACCAACTTATAAGTCTTTTTTATCTTATTTTAGTGTTTGGGACCTAAACTTAAAGGGCTGATTTTAAGCAATAAAGTGCTTAAAGTCAGTCATTTATGAGAAGTTGGGATTGCTAACTTTTTTTTTGGACATAAAAGCCATTTTCGTTGACCAATAAAATTACTTTTGTATCCCTTATATTTTATTCTAATTCTCACACTACCCTCTCACCAATAAACACTTTTATCCAAACACTTAACTGCTTATTTATAAAAATAATTTTCAGTACTTAAAAGTTCTAAAAACACTTTATACATAAAAATCACTTTTTTAAGCCCATCCAAACGGGCTCTAATAGTGTTATGCTTTCGGCGGGGTGGCTTAAACTTTCAAACTTTTGAGTTTTTTTTGTTGACGAAGGAACCCGTAGCCGCTATTCTTTCGAGTGCGCACATGTTAAACCCCGGGTTGACGCAATAGCCTGCAAATCACGTCAGTCAATTAACCACACTTGACAAGCCATGTGTGACAGACTCAACCAAGAAGGTTTATGCATTTGACAATATAAATGTGTGTATTTTATGTTAAATTTGGAAAAAATAAAGTATTGGGTGAATTATTTCCACTAAATAGAAAAGATTGGCCCGTTTTAGGTAGTTGTTAAATAAATTAAAGTTGCAAATTTGCAAATGTAGTTATAAAAAGCCGTTTATATTATAAAATTAAACTCTTACTATAATGTAAGTATTTTAACCTTAATCTGTTACAACTTACAAGAAGGAAAAATGAAGAATGAGATGTATTTCCAGTTGATAAGAAACAAGCAATGTTTTAAAGATTTGGATCAAAAAAGGCGATTTGGAAAAATCGCCACCTTTGAATCCCACCGAAAAGGGCGTCTTCAAGTCGTCCCTTTTGATTCGGACCAAAAAGGGCGATATTTATAGGTTATCCCCGGACAAAAAAGGGCGACTTTTCCAAGTCGCTCTTTTTGGTCCGAACTCTATTTTTTTGCTCTTCACACTTCAACTTCAATCTCTTTCATTTATTTTCTTTCAATTTGTCCTAAAATATCTAATATTTTCTACCATATAATATTACATGCACGTATATGCTTTATCTTATCACATATGGAAATAAAATTTTCCTTTTCCGTAACCAGTGTCTTTTTTTTATAGGTAAAGGATTAGGACTTTATATATATTTTTATGTCTATATGGAAACAAGAAACTAATATAAAGAATAAAACATTGAAGTCGTCAAAGTTTGACTTTGGCAGGCTTCAATTGAGTTAAATTGTTAAAACAATTTAAATTATAGTATTGTTAGGCGTTTAAGAATGAAGCAGTCATTCTTGAAATTAAATTCCATAAAAGGAAAGTTTTCACACTTCATGTAATTGAATTGACCATGCAGTTTCTGAATTCAGAGATGTTTCTATTTCGTGGAAATTACCATTGTGCCTTAGGACTTATGAGCTAATGATAACACTAGAGGAAAATTAGAAGTCAAATTTGATTTGAGAGACTAGAAAAGTCCCCATATATCTAATTGTATTCGGATATTCGAATCCGAATTCGATTCGAAATTTTCCGAAAATTACGGATATCTTTTTTTTTTTGTATATCTGAAATATTCGGAAACGAAATTATCTAAAATTACGGATATCCGATTTTTTGTATATCCAAAATATTCAGATCCGAATCCGATCTGAAATTATCCGAAAATTACGGATATCCCATTTTTTATATATCAGAAATATCCGATCCGAAATTTATCCGAAATATTCGGATCCGAAATTATCCGAAAATTACGGATATCCCATTTTTTGTATATCCGAAAAAAAAAGTCATCTTGTTAGAACCGGCCAAGGGATTTATGATTATGAGGAACATAAATATATGGCTGGTTTAGTGGTAGAATGACATAATTGCACAGAGGAGACTCAGGTTCGATTCTTGGCTGGGGATTGTATTTGTGGTGATTAATATTGCATAACTAGTGGTCTAGTGGTAGAATATTGCATTTAATAGTATAGTGTCACTGTAGTCGCCCTTTTTGAGATCCATAAAAAAGGACGACTACCGTCGCCCTTTTTAAAATCCCATCAAATAGGGCGAAGTCGCCCTTTTTAAGATCTATCAAATAGGGCGACTATTGTTGCCCTTTTTGATGGATGCCGTCGCCCTTTTTGGTCCTTATCAAAGGGGGCGACTAGAAAAATCACCCTTCTTGATCTAAGACAACGGACGTAATAAGACGACTAAAAATTGCCCCCTTTGATCTAAGGGAGCGATATTTCACCCAAAGAGGACGACTACAGTCGCCCTCTTAGACGCGATTTCTTGTAGTGATATCGAATGCAAGAAAATTTAGTGTGCCATTAATGGAGTGGTACTTAGGTGAGGAGATGATAAATAGTGACCATGAATCTTAAACGAGGGACTCTAATGACTTAAGTGAACGTAGTTGTTCCCATAATTATCTCAAATCATAATCAAATTACATTAATTGTAATTACATGATTAGGATATGATTGTAAATTAGTATTAATTCTTTTAGGATGATTAGATAGATCTTCCATAATATTAGCATTGTATACTTGTATATATATTTTTCAATATGGGAATGAAATAGACCAAGGAATCAATTTCCTACGTGGTATCAAAAGTCATAAAAAAAATTCCCTAAACCCTACCTCCCCTTCGGCCTCATCTTAGCCGATTTTTTTCTTTCATTTTTTCTCTTATTTTTCGGCTGAAGTAGGATTTTCTCACAAAACCCTAAACCTAAAACCACCACTCTAACCCTAAACCACTACCCCCTCGGCTACCAACTTTCTTGCTCTCTCCGAAAGCCCTAGCCGGCACTTAGGATTATCTACTACACTTCCACCAAACACAAACCAATTTTCTCTCCTTAAATTTATTTTGATTTTTCGTGGAAAACTATGGCCGAAAAACAAAAATTTCATCCAGCTCTTGCCGTAAACAACATCAAGAACTTTATTTCCATAACACTTGAGATGGAAAATGGCAATACACCTCTCGAGCGAAATTGTTCAAAATTCATTATCGCGCATATGAGTTAATAGACCATATCATACCTTTCAAGTCATCATCGGACACCACTGAGGTGGACAAAAAGTTATGGTCTCGTTTAGATGCTATAGCATTTCAATGGATTTATGACACTATCTCCAACGATCTTTTGCATACCATATTAGAGCTGAACTCTACGGCTAAACAGGCGTGGAAACGTTTACAAAATATTTTTCAAGATAACAAACTTTCTAGGGTTGTATATCTTGAAAACCAATTTATCAACGTTAAATTGGATGACTTCTCAAACGTGTCTGCCTATTGTCAAGAATTGAAGGTGCTCGCAGACCAACTAACCAACGTTGGTTCGCTGGTAACAAATCAAAGGTTGGTTCTTCAATTATTGCAGGATTGAATGAACAGTATGATGGAGTAGCTACATTCATTCAGTAGAGTAATCCATTGTCTCCATCACCTCATTTTCCACAGATTTTCAGCCACAAAATTCGGGTTTGGGTGGAACTGGAAACCGCAATAATAATGGTAAAAAATGGGGGTCAAACCGTAACAATAAAAGAAAAATAATGGTGGATAGGGACGGGGAAGGGGCGGCGGCCAACCAGCCGGCGGCAACACCAATCAGTAGGGGCAGTGGCGTCCCAACTAGTGGCAGCAGCCTGCCCAGCCCAACGGAAACCAGTGGGGACAGAACCCGCCGTGGTCTTGGGCCCCACAGTGAGTTGCCCATCCCTGCCCATACCCCATCACGTCGTGGGCCAGACCCTCATCTTTAAACTGACAATCCAGAATTCTAGGTTCTCGTCTGCAACACGCTTTTTCAGCTCAGGCACCATTTTATGTAGGCTATGCTCCCACCGATATCGAACAAGCCATGAACAACATGAATCTGAATGTTCCAGATGAGTCGTGGTACATGAACACAAGGGCTACATATCATATGATGGCATCTCAAGGTAATCTCTTATCTTATTTTAATATGAACAGTAATAAAAATATTATTATCGACAGTGGGCAGGAAATTCCATTTCGTGGTATTGGTCAAGAAAAACTTCCCTCACCTCACCCACCATTATATTTGAAAAACGTCTTACATGGACCAAATATGATTAAAACTAAATATATATACGACGTTTTACTATTGACAACAATGTTTCTGTGAATTTTGATCATTTTGGGTTTTCTGTGAAGGATTTTCATACAGGGATGCCACTAATGAAATGTAATAGCACGGGGACTTGTATCCCATCACTACTATTTCCAACAACCAAGTGACCAAACCAACGACCTTTGCAACTATTTCCCCTACCATATAGCATAATCAGTTGGGACACCCGGTAGCAACGGTGTTCAACACTTATGAAGAATAATTTTATTATTTGTAACAAACTTTTGAACTCTTTTGTTTGTGACCTGTGTGTTTGGGAAGCATGTTAAACTTTATTTTTCATTGTCTGCTTCAAATACGCTTATGCCTTTTGATCTTGTACATTGTGATTTGTGTACATCACAGGTTTTGAGTTCTGCATGTCATAAATATTATATGCTTCTTCTATAATATTATTCGATTTTTCTGTGACATTTACCTTAGGGCAGAAATCCAAGTCTTTACCATTTTTAAACAATTTAGTGTGTTTATCAAGACTCAATTTGGAAAATCCATTAAATGTTTTCAATATTTTCAATGAGATTGAATTCATAAATACCCAATTTAATATTGTTTATCAACAAAATGGGATGTCTTTGTGTCTTTAATATCCACATACATCACCTGAAAATGGAAAAATCGAAAGAAAAAATTGAACAATTAACAATATCATTATGTCTCTTCTTGTGCATTCGTCCACCCCATCAGATTTTTTGGCATCATGCACTTCAAATGGCCACACATCTTTTAAACATTCTCCCTAGCAAATTACTCTCCAACATATCACCTACACAAATATTATACCATCGTCTCCCATCTTTTACACATTTGAGGGTGTATGTGTTGTCCCTTATTTCCGTCCGCAACCATTTACAAACTTAAGGCCCGATCAACTCTTTGTGTGTTTTTGGGATACCCACAAAATCATAGGGGTTATATATGTTTTGATATGTCGAACGGAAAAATCATTATCTCTCATCATGTAATTTTTTATGAGTCTACATTTTCGTTTGTTAATTCTCATGTGGCATTCTCACCTTCATATGATTTTTTGGACACCGGAATGCATCCAATTTTACAACATCATCTCCATACCCAAAATCAGAAGGGATCAGCCCAAAATAATCCTCTCACCTTATCAGCCCAACCACAAAATAGGACTGGACCAGACCACGGTGTAGCGGTCATTGCCCTTTACCATCGGTCTCGGCCCAATCCACTTCTCGTGGATGGACCGTATCCCCGACCTGGCTTCTAGACCCAATATTATAGGCCCACACTCCCGTCTCCCATTGGCCCAATAACCCGGCTGTAAGTCAACATATCTAGCCGACGGTCTTGGCCCAAAACCCGACTACTCCTCGGCCCACTACCATACCCAAGAGTCATGATCCACAGTTTTCGGTTTTACCCCACCCGCAGACCATTGAAACTCGTGCCTTTCACATGATTTTTGCCCAAATGTTATTTTAACCTGACATCTTTAGTCCAACCATCACCTCTTCCCAAAAATCCAAAAGTAGACCTATCAGACCAGAATTGGAAAGCTATCATGTTAGACGAAATTGCGTCCACCTAATGTAAACATAATCAGGTCTATGTGGGTTTCTGTCCTAAAAAGAATTATAATGACTCTTTTACGAGATACAAAGTGTCACAACCCACACCGGAGGGTCGCGATGGGCACCCGGACCTCACCTGTCGGGTACCACTAACCATACAGTTAACACCTATTCATAATTCAATACGGACTAAACCTAAAAAAGGGTTATGGAAAATCTTAACCAGAAATCCCAACTTATGTATTTATCAAGGCTGACAAGGCCACACAAGATTACTACGCACATGATATCTGTCTACAAGCCTCTAAAATATGACATCAAAAGGTCGGGAGAAGGGCCCCTCCATACCCATATAGACATGCAAAAATATATCGTACCAAAATTAAACTGACACTCCAAAACAAGGAGAGTGCTCCAAAATTCATTGAGTCAACAACCTACTAACGTGGATCGTCGCCCTGTCTACGTGAACCTGCGGGCATGAAACGTTGTGTCCCTCGATAAAAGGGACATCAATATGACTGATATACTGAGTATGTCAGGCATAAAAAATATCATCACAGAGATACATAATAATCTGAAACAAAAATAGTCGATAAGGATAGAAAATATTGACCAGTAGTAAATGCCTCTGAGGGCCCTAATATATATGCCTAAATGTTATGTACAATGCAAATGCGGTATACATATAGATATTGGCCACTAAAGGGCATCTTTCTTTCCATAACAGCCTATGTGGGCATCATTTCATTATCATATTGGCCACATAAGGGCATCAATATTGACCTCTTCGGGCTCTTTCGTGATAGTCTGTACCAGCTGCAGGTGGTTGTGCGTATATAACACCTTTCATTTTCCCCATCCCCTACATATATATAATATTTACCATATAGTAGTGTGTATAACACATGTGGGTCCAGAGTAATCCATGAATAAAATGCAAATGCATGAATGATAATAAAACATTCCGAACTTATCGGATGACATAATATCCTTGTACCTTCGGCTAACTTTGAGAATATCAACATTTTTTTCATATACCTCAACAGGGATTTAGGAACATATTTAGACATGCTTTTAACATAAGAATAAAAGATATGAATATTCTTAACTACTAAGAGTAGAATAATTTATGAATAATATTACGGTTATATTTCGTTACATGGAACATGCCAAAAGAAATAATTTGTCTTAACATACCTTGAATACTATCCTTAAACAGTAACGGAACCAACCCCTTTTATTTGTTGGAACGTAGCCTAAAATTTTCAACTCACGTTTCCCTTTTTGAACTAAATTGCATTACACACACTTGCTCGAATAGACTGCAGAATATGAAATTTTCAATGGTTCTCACGAAATGTTGCTATGTGTATACAATTTTGTTGTTCCTCCAAAGAGGGTATAACGTGTACCTAAATATAAAGGTGTGGCAGTGTCTTAATCGTACAACATGAAATGTTAACGGATTAAGACGAAATGATATATAACATATCCACTTAATACATGTAGTTTTAATATGAACTCCTAACCCACTTAATCCTAACACATGACACCTATCTAATTATGTGCACATAGAATGGTTTCGTGGCTCATATTTACGCCACACATGGGTTGTGTCCACTAACCCATTTATCTCACAATTAATCAATTACACATACAATTAATTTTGTAATCACGATTCACTTATATCTTAATAACTTATAAGACCTTTATATACTCAATGTCATAATTTTGTGATATGACACTAGTCCATATCCTCTTTGGGGATATACAACTATTATTTTCAATCCCCATTGTCACACTTTCTTAAGTTCTAAATTATTTCGGGATTGCATCCTTCTGTATACTAAGCTCTTTATTAGCATACATAAATATAACATAAATTCCCCGAGGCTCGGACCTACTTGCATACGTCTAGATGCTCAAATCATAGCTCAAAATTATGAGATGTTACACAAAGTTCGTCTTGTTGGTGATGATAGGTCTCAACAGGTTGGCGTGGAATGTGGTGAAACATTCAGTCTGGTGGTTAAGCTAACAACTATCAGGACTATTCTTAGCCTAGTACTTTCAAAATCTTGGTTCATTCATCAATTGAATGTCAAAAATGCGTTCTTATATGGCCACTTATAGGAGACGGTGTACATGCCCCAGCCTTTGGATTTCCGAGATTCTACTCATCCGGATTATGTTTGGCTGTTGAAAAAATCTTTATATGGTTTGAAACAGGCTCTCCGGGCATGGTATAATAGGTTTACATGATTTGTATCCAAACTGGATTTCTCACACAGCAAGTCAGATCAGTCATTGTTCATTTATAGGAAGGGAAATGATATGACATATATCCTTCTATATGTAGATGACATTATTCTCACAACATCATCTACATCACTTCGCCAGTCTATTATGTCTCTTCTTGCAGTAGAATTTGTAATGAAGGACTTGAGTCTTTTATATTATTTTCTAGGCATTGTTGTGACTCAATATGCAGATGGTCTATTCCTCAGTCAAAAGAAATATGCCGAGGAAATAATTGAAAAGGCCGGAATGTCCTCCTGCAAACCATAACATATGTCGGTCAATACAAAAACAAATTTGAGTAACTCTACAGGTACTCCATACATCGATCCAACATATTACCGCATCCTAGCAGGGGCCTTGCAGTATCTGACTTTCACGAGATCAAATATTTCCTATGCGGTCTAGCAAGTTTGTTTACACATACATGATCCGAAGGAAGAGCATATGGGAGCCCTCAAGAGAATTATGTCGTATATTAAGGGTACTCTTTATTTTGGTTTACATCTGTATAAATCCTCCGTTTCGAGTCTCTCAGTCTATACAGATGCGGATTGGGGTGGCTTCCCAGACACACGGCGTTCCACCTCTGGTTATTGTGTGTTCTTGGGGGACAATATCATTTCATAGTCATCAAAATGACAACCAACGTTGTCTCGGTCGAGTGCTGAGGCAGAATACCGAGAGGTAGCCAATGTGGTTGTTGAATCATGTTGGCTATGTAATCTTCTGTTATAGCTACATTTTCCGATTGAAAAGGCAATCGTGGTTTATTGTGATAATGAGAGTGTGATATACTTATATGATAATTGTTGACACTCAATTTTGATCATCTCGTCCAACCATTAACTATAAAATTACAATAATCTTTTAAAATAATTTTTAATAATTTTATAATAATAAAATGCAACAATAAAACATTAATACATGCACAAATAAGCGATTTAATAATGACATCGCATTTTTACGTAGAGTATTATGCACAAATACTATTCATAATTTAAACCCTATTTTTAATTAAAACTCAAACAATTCTTAATAATTTTTAAATAATAATACATGCATAGTGAATTAATAATCTAGCAATAACGTCGCATCAAACATTCCTTAAGTAGCATATCCGCATTTATAAAAGCATTAAGCAGTCCTTAAATATCATATATACATTTAGCATTTAAATAATTTAATAATAATTTAAACCCCCATTTATTTCCCATTAATTAATTTTTACCTAAAACTAACTCCTAAAACTAATACCCAATTAAATACCCACAGCCCAACTACCCAAAACCCGCGGCCCAAACCCCCTTAATTAATAAGCCCAACACCCAATTTCGTCTCCCCCCCCCCCCCCCTCTCCTAAAAAACGCTAGAAGAACCTAGAAACTCTAGCAGCTATCACCCTTCGCCCGCAAGCCTTGCCGGATTTTCGGTCGAAAAATCCGGCCAACTACCACAACACAATACCAAGATCAACTTACCATAACCGAAAACCTCAACCCAGTTCGTATAGAAACCTACCATAAAATTCTCTAAGTTTTGATAAGAATTACTAAAAATCGTACCAAAATGGTAACAAAATCATCCCAGGATATCCGAAAATCACCATTACAAATTACCCAAAGTCGTCTCAACAAATCGTCCAAAATAAACACCAAAATCGCAATCAAATCAACCCTAGAAGCTATCAAAACTTACCAAAATCGGAACCCGAAATTGAGACTATATAAATCAAGGGATCCTTACATGCAAAGGGATCGAGGAAAAACATAGGATAAAAACCCTTAGAACTGATAGGCATCGATTTTCGACAGAGGAGAAAAACTTGGCTAAAGGCATCCGAAATAAGAAGAAATTAGCAGGGGAGGGGACAGCGAAGAATCCATCCAGAAACCAGTAAAAACATCCATAGAAAATCAGTTAATAATCCAAAAATGGGCGAAAGATCCGAAATTATCAAAAGAAATGGCAAGAACCCACAACGAACGGAGAATCGCTAGAAATTATTTTTTACAGAGGTTCTGTTTGCAAAGCAGAAACTTCATCCCTCAAATTGTATCGCATCGCAACTCTGAGTGAATCGACGACTTGATACGTTGTCTCGGTTCGCTGCCCGGAGAAGGTAAATTTATCACCCTTTCCGTCTTAGATTTCGTTTGATATTAATGTGTGTAATATGTGTTTCGCGCGATGGCTTAGTTATGTTGAGTTGATTGCTGAACATGTTTAGTTAATTGTTGTCAGCATTCACGACGTTTTTATGTACTTGTTGAACCTTCTGCTTATTAATCATTTTAGCTGTATTTGTTGTTTAAATATGATGTCGGATTAGTCTGCTTTAACTAATCTAAGGTCATGTTATATGACGTGAATAATGATTTGTTTTCATTGGCAAGAGTCACAATTTATGAATTTGCAGAACTCGATTTATTAAATATAGTTCAGCCCTCCACAATATGTGAGATCATATAAACTCTAGCTGTTCTCGTCGGTTTTTGTCCATTTTTTTATATATCTGGTTTAATTGGAATATATCTGGTGTATGCCGAAGTGATATGTCCCTATATGTTCCTGGTTATCATATATATCACTGTCCAACGCATTTAGAGTCTAGAGTTGTCGCATGTCAAAGTTGCATTCCTGTCCGCACTTTACCTTTAACTTGTAACCATGTCTCATGTAGTGTATGTCTAGTTGGGTGTTCTAAACCTGTCCATGTTCTTCCCAACTGATATGATAGATACCATAGTTATGATGGTCAGTATCTTGTTTTGTTCTAATCATTTGGGTTGCCTTAAATGAAGATAAATAAGATGTGTGGGAATCTGCTTGCTTAACCTGAATTCTGTAATGCAAAATCCTGAATCAGGGGAATAGATGAATAGGCTGGAGTTTTATTATTTCTGAAACAATATAAAATGACATTCTAGGCTTGGAAATCAACCTTCTTCATTTTGTGGCATCTGTTGAATATTTATGCATACTCTGTTAGTTCCTATAACATATCTATCTGTCTGTTTTCCTACTCAGTTTGTGTATGTGGCTTGAATTACCTTTCTATTTACCTTGGCATGTACTTTTCTGGTTGTGAGTGAACTGCGCTACTATTTGATGAAGCTTGAGCATATTAAGTGATATCATATACTCCTAAGTCCTATCCCATGCATATTTTAAAACTAGTTTTCTGGAAAAAACTTGAAAATCGCTGATTGGGCTGCATATGTTATTCTCGACTGTTACAAATTTGAGTAGTAATTGAATTCTGGATATATGTATAAATTCACGTGAGTGTCTTATTTACTCGCATTATTGATAAGCTTAGGCTTGTACTAATCCTTATCTTTTCTTATATTTTTTCATGAAATGCACTGGAGCCGAATGAAGAGTTTCATTGCGACTCATCGCGCCCTCCATCAACTGAAGATCTGCATCCATGTTCACTCGCATCTATGTGCATCAGCATTCACATTCGCATTCCCGCCTCGGCAATTCCTAGAAAAACAAAATAGGACGGAGTCATCCACTTAAATTCCTTTACTCCCTTAACCTCATTGCCTCATTTTATGCCTTTATTTGTTTATTGAAATGTTATTATCTAACTTTGTAATTAATAGGAGATCTAGTTCAATTAGTCCTAACAAACAATATGGAGGATTATCAGTTGAACATATAAGATGGGGAGGTAATTCAGAATTAAATGCACTTCTAGTTATTTATCTTAGACTTGTCATTCGTGTCTAATCTCTTGCCTAACCATTAAAATTGCATATCTGAACATGAAACTAACGCATCACTTCTTTGATTTCGCAGATAAATGCATATCTTTAGTGAAATCAATCGACTTTGCGCGTATTCATTTTATAAACAATATATATGCATAATTTCAACTTTATATATATTTTATAATGCACTTATCCAAAATTAACTTTACATGTATTTTTATAAAGTGAGTCTTACAAATCTTTTGTGTTATCAAAACTCATCTTTTTATAAAACACTCGCAATATCCTTACTTAAATATTTCTAAACATGCATTTTTCTTTAATACAATAATTACCCTAGGTTTGAACGGACAACCGCGAGTTAGCGGATCTTAGAGGGTGCCTAACCTCTTCCCTCTAGATTAATAAAGAACTCTTACCCAGAATCTCACACAGTTTAGCAGACCATTAAAATGGAGTTAGTGTTGACTTTAACCTAGTTGACATTTAGGTGTCCTAATTCACTCAAACTAATTAGGTGACGACTCCGCGAACCTTTTAACACCCTAGCACCTTTAGCATTTAGCACCCTTTAGCATTTATTTTATTTTCTAACATTTTTATTTAAACAAGATTCGCTAAAATAATGTCGCGGTCGAAATAGGGCGTGACAAAAATGGCGACTCCGCTGGGGAATTGAGGTTCTTGACCATAGCAAACCTAGGTTTATTATTGTTTGACTTTATTTGCTTTTATTTGTTTTAAATGCCTTAAAATTATTTGCTTTAATTTTGTATGTTTAATTGTTTTAATTTATATTTGTTTTATTGCTTCCCTTAAACTTGCATTCCGCTCATACTT
This sequence comes from Przewalskia tangutica, assembly GCA_029844215.1. Lineage (NCBI taxonomy): Eukaryota > Viridiplantae > Streptophyta > Magnoliopsida > Solanales > Solanaceae > Przewalskia > Przewalskia tangutica. The sequence continues at coordinate 44,205,334 of CM056723.1, read as the reverse complement.
CTTTCACTCTGGAAAATTCACACAATCACACACTCACGCGCTGGTGTGCTTCGCGCACCCGCAAATTTCTTTCAAAATATCCAAATTTTAGGAGAGTTGGCGCCTGCGCGGAGTTAGATCGGTTCGTCTGATCAGCCGCGTAGCCTTCTCACTCGAGTTGTCCGCTCGGGAACTCAAGGCCCAAGAAAGCCAAATCTTAGAAACTCAGGATAGAGCTATACCACCCTTTATTTTAAGGCATGCATGCATTTACCTTAGGTGAGTCGGTCCTTGGTATCGACACCACAATTAGAAAAACACCAAATTTGTCGACGGGTTTCTCAACCCAACGACCAACCAACATATTATGTGTAGCGTGACAATGATAGACAAATCCAAACCTAATCATGACATGCCGAAATTGGGAAAAAGTGCACCGTCATTTGGTCGCCATTTCCAACAAGCATTACAGTTTGACGGCTTGGACAAATCTATCATAACCTCGCATATGTGACGTTTAGGCCTCCCTCTGGCATAAAAGAGGTCCCAAACATGTTAGAGCACGCGCATGATTTGCAATTTGCTTATTATTACCTGCAACTCTTTGCATATTATACTAACTTGGTTTGCTTCATTTGTTAGAGGATTATTTTTGTCTAGCTTATCCCCAAAAGGTTGATTCGCGTTGACTGGTAGAAGCACAATCATCCAATAAATGACTAATCCAGAGGCACCAGAACGAACCAGCTTAGGACTCGTCGTCGTTCCTGTAGAGAACGCAGAGGCGTTAGAAAGGAGAAACATCAATGATCAACACCTCGTCAAATTATTGCAACAAATGGAAATCATGCAAGCCGAAATAGAAAGGCTCCGAAATATGACAAACTTGTCTATTAGTTTGAATGCACCACTCCCGGAGCAAAGGACAAATGCAGTCGTATCACAAGCCCTTGAGCCTCCACTTCCACAAAACCCCCCGCAAAGGCCGCAACATACCAGCTCGCACCAAAATATCACCCGCCAGGTCAATTTGCAAGCCGACCTCCAAAATGATCCGTTTACTACATACATATCCCAACCTCCACCTACTTATATCTCCCCACTCAGTCCAAATTGCCAAGCCACCCAATACGAGCAGACGACACGCATCACTAGTCCTAACAAACAATATGGGGGATTAGCACATCCGACCGAAAGCCAATCATTTATTATGCTTGTATCCTCTCAAGAGACAGATCAATACAAGGAAGTGGAGCGGCAGACTCGAGCTAGAGCTGATGAAAATGTGGCAAAAGAAATTTGTAGCTTGAAAGAGGCATTCAAAAGCATTCAGATGAACAAGGGGGATGAAGGGTTAGAATATGAAAACTTATGTATGCACCCCGACGTTGAATTACCTGTACGGTACAAGGTGCCCAAATTTGACATGTTCGATGGAAAGAGGAATCCCCAAGCTCATTTAAGGTCATATTGCGATAAATTGATTGAAGTCGAGAAAATCAAGCAATCATCATGAAACTAATATATCGAATCACTAAATTATTTCCATGCTTTGATTTATAATTATGGCGCACATTAGTTCAAATATGGCTTCTTTCATTCCGGTCATTTAATTTAATATAATTTAAAATGGATATCACTTGTTACATAGAGTTATGAATCGTGTAATAGACCCATTATAAATGTTTGCTTGGTGCAAGTCCACTGGTATATTGAGTATCGTGTCAAATCTTATCCCTCTCGGGGCGTGACATAAATAATAAGTAAATGCATATGAAAAAAGTAAAAAAGTAATGATACGATCACATTAAATTGATCGTTATATAAAATAATTTTTTTATTGCCAAGTAGAATGAATTTAATACAGTAATATGATAAATTTAAAATAATGATTAAGCCAAGTATCATATTTAAAGCAAAAATACGAGAAATACAATAGCTAACAACCAATAAGTAGTGGAGTAATTGATTTCCAGGTTCTTCCTGGATTAAATTCAAATTGTCTATTTGTCTTACAGAATGCTAAAAACTGATGAAAAACAAAAAAACAAATTACATCACACATGCGCCGTCTGTGGGAATCGAACCCACGACCACATGGTTAAAAGCCATGCGCTCTACCAGCTGAGCTAAGACGGCGTTATGCTGTGAGCTACTTTCTAATGTTAAAGAGTTATATTCTCACTATGTTCCTCGCCATATTTGCATGGTGATGCCGGAATTAGCTCCTCACGATGTGGAGAAATCTGTTGAGAAAATGGCAGAGATATTTATTAAAGTGTTTGTGAATGGTGGGAAGGAAGAAGGATCAATTTGTGGGGAATTTATGCCGGTAGGTGCAGATGGAAAAGTTGTTCTTTCATTCAGTCTTGAATTCTGATCCGCATGATTGTTAATCAATGTTGGATCATAAACTTGATCCAAAACCCAAACCCAATCAAATTGGAGTCCAAGTTCATAATCAAGGTCCAAAATTACAAGTCTTCTACCTAAAATCTTCTAGGATGTGTGAATTATTTGGTAATTTAAAATATTGTTAGAATGATGGAGAAGAATGAGGTGTATGGCTGTTGTAATTTTTTATTAGTTTATTTGTGTGGTGTAGGATTATTTTTAAGTATTATAAATACCGCTTTCCATTTTAGTTTAGGCATCAAGAAAAATTAAGAGTTTCTAAGTGAGTGAAGAAGCAAAGTCTTATAAGAGTGAGTTGTAATATCTTGTTGTTGAGTGAGAATGTTTTTATAATATTTGTTTGAGTTTGAATAAAAGTTATTTGTGACAGTGTTTCATTTCCAACAATCACCTCATTTTTCTCTTTTTAGTTACCTTAGATCTTAATTTACTTATACATTGTTTCTCATTGCCAATAATGGATAATTGGTTTTCTTCGTGCCATTGTATAGTGTTTCTGTTACTTTTCTTTTAAATAATGTAGTCTGTATTGGTTAATGTTTTTCTAACTCACTTGTGTTGCTAAAGTTCGTATGTTACGAATGCATGTTGTGTGTTTGTTCTTGTTTAGCTAAATGTTTTTCTAGCTTACTTGTGTTGCTAAAGAATTCGTATGTTACGAATGTTGTATGTTTGTCCTTGTTTAGCTAATACTCAATCAAACATATTATCTCTTTATTCATTTAAAATATTATCATCTCTCTGCATGGATTTTCAGAAGTTAGATGAGATTCTGCTGGCTCCTGTGGTTGATGCTTTAAGACCAGTGGCTGATATTAGTGTGGAAAGCCAGGTTAGCTGTTTAACTTTATATTCTTATACCACTTAAGGAGTTGAGGTATATCTTTTCTGTGGTTCCTTTGAACCTATATTTGTTGCGCTCTTTTGTGTTGCAGGTTCTATATCATACTCCAAAGTCTTCATATTCATGTTGGGATGAAACACAGGGTAGCTATATTTTCAGTACAAAAGATCTTCCTTTCTTTGTAAGTTAACTCAATGTCTACTATGATTCTGACATGCTTATTGATGGTTTTGGTATTGAAATAGAGCCCCCCACCCCACGCCCATCCCCCACCTCCCAAAGAAAAAGGGAAAGGACAGAAATTCTAACATCATCCTAATATCAGAGTTTTTGTAGGTAGATTCAAATGAATGCAGTTGGATATGTCAACAGCAGCTGGAGGGCGGTCAAAAGTCCTGCATTTTGTGTTGTATATTTTTTATTTATCAACAGTTTTTCTTAATGAATATTTCATTTAAAGAATAATTTGCAGAAGCTTCTATCACTGATATTACGCTGTTAACTTTTTATGCTTTGATATTTGTGAACTGACATTTGGAACATCATTAGCATAGCATCTACTCGTTAAAATAATCTTCCCCCTTCATTTTCATTGGAACTTGTTGACTTAGAATATACTTGTTTAGGCATTCATTATTTTCATTAATGAATGAGTATATATATAATTTATAATTTTTATAATTAGAAAATTATATTCCTATTCTACTCTCAAAATTTTATTCTATTTATTCAAAAATCCTACAATTATAATTAAAATACAATGCTAATTAATTACAATAATATGGTACAAAATACTCTCCAAACCCGTGATATACTTTCCATGTATATCACAGACAGTTTAGCCGATTTCTTGAGGATATACGGTATACACAAGGTATGTGTATATTTGTGTATATTTTCACACCCATGATCATGCGGACGGTCTTGTCTGGCGAGGCGTCCCTAAAATCTTCAAAAAGGACCGAGGGAAGACCTTTGGTAAAGATGTCTGCAATTTGATACCTGGAAGAGACATGGCAGAAACGTACTTGTCCTTGAGCTACCTTTTCGCGAACAAAGTGAATATTCATTTCTATATATTTAGTGCGCTTGTGTTGAACCGGATTACCAGAGTAGATGACACTAATGTTATCACAATAAATCAAGGTAGCTTTCTGAATAGGACAATGAAGCTCTAAAAGAAGATTACGTAACCAACAAGATTCATAGACCACATTGGCTACCCCTCGATACTCGGCTTCTGTGTCACGACCCGACCCCGGGCCCGCGACTGGTGCCCTACCTGGGCACCCTTACAGGTAATAGTAGCGGAACATACATACATAAACTTAACAAGAATTAAATAATAGGTTAGCCGATAAGGCTACCTTCTTGGATACATATAAACATGTAAAACCAAAAGCAGTTACCTCTTCTTCTTTTTTACAAAGCGACCCACAAGATATGACTACAGACCTCTAAGAATTTCTGACATAACCACTGTGACGGGACAGGGCCCCGCCATACCTCTGAATGTACATAAAACTACAACCTCAGGGAACCGTACCAAAAGACAAAGCCTCCGGAGAAATAGAGCTTTCCAAGAACTGAACAGTGATCCTAAAAGTGCGGATCAGCAAGCTATGTACCTTAACCTGCGGCATGAACGCGGCCGAGGAGGTCAAGACGAAATATGTACCAAGTATGTGAAATCGAAAATATCAGAATGAAATCATAACGATCATATAAAGTGGAGACATGTATGATAACCAAAATAACGATCTGTGCCTTGCCGAAGTGAAAGTAATGAAAGTCGGTTTACCTTTTGAGACTATTTCAACATGAACAATAGTCACACGAGCTACGGACACCAAACCTCAAATATTATCACATAGTCGATAAGGTCTCGAGCCCACAAATATCAAAGCGTGCGTGGAATCCCCATCACCGCCGATACCATAAGTGTAAAATATAACCACGTGACGCGCGTGGCATCCCACTCACCGCTGCTGCATACATATACAATACATATATATATCTCCCGCCCGTGGAATCCCCATCACCGCTGTAACGGTAGTAAGTGTAAAATATAACCATGTGACGCGCCTGGCATCCTACTCACCGCTGCACATATACAATACATATATATATATATATATATATATATATATATATATATATATATATATATATATATCATGCCCGTGGAATCCCTCATCTCGGGTACATGACTTCATGGAGGGCTAATCCATGGGGTAATAGTACATAACATGGTCGCATGCCCCGGAATCCCTCATCGTATAAGCATGGCCATAGGGTAATAATCGTATATAATATGCCCGTGGAATCCCTCATCTCGGATACATGTCTTCATGGGGAGCTAGTCCATGGAGTAATAGTCGTACATAACATGGTCGCATGCCCCAGAATCCCTCATCATATAAGCATGGCCATGGGTAATAAAACAAATCCGGGAATCTAACCCGCCGGTCGCGTGCCTAATCTCTCATCGTATAAGCATGTCCAAGGAGTAATAAGAACAATCCGAGAATCTAACCCGCATCCTGGTCGCATGCCCCAGAATCCCACATCGTATAAGCATGTCCAAGGATCAATCACAATGGAAGCATACCCGTGGAAGCCTCCGCCACCGCTTCGACGTCCAAGTAAATTCATAACAAGACAGCCGGCCCTCCAACTGAGAGTCACGGCAGCGTAAACATATAATACTTGCACTCAAGGCTATCACAAGCAAGCATAGGCAAGTTCATAAAATCTTTACACTTTCATTTTATATACTCAAGGCACTTTTCGTTTCACATAAAACAAATCCGGGAATTTAACCCTAAGTACTACGTACTTCCATTCTTTTCAAAAGATTTCTTTTCATATAAAACCCCAAGATACTAACATCCGTAGTATCAAGGCTTGTTTACATTTCACATAAGTCACTACACTTTTAGAAATACATTTATCGGCTTCTAAATCAAGTGACCCTTACTTTAAAACTTTAAGCAAGTGATACCTTTAAATCAAATTGCCCTTCCTTATTTCAAGTTATTTCTTTGTTTACATTATTAGAGAAAACCATTCTCTTAACATTCCATAAAGTCGTTATAACCAACTTTCCATAAAGCCGTTATAACCCTTTATGGTTTTAGACAAATTCATTCCTTTTTAACCAAGAGACTTATACTTTCTAAAACCAAGTATCGTATACTTTCAAAATACTTCAAGTCTCTTATCTTTTAGAAATCAAGTTTCTTATCTTTCGAATGTCAAGAAGTCAATACTTTCCAAATCAAGTATTTTATGCTTTTAAAATCAAGTCTCATAACTTGAAAAATAAAGTCTCTTAACCTTTTAAGAATTCATAGTCTTGACACTTCATAACGTAAATTCTTTAAGTTAAGTAACATATGCCTTATGTGTGTGAGTATGTTATACTTGTTTATAACGATCTTATTAAAGAAGTCATGATCTAGAAAATGTAATACAATTTTGTCTTATCTTAGCTTATATGCAGATGGAGAATTCTACTCATTTTAATATAATCAATTGTCATTACATTTTCCTTTATTAACGCTGCAATGGCTTGTTCGATACTTATTCTCATTCGTGCCGTAAATTAGCCAAGCCAACTTGGCTCCAAATACCTCCTAACGACTCTTACCAACATCCCCCATAAGACTTGGTAAGAACTTAGGATAACTTAGACATAACCTTTACATAGAGTAAATCACATACATACCTCTTAACTTCTAAGAGTAGAAGGGAACATGAAATAATACCACATGTATATTCCATACATAGAATCATGCCAAAGGAAGGAAGAGGTTCACATACCTCGCGACGATTATCGACAAGTAGCAAAATGATCCAAAGTACTTCAACCTTGATAGCTATTCCATCCTTCACGTAGAATACGCTATACTTAGTACTTCAACCTATAATGGCCATAATACGTCCATTAACCTCTAGCTTCAAACGTAGAATATTCTAAATGCAAGGTCACTAAATTCTACGGAAAATCGGACAGCACTTCCTTTGTTTCTACATACTTTTCCACCTTTTTCAAGGCCCAAAAATCAATAACCAAACGCCACTTTTAAGGCCCAACAATTCAGCTAACCAAAGGGGATTACACGCCTTAACAGGACGTGTAAAATTCTGCCTCACAATTAATACGAAACTGTCCAAAAATTAAGGCAATTCTCGGCTAACATAAACAACAACTCAAAGTCTTTTCCAATTCTTTTCCAATCCAAGTTCTTAGGTATAACATGTTATATAGTCATAGACAACTTTAACAACTATAATTCCTTCTTTATATAACATGTGACGACTTAAACTAATAATCAAATTGAATTGTAATCTTAAGGGCTAAACATGCTAGTTTTCGGATTAGGATTCCAATAGTCAATATACTTATCAAACTTCATACTATATACCTCATCCTTGCTAATATCCATAGCTACAACAATAAGTAATCCTTAATTGCTAAAACGACAAGATTTTTACCTTTACAAGCCCTTATAATATCCAAGATTCAAAGTCGCTCCTAAGCAATTCTTAGCTCCTTTCCTTATGTTCCAATCCGCTCCATGCACTTCTTAGAAGCTCATGAAGAACTCATCTTCAAGTTCCATCTTCAAAGTTGAAGAACACCTTAGGGTTTCGCCTTGCGACTAACGTAAAAACGTCATTTTTCCGAGATCTTTCTATTGAGATATCCTTACAATACCCCTAGGAACCTTGGGTTAAAGTCTTGTGAATATTGGACAACAATTGAATTTTTTTTGTGTGGGTGAAGCCTAAAGCCGAGAGCTCTTTCATCTTCAAGACATGTTCTTGAAATTTTTCTAAGTGTTAAAGGCAAGTCTTGCTACTAGGATGATTATATAAAACATTGGAGGGTCTAGATTATAACACTTGTTAGGGTTGGATGGAAAAGATCTGTCACGACCCGAACCCCGGGCCCGTGACTGGTGCTCTACCTGGGCACCCTTCTACCTTAACAATACAAGTAAGCTGCGGAACTGAAATAACACCTCATTTTTTTTTAAAACAAACGTACGTGCAAGGGCAAAGCCGACAAGGCTGCCATATATACATAAACAAAAGACACTACACCGCATACGTAGTCCAATCCCACATATGAATACTGCACTCTGGAGTTAAATCGAACTATGACGGACAAGGCCCCGCTGCATCCAAAACTATACAAAGCACATCAAGGACATATACCAAAGATAAACTCCGAATAAGGAGCTTATCCAAAACCACGGCAGGATCCTACACTGCCGATCACCGAATCATGCGTACCTAAACTGCGGCGTGAACGCGGCCGAAGGAGGTCAAGACGAAGAATGTACCAAGTATGTGATCGATGAAATCGTAATAAAATCATAGCGGTCTAAATAACACGGAGACATGTATGATATCCAACCTACAAGACATAACACATGCGGTCATATCAAGTCGGGGACGCAGCCCTCAAAGTCATTACTCAATATAACCATGGGTCTCACGCCCATAATATCAATCACGCCCGTGGAATCCTTCCTCACCGGCGATCATGATGTAATAACACCAATAAGGATACATGAACACCAAGTCCCACCTGTGTCCTCAATACCTCGTGGTCCCATGCCGGAATCCCACCTCGTAAAGCATGACCATAGGGTAACACAAACAACCGGACATACATGATAATCAAAATACAACACATTGTGCCTTACTAACAATGAGAGTAAATAGTAGTATCCTTACAATATAAACTAGGAAGCTCATGATCAGCGGGACCATCCGCCCGCAGATCATTTAGCAATCCTATTCTGGGACTATTTCACCGCGTAGGTCGCGTGGACCCGTGTGAGGTATTCTCGCGAATTTGGACCGCCCGCGTGAGACTATTTCACCCGCGTAAGCCCTTTCGGACCCGCATGAGGTATTCCTCGATAGGACTATTTCACCGCGTAAGCCCTTACGGACTCGCGTGAGGTATTCCTCGCATAGGTTGGACCCGCCCGCATGGGACTATTTCACCCGCATAAGCCCTACGGACTCGCATGAGGTATTCCTCGCATCGTGGGTAGCAAATCCACGGAATTATGCAAATGCCACAAACCCGGGGAATGACCCCGAAACGACTGATATACCAATAGCACACAACCGGCTATTTCCAGCACACATAGGAAATTCTCGATTAACAAGCCCAAGTACTTATCACGGCATACTTAGACAAATTCTCAATTTATCAAGCCAAAGTACTAATCAAGGCATACATAGAATAATTCTCTTTTAACAAGCCAAAGTACTTATCAAGGCACACTTAGACAAATCCTCAATTTATCAAGCCAAAGTACTAATCAAGTTATACATAGAATAATTCTCTTTTAACAAGTCAAAGTACTTATCAAGGCACACTTAGAATAATTCTCTTTTAACAAGCCAAAGTACTTATCAAGGCATACATAGAATAATTCTCTTTTAACAAGTCAAAGTACTTATCAAGGCACACTTAGACAAATTTTCAATTTATCAAGCCAAAGTACTACGTCGCATATCTCTTTTATAAAAGACTCCTTTCTATGTAAAGCCCCAAGATACTAACACCCGTAGTATCAAGGCGTGTCTATTTTTCAAAGTAAGTTACTACACTTTTAGAAAACTCATTTCAATCTTGAAATCAAGTAACTCCAAATTTTCACAATCTAGGCAACTTATGCCGATTAATCAAAATAGACAACTTTCTAACCTTCCATAAAGCCGTTATAACCAACTTCCCATAAAGCCGTTATAACCCTTTATGGTTTTAGACGTATCCATTCCTTTTTATAACCAAGAGACTTATGCTTAAAAGCTAAGTATCACATACTTATTAAATCCAGTTCTTAACTTACAAAATACTTCAAGTCTCTTAATAGTTAGAAAATAAGTTTTCTTCTACTTTTTAAACCTCAAGTAACTTCACCCTTAACACAAGTTACTTCTCTTAAATCATGTCATTTCTCTTCTTTTAAATCAAATAAGTAAATCACTCCTTTGACTCCCCTAAAGTCATTATAATGACCTTTAGGTTTTAGAACTAAGGCACTAGCCAAAAGATTTGGAAACCACTTCCTCTTTAAGACTACATGTACTTTAAGTAAAAATACCTTCACTTTTAAGAATCCAAACTTCATCAAGAAAATGGATTCTACAACTTACAATCTAAACATCAAAGTACAATCAAGGAAGTACATAGAACAATTTCTATTTTAGGCAATCCAAATACAACCAAGGAATGGATCATTTAAGGAGTAGAACATACTTTCTTTATCTTAAGGAATCATGCTAGAAGAGGAGATAGTTCACATACCTTTCTGCTAAATCCACAAGCTGCGAATACGCCGCACGTAGAAGTGTCAACCTATAATGGTCACAACAAGACTATCAACTTCTAGTCTCTATGTAGAATAATACTAAGTATTTAGTCTCTAATTCTACGGAAAATCACAAAGACTTCCTTTGTTTCTACTCACTTTGCCACCTTTTCAAGGCCGAATACAATAACCAACAAGCCACATTTAAGGCTCCAAACAACATCCAAACAAAGGGGATTACACGCCTTACACTACGCAAAATTCCACCCACAATTCATACGAAATAGTATAATACTACACTAGCCATTCTCGGCCAACATATAACCAATCACACTACGTCTTTTCCAATCCTTTTCCAATTTCAAGTTCTTAGGTCAACATGTTATATAGTTATAAACCACTTCAACAACTATAATTTCCTTCTTTATTCAACATGCGACGACTTAAACTAATAATCAACTTGAATTCCAATCTTAAAGCTAAACATGCTAGTTTTCGGATAAGGGTTCCAATAGCCCATAAACATATCAACCTTCATACTATATAACACATGCTTGCTAAAATCCATAGCTACAACAATAAGTAAGTCTTAACTACTAAAACGACAAAATATACCTTTATAAGCCCTTAAAATTTCCAAGATTCCAAAGTCGCGCCTTAGCAATTCTTAGCTCCTTTCCTTAGGTTCCAATCCGCTCCAAGCACTCCTTAGAGGCCTATGAAGAACCCATCTTCAAGTTCCAACTTCAAAGTTGAAGAACTCTCTTAGTTTCCGCCTTGCGACTAACGTGAAAATGCGTTTTTTCCGAAATCTTTCTATTGAGATAACCTTACAACACCCTTGGGAACATTGGGTTAAAGTCTTGTGGCTAATGGATCAAAATTACAAAAATTTGTGTGTGTGAGATGGTGAACCCGAGAGGTCTCCTTGGCTAAGCTCAATGTTCTCTAATTTTTCTAAGTGTAAAATGAGCTTGTCTTGCACTAGCTATGTATATAAAACACAATGGATGGCTAAGATTTCAACACTTGAGTGGATAGGATAGGTTTCACTTGGATCAAGCCTAGGTGGACAAGTTGACTTGTCAACAATGTCATGCTAGCAAGACTAATCTTCCAAGGTGGTCAATGACCATCATACCCTTGCATAAATTTCGACCAAGCCATGTGAGGGTGCCACGTGTCGCCCTCTCATTCGTTCATAAAATTCCGTAACCCTCGCGGGCCCCACAAAAATGTAAAATTCCTCGGGTGGGCCCCACGTGACCAAATCCGTAAAAATAAATTTCCATAATTTAATAAGTTCCATATTCTTCAAATAATACATTTTGAGAATCCAATTCCCAACAACGAACATTTTTCCTTTCCGACGTTCGGAACATTTTCCGTCGTAAAAACAATTCTTCCTTTCGTATCCTTTTCCTAGTCTTGTTTCCTTTCGTACATTCTCTTATACATGTCTTGGACTTACGGGGTGTAACATTCTTCCCCCCTTAGAAACATTCGTCCTCGAATGTTCTTAGTCGGTTGTCAAGCTATACAAACTCCGGCATAAACTCTATACTATGTCTACCAATCAAAACTGCACAAGACCAACGATGCCACACATGGCCACCACATCATACGTAGACATAATAATGGACCTTCCGTCCGCGACCCCCTTCTCACAAAACTCGAAGGTTACAGTCTTCCCAAACACGGGATCCTTAGAGGTTCCTTTCTTTCCTTACTTGTCATACTTTCTCGTACTTTCAAACTTATCTAGTACACGTACAAATTCTCAAATATTGTTTCTGTTCTCCAATCCTTGGAGTTACTAATCGAACCTGGCCATATTGTTACTTACATTCCCGTTAAGGCTCTTTTCGGTCCTTACGACCTAGTTCCGGTGGAACGCGTCCACAAACTCGTACAACGATTTACTAAACTTGGGCCTGGCATCCTCGGGACCCTACCACATAACGGGACCATTTCTAACTGACATCATCCGATTCCATACAATCGGTTGACCCGAAATGAGTCTACAACCCGACTCATCGTCACACTTAACTTCTCATTCTTAGTCTGAAATAAATCTCACTCTTATCTCAAGGTACTTCTCACCCTACCCTCTCATTCACTAGAGGTTTGCCACATAAGCCAAGGTATTTCTACTATACATCCTTCCCTATCGGTCTTACACTGTTACGGGGAAATTACCACTTGTGAACTCTATACAACTATAGTCTCAGTTCACTTATCATTCTTGTCAAAATTCTTACTTCTCACTTTACTAATCAAAGTATCCCTACCTCTGGGGTACTAACACTTACAACTGCTAGCACCGCTATCTTGGTCAATAACATAATCGCTTCCTCACGACCTATAGTCTTCTCCTAACCGAAACCGAGGCTCTGCAGTCTTTGGGGCCTCAAACTGGCGCAAGGACTCGATCATGAACAACATCCGGTATACCACAGGCATAAACCCTATCAACTCTCTCGAGTCCGACTAGTAGCTCCTGCTACTCCTTTGCCCTCAAGGCGGTTGTTGCCTCCTCGAGGCATAACTGTAACACAACAATACGTCAGAGAGGAATTTTCTTACTAACACAGCTCTATGGCACGATCTTAGAGTGAGAAGAATAGAAACCAACTCCTAAATGTCCTGTAGCCTCCTGTTTATGGGTGTGGCGCGCAACACACCGATAATCAAGACTCTACTAGACACGGTTCGTAGACATTCAGAACCGATCGCTCGATACCACTGTCACGACCGAACCCGGGCCCGTGGATCGTGCTCTACAGGCACCTTCTACCTTAACAATACAAGTAAGCTGCGGAACTGAAATAACACCTCATTTTTTTTAAAACAAACGTACGTGCAAGGGCAAAGCCGACAAGGCCATATATACATAAACAAAAGACACTACACCGCATACGTAGTCAATCCCACATATGAATACGCACCTGCAGGAGTTAAATCAACTATGGACGGACAAGGCCCCGCGTACCCAAAACTATACAAAGCACATCAAGGACATATACCAAAGATAAACTCCGAATAGAAGGAGCTTATCCAAAACCCCGAGCGAGATCCTACACTGCCGATCACCGAATGCGTACCTAAACTCAGCGGCGTGAACGCACCCGAAGGAGGTCGATGCGAAGAATGTACCAAGTATGTGATCGATGAAATCTTGTAATAAAATCATAGCGATCTAAATAACACGGGAGACATGTATGATATCCAACTCTGATGCATAACACATAAGCGATCATATCAAGTCGGGACGCAGCCCTCAAAGTCATTACTCAATATAACCACGGGTCTCACGCCCATAATATCAATCACGCGTGGAATCCTTCCTCACCGCGATCCATGATGTAATAACACCAATAAGGATACATGAACACCAAGTCCCACCTGTGTCCTCAATACCTCGTGGTCCCATGCCGGAATCCCACCTCGTAAAGCGTGACCATAGGGTAACACAAACAACCGGGACATACATGATAATCAAAATACAACACATTGTGCCTTACTAACAATGAGAGTAAATAGTAGTATCCTTCTGATATAAACTAGGAAGCTCATGATCAGCGGGACCATCCGCGCAGATCATTTAGCAATCCTATTCACGGGACTATTTCACGCATAGGTCGCGTGGACCCGCGAGGTATTCTCGCATAGGCCGGACCGCCGCATTAGACTATTTCACCGCATAAGCCCTTTCGGACCGCGTGAGGTATTCCTCGCATAGGACTATTTCACCGCATAAGCCGCTACGGACTCGCGTGAGGTATTCCTCGCATATAGGTGGACGCCCGCGTGAGACTATTTCACCGCGTAAGCCCTACGGACTCGCATGAGGTATTCCTCGCATCGTGGGTAGCAAATCCACGGAATTATGCAAATGCCACAAACCCGGGGAATGACCCCGAAACGACTGATATACCAATAGCACACAACCGGCTATTTCCAGCACACATAGGAAATTCTCGATTAACAAGCCCAAGTACTTATCACGGCATACTTAGACAAATTCTCAATTTATCAAGCCAAAGTACTAATCAAGGCATACATAGAATAATTCTCTTTTAACAAGCCAAAGTACTTATCAAGGCACACTTAGACAAATCCTCAATTTATCAAGCCAAAGTACTAATCAAGTTATACATAGAATAATTCTCTTTTAACAAGTCAAAGTACTTATCAAGGCACACTTAGAATAATTCTCTTTTAACAAGCCAAAGTACTTATCAAGGCATACATAGAATAATTCTCTTTTAACAAGTCAAAGTACTTATCAAGGCACACTTAGACAAATTTTCAATTTATCAAGCCAAAGTACTACGTACGTACATTCTTTTATAAAAGACTCCTTTCTATGTAAAGCCCCAAGATACTAACACCCGTAGTATCAAGGCGTGTCTATTTTTCAAAGTAAGTTACTACACTTTTAGAAAACTCATTTCAATCTTGAAATCAAGTAACTCCAAATTTTCACAATCTAGGCAACTTATGCCGATTAATCAAAATAGACAACTTTCTAACCTTCCATAAAGCCGTTATAACCAACTTCCCATAAAGCCGTTATAACCCTTTATGGTTTTAGACGTATCCATTCCTTTTTATAACCAAGAGACTTATGCTTAAAAGCTAAGTATCACATACTTATTAAATCCAGTTCTTAACTTACAAAATACTTCAAGTCTCTTAATAGTTAGAAAATAAGTTTTCTTCTACTTTTTAAACCTCAAGTAACTTCACCCTTAACACAAGTTACTTCTCTTAAATCATGTCATTTCTCTTCTTTTAAATCAAATAAGTAAATCACTCTTTTGACTCCCCTAAAGTCATTATAATGACCTTTAGGTTTTAGAACTAAGGCACTAGCCAAAAGATTTGGAAACCACTTCCTCTTTAAGACTACATGTACTTTAAGTAAAAATACCTTCACTTTTAAGAATTCAAACTTCATCAAGAAAATGGATTCTACAACTTACAATCTAAACATCAAAGTACAATCAAGGAAGTACATAGAACAATTTCTATTTTAGGCAATCCAAATACAACCAAGGAATGGATCATTTAAGGAGTAGAACATACTTTCTTTATCTTAAGGAATCATGCTAGAAGAGGAGATAGTTCACATACCTTTTCGGCTAAATCCACAAGCTAAGCCGAATACGCGTGAAGTGTCAACCTATAATGGTCACAACAAGACTATCAACTTCTAGTCTCTATGTAGAATAATACTAAGTATTTAGTCTCTAATTCTACGGAAAATCGCAAAGACTTCCTTTGTTTCTACTCACTTTGCCACCTTTTTCAAGGCCGAATACAATAACCAACAAGCCACATTTAAGGCTCCAAACAACATCCAAACAAAGGGGATTACACGCCTTACACTACGTGCAAAATTCCGCCCCACAATTCATACGAAATAGTATAATACTACACTAGCCATTCTCGGCCAACATATAACCAATCACGCTACGTCTTTTCCAATCCTTTTCCAATTTCAAGTTCTTAGGTCAACATGTTATATAGTTATAAACCACTTCAACAACTATAATTTCCTTCTTTATTCAACATGCGACGACTTAAACTAATAATCAACTTGAATTCCAATCTTAAAGCTAAACATGCTAGTTTTCGGATTAGGGTTCCAATAGCCCATAAACATATCAACCTTCATACTATATAACACATGCTTGCTAAAATCCATAGCTACAACAATAAGTAAGTCTTAACTACTAAAACGACAAAATATACCTTTATAAGCCCTTAAAATTTCCAAAATTCCAAAGTCGCGCCTTAGCAATTCTTAGCTCCTTTCCTTAGGTTCCAATCCGCTCCAAGCACTCCTTAGAGGCCTATGAAGAACCCATCTTCAAGTTCCAACTTCAAAGTTGAAGAACTCTCTTAGTTTCCGCCTTGCGACTAACGTGAAAATGCGTTTTTTCCGAAATCTTTCTATTGAGATAACCTTACAACACCCTTGGGAACATTGGGTTAAAGTCTTGTGGCTAATGGATCAAAATTACAAAAATTTGTGTGTGTGAGATGGTGAACCCGAGAGGTCTCCTTGGCTAAGCTCAATGTTCTCTAATTTTCCTAAGTGTAAAATGAGCTTGTCTTGCACTAGCTATGTATATAAAACACAATGGATGGCTAAGATTTCAACACTTGAGTGGATAGGATAGGTTTCACTTGGATCAAGCCTAGGTGGACAAGTTGACTTGTCAACAATGTCATGCTAGCAAGACTAATCTTCCAAGGTGGTCAATGACCATCATACCCTTGCATAAATTTCGACCAAGCCATGTGAGGGTGCCACGTGTCGCCCTCTCATTCGTTCATAAAATTCCGTAACCCTCGCGGGCCCCACAAAAATGTAAAATTCCTCGGGTGGGCCCCACGTGACCAAATCCGTAAAAATAAATTTCCATAATTTAATAAGTTCCATATTCTTCAAATAATACATTTTGAGAATCCAATTCCCAACAACGAACATTTTTCCTTTCCGACGTTCGGAACATTTTCCGTCGTAAAAACAATTCTTCCTTTCGTATCCTTTTCCAAGTCTTGTTTCCTTTCGTACATTCTCTTATACATGTCTTGGACTTACGGGGTGTAACAAGATCAAGCCAAGTGGCCCTTGGACTTAGTCAACAATATCAAGCTCTTTAATTAGCAAGACTTGGTCATCCTAACATTGGAGAAATGACCATTTTGCCCTTGGCATAATTCGAACGAGCCCATGTGGGGGTGACACGTGTCGCCCTCCCATTCGTCCATAAATTTTCGTAAACCTCATGGGCCCCACAAAACGTAAAATTTCTCGGGTGGGCCCTACGTGACCAAATCCATAACAATAAATTTCCATAATGATAATACATTCCATAATCCTCAAATAATGCATTTTGAGAATCTAATTCTCACCAACGAACATTTCCTTTCCGACGTTCGGAAGATTTTCCGTCGGAAAAACAATTCTTTCTTTCGTACCAATTTTCAAGTCTTGTGTTCTCGCGTCTATTCTCTTATTCATGTTCTGGAATTACGGGGTGTAACACTCTGCACTTGAGCGTGATAATGTAGATTGATGTTTCGCAGACCATGAGACCAAGTTATTACCAAGAAACATACAATAATCGGGCGTGGGCGTGCGGGTATGCGACAATCAAGATCAGCGTACGTATACGAGACAAGTGTAGACGTCGATGAAGGATATAAATGTAAGTCAGAGTCAAGTGTCCCCTGGATCTATCGAATACTGCGTTTGAGCGCATTCATGTGCTCAACCCTGAGATCATGCATAAATAAAAACACATGTTATATGACATACATAATATCTGGTCTCGTGAAAGTAAGATACTTAAGAGCCCCTGCAAGACTACGATAGCGGGTCAGATCCTCGTAAGGTGAGCCAGCCGTAGCACCTAGCTTGGGTTTAGTATCAACTAGAGTGGAAGTGAACTTTCATAAGGACATATCAGCTCGCTCAATGATCTCAGTTGCATATTTCCGTTGTGATAAGAATAGCTCACCTGCATGACGAGTGGCAGTCCCCAAAAAGTAACTCAAGGGCCTCAAGTCTTTCATAGCAAACTCAGAATTGAGAATTGTCATGATAGACTGATGCAAAGCATCAAAAGAGGCAGTCAAGATAATATCATACACATATAAAAGTATCAATCCAAGGAAGTACCACAACGATATATGAACAACGAATTATCAGACCGGATGTGAGAAAACTCAATAGTCGAAACATAGTCTGCAAACCTGTTATACCACGCCCGTGGGGCTTGATTAAACCCATACAAGGACTTCTACAATAAACATACATGATAAAAATATTTGGGATCTCTAAAACCCAATGGTTGATGCATATAAATTGTCTCCTTAAGATCACCATGTAAGAACGTATTATTCACATCTAACTGATGAATGAGACATGCCTTTAAAAAAGCTAAGCTGAGAACAGTGTGAATGGTAGCCGACTTGACCACCGGACTAAATGTCTCACCACAATCCACACCAACCTGTTGAGTCTTACCATCACCTACAAGATGAGCCTTATATCGTACAAAAGAACCATCAAAATTATTTTTATGAGTAAAAATACACATAGACCGAATAATATTAACACCTGAAGGACAGGGGACCAACTCCCACATCTTATTAGCAATAAGAGAATCATATTCGTCGTTCATATCCAATTTCCAATTCGGTTCATTTAAGGCAGACACGGGGTTACGGGGTAGAAGGGATTTAGAGACATTAGAATTTAAATTGAAATGTCGTTTTGGTTTAAAAATACATTGTTGACTAGGAGTGATTGGTCTATGACTCGAGGAAGAATTGGGTGGACTTTGAGAAGAATTCGTATGTGGAACGGGTTGGACAACAGGCAGTGGGCCTGGTGGCCTAATATCTGAGGCAGTAGGTAATATTGATGCAGGAACTGAGGCTGGAGTAGATTCGGAATTGGGCTGAGAAATTGGCCCAATGTCTGAAACTAGGGCAGAAAGGGACGGGACTATAGGTACAGCGGGTAGTGGGACCGCTGGTGGAGTTTGGGTGCGGGACACGTTCGATAAATTATGGATAATATACGGGGATACATCGTCATCTAAACAATTATACGAACTAGGCCCGGGACTATTTACCTTAGCAAATGAAAATCGAGTTTCATTAAAAATAATATGACGACTAATGATGATTTTATTAGATGATAAATCAAAACACTTGTAACCACGATAATTAGAAGGATAACCCAAAAATACATAAGGGATAGACTGGGCTTGAATTTTGTTAATTGTATTGGACGGAAATAGGGGATAACATAAACACTCAAAGATCCTAAGATGGGAATACAAAAGAGTCTTATTATATAAAATTTGCAGAGGGGAGGAATATGTCACACATTTGGTAGGAAGTATGTTAAGAAGATAAGTAGTCATTTGTAGAGCATGATGCCAAAAGGAAGGGGGTATGTACGCATGGACCAATAAGGTTCGAACAATGTTATTAATGGTTCGAAATTTTCGTTCGGCTTTCCCATTTTGTGAGGAATATGAGGACAAACAAATGAAGAACTATGCCATTAGAATTACAAAAATCCTGAAAAACTCCGTTATCATATTTTTTGTCATTATCACATTGGATATTTTTTATTTCCGATCAAATTGGATATGGATGAATGCTCGAAATTTTAAGAACGTGGAAAAAACTTGAGATTTTTTTGCTAAAGGACAATACCATAAAAAATTAGAGTAATCATCCAAAAATAGAATATAATAACGATGACTCATATAACTTAAAATGAGAGATGTCCATAAATCACTATGAATAATATCAAATAACATTAAAGTACGAGAAGTAGAGGCTACAAAAGATAATCTAACATGTTTTCCTAAAGGACATGATTGACAAATTAGAGTACTACGCGTAGCCTTATAAGAAATAAAATTATTTTTATCTAAGGAAGACAAAATTGACAACCCCGAATGACCTAAACGGGCATGCCACAAGAAAGGAGCAAGAGCAACAAAAGTAGGTGGCAAGGCTGGACTCGAAAGACTGGATGTTGACGTGGTAGGCTGAAGATCTCCCCTACTATCACAACTCATGAGAGGAATCCCCGTCTTGAAATCCTTCACAAAAAACTCAAAAGGATAAAAATCAACTGAAACTCAATTATCAGTGGTGAATTTATGGACATACACCAAATTTTTAATTAAGTTAGAGGCATGAAGGGCGTTTTTCAAGACAAGAGGTGGATGGGGGAGACAAAGTTTTATGACCATAACCACGAATTGGAATTAAGTTCTCATTACCAATAATTATGCCATGATTTTTGCTCAAATTAGAATAAGATGAGAGAGTACCTTGGTCGGACGTCAAATGAGAAGTGGCGCCAGTGTCCATGTACTAATTTTCGTTTGGCGAATTTAATCTAAGAGTGTGCATTGCGGCTTCAATGTCGGTCGAGGGGATCCCGCAACATGATGGGCATGTGGAGACCGAGGTGTAACATCTCATAATTCTGGGCAATGGTTTGAGCACCTAAACAAAGGAAAGTAGCCCCGGGCCTCAGGGAATTTATGTTGTATTTACGTATGCTAGTAAAGATATTAATATATGAAAAGATAAAATTTTAAAATAATATTGGACGTAACAAGTGTGATGATGGGAATTGGAAATAAGAGATGTATATCCCCAATGAGGTTATGTACTAATGTCATGTTACAAATTATGACATTGAGTATATGAAGGTTCACGTAGGCAAGGCGACGATCCACGTTAGTATGTTGCTGACTTAGTAGATTTTGGAGCACTCCCCTTTGTTTTGGAGTGTTGGTCTATCTTGGTATGGTTATTTTTGCACGTGTATATGGATATGGCGGGGCCCTGTCCCGACCTTTTAATATCATATACTCTTTAGAGGCTTGTAGATGATGTCATGTGGGTGTAGCAGACTTGTATAGCCTTGGTATGAGTATGTATATATATAAGTTGTTTTTTATACAAATTTCACATAGTTTTTTTCGGCTTAGTTTGTATTTAATTATGAATAGAAATGTTGATGTACCCTAAGTTCCTCCACTTGATACTCCAAATATGGATCTTGATATGGGAAGTGATGTACAATTACTAACGCGATTGGTGGCCACCCAGGCTCAACGTCAGGTTTTCAGTCCTTCTGATGGAGTTGCTAGTGTTGATCTCGGGATTTCATTAGCCTAGACCCTCTGATATTCAAGGGATCAGACCTAAACGCAGACCCGCAGAATTTTCTGAATTAGGTACAGCGTACCTTGCAAGTGATGGATGCTACCGATACTGAGTCGGTAAAGTTTGCTTCTTATAAACTGCGGGATGTCGCAGTGACTTGGTATGAGACATGGGGGCAATTTAAGGAACCCCGTGCTCCACCTGCAGGATAGAGAGAATTTCCAGAGGCCTTCTTACAGCATTTTATTCCAGTCGAACTTCGTAGGGCCAAGCAGGATAGGTTCCAATGTCTTGACCAAGGTAACATGAGTGTCCAAGAATATAGCTTGTAGTTTAATTTGTTGGTCAGATATGCTCATACGATTATTGTTGAAATGAGTGACCAGGTACATAGGTTTGTTACCGGCCTAGGGCCGCACTTGGTCAATGAATGTAATACGATTTCTCTGAATTCAAATATGGATATTGCTCGCATTCAGGCTTATGCATAGAATTTGGAGGATCGTAAGAGGCAATAGTGGGTAGATCGAGAACGTGATAAGGGTCAGCATAAGAGGGCCCGATCCGTCGATGACGTAGGAGATTTCAGAGGTGGGCCCAGGCCACAGCTTTATGGACGTCTATCATATCCGGCAACTAGCACATCATTACTATTTTCAATGTCGAGGATGGATCAGTTTGTTCAATCAAGACCAGGTCAGTATTTACAAGCGTTATGGTAGAGGGGATTCTATTCAGATGAGGTTGTCATTGCCTCAATGCGAGCAGTGTGGTAGGGCTCATAAAGAGTTGTGCCGACAAAGATCAAATGTGTGTTATTCTTGTGGTGGACATGGTCATGTTAAGTGAGATTGTCCAACATGAGACGGAGGTGTTAGGGCCTAGTCGAATCTGCAGCAGCTTCATCACAGTTAGTACCCCGTCGGGGCAAGGTCATCAAACATTATCCAGTTAAGGCAGATGTAGGGGCCAGAACCGCATTTATGCATTGATGGGATTACAGGATCAGGAGTCCTCACCTGATATCATTACAGGTATATTATCAGTCCTTTCACATAATGAGTATGTGTTATTAGATCCAAGCTCCAATCTATCATATATCACTCTTTTTATTGCCTATAAATTTGATATGGAGTTTGAGTTGATAAGGGATTCATTTGTGGTATCTACACCAGTTGGTGAATAAGTAGTGGCTAGACGGGTCTATCGAAATTGTGCAGTATTAGTTTGTAGTCATCAGACCTTAGCGGATTTGATAGAACTAGAAATAGTTGATTTTGATGTTATTATGGGCATGGATTGGCTGACATTACACTACGCTAATGTTGATTGTCGAAAAAAGATTGTTAAATTTCAGTTCCCAGGTAAGTCAGTTCTTTAATGGAAGGGTAATATGGTCGTGAAAAAGTTAGTTACATTTTTGGGCTATGTAACGGGGATTATCTATGTCACCCCAACATTCGATGATGAATGTTTCTAAGAGGGAAAGGATGTAACATCTTGTAATTTTGGGCAATGGTTTGAGCACCTAAATGAAGGAAAGTAGGCCCGAGCCTCGGAGAATTTATGTTGTATTTACGTATGCTAATAAAGAGATTAGTATACGAAAGGATAAAATCCTGAAATAATTTTGGACGTAACAAGTGTGACGATAGAAATTGGAAATAGGAGTTGTATATCCCCACTGAGGTTATGGACTAATGTCATATTACAAATTATGACATTGAGTATACGAAGGTCTTATAAATTATTAAGACTTAATTAAATTGAGATCACGAGATTAATTATGTGTATAATTAATTATTTTTGGGATAATTAATATTTAGTGGGAACAAGTCTAAGTGAGATTTTATATGTGTAAGTCTCTCAAAATATTGTCTAATGACCAAGTTAAGGTGGTTTATTAGGTGGAAAGTTATTAAGGTTAGAATAAATTAAGTGGGAGACCAAATCATTCATGCATTAAATGCAAGCTTGAGGCATCTTTTAAGGAGTTTATATTCTTGCTTTTTAAGGACAAAGGAACGACCAGTAACACCTTCAACAATTTCATTTTAGTAAAATGTTTCACTTGGCTTTGGAGAATTCTTAAAGACCAAAGAAACATTCCAATTTATCCATTTTCGTTCCAGCAGTGAAACTTCATTTCAAAAAATATACCAATGCCCAAGTCTAGACCTTGTTCTTATGACTATTGTTATGCCCCATTTTCCTGCCATAAGCTCACATCTTAAGGTTGTGATTAATTCGAGGTATGTTAAGATAAATTATTTCTTTCTTTTGGTATTCCATGTAACGAAACATAATTGTGACATTGCTCCATAATTTATTCTATTTTTAGGAGTTAAGGAATCTTCATATTATTGATTCCTATGTTAAAAGCATGTCTAAATATGTTCCTAAGTCCTTATTGAGGCATACGAAAAATCTGTAGATATTCACAGTGTTAGTCGAATGTACAAGAATTTTATGTCACTCCGAATATTTTAATTGTCATTCATGCATTTTCATTTGCATTATATTCATATATTACCCTGGACCCACTTGTGTTATGCACACTACTATATGATAAATATTATATATATATATATAGGGATATGAGGAAAGAGAAAAGCATTATATACGTACACCACCTCAGCTGGTATATACTATCACAAAAGAACCCGAATAGGCAAATATTGATGCTCTTGTGTGGCCAATATGATATAACCTAATTCTCACAGAGGCGGTTATGGACATGAAGAGCCCTTATGTGGCCAATATTTATATATATACCGCATTTGTATCAAGCATGACATTTAGGCACATTATACCCACAGAGACCGATATGAAATGATGCACACAGAGAATGTTATGGTAAGGAAGAAGCCCGATGAGGCTGATGTATATGTATATTGCATTATGCATGATATTTAGGCATTTACTGTTGGTCAGCTGTTTTTATTTCAGTTGTGGTTATATCCCTGTTATGCTATTATTCATGTCTGACATACTCAGTACATCAGTCGTATTGATATCTCTTTTGTCGGGGACGCTGTGTTTCATGCCCACAGGTTCACGTAGGAAAGACGACGATTCACGTTAGTAGGTTGCTGACTCAACGGATTTCGTAGCACTCCCCCTTATTTCGGAGTGTCGGTCTATCTTGATACGGTTATTTTTGCATGTGTATATGGGTATGGCGGGCCCTGTCGTGACCTTTTGATGTCGTATACCCTTTAGAGACTTGTAGATGATGTCATGTGGGTGTAATAGACATGTATGGCCTTGTCGGTCTTGATATGTGTATGTATATACATATGTTGGCTTTTTATACAGATTTCACATAGTTTTCTTTTGGCTTAGTCCGTAATTAATTACGATTAGGTGTTAAATGTACAAATGGCGGTACCCGGCGGGTAGGATCCAGGTGCCCATTGTGGCCCTCCGGTTTGGGGTCGTGACAAATATGGTATCAGAGCATGTATGTCCTAGTGAGTCTACAAGTCGTGTCTAGTAGCTTGTTTATGGGTATGTTGTGCATCATACTTATAAACAGGAGGTTATCTGACATTTAGGGATGGTTTCTATTCATTTATCTCATAGATCATGCAATAGAGCTGAGTTATAAGTATTTCATTTCTAATACATCTCGCATTTTGTTGGGATATTTCCAAGTGCTTACGCAAGTGTACGTATCGCTTCAAGTAATATAGTCTGTAAGACTGAATATCGTCCACAGAGACTGGTTGTC
The DNA here is from genome assembly GCA_029844215.1 of Przewalskia tangutica. Lineage (NCBI taxonomy): Eukaryota > Viridiplantae > Streptophyta > Magnoliopsida > Solanales > Solanaceae > Przewalskia > Przewalskia tangutica. Next base: position 44,180,289 of record CM056723.1, on the reverse strand, counting down.
AAGTACCGATTATCTATTATATGGTATCTATTTGGTTAACTTTATTTTGTTTGACAATTATAGCTACGAATTAAAATAAAGTGCAGAAATTAAACTAATGTTGAAAATACTTTGGGATTTAAAACAGTTATGATGGAGATATGGCTTTCAATCTCCTCAACTATCCACTATTTCACGCGTTAATGCAATGCTAATGATTCTTCTTCGTATTAAGATAGCAAGTTAACTAATCTGTCATTATATTCCGGTTAGGACATAAAAGAGCTCAATCATGTGCAAAAATCATCTATATTTTTATGATAGATTTTACCACACAAGAGGACTAAGAACAATAACCCTAAACACTACACAAGTATCGGGGTACTTTCGTCCACGATTTTAACCTATGTCTATTCAACTACAACATATTCAAATCTCACCTTTCAGAATTTTGATTCGAAATCATATATGTGATGACAATTAGTGATCATTTAATTATCAAGCAATTAAAACAATTATTGAATAGATCTTAATATGACTGAAGAAGAAATCACTAATAATGCATTAACTATATGAAAGAGTTTCAAGTGATTCGACGGAAAACCCTACGAAAGTAATTAGCTCCTAAACATTGTCATGCTAAGAACTAAATTACAATCCAACATAAACTGAATTAAAGTAAAGAAAATAGAAAGAACTTGAACAAAAGTCTCCAATTGTGTAGCTTGTAGCCCCCGTTCTCCTCTCCAAAGTATGTTTTTCTGTATGACAGGATTTAGGGTATTTATATCTGAGAAAAATCTTGCTCCGGACCCTTTTACCCCGGTCAAATTTCGGCCCAAAAATCTGGAAATTTCACGTCGGAGCCGCGGCCCTAAATGGCTCGAAATCACCGGTTTACCTTACGAGGAGCGCGGCCGCCGTCGAGCGTCGCGGCTCTTAATCTGCAAAAATCACTGGAGCATTCTGCTTCTGCGGTGTCGCGGCCCTTCGTCCAGGCTCCGCTGCTCTTGGCACGGTGAATATTTTTCTTGCTCTCTGGAATTTTCACGCCGCGGCCCTAATTCCTTCAGCCACGGCTCATCTGCGTCGCGGCTCTTCCTTGCCTTGCGTCGCGGCCCTTGACCTGTTTTCGTCCGAATTTCACCTGATTTTTTCTATTCTTCTTGGGACATTTTAAGCTTCATTACTTGTGTTGTGCTTGTGCAAATTTCATCGTGATTGAGCTCATTTCATCCTCAATTCTATATTTCCTCCTTTGAAATCGATGTGACTCAAAAGAAGGAAAAACAACTCTAATACTATACTAAACACAAATAAAAAGAGTAAAATACTAACTAAAAATGACTCAAAAGAGTGTACAGAAATACACTCAACAAACACCTCCAAACTTACACTTTACTCGTCCTCGAGTAAAGCACTAAACAACAAAAAAATGACTCTATGAACTGGAGCAAGTAGTTGTAGCAATGCTTCTTCAACATCATGGTTGAAAGATGAGATAATATGTTAGAACATATAGCATGCATATATAGCAATCTAGAATTTCAAGTTAGATATTTCACAGATTTACTTAGATCATAATTAAATGAAACATAAACACCTAACCTATGCATGTCAATTTCATTCTATCTTTCCCAAAATGCTATAGATTTGTTTACTTGCTATTCTCCACTAATCATAGATATTCACATTAAAGATTTTCAGGGCAAGGTTTGTAATGTTGGCTTAGGCAGGGGTAGGTAAAAGTGGGCATTTAGGCTCAAATTACGTACCAAAAACATTTTTCATTCAACTTTTTGTCCTTTTTTACTTTCTTTTCAATTTCATACCTATTTTCTCCCCTCTTTTTATTTTGAGAGAATAAGATGTATTATAATTAACAAGCACCCCCAAACTTACTTTTTTGCATATTTTTCATTGGGGTGCATCAAATTTTCACTCTCTTCTTTTTTCTTTTTCAACACTTTTCATCCCACTACTTTTCAATAATTACTTATGGCACAAAAAATGGGAATCATAGGGTGTCAACGACAGATCTTATTTTAGGCTCAAAGGGGCTGACTAGTGATACAATTTATGTCATGATAGGTAATGAATGGTCAGAAGGGCTATCAAAGAAATGTCTGAATCATCTCCCTAAACATGTACTGTCACGACCGACTCGCCGCGATCGTGCCCTACCCAGGCACCTGTTCGTATACATCAGAGAATAGCAGCGGAATATACACAACTTAAACATATGTGTAAACAAAAGACAACACAGGCTGGCCGATAAGGCCGCCTTCCATACTATAAACATAATCAAAAGTACAACTGCATAACCTCGGCTTACAAATTTCAACCACATATGTGAATACAGACCTCTAGGAATAACAACTGTGGCGGGACAGGGCCCCGCCATACCCCTGAATATACATGAATCTACCACCTCAGGGGAAACCGTACCAAGAGATAAGCCTCCGGAGCAAATGGAGCTTTCTCTCAAACACTGAACCGAGATCCTACGAACAAGGATCACCACAGGTACCTAAACTCGCGGCATTTAACGCAGCTTCGGAAGGGGTCGATAACAGTGCAGAATATGGAATGTAAATAACGTCAAGAAATGATCATAACTGTACAAAAGAATGACAAGGACAAGTATATAAACAAAACATACCAGATCCTGCCCTGTCATTACCACTTATGAACTTAATTGCACCTTATTATCTTTTCCCATTTTCAATAAAAGTTATAGCCACATTCTTACACACATGATTAGGAAAAATCATTAAGTTCATTACTATATAACTTAACTTATCTTTCATAAGTATAATTCGGCCCTTTTAAGGAGGGCGCATATACTACCCGGCCCAATCTGGGACGCGATCAAGTCACACAAATATCAAAGCGTGTCCGTGGAATCCCCCATCACTGTCGACAGCTATAAGTGTAAAATATAACCATGTGACGCGCCGTGGCATCCCACCTCACTGTCGGCGTACACATACACAACACATACATATCTCCTGCCCGTGGAATCCCACATCACTGTCGACAGCTATAAGTGTAAAATATAACCATGTGACGCCCCCGTTCTCCTCTCCAAAGTATGTTTTTCTGTATGACAGGATTTAGGGTATTTATATCTGAGAAAAATCTTGCTCCGGACCCTTTTACCCCGGTCAAATTTCGGCCCAAAAATCTGGAAATTTCACGTCGGAGCCGCGGCCCTAAATGGCTCGAAATCACTGACAGTTTCTGCTTCTGAGGAGCCGCGGCCCTTCGTCCAGGCGTCGCGGCTCTTAATCTGCAAAAATCACTGGAGCATTCTGCTTCTGCGGTGTCGCGGCCCTTCGTCCAGGCTCCGCTGCTCTTGGCACGGTGAATATTTTTCTTGCTCTCTGGAATTTTCACGCCGCGGCCCTAATTCCTTCAAATGACGGCTCATCTCGTCGCGCTCTTTCCTTGCCTCGTCGCGCCCTTGACTGTTCGTCCGAATTTCACCTGATTTTTTCTATTCTTCTTGGGACATTTTAAGCTTCATTACTTGTGTTGTGCTTGTGCAAATTTCATCGTGATTGAGCTCATTTCATCCTCAATTCTATATTTCCTCCTTTGAAATCGATGTGACTCAAAAGAAGGAAAAACAACTCTAATACTATACTAAACACAAATAAAAAGAGTAAAATACTAACTAAAAATGACTCAAAAGAGTGTACAGAAATACACTCAACAAACACCTCCAAACTTACACTTTACTCGTCCTCGAGTAAAGCACTAAACAACAAAAAAATGACTCTATGAACTGGAGCAAGTAGTTGTAGCAATGCTTCTTCAACATCATGGTTGAAAGATGAGATAATATGTTAGAACATATAGCATGCATATATAGCAATCTAGAATTTCAAGTTAGATATTTCACAGATTTACTTAGATCATAATTAAATGAAACATAAACACCTAACCTATGCATGTCAATTTCATTCTATCTTTCCCAAAATGCTATAGATTTGTTTACTTGCTATTCTCCACTAATCATAGATATTCACATTAAAGATTTTCAGGGCAAGGTTTGTAATGTTGACTTAGGCAGGGGTAGGTAAAAGTGGGCATTTAGGCTCAAATTACGTACCAAAAACATTTTTCATTCAACTTTTTGTCCTTTTTTACTTTCTTTTCAATTTCATACCTATTTTCTCCCCTCTTTTTATTTTGAGAGAATAAGATGTATTATAATTAACAAGCACCCCCAAACTTACTTTTTTGCATATTTTTCATTGGGGTGCATCAAATTTTCACTCTCTTCTTTTTTCTTTTTCAACACTTTTCATCCCACTACTTTTCAATAATTACTTATGGCACAAAAAATGGGAATCATAGGGTGTCAACGACAGATCTTATTTTAGGCTCAAAGGGGCTGACTAGTGATACAATTTATGTCATGATAGGTAATGAATGGTCAGAAGGGCTATCAAAGAAATGTCTGAATCATCTCCCTAAACATGTACTGTCACGACCCGACCCCGGGCCGCGATCGTGCCTACCCAGGCACCTGCTCTGTATACATCGAGAGAATAGCAATGAACATACACAACTTAAACATATGTGTAAACAAAAGACAACACAGGCTGGCCGATAAGGCCGCCTTCCATACTATAAACATAATCAAAAGTACAATCAGCATAACTCGGTTCTTCTGACACCAACCACATATGTGAATACGCACTTAGGAATAATAATCGTATGGACAGGCCCCGCCATACCACGAATATACATGAATCTACCACCTGTGGAAACTGTACAAGAGATAAGCCTCGGAGCAAATGGAGCTTTCTGCCAAACATCAACCGAGATCCTACGAACAAGGATCACCAACCAGGTACCTAAACTGCGGGCATGAACGCAGCCCGGCGGGTCGCATAACAAAATGAATATGGAATGTAAATAACGTCTGATGAATGATCATAATCGTACAAAAGAATGACAAGGACAAGTATATAAACAAAACATACCAGATCCTGCCCTGTCATTACCACTTATGAACTTAATTGCACCTTATTATCTTTTCCCATTTTCAATAAAAGTTATAGCCACATTCTTACACACATGATTAGGAAAAATCATTAAGTTCATTACTATATAACTTAACTTATCTTTCATAAGTATAATTCGGCCCTTTTTAAGGAGGGCGAATACTACCCGCCCAACTGGACGCGATCAAATCACACAAATATCAAAGCGTGTCCGTGGAATCCCCATCACCGTCGATACTATAAGTGTAAAATATAACCATGTGACGCGCCGTGGCATCCCACCTCACCGCCGGGCGCATACATACACAACACATACATATCTCCTGCCCGTGGAATCCCACATCACTGTCGACAGCTATAAGTGTAAAATATAACCATGTGACGCGCCCGTGGCATCCCACCTCACTGTCGGCGTACACATACACAACACATTGTGCCTTACTAACAATGAGAGTAAACAGTAGTGTCTTTACAATATAAAATAGGAAGCTCATGATCAAAACAGACCATCCACCCGCGGATCATTTAACCATCCTATTCACGACTATTTCACCCGTAAAGCCGCGTGGACCCGCGTGAGGTATTCCTCGCATGGGACTATTTCACCCGCGTAAGCCCTTACGGACTCGCGTGAGGTATTCCTCGCGGGACTATTTCACCCGCGTAAGCCCTTACGGACTCGCACGAGGTATTCTCGCATAATTTGGACCCGCCGCACGGGACTATTTCACCCGCATAAGTCCTTACGACCCGCACGAGGTATTCCTCGCATCGTGGTAGCAATTCCACGGAATCGCAAATGCCACAAACCCGGAATGACCAAACGATCGATATACCAATAGCACACAACCGCTATTTCCGGCACATAGGCGGTTCAACTAAACAAGCCAAAGTACTAATCAAGGCATCACATAGAATAATTCTCATTTAACAAGCCAAAGTACTTATCAAGGCACACTTAGACAAATTCTCAATTTATCGAGCCAAAGTACTAATCAAGGCACAAATAGAATAATTCTCATTTAACAAGCCAAAGTACTTGTCAAGGCACATTTAGACTAATTCTCAATTAATCAAGCCAAAGTACTAATCAAGGCATCACATAGAATAATTCTCATTTAACAAGCCAAAGTACTTATCAAGGCACACTTAGACAAATTCTCAATTTATCGAGCCAAAGTACTAATCAAGGCACAAATAGAATAATTCTCATTTAACAAGCGAAAGTACTTGTCAAGGCACATTTAGACTAATTCTCAATTAATCAAGCCAAAGTACTAATCAAGGCATCACATAGAATTATTCTCAATTAAACAGCCAAAGTACTTATCAAGGCACACTTAGACAAATTCTCAATTTATCGAGCCAAAGTACTAATCAAGGCACAAATAGAATAATTCTCATTTAACAAGCCAAAGTACTTGTCAAGGCACATTTAGACTAATTCTCAATTAATCAAGCCAAAGTACTAATCAAGGCATCACATAGAATTATTCTCAATTAAGCAGCCAAAGTACTACGTGCGCATTCTTTTCAAAGACTCCTTTCCAAATAAAACTTCCCGATACTAACAACCGTAGTATCAAGTCCTATCCACCTTTCAAGACAAGTCACAATACCTTTTTAGAAATACAATTACCGGCTTCTAAATCAAGTGACTTCTTTATTAAAAACCTTAAGCAATTGGTACCTTTAAAACAATTTGCCCTTCCTTAACACAAGTTATTTCTTTGATTACTATATTAGAAACCATTCTCTTAACCTTCCATAAAGCCGTTATAACCAACTTCCCATAAAGCCGTTATAACCCTTTATGGTTTAGACCAACACGTTCCTTTTATAACCAAGAGACTTCTACTTTTAAATCAAGTATTAAATACTTTCAAATCAATTCTCATAACTTTCAAAAATACAATTAGTCTCTTAACCTTTAGAAAGCAAGTGACTCCTTTTATTATAAAACCTTAGGCAATTAATGCCTTAAAACAAGTGGCCTTTTCACTAAAATCAAATCACTTATCTTTCCATAAAGCAAATACAACTACCTTCCCATAAAGCCGTTATATTCCCTTTATACCTTAGCCAAAAACAATTTCCTATCCAAGGGACTTATACGTTTAAAACGGAACAAGTATCACATACTTTAAAACTCTTCAAGTCCCTTAACTTAAATAAAACTTAAGACATCCTTTATGCTTTCCAAGCGAGTTAATCTCCTAACTCACCCGACTTGGCTACTCACAAAACAAGTAAAAGGATATCAAGGTGTTGTACGTCTACCGTACTACATACGTGCAGCTAGTCATGCTCAAAGATAGGAAAAGTTCTACATAGAGTAGATCACACAACTACCTCTTAACTTCTAAGAGTAACAGGAAACATGAAATGATACCACAGGTATATTCCATACATAGAATCATGCCAAAGGAAGGAAGAGGTTCACATACCTCGCGACGATTGTCGACAAGTAGCAAAATGCTCCAAAGTACTTCAACCTTGAGCTATTCCATTCTTCAAGTAGGATACACTATACTTAGTACTTCAACCTATAATGGTCACAATATGTCCATTAACCTCTTATTTCAAACGTAGAATATTCTAGGTGCTAAGTCGCTAAATTCTACGGAAAATCGGACAGCACCTCCTTTGTTTTTACTTACTTTGCCACCTTTTTCAAGGCCGAATACAATAACCAAACAGCCCCAATTGGCTCACCACAATCTATAAGGTAGTCCAATACAAATAATTAACTATCTGACCTCAATTGGCTCACCACAATATAGAAGGTAGTCTAGTTCAAATGAATAACAAACTATTACAAACTACAAGTACAAGTTCGCCACCTTGAGTTCAACAATACCAATTCTTATCAATTTCCATTTCAATCCAAATTGGTAGCATAACATGATATCAAGTCGCTTTGATTATAACAACCATAATCTTTAAGTAAGTAACATGACGATTTCTAATAAGCGACCAATTTGTAATCCAATTTCAAGTGGCTTGCATACATTTCGGACTTAGCTACAAGCAATCCATAATACTTATAACTTCAACCTATTAATCTTCATGCTAGCAACAAGTAAAGCTAACAACAACAATAAGAATATGTAATCTTGTAACACCTTTAAAAGACAAGATTATACCTTAACGATTCTTAATCCAACTCCAATCCGAAGTCGCTCCTTAGTAGTTTAGAGTCTCTCCAAGACACTTCAATCCGCTTGTTGAGACCCTTAGGACAACACCAACAATTATACTTCAAATCTCCAAACCAAACCTAGAAAGACCCTTAGGTTTTCGTTTTGCGACTAACCCGTAAACTACCTTTTTCCAAGATTTTTCTATTGAGATGTGTTTACAATACCCTTAGGTACCTTGGTTTAAAGTGGGGGGATTATTGGACAACATTTGAAAATCTTCCCCTTGGAAAAACCCAATTGCCGTGAGCCCTATTGTGAGCAAGAACAAATTTCCAAAATATTTCTAAGTGTGGAGAATGGCAAGGTCTTGCACTACTTGTAAGCTTATATTACACAAGGAAGGGTTAAGATTTAGACACTTGTGTGGATTGGATGAGATTCACTAAATATCAAGCTTAAGTGGGGTCATTCACTTGGTCAAAGTTGTCAAGCTCTAAGCCTTGCAAGACTTACTCACAAATTATGGTCAAGTGACCATTCCACCCTTGCACATTTCGTCCATGTCCATAAGGGGGGGGGTGACACGTGTCGCCCTCCCGTTCGTCGCACTATTTCGTTTTCCGACAAATTCCAAAATTCCGATAAATTTTTACTCGTCTCAAACCTTAACCTTTGAGTTCTTACGTACGTTCTTAAAACATGTCTTGTAAATACGGGGTGTAACATGTACATCCTAATTATTTCACCTCAAATAACAAGCAAACAGATTTCTAGACATTTTTCAACTTTTCTTTCCATAACTGACACACATAAGCTAAGCACAAATATCCCAAATAATTAGATGTCATGAATTTTTGGCATATCTAACTTAAGCACACAGATTGTTGCTTCAATTCCATTACATTATCCCACTTTATCCACTTAATATCTTTAGCAACTACAACATGCATGATCCATAAAAAAATTATGACTCACGAACACATAAAACAAACAAAAGAAAACAAATGACTCAAAACAAAACACAAAACAAAGTAGGATCCCCCCAACCTTGATTGACACATTGTCCCCAATGTGTAAAGACAAAAAAATGGACACTTACAGGCACAACACAGCGATCACAACGGAGGTCTGTATTGATGAAATCATTGTGCACAAAGCCGACGGAGGAGCCGCGACCCTTGGAACGTGCGCCGCGGCCCTAATTGCCTGGCATCCTTTACTGTGGCTACTGCCTCTCGTGCTCCGTGGCTCTCTCAACAGGCGTCGCAGCCCTTAATTCCCTGAAGATTTGATTTTTCCAATTTTCAGCATTTTTCGTCCTTTTCTCCTCGGAGTTAGCCCCTGCTCTTATCTGTCATCCACAAACACTAAATATACCAGATCGTGAGACTGTTCAAGATAAACTAAAAACAAACTAAGACGCAAATTGAATTAAAATAATTAAAAACATTGGGTTGCCTCCCAAGTAGCGATGTCTTTAACATCTTTTAGCCGGACGCAAATATTTGTTCACTCAAGGGGGTAGATTATCCCCTACACATATCCATTTCAGCATCATTCGTTTTCTCATCCTCTTCTTTTTCACAGGGTTGAGTTCAGTGGACTTTGTTCCTTTTTCAAAATTCACAACATCATTCACAAGTCCAAAATTCTTATCATCAAGGGCATCAGTACCCTTGGAAATTTCATGAGGAGTCTTTTTGTCAACTACACAAATAGCAAAGCATTATCATTGAATTGTGGATCAGTTGAAGGTTTGAAAACAGTGAAAGTCATCTCCTCATCTTGGACTCGGAGCTTCAATTCTCCATTTACAACATTAATAAGAGCTCTCTCTGTCTCTAGGAATGGTCTCCCAAGGATAATGGCCATATTTTCATCTTCCTCCATATCAAGAATGAGGAAATCAGCAGGGAAGATGAATTTGCCCACTTTTACTAACACGTCTTCAATTATACCTTTGGGATGCACGACTGAATGATCAGTCAGCTGCAAGTTGACTGTGGTCGGCTTTGCTTCTCCCAACTCAAGTATTTTGAATACGGAGAGAGGCATCAAGTTGATACTAGCCCCTAAGTCACACAAAACTCTTTTGCATGTCACCTTCTCTATAGTGCAAGGTAAAGTGAAACTCCCCGGATCTCTCAACTTTGGTGGGAGCTTCTTCTGCAAAATAGCACTGCATTCTTCAGTGAGCACCACCGTCTCATAGTCTGCCATCTTTCTCTTCTTAAACAGTATGTCTTTCATAAACTTTACATATGCTGACATTTGCTCCAATGCTTCAATGATGAGAATGGTAATGTGCAGTTTTTTAAATACCTCCAATTTTTTTGAAAACTACTTATCTAAGGACTTCTTCTGCAGCCTTTGAGGGTAAGGGATTTTGTCTGTGTATTCCCTCATAACTGCGGGCGGAGCCTTCTCTAAAATAGGGCGGTCATCAGTAACCCCCTCATTTTCTCCCTCAGTTGTCTTCTCTACCTCATTCTCCTTCTCCCTCATTGGTTGAGAACCCACCTGCTCTAACTGCTTCCCACTTCTCAAGCTAACTGCCTGACATTGCTCCCTTGGGTTCATCAACAGACATCGGGAGATTACCTTGCTCTCTTTTGTTCAGTGTGTTCGTCAGCTGTCCCATTTGAACTTCCAGATTTTTAATCGATGATCTTGTTTCCATTATGAACTGATTCTGGGAGTGGTCAGGGTCGAAAGTGAGGATTGGGTCTCTGCCATGAATTGGTTCTGGGTTTTGGCCATGGCTAACAGTGTTTCTTCCAAGTTATCTAGTTTTTCTTGTGGTGCTGGTTGGCTGAACTGCTGTGAAGATGAGGCTTGAAACTGTGGTTGATGCCCCTGGTCATTCTTCCATGAAACATTTGGGTGATTTCTCCACCCCGGATTATATGTTTTGGATAATGCATTGTTGTAGGGCCTCTGAAAATTCTCCACTGCCTGAACCTGCTCCATAGGCACATTATTTGGGTCCACAACTGTACACCTATCAAAAGTATGGGGAACCCCACAAATTTCACAACTCACAGGTGTTTGGACAACTTTGACGGACATGGTATTCTACTGTATCTGCTTTGTCAAAGTGGCCACCTGCGCAGTCAATGCAGTGATAGCATCTAGCTCATGAATCCCGGCTACTTTCCTACCATTCACTGCTCTCTCATCGGCCCCCTGATGGTTGTTTGTGGTCATGTCCTGTAGCAAATCATGTGCCTCATTGACACTCTTTTTCATGAACGTACCTCCTGCTGCAGCATCAATGATGGTACGAGTTATACCACACAACCCATTGTAAAATATGTGGACTAGCATCCACTTCTCAATCCCATGATGTGGGCACTTTCTCTGCAAGTCTTTGAACCTCTCCCATGCATCATATAATGGTTCTCACTCCAGCTGATAGAAGTTATTAAGTTCACCTCTGAGCTTCGCTGCCTTAGCTGGGGGAAAGAACTTGGAAAGAAACTTCTGGGCTAAGTTTTGTCATGTAGTGATGGAGTTCGCCTGTAATGAGTCCAGTCAGCACTTTGCTCTATTCCTGAGTGAGAATGGAAAGAGTCTCAACCGAAGGCATCATCAGTAACGACATTGTATTTAAATGTTGCACACAGCTCCAGAAAATTTGCTAGATGCAAGTGGGGATCTTCTGTCGGTAATCTCCCAAATTGGACTGAACCTTGGACCATGTGCAAGATCGTTGGTTTGATTTCAAAATTATTAGCTTCAACAGCTGAAAGTCTGCACCCCTGTAATAGTAGGCATCACATAGTCCCCCAAGCTCCTTTCTGCAGGGACTTGTCTTAAGACAGACAGTAACTCATCATCCCCCAAATTATTGTTTCGTTGATCTCCCATTGCTAAGGAATCAGCTGCTCTTTTCTATTTCCTGTTCTGTCTGCCCAATCTCTCAATCTCAGGGTTCATAGGGATAAGAATGTCAGCTCCTCTCCTACTTAGCATAAACTAAGTTTCTGAGACTAATCAAAAACAGCAAACAGATCACGGCAAACAACACTAAAGCAAAATAAAAATAAAAAAATAAAAAAACTTGAAAATAAAAATCAAATTAGAAATAAGAATAAATAAATCGATATTGAAAGTACGTCAGTCCCTGACAACGACGCCAAAAACTTGTTGGGATATTTTCAAGTGCTTACGCAAGTGTACGTATCGCTTCAAGTAATATAGTCTGTAAGACCGAATATCATCCACAGAGACTGGTTGTCAAGTACCGATTATCTATTCTATGGTATCTATTTGGTTAACGTCATTTTGTTTGACAATTATAGCTACGAATTAAAATAAAGTGCAGAAATTAAACTAATGTTGAAAATACTTTGGGATTTAAAACAGTTATGATGGAGATATGGCTTCCAATCTCCTCAACTATCCACTCTTTCACGCGTTAATGCAATGCTGATGATTCTTCTTCGTATTAAGATAGCAGGTTAATTAATCTGTCATTATATTTCGGTTAGGACATACAAGAGCTCAATCATGTGCAGAAACCTTCTATATTTCTATGATAGATTTTACCACACAAGAGGATTAAGAACAATAACCCTAAACACTACGCAAGTATCGGGGTACTTTCGTCCATGATTTTAACCTATGTCTATTCAACTACAACATATTCAAATCTCACCTTTCAGAATTTTGATTCGAAATCATATATGTGATGACAATTAGTGATCAGTTAATTATCAAGCAATCAAAATAATTATTGAATAGATCTTAATATGACTGAAGAAGAAATCACTAATAATGCATTAACTATATGAAAGAGTTTCAAGTGATTCGACGGAAAACCTTACGAAAGTAATTAGCTCCTAAACACTGTCATGCTAAGAACTAAATTACAATCCAATATAAACTGAATTAAAGTAAAGAAAAGAGAAAGAACTTGAACAAAAGTCTCCAATTGTGTAGCTTGTAGCCCCCGTTCTCCTCTCCAAAGTATGTTTTTCTGTATGACAGGGTTTATGGTATTTATATCTGAGAAAACCCTTGCTCCAGACCCTTTTACCCCTGTCAAATTTTGGCCCAAAAATCTAGAAATCCCGCGTAGGAGCCGCGGCCCTAAATGGCTCGAAATCACTGGCAGTTTCTGCTTCTGAGGAGTCGCGGCCCTTCGTCCAGGCGTCGCGGCTCTTAATCGACAAAAATCACTAGAGCATTCTGCTTCTGCGGCGTCGCGGCTCTTGGCACGGTGAATATTTTTCTTGCTCTCTGGAATTTTCACGCCGCGGCCCTAATTCCTTCAGTCACGGCTCATCTGCGTCGCGGCCCTTCCTTGCCTTGCGCCGCGACCCTTCCTTGCCTTGCGCCGCGGCCCTTGACCTGTTTTCGTCCGGATTTCACCTGATTTCTTCTATTCTTCTTGGGACATTTTAGGCTTCATTCCTTGGGATGTGCTTGTGAAAATTTCATCATCATTGAGCTCATTTCATCCTCAATTCTGTATTTCCTCCTTTGGAACCGCTGTGACTCAAAAGAAGGAAAAACAACTCTAATATTATACTAAACACAAACGAAAAGAATAAACTACTAACTAAAAATGACTCAAAAGAGTGTACCAAAATACACTCAACACATTTACGATTCCAGCAATGCCTACATCAATGAAGAAGTTCAAGAGTGTGAGGTCTAATGTAGTGATGGATATTACTTTATGTGGCCGTGAAAAAGTAATTGTATATTTGGGCTACATAATGGAGATTAGATATGTCACCCCAACATTCGAGGACGAATATTTCTAAGGGGGAAAGGATGTAACATCCCGTAATTTCGGGTAATAGTGTGAGCACCTAAACGAAGGAAAGTAGATCCGAGCCTCGGGGAATTTATGTTGTACTCACGTATGCTGATGAAGATATTAGTATACAAAATAATGCAGCTCCAATAATTTTAGACGTAACGAGTATGACGATGGGGATCTGAAATAAATTGTGTGTGTGCATAAAGAGGTGATGGACTAGTGTCACATTACAAAATTACGAAATTGAGTATATGAAGGTCTTATAAGTTATTAAGATCTACGTGAATTGGAATCAATAATTAATTAAGTGTGTAATTAATTAATTGTGGGATTGATTAAGAGTTTTAACGGGGACAATATTTAGTGGTGCAATTATGTGTAATGTTTAAATGAATCCACTAATATACATGCAAGATTAAGGTGGCATTATTGTATATTAGGCAGACACGTTGTTGGACAAGTTAACATGGTGATTAATTAGGTGTGGTAGGTGGCAGCATAATAAGATCATATTCAGCATTTAACAATGACAAAACATTCCAGAATGCTCTCAATTCCTCATTTGAGTACTTCATTTTCTTTTAAAGAAACTATTACTTCATTTTAGACTAGGAAAAGGAAACTTTACAACTTTGCAAAATTTCACTTTTGTAAGAAATTTCATACGAAGCTGTAGCAAAATTGAGTAAGAAAAATCGTGCAAGTACAACAACAATATTTTCCTTCCAGTTTAGCGAAACAAAGGTATGTTAAGACAAATTATTTCTTTCTTTCGGCATGTTTTATATAACGAAATGTAATCGTGATATTATTCCATAAATTACTCTATTCTTAGTAGTTAACTACTAAGAATGTTCATTTTCTTGATTCCTGTGTTAAAAGCATGTCTAAATATGTTCCTAAGTCCTTATTGAGGCATACAGAAAATATGTTTATATTCTCAATATTAGCTGAAGGTACATGTTAAATATTTTCAATGTTGGCCAAAGGGGTAAGGATATTATGTCATCGGATAAGTTCAGAAGTTGCATTATTATTCATGCATTATATACATATATATATATAACATATATTGGGACGGATTGCACGATCCGCAACACTAACATATATTGGGACGGGTTGCACGATCCGCAACACTAACATATATTGGAACGGGTTGCACGATCTGCAACACTAACATATATTGGGACGGATTGTACGATCCGCAACACTAAATATATGTATACTGTATTTGCATTGTGCATAACATTTAGGCATATGTATTAGGACTCTCAGAGGTATTTACTATTGGTCAATTGTTTCTGTTTCAGTTATTATTATATCCCTGTTATGTTATTATTCATGTCTGACATACTCAGTACATCAGTCATAGTGATGTCCCTTTTGTCGGGAGACGCTGCGTTTCATGTCCACAGGTTCACATATACAGGACGACGATTCATGTTAGTAGGTTGCAGACTCAACGGATTTTGGAGCACTACCCTTATTTCAGAGTGTCGGTCTATCTTGGTACGGTAATTTTTGCATGTCTGTATAGGTATGGCGGGGCCCTATTCCGATATTTTTATGTCGTATACTCTTTAGAGACTTGTAGATGGTGTCATGTGGGTGTAGTGGACTTGTGTGGCCTTGTCGACTTTGGTATGGGTATGTATATATATAAGTTAATTTTCTGAATAAAGATTTCACATAGTTTTCTTTCGACTTAGTCCGTAGTTAATTACGATTAGGTGTTAAATGTACGAATGACGGTACCCGGCGGGTGGGATCCGGGTGCCCGTCGCGGCCCTCCGATTTGGGTCGTGACAATCCACTGAAGAATAGTAGCATCAATAGTTGTCCATAACTTAGGATCATCCTCACGTTTAAGCACCTCCGTATCCACAAGAGCCGCAGGGATGATGTGATGGAGGACTTGAAGCGAGCGTGCGTGAATTTTGAATAGTTCAGCCCACGTTACGTATTGGACGTTTTCTATCCAATAATGATAGAGATGTGATTCTTGATGTTAGAAACAGTAAGGGCAGGGTGAAACGTGTTCTTTGACGTAGACATAACGAAAGAACAAATGGCGATTGAGGGATTTGGAAGAAAAATTTGAGAGAAGAGGAGGTACGGGGCTCGGAATCTGAGAAGATTGCACGGAAATCGAGAGGCAGCGAAACGAAGTTGTAGGGTTTTTGTGAACCTAGACTTCTGATACCATGAAAGAAATAATCTCTTGATTATTTTCATTAATGAATGAGTATATTTACAATTTTCATAATTGAAAATTCTTATTCCTATTCTACTCCCAAAACCTTATTATATTTGTACAAGAGTCCTACAATTATAGTAAGTATATAATGCTAATTAATTACAACAATATGGTACAAAATACTCTCCAAACCGTGATATACTTTCCATGTATATCACGGACAGTTTAGCCGATTTCTTGAGGATATACTGTATACACAAGGTATGTGTACACCGTGTATACTTGTGTATATTTTCAGTTCCGCATTTGATAATTCTCTGAGGATTCTGCCCAATCCTGTGCAGTGTACTACATAAGGTCTACTTCTGACATGTATTCTGAAAAAGAAGAAAACAAGTTCCTTGAGCACTATGCATTGCAAAGTCCAGTCATGTTAAATGATCATTCTTTCATATTTAAGCTGGAAATTTTAGCAAAATATAATAACCTGGGTTTCTCAATGCCAGATATGTGCCATCTGAAAAAGAGTGCCCTCTAAAGTTGCAGTTGACAAATGGAGAGATTTCCATGACAAATGGTGTTATATCTCCCCTGACTATTAAATTTATTGTCTCGATGAATGGAGAGATTTCCATGACAAATTTATTGTCTCGATTAAATTTAGCAAGTTAGAGACTTGGAGCTTCATCTTGGTTAAGATAGGGTTTATCAACACCGACAACAAACTTATCTCACTGTTGAAGTAATTTCTACATTGATTCTCTTTCTTCGTTCTTCTTCTCCTTTTTTTTAAAAATTTACTGTTTTGTGTGTTTCCTGTGTTTATCTGTCCACTAAACAAGTGGTGCGCAATGTTGCTTTCGTGTAATATATTTCTTCCCTAACACTAGAGTAAGAAGGGCACAAGGATATACTGCAACTTTCACTGATTAAAGAGAGGATATACTGGAAGTTTGTACATTCTGTCGTATATTAAAGTATGTATGTCCTGGAGACAATCATTATTAGGGATAAATGTACTTGGAACACATTCGTATTATTAATAAGATTAATATATTTATGACATTTGCGATTATTGAATTATTATTCGATTGTTTGTAATTATTCATTAATGTGCATTCATTGAGTTTACGTTGTCATTAATAGAGTGAGTTATTAATGATAGAGCGTAACTCTCAAAGTATCCTCGACAAATGATCATCGAGAATGAGATATCGATGATATGTTATAAGTCGACATGTGGTATGCATCACATTCTAAGAGAATGTAGTATGTCTCACCTGCTACTAGTAATGGTTACTAGTAATGGACACATGGATACTTTTAGAAAGTATTGATATACCATGCTGATAAACTAGTTGTTATACATGTCTAGATTGTTATCAGCGTGTGGGAGATAAAGGTCCTTTAACTTGAGGTCAATACGCACCTTGTTTACAGAGTAATATACTTTGACCATGTCCTAAGCTTAAATTCCTTATAGGATAAGATACGACTTGTGTTTGGTGCATTATGATGTAAACTAAGGTGGTAGTTGAGCCAAGAATATGATTTATTCCTCGATTGAATATTCGAGAGTACACTCAACTTCTTAGTGATATTAGGTCGACTAAGTCATTGACCAATTCAAGAGACATATTTAGAATATGGTCTAGTTGTCGACTAATATAGATAAGATGAAGTGATCAAGTCATTTGAATAGACACAAGGCAAATCATAAGCTTGATCGAGTATGTCGCGAATGAAATGAATTTATCATCTCACATAAAGGTTATGTTTGCTGGATTCATGTAAACGTACTTCACATATTGAGTTCATCGTACGGAACAGCCTAGGAGTTCCGTATGGACCTTAATTGGATTAGTGTCAATATGTGAAGGCATATAGGGTCACACTATGTCGGTTGTCTTTTCGGTCTAAGGGTGTATTGAGAAAGTATTAGATATTCGATTTGGAATAGATATATTTAAAATGATAATAACTATGTGATAATTTCTATTTGATGGAAATTATTTAATTAAATCAAAATTGGATTTTGAATTTAAAATTAAACATGTTGAATATATACGGGGTAAGGAGCCGCGGCGCCTACCAATTGGAGCCCAACCCTAATCTGATATTTGACCTAATTTCCCCTATATAAATAGCACTAACCCAATAAATTTCATACATCAATTCTAAATAAATTTCAGACTTAGAGTTTGAAATAAAATTCTCTCAAACCTCTGCCAAGATTTCCTGGTTTTTTGACAGATGAATACACCGTAGCAAAGGCTTGCAGTCGAAGGGGCAGTCACGTGTAATCTCTAAAGTAAAGATTCCAGATTAAACAACTTGTAATTTATCTTGTTTAAGTCTTTACAAGTTTGATTGTCATATAACCATACAAGAATGTATTGTTGGGGTAAGTAAGAAAATAAATTTTAAACTTACGATGTGCCTTACTTATACGTTTTGAAACTAACAAAACCCTTCAATATTATCTATTTGAACGACAAAGAATGAACCTCTTTACTTTTTGTAAGGTAAATAAAACAGCATCATTTGGAGCACGGGGCTTTCCTAGTACGGGTTATCTCTCTTATATGGTTTGCGGGCTATTGCATAAGAGCGGTGTTTACCCTGTGTGCACTCGAAGGTAGCGGCTACGGTTCCCTTTTCATATAAAAAAAATAGCATCATTGATGTTCATGTCTTTGTTTGAAAGTATAGGTACGTCCTAGAGACAATATGTATTAGGACAAAATGTACGTTATACACATTCGTATTTATATTAATGATGATTAATATTATGGCACTTGCATTTATTGAATTTTTAGTTGATTGTTTATAATATTCTATAAATGCATCCCTGGAGTTTACGTGGTTATTAATGATGTGATAATTAATATTATAACGTAACTCTTAAATAGCCTCGACTAATGATCATCGAGATTGGGATATCGATGATATGCGATACGTCGACATGTGGTCTGCATCATATCCTTAGGGGATGTAATATGTCTCACTTGCTACGAGTTATGACAACTCGTGATGGACACATGGATAATTGTTGAAGTATTAGTATACCCTGCTGATGCACTGTTTTGTTATATGTCTATAATGTCATCGGCGTGTGGGAGATAGAAGTCCTTAGACTTGAGGTCGATACCACCTTATTTACGTAGTAATGTACTTTGATCATGTCCTAAGCTCAAATGCCTTATAGGTTGAGACGCGGCTTGTTTTTGGTGCATTACGAAGTAGATTAAAGGTGGTGGTTGAGCCAAGATTAGGATTCATTCCTCGAATGTATATTCGAGTGAACACTCAGATACTCATATGGTATTATGTTGACTAAGTCGTTGGCCAATGCAATGGACATGTCTTTGATATGGTCCTGTTGTCAACTAATATAGATGAGTTATAATGATCAAGCCATTTGGATAGACACTTGACAAATCATAACCTTGATTGAGTGTGTCGTGAATGAAATGATCTTATCTTCCCACATAGAGGTTCAATTCACATATTTCGTGTAGCTAAACTTTACATATTGAGTTCGTCTTCCGGCGCAGTCTAGGAGTTCCGTGAAGACCCTAATGTTGTTAGTGTCGATATCTAAAGGTCTGAAATGTAACACTAAGTCAAATGTTTCGTCGATTGAAAGATGTAATTAGAGAAGAGATTATATATATGTTCGGTTGATAACCAGGACATTAGAAATGGAAACAAGGCAGAAAATGGGACAGGGCCGCAACGCCATTGATTCAGGGCCGCGACGCCACTTATTCAGGGACGCGGCGCTGAGGCGCGCCCGACTGCTGGCCCAGTCTGCTGAGGTTTAATGGGTTGGCCCATTGGGGAACCCTAGATGTCCTCTTCAGCTATAAATAAGAGGGTTCCCCCTCCCATTTCACTACACCAAAACCAAGAGAGTATTCTCTTCTAAAGCTCTGCTGGAATCCCTAGCATTTCAAGACTTAGCAAATTACATCAAAGTTTCCAGAACTTGCAAATCGAGGAATATTTGTGTGTGCACCCTTGGACTACACAAAGCCTCAAAGTTTTCAGAGTGCTAACTACAATGTAAGTCTTCGTTCGAAGTATTACATTATTATTTTGTGTTATTGCTTTAACATTATATAATCATACTACAATTTGACCGTCATGTCGGGTTTGAAACATAAATTTTTTAATTCTGTTGTGTGTTCGAACCCGACAAATCGCCTACAGTGGTATCAGAGTATGGGCTGTTTTGTGTGATTATATTATAAATATTAATGATAATATGGGTTAAGATTTGTTTAGATCTATTTTTAAAATCAGAAAATGTTTAGGGACCGTTTGGCATAGACATATATTTTAGAGTTTAGACAAATAGACTCATGATTATCATTAATGGTATATTATTCTATAATATATAAATGTGTTAAGTGTTAGAATGTGATGCATTTAAATTATTAGCATAGCGTCCGCAATTATTATCTGGGTAGGCGGCGCCCAGTACTTGTTTACTTTCAATGACCGCAATAATTGTCTGGGTAGACGGCACCCGATATTTGATTAAAACCATCTTATACCATGTCTAATGGGTTTGATGATTTTCCATCTAAATGTGTTTAGAAATTGCATGATAGGATGTCATATGATGTATGGCATGTTTATTGATCTTGATTGAAATCCCCGAAAATTGAAAATGTTCCCCAAACATTAAATACAAGTCTAAATTAAAACGCGTCGTCCATTATAATTGTTAGAGTGCAAAATCTTTTTCGGCGTTATGAGTATTTATGCCAAAGCATTTGATCTAAGTCTACGAGGACTCAGGCCCTTTCATAGATGTGTTAAAGTAAAAGTGGAAGATAAACTTTTGTAGGTATTTACACCAAAGTGTTTGCTTGCAAATGCTAAATTTACTTAGGTACTTAAACGCAGTCGCATAATGGGGTTGCCTTGTTTAGATGAATCTTGGAGCCAAAGTGTCGGACTAATCTAAAGACGCAAGATTAAAATGAAAGATATTTAATCAAACCAAGAGTTGTAAATAAGCTTTGCAATTGGTTGAGGACCTACTGAATCGTGCTATTGAAGTTATCATCCAATAGCATATGTTTAGATCTTGGCCCATTATGACCTTAAAAATGTTTTAGGTCCGTATTCTACCTTAGGATCGTAGAAGTATGCAAAACAGTGGGAGCTAATTAAACAAAAGGTCATGTTAAATTAGCATATAATGAATGTGTATAATTAGAATAATGAATTTTGATTGTATTTTCCTGCCTATCTATATCTTCAGAATGTCGAGCTTCTCGTTGAAAATGTTAATGGAATCACACAGATTGACCGAACCTAATTTTCTAGATCGGCTCAGGAATGTAAGAATCGTCCTGAGACAAGAAAAGATTGAATATGTATTGGATCAGGTATTCCCTACAGTGCCTGCAGAAGACTCTGCTGAGTATGCCACATTTGATAAGGTTGCTTACCAGAAACATTATGATGATGCCATTTCAGCTCAATGTTTGATGTTGTCTTCTATGTCACATCCATTACAAATACAACATGAGCACATGGGGCCCAACGAAATGTTAGAACATTTAAAGAGTCTCTATGACTCTCAGTCTCAGACAATGGAGTATGAGCTGCTCATAGAACTTTTTAAATGTAAACTAAATGAAGGGGGTCAGGTGTCTCCACATGTGTTAAAAATGATTGAGTTGATAGAAAGGTTGGCTTCGATCGATATAAAGTTTCACGACAGAGTTTCCTCCACCCTCATCATGCATTCACTTCCACGTTCGTTCGAGAGTTTCATCATTAACTATAATATGCATGGAATTAAGGTGAAGTTGCCAGAGTTGCAGAATATGCTGAAAACCTTTGAATCTTCAGTCTCCTAAAGCAAATCTATTCTCATGGTTGGCTCCTCTAATCATCCTAAACCGAAAGGCAAGTGACAACAGAAGAGGAAGGGCAAAGTTGTTGCTGCGCCAGCAGCAATGTAGCCCAAAGGAGGGGCGAAGAAGAAGAAGAAACTCTCGGCAATGGATGTGTGTATGAACTGCAACAGGAAGGGTCATTGGAGGAAGGATCGTACTGCTCCAGGATGAAGGATGGCACCTGGTGCACCATCCTCTAGTGGACAAGGTATGTTTGTAATTGAAATTAAATCGTCTATAAATGATTCTCATTCCTGGGTACTAGATACCGCTTGTGGCTCACACATTTGTACAAATGTGCAGGGGCTAACTAATAGCAAGAAGGTCGGACCTCGAGAGGTGGACCTGCGCATCAGAAACGGAGCACGAGTTGATGTTGAGCGCATGGGAGATTAGATTTACCTTCCGGCAAAATTTTAATGTTAAACCATTGTTATTATGTTCCCTCATTGGCGAGGAACATTATTTCAATTCCTGTTCTTGACACTGAGGGCTTTTCCTCAAGCATTAATAATGACAATATGATTTTGGCTTTTGATAATGTTGTGTATAGAATTGCGCCTCTTGTGAATGGATTGTATAAATTAAACTGCCGCAGGAAAATTTTCAATGTACAAATAAAAGAGCTAAGTTAAGTGAAATAAATTCTACCTACTTGTGGCATTGTAGACTTGGTCATATCAATCAAACGAGGATAGAACGGTTGAGGAAATTAAATTACCTTGAACCATTTGACTTACAATTTTATAGTAACTGTGAATCCTATTTGAAAGGTAAGATGACCATTAAACCTCTTTCTGGAAAGGGATTCGTGCCAATGAGATGCTTGAGTTGGTACATACTGATGTATGTGGACCATTTTCGACTCAAGCTAGAGAAGGTTTCTCTTACTTCATTACTTTTACAGACGACTTATCAAGGTATGGTTATATGTATCTTATGAGACACAAATCTGAGGCCTTCGAAAAGTTTAAGGAGTTTAAGTGTGAAGTTGAGAAACAACTCTCAAAGAGTATCAAGACTCTTCGATCTGATCGAGGAGGTGAATACTTAAGTAAAGAATTTCTCGAATACTTAAAGCTTCATGGAGTTCATTCAGAATGGA
The DNA here is from genome assembly GCA_029844215.1 of Przewalskia tangutica. NCBI lineage: Eukaryota > Viridiplantae > Streptophyta > Magnoliopsida > Solanales > Solanaceae > Przewalskia > Przewalskia tangutica. The sequence goes on along the minus strand of CM056723.1, from coordinate 44,157,153 downwards.
CACCACAGATGAATGGTGTTGCCGAGAGGTGAAACCGAACCTTGCTTGACATGGTTCGATCCATGATGAGCTTTTCAGCTCTTCCTACATACCTTTGAGGATACACTATTCTAACCTCAATATATGTTCTGAACCGAGTTCCTTCTAAATCAGTTGAAAAGACGCCATATGAGGTATGGAGTGGCAAAAAGCCGTCACTTAGACACATGAGGCCCTGGGGGTGTCCTGCATATGTCAAGAAGTTGATCACTCATAAGTTGGAGTCAAAGAGTGAGAAATGTTACTTCGTTGGGTATCCAAAGGAAACTAAGGGATGCTATTTCTATCTACCTGGAGAACATAAGATATTTGTTTCTAGGAACACAACTTTTCGTGAAGATGAATATGTCTACAAGGAAGAAAGTTGCACAGAGATAGAACTTGAAGAAATTCAAGAACAAAGTAACATAGAGGTTGAACCCTTGCCGAGTAAACAAGGCAAGGATTCAGTGGGAGCTTTTGGCGAAGATTGGGTACTCAACCCTTCGGCCAGTGGGAGTACTACAAGGAGAAATGCAGAAATGCAAGATTCTCCTGCACAGACCTTGGGAGCAAGTGCACTAGTTTCACCTCCTCCCATTCAGGAAAGACATAAAAATGATATTCCTGAAAGCTCTAATGTTGGTGGATCAACCAGCGCACAAGAACCTTCTCACAATCAGAACATACCTGAAATTGGACTGCAAGATACTCAACTCCGTAGGTCCGTTAGAAATCATCGTCCTCCGGAAATACTAAATCTACTTGTGAAACACAAAATGAGTTAGATATTCCCGATGGTGATGAACCTACAACCTACAACGAAGCAATGCTAGACATTGAATCGAAGAGATTGCAAGAATTCATGAAATCTGAAATGGAATCTATGTATATCAATCAAGTGTGAAACTTGGTTGATTTGTCAAATGGGGTTAAATCCATAGGATGCAAATGGGTCTTCAAGAAGAATATTGATGCATCTGGCAAGATTCAGGCTTATAAAGATAGACTAGTGGCTAAAGGTTTTACTCAGCGTCCTGGCGTGGATTATGATGAAACCTTTTTCACCAGTGACTAAGATAAAGTCTATTCAGATTTTGCTTGTGATAGCTGCACATTATGATTATGACATTTGGCATATGGACTTCAAAACTGCATTCCTCAACGGTAATCTAGTTGAGGAAGTATATATGAAACAACCCGAGGGTTTTTCATCCGAGTCTAGACTAAATGTTGTGTGCAAGCTACAGAAGTCCATTTATGGACTTAAGCAAGCCTCTAGGAGTTGGAATATTTGTTTTGACAAGGCTATCAAATCTTTTGATTTCGTCAGAAGCAAAGAGGATCCTTGTGTTTATATCAAACGTAAAGATAAGGGTATTGTCTTCATTATTATATATGTTGATGACATATTGATAATGGGAGATAATAAGACTCTCATGCAGTCAGTTAAGGATTGGTTGTCCAAGACCTTCATAATGAAGGATTTAGGTGAAACCTGATACATTCTGGGAATTAGGATCTATAGAGATAGACCTAATAGATTGTTGGGGCTGTCACAGTCAATCTACATAGACAAAGTGATTAGACGTTTTTCAATGGAGAATTCCAAGAAAGGCGGTCTTTCAATGGGTCAATGCATCAAGTTATCTAAGAAGGGTTTCCCTTCTAGTGCTGTAGAACTTGAGCGCATGAAGAGGATCACATATGCTTCGGCTATAGGATCAATCATGTATGCTATGAACTGTAGTAGGCCAGATGTGACCTTTGCACTTAGTATGACTTGCAAGTTCTAGCAGAGTCTTGGTGAGGAACATTGGAAGGCAGTCAAGAGTATTCTTAAGTATCTCAGACGTACTAAAGATTACTTCTTAATCTATGATGGAGATGATAAGCTGGTTGCCACTGGGTATACTTATGCTAATTTCCAGACAGATGTTGATGATTTCAAATCTCAGTTTGGTTACACGTTTATTTTCAATGGTGGAGCAGTGAGCTGGAAGAGTTCCAAACAAGCTACTATTGCTGACTCGACTACTGAAGCGGAGTACATTGCTGCATCGAAAGCTGCTAAAGAAGTTGTCGCGATTTCTGAGTTCCTGAAGGAACTAGGGGTTGTTCCGAGTGCTAGTTGGCCAATAACCATTTATTGTGACAACACTGGTGCAATTGCACAGGTAAAGGAACCAAAAATCAACTAACAAAAACAAGCATGTATTGAGGAAGTACCACATTCTCCGAGAGATGGTGGAAGCTGAAGATATTATGATAGACTATGTTCCCACAGACAATAATCTAGCAGACCCGTTTACTAAACCATTAAGCTTGGTAAAGCATAATGGTTATTATGAGAACATGGGTATTAGATATGTTGGTGATTGGCTCTAGGCCAAATGGGAGATTGAAAGTATATATATGTCCTAAAGACAATTATATTAGGACAAAATGTATTTTATATAAATTCATATTTATATTAATGATGATTAATATTGTGGAACTTGCATTTGTTGAATTATTAGTTGATTATTTATAATAATCTATAAATGCATCCCTAGAGTTTACGTGATTATTAATGATGTGAGAATTAATATTATAACGTAATTCTTAAATAGCCTCGACTAATGATCATCGAGATTGGTATATCGACGATATGCGATACGTCGACATGTGGTCTGCATCATATCCTTAGGGGATGTAGTATGTCTCACTTGTTGAAGTATTGGTATACCCTGCTGATGCACTGTTTTGTTATATGTCTATAATGTCATCGGCGTGTGGGAGATATAAGTCCTTAGACTTGAGGTCGATACCACCTTGTTTACGGAGTAATGTACTTTGATCATGTCTTAAGCTCAAATGTCTTATAGGTTGAGACGCGACTTTTTTTAGGTGCATTACGAAGTAGATTAAAGGTGGTGGTTGAGCCAAGATTAGGATTCATTCCTCGAATGTATATTCGAGTGAACACTCAGATACTCATATGGTATTATGTTGACTAAGTCGTTGGCCAACGCAATGGACATGTCTTTGATATGGTCCTGTTGTCAACTAATATAGATGAGTTATAATGATCAGACCATTTGGATAGACACTTGACAAATCCTAAGCTTAATTGAGTGTATTGTGAATGAAATGATTTTATCTTCCCACATAGAGGTTCAGTTCACATGTTTCGTGTAGCTAAACTTTACATATTGAGTTCGTCTTCCGGCGCAGTCTAGGAGTTCCGTAAAGACCTTAATGTTGTTAGTGTCGATATGTAAAGGTCTGAAAGGTAACACTAAGTCAAATGTTATGTCGATGAAGGATGTAATTAGAGAAGAGATTATATATATGTTCGGTTGATAACCGGGACATTAGAAATGGAAACAAGACAGAAAATGGGATAGGGCCGCGGCGCCAAAACACGAGCGCCATGGCGGCCACTTTATGCGGTCAGCGCACGAGGCGCGTCCAGGTCCGACCATCGCCTGCTGAGGTTTAATGGGCAGGCCCATTGGGGAACCCTAGTTGTCCTCTTCAGCTATAAATAAGAGGGTTCCCATCCCATTTCACTACACCAAAACCAAGAGAGTATTCTCTTCTAAAGCTCACTAGAATCTCTAGCATTTCAAGACTTAGCAAATTACATCAAAGTTTTCAGAACCTGCAAATCGAGGAATATTTGCTTGTGCACCCTCGGACTACACAAAGCCTTAAAATTTTCAGATTGGTAACTACAATGTAAGTCTTCGTTCGAAGTATTACATTATTGTTTTGTGTTATTGCTTTAATATTATTTAATCATACTACAGTTTGACCGCCATATCGGATTTGAAACATAAATTTTTTCAAATTCCGCAGCCTGTATGAACCCGACAAATCTCCTACATTGCTTCCTTTGTATGGTTTATAACAACTTAAAATTGAGAAATCCACATTCTGAAACAGGACTTGAAGATGATTTCCGAAGTTTTCATTGGACATTTTGTTGAAGTATAAGGAATACACTAGATATTTATACTTAATATACAATCCACTAGTTACTTAATAGTTTGGTTCTTAGTTTCCTTATTTTGGTTACATTTGTAATGTTGGCTATAGACCATAATAGTGGTAGGTAGTTCAAAGATGTATTAGTATAAATAGAGTCTTGAGGATGAAATACAGATTTAAGAAAAGATTGCACAAAAAGAAAACTTTTATTCTCTTCTCCTACAATTTCATTTCTTCCACTGTTCTCAATCTTTCTCTCCTTTCTCACATCTCTTTCTCACATCTGTTTCTTTCCTCTTCTTCCTCTGCGATAGAGGATTGCAATCAGTGAAGATCCTATCACATGCAAAGATATTTCTCCACAGATTTCAGTTATTAACATGGTATCAGAGCCAAGTGCTAAATAGATCAATCCAATTACATTGAGGAGTTGATCGAACATATTGAGGTGAAAATCAGAAGCAATTGAAAACTGAAAAAGATTTGAGAACTGAAAAATTGGAATCGCGATTTTCGACTGAAAATTAGAAAATCGAAATCGAAGAAACTGAAACTGTTGTTAATCGATTGATATTAAGAGATTGATTCAAATCGATTCAAATCGAAGGGAGAGATCGAGAAAATGAAGGAGTTTCTTCTGAAAATCCGAATTGAAATCAAGGAAGATTGAGGTAATCTCTGTAGATTATCAAAAAATGGAAAATCGAAGAACTGAAATTCGAAATTGCGATAGAAAATCAAAATTGCTATTTTTTCTAAAAATCAGAGAATCGAAGATCGATTCATCTTATTTGTTCCGCTATGGAGGTGTTATCATTTTCTGCGGATACATTCAGCCTTTGGCTATCATTGCGACGTCGAAGATCGCCGAAAATATTCCTGAAAGTCATTTTCGTATTGTTTTTGCTGTTGGTTTCCATATCTGTATTGTTATTATTGTCGCGCTGTTGTTGTTTCTAGTAGTGAAGAAGCATTAGTTGCTGTTGGAGATGCAAGTTGTATCTGTGTTGGTGAATTTGCGAATTGGAGAAAAATGTTGAGTTCGTCGTTGTTGTGTTGGCTTTATTGTTGATAGTTGTTGTTGTGTTAGTTCCTATTATGTGTTAGTGTTGTGTTGGTACTGCTGATGTTGTTCTGCGATTGGTGTTGCTGGTGTTACTTTATCGCTGTTGTTGCTGCAATAGTCGAGTGATTATCTTTGCATTCATTGTTTGTTAAAAGAAGTCGATATTGTTAAAATCTGAAAGAAAAGATATTGTTGTTGGATCAATGGAATTCCATTTCAAAGAAACTGTGGTTCTGTTGCATATTCAATAGATCGATTGAAGGATCGAAGAGTTCTTAGCGACAAACAGACTAAGAACCGAGGGATACTTCGTCGACGATAATATGGATTGAGTTGAAGCTCAATTCAAAGAATAGCTTGCGTGATGAGAATCAAGAGATTCTCTAGTCCGAATGACTAGAGAACGAAGAGGTTCTTGCCGCTTATCAAATTCTGCTGGTGCTGGTTCAGAATTGTAGTCTGCTGGTGCTGGTTCAGAACAAATTCATAGAGAGAATCGAGAGATTCTCTAGTCCGAGAGATACTAGAGAACAAGGGCTTCTCCGTCAAGATGAATCCAGTGGTTTCTGTCAAATTAAGAATAGAAACTGAGAGATTCAGTTTATAAAAGCCTGTAGCTGCTGATATGATGGCTGCTGGTTCAGAATCGAATTATAGTGTCACTGTTCAGAATCAAAATTATAGTGTTACTGATATTGCTGCTCACTGTGCCGCAGCTGTTCTCTGATGTTACTGCTGCTGCACTGGTGCTATTGCTATTTCTGCTAGATGTTACTGGTCACTGGTATTATGTTGTTGGTCACTGCTGGAAAATGCAAGTTCAGGGACTGATTTCTGTTAGATGTTGCTAATTGGATCATGATATTCAAGTGCATATAACAAGTGCTCTGAGGAACTTGTAAATGTTGTGTCTGATGTCGTCGATGTTGCGACTGATGGCTGCTATTATTGCTGAATTTGTTGGCTTGTCGCTGACTGTTTCAGCTGCTGGATATTTGGAATTGGAGTGGTTATCGAGAGGGCACAAAGTGTTGCTCCTATTCAATTTACTGAAGCTACTGCTGCTGGAATTTATCCAAGTGGTTCAGAGGTTCTGTTTCATCTATTGATTGATGTAGTTGTTATGGCTGCTTCTGAAAATGGAAAAAGGCTGAAAATAAACAAAAGAAATCAGCATCCTTCAAAACAAAAGAAAATCAGAGGAGGTTGAACATCACCTCTGGTGGTGGATCAAGCTGGAAATGCAAAAGAAATATGGAAAGGTAGAACAAGAATTGGTATATGATGATGACTGCTATATGAATTTGCTTAAAATTTCTGAAGGCAAGGAAGTTTGATATTGATAAAGCAAAACATATGTGGCCTGATATGCTTCAGTGGAGAGAAAGAAACAACATCAGATAATGGTCAATTTCATATAGATAAAGTTTGCAGGAAAATTGTACATCAGATACATTTCAGGCGCAGAGACTCGAAGCACTAGCAAGAAACACTGGCTGGGTTGAACCATTATCCTTGATGCCGAGAAATTGTTGTGGCTGATATTAATGAATTTGCGCGATCGATATTGTATCCGGCCTATTCTTTATCATTGTAGTTCTGCAACCATCGGAATGAATCGCCGCGCCTTTGTATTTGTGTGCTCTGCTGCTTGCTATTTGCAGAGGACAAGAAGCTGACCAGCTGCTGTTGTTAAAACTGCTGCTGTGTATTTTCATGTGTAGCCAGCAGCAGAGGAGGGGAGCAATAGCAGAATTGTGGAAAGAGAGAAGTGATATTGTTGTTGTTGTCGCTGCTAAAGCAGTTGTTGTGCAAGTTGTAGATGATGTTGTGGTTGGTGTATTTGTTGCTTCTGTTACTGGTGTGATGTTGTGGTTGATGAGCATTTGTGGAAAACTGACTGCAACTAACTTTCTATTTAGTTGTGGGACTCCTCTGCATTATGACAACTGCTGGAGATGAGGTTCTTGCTGGCCATGCTGCTTCCAAAGCACAGACCTTGTAATAATCACCGCTGGTGTTTCTAGAAAATCAGACATGACAAGAGATGATCTCTTCAACATATATGCAGGAATTGTGAAGACTTTATGTGAAGGAATTGTCAAGTGAGGCTCCTGCACTAATGTCCAAGCTAGCTGCTGCAGCTGCTGGGGGATTTTCAGGAACACTTACAGTTTAGGATTTTCAGAAAGACCTTATGGACATTGCTTCCAAGCTAGGACTGAAACCTCTGTTTTCAGTGCCTAGCTTGAGGGGGGTGTTGAAGTATAAGGAATACACTAGATATTTACACTTAATATACAATCCACTAGTTACTTAATAGTTTGGTTCTTAGTTTCCTTATTTTGGTTACATTTGTAATGTTGGCTATAGACCATAATAGTGGTAGGTAGTGCAAAGATGTATTAGTATAAATAGAGTCTTGAGGATGAAATACAGATTTAAGAAAAGATTGCACAAAAAGAAAACTTCTATTCTCTTCTCCTACAATTTCATTTCTTCCACTGTTCTCAATCTTTCTCTCCTTTCTCACATCTCTTTCTCACGTCTGTTTCTTTCCTCTTCTTCCTCTGCGATAGAGGATTGCAATCAGTGAAGATCCTATCACATGCAAAGCTATTTCTCCACAGATTTCAGTTATTAACACAGTTGCCCAGCTATTTGGTCTGAAGTCTGAGAGCCTTTATGTTGGTGAATTTGCCACATCTGTTCTTTTAACCAGTGAAAAAGGCTTTGCAGAATTGTAAGATACTGCTTAGGATGAATAAAGATGGAGTGTAGGAAACAGCTTAAAAACATTGAATGTTGCTTAAATAAAACTAAACTGCTGATGTAAGTGGGTTCATATTTGCTTGTTGCGTTTTTTTTTTTTGTAAAATCATTCAGAGATTGAACGTTTCTTTGTTGGTGACTGTCTTTATGTTGTTTTACCCAACTGTCTGTTTGCAAAACTATTTATTTGATTTCAATGATGACACCTTTAATTTAACTTGTTTCAATTTAGATGTAGATATCCTAAGGGCGTGTATTTCATCATAGTGTCATTCTAAAAATTCTTGTTTTAGGGAGTTGGACGTGTTATCCAGGCATCACATGTTTCGAGTCTCACATCGGAAATGGAATGGGAACATGTACTCCTTATATGCACTTGGACAATCCTCATTCTACAAGCTAGTTTTTGGGTTGAGTTAGGCCCAAGATTCATTTTTTACATTGTATCAGAGTTTGGACTCCTTATATGGACTTGGACAATCCCCCTCATAAGCTAGCTTGTAGGGTGAGAATTATTCAAGTCTATATAAAGAGTACTTGGACAATCCCCCCTCATAAGCTAGCTTGTAGGGTGGGGATTGTCCAAGTCCATATAAGGAGTACATTTCTTTATATGGACTTGAACAATCCTCCCCTCATAAGCTAACACACCCAGACCTCGTTAACTGTAGCGTGGACAATATAATTTAGGGGTCCAATATCGGTGAACAAAGAATTGGAATGGATCTGACTCTGATACCATGTAAATAATTAATCTTGGGTCTAACTCAATCCCAAAAGCTAACTTGTACGGTGAGGATTGTCCAAGTCCATATAAGGAGTTCATGTTTCCATTCCATATCCGATGTGGGACTCTTAACACTCCCCCGTCGAAAATGAAATGGAAACATGTACTCCTTATATGGGCTTGGACAATCCTCACCCTACAACATAGATTTTGGAGTTGAGTTAGGCCCAAGATCAATTATTTACATCAGTGTGGTACTACCCTTGGATAGCTGCAACCCCTTTCTGCTTAGTTCATACTTGTAGCTTGTACGTTCTAACAATTTTCTCCATCCAGGTTCAGTCACTTCCCAGGATGATCATCATGGATGAAATAGGAAAATAAGTTAGTGTTTCGATCAATGACTTTTTATTAGCTTTCAGTTGTAATTATCTAACTATGAAATTTAAATGTAACTTCCTGTTCCCCTTCAGAAAACATTTATTTGAACCTAATTATTTATCTAGCTTTCTCCTGAGTTCATGAAAGTAAAAAGGATCTTTTTTTTCCGATTAAAATATTTTACTTGTGGAATTTTATGGTTTAACATATCATGTATTTAAGGTAACTTAGGATTCTTACTGTATTAAAAATCACATTTGTACAACTATATATATTGTGATTAATGAAAGAAATCCCTAAGGGAAATTATTCTAATATCTTACATGGTATCAATAGCCTAACATCTCAAAACCCTTGAAATTCCCATCTCATCTCTCTCGGCCGCCGCTCACCCCCGCCACCGCGGTGCCTCTTCTTGGAATTTCTACTCCTGTGGCTATCATGTCTCCTCCACCTCTCCTAAATCTACTGGTTCTACCTCTGACTTAGTTGACACTCCACTTCCTTCCTCAAAGTCTTCTTTTCATCCGGTTTTTGTTGTCACAAACATCAAGAATTATGTCTCTATTGTTCTTGATCAAGAAGACTGACAATATTCTATGTGGGTGAAACTATTTTATATTCATGCATGTGCCTACAACGTGCTCGACCATATTGATGAGTCAATCCCTCGCCCATCTGACATTGACGATTCAACATGGCATTGATCGGTGTATTTTATATACACTTTTCGAGTCGTTTTTAGTTAGTCTTTTGTCCCTTTTTGTACAAATAAGTGTCGTATTATGATAGATTTTCTTTCTTTTGAGTCAAAGTGGTTAAAATGGCCAAATGGCGGAAAAGGAGCTAAAAGAGGGCAAAAGAGGAGGTTCCAGAGCTAAAAGCAGAGAAAGTGGCGAACGAGGCGTAACCTGCACTCAGTACGGCGCTGATCATCGTAGGTCGCAGAGGTTCCAGTACGCCACGCTGCATGCCAGAGACTGGCCGCGCGTAAATCACCCGGCATCGCAGATTCTCCGGCCGCGCGCCGAAAGCCGCGGCGCCGACGCGGGAAAATCAGGTTTTTAGACGAAATTCTGGGCCAGACCTGAAGGAAAAGTTTGAGGCGGTTTTCAGCCTATAAAAGGAGAACCCTAGGCAGATTTTAAGGGTTCCCTTTCTTGCACAACACAAGGTTTTCTTGGATTGAAGATTGGAGACCCTAAACTTAGTAATTTTCTTTTCTTTTATTTCAGTTTTGTATGATGAACTTTGAATTAGTTCTTATCATGTCAATGGCTAGGAACTAATTCTTTTATAGGGCTTTCCATGTTAATTCACTAGAAACTTATGTTATGAATTAATGCATGTCTATGGTTATTATTCTTCTTTGAGAGATTTATCCAATAATTGTTTTGAATGCTTGGTAATTAATTGACAACTAATTATCATTATATGATTTCTAATCAAACTTCGAAAGGAGGAGGTTGTGAATATGCTGTAAGTTGGGTAGACATATTTTGGATTGGGGATGAAAATACCTCAATTATTTATGTAGCGTTAATGAGAGGCTTAACAACCCTAATTTTACGCATGGTGTGTGACGGTTAACTAGGTTTTTGTGCTTAATCCTCCTATAGAGTTATCCTTATCACCGAAAGGTAGAAAGGTGCAATACTGGGGTTGAGTGTTTATATATCCTTAACGGGAATATAAAACGATTTCGTAAACCTGCTAGCTCCGAGAGAAGAAAACCATAATTCATTGCATTGATAAATAACATAAGCGGATAGTTGAGGAGACATGGAAGCCCTATTCCCATCACAACTGAAGTAAACCTATAGTTAATTAGCTTTTATAATTATTAGTTATAAACCACAAAATCAAATATCAATTACCAAATAGATACCAAAAGATAGATAGTTGGTACTTGAACCCTAATCCTTGTGGACGATATTCGGTTTTACCAAGACTATATTACTTGTCACGATAACGTGCACTTGTGTTAAAGTGTGTGCATCTTTTCGCGCATCAAGTTTTTGGCGTCGCTGCCGGGGACTAGGCATAGTTCAATATCAAATTTATCTATTTTTAATTTCTAAGGTTTTTAATTTTTATTTTATTTTTACGTTTTTTCGTTATTTTCGGTAAAAAAATCAGGGTGCCGTGATTTGTTGTCTGTTTTTGATCTATTTCAGGAAATCAGTTTATGCGAAGGAGAAGAGGGGCAAACACTCTTGTTCCCTTCAATCCAGAGATTGAGAAAACCTGTAAATGTAATGTAAAGAATCGGATTCTGACACTTGATAGAGATGGACGGTGTTCAAAACAACAACATGATGAGAGAAGGGTTAGGTGAAAATCAACCCAATCCAGGAATACCTCGGCAAGTATCTATGGATGTCGAGGAAAGAGTTCAAGTCCAGGCAGAAAGAAGCTTGGGAGACTATGTGCTGCCTAGAGTGAATGGAGCACAGACATGTATTAGGCTCCCTGCCATAGGAGCAAACAACTTTGAGATAAAACCGGCGATTCTGAGCATGGTACAACACACAGTGCAATTTGGAGGACTGCCATCGGAGGATCCATATATGCACATAGCTAATTTCTTGGAGCTATGTGCAACTTTCAGATATAACGGCGTTACTGATGATGCCGTCAGATTGAGGCTCTTTCCCTTCTCACTCAGGGATAGAGCAAAAGTATGGTTGAATTCCCCGCCACGATTCGATTTTTACATGGCAAGAGGCGCACGAAATTCCTAGCCAAGTTCTTTCCCCCATGCAAAGCAGCAAAATTGAGAGGGGAGTTGAACAACTTCTACCAAGCAGATGGAGAGTCCTTATATGAAGCTTGGGAAAGGTTCAAAGATTTACAGAGAAAGTGCCCACACCATTGCATTGAGTTGTGGAACTTGGTCCACATCTTCTATAACGGGCTGAGCAGTACAACCAGAACCATTATAGATGCAAGAAGAAAGGGGCATTCATGAGGAAAACAGCCCACGACGCTCACGAATTATTAGAAGATATGGCCACCAACAACCATGTCACAGAAGAGAGGTCGACAAGTGGGAGGAGAACAGTGGGAGTCCACGAAATAGATGTTATTGCTGCCTTGAATGCCCAAGTGGCCCTTTTGGCGAAAACAAATTGCAAAGAACATACAGTGTCAGTGAATGCGGTGCAGATGCCTAAAAGCTGTGAGATATGTGGTGGTCCACATACATTTGATAGGTGTCCTTCAGCTGATCCTAATAATATACCAATGGAGCAGGCAGAGTGTCAGGCCGTGGGTAATTATCAGAGGCCACAAAACAATCCATACTCCAACACTTATAATCCAGGGTGGAGGAATCACCCAAATTTATCATGGAGAGGAGACCAGGGGCAGCAAAATCAATATAGGGCGATGCAGAATCAGTAGTCCAGAACCGCCATCTTCACTCAGCCCCACAAGCGATTCAATGCACCGCCAAGAAGAGAAGGACGAGCTGAGAGCAGCTTTGTTGGCACTAACCAACGCCCAGACCCAGTTCGTGACAGAAGCTAGATCTCGTTCAGGAACTTGGAAACACAAGTGGGTCAGCTAGCAAAGAAGGCAAACAGCAGGCCACAGGGTACACTGCCAAGCAACACAGAGGTAAATCCGAGGGAGCAATGCCAGGCAGTACAATTGAGAAGTGGCAAACAGTTGGAACAGCAGTCTCCTCAGCCAGTAATTGAGCAAAGAGCAGAAATAGAAAAAGAGAAGGTGATGGAACCTAGCCCGGTAGTAGAGAAAACTCCAGAAAGGGAGTATACAGAGAAGATCCCTTTCCCCCAGAGATTACAGCGGAAGGCGGTTGATAAACAATTCTCCAAATTTTTGGAGACATTCAGGAAGATGCATATCAACATACCTTTTATAGAGGTTTTGGAGCAGATGCCCTCCTATTTCAAGTTCATGAAGGAGATCTTGGGGAAGAAGAAGAAACTGGCAGAGTACGAAATAGTAGCACTGACGGAGGAGTGTAGTGCTATCTTGCAGAAGAAGTTGCCACCAAAACTAAAAGACCCAGGGAGCTTTACACTACCTTGCACAGTGGGCAGGGTGACATGCAACAGGGCTCTGTGCGATTTAGGGGCAAGTATAAATCTGATGCCTCTATCGGTGTTTAAACGATTGGAGTTGGGTGAGGCAAAACCAACCACTGTGAGCTTGCAACTAGCCGATAGGACAGTGGTTCATCCAAGAGGGAAGATTGAGGACGTGATTGTCAAAGTAGGAAAATTCTTTTTTCCGGCGGACTTCCTCATTCTTGACATGGAAGAGGATGCAGAAATCCCTATCATATTGGGGAGACCATTCCTAGCGACGGGGAACGCCTTGATCGATGTAGAAAGAGGAGAGTTGACATTGAGGGTGGAGAAGGAAGAAATGGTGTTTAAAGTTTTTAAACACATCATTGAGCCACCAACCATGAGTAGGTGCTTTGCAATCAGCACCATCAACCCCCCCTGTGAGCCCGTACAAGTCAACAAAAGGGAGATGAGCCCACGAAAGCACGCATGGTTTGCCAAACCTCCACAACAGCAGGTATGTGTTCCTGAACTCCCCCTTAATGATAATGCTAAGAGGAGAAGAAGAAAAAAAAAACGAAAAATGTGGAGAAAATAGATTAGTTGTGGGCTTGACCCACCCCACGTTTATTAAACTAAGGAACTTGCGTCCGGCTAAAAGACGTTAAATACAGCGCTACTTGGGAGGCAACCCAAGGTATTTTTGATTTATTTTGCTTTAATATAATAGTTTTTATTAAGAACGGTCTCACGGAGGTAGTGTTTGTGCTGTGATTGACAGGTACAGGCTAATGAATTGAAAGGCGAAAAAGCGGCGAATGCAGGATTTCGAGAAAAATGGGTTAAGCCATGGCCAGAGCGCGCAAAAATCCAGAAAAAATTGTCAAGTCTAGGCGCCGCGCGCCCGCAACAGGTCGCGCGCGAAAATCCCGGCAGTAGCAGAATATCAGCCGCGCGCTAAAATCGAGCATGGCAAGCGGAAATCCAAAATTTAAAAACGCCCAAAAATCAGATTTTTCCCCCAAATTCAAACCAAAACCTAAACATTCATTCTCCACAAAACCCACGAAAATTCAACCCTCACCCACAAATCATCCTTAAATCAAACCCTACCACAACCAAAACTCTTAAAATCCTTAAACCCTTAACCATTTCAACCATCAAAACCTAATCAAAGTGCCTCAAATCACCATTAGAAGCAAGAACACCTTGAAGAACACCATAAAAAGGTAATCTTTTTCTGTTCTTGAGATCTTTACTGTAGTTACAGGAGGTGGTAGTTTGGAGGAATATTATATTGTTGAAGTAGTTGGGGCGCTGAAAAAAGTGGTTGTGAAGTTTAGAGAAGGAGTAGACAAGGAGAGTGTGGGTATTGGGTAGTAGAGTTGAAGTTTGGGGGTGTTTGTGTTTTAGCTGCTAAATTGGTGATTGTGTTGGGGAACATTTGTGCTAGTAAGTTGTAAGCTGCAGAAAGTATTGTAACCATGTCCTCCAGAAAGAGAAGAGCCTCCACATCCACCCCAGCCCCACATTACGATAATACTAGGTTTGTGAGCTACCAAGCCTTCCAACGATACAAAAAGCTTAGTACTAGGCCCTTACTCCCTGAAAGGGGAATGGACTACCAGAGGGAGTCGTTTGGGGAAGAGGATGTTTATGAGCCCATTCGGGCAATGATTGAGATAATGGGGTGGAGGAGAATTGTAAATCCGGAGAAGATAGCACTAATGAACAAAACGATGGTGCGTGAATTCTATGCTAACTTTCCGGAGAGGGTGGACAATAATTGTTTTGTGAGGGGAAGATATATGCCTGTGACGGCAGAAGCAATAAATATGACTCTAAAAACAGTTGATGTTGAAGGAGGAATTGGTGATCGGAGCCATTTTAGAACATGGTCTAGGAGCACCGACAACATCAACTGGAATACCGTCGCAAACACAGTGAGCTACCCTGGGGCTGCTTTTGATATTGCGAGAAATGGGTCAAGAGCACTGAGCAAAGCATTCAACAAAGCACGGGCGGTTGGCTATATTTCGTCAGTGCCCGCATGATTCCATCCACGCACTTCACCAGAGTGCCAGAAGATAGGATCAAACTGATATATGGAATTATGAGGGGGTTGACGATTGATGTGGGGAAAGAGATAGTGCAGAGCATTGAAGAAATCAGCAGGTTGGTGACAACAGGTGGATTGGGACATGACTCACTTATCACCAGTTTATGCCACATGAATGGGGTCCCATCTACCCACTGATACTAATGAGAGAAACCAATTGCCTGTGACATATGGGATAGTGCACTCTTTCCCAGACCCAAGCCCCCCAGCAGCAAGAAGAAGGGCACAACCACCACCAGCAGCAGCAGCAGAGGCCGCCATGGACGAAGATGAGCCTGAAATAGAGGCTCAATATGCAGCAGGGCCTAGCCACCAACCAACCACAGAATCAGAACCTCCAGTGCCTATGATGGAGCAGTTGCTCCAAAACCAGAGAATGATGATGCAACATTTCGACACAGTAATACAAGGACAACATGAGTTGAGACAAGGGCAACACGAATTGAGGCAGGAGCAACAACAATTGCACCAGCAGTTTGACGAGATGAGTTCCCTGTTCATCCAATGGTCGATGCATTATCCACCGCCACCACCACCATTTTAGCCAAAGTCTGTAAGTGTCATATTTCTTTTATTGTCTTTGAGTCTACACACATTGGGGACAATGTGTGATTTAAGTTTGGGGGTGTTTTATTTGTGTCTTGATTATGTTTCATTTAAGTCTTTTTGATTATTTTTTTTGAGTCACAATTTTTTTTTCTTTTAAGTCATAATTGTCTGTCAAAAGATCATGTATGTTGTAGTTACTAGAAACACCTAGTGAAGTAAGGTGGAATAATGTAATGGAATTAGAAGCAACTATCTAAACACATAGGTTAGATATGCCAAAAACTCACAAAATCTGTCTATTTAGAGTTTCTTGCTTAAATTATGTATGTTAAATGATGAAAACCTATGTGTTATGATTGCTTGCTATTTGAGGCGAAATAGTTAGGATATGCATGTTAGGGAGATGACTCAGGCATTTCTTTGATAGCCAATTCTTACCACTCTTTTCTATCCCGGACTTTAAAAGTATCCCTAGTCAGCCCCATTGAGCCTAAAAATTGAAACTTCTTCTTTGACACCCTATATTCTCATAAATTGTGCCATAAGTAAAAATGTGAAATAGTGGAATAAATTGTGTTAAAAAAGAGACAAAAAGAGTGAACAACATTGATGCACCCCAATAAAAAAGTAATAAGAAATAGGCAAAAGCCTAAGTTTGGGGGTGCTTGTCATTATTATACACTTCACTCTCCCAAAACAAAAGAGGGGAAAGATTGAATTGAAGTGAAGGAAAGAATCAAAAGAAAAGGGAAACACTGAAAAGCCAAAGAGCTTATGGTACACAGAATGAGCCTAAAATGCCTATTTTTACCTACCTACACCTAAGCCTACATTACAACCCTTAAAGTCCTGAAGATCTCTTTTATGCATATCCAAGATTAGTGGAGAATAGCGAGTAAAAATGTCATAGGATTTTTAAATTTATATGCATGGTTCAGTAAGTTGACTTCCATTAAGCATGATAAAAATGAGTTTGCGAAATATCTAGCTTAATGTGTTTAGTGTGCTAAAACTTTATGCTATATGTTCCTGCATATTATTCTGCTAACCTTCATGTTTTTCTAGATAACACTAATGCAGCAAAAGTGATCAATGTCAGTGAGTCTTTTATTTTCGTTTCTTTGAGTTTTTTATTTCTTTCTATCTTTGCTCGAGGGCGAGCAAAGGTTAAGTTTGGGGGTATTTGATCGGTGTATTTTATATACACTTTTCGAGTCGTTTTTAGTTAGTCTTTTGTCCTTTTTTGTACAAATAAGTGTCGTATTAGGATAGATTTTCTTTCTTTTGAGTCAAAGTGGTTAAAATGGTCAAATGGCGAAAAATGAGCTAAAAGAGGGCAAAAGAGGAGGTTCCAGAACTAAAAGAAGAGAAAGTGGCGAACGAGGCAGAAACTCACGCGCCTCCTGCGATCAGCGC
Source organism: Przewalskia tangutica (assembly GCA_029844215.1). Classification (NCBI taxonomy): domain Eukaryota; kingdom Viridiplantae; phylum Streptophyta; class Magnoliopsida; order Solanales; family Solanaceae; genus Przewalskia; species Przewalskia tangutica. The sequence continues at coordinate 44,140,090 of CM056723.1, read as the reverse complement.
GCGCCCAATCATCGAGAGGTGCAGAGGTTCCAGTACGCCGCTACCACGCATGCAGAGATCGGCCGCGCGCCAAATCACTCGGCATCAAGAGACTTCCGGCCAGCGCCGAAGCGTGGCCGGCGCCGACGCGGGAAAATCAGGTTTTTAGACGAAATTCTGGGCCAGGCCTGAAGGAAAAGTTTGAGGCGGTTTTCAGCCTATAAAAGGAGAACCCTAGGCAGATTTTAAGGGTTCCCTTTCTTGCACAACACAAGATTTTCTTGGATTGAAGATTGGAGACCCTAAACTTAGTAATTTTCTTTTCTTTTCTTTCTTTTATTTCAGTTTTGTAGGATGAACTTTGAATTAGTTCTTGTCATGTCAATGGCTAGGAACTAATTCTTTTATAGGGCTTTCCATGTTGATTCACTAGAAACTTATGTTATGAATTAATGCATGTCTATGGTTATTATTCTTCTTTGAGAGATTTATCCAATAATTGCTTTGAATGCTTGGTAATTAATTGACAACTAATTATCATTATATGATTTCTAATCAAACTTCGAAAGGAGGAGGTTGTGAATATGCTGTAAGTTGGGTAGACATATTTTGAATTGGGGATGAAAATACCTCAATTATTTATGTAGCGTTAATGAGAGGCTTAACAACCCTAATTTTACGCATGGTGCGTGACGGTTAACTAGGTTTTTGTGCTTAATCCTCCTATAGAGTTATCCTTATCACCGAAAGGTAGAAAGGTGCAATACTGGGGTTGAGTGTTTATATATCCTTAACGGAAATATAAAACGATTTCGTAAACCTGCTAGCTCCGAGAGAAGAAAACCATAATTCATTGCATTGATAAATAACATAAGCGGATAGTTGAGGAGACATGGAAGCCCTATTCTCATCACAACTGAAGTAAACCTATAGTTAATTAGCTTTTATAATTATTAGTTATAAACCACAAAATCAAATATCAATTACCAAATAGATACCAAAAGATAGATAGTTGGTACTTGAACCCTAATCCTTGTGGACGATATTCGGTCTTACCAAGACTATATTACTTGTCACGATAACGTGCACTTGCGTTAAAGTGTGTGCATCTTTTCGTGCATTAGACATCGTCTTGACGCTATTGTCAAACAATGGATCTATGGTACCATCTCAAAGGATTTGTTGTGTACTATCCTGAAAATAGGTGCTTCGGCACGCGAACTTTGAGTACGCCTGGAGGAAATATTTCAGGATAATAAAAATACTAGGGCTGTGTATTTAGAGGAGCAGTTCAACAACACACGCCTTGAGAATTTCAATAACATGACAGAATACTTCAAACAACTAAAACTTATCGCAGACCAACTTTCTCATGTTGGGACTGCTGTGTCTGAAACTAAGATGGTACTACAACTTGTTGCAGGATTACCGAAGGGGGAATATGACACTCTTGCAGCAATGATCCAACAAGCTGATCCACTTCCAACTTTCACCAAGGCGCGTACACAATTGTTGTTGGAAGAAACACGACGTGCTAAACAGGACGAGCACAATCAAAAAACACTAGCCGTTGAAAACTTGCAGTCGCCGATCACTGCTCCACCACCACTGGACCACCACCAGCAGAACCGCGGTGGAGACAGAGGCAGTAGAGGTCGTGGACAAGGAAACAAAGGAAAGGACCGCGGCAAAGGAAAAGGACAGCAGCAGCAGTCCACGCCATCGACTCAAGATGGTCGAATGTCTAACAAGAAGAAGCAGCCGCACCGCCTCGGAATGGTCGAACAATCAAGAAGAATGACGGTCCAGCCTCGCAACCGCCTGGGCCAGCAAAGATGGCGGCCCAGTGTCCTCGGTCCAGCACCAGCAGGCCTATCTCCTCAACAGGCCCATCTGATGTCGGCCCAACAGTTTCCTCCAGTCCAGCAGATGCAACCCACTGATTTGGGCCAAGCTTTCAATACTCTCACTCTGCAACAGTCCGACAATAATTGGTATATGGACTTCGGAGCTACATCACACCTGACCAACTCTTCAGGTAATTTTTTCGAACTGCTTCGGTTAAAGTATCCTCAATACATTACTGTTGGCAATGGTCATCGCATTCCAATTGCAGGTTATGGTAACACACATATCAAAAATCTCCATCCACCCTTCTCACTTAACCATGTCCTCTACGCACCCCAAATTATTAAAAAGTTGATATCTGTTATGAAATTCACTCGTAATAATTGGGTGTCTGTCAATTTTGACCCTTTTGGTTTCTCTGTGTAGGATCTCAATATGGGGAGAATTCTTACGCGATGCAATAGTGTGGGAGACCTCTACCCTTTCACCAACTCTTCCGTTGTCAGAACTCAACCATCAGTCTCCCTTCCCTTGCTGCATTGTCTCCATCCACCTGGCACAACAAGCTCGGACATCCAGGAGATCATGTTTTTTCCTTTCTTAGACATAATCAGCGTATTCAATGTAATAATGGGAAACTTGTCCAAAACAGTTTTTTTTGCCCGCTTGGCAAGCATACTCGTCTCCCTTTTATGTCTTCAATGAGTATTATAGTTTTACCATTTGATATTGTTCATGCTGACTTATGGACCTCTCATGTTGTTAGTTCTCTAGGCCATAAATTCTATCTTGTTTTATTAGATGACTTTTCACATTTTTTATGGATTTACCCACTCAAATTCAAATTTGAGGTTTTTGCTAAATTTCTTGAGTTTCACAGATTTATTAAAACTCAGTTTGAAAAATTCATAAAATCTTTTCAATGTGTAACAGACGTGAATTTAATAATTCGATTTTCCATAACTTTTGCTCCCAACAATCTTGCCCTTATACCTCACCTCAAAATGATAAAGTTGAACGTATTATTCGCACTATTAATAACATGGTCCGTACACTCCTCTTTCATGCATGTCTGTCATCATCTTTCTGGGTCTATGCTGTCAAAATGGCAGAACACCTCCTAAATATTTTACCTACTAGCACCCTACAAAACAAGACCCCCATAGACATTCTGTATCGTAGGACTCCATCTTATGACCACTTACGGATCTTTGGCTGTTTGTGTTATCCCAATCTTACCTCCACCGCCTCTCATAAGTTGGCTCCTAGAACTACACCCTGTGTGTTCCTCGATTTCCCACCTAACCATAGGGGTTATCTGTGTTATGACTTGTCCACTCGTCAAACTCACATCTCTCGTCACGTCACCTTTGATGAGACGATCTTTCCGTTTTCGAATCCTCAAAAATACCAAAAATCAGACTATTCATTTCTTGATGGACCAGTCATATCCCTCACCATTCTAAGTCAGCTTACCAAATTTCGACTTCAGAATCGCGGTCCACAGTTGATGCACCGCGGTGCCTGCCTTCCAGTGAGCCCCCTATTCCTGTAGAACTTTTAGCACCGCGGTCCATCGAGGATGCACCGCGGTGCCTGCCTTCCAGTGAGCCCCCTCTTCCTGCAGAAATTTTAGCACCGCGGTCCCTCGAGGATATACCGCGGTGCCCCTCTTCCAGAGAGTTCAATGCTCCTTCATCGCCTTCAGTACCGTGGTCCCCTGAGGATGCACCGCGGTGCCACCCTTCCAGTGAACTAACCTCTGAACCTGTCACTTCAACAATGCCACCACCCAATGTCCCAGTCACCAAATGGAAACTCGTGCCAAACACGGAATTTTCAAACCTAAAGTCCAGTTTAACCTGTCTATCCAAACCATTTCTCCACTCCCAAAGAACCCCAAATTGGCCAAACTTGACCCTAATTGGAATGCAGCCATGTCTGAGGAAATATAATGCTTTAACTAAGCAGCATACTTGGGATCTTGTTCCTAGTCCAGAGGGGTGAATGTGATCAGATGCTTGTGGCTTTTTCGTCAGATAGTGGGGTTTTGAACGATACAAGGCTAGACTTGTGGCAAATGGCACTAATCAGCAGGAGGGCATTGACAGTGGTGATAATTTTAGCCCGGTTGTTAAACCGACTACGATTCGTACTGTTCTTAGCATTGCTATGGATAAGAAGTGGCCGATTCATCTGGATGTCAAGAATGCATTTCTTCATGGAAATTTGAAAGAAACTGTATACATGCATCAGCCACCTGGTTTTGTTCATCCTATTGTTCCTCATTATGTCTGTCGTCTCAGAAAGTCACTTTATGGTCTAAAGCAGGCACCTCGTGCTTGGTATGACCGGTTTGCCAGATATATTATGCAGATTTGATTTATTTGCAGCAGGTGTGACACCTCTCTATTCATTTTTCATCATGGTAGTGACATCGTTTACTTGTTATTATATGTTGATGACATTGTTCTCACTGCATCATCGGATAAGTTGATAAATGACATTATTGCTCTTCTCAAAACTGAATTTGCTATGACTGATTTGGGGAAGCTGAGTTACTTCTTGGGTATATCAGTCACTAGATCTGCAGATACTATGTTCAGCGTAAGTATGCAGAAGAAATTGTGTTCAGAGCTAAGATGTCGAATTGCAAGGCTATGCACACTCCTGTTGATTCGAAATTCAAGCTCAGTTCTTCTGAGGGTGATACAATGTCTGATCCTACTCTCTATCGAAGTCTTGCAGGTGCTCTTTAGTACCTCACTTTCACCAGGCCCGACATTGCATATGTCGTCCAGCAGGTGTGTCTGTTCATGTATGCTCCGAGGGAACCCCATTTTGCTGCTCTTAAGCGTATTATCAGATACATTAAGGGCACTCCTGACTATGGGTTGCATCTCTACCCCTCCGCTCCGAACAGGTTACTTTCCTACACAGATGATGATTGGGCAGGGTGTCCGAACACGAGACGCTCTACTTCGGGCTATTGTGTGTTCTTAGGGGATAATCTGATCTCTTGGTCTGCCAAGCGACAAGCCACGTTATTCCGATCCACTGCTGAAGCAGAGTATAAGGGTGTTGCTAATGTAGTTGATGAGATCTATTAGCTCCGGAATCTTCTCTTGGAGTTGAGTTGTCCATTGCGTAAGACATCTATAGTCTATTGTGATAACATATCTGTTATCTATATGTCTCATAATCCAGTACAGCATCAGCGGACCAAACATATTGAGATGGATATTCATTTTGTTCGTGAAAAGATGGCACGTGGTCTTGTCAAAATTTTACATGTACCTTCCTCTTATTAGTATGCAGACATCTTCACAAAGGGACTACCCAGACAATTGTTCACAGACTTCAGATCCAGCCTGAACATTCGGCCTCCTCCCGCTCCGTCTGAGGGGGTGTGTTAACGAATATTCTTCAAATATTCTCAGTATATATTGTATTTATTAGTATCATGTATTTAAGGTAACTTAGGATTCTTACTGTATTAAGAATCACCTTTGTACAACTATATATATTGTGATTAATGAAAGAAATCCGTAAGGGAAATTATTCAAATATCTTACCATTGATCAGGTAAAGTATTCTCTTGAAGCTGCAAAATTATCTCTGGGCAATGTGTCCTTAGGATATTCTGATGCTTCTGCTGGTATGTTTCCTTCTTGGTATTAGTAATTCGACATGATTACAACTAGTAATTTCCTTATGCACTTCTCTTTATAAATATTTTTAAAAAAGGTATTCATTTTATTGTCAGTTTCCTCAAGAAAAGCAAGAGCCTTAGCAGAGGATGCCTTTTATCATCCATCTATGATGTTCGTGAGCTACTACTCATTTGAGCACTGTTTTGCTGTATATTCGGTAAAGCTTCATGACACTGGAGTATAATATATTTTTTTTGAAACTGAACACTGGAGTATAATATATTGACATGGCATTCACATGCTTTTAGTACTGTTCACAATTAAATATAAGATCCCACTTTCATCGACTCAGTGTTCATCCGCTTTTAGTATGTTGTATATTACACTTAACTGTACCACTTCCACTTTCGTGTCAAAGGTAGGATGTGGTAGGGCACAAGTGCATGTGACGCAGATGATGGGTCTGCATGTCTTCTGTTTATGAAATTATGTTAACACTACGAAGACAACCAGCATATCACCATTCAATTGGTTATTTCTACATGTCTAATATCTAGGAACAGGTTAATAATCTGTGGGTGGGTACTTAACATATAGAGTAACCCTGACACTCTTTAAATTGACTATTCTAGTTCTAGCTTGCCGTTCTCTTTTGACAAGTACACCATAGTGATAAAGCTGACAGCACTGAACTTTTGTCCAGCTTCAGCAAGGCAATTCCCATTCTATCCTGGGAAACCATCATTATTAAGTTATTGTTGTTGACTTGCGATTTGCATTGGTATATTTTAAGAGTGCTGCATCACACTCATTTTGCACTTCTGTTTCTTTCATTTTAAAGAGTAACTACGTATTAACATTCTCTCTCTACTTAATGGTGGTTATAGTGTGTATTTTATTCTCATTCCGCCACTTGCAGTCCAACAAGGAGATTAATTTTTAATGGAGGAAATAAATATTTATTTTTGTTGCCGCCATTCTTTCCGCCAGTTTCACTGCATGTGCTTCTTGCAGTCGTTAGAGAATGGAAAAGATATAAAGTAGAAAACAGAAAGTACCTTGCATGGAAGGACCAACTTGAGTGGCATGTCGGAATTACAGATAAAACTTCAGGTGGGTGTTTTTGGTAGCCAAATATGAAAGAGTGGAAGAACAAAGACTCGTGTCAATGGACAGTGCAAAAGTTTTGTGGGAAAAGCTTGTGAGGCTTGATTGGAGATGACACCTTCGGTGGTAGTGTACTCGAAAGGTTTTCGACACAGTTGAGAATTGAGAAATGTACTATTCCGTGAAGATTTTGTACAAAAATGGCTACATACATGTTCACCTATACATTTATTCTGACGGTAGTGTCTATTAATGCCCAAATTTTACTTTGTTCAATTCATTGTCATAGTTAAATTTGTCTCTCAGATAAGACTTCGGCTAAAGAAATCAATGTTCTCCGCCATAATGATGATGCAGAAAAACATCACTTTATTTTAGCAATTTATTTGGAATTCTTTACTATGGAAAGGAAAAAGTATAGCTTTCCCCCTGCTTAATATTTTTTGGTCGGCTGAAAAGGCTTTTAAGGCTGAGGGGCTGTGAGCGTGGTAGAATAAAATAGTATTTGTACCAAGCGGGGCTGAGGAGGCCCTATGTAGTCTGTCTGGTTACAAACAAAATGAAGGAGCTGTGACAGTGTTAAAGCATTTACAACGGCTAGGACACTAAATGATTTAGTAATAAAATACAAGAGAGAATATACTGAGGGTGTAGCTTTATTTAGTTGGGAAAACGCAGACCCCATGGTTATTAAAACATCGATTTATCTTCAGGAAAAGTGAACATATAATAATAATACTGAACTAAAAGTATAGAGAACAAGATGTGGGATGAAGCGGTAAAATTTGGCTTCCAAATTACATGACTAGCAACCAAAAAAGCCATTAAATAATATGCCCTTAAGGCCTAGCCCATCATTAAATGTCCCATGTTGTACATGCTGAGAGCTCTTTTTAACCACACTTGATAAAACCCAGAAATTGGAAAAGTAAAAGAAAAAACTTGGAAGAAATAAATCCCAGAAAGAGACTAGTACAGTTAAAACACAAGCCTGCTGACTTGTTGGACGGCAGATCAATGAATAACCCCAGCAAAGGAAGATGTAACCCCAATTATCAGACTCTAGTCTCCAGTGCTAATATTATCTTCTTCCTTGGACCCTGAAACAACAAAAAGGGACAAAGCTTTCAATCAGCAAGTAATAAAAGAGACTGCTATCCATGCCATTTCACTAGCACAGCTTCAACTTTATTAGTATTCAGTTGAAACCTTCTTAAAATCTTCACAATAATACAACCATTCGCGCCGATGCCTCCCCCATCCCAAAAGAAAAAAAATGTTTACTCCCTCAGTCCCATTTGATGTGAAAGTGTTCAATTAGGTATGGGATTTAAGGAAATAAAAGGACTTTTGATGTAAGCTAAGATATATGCGAAGTACCACAAATATCCTTTTAAATTAACAATGGTGAGGGTTCAACATGTCTTCTCAATCTCTCTTTATGAAAGAGTGAACTTTTACATCAAGTGAACCACAACAAGATATATCATTAAGGTAAAATAGGGATGTCATGATTAAATAGTTTCCATAAATGAGAAATGTGTCCTTCTTTCTAGGAAAGACTAAAAGATATCAGACAAAATGGGACAAAGGGAGTAGCTCAAAAACAAAGAAATGTACAGAATATATGGTTCAAGAGGTGTTTCGCTGAAGGTCCAAGCTATCACCACGTGGTCAGGGTTGACTCTGAAATTGTAAATCCAAAGATGTGCTACTCAAGAATCCTTTGGCCTAACTCTTGAAAAGCCTAATCTCTCGAATCAGCGTGATTATCAAAGCTGCCAAACCAACGAAGCTTCCCCATAAACATTTATTGAAAAATCTCTCTTATGAAAAACAATGCCTACTGAATTGAACCTTCTTCATTTTGATTCATCTTCCCATTCATAACCAAATAATTAACAAGAAAATGAAAAACAGGAAGTCACAATCTTCAAATAAATTCTCATACAAAATCATGATACTTACCATTGGTATTCCCATAGCTTTAAGATCTTCATCTGTCATGTGCACAAGAGCAGCCATATCAACCTGCAAGAAAAGCACAGGGAAAAGGTGAATTTCTGCAGCACTTTAAAATTCTTCTTTTTTTGGATAAAGGAAACAGTACACGTCAAACTAAAAGAGCAGCAGTTATTTACATACTTCTTCAGCTTGAAATGTAATTGCATACTTCTCAAGACCCAATGATTGTAGGAAACTATCGACTGATTCTGCCTGCACCAAATGTATAAACCTTTATATATAAGAGCAGTCCCACAGTGTACTCTGGAATAGCACATGAGCATGCTTGAGTAGTTTTCAACTGTTTTTGTGTATTATATGATAGCTGATAACATCAAGGAAAGAACCAGAGTCCTGAGACAAGTAGAATGAACACCGATAGCCCCAACGACCAATTATACAGTAGTAAGAAATGCAAAGCAGAGGGTCTAATTGCACATGAAAACTTAAAGAAGCTAAAGAAATAAGGGATGAGCAGATCAAATGCAATAAGCTCACCACACATAATGTCACTAAAGTTGAAGAAAATGCAGCAAAACATGTGAAACTGTGTTGAAAGACGTTGAATGGTAAGACTAGAAATAAAACATAGGATATATATGATGAGGTTTTATAGATAACAGTAAGAGTCTGCAAAGACCAATTTAAAAACTGTCGCACTCATAGGCACTACAGTATTCGCTTCATTCATGTTTCAAGTAGATAGGCGGATTGAGAAGAAGATTCCTATGGGAAGGAAAGAGTAGGACTCACAAATTCTCACGGATGAAATGGGAAAGATTAATTCAACCTAAGTCACAGGGGAAACTAGGTATCAGAAATCTAATGCCCCACAACCAAAGCATGCTAATGAAGTGGCTATGGAGGTATAGCCAAAGTGAGACAGGATATTGGAAGGATATCATTACTGCTAAGTATTGCATCCAAAACTACTGGTGCTCAAAAGGAAGCAGTGAACCTCATGTGTAGGGGTCTGAAAACATATCAGCTTCCAAAGTGAATTTTTTCAGCAAGTTTCTTTCAACCCAGGAAGGGACTACATGTTAGATTCTGGGAAGACAAGTGGCTTGGGGACACAGATTTGAAAGAATCCTTTCCAGGTTTATTCCAGATTGCCACCAACAGAGAAGCTGACATTGCTCAATACAGGGAAGACAGCTAATCCCCAATCTTCAGAAGAAACCTTAAGGACTGGGAAATCAATGATTGCTTCACACTTCTAGAAGCTCTGAGTGGTTATAACATTGATGAACTCCAAACAGCCGGAATCCTATGGGGGGACTCTGAGAGGGGTGGGGTGGGGGTGTACAGTGTCAAAGAAGGATAAAATTACTGGATTACACAGAATACCATTTTAGGAGATTGGCCTTCAAAGCATGTTTGGAGGACCTGGCAGCCCTTAAAAGTCTCTTGTTTCACTTGGACAGCTCTAAATGGGGCATGCTTAACACAAGACGATCTCATAAGGAAGGGTGCCATCCTTATAAACATATGTTTCATGTGTCAGAAAAACAAATGAAACTGTCAACCACTTTTTTTTTGCATGCTCAGTAGCAGCTGATTTATGGCAGCTTTTTCACTCTGTCTGATCTTCAATGGGTCACCCTTATCCATTAAAGATGCATATGTAAGCTGGTGCAATGATTCCAGCAGCAATTTTTTGGTGTCATTGAAAGAAACGAATCATAGATGTTTTGATGGAATCTCAACTCCTACTAGTTTTTTAAAAGCTAGTTGTTTAGTCAGTTTATTCAACTGGAATTTCTATGCCTATAAACAGTGTTGATAGCTATTTGGATTTTGTTAGCTCCTTGACCCTAATACAGTAAAGTCTTGATAGTTGGTTTTAGGACTGTCTTTACAGATTTTTCCTTCTTTTTTCTTTTGAAATTGGTAAATTTACAGGTTTTTGCTTTGTTAAGCTCCAAATAGTTTTGTGCTGGAGTTTAGCTTTTTACCTTTCTTCGTCTTTTTGGTGCCTTTTTGCATACATTTTATTACTTCATAAAAAAAAGCACTAAGAAAGTGTTGGGAGTTATATTTGTAGTGTAACACCCCGAAAGTTTGACTAATATTTACAATTTCAATTGACCATATCTTTTATAGTAAGGATATATTTTATTTCATACTTCTTAAACTTGAATTGACGATATTTGAAAATTGCTTATTTTATATTGTAGTTATATTTATAAGGAGGGGTGTCATGGTTTTGTTATGTAGAACACCCTTATTATCATTTTTGTTAACTTAGCATGAAATAGAATAGAAAATAAGTATTTTGGGCCAGCCCACTTTTTCATAATTATCCAAAGTGTTATATATTACTTTTGTGACTCACCTTTTCCACAAGCACCACTTTGAAAATGTAAATATTAGTCTAAAAATTTTGGGGTGCTACATGTAGTACTTGCAAAAAGCTCAGTTACACCTCTAATCAGTGTGGTCACTGAGAAAATCTATAGATCTATCTACATAAAAGCATTCTGCATACTACACCAGAAGACCAAAAGTGAAATACTATTGTACTTCAATTTTTTTTTATAGGTACTTTTTTTTATGAAGTAAGAAGTTGTATTAAAAAGGCATCAAGAAGACGAAAAAAAGATGCATGATAACTCCAGAATTGCAAAAAAAAAAGAGATCTGGGAGTTAAAACCTATGGCAAAAACTTAAAGCTGTTAAGCTATTGAGAGGGAGCTAATGAAATCACATCATTTACAGGGGAATAGTTGCTCCAACTAAAAAGATTCATCAGACTTTTAGATTTCAAGGAGCAGTTAGGAGTTGAATTCCCATCAAAACATCTGCTATTTTTTTTTGATAGGTACTATTGTACTTCAGTTTTGAGTATGTTCTCTTTCTCCAAATCACCCACCGTATGCAAGCTGGTTTGGTTTCCCATATTTTCCTTTTTCCTTTCCACACTAAGGGCCTGGTGCTAGAGAAGCACAAGTCCTTTTGGCGGCTCCGGCTGCCATTGATCCTGATATAGTAGCCAAATTTCCACTCATATATAAAGCATAAAGCTTCCTTAATCTTAATAAAGCTACCTATGGATATTTCATTCAACAAAATTAATGGCCTCTACTTTTGAAATTGAGAAGTAAACAGTCTGGCTATCTCTCTTTCAACCATCAACCCCTAACTCAGATGTTGAAGAGTATACAACCCTCACTGTGGTACACTCTATTAGCACTACAAAGTTGAGGCAAACGTAGTATGTGCATAAGAATATATCATCCATGGGAATCAAGGCACTCTACTTAAAGGATCTTACCTTATGTCGACCAAGCATATTCTCAAATTCATCTATATTACCAAGAAGAATCTTTCCGGCTTCCATTTGATTAGCTGGTCGAAGTGAGGATAGCTATAAAAAGATCAGCTAGCACAAAGGGAAGAGATGTCTCAGCGACTGATATTTAGAAAGGTTGGGTTGATTTTCCCTATGCATATGTTCCATGGACACAGTTACTCCAGCCATATTTTAGAGTCCAATGAACGGAGCCGAGTCTTAGCCACAGCAAATGCAGACACAACAAAATCAAAGACATATGCCCAGAAAAGCTCCTTAAATCAAACTGGAATAAGCAAATTTCTATACAGTAGAAACTAACACACTGAACATACAACAAGATCCAGCAACTGACACACTGAACATACAACAAGATCCAGCAATTAGCATCAAAATTTAAGGAGCTAAGACCTAAACTGAAAGTAAGGAAGATGGTATCATGTAAAACATGTCGCAACCCGCATGTTATTTTTGTCTAGAGAACTCTATTACCCTTCTGTGTGGGTGGTTTCTGAAAGTTTATCTCCTTTCTTACTGGGGGGTCGGGTTGTGTATTTTCACGTTTTAATGGCAATATAACAATTTTATAAAGAAGTATTACTATTGACAAGGAGTTTATTGGTGAAACTAATATTTTTTTTTTAAAACTAATCTGAATAAGGAGATCTTGCCTTTTGCTGGGACTTCTTCTTTGAAATTGTGCTGGCAACTTTTTTTGACTCCATGGCAGGAGCTTCAGCTATGCTACTTCTCCTGACAGGTTTACTTATCTCAGGAGACACCTTCAGCTTTGCTTTTGGGGCTTCATTTTCCACTGTTTGTGAGTATACAGTACCTGAGAGCTTTTCACGCAGATCCCTCATGCCTCCAGAGACAGAACCTTTAACACTTTGAGTAGCTTGTTGGATACTTTTCTTTTGGAGTTTTAGACGAAGATCCTTAGCACCAATTCTCTGGCCTATGAAAGCCCATAAAAGATATCAAAAAATTTAGTGGAAAATCACAAGTATATTGCCTAAGGAATAAGCTAATGGTATCAAACAATGCCGTACGTGATCCCGGAACTCCACGAGGTTCGTAAAGATCATGCTCCCATTTATCATCATCTTCTCTGTGCCTATAAAAAAGATTACAATAATTGAACCAGAAAGTTAATAAAACTCCACCATATGATGCTTAAAGCTGCAAAGATAAGCATGATTGATCTCATATACTTATATATCACCACTAGTACTTATCAATAAGAGCTTTTAAATACAGCAGCTTAAATACAAATGTTTGTGGCTTTTGCTTTTTGGTGCAATCTACATGTTGTAAGGGATTAAGAGAGTCTGTTTAGACATAGAATCTTTACAGGAATAGGTATGGATGTCAGTGGGGTGGGTAAATACGGGTACCGCCCCGCACCCGCTCCAGTTGGGGCGGGTATGGGGATAGTTTGGTGGGTGGTGGGCGGGTATGGGTATCAAAAGTGCTACCCGCCATGGGTAGTGGGCGGGGGTGGATTTCATATAAGACCCGCCCCGCACCGCTACCCGCACCGTACCACACCGCCCGTACCCTCACCGCCCATATCCGCATCGTCTATTAGTTTAATTAGGCTATTTATGAATTTATTTAGCCCTTTGATTTAAAATATGACTTGAGCCAACCCGCACCGTGTCCTGAAAATCATGAAAGTACCTCTTTCCATTTTGTTTTTAAATAAACAGTAGTGTACTGATCCTGAATGTACCTCGTCCCTTTGTTTATAAAATGGCTTTGTACTAATCATGAAAGTACCTCTTCCATTTACTTGTTGTTTAGTTTTCCCTTTGTCCACAACTGAGTTTCATGCTCCTAATTATGGAAATCCTGAAAATAATATTAGTAGGCTAATCTACTTTTATTGTCCATTTGCATCTCTGGTATATGAAAATAGTAAGTTTAATAGGATGTATGCTTAGGTTAGGCTTGCATGTGTGGATGAAACAACTCTAACCTTGGAATGCCCATCATTTGTGTTTTAATGTTTGCCAACTTTTCAGCGAGCATTTATGCTAAGTTAAAACTTTGATCTTGCAGTGGAAAGATGGTTAACTGAGAGATTCAAAAGTCAACCTGGAGAGCTCTGTGTATAGTTGGGTTCGTCTTTTTGACAAGGCAAATCCTGGAAACTAGTTAATCATTTTTTTGGGACCGTCAGAAAAAGAGAATGATATTAATGGGTACCCGCGCGGAGTAAGTGGGGCAGGGACGGGTGGAGAAATTACTACCCGTGATGGGTGGTGGGGCGGGGGTGGGGTGTGTTTTAGGTGGTGGGTACGGGTAAGGGGTACCCCCGCCCCGCCCCATTGACATCCCTAGGAATAGGCCTTTATTGCAGATACCCTTCTCTTCTTTTCTTTTTTTGGTACAAAAGGATTACTGAGTCTTGTACGCACCAACTTGGTGCTAAGTTGCTGTATGTTTGATACATAATCTACTACCTTCTCAAAAAAATGATATAGTCCAATCTACGAGGGCCCAGAGCTCCAAAAGGAATTTATTTGATTTCGTATTCCAACAGGCAGTACGCAAGCAACAAGAAGGAAGGCCAAGTAAGAAACAATAACACGTTCTGGAAGAAAATTGACCACAAATGCTCTCGGCACCTTTGTTTAACAGGTACTCACAGTTTTTACAAATATTCAACTGCCTAAACCACATTTAATTGAATGAAATTGTGCCCAAAAGAATTAGGATCCTAAGAAAAAGTTTGCCAATAAAATTTAACACTGCTACTCCTCTGTCCCATTAACTGTTCACCTCCGTTTTGGTCTATCCCAAAAAGAATGAGGACTTATTAAAGGCATATCTGTTGGAGAGGGAAGAAGAACTAGTATAGGGTATGGAAATCCTTGTTGACACCTTTCTATATTCAAAAATAATTTAATTTTAAACTTTTTATTTTACCCATAATATACAGCAACAACATAACCAGTATAATTCCACAAATAGGGTCTAGGGAGAGTAGAGTGTACGCATGTCTTACCCCTAATTTGGGAGGTAGAGAGATGTTTCCAATAGACCTTGGCTCATGATAAAGCAAAAACAAAAAATCAAAACAAAGCATGTCAAAAAGGAATAAGTAAAAACACAACAGTACGCTAAGCGAAAAACAGAAACGATAGATAGTATCAAAAATCGAAGGAGCAGAAACTACATGAGAAATACTACGACTAAGTAAGGAAAGAAAAACGAGACAACGTTCTACTACCTACTAACCTTCTACCCTAATCCGTATCCTACACAGCCTCCTATCTAAGATCATGTCCTTGATAAGGTGCAACTACGCCACCTCTGCCTGTCCTGAAGCCATCCATAGCCAACCTCAACACAAATATTTATTTTTGGTTTTTACCACAAATTTCAAGTCTCGTGTTTTCTTAAACTCGAGCCTAATCAAGCATAGTCACACAAAAAAGGGGACAGAGGGAGTACTCTATTCAAAATAAGAAAACGAAAGAAAAACCCTATAAACTGCTATTACAATTTACACGCATCTCATATATTGATCTTTTTTTGTTGATAACCTTGGTGTCCGGACCAGCTTGCACGTACCTCGACTAATTCTACGGGATACGTGTCACCTCCCACCAACAAACAGGTAACAGATAACTCTGTGACAGGTGGGAAGAAATAAACTAGTGTTTTTATCTCTATTGGGAATTGAACCTGAAAACTCATGGTGCTCAACCGATTTGATTGACCACTAGGACACACTTGCGTGCTCATATATTGGTCTTGTTAAAACCAATCCTCTACTGAATTGAAGAAAATGCTGAATTTGACCTAAATCGCTACATAAAACATCTAACCAAATGCATATTCACAAATGTACAAAGATAGAAGGCCTGAGAAGTAATGATTAAGTGTAAGTAGAAAAAGGGGAGAAAGAGGGAAAAACCTCTTGCCGGTAATTAGTCTCCGGCGAGCGAAATCATCAGAAGTGTTGACGTTAAGCCTATCCTTTACCGATCTCTTTGTTACTGCCTCCACCCGATCAGCGTACATCGTATGGCCCCCCGCACTCGATTCTTAGCACGGAACCCTAACCCTAATTGCTTCACTTTACAGACGCGAATTGAAAACCGGAGATATATATATATATATATATAGAGAGAGAGAGAGAGAGAGAGTGCAGGGAATTGACGAGTGGTTTTTGAGCAGATATTATGTGTTATGTTTTCCTTGTATATTATGGGGTAAAGATTCGGGTTAGTGGCCAATCAACGGTTTAGATAAAATGGATCTCAAGGTTTTAGCTCATATATAGTTTATCTAAAACTAGGGGTGAGCAGGTACCCAGATATCCGATCGGAATCGACATTAATAGATCCGGGTAGATATATTAGTATAACGGATAGGTGCCGAATAATAAAATTAGGAACCGATAAATATCGGGTCCGATTTCGGTTTCGAAAAATAGAGATCGGGTACCCGGACCCGGAACCGATACCCGAACCCGATAAATGTTGCAACAATGAATGTAGAGTGCTATGTCATATATCTCCACACAAAAGAAGCTATCTTCTGTACATTCCAATTATCATTTTTGAACAGTAAAGAGGCTACATATTTCAAATATATACAATAATATATATGTATAATATCTTCTCAAGGTTCCTTTACTTTCAAACCTTAACAGCTCCATTTCTGCTGCGTGATATCAAAAGTCTCTTATTTAATTTAATTTATTAGGGTGAGCACGGGTACTCGGAAACCTACCTGGAATCGCAGGGTCCGGGTAGGTTCCGGGTAATGATTGCTACAGGTAGGTTCCGGATAATAAATTTAGGAACCGATCTTTTACACGGTAGGTTCTGGATAGTTCAAAAATGGTAGAGTATTCGGACCCGCTCACCCCTAATATATACCTTTGTTAGGTTCAAATATGCGCTTAATTTAATTGGAGTTTTGAGTTGATTTAACTTTTTTTTATACCGTATCTGATATTCATATGGTGTTCCCTAATAGTTTAATATGTATTTCTTTTCTACTAATGTTTATATAACACTCAAAGTCAAGCATCAATTTCTAAGTTTAAATGTGATTAGTTTAGCTTAAGTTAATATTATTATTTGTTCATATTATATATATATCGATACAGCATGTGTTCATATCGTCGGTGCAAAAATTAAAATTTATAAATATATTTTTGTCCTTTAGTTTCCTAATTTTTTTACAATCGATTCACTTATATTTTTATATTGCACTTGTATCCTAAAATAAGATCTGTTTTGTTTTCTTTATTAAATCACTAAAAACAATTTGGTATAGGCGGAATTTTAGATATAAAATTATAAATTTCAAATTTAACTTGACGTGTATTTCAAGTTTAAACTTTTTGGCATAGTTAGATTTAATGTATTTGGTAAAAAACATGCAGAAGCTAAGTAGTTGTGTTAGGCGACGCCATGTGATATTTGGTAACAGATCATGCATGAGTCAGCAAGTTGTGAGTTCCGGACAAGGTCGGTTGAATGTTTAACTTGATGATTCGACTATGAAGAAGAAGACCGAAAATACATAGGATTTGTTAAAAGGTCATGTGCCCATCTGGTAGAACTAGACGATCTTGCTCATCTGCCTCTCAATAGCGCCAGATTCTGCTACTGCAAAAAAATATGCTAGACGAAGGCTTCGGGGAAGCATGTCAATTCATCAGGTCAAATATCATAGCGAGTTCAGCACATTAATATTAGAAATTAAGAAGAGTGAGGGGTCGAGTTTTCCTTATCTCATCTTTTCCTTTTAGTAATAGTTGTTAGATATCACATTGTCTTATTTCCTTGATGGCTATTACCGTATGTTTTCACTTTTATTTTTATCTTGTTATTTGCTCTCCTTTCATATATTTATGCGACATGTTCCTTTCTTCTGAGCCAATAGTCTACTGAAAACAGCCTTTCTAACTCACAAAAGTAGAGGTAAGGTGTATATCTCATCCTCTCCACACGTGGGATCTGGATTTCTTGTTGTTGTATGTTTCACTTGATGCAATTTTCTTAATTTGCTTGAAGTGGAGGAAGAATATGGAAAAAAGAAGAAAACAAACATTTTAGTCTTTTCTTCTTTTTATGCAACGAGTTAATATTGCCAACTTGTCGTGTTAAGTGTAGTAATGTTTGACGTTATTTACTTTATTTAATAGGGTAGAATAAGTTTTGTTACTCTTTAATCATAGTCTTCTCCATCTAAATTCATCCCAAGATAAGGTCCGACGTCAACAAATTTAATTTAGTATCTAATAAACTTAATATGTAAAATATTATATCTATATATATATATATATATATATATATTCGGTTTGATCGGTGATACAAATTGCCGCTGCCGTCTGCCACCACATTTCTTATGATCATCTCGCTTGTTGTGTGGGAGTGAGAGTTTTCTCGACCATTGGGGAAACTACAACAATAGACAGTCATAAGGTGTCGAATAAGCCACCAATATGCACTGCCGACGAGCTCCACTACGTCTCCCTTAATACTTGTGATTGGAAACTTGCTCTCTGGCGCTACCTTCCTCCTCCCCGGGTTCATTTTAAGCCGAACACATTGACAGTCTCTTTCCCAGTAAATTCCATTTAGACACATTCTTATTCAAAATTTTAAAAAAGCTTCTACCCGTGTAATTAAGCCCCGTTGCATAGATAAGTAACTACTTAAAATATGTTACCTCATTATACATATTAACTTCAATAAGTCATTTGAATTGATGTTGATGTATATAATTAAAGTAGGAACATATTTTATGTGATTAATATATCTACTTAATGGATTAGATTGTGGACACACATTAAAATAATTGAAATATTAGTCGAAAATGTCTAATATTTTATCATGTGTTAGGAGTTCAGGTACTCAACTGAACATGTTAGAGTTTGAATGTCTAAATGAAATTTATTCATTTACTGACAGGTTTAAGGGGTTATGGATATACTCCCTTCGTTTCAATTTATGAGAACTTTTTCGGAGTATGAGAGTCAAACTTTATATCTTTGACCTTAAATTTTGACATAAATTTTTCAAGTTTGTAAAAATAAAATTTATATATTTAGAAACTACATTTAAAGTACTATAAGTCATGATAATTTATAATTCAAATAATTTTAAAAAATATAAAGAAAATATGGTCAAAGAATCTTTTCGTAGACTCCCCAAATAGTAAAGGGTTCACATAAATTGAGATGCAGGAAGCGAAATTGAGATGGTTCGTACATGTGCAGAGGAGAGACTGGAGAGACACAAGTGCTCTAATGCGGATGTGTGAGTTGGCTATGGATGAGTTCAGGAAGGGTATAGGTAGGCCGAAGAAGTATTGGGTAGAGGTGACTAAATGGATATGGCGCATGTGCAACTCACTAAGGACATGACCTTAGATCGGGGGTATGGATGACATGGATTAGGGTAGAAGGGTGGTAGGCAATCTAGTGTAGTCCTACCTACGCTTACAAACTGATAGTTGTAGTGTTATTATTGTAGGGCCGCTTAGCCTATCATACTAGTAGACGCAATATTGCTTTATAGTCATATGTCGTTTGATTTATGTTGATATGTGTTTTCTAGCGTACCTTGTTTGTCTTATTTACATGCATCAGTTGTTGCTTCTTTTTTAGAATGCAATATCATGACTTATTCGCTTTGTTTGTCTTACTTTGCGTGTGCTTGTGCTTTGTCTTGAGCCGAGGGTCTCTCGGAAATAGCCGTTTTACCCTCCCCAGACCCCACATTGTGAGATTTCACTGAGTATGTTGTTGTTATTTTATAAGGAAAACGTGGTCAAAGAACCGTCTCGTAGACTCCTCAAATAGTAAAGGGTTCATATAATTGTGTGCAAACGTTCCCACGTTTGGTGGGCAGTGGCATCAGTCTCAATAATTGTGTGCAACAGATTATTAGAGATCGTGTCGTATATCCACTGGAGGACAACGACATCCAAACGAGACCAAAATGCATCATCAAAAGTCGAAGTCGAGGGTGGGTCTGTGGACTTCGATTTAGGAGGGATGATGTGGTCGGTAACTTCGTAGACACGACAATGGATTATGAAGAGCTCCGCCCACGAGGAGTATTGACCCTTTTTCCATCTCAAGGGTCACATGGATAAAAATTTTAATGTTGTTGACTGCAAGTGCATGATTGAATTTGGTTTTATCAGTCATGGAGGATGAAATTTAGGAGGGGAAGAGAGAGGAGTGGCCGAAAAAATTAGGGTTCCGTCTTGGTGGTGGGGGGTGGCGGCCGAGAGGGGGTCGGCGACGTGGTGGGTATTTTTGTGTAGGGTTAGGCTACTGATACCATAAAGAAATGTTTCTTGATTTTATTCATCAATAATGTACAATATATATATAGTAGTACAAGAATATCTAAACTAGGTAATTAATCAACATAATTACAATAGGAAATATAATTATACCTATAATAGGAGACCTAATTACAATAGGAATACAATTCTACCTAAAAATAAGAGATATACAATTAATGTAAGAATATTTGATGAATATTTTATTAAATTACAATATGAATATAATTTTACCTAAAATAAAAAATATATAATTAATATAAGAATATTTGGTGAATATTCTATTAGTAATATTGCATTTCATATCACGGGTTATTACTTGATATCCGACTGCCGTATACGAAAATGGATTTACATGTGCATATAAAGATATTGGAAATAATATCTAGTTCACCTAGCCAATATCATAACATTTGACATATTAACTTTTGGTGCTATAATTGATATTGTCAAAGAACTACTGGTTTCACGGTGCTTCATAGCTCCTAAAGCAACAATTGTGTTGAAGCCTGGTATACTAGGAAAGATATGTTAGAAATTCTCTACATTACATATATGTCTCAATTTTTTCCTGAAGTAGTAATATCTTAAAAGATATTCTAAACTATTACGATTCAATATATTTAAGCCACGTTCAAATGATTGTGTTTCATTCCTGAAGAATGAGAAATTTTGATAAAAGCTATAAATATAGATTTATTCCCTAAAGTGAATGTGATAATATTTAGTAAAGTTCACGACCCACATCTAGAAGATGTAGAATATTTGATAAGAAATATTATGAATATTTTATGTTTTACTCCTGAAGTGGTAAGGCTATGAAATTTACTCCTGAAGTAGTAAATACTATGCAGTTTACTCCCGAAGTAGTTTGCAACTTACTTCCAAATAGTAGAACTTTAAAATTTACTCTCGAAGTAGTAAGACATTGAAATTTACTCTCGAAGTCGTAAACCTTTAAACATTACTCCCGAAGCAGTAAACCTTTAAACTTTATTCCCGAAGCAGTAAACCTTTAAACTTTACTCTCGAAGCATTAAACCTTTAAACTTTACTCCCGAAGTAGTAAAATTTTAAATTTTACTCACGCAGTAGTAAAAGCTTAAACTTTACTCCCGATGTGGTAAAACTTTAAACTTTACTCCTAAAGTAGTAAGACATTATTCTGACGCAATGTCTTCTTGTGCTTGAACAAATAATAAGTTATTGATGAACTTCATATTTCAAGCACATTTAAATTATTAGATTTCATTTCCCGAAATGAATGAAGAAATACCACGATATATCTTCTGGATTTGTTATATGAAATTAAGGCATTGCAACACGAACTTGTCGTATGTAGAATATCTCAAATAATTTTATTAATTATCATTTTAAGGCAATAGGAAGCCGAAAAGAATGCTTTCTACTTAACCACGTTGATACATTATGGTTAGTTTTAATTGATTTCCTCGAAGGAAATAACACTTAATATATGTATGTGAAATGTTATCCAAGTATGATTACATCAAATACCGCAATAAATTAGAAGTTTCCTGATATAAAATTTCATGTAGTAGTAAAACAAAAGTTTATTAAAATAAATAGCACATATCATGATAAATTTGAAATTTACTAGTACATATAATTTTATCAGTGGACATGACCGTTTTGATCGTCGTCCTGATTTAAATCTGACGTGCTAATTGAGTATTCAAAATATTTTGAAGATCTAGAAGATTCTTCAAGAAATCTTTTGTGCTGCTTGTTCTCATGATACCAGCTAATGTTGGGAATGAATCCCTTAAATTCTGAAACATATCAAAGGTGAATATGGAACTGTTCACATGCAATATGATGTCTAAAATAGATGTGTCTATGAGATGGTCACATGTACGTTTATTGTCAATCTACAGTTTGACATTTACAAAGATGCTTGTCCAAAAATAATTAAGTTGGGAGCAAATTTTCAGTATATGTAATCAAAAATAATTTATCTTGATAATGTTGATTTATATCAAAGCAGATTTAGCAGTGAATGAATCTACCATGATGCACAAAGATGGATGCACCAAAAAAAAGGGTATATGCTAGCTTTCTAACATAACATGGAGAGAATAAGAAGCTAAGGAATATGTTGTAAATTATAATCAGTATGATCATGGTTCAAAAGATGATTCAAGTCAAATGCTAGAAGCATTTGCTGGCCCAACTATTTCATATTTTAGCAGTAAGATGCTCATAAATGTCCTTAAAAGACAGAGTCTACAACATGCATAGAGCATGGTAGATCAATCGGTTTCAAATGCAATAATTTTTTAAAAGGGAGATGAGCAAATGATTTAAAGGATCATAATAAGGAGGCAATTTACTCTTGAAGAGCCTACGACATAACACTTCATGAAACCTCGTGGGAGGTTCAGACACCTGAAAATAATGAAGTGATGAGATCTCAGTAAGTTATGTTAAATTGCGAACCGATATAAAATGATATCCCATCAATGATATCTTTGATATAATATAGCGCGCAAAATTGTATAAGATTATGAGGTTTTGAATTCTACGTCTATTAAAGCATGTTGACATAGAAATAATTATTAAGTGAAATGATGCATTTTGATAAGCATAAAGTTTATTGGACTTGCAGTCCAGACATCGGATGATGATGTCACGCCATGAGTGTTATCACAATCTATATGGTTTACTTGACAAACTTTATGTAAAAAAATTGAACGATTCAAATGACTGAATCATATACAAGTTCTTGAGAAACTTATTTATAATCCTCAAATGGATTAAATAAACTAAGGTCGATGTATTGGAATCACCTTAATAAATATTCACTGACGAAGGGTACAAAGATGCCTCTGTTTACCCTTATTTCGTTATAATAATCAGAATCTTTTATATTGTTGTGCAAGTTACTGACTTGAATATTATTGGAATTCTTGAAGAGTTTTCAAAAGCAGTAGATTATCTAATATAAGAAGTTGAAATGAGAAAATTAGATTGGTCTTGAAGTACCATATACCTATGCAATTGATGCATATATTTATCTTGATATAACTATAAGCATGATATAATTTCTCTACTACATAGATATATTGAGATAAGATCAATTGCATATTGCAAATGAAAGCTCTGATATTAATTATGTGATGCTTTAATCAGGGAGAGTAAAATACGTGTTGTACTTTTTTTTTCTTAATCAAGGTTTTGTCCCATTTAGATTTTTCTGGTAAGATTTTTAATGAGGTAACTAATAATGCGTATTACCAAATATGTGTGCTCTTTTTTCTTCTAGAATTTTCCCACTCGATTTTCTGAGTAAGATTTTAACGAAACACATTATCTATTAATGAACGTCCAACGGGGAGTGTTGTAAATATATTGTGTTATTGTCCATTTAATACTCGCGCAATTTTCTGGATAAGTTTGTAACTTTATAAGTGTGTAATCAAGCAAGCAGTTCCCTGAAAAGCCTTGCAACATCTTACTTAAGCTTGCAATTAAGCAGACAACTTGCGAGTAGCTCAAGTAGGCAGCGCCAACAACTTCTTTTATTCGTCAATTCATTTGTATATCAATTTTAAAGAACAATAAAACCCTTCTCCCCAGTTTATTTGACTATATCTCTTATTGCCTTATACTTATTATTATTTCATAAGATGATACTATTTTTCTACTGAAGAATTTTGTTTGTGATAAAATATGAATAAGAATATGAGAACATGCATGAATTAAAAGAATAACTTTTTGTTAATTTTCCTTTGAAGAAAGAAAGAAAAAAGACCCGCTAACATTGATAAACTCCGACCCGCTTGAAGTGAAATCCAAAGGTTTCAGACACTTCCAGAAGTCCGTTAGAACTTGAAAGAAAAACACTAGTCCCTCACTACACAACACATTCATCCTTCACAATTTCTGCAAAACATCGAATCCAACCCACCAAGATTAACTATCTTGCAGAAATAAATACATGGTTATCATATAAAAAATATCAAGAAAGAAAGATGAGATTAATCATGTTGTTGTGTCCTTCACTATCAAACATAGTACCAATCATGGCTTGGGAAGACCAAAGAATTGATCTTGGTTCCATTGCACGTGCTTTTGGGCTTGACCCATCAACTTTGAAGATAAATGGTCATTTTATTAGTAGAGGGGTTGATCTTATTGCTTTTTCTGTTACATGGAAGTCCCTTATTTCCTTCTTTTCTGCTCGTGGTTTGTCCACTGGTGAGTCTGACTCTGACCCTATCATTGTTGAAGGAAAGCTCTCTAAAGTTGGTTCCAAAAGTAAGTACTTTTTGTTACCCCTTTGCTTCTTCTTTTCATGTCTTTCCTGTCCTTGTTTGGATGGTTGTTACTATGGATGGCAAAATTAACCCAAACCCAAATGATTCACCCAACTCGCCTAAGGTTTTATGGGCTTGGTCAACAGTGATTTTGATAATAAATTGGTTTGTGCTTAGCCCAAGTTGACCATCATTAGTCAACAACTCAAATGAACTCATGATGATGCCCAAATGAACCCACGAAAATGCTCAATTTTAACAATTAGTCTAGATTAAGATTTTTATTTATAAATAATTATTTTAAAAATTCCTTTATTATTTCGGAACAATAAAAATACACCAACGCACCCAACCACACTATCCATCCTACCCCTCCCCTCCCTTACACCAACCCCACCCAAGCACTAAAACACCCTCACATCTCTGCCCATACCTTATCTACTCCACCCCACCCCCTACCACCCCTATCCACTTCTACCCCACCTTGTTAATTGTTGAATCTGAACTTGCATGCATTTCTGGAAGACAGAGAAGATGAAGTTTGATCGTGATAGAAAGGAAAGAAAGAGAAGAGAAGAGAAGGGAATGTGAGGAGAGAAGTTATTTGTGGAGCTTTTCTATTTTCACTTTATTATTCAAATCTGAAAATTACAATGTTTGGGTCTCTTATTTATAGAGGTGAGATTACCCTTAGTTGTACTACTAACCAACTCTTAACAACTATAACAAACTTAAAACAAACTTAACTAACTCTAACAACTAGTAACAACTTTAACCACCACTTAACTGATTTATATCATATGTCTCAACACCCCCTTGCAAACTAGGTACTAAAAATAGATTTTTCATACCCAGTTTGAACAATAAGTAAGCATGATGCCCTTGAGTTAGGCTTTTAGTTAGAACATCTGCAGGCTGTTCAGCAGTGGCCAAATATAGAGTTGAGATCAAGCCTTCTCTATAGAAAACAAAATACCTAGTCACTGATGCCCAGTCAGCATCGCATATGCAGTCAGCATCGCATATGCAGACAACTCAGGTGACCCTCCTGCAGGCATAAAGATCCCTAGCCATAGCTTGTTTGATATATCTCACTACCCTAGTAGCTACCAGTGAGATACTTTGGGTTCTTGCATGAATTGGCTCAAATTTTGAACTGCAAAGGCTATGTCAGGCCTGGTATTGGTTAGGTACATGAGCCTCCCAATGAGTCTTTGATAACTTGTAGGGTCCTCCAATAAAGTATCACCTCCCATATTTGTTGCACCACTGCCTTTGTTTGCATCAACATATCTATCAAACGTAACTGAAGTTAGTTTAGCATTCAGCTCCATTGGTGAACCAACTGGTTTGGCATCTGTAAGTCCCATATCAGCTAACAATTCAAGTGAATATTTTCTCTGGTGCCTCACTATTCCACTTATGTTTCTTGCAAATTCAAATCCCAAAAAATACCTCAATTCTCCCAAGTCTTTAATCTTGAAATGCTGTTGCAGTATAGTTTTGGTTGCACCAATTAGACTCTCATCAGTTCCAGTGATGAGCAAATCATCTACAGAGATGGGAACTATAACCATCTTGTCTCCATCCCTTTTTGTAAGAAGTGAATAGTCAAAATGACTTTGTGTAAAACCAGAAGATACCAAAGCATCAATCAGTTTGATATTCCACTATCTTGAAGCTTGTTTAAGTCCATATAATGACTTAAGTAATCTGCATACTTTCCCCTTTCTGTGTGCAAAACCCTGAGGCAATTGCATGTAAACTTCTTCATTAAGATTTCCTTGCAAAAATGCATTGCACATACATCTGATGCACAATCCAGCCTTTTGCGGCAACAAGTGAAATTAATGATCTTACAGTGACCATTTTAACCACTGGTGAGAAAGTATCCTGATAATTAATGTCTTCCTTCTGATTAGACCCTTTTGCGACCAAACTTGCTTTAAATCTTTCAACTTCTCCTGAAGCTTTGTACTTGATTTTATATACTCATTTACAGCCTATTGCCTTCTTACCACTTGGTAGATCAACTATCTCCCAAGTCTTGTTATCTTCTAAAGCTTGAACCTCAGCCTTCATTGCTTCCACCCATCTATTATCCTTTTCTGCCTCTGAGTATGATAATGGTTCATGCATTTCTGAAATTTTAGCTATGAAACTGTGATAAGATACAGACAGTCTAGCATAACTTACTGCATTAGAGTCTTCCTTGAACCTGCTATTGGTTGAACAAAATCATTCATCCATTTTGGTGGTTTCATTTCCCTGACATTCCTTCTCCTTTCCAGAGGTGCATGACTCCCGGGTGTATCATGAAGAGACACCGCATCTCTAGATAAGAGCCTATCAGCATTTATTGAATCATCCTGAGGAAGATGTAACACATCTTCAGATAAGGAAGCACCAGCATTCAATTCACCATTTTCTTCTCCAATATCAACTGAGTGCTTTGTGCAGGTTTCTTCAATCATGACTCTTCTGTGTATTCTTGATTACTTGAGCAATCTAGCACCTGTGACTGTGCTTTAATATCTGCATCATCAACTACATGTGGTTCAAGAGTAGGAAAATAATTGTCTTCTTCATCTGAATTTTGCCGACTCATATCAGCATGCCTGCTCTGCTGGAAGGGAAATATGTCTTCATAAAAAGACACATCTCTGCTGATGAAAATAGTTCTGCTGTAGATTTAGTAGCTTGTATCCCTTTTATCTAGTGGCATATCCAAGCATTACTGATTTAGTGGCTCTGACATCAAACTTATCTTTTTGACTAAGTTGGTGGTATAACACAAGCACCCTATAACTCTCATATGTGGCAATAATGGTTTCTTCTTAAACAATTTTTCATAGGGTGATAAGTTTCCTATTACCACAGTAGGGATCTTATTAATTACATACACTGCAGTTTCTACACAATCACCCCAAAACCTTGCTGGTAAGTTACTTTGGAATTTGATTGCCCTTGCAAAACTTCCAGAATATGCATGTGTCTCATTTCCACCACCCCATTTTGTTGTGGAGTGTATGGGCAAGAACTCTGATGTATGATTCCCAGTTGATTAAACAGTTCACTACATGAACTATTAAAGAACTCAGAATCATTATCAGATCTAATGTTTTTAACACCCATATTGAATTGTGTTTTGATTACTGTAAATAGAGTCCTCAACACAGTAACCACGTCTGATTTTATGTGTATTAAAAACACCCAAGTCCATCTAGTATAGTCATCAACAACTGTAAGAAAATATATTATTCCATTATAAGTAGGAACTCTATAAGGTCCCCACACATCAAGATGCAACAATTGAAAAGGCATTTCTGACTTACTAGTACTGAAAGGGAATAATAACCTGGTTTGCCTAGCCATGGGGCAAGCTTCACAATGTTTATTTCAAAACTAGATTTGTCACCAAGACCTTTTATTTTCCTGAGTACACTCATTGGCACATGACCCATTCTTCTATGCCAAAGTCTTGCCTGCAATTCTGCTACTGGAACTGCAGCTGATGCATGAGCTTGAGCCTGCATTATATCAGAATAATCTCCCCTGGACTCCAGCATATACAATCCATCTACTTCTTTACCAATCTCCTTCACCTTCCCAGTAAAGAGATCCTGTAGTGTAAAGAAATCAGGAAAAAAACTTGCACATCAGTTTAACTCTCTTGTCAATTTTGAGACTGATAAGAGGTTAAACTTAAAATTGGGACACACAATACATGTCTTATGAGATCACCTCCTGTCAGTTTACAACTTCATGTCTGAGTAATAGCAGTTGTATCACTAGTTGGTAATTGAACTTGTCCTGCATTTTCTATTGAATCAATTTTTTCAATCATATTTTTATCATTCACCATATGATTTGTTGCTCCCGAATCTACTATCCAGCTAGATGTACCTGTGCCATGTGAGCTTTAGGTGCTGATCCATTGTTGTGATAAGCATTTGCTTCCAAGGCTTGGTTTAGCATTGCCATTATGTTTTCATATTTTTCTGGAATACATGTTCTTAGTACAAAACTGAGTTGTTCTTGCTGGTTGTGTGTCAGTTTTCCCATAACTTTCTGATTATAGGATTGCTGATATGAATTGCTCCCATCACCATATGAGCCATTTGTCATTGTTGCATTCACCTTCTTTTTACCTTTAAAGTTATCAGGATATCCAATTAGTTTGTAACAACCTTCCCTTCCCTGACATGTCTTTGTTCTTGCAATAATCACAATACACCAGCTTGTAGCAAGTTTCCCTAGTGTGTCCCTTCATTTGACAGAAGTCACAAAAGGCATTCGAATTATAAGGCTTCTTTGGTTTGTACTGTGGAAACCTACTCACCATAGCCATTGGTTCACCAGGTTCCCCTCCAACTGTGCTTCCTCCTGTGATCAGCTTCTGACTCTCATCTTGTGCTATTAGAGCATAAGCCTGATTTACACTAGGGGTAAGTGACATCAACAATGTGACTCATTGCCTGATTGTAACTATCATTGAGTCTCATAAGGAATTCAAGCGGTCTTTGATTTGATAAATGTTGTATGTATTCTCTAGGACTATCACAATCACATGTAGGTGGTGGTACAATTGAGTCTATCTTATCCCATAAATCTGTCACGACCCGACTCGACGGGCCGCGACCCAACGCCCTAATTGGACGCCATTACACTAGCCCGTCACGTAATCAACTGATCCTTAAGGATAATAGAAAATTTCGGTAGCACAACGCTGCATCTATAACCTATACCCAAAATAGGCGAGCCGACAAGGCTGCCTTACACAACTATCCAACCATCACAACAGGCTAGCCGACTAGGCTGCCACCAAATAGCATCACATAAGCAAAAGAGTAATCACTGATAGCAAGCAAGACTACCACTATATACGGGAACATCCCAAAACAAGTGCAACAATACAGCTAACTCAACCGCATAAACGTTCTACACAAGTTCAAAACACATCTATCACCCACAACTGCCTACAGACCTCTAAGAGTACAATCGACATATGGCCAACAGGCCGTCGTGCCCAAAATATACCTAAGTGCGGAATGTAAGGATGCACTAAAATAATCGCTCGAACAAGGAGCTCTTCACGTGGTAGATGTCCTGTTTGGAGGTCACCTATCTCAACACTGAACTGCGGGCATTAACGCAGACCAGAGAAGGGGGTCGATGCAAATAATGTCTTGAGTATATAAAACATGAAATCTTAAAATGAAATCACAATTGTGTCAGTAAAGATAGAGAGTCATCAAGCTTAACAAAATGAGAGTCATATCGTAAATCATGAATGCTTACTCATCCGTCACTATGTGCATGCGTCAGATATCAATCAGATAACATGTCTCGACCTCTAGTGAGGGACTCGATGGAAGTCTGTATATGTGCGCATATCATGTCTCGGCCCTCTATGGAGGGACTCGATAAAATCTGTATATATGTATATAACGTGTCTTGGCTCTCTAGTGAGGGACTCGATGAATTCTGTAAAGCTGCGCACGAACATGATCTGGCCCGGGACTCGGTGGAGTGAAACAATAATACTTAGCACGAGTAGATATCATGAGCAACCATATGCAATTAAAAATCATCTTTGACTCTCGATAATTTCATCATAATAAACTCTTTTACTGAAAATCATAGACACTAATCAACCATTATCCTTTAAAACTGAACTTATAGGAATTACGTACGTCCGCCGTACTTTCATTAAAATCATGCCAAAAAGAAGGAAGGAATAGTTTTACATACCTCTTAGTCGCTCAACCAATGTAAAACTAGGATGCGCCTCGTCTAATATGTCAGCCTATAATAACAATGATACGATCATTAATTCTAGGACTTCTAACGTAAGTTATACTGAATATCGCCTTCCTATTTCTATAAAAAATTGGGCAGCACTTCCCCTGTTTATGTACGTATCCACAATTTATCAACAAGCCAACAACACCAATAACCAAACATCATTTCAAGATATAATCAAATTAATCTCAAATACTCCTTTTACGCCATAGTGTACATTCCTTCTCTTTTACACTTATACAATTCAATAACCAAGGCGATTAAGTCCTATAGTTAGCATAGAACACCTTTTCCATTTTAATCCTTTTAGGACATGTATTAGTGATTACCATAATGTGTATGTATATGCATAACTCATATTTCCGTCACCATAATTTCACCAAAACAACCCCTTAAATTGCAATACAACATGTCCACTAATTTCCATAAAAATTCGGCCAACAACATTACCAATTCCATATTTTCTTTCTTAACTTCTTATAATACAATTCATGTTCCAATAATTCCTTATGAACACTATGATCTAATTATCAAGATTTCTTCTTCAATTCCCACATGCAATTTGTGATAATGATAACAACACAACCATTGAACACAACAACTCCAAAATTGATAGAACTAGCTTCAAAATCGGTCCAACACATTTCAACAATCACATGCATGTTTTAAATCTAATTTTCCTCTTAATCTAATCTCATATCTTAACACAAGTTTATTTCCTTAATCTACAACAACATGCATAAGAATTTTCATACCTTAATTTAACCCCCAAAACAGTCTCGATTTTTAGCCACTGCTTTGTCAGTTGGACTTGTAACGTCCATAACTCCCTACTCCGGTGTCCTATCGACGATAGGTTTGTTGCGTTGGAAACTAGACTCGACGAACTTCATTTTAGGCTTTTGAAACACCCAAAAAACCCTAATATACGAGGAGATATACCCCTCCAAAGTTGACTAAAAATCTGCCAGTAACCAGCGATTTCTGCCCATTTTTCTTTCACAAAATTCGATTTTTCTTCGTCAATCTTCACTTCTTCAACTCCAATCCAACATGCAAACATTCTACAATGTTAGACCAACATCCTTACATGTTTTTCTTTTCAAAAACTTGTCCGAAACTTGACGAAAAATCCCAATCTCTCTCGCCCAGCAGTCCCGAAAACCCCACTATTTTTGGTTCCTATTTGGGCTTCTAATTGTTAGATGGATTAATCTAGGAAGAAGGTTATAGAATGACTTCAATTCTTGCTAAGAATGGTGCAATTTTCGGATTTGGGTTGAGAGAGGAGGAGATGAACTTGGTGTTCAGAATGAAATTAAAATTAGAATAGAAGGGTTTTGGTATTTTAAGAAAATCTGAAAATACTTGTTTAGACTTACACTTAGTTAAAAACAACCCCAAGTAATAAATCTTAACCCCTCCTTCAATTAATCTCAACACTCGTTGCCTTAAATTTTTATCGTCGTATCTTATATACCTTACTAATCCATAACGGAAATTATATATGTATATATACCACCATTACTAAAGAATTTTCCGGCGTCGCATTCGTCATTACCAAAAATTATTCTATAATCACATCTTTAAGTATATTAATTTCCAATACCCGAATCCTATTTTCCTTAATTACGTCCTTACTTATTGTCTTAAACTCACGAGGTATAACAAAATCTTTCATTCGTGAGTAGTAGCTGGATACAGGTAGAACACCCTGATGCAACATTGCTAACTCCTTTTTCAATTGATAGACTCTAGACAAGTTAGTTTTATCAAATCTCTCATTCATATCCTTCCATACTGCATTTGCAGTGGATCTGTACAATATACCAATGAGTAAACTTTTGTTTACCTTCCTTATGATCCATGAGATCACCATTGCATTACACCTGTGCCACTGCTTAGTTTGATTTAAACCATAAGTGTCTTGCTTAACAGATCCATCAATAAAACCAATTTTGTTTTTCGTCAACAAAATCAGTTTCATTGCTCGACTCCATAAGGTATAATTTTTCATTCCTATTAATTGAATCTCTACCTGCACTGCTCGAATTAGAAGCACTTAAGAAAAGTGGATGATTATGATCCACAATATTCAAACTGACAGTCGAACTTTCCTCGACAATCGATGAAGTCGAGGAAAGTGGATGATTATGATCCACAATATTCAAACTGAATCTCTACCTGCACTGCTCGAATTAGAAGCACTTAAGAAAAGTGGATGATTATGATCCACAATATTCAAACTGACAGTCGAACTTTCCTCGACAATCGATGAAGTATTCAGTAATGTATTTTCCATAATTGACTATAAGGCTTCAACAATAATGGTTTTCACTAACACGAATGAATACAGATTACACAGACCCCTCAATTCAGCATTTGTCGTCTTCGATTGATAATTGTCCGAAATTGCACTGAGTTCTTCACGATCTGCTGCGAAGCACTTCGATTTGCGCAACCCCAAACTTTGATACAATGTTAATTGTTGAATCTGAACTTGCATGCATTCAGAGTTAATTGATTCTGGAAGACAGAGAAGATGAAGTTCGATCGTGATAGAAAGGAAAGAAAATTACAGTGAATGTGAGGAGAGAAGTTATTTGTGGGAGCTTTTCTATTTTCACTTCATTATTCAAATCTGAAAATTACAATGTTTGGATCTCTTATTTATAGAAGTGAGATTACCCTCTAACTAACTTAGTTGTACTACTAACCAACTCTTAACAACTATAATAAACTTAAAACAAACTTAACTAACTCTAACAACTTTAACCAGAACTTAACTGATTTATATCATGTCTCAACACACCTCCCGCCCTACCCCTACCCACACCTACCCCTCCACCCCCACCCCATTGCCTTACCCCATCCTCAAATTTCTATTTCATATATTTTTTGCTTTTATAAAAAATGAAAAAAATCTTAAAAATATTATTCTTATTTTAAAAATAAAGATATGAAAAAATTAAATATCATACAAAATAAAATAACATCATAAAAGGTAAGTTTGAAATTTGTAAAAGTAATGGGGCAAGTTCGGTTATGACCCAAATTTAGGTCATTTTGACCCCCCATCTTAGCCCATGTAAGTTTTGGACTGGTTTGGACATTGGTTCATCTATTGATTCAGCCCATCTTGATCCGTCCAACTTCAGCCCATCTTGATCCGTCCAACTTCAGCCCAAACGACACATCTGACACTCCTAGTTGTTACCTATTGTGTTGTATTGTTACTTTAAATACAACACTTATTTTGATTGTTACTTAAATGTTATTGAATCTTATTGTTAAATTCATTGTAAAATTCTCATTTTATGTAAGGACCCATTTCGTGCGGTCGTGTCCTTAACATTTTTTTCTGTTGATCTGTAGCATTATTTGACAAGAGAGGGTTGCTTACCATACCTCCAACCCGAAGGTTGTGGGTTCGAGTCACCAATGGAGCGAAGGGGAGCTCCTAGGGAGGGGTAAATCCAAAAAGAAAAAGAAAAAAAGTGTAGCATTATGTAACAACAGAAAATGATGTACAATCTATCTATAAACATTGTATTCATCAAAACAATACAATACAATATTATAAAATATAATATGATACATTGTGGAACTATGTGTAACAACCATGCAAACAAGAATAGTTTGAGGGTGGGTGTAGAATGTTTTTAGCAATGGGTAGCAATAAGCTGGACTTCTACATGCTGTCATTCCGTGCCAAATGGAGTGAACAGTTCCATTTAAAAGTTTAAATTGTTGAATAAGTGAAACTTTTATTGTTCATTTTTGGTCATGGAGTCAAATTTTTAGGCTGAGGTGACCAGAGCAGGTCTAATATGGGAATCATGAGAACATCTCATTACTTTAGGCTTTAAAATGGTGAATTAACCTTATGTTAGGTGTAAAGAATTTAGTCTTATAGGTTCGATAGGTTTTCTAATTGTTGTAAATATGAAAATATTGGGAGTTCCGGGAGTTGATTTAGTTCTTCTTTATTAGCAAGTGTGAGTTGTTTACACACAGAAAGAGAGGGGGCGAGGGAGACATATTTACTTACTTTTTCTTTAAGGAAGTGCTGAGTTTTGAGAATAAGCAAGGTTAGTTTATGGAATCTTTAATAATCTGATTGCCACAGAAGAAGATTCTGTTTCTGATGCTCATAATGCCACATTTTAGGTTTTGTTGGGTGAAACCACAAATAAGATTGAATAAATGTTGCTTGTCTTTCAGCACGTCAGTTGTTTTGCTACTAGTCTGTCCGCAGAACTTCTCTTTGTCTTTTAGCTACTGCCTCCCAAGTTGAAAGTTGATTGGTGAATAATGCATCTGAAAAGAATAGGGATCTTCAAGGATAGTAGGCTTCAAAGACTTATTAATATCATGTTGAAAGGAATCACCTGTTCCACTACAGTCTGAGATACCCTGCTGCAGCTTGGTCTCGTAATATGTAGCGCAGTATTAAGCTTTTGAAGCTATTGAGTAGTAGTGTTCCTACAGTATGTCATGGAGAAATTCTAAGAACTGTTTTATTGTTTAACGTGGTTACCTATTTACCGCCCACCGCCTTTCTTCGCTTATGAACATGTTTCAAAATATTCTTCTGTTATCCTGCAGGATCACACAGTCCAACAGAGGTTGAAAAGGGGTTGTTCTGCAAGAAGGAACTCAATCATGAGAGAGAGAAACATCATGAAGACACCAACTCCCTTGGTGACAAGGAATTTAAGGAAAGCACTAGAGGTAATGAAAGATTTAGACACACTTCTCCATGAAATAGGCTATATTATCCATCTTATATAACTTTGCTAGTGCAGGTGTGGCATTGAACCTAAAAAGGAAGCTTTGTTTGGAAGGTTCGGGTCTGTTGAAGAGGTTAAGAACAAATGAATGTGATTCAGGTTTGTTACAATAGAATATACTTAATGGTGTCTTATTATCTCAATTCCCTGAGCTCATGTTCCACGTTAGGAATCTCAGTGTGAACTACTTGTATTCTATCTCTTCATCTCTAACCACGATGGTTATTCTTTTGTATTTTCAGGTTTAAGAGGAACAAGTGGAGTTCCCAAAAGCTGATAGGCCACTTTTATGCAGTTTAGCTAGTGAAAAGCTGAAAAGGATTAGAGATGATGAGATGGTTGTAACAACCCCTTTCAAGAGGATACGATAATTTGACAAAACACAAGTTGCATGTTAGGAACTTGTATATTGAAGGCACCGTTACCATTGTACTCACCTGTAGCTAGTAGGTTAAAGTTGTTGATGACACAATTTTCATATTGGACGAGCCTTTCTTGTTTGTCAACGTAGATTATGACTTGTTCTGTGTAGTTCCCGATAGGTAAGATGTCCTTTGCTTTTTCTCAATGCCTACATTATTCATGGTACACTTTATCTGTGGCATTTGAAGAACACATTACCACCTATAGTTGTGGTATCGAGCCACTCCATTTCACAAGCAAATCTTTTTTCTTAAAATTCAAAGTAACCTAGAAGAGCAAAAGGGTATGAACTTGTACATCTAACCTTCCTTTTGAAACATTTCTTAGTTACAAGAGTCCAAGATTTTGGTGCCTGATAATAAAAGGAAGCTGGGGATGCACGATACAGGAATCAGACATGTAAAAGAAAAGGAACTCGCCATAATGGTTGACAATTAATTTGGATGATACAATGTTGAATCCTAAAGAAGGGAGGTATTGTTTGATTGATAAATTCTATGCTCCAAGTGCCGTGGCAATCACGTTACATATTGTACAAAACTTCTTTTCTGTAGCTTCATTTGGAGGTCATCCAAAGAAGTACTGCCAAGCAGCAGCAATACCAGCCACCAGTATCACTCTGAGAATCAGCTTATAACTGACTTTTGATGACGAGGATGACGATGGTGGTTGCAACGGTTTTCCCCTTAATTTAGCTGATAATTTGGACAATAGCACGCCTATCGGACCACTGGCCTTGGTAGCTGTAAGCAGGAAGAAAAACACACTTAACTACCCAATCATATATCAATCAAACTGTAAGAATATTGTCTATCCTTTATCCATTTCATTTAACTGCTAAACAAAACAAATATGAAGATCAATATCTGAAACACTAACTTAACCAATAATCCAATATCAACTACAGTTCCACATCAAATTAATTGTGCAAGGCTTTAAGCTATACGGATTCTCTATATTCATTCTGTTCTATTCGTATCCATTTCATTCTAATACTACTACATAATCTGCCGTTTTCTCTAGGAATAGGGATTCTCCAAATGGCACCCTTAACCCTACTCTGACATATAACTTGGGGAACCAAGATAGTGTAAGTTAAACAATAACAATTGCCCTAATTCCAACAAGTTGGTAATAGATCTTTTGCTTTCATTACTGGAACTACAGATATTAAGTCGGCTGCATGGAGAAATTTTATCATCCACGAAAATCCAACTGAGAAAAAGACAACATTCACCATTCAGTACAATCGTAGTGAAATGTGGCCTAAACTTTTCAGAATTAAACCAACATCATAGTCATTAAAGGGGCAACCCAGTGCACTAAGCTCCCGCTATGCACGGGGTCTGGGGAAGGGCCGGACCACAAGGGTCTATTGTACGCAGCCTTACCTTGCATTTCTGCAAGAGACTGTTTCCACGACTTGAAGACATGACCTTCTGATCACAGGGCAGTAACTTTACCAGTTACTCCAACGGACCACAACATCATAGTCATTACCAGACAAAAATTTACCTTTACTTTTCAGAAGCCTCTTCTCCTCCTCAACACGCCTACGTAGCGCATTAAGCAGTGATCCAAAATATAGAGCAAATACAGTGCATGTAATCGTGATAACATTGTATGGCATGCTAAAATCAGGAGTGGTCAAGGGTACAAGCAATACTTCTGTGTACCATATGACAGGGCTTTCTTCCTGAAAAGAAGCAGATGCTCAATATAATGCATATTCAATACAATGTCATATTACATCAGAGCTTCACTTGTTTAACAATTGGTACCTGTAGCTTGGATAAGATAGGTGACTTGCAAGCAGATTTATCCTCAAATAAGTGCATCTTTGTTTTGATCTCGGGAAACCTGATCAAAGCTGACGGAATGTCAAAACCCTGATTAGCATCTGGAGGATACTCATCGATGTGCAGAAAACCCTGTGAAGGAATCCAGAGAAATAAAGGTAATGTTAAACTATTTTCGGTCTATCACTGATGTTAATATGCATGAATTTGCTTTCTACCAGTTACATTATATTCAAAATAATCAAGGGTCTCACAGATGCCTTTGTCAATTCC
The DNA here is from genome assembly GCA_029844215.1 of Przewalskia tangutica. NCBI lineage: Eukaryota > Viridiplantae > Streptophyta > Magnoliopsida > Solanales > Solanaceae > Przewalskia > Przewalskia tangutica. The sequence goes on along the minus strand of CM056723.1, from coordinate 44,102,506 downwards.
ACATAGATATAGGACAAGAAATAGAAGAGATCACCTTTACGTTTTATCAATAACCATCCCTGGCCCAAACAGTTTTACAAGCTAACCACACAAGCAAATAAAAGTAGTTTAAAAGTTGAAGACTACAGAAAGGCCTGACAGCATTTGATATCAATTCAACTTAAAAGGTACTTTATCTCTAATCCAAGTACAAATATCCATGTGAAATCTGCTTTGCAACAATGGCTTATGTCTATACTTACCAATCTCCTATACAAATACTACTAAATGAAACAAATTAGACAGCTCCTTATAAAAAAAAACTTAAAAAATATAATGAGATGATTAGATAGCTTTCCTAGCTGACTATTGTTCTTTAATGCATCAAAACTTAGATATTGTGGGATTTATTATAACACTCCAACGTCAATATCACGAAAACTTAGATATCAGCATTCAGCGGATTTTATTCTAGATAAACTGGAAAGGGGGATAGATACCTTATCAAACTCCAATGTCAATATCACCGAGTGCACATCACAGGGCAATCGCAATGCTATTTCCATTAGCCCAGGAGAAACCTTGTCTTCAGAAGGCGAAACGTTTGTCCTTTCTATGACATCTTCTAAACTATGCAGATGTTCATCTAGAAACACTTTAAGTGTGTGGTAATAAACCTTGACATACCAAGGCACAACTTGGAACACATCAACCCGTAACGAGCATTTTCCTTCCTCGTTGACAGAAGATTTCGCATACCCACTTCTTCCTACAGACTTCAAGGAAATGGCTATGGCACCCCTTTCATTCCCGCTTCCCATAAGGAACCTGCTAGCCTGCAAGGGTGCCAGTTGAGATGACCATGTCACGGGACGCTTCCACCTGAACTCCAAGTCAAATGGCCTTGAATCACTAAAATTTGCTAGAGAAAATTCATAAAGAAGGGATGACTCCTTCTGAAAGCCATACACTTCTTTAATTATCCTGACTGGGGAATCAGACATTTCAAAGCTCATGTCACTCCAAGTTTGAGATATCAAATTCTCAACATCAGATTGTTGTTGCATCTCTGAAGTAGTCTTCAATTCGGATACCAAATTTGACTCTAATTGGACATACACATTACTATCATTTGAAAGAACACACCTTCCACTAACTTCCCGTCCAAACAATGAGCTCAGTGACCAACTTGGTTGTTGTATTGAGCCTACAGATGATACCATGCCACTTCCTAAAGTAACCGGTTGAAGAACAACAGTAAGTGTTTGTTCAAGCACTATTCCAGAACTTGATGCAGCTAGATCAAATTCATTTGAGACTAAATGCAACCTCTGAGAGTGATAAAATCCTCTGTAGATAGAAGGTCTATCCATCAATGCAGAAAGTCCAGCTTTGTCTCGGCAAGGAAGCAACTTTAGCCAGGGAGTAAGGTTCTCTGTGCAAACAGCCTCACGGGGCAAGGTGCCATATCTCATATTTGCAGCAAATGACTTGAAGCTCCATTGGGGAGAAGAATAAGCAGTTGATGACTCTAGGAAGTTAATAGAAGCACAAAAGAGCCCTGAAAGAGCATGGGTTAAATTTCTCCAAGAAGCGTCGACCTGATGTTGTGGGACATCAAAAGTAGCCCACAGTTCAACTCCAGGGGGCTTCGCATTTCTACTTGAAATTGGATCATATCCACCCCAGCGTCCATAATTCCAGCGACCTTGTGTGAAGGACAACTCCATTTCTCGAACTCTAAATTTATGGACCTAATCACACAGCAAGTATTATATTTTCATGCAATCAACTGCTAGACATGTATGACAAAAAATAATAACCTAGAATACACCCTCAATTACTCATGCAAGAAGTATTCAACCCAAATCTCACGCCACCTCGCCACTTATTAGTGGTAGGTAAGTACACAATATTTTTCAGGATAATAAAGAAAACACAAAGAAATAAAACGAGAATGGCAAGTTTCTTTGGTGTCAGATTTCATCTGATTTCCAGTTATCATATCCGTTCTGGAAATATAAGGCACTTCTAGGCTGTAGCATATCATTAATAAATCAATTAGTTAAGCCTCAATCTGTAACTAGTTGGGACTGGCCACATGAATCCTCTGTATCCACTCTGCTCCATTTGGTCCCGTTTCTTCTAATACTAAAAATTTGGTATTTTAAGGTAATTAACTCTTCCTTAAAGTGATCATACATGACATGCCACATCTTCAGCGAGTTATGTTAGGTCAGATTTTTAAGTAAGCTTTGTACGCTAGAAGATTCACTCGAGTTCCTTTTGAGTCGGGAGTCTATCGGAAACAACCACTCTATACTGCAAAGGTAAAGGTAAGGTCTGCGTACATCCTACCTTCCTTGGACCCCACCTGTGAGACTACATTGGGTATGTTGTTGTTGTACCTATTATTCGCATAGTATCTTATTCTTCAATTTTACTGCTACTTGTTACTTTGATTGTTTTGTTTATCTTGCTATTTTGTTGTCATTATTTTCATGTCTATCTTGTTTTTATTACACTTCTTTTGAGCCAAGGGTCTATTAGAAACAACATTTCTACCCCACAAAAGGTAGGATAAAGTCTGCATACATCGTATTCTCTCCAGACCCACTTGTGTGATTACACTGGTATGTTGTTGTATGTCTTCCTTAAAGTTAAAGTTCTCAAATCGCACGCTTATCTCTACACAATCATACTTAAATATAAAGAACTCTGAACTAATGTATGTAACAACAAAAACTAAGTCTTAATCCTACTAGTTCTTATTCCAATATAGACTTACTTCCATTGTGCTATCATTTTAGCTAAGTTAGCATTGATTCTAATTTTGAGACAAGTTCCTTGAATATGATTTTTCCACCTCATTCCATGCCATATACAGAGCTAAAATATGCCAATACAAAACTAAAAAAATCAAACATTGTTCAGTTTTAATTACTAATTATACCAAAAAAAAAAGAGATTGATGCATCTGGAAGTGTACCAGCTGATAAATAGATTTGGGGAAGAGATGGTGGTGACTGCCATGTGTGCGAGTTGGTGGTACTTTACTTTGGAAATGAAAATGAGCTAGCACTTTACGATCTGGTAACGGCTTCAATAACAGTGCTTCTGAGAACTCTTCCTCTTCGCCAATAATTGACCCGAAACTCTTAAAGAGCACAAGAAAAACCAAAATTGATCTTAACCCAACCATTAATTGTTATTGGTACTGGGACCTTCAAGGTGTGTTAGAACAAGTTTGGATCCATTGGCTGGTTGACCCGTTTAGACTTGCCGTGGTATGGATCCGATCCCATTTGCCTCTTTTCCTCTTTTCTTTATTGTGTTCGTTTAAAATGTTTCCTACTAGGAGGCGTTTGGTTAGTTTGCTAAGGATTCTAATTCCGATATAAAATCTAAAATTATGTTTATTTATTATTGGGAATATGGGTAAATATATCTCTCAACTTTGCGATTTAGATCGAATATACTTCTCGTTAAAAAGGTGAGGTATATATATACCCTCGTCGTTACACAAATGGTGGATATTTGCCCTTTTCGTTTACAGACTTTATTTACAGAATATATTTGAAAATTACCATGTGGTTTTTAAAAAATCAAAAATCAAAAAATTGTTCGATCATTTTCATATTAACCCATTGTAAATATCTATCAAAATCACTCAAGAATTTCAGGCATGAACTCCTCAAGACATTCTCAATCTTTTAAAATAACGCCCATTTGAAAAGAAGCCGATTAACTTGAGCTTCAAGCTCCTTCAATGGCTAAGTTCAAAATTTAAACAGTTTCCTTATTCTTTTAGATTTTCCTCCTGAACACAGTAATGAAGCACCTGCATGCGAAGAGTGCAATTCCAATAAATAGTATCATTTAGCGGAATAAGAATGACGTTTGTAATTACTAACAATAATATATGTAGTTAAATGATTTTGTTCTGATAATATAAGTTAATAGATTATAGGATCTACTAGCTCAGTTGGTGAGGTTCGAATCTCTCGTTGTAATTTCCTCTCTCATAACCTTCTCCTACACTATATAATAAAAACTATTTTAAGAAAAAAGCTAATAGATTTACTTTTTTATTCCTAGAATCTATTTTAGAAGAAAAAAAATGTACATATGTGATATGACTAAACAAAACCATGTGAAAACTTCATTTGGGTTGTTTCTCACCGGCAGTGGTGTATTCGGAATTTTCACTCAGGGTATTCGAAAAAATAACTGAATTACTTGAACCAGTCTTTTGCATTTGTTCAGGGTGTTCAAAGTTTATATATGTACATGAACACAAAAAATTTACCCTAAACATACACTGTAATTTTTTGCTAGAGTATTCGGGTGAACACTTTGGGCCATAACTAGATTCGCCCCTGCTCACCGGTGTCAACTTATTTATCCATCGAAGGATCTTGAAGCTCAAGTTCAAAATTTTGAATTTTTGCAAGCGGACTTATTTTCGAATGGGTGTTATTTCGAAAGATTGGAATGTCTTGAGGAGTTCATACATGAAATTTGGAATAATTTGGTAAAATTCTTTTGTAAGATTTATAAATGAATTAATATGAAGATTTTTTTTAGGGATAAGGCATTGTTACCCCTTGAATTTTGGTCAAAGTTGCTACGACACACCTTATCTTTTCAGTGGTTCTATTACCCCTCTATTTTTTTTTTAAACTGAGCAATTACTATCCTAAGCGTTGACTTGGAAAGGAGAGTATATATCACTCTCTTTGGGAGAGTGAGAAGCATAAATTCTGACACGTGTCATTTTTAAATTGGCTACTTACATTTAATTACAGCTAATTAATTATTATTAAAGCTTAAAGTTTTTTCTAAACTGAATGCTTTTTTTAAAAATGTGGAAACTTATTTTTTTTGAATCTTTATTTTCTTAAAATATGGAAAATTCATTTTTTTAGAAATAAATATGAAAAACTGAGTTTTCTTATTAAAAATCTGAACTTTTAAAATCTGAAAAACTGATTTTTTTTATATATGAAAAAAACTTCTTTTCCAGATTTAGTTTAAAAAATGGGTTTTCCACATTTTAAAAATAATAATTAGTTTTTCCAAATTATTATAAAAATTCAGGTTTTACACATTTTGAAACGAAAAAAAATCTTTTCCATATTTAATAAAAAATCAGATTTTATTTGAAAACAAATTCCTGGAAATGAAATCATGAAAATATAGATTTTTAGGATATTTTAAAAAACTAATTTTCAGATTTTTTTTAAAAAAATCCAAATTTCAATTTAAAAAAAACACATTTTCATTTTTTTAAAAGAAAATTGATTTTTTTTAAAGTTTTTTTTAAAAATTGTCACGTAAGCGAAAAATTAAAAATAAAAGAAAAAATAATATACATATGGTAAGGGGATTGTATATCACTCTCTCATAATAGAGTATATGTCCGGTTTGTAACTATTCCGTTTTAAAAAAGTTAGGGGGAGGGTAATAGGACCCCTGAAAAGATAAGGTGTCTCGTAGCAACTTTGGCCAAAGTTTAGGGGGGGTAACAATGTCTTATCCCTTTTTTTAATCTTTTAAAAGTCGCATAACAATTTTTAAATAAAAAGTACGATAAATAATTTTAATTTGATAAATATAGGTCTGTTAACGAAAAGGACAAATATGCACCATTTATATAACGCCGAGGGTATATGTGCCTTAATTTTTTAACGAGGGGTATATTTGCACTAAATCGTAAAGTTGAGAGGTATATTTGCCCCCTTTTCCCATTATTATTTAGTTAACGATATTAACTAATATCAGTGTAAGTTTTATATTAAGTTTTGATATTATTTATCTCACATCTAATATGGGATAAGTAATTTAAAATTTGGATAAAGTTATTAAAATGATAATATTACCCCTCAAACATCATTTTCATAGGAATATACAACAACAAAAATATATCAGTGTAATTTCATAAGTGGGGTCTGAAGAGGGTAGAATACGTAAACCTTACCTCCACTGTTGTGGTAGAGATGTTATATCCGATAGACCCTCAACTCAAAATAAACGTAATCAATATCGGGTCACATGAAAAATAAGGTAGCAAAATATCAAGATACAAAACAAATTTTACAACATAATAATACACACATAAAAAAAAATGATAGACGCGATATCAAAGTAATATAACTGAGAAAAGGAGAAGAGGAGATGGAAATGCTAGCCTTCCACCTCTCTCACACCCAGCGTGACAAAACACAAATACCTACTACCCTTTTATCCTAATCCTCGACCACCAAATCTTCCTATCTAAGGTTATGTCCTCAGTCAATTGGAGTTGAGTCATATCATGTCTAATTGCATCCCCTAGTTCTTCTTCGGCCTACCTCCCCTAATTCCTTCAACTGTCAATCTCTCGCACCTCTTAACTGGCGCATCCTCACACCTCCTCTTCACATGCCAAAACCATCTCAGTCCCGCTTCCGTCATCTTGTCCTCCACAGGGGCCATTCCGACTTTGTCCCGTATATCTTCGTTCCTAATCATCTCTCTCCTAATATAACCACACATCCATCTGAGCATCCGCATCTCGCTACTTTCATCTTCTGAACATGGACATTCTTGACTAGCTAGCACTCTATCCCATACAATAGTCCTTTTCATTGACATGTACCGAGGTTAAAATTAAAAATATTTTTTTATGTAATTATTCAATTTCAAACTAAGCATTTGTGTTAGATTATCATCGTATATCCCATTTCATTACATCAAACAAACCAGTAGTCCCAGATAACTTCGGAAATATTAAGCATAGTATTATAATGTCATTATTAAAATATTAATTTGATGTATATACCCGTATAGGTAAATTTTTATGCTTGCGATCATGCATTGGGCCCAATGGAAATGGCACAAGGTGCTTAATTTGATACCGAGAGCGATATGTATATATATATGGAATTAACAAGTTACGCATTTAATTTAGCAACAATTTAAGAATTGCATGGACAAACTTTGAAGTATTAATCCATTTGTTATAAGTATTGCAATTTCTTTTAAGTATTGATTCTTACTAATTTAGAGATGCTCAAGCCCATATATAAAATTTTGTCCTAACTTTTTTTTTTCTTCTACAACTTTATTCTCAAAGAAATTTAGTCAAAAAATGAAATTATAGCCTCTTACATGAAAGAGGTAAAAAGGTACTTAATGAAAAATCTAGAGGAAGAATTCCCCCGGATACATCAATGGCATCGGTTCATACCGGAGACAAAGATGAAGATAATATATTTTTTAATAAGGATATTGTAAGTGTCACATATATTAAATTCTTGCATTTTTGAATTTATAAGAAAGAATCCGGATTCAACGGCTCAACAAACATGGAAGCAGATTCAACGGCTCAACAAACCTGGAAGCGTTTGCAAAATATTTGTCAAGATAACAAAATTTCTCATGCGGTTTATCTAGAAAATCAATTCACCAATGCCAAGATGGATGATTTTCCAAACGTCTCCACATATTGTCAAGTGTTGAAAATGATTGCCGAACAACTATCCAACGTTGGTGCCCCAGTGACGAATCAAAGCTTAGTTCTCCAATTAATTGCGGGTTTGAATAAACAATATGATGGTGTTGCTACATTTATTCCACAAAGTAATCCGTTGCCATCATTTTATGAGGCTCGTTCGAGATTGATTCTTGAAAAAACCCAAAAACTAAAACAGGAGGCGACGGCGGCAAACAATGTCGGCACCGCAATCCTTTCCACCAACACGTATATCGATGATTTTAGCCCTCAAAGTTCTAGTTTGGGAAGTGGTCCAAATGGCAACAACAATGGACCAAAACGGGGAAAAAATCGCAATAATAACAAAAGAAAAAAATAATGGTGGAAGGGGACGAGGTCGTGGTGGCGGGAATCAGTCCGGTGGCGACAACAACCACTGGCAACAGGGGTAGAACAAGCCCAACCGGTGGTAGCCGAAAGCTCAGTCGTGGGGGAAGTACCCACCGTAGGGTTGGGCACCGCAATAGTGGGCTTCCCCTCCCTGCCTGTACCCTACGACATCGTGGGCCAGACCATCACCACCCACTCGACAGCTCGGGGTTCTTAGCAGCCGTCCATAGCAAGCATTAGCAGCTCATGAGTCATCTTCTTCGAGTTATGTTCCAACGGACATCGAGCAAGTCATTCACACTATGACTCATAATGTTTCCGACGACACATGGTACATGGACACATGGCAACCTCTCACATGACGACATCTCAATGTATTCTCTCGTCTTATTTTAATATGAGCAATAATAAAAATATTATGGTTGACAATGGACAAGAAATTCCAATTCGTGGTATTGAGAAATCAAACCTCCCCCATTACCCACCTTTATATTTAAATAATGTCCTATATGCACCCAAACTTATTAAAAACTTGGTATATGTGCATCGTTTCACCATTGACAATAATGTTTCTGTTGAGTTTGATCTGTTTGGGTTTTCTGTGAAGGACATTCGGACGGAGATGCCACTAATAAAATGTGCTAGCACTGGGGATTTGTATCCCATCACCACCGCCAACAACAATCAAGCCACCTCTCCATTAACTTTTGTTGCTCTTTCTCCTACTTTATGACATAATCGTTTGGGACACCCGGGAGCACCTGTGTTAAACTCCCTTAGAAAAAATAAGTTTATTGATTGTAAACAATCTTTGTGTTCCCATGTTTGTCAGTCTTGCATTTTTGGGAAACATGTTAAATTACCTTTCACTTTATCTACTTCAAACACTATATGTCATTTGATATCATGCATAGTGACTTATGGACATCCCTAGTTTTAAGTAAGGGTGACCAACAGGGCGAGGTAGGGGCGGGGCTGGCGGGATTGGGGGTAGGGCGGGGTAGGGGTTTGGCGAGGCTGGCGAGGTCAGGACCGGTGGGGTCTGTTGTCGTCCTGTGTAGGGTCGGGGAGGGATCGGGGTGGGTCATTTGTTTACCCTTAAATTAAAAAAAATAACACACACACACAACACGATAGTTTAATAAAAACACCCCAAGACTGTTTTTGTGCCTCTTATATTATTTAATAGAAGTATGATTTTTTTTTTTGTAATATAATTTCAAAATTGTAACTTCGTGATATTTAAAGTTGCAAATAAATAACATAGTAAAATTACAATTAAAAGAATTACATTTTAAGAAACATGTTTTCTAGTTTCTTTATAATTTCTTGTGGTTCTTCGGTTGGAATTGGTATTTGTTGGTCAAATTGGTCGTCGTCGCTTCCACCTTCGTCAGATAAGATTTCGTTGTAGTTGTAGTCTTCTTCTTTGTTGATCTCCGGTTGGCCGCACCTCCTACGCTCCGCACGAATCCAATCTCTGAATAGAACTGCAATCTCCACTGAATCTCTCGCCAATGAATGTCTGTGCTCTCCTATTTGATATATGCCGGCCGAAAAAGCGCTTTCAGACGTTGTTGATGACGCTTGAATGTCCAACACATCTCGGGACATCTTAGATAGTGTTGGAAATGTCTTCTCATTCTCCCTCCAGTATTTTAGTAACTCTTCACGTCCCTCTTCATTGACAATTGCTTCGTACATTAGAACACCCTGCAAAACAAAAACATCAAACTCGCTAACTTGGTTAAAAATGTTACCACTAAACATTCTATGTCTGAGGCTTTCAATACTAGCCGCAGAAATAACATGTCATTTTTGAGGTTGTGTTGAAGAAGAAGAAGAAGAAGATGACATGAAAGCCGGTTGGTTGCTAACACTTTCTTGTTGGTAATGCGTATATACTCTTTACATTCATCTCGTATGCTAGACAACACTTCTCTAGTTTTTTCAATAGGTGGTGGGTCATTTGGATTTATGGGAGATGGATGTGAAGTCCCAAATTATTGTTGTAAGAATGTAAAAATTCGGAAAAAAAATAATAGTTTCTGGTTGGCTTCAAAAAAAAATATAAAAGATTTAAAAAAAAAAAAATAGATAGGTGTGTTGTGAATTTAGTGCTGAAGTAAGGTATAGTAATGACATTTATTTCATTTTCTCTTCTTTCATGTGGGCATACCACAATATTGTATTATATATTGAATTCTTTTTTCATAAGTGACGTGAGAATTACTACATGTGGAAGTTAGTGCTGAAGTAGGAATGACTTAGTGCTGAAGTTAAATGCATAGTATATGAATGTCATGATGCAAGTCCCTCCTCCCCTCTCCACCTCCCTAACTTTTGCCCTTCCACCTCCCATAGGTTATACAAACACCTCTATTTATACACAAACAAAGTACCTAGCACAAAGGAATAGAAAAATCAGAAAAAAAAAACAAGTGAACAAGAAGAAAACAAATCTGAAAAAAATATCAAGAGGGCAAGAAGAACAAGAATAAAAAAAAATAGTAGGGAGCAAGAATCACTTTTAGCAACCGAACAACAATCATGTTAGAATATGAATCGGATGTTGAAAAGAAATTCACTTTTCAAATTTCACTTTTCACGCTTACAAGTTGAGTTTTCTCACTTAGAAATTCTTAGTGAAATTCTTTATTTTAAGTTCAATACATGTTAGAATATGAATCGGATGTTGAAAATAAATCATGAACTTTTGATTGTTTAAACAACTAGTTGAGTCATGAATTTTACGAACTGTTTTCACTAAGTTATACTTGTTAGAATTAAGTGAAATTTAGAAGTGTTGTACAACTCTCTGTTATTATCATATTGAGACAAATAAGAGATGAAACGAACTTACGGTTTAAGAGTTATCATAGTTTGAAGTTTCTGTCTCGGATTGACGGAAACCCGGAAAGGCAGAACACAAAAATGTAAAACTGTACAACTCGGTAAATAATCTGAAAATTTGTGCTAAATTAAAGTTCTATATTTATATGTTGTTGACATTTTGAGACCTTACGGAGGTCTATCCGACTTACGAGTTGAGAGTTATCATTGTTTAAAATTTCTCCCTCGGCTTGACTGGAACTCGGGAAGGCAGAACTTTACAACTGGTTTTCACTAGGTTATACTTGTTAGAATTTGGTGAAATTTGTAAGTGTTGTACATATATATGTGAAGGTCATATTGAGCCAAATAAGGGATAAATCAGACTTACGGGTTGAGAGTTATTATAGTTTGAAGTTTATGCCTTGGATCTGTCGGAATCCGGAAAGACAGTGCGTAAAAGTGAAAAACTGTACGAAATAGTACAGAATATGAATGGATTGTCACATGGAGATGTATAAATCTCTGTTCTCGCCGTTTTGAGATTTTACGGGGCTCGAACGGGCTTACGTATTAGAAGTTATGACTATTTTAAAAATTAGGTCATGTTTAATAAAAATTATGGCGAAATAAATTTTATGTGACTGTTTTGTGGATAAATTTGTGCTAGTTACCTAAAGTAGTTTCAAATGATCCTCGTGTTACCTTCGTTTCAGCGTAAGAAGCACCTTAGTTGAAATTACGGTTGAAGAGTTATAACCTTCACAAGCACGACAGATAGAATGTAAAAAAAAAGAATATTATCTATTTGACCTTCTGAAAATACAAAGTGAATACGTGTTCACAAATTTGTAAATACATTGGATCGGGTTGCACGCCGCAACAAATATGTAATGTGAATACGTGTTCACAAATATGGAAATGCATTCGTAAATACATTGGATCGGGTTGCACGCCGCAACAAATATGTAAAGTGAATACATGTTCACAAATATGGAAATGCATGTAATGTGAATACGTGTTCACAAATATGTAAATGCATTTGTAAATACATTGGATCGGGTTGCACGCCGCAACAAATATGTAAAGTGAATACGTGTTTACAAATTTGTAAATACATTGGATCGGGTTGCACGCCGCAACAAAAACGTAAAGTGAATACGTGTTCACAAATACGTAAATACACCGGATCAGGTTACACATCGCAATAAATGTAAAAGTGCAAAGGGGAATATATTAACGTGTAATACGAGATAAAACAAAACATTATTAAATTAAGAATTTCCTATAAGGAGTTGAGGGGAGATGTTGCATACTTGTATGATAAATGTGTTGAAACCTAATATGTTTTTTGCAACATGCTTATTATGTTATAATGTGATTGCACTTAGAATATTGTGAAGTTACTTTGAATTGCAAGGTAAGGTTCTCACTCAGCCCCAGATGGTAGTGCTGACTCTTTATTTAACATGTTTCAGGAAAGCGTAATAGAAGAAAGACTCCACACCATGGCTAGCGATCGTCCCGCAGCCTCTTTACCGTACCAAATCCATTGCTTCAGACTTGGTACTTGTCATGTTTAGAATGTAGTGAAAGGTTCAGTTTCAGTATCTCGGGAAATGCCTGTGTGGGATTGTCTCCTTTCAAACTTGGAATAATCACTGTCATTATGTCTAAGTAGAAGTAGTATTTTCACGAGCATGGGCTCGTGTTATGTTTTAATTAAATTCATAAATAGATTTCTTTACTTCCGTTGTTAGTACTAGTTCCGCATTTAAATACAAGTTTGAATTTCAAAATAAAGAGAATTAGATGGTGCTCCTGGTGAGAAATAATTATCCAGGTGTCATCACGCCCTAAGTAAAGACTTGGAAAAAGTCGAGGCGTGACAAGTTGGTATCAAAGCTAAACCAGGTTAAGAGATTCTACGAGCTTTCTTTGAGTTGGATGTTTGAACGATTACATATTGCGACGGAGTGCGCGCCACCTGATCGGTGTATTTTATATACACTTTTTGAGTCGTTTTTAGTTAGTCTTTTGTCCCTTTTTGTACAAATAAGTGTCGTATTAGGATAAATTTTCTTTCTTTTGAGTTAAGTTGGTTAAAATGGCCCAATGGCGGAAAAAGAGCTAAAAGAGGGCAAAAATGGAGGTTCCAGAGCTTAAAAGCAGAGAAAGTGGCGAACAGCGGCTCACGAACCGGCCGCGCTCCTGCAGACGAGTCGAGCGCGGCGCCCAATATCGAGGCGCGAAGTTGCGGTAGCGCGCCTCTAAACAGGAAGTGCGAGGGCGGCGCCAAATCATCCGAAACATCGCAAAAGCAGCGCCCGATAGCGGGCGCGCGCCACGCGCGAAACTTCGAGTTTAATGGCAGTACAGGCGGCGCATGAAGGAAAAGTTTGAGGCGGTTTTGAGCCTATAAAAGGAGAACCCTAGGCAGTTTTTAAGGGTTCCTTTTCTTGCACAACACAAGACTTCTTGGATTGAAGATTGGAGACCATAATTTAGTAACTTTCTTTTCTTTTCTTTTCTTTATTTCAGTTTTTATGATAACATTGAATTAGTTCTTGTCATGTCAATGGCTAGGAACTAATTCCATTATAGGGCTTTCCATGTTAAATCACTAGAAACTTATGTTATGAATTGATGCATGGTTATGCTTATTCTTCTTCTTGTTGAGATTTATCCAATAATTGCTTTGAATGCTTGGTAATTAATTGATCACTAATTATCATTATTTATATGATTTCTAATCAAACTTCGAAAGGAGGGGGTTGTGAATATGCTGTAAGTTGGGTAGACATATTTTGGATTGGGGATGAAAATACCTCAATTACTTGTGTAGCGTTAACGAGAGGTCTAAACACCTAATTTTCGCGTAGCGTGGCGGTTAACTAGGTTTTGGTCTTAATCCTCCTATAGAGTCATCCTTATCAGAAAGGTAGAAATGAGCGTCTGGGGTTGAGTGTTTATATAGCCTTAACGGGAGTATAAAACGATTTAGTAAACCTGCTAGCTCCAAAAGAAGAAGAACCATAATTCATTGCATTAATAAGTAACATAAGCGGATAGTTGAGGAGACTTGAAAGCCCTATTCCCATCACTACTGAAGTAAACACATTAGTTAAATTAATATTTATAATTGTTAGTTATAAACAACAAAATCAAATATCGGTTACCAAATAGATACCAAAAGATAGATAATTGGTACTTGAACACTAATCCTTGTGGACGATATTCGGTCTTACCAAGACTATATTACTTGTCACGATAACGTGCACTTGCGTTAAAGTGTGTGCATCTTTTCGCGCATCAAGTTTTTGGCGCCGTTGCCGGGGATTAGGCATAGTTCAATATCAAGTTATCTATTTTTAATTTCTAATTTGGTTTTTATTTTTGTTTCTTTAAATTATTTATTTTATTTTATTTTTTGGTAAAAATCAGGGTGCCGTGATCTGTTTTAGGAAATCAGTTTATGCGAAGGAGAAGAGGGGCAGACACTCTTGTTCCCTTCAATCCAGAGATTGAGAAAACCTGTAAACTGAACAGAAAGAACCAGCGGATTGCAGCCTTAGTTGAGATGGACGGTGTCCAGAACAACAATATGATGAGAGAAGGGTTAGGTGAAAATCAACCTAACCCAGGAATGCCTCGGCGAGTACCTATGGATGTCGAGGAGAGAGTTCAAGTCCAGGCAGAAAGAAGCTTGGGAGACTACGTGCTACCGAGAGTGAACGGAGCACAGACATGTATTAGGCTCCCAACAATAGGAGCAAACAACTTTGAGATCAAACCAGCGATTCTAAGCATGGTGCAGCACACAGTACAATTTGGAGGACTGCCATCAGAGGATCCACATATGCACATAGCTAATTTCTTGGAGCTATGTGCAACTTTCAGATATAACGGCGTTCGATGTATTTGTCGGTGAGGCTATTTCCCTTCTCACTCAGGGATAGAGCAAAAGTATGGTTAAATTCCCTGTCGGCTGATTCGATTTTTACATGGCAAGAGCTGGCACATAAATTTTTAGCCAAATTCTTTCCCCCGTGCAAAGCAGCGAAATTGAGAGGGGAGCTGAATAACTTCTACCAAGCAGATGGAGAGTCATTGTACGAAGCTTGGGAGAGGTTTAAGAATTTGCAGAGAAAATGCCCACACCACTGTATTGAGTTGTGGAACTTGGTCCACATCTTCTATAAATTTGGCGGTACAACGAACAATCATAGATCTGCGGCGGTGGGACATTTAAGAGAAAAAAAGCCCACGAAGCTCACGAATTATTAGAAGATATGACCACCAACAATCATGTCACAGAGGATAGACAAATGAGTGGTAGGAAAACAGTGGGAGTCCACGAGATAGATGCCATCGCTGCCTTGAATGCCCAGTGGCCTGTTGTGAAAGCAATTTGCGGCAACATCTGATGTCGATAAATGCAATACTGGATGCGATGGTGTGAAATATGTGGTGGTCACATATATTCGATAGGTGTCCTTGGTGATCCTAATAATGTGCCAATCGAAGCGAGTGTCGGTAGTGGGTAACTATCGGAGGACCCAAAACAATCCATACTCGAAACACATATAATCCAGTAGAGAATCACCCAAATTTCTCATGGAAAGGAGACCGGGCGTGAGAATCAATATAGAGGCGATGCAAGCCAGCGGCACCTGATCGGCGGCCGTTTACTCGGGCCTCGCGTCTCAACAATTTAATACACACATTCGGCGAAAAGCGAGACAGTGAGCGGCTTTGTTGGCACTCACCAACACCTGACCGATTCGTGACGAAGCTAGATCCTCGTTCGGGAACTTGGAAACACAAGTGGGTCGGTAGCAAAGCAATCGAACAGCGGCGAAGTGCGGCGCCAAGCAACCAGAGATGAATCAGAAAGAACAATGCGAGCAATACGGTTGAGAAGTGGTAAGCGATTGGAAGCGGCGATCACCTCGGCCGATGGTTGAACAACGGCGAGAGATGGAGAAAGAGAAGGTGGTTGAAGCTTCGCCCGATAGTAGAAAACTCGGAGAAGGAGTATACAAAGAAGATCCCATTCCCACAGAGATTGCAGCGGAAGGCAGTTGATAAACAATTCTCCAAATTTTTGGAGACATTCAGAAAGCTGCATATCAACATACCTTTTATAGAGGCGTTGGAGCAGATGCCCACCTATTTCAAATTCATGAAGGAGATCTTAGGGAAGAAGAAGAAACTCGCAGAGTATGAGATGGTAGCACTAACGGAGGAGTGCAGTGCTATCTTGCAGAAGAAGTTGCCCCCTAAATTAAAAGATCCAGGGAGCTTTACACTACCTTGCACAGTTGGCAGGGTGACATGCAACAGGGCTCTTTGTGATTTAGGGGCAAACATAAATTTGATGTCGTTATCGGTGTTTAAACTGTTGGAATTAGGTGAAGCCAAGCCAACCGGTGAGCACTGACTGGCCGAATGGGGCGATAGTTCACCAGAGGAAGATTGAGGGCGTGATCGTTAAAGTAGGAAAATTCTTTTTCTGCGGACTTCTCATTCTTGACATGGAAGAGGATGCAAATCCCTATCATATTGGGAGACCATTCACAGCGGCAGAGAGCCTTGATCGATGTAGAAAGAGGAGGCGGCGTTGAGGTGAAGAAGGAAGAAATGATGTTTAAAGTATTTAAACACGTCATTGAGCCACCAACCGTGGCGGTGCTTTGCAATCAAGACCGTGAGCCCCGTGAGCCAATACCGGCCAAACGAGGAGATGAGCCCAAAGCGGTATGTGTTCACGAACCTTCCGCGAAGATAATTCTACGAAGAGAAGAAGAAGAAGAAACCGAAAACGAAAAATGTGGAGAAAATGGATTGGTTGTGGGGTTAATCCACCCCACATTTATTGAGTTAAGAAACTTGCGTCCGGCTAAAAGACGTTAAAGACAGCGCTACTTGGGAGGCAACCCAAGGTATTTTGATTTATTTTACGATAATATAGTAGTTTTTATTAAGAACGGTCTCACGGAGGTAGTGTTTGTGTTGTGATTGACAGGTATAGGCCAATAAATTGAAGGGCAAAAAACTGAAGAACAACAGGGATTTCCAGAAAAAAACGGGTAAGCGCCGCGACGCTCAGGAGCAGGGCCGCGGCGCCAAAAACCCAGAAAAATTGTCAAGTCCAGGAGCCGCGGCGCAGAAATTCCCGAAGTAGTGCAGAACATTGGGCGTCGCGGCGCCGAAGCGGAAATCCAGAAAGTAATAAAACGCCCAAAGACCCGATTTCCCCCAAATTCAAACCAAATCCTAACCTTTCTTCTCCACAAAACCCACGAAAATTCAAACCTCACCCACAAATCTTCCATAAATCAAACCCAACCACAACCAAAAACTCCTAAAGTCCTTAAACCCTTAACCATTTCAACCAACAAAACCTCATCAAAGTGCCTCAAATCACCATTAGAAGCAAGAAAACCTTGAAGAACACCGTCAAAAAGGTAATCTTCATCTTTTCTTGAAAGCTCTCAGTAGTCAAATGAGGTAGTAGTTTGGAGAAGCGTTGCATTGTTGAAGTAGTTGGGGTGCTGAAAAATTGGTTGTGAAGTTTAAAGGAGGAGTATACAAGGAAGGTGTGGGTATTGTGTAGTACAGGAGTTGGAGTTTGGGGGTGTTAGTGTTGTAGCTGCTAATTGTTGATTGTTGTCACGACCCAGGCCGGGATGCGGCAGTGCCCTACACAGGCACCACTACGAAAACATCGAGAGAAAATCAGCGAACATACACGAAACTTAAAAATAAAACATCGTAAGTAAAACAACAAGTTAGCCGATAGGCTACCTTCACGAACATATATAAAAACAACCAAAGCGATTTGCCTCGCTTTCTTTTTACAAAGCGACCCACAATATGTGACTACAGACCTCTAGAGTTTTAACAACCATCGTGTGGCGGGGCCCCGCCATACCACGAATGAACATAAACGTGACAACTCGGAACACCGAGCCGTCTCGACTTTGAGCCGGATCCTGGCTCGCGGATCCAATGGTGTACCTAAACTGCGGGCGTGAGCGGCCGAAGAAATCGATAACAACAGTGCGAATGTGGAGCAGAATATAACGTCTGATAAACAAATCATAAGCGTACAAAAGAATGACAAGAACAAGTATAAAAATACATACGGATCACTGTCGTGTCATTACCACTTATGAACTTAATCGTACCTTATTATCCTTTCCATTCCCGATAAAAGTTATAGTCACGTTCTTACGTACATTATTAGAAAAAGAATCATTAAGTTCATTACCATATAACTTACTTATCTTTCATAACATAGTCCGCCCACTACGGAGGGACACATATACTACCCGCCCGATCGGGACGCGATCAAATCACACTAATATCAAAGCATGCGTGGAATCCCCCAATCGCCGACATCTATTAGTGTAAAATATAACCATGTGACGCGCCCGTGGCATCCCACCTCACTGTCGGCGTACACATACACAATACATATATATATATATCATGCCCGTGGAATCCCACATCACCGCCGAGTCGGTATAATCATACACCAATAGGCATACATAAACACCAAGTCCCACCGGTTGTATAGCGTCTTGGGGTCTACCCTCACTTATACTCTTACCCGGAGAAGGTGGTAAAGCGGTGGTATAGCATCTTGAGGTCTACCCTCACTTATACTCTTACCTGGAGAAGGTGGTATAACGTCTTGGGGCTTGCCCGCCATTTATACTCTTACCCTATCTCGGCCGGTCGTCGAGCAACAACACATGCGGTGGTACAGCGTCTTGGGGTTTACCCTCACTTATACTCTTACCGGAGGAGGTGGTATAACGTCTTGGGGCTTGCCTCATTTATACTCTTACCCTATCTCGACCGACCATCAAACAAGACATAAGCACTACCATGTCTTTTATAAAATCAGAATTTAACCCAAGTGCTACAAATAGCGAGCATGCGTGGAATCCACATCACTGTCGATGCGTCAAGTAACTTATAACAAAGCAGTGACCTCGTAGAGTCGCGGCATCGTAATAAAACATAATACTTGCACTCAAAGGCTATCACCCAGCCTGCATAGGCTAATTCTCAATTAACAAGCCAAAGTACTTATCGGGCACAAATAGAATAATTCTCATTTAACAAGCAAAGTACTTATCGGGCCTGAAATAGAATAATTCTCATTTAACAAGCCAAAGTACTTATCGGGGCACAAATAGAATAATTCTCATTTAACAAGCCAAAGTAGTTATCGGGGCACAAAAAGAATAATTCTCATTTAACAAGCCAAAGTACTTATCGGCACAAATAGAATAATTCTCATTTAACAAGACAAAGTACTTATCGGAGCACACATAGAATAATTCTCATTTAACAAGCCAAAGTACTTATCGGAGCACAAATAGAATAATTCTCATTTAACAAGCCAAAGTACTTATCGGGGCACAAATAGAATAATTCTCATTTAACAAGCCAAAGTACTTATCGGGGCACAAATAGAATAATTCTCATTTAACAAGCCAAAGTACTTATCGGAGCACAAATAGAATAATTCTCATTTAACAAGCCAAAGTACTAATCAAGGCATCACATAGAATTATTCTCAATTAAAGCGGGCCAAAGTACTACGTCGACATTCTTTTCAAAAGACTCGCTCCAAATAAAACTTCCCGATACTAACAACCGTAGTATCAAGTCCTATTCACCTTTCAAGACACGTCACAATACCTTTTTAGAAAATACAATTACGCTTCTAAATCAAGTGACTTCCTTATTTACAACCTTAAGCAATTGGTACCTTTAAAACAATTTGCCCTTCCTTAACACAAGTTATTTCTTTGCTTACTCTATTAGAGAAAACCATTCTCTTAACCTTCCATAAAGCGTTATAACCGACTTCCCATAAAGCCGTTATAACCCTTTTAGTTTAGACAACACGTTCATTTTATAACCAAGAGACTTCTACTTTTTGAAACCAAGTATTAAATACTTTCAAATAAATTCTCATAACTTTCAAAAATACAAATAGTCTCTTAACCCTTAGAAAACAAGTGACTCTTTTATTATAAAACCTTAGGCAATTAATGCCTTAAAACAAGTGGCCTTTTCACTAAAATCAAATCACTTATCTTTCCATAAAGCAAATATAACTAACTTCCCATAAAGCCGTTATATTCACTTTATACCTTAGCCCAAAACAATTTCCTATCGAGGACTTATACGTTTAAAAGCGGAACAAGTATCACATACTTTAAAACTCTTCAAGTCCCTTAACTTTAATAACACTTAAGACATCCTTTATACTTTCAAAGAAGTGAGTTAATCTCCAACTCACCCGACTTGGCTATTCACAAACTAGTAAAGGATATCAAGGTGTTGTCGTCTACCGTACTACATACGTGCGCAACTAGTCATGCTCAAAGATAGGAAAAGTTCTACATAGAGTAGATCACACAACTACCTCTTAACTTCTAAGAGTAACAGAAACATGAAATGATACCACCGGTATATTCCATACATAGAATCATGCCAAAGGAAGGAAGAGGTTCACATACCTCGACGATTGTCGACAAATAGCAAAATGCTCCAAAGTACTCCAACCTTGATAGCTATTCCACTCTCCAAGTAGGATACGCTATACTTAGTACTTCAACCTATAATGGTCACAATATGTCCATTAACCTTTCACTTCTAACGTAGAATATTTTAGGTGCTAAGTCGCTAAATTCTACGGAAAATCGAAAAGACCTCCTTTGTTTCTACTCACTTTGCCACCTTTTTCAAGGCGAATACAATAACCAAACAGCCCCAATTGGCTCACAACAATATAGAAGGTATTCAATACAATGAATAACTAAACAACCCCAATTGGCTCACAATTTAGAAAGTAGTCCAATACTGAATGAATAACAAACTAAAAGTCCAAATTCGCCACCTTGAGTTCAACCATACCAATTCTTATCAAATTTCCATTTCAACCTAAATTGGTAGCATAACATGATATCAAGTCGCATTTGATTATAACAATCCATAATCTCTAAGTAGGTAACGTGCGATTTCTAATAAGCGACAATTAGTAATCCAATTTTTAAGTGGCTTATATAACATTTGAATTTAGCTACAAGCACTCCATAATACTTATAAACTTCTACATATCAACTTCATGCTATCAACATGTAAAGCTAACAACACAAAATAAATATATAACCTTGTAACATCTTAAAGGACAAGATTATACCTTAACGATTCTCAATCGATCTTCAAATCCAAGTCGTTCTTAGCAACTTAGAGACTCTCCAAGATACTTCAATCCGCTACTTGAGACCCTTAGAACCACACCAACAACTTTCCTTCAACTTACAATCCAAAACCTAGAAAGCCACTAGGTTTTCACTTTGCGACTAATACGAAAACTCTCTTTTAAGGATTTTTCTATTGAGATACACTTACATAACACTCATGAACCTTGGTTTAAAATGGGGATCTAAAAGAACAAGGAACAAAGATTTTTCTTATTTCTTGTTGGTGAAGCCGAGAGCTCACTAGTTTGCTCATCCAATTTCTTGCAAATTTTGGCTAAGTGTGGGACTAGTTTCACTACTAGTATACATATATAACATAATGGAGGGTTAAGATAGGAACAATTGGGTGGTTTGGATGATCTCTCATTAAATATCAAGCCTTGTGGGCCCTTGACCAAGTCAACATTCTCATGCTACACAAGTTGCAAGACTTATCTTGCAACAAAGGTCCAATGACTCCCTTGCCCTTGCACATTTCGACCAAGGCATCACATAAGGGGGGGGTGACACGTGTCGCCCTCCCGTTCGTCATAGCAATACGTTTTCCGACAATTTCATAATTCCGATAAAATTTTACAAGTCTCATATCTTGATACCTCTGAGTTCTTACGTACGTTCTTAAAACATGTCCTGTAATTACGGGGTGTAACAATTGTGTTGGGGAACATTTGTGATACTAAGTTTGTAAGCTGCAAAAAGTGATTTAACCATGTCCGCTAGAAAGAGAAGAGCCTCCACATCCACCTCAGCCCCGCAATACGATGATACTAGGTTCGTGAGCCACCAAGCTTATGAAAGATACAAAACGCTTAGTACCAGACCCTTAATCCCTGAAAGAGGAATGCACTATCAGAGGGAGTCGCTTGGGGAGGAGGATGTCTATGAGCCCATTCGGGCAATGATTGAGATGATGGGGTGGAGGATATTTGTAAACCCGGAAAAGATAGCACCAATGAACACAGCGATGGTGCGTGAATTCTATGCTAACTTTCCGGAGAGGATGGAAAATAAATGCTTTGTAAGGGGAAGATATATGCCTGTGACGGCAGAAGTGATAAATATGTCTCTAAAAACAGCAGATGTTGAAGAAAGGGGTGACGACCGGTTACTTCGCACCGTGGTCGAAAACACCACCAAGATCAATCGGGACGCCGTTGCGAACCACGATGAGCTACCCTGGGGCTGCATTTGATATTTCAAGAAATGGGTCAAGAGGACTGAGCAGGTGCCAGTTCAACAAAGCAGCCAATGGTTGGCTATATTTCATCAGTGCCCGTCTGATCCCATCAACACACTTCACCAGAGTGCCAGAAGATAGGATTAAATTGATATATGGAATAATGACGGGGAAAACGATTGATGTGGGGAAAGAGATAGTGCAAAGTATTGAAGAAATCAGCAGGTTGGTAACAACAGGTGGATTGGGACATGACTCACTTATCACCAATTTATGCCACATGAATGGGGTCCCAATCCTACCCACTGACACTAATGAGAGAAACCAACTGCCTGTGTCATATGGGATAGTGCACTCTTTTCCAGACCCAAGCCTCCAGCAGCAAGAAGAAGAGCACAACCAGCACCAGCAGCAGCAGCAGCAGCAGAGGCCGCCATGAACGAAGATGAGCCTGAAATAGAGGCTCAATATGCGGCAGGGCCTAGCCACCAGCCAACCACAGAATCAGAACCTCCAGTGCCTATGATGGAGCAGTTGCTCCAAAACTAGAGAATGATGATGCAACATTTCGACACAGTAATACAAGGACAACATGAGTTGAGACAAGGGCAACAAGAATTTAGGCAGGAGCAACAACAGTTGCACCAGCAGTTTGACGAGATGAGTTCCCTGTTCAACCAATGGTCGATGCATTATCCACCGCCACCATTTTAAACCAAGTCTGTAAGTGTCTTGTTTTCTGTTATTGTCTTTGAGTCTACACACATTGGGGACAATGTGTGATTTAAGTTTGGGGGGGTGTCTTATATTTTGTTCTTATTGTTATCTTATATTTTGTTCTTATTGTTATCTTATATTTTGTTCTTATTGTTATAGTATGTTTAAGTCTTTTTGTTGTTTTTATGTATTTTTTAGTCACAATTTTTTTTTCTTTTTGAGTCATAATTTGTCTGTCAAAGATCATGCATGCTGTAGTTACTAGAAACACCTAGTGAAGTAAGGTGGAATAATGTAACAGAATTAGAGCAACTATCTAAACACTTAGGTTAGATATGCCAAAAACTCACAAAATCTGTCTATTTGGAGTTTCTTGCTTAGATTGTGCATGCTAAATGATGAAAACCTATGTGTTATGATTGCTTGCTATTTGAGGCGAAATAGTTAGGATATGCATGTTTAGGGAGATGACTCAGGCGTTTCTTTGTTAGCCAATTCTTACCACTCTTTTCTATCCCTGACTTTAAAAATATCCCTAGTCAGCCCCATTGAGCCTTAAAAATTGAACTTTTTCTTTGACACCCTATATTCCCATACTCGTGCCATAAGTAAACATGTAAAATAGTTGGAATAAAGTGTGTTAAAAAAGAGACAAAAAGAGCAAGAAAAATTGATGCACCCCAATTAAAAAGTTATAAGAAATAGGCAAAAGCCTAAGTTTGGGGGTGCATGCTATTTTGATACACTTCACGCTCTCAAAAGGGGAAAGATAGATTTGAAGTGAAGAAAAGAATCAAAAGAAAAGGGAAAAATTGAAAAGCTAAAGAGCTTATGGTACACAAAAATGAGCCTAAATGCCTATTTTTACCTACCCATGCCTAAGCCTACATTACAACCCTTAAAAGTCCTGAAGATCTCTTAGATGCATATCCATGATTAGTGGAGAATAGCAAGTGAAAATGCCAAAGGATTTTTGAATTTTACAAGCATGATTCAGTATGTGATTTCTATTAAGCATGATAAAAATGAGTTTACGAAATATCTAGCTTAATGTGTTTAGTATGCCAAAATTTCATGCTATATGTTCCTGCATATTATTCTGCTAATCTTCATATTTTTCTAAAGTAACACCAATGCAGCAAAAGTGATCAATGTCATTGAGTCTGTTTATTGTCCTTTTTCTTGAGTCTTTATTTCTTTCTTTTTATCTTTGCTCGAGGGCGAGCAAAGGTTAAGTTTGGGGGTATTTGATCGGTGTATTTTATATACACTTTTTGAGTCGTTTTTAGTTAGTCTTTTGTCCCTTTTTGTACAAATAAGTGTCGTATTAGGATAGATTTTCTTTCTTTTGAGTTAAGTTGGTTAAAATGGCCCAATGGCGGAAAAAGAGCTAAAAGAGGGCAAAAGTGGAGGTTCCAGAGCTTAAAAGCAGAGAAAGTGGCGAACCGGGCAGAAACACAAACCAGCGCCGCGACGCCTCCTGAGAGCAGTCGGGCGCGGCGCCCAATATCGAAGCGCGAAGTTGCGGCCGCGGCTCTAGATGCGAGTGGCGCGGCGCCAAATCATCCGAAACATCGCAGAAGTTGCGGCGCCGCGCCGATAGCGAACGCGCGCCAGCGCGAAAATCGAGTTTAATGACAGTGCAGGCGGCCTGAAGGAAAAAGTTTGAGGCGGTTTTGAGCCTATAAAAGGAGAACCCTAAGCAGTTTTTAAGGATTCCTTTTCTTGCACAACACAAGGCTTCTTGGATTGAAGATTGGAGACCATAATTTAGTAACTTTCTTTTCTTTTCTTTTCTTTATTTCAGTTTTTATGATGAACATTGAATTAGTTCTTGTCATGTCAATGGCTAGGAACTAATTCCATTATAGGGCTTTCCATGTTAAATCACTAGAAACTTATGTTATGAATTGATGCATGGTTATGGTTATTCTTCTTTTTGTTGAGATTTATCCAATAATTGCTTTGAATGCTTGGTAATTAATTGATCACTAATTATCATTATTTATATGATTTCTAATCAAACTTCGAAAGGAGGAGGTTGTGAATATGCTGTAAGTTGGGTAGACATATTTTGGATTGGGGATGAAAATACCTCAATTACTTGTGTAGCGTTAACGAAAGGTCTAAACACCTAATTTTACGCATGGCGCGTGACGGTTAACTAGATTTTTGGTCTTAATCCTTCTATAGAGTCATCCTTATCACCGAAAGGTAGAAAGGAGCGATACTGGGGTTGAGTGTTTATATAGCCTTAACGGGAGTATAAAACGATTTAGTAAACCTGCTAGCTCCAAAAGAAGAAGAACCATAATTCATTGCATTAATAAGTAACATAAGCGGATAGTTGAGGAGACTTGGAAGCCCTATTCCCATCACTACTGAAGTAAACACATTAGTTAAATTAATATTTATAATTGTTAGTTATAAACAACAAAATCAAATATCGGTTACCAAATAGATACCAAAAGATAGATAATTGGTACTTGAACACTAATCCTTGTGGACGATATTCGGTCTTACCAAGACTATATTACTTGTCACGATAACGTGCACTTGCGTTAAAGTGTGTGCATCTTTTCGCGCATCACCACCTTAGTAATAAGTGAACGGAATAACATCCTAAACAGTTTCCCTTTTTTCATACTCTTCTCGTGCCTATCTTGAGTCTTTTTCAAAGACTTGGTTCTTGTACTACCTCTTTCAAAAGGGTCTTGGAAAAAGAGATTGTACAACGATAAACTAACTGACAAGTGTTTTGTAGATGGTGGTTATAAGATGAGTTCCAACGAAGAAAGAGTGCTCATGGGACAAGAAAGGGCAATGCGAGCTCAGAGGGAACAATTGGGAGTTTAGAGCTGCATTCATTGAGAAATTCATGCCTAATACGCACAAAGATGCGCTCAGATGGGAGTTTGAACAATTGAAGCGAGGGGACCGCAGTGTACAAGAATATGATACACAGTTCGTGAGGTTGTCGGCATACAACACACATGTCGTTCCTACAGAAATGGATAGAGTTAAGAGATTTGTCGAGGGTTTAAATCCGAACTTAGCAGAGAAGATGGTGGCATTAGCCAACGATCGAACTTACCTTCAGATTGTCGATATGGTTATGAGGGTAGAAGATTTTTCCAATGCAAAGAGAGAGCATTCACAGAAAAGATTTCGGACGTTTGGATCATTTAATCAGAGTCAAAATCCGAAGCAGGAGTTTAGTAAGGGATCTTCAAGACCGAACCAGTCTGTGGACCAGTCCCATTTCAAGCCTAAGGGGAATAGTTGGTTTAATTACCAAGGTAGCAAGGATAAGGCCACCAACCCTAACACAGGAGGTGACATACCGGTTTGTAAGGTTTGTCAGAAGAAACACGCTGGGGAATGTCGGCTCTTAACGAGATAATGTTATAACTGTGGAGAATCAGGCCACTATGCCAGGGATTGCAAAAAGAGAACCCAAACTCATTCTATTCAGGGGAGGTCAGAAGCAACCACAACTGCCTACAAGGGAAATTAGGGAAATCAATCCCGCCAGAGTCAGGGAGGTCAACAACCCAACAATTCTAACCAGCTCTACGCTTTTCCCCAGATGAATGAGGCAGAAACATCTAATGCGGTGGTCACATGTATTTTTCTGGTCTCGAGTATTTCTGCATTTGTATTATACGATTCCGACTCTATATTTGTATTCCTGTTGAGGTTATGACACCAGTAGGGGACTCAGTTTGGGCCCCTCGGGTAGTTAAAAATTTCCCATTATAAGTGAATGGCAGAGGAACAATAATAAACCTAGTACTACTTGATATAGTAGACTTTGACATCATTTTGGGTATGGATTGATTGTCAGCTTGTTATGCCATGTTAGATTGTCGGTGAAAGATAGTGAAATTATCTTTTCCCAGGGAACCAGAAATTGTTATAAAGGGAAGGATTGGAAATATCCTCGCGTCAGCTTATTTCCTACCTTAAGGCTCAAAGGTTATTAAGAAGTCACAAAGTGGAGTACGCGTATCTAGCTAATATAGTAGATACCCAAAAAGAGTCCCCAGCGGTGCATAATGTCCCTATTGTTCGAAATTTTCCGGAGGTTTTTCCTGAATATCTTTCAGGCCTTCCTCCGGACAGAGAAGTGGAGTTTGCTATAGAGTTAATTCCGGGTACAAGACTCATTTCTATTCCTCCATATCGAATGGCCCCAGTTGAATTGAGAGAGTTAAAAGAACAATTGAAGGATCTTCTGGACAAAGATTTTATAAGGCCTAGTGTTTCTCCCTGGGGTGCACCAGTTCTTTTTGTGAAAAAGAAAGAGGGGTCGCTCCGAATGTGAATTGATTATCGACAACTCAATTAGGTCACGGTCAAGAACCGACCCGTTACCAAGAATCGATGACCATTTTGATCATCTTCAAGGAGCTAGCTATTTCTCCAAGATTGACATTCGTTCGGAATATCACCAGCTGAAAATAAATCCTGATGATATATCCAAAACAACTTTTAGAACCCGATATGACCATTATGAATTCTTGGTCATGTCTTTCGGGTTAACCAACGCCCCAACAACTTTTATGGATCTAATGAACAGAATCTTCAAACCATTCTTAGATTTGTTCGTGATTGTGTTCATAGATGATATCCTAATTTACAATAAGAGTGTTGAGGAACATGAAGAACATCTGAGGGTAGTGCTTCAAGTCTTAAAACAGGAGAAATTATATGTTAAATTTTCAAAGTGTGAATTTTGGTTGGAAAAGGTAGCCTTTTTGGGTCATGTTGTGTCAAGAGAGGGAATTATGGTAGACCCCAAAAAGATAGAAACAGTAAAAAACTGGCCAAAACCGACCACTCCGACAGAAGTTAGGAGTGTCTTGGGTTTGGCTGGGTATTATAGAAGATTTGTAAAAGGCTTTTCTAGTCTTGCTGCTCCCTTGACCCGTTTGACTCAGAAAGCAGTTAAGTACCAGTGGTCAGAAGCATGCGAAGCAAGTTTTTAGAAACTAAAGGAATTATTGACTAGTGCACCAGTCCTAACCTTACCATCGGGACAAGAAGGGTTCACAGTCTATTGTGAAGCCTCCAGAGTTGGGTTAGGATATGTCTTGATGCAGTTTGGAAAAGTGATTGCATATGCATCTCGACAATTGAAGATACATGAGAAGAACTATCCAAATCATGACTTGGAATTGGTCGTAGTAGTGTTTGTCTTACGAATATGGAGACACTATATGTATGGTATTCATGTAGATATATTTACAGATCATAAGAGTTTACAGTACATAACTACACAAAAGGATTTGAATCTCCGACGAAGAAGATGGTTAGAGTTTCTTAAAGATTATGATCTTAGCATTCTTTACCATCCTGGAAAAGCTAACGTGGTAGCTGACGCACTCAGTAGGAGATCAATGGGCAGCTTGGCCCATTTGGCGATACAAAAGAGAGGTATCGTTCGGGAGGTACGAAAATTGGGAAACCTCAGGGTTAGTTTAACTGAGGTCGGTGAAGGCAGGGTGTCGGTGCATGATATATCTCAGTCTGATGTTAGCGATATTTCGAATGCTCATGCATCGTTCACAAGTACTATAGTCTGGTAAGACCGAATATCGTCCTCAGAGACTGATTATCAAGTACCGATTATCTAAGCTATGGTTTCTATTTGGTGAACGTTAATTGATTTGTATTTTTATCTAATAACTAAGGCTAAGTAATTCCAGAAAATAAACTAACTATGATAATACTTTGGTTTAAATCAGTTATAAAGGAATTAGAGCTTCTAAAATTCTCGACTATCCACTATATTCAATCCTTAATGCAACTAGAATGATTCTTATTCTTCGTTAAGATAACGGTTAACTAGATTATCTTATATTCCAGTTAGGACATATAATCACTCAACCCCAGTGCAGAACCCTTCTATATTTCTATGATAGGATTTACCACATAAGAGAATTAAGAACAGTAACCTATAATGCTACACAAGTATCGGGGTACTTTCGTCCGCGATTTTAACCTATGTCTAGTCAATTACAGCTTATCCAAATATCTCCTCTCGGTTTTTGATTCGAAATCATATAGATTATGATAACTAGTGATCAATTAATTATCAAACATTCATACCAAATATTGACTAAATCTTAATCAAGCGAAGAAGAAATCAAACTATTGCATTAATTCATGAATAACAGTTTCAAGCGATTCATAAGGAAAACCCTAATAGAGTGTTTAGCTCCTAGCCATAGTCATGTCAAGAACTAATACAAACCAACATAAACTGAAATAAAAACAAAGAAAAGAAAAGAAACTTGAACCAAAGTTGTCTCCAATCTTGTGTTATAGCCTCATTTTCCTCTCCAAAGTAGAATGTGAAATTATGTACAAGATGCCTCAAAGTAGAATGAATAATATGACCTAGGGTATAGAGTTTTATACTTATAAACTATATTGCTTTGGACCTTATACCCCTGTCCAATTCCGGCTCAGATCTGCAAAATTCCGCGTCGGCACCGCGGTCCTGCAGAATGGCACCGCGGTGCCGAAAGTCCTGTAGCCAACCTGAACTCGCGGATCTTTTGGCACAGCGGTGCCGAAAGTACTGCATCAAATATTTTCTGAAACCTTGTTCTTTTCTCGTCCGGACTTCGTCTGATTTCTTCTATACTTCCCGGGACATCTTAGGCTTCATTTCTTGGCCCTTTTAGTGTGCAATTCCATCTCAAATAAGCTCATTTCATCTTTTTTTTGACGTTTCTCCATTTATGACCGCTGTGACTCAAAAGAAAGAAAAACAACCACAATACTATACTAAACACAAATGAATTGAGTAAATTACTAAATAAAAATGACTCAAAAAGTGTATACAAAATACACCTAACAAATACCCCCAAACTTAAACTTTACTCGCCCTCGAGTAAAACACAAAACAAAAACAAAAACAAAATGAAAACGAAAATAAAAACATTTACTCGCCCTCGAGTAAAGATCAAAACAAAAACAAAAACAAAAAACAAAACTTATTGAAATGGATCAAGTAGCTATAACCATGCTGCCTCAATATCATGGATGATTAGGATAATATGTTAGAACATATATAACATGAATAATTAGCAATCTAGAAATTCAAGTTAGATATTTCACAAATTCACTTAGATCATGGTCAATGAAAATACAAACACCTAACATATGCATGCCAATTTCATTCCATCTTTTCCAAAATGCTATAGACCTGTTTACTTGTTATTCTCCACTAATCATAGACATACACATTAAATATCATCAGGACTTTTAAGGGTTGTAATGTAGGCTTAGGCTGAGGTAGATAAAAGTAGACATTTAGGCTCAATTACGTACTATAAGCATTTTTCATTAAATTCCTTTCCTTCTTTTGGTTTTCTTTTTAGTTTCATACCCACTTTCTCCCTTCTTTCTTTTGAGAGAATGAGACACATTATAAATAACAAGCATCCCCAACCATAGACTTTTGCATATTTTTCATTGGGGTGCATCAAATTTTCATTCTCTTTTTATCTCTTTTTCAACACTTTTTATTCCAAGAATCTTCAATTATCACTTATGGCACAAACATGGAATCATAGGGTGTTAAATAAATATATCATTTCAGGCTCAACGGGGCTGACTAAGGATACAATTTATGTCAGGGTAGGTAATGAATGGTCAGAAGAGCTATCAAAGAAATGCCTGAATCATCTCCCTAAACATGTACATCTTAACTATTTCGCCTCAAATAACAAGCAAACAGATTTTCTAGACATTTTCAACTTTCTTTCCATAATCGACACACATAAGCTAAGCACAAATATCTCAAATAATTAAATGTCATGAATTTTTGACATATCTAACTTAAGCACACAGATTATCGCTTTTAATTTCATTACCTTATCCCACTTTATCCACTCAATATCTTTAGCAACTACAACATGCTTGATCCATAAAAAAAATTATGACTCAAAGACACAAACAACACAAAGACAAATAAAAAAGACAAAAAAACAGACGCTCAAAACAAACTAAGGTCCCCCACACTTAAACGACACATTGTTCCTAATGTATGAAGACTAAAAATAAGGGACAACTTACTGACACAACACATCGATCATAACGGAGGTCCGGGATAAGATTCTGGAAATTGCACATCTTTTGGGCTCTCTGAAGTTTCAGCGGTTTTGATTCTTTCCCCCTTAGGGTCAGTCCCTAGTCCACCTGCCATCAAAACATAAGACAAAACCCAAGACCGTGAGATTGTTCAAGATAAAATAAAACAAACTAAAACAAAAATTAAAATAACATAATTAAAAACATTGGATTGCCTCCTAACAAGCGCTGTCTTTAACGTCTTTTAGCCGGACGCAGTTAACCCTTACTAGTTGATGCGCGATTTATGCACACACTAAACGCAAGTGCACGTGTCGTGACAAGTAATATAGTCTAGAAGACCGAGTTATCGTCCTCAGGGATTAATGTCCAATTATCAAACTCTATTCTATGGTATCTATTTGGTAACCGATGATTGATGAATTGTTTATAACTATGATTATAGATGCTAACTGAATTACTTTATTTTACTTCAGAGAATAATGAAACTCCATGGATCTCTAGACTTTTGGGGGTTCCCTTGAGGGTATGGAATTTCTGGTTGAGGTTCAGCAAAGACATCTGGTGGTGTTTCTTCTGCAATGGGTACAACAAAAAGGAACTTCAAGGAATCCAAAAAAGTGAAAAATTAAATTCCAGTAACCCCTTTTTTCTCTATATCAACCACCTTTCTCAATTCCTCAACAGCTTGGTGTGGTTCAAGTTCATCATTCTTCTTATCACCCCCATAACTGTCTCGCTAGGTAGATTTTCTTGCGGTACATTGATCACCATATCCATCAGCTGCCCTATTTGTGTTTCCAAATTTTTGACGGACACCCTGGTCTCAGCCATAAACAGATCCTAACACTTGGTGAGCCTGAGTATGGATGCCTGCAACTCATTTCTATCTTCATGTGGAACCTGTGGGTTATGCTGTTGTTGATGATTCCACTGCCCCTAATAGTAGTAGTAATCCATGTTTTTTTTTCAACTTTACCTACAAAATAAGAAAAACAACAAAAAGTGATAAAAAATGCTCGCAGAACAAGTTAGAAACTTGTTACTGGAGCAACCAAATTAGAAATAAAATAACATAATCAAATATATACAAACCAAATTAGAAATAATAATAGATAATTCGATATTGAAAGTACGCCAGTCCCCGGCAACGGCGCCAAAAACTTGTTAGCGATATTTCGAATGCTCATACAAGCGCACACATCGTTCACAAGTAATATAGTCTGATAAGACCGAATATCGTCCTCAGAGACTGGTTATCAAGTACCGATTATCTAAGTTATGGTTTCTATTTGGTGAACGTTAATTGATTTGTATTTTTATCTAATAACTAAGGCTAAGTAATTGCAGAAAATAAACTAACTATGATAATACTTTGGTTTAAATCAGTTATAAAGGAATTATGGCTTCCAAAATCCTCGACTATCCACTCTATTCAATCCTTAATGCAACTAGAATGATTCTTCTTCTTCGTTAAGATAGCGGTTAGCTAGACTGTCTTAAATTCCGGTTAGGACATATAATCACTCAACCCCAGTGCAGAACCCTTCTATATTTCTATGATAGTATTTACCACATAGGAGGATTAATAACAGTAACCTATAATGCTACACAAGTATCGGGGTACTTTCGTCTGCGATTTTAACCTATGTCTAGTCAATTACAGCATATCCAAATCTCCTCTCGGTTTTTGATTCGAAATCATATAGGTTATGATAACTAGTGATCAATTAATTATCAAACATTCATACCAAATATTGACTAAATCTTAATCAAGCGAAGAAGAAATTAAACTACTGCATTAATTCATGAATAACAGTTTCAAGAGATTCATAAGGAAAGCCCTAATAGAGTGTTTAGCTCCTAGCCATAGTCATGTCAAGAACTAATACAAACCAACATAAACTGAAAT
The DNA here is from genome assembly GCA_029844215.1 of Przewalskia tangutica. Taxonomy (NCBI): domain Eukaryota; kingdom Viridiplantae; phylum Streptophyta; class Magnoliopsida; order Solanales; family Solanaceae; genus Przewalskia; species Przewalskia tangutica. Next base: position 44,069,621 of record CM056723.1, on the reverse strand, counting down.
AAAAACAAAGAAAAGAAAAAAAAACTTGAATCAAAGTTGTCTCCAATCTTGTGTTGTAGCCTCATTTTCCTCTTCAAAGTAGAATATGAAATTATGTACAAGATGCCTCAAAGTAGAATGAATAATATGACATAGGGTATAGAGTTTTATACTTATAAACTATATTGCTTTGGACCCTTATACCCCTGTCCAATTCTGGCTCGGATCTGCAAAATTCCGCGTCGGCACCGCAGTCCTGCAGAATGGCACCGCGGTACCGAAAGTCCTGTAGCCAACCTGAACTCGCGGATCTTTTGGCACCCCGGTGCTGCATAATGGAACCGCGGTGCCAAAAGTACTGCAACAAATATTTTTCAAAACCTTGTCCTTTTCTCGTCCGGACTTCGTCTGATTTCTTCTATACTTCCCGGGACTTCTTAGGCTTCATTTCTTGGACCTTTTAGTGTGCAATTCCATATCAAATAAGCTCATTTCATCTTTTTTTTTTTACGTTTCTCCATTTATGATCGCTGTGACTCAGAAGAAAGAAAAACAACCACAATACAATACTAAACACAAATGAAATGAGTAAATTACTAACTAAAAATGGCTCAAAAGTGTATACAAAATACACCTAACATCTGCTTTAGCTGCGGAAATAAAAGAAAGTCAGATTGAGGATACGAAATTTGTTAGATTTCGGGAGAGGATTCAACAGGGAAAACCTTCACAGTTTACATTAGGAGAAAATGACGGTACCATTCGGTATAAGGGTAGGTTGTGTATTCCTAAGGTAAAAGATCTAAGGAGGAAAATCTTAGATGAGGGTCACAACACAAGATATTCCATTCATCCAAGGTCAACAAAAATGTATCAGGACCTCAAGGCAAATTACTGGAGGGACGGAATGAAGAAAGATGTTGCGGAGTTTGTCGGAAGGTGTCTTACGTGTCAACAGGTGAAAGCTGAACATCAAAAATCAGGCGGACTACTTCAGGACATTGGTGTCCCCATGTGGAAATGGGAGGTGATTCATATGGATTTTGTAACTGGTCTACCAAAAACTCGAGAAGAGTATGATTCTATCTGGGTGATAGTAGATCGGCTTACAAAGTCAGCCCATTTCCTACCAGTCAAGACTACATATCACGTACCACAATACGCGCAAATTTATTTGAAGGAAATTGTGCGGTTACACGGGATTCCATTACAAATTATTTCGGATAGGGGTTCCCAGTTCACGTCACACTTTTGGCAAAGTTTCCAGTAGGGTCTCGGGACAAAAGTTAAGTTGAGCACGACTTTCCACCCATAAACTGTCACGCCCCGACTTTTCCTAAGCCTTTACTTAGGGCGTGATGGTACCTGGACAATTATTTCCCACCAGGAGCACCATTTAATTCTCTTTATTTAGAAATTTAAACTTATATTCAAATACGGAGCTATTAATAAAAATAACAATAAAGAAATCTGTTTATGACTTTATTGAAAACATAACGCGAGCCCATGCTCGTGCAAATATTGTTTCTACATAGACATACTGACAATGATTATTCTAAGTTGGAAGGGAGACCATTCCACATGCATATTTTCGAGACATTGGGCGACATTCGAACTGACGAGTACCAAACCCGAAGCAATGGACTTGGTATGACAAGAGGCTGCGGGACGATTGCTAGCCTTGGCGTGGAGTCTTTCCTCTATCACGCTTTCCTGAAACATGTTAAATAAAGAGTCAGCCCTACCATCCGATTTGAGTGAGAACTACCACGCAATTCAAAGTAACACCACAATATTCCAAGTGCAATCACATTATGACGTAATAAGCATATTGCAAAAACATATCATGTTACAATATTTTTAAATATGCAGCAACTCCTCATAGGAAATTCTCAGTTTAACTAACACTTCATTTTATCTCGTATTATACGTTAAGACATTCCCCTGCATTTTCATATGTTTGTTACATTTATATATTTGTGAACTCGTATTCACTTATCATATTTATATATATGTGAACATGTATTCACTTTACGTTTTGTTGCGGCGTGCAACCCGATCCATTATGTTTACGTATTTGTGAACGCATATTCACTTTACGTTTTGTTGCGGCGTGCAACCCGATCCATTATGTTTACGTATTTGTGAACGCATATTCACTTTACGTTTTGTTGCGGCGTGCAACCCGATCTATTATGTTTACGTTTTTGTGAACGCATATTCACTTTACGTTTTGTTGCGGCGTGCAACCCGATCCATTATGTTTACGTATTTGTGAACGCGTATTCACTTTAAGTTTTATTGCGGCGTGCAACCCGATCCATTATATATTTATATATTTATGTGAACACGTATTCACTTTTCATATTTTTCAGAAGATCGAATAAATACTATTCTCTTTCCCAACATTCTGCCATTCATACTTGTAACGATTATAACTTTTTAACCATAACTCCAACTAAGGTGTTTCTCAAGAGGAAACTAAGGTAAGACGGGGGTATTTCACTGTACCAAATTTCATTTAAAACTACTTTGGGTAACTAACACAAATTTATCCTCAAAACAGCCACATGAAATTTGTTTCGGCAGAATTTTTATTAAACAGAACCAAATCTTAGAATAGTCATAACTCCTAATCTGTAAATCCGTTCAAGCCCCATAAAATCTCAAAACGACTAGAACAGAGAGCTACACGTCTCTATGTGAACCATACTTTCATATTCTATACCATTTGGTACAGTTTTACACTTTTATTCGCTGCCCTTCCTGGAGCTCGATAGATCCGAGGCAGAAACTTTAAACAGCGATAACTCTCAATCCGTAAATCGGATAGACCTCCGTAAGGTCGAAAAATGTCCAAAACAGAGAGATCTAGAACTTTCATTTAGCACCAATTTTCATATTTCCCACGGATTAGTACAGTTTTACGTTTCAACGTCCTGCCCTTCTGGATTCCGATGAATCCGAGGCAACAACTTCAAACTACAATAAATCTCAACTCGTAAGTCCTTTTTAACCTCTCTTTATCTATATCTGTCCGTAACAGAGAGATTTACAACCATGTATATTTTTATATAATTCTAATAAGTAAAACTCAATAAAAACAGTCCGTAATTATGCCTTTCCGAATTTCGGCCAAATCTAAGGCAGAAACTTTGAACTATGATAACTTTCAAACCGTATGTCCATTGTACCTCATTTTTGGTTCTATATGATCATAATAGAGAGGTGTACCATTCTTCCGAATTTCATCAAATTCTAACAATTATAACTCAGTGAAATCAGTTCGTAAAGTTCATGACGCAACTAGTTGTTTAAACAATCAAAAACTCATTATTTATTTCAACACTCAATTTTTATTCTAACATGTTTTGAACTTAAAATAAAGGATGTTACCAAGAATTTCTGAGTGAGAAAACTCACCTAGTAAGCATGAAAATGATTGTTGTTCTTATGCTACAAGTGACCTTGCTCCCTAGTATCTTTTTACTTTTGTTCTTCTTGCCCTCTTGATTTTCCCCCAGATTTTTCTTCTTGTTGTTCACTTGTTTTTTTCTGATTTTCTATTCCATGTGCTAGATATTTTATTTGTGCCATGTACAATGTATAAGTAGAAAAGTTTTCTATAACCTATGGGAGGTGAAATGACAAGAGTTGGAGGGGAAATGAAAAGGGGAGGAAAGGGACGTGCAACACATACATTTTGTTTTTTCTTTCTTATTTTCATTTTATGAATCTATTTATCAAACTTTAACACTAACTCCATCCCATGCAATTTATTCTTTGTTTTCTTATATATATATATTGTTTTATTAAACCAACCAACAACTATATATTATTTTTTTTTCCCGAATTTTACATTCTCTCCTTCTTAAACAACATTCGTCCTCAAATGTGAATAAGGTCGTAACATAATCACATAGACACAATAATATTTATTGTTATTGTAACACTAATTTGGGGCTTCACATTCTCCCTTCCTTAAGCAGCAACATCATTCCTCGAATGTGAATAAGGTCGAACATAATCACATAGACACAATAATGTTTATTGTTATTGTAACACTAATTTGAGACTTAACATTCTCCCTTCCTTAAGCAGCATTCGTCCTCGAATGTGAATAAGGTTGTAACACATGCATATAGACACGCAAATAACACACATATGAAGTACTATGTAACACATTTTTTCATTACCTTAGTCAAAGAGGAATGAATATTTGACTTTTATCGCGTCCTCGGCTTCCCAGGTGGCTTCCTCGGTGGAGTGGTTCCTCCATAAGACCTTCACGGAAGCAATATCTTTATTCCTAAGGCGCTTCACCTTCCTATTAAGTATTTCCACCGGAACTTCTTCATATTGAAGCTCCTCATTAAGAATTATCTCCTGGGGAAGGATGACGTAACTTGGATCGTGCAAGTATTTTCGTAACATTGACACATGAAATACCGGATGCACTGCTTCCAGCTCTTGTGAAAGTGCTAATTCGTAAGCCACATTCCCCAATCTTCGCAAGATCTCATATGGCCCAATAAACCTTGGGCTCAATTTCCCTTTCTTAACAAAGCACATCACTCCCTTCATTGGGGACACTTTTAAAAATACTTTCTCCCCCTCTTGGAATTCAAGATCTCTTTTCCGATGATCCGCATAAGACTTATGACGGCTATGAGCTGTTTTGATACGCTCCCGAATCATCTGTACCTTGTCATTTGTTTCATGAATGACTTCAGGTTCGAACAGTTGCGTCTCACCCACCTCGAACCATCCAAGTGGAGACCTACATTTTCGTCCATATAATGCTTCAAACGGGGACATTTGTATGCTAGAGTGAAAACTATTGTTGTAGGCGAACTCAATTAGACATAGATGGTCCAACCAACTTTCCTGAAAATCTAACACACAAGATCGCAACATGTCCTCAAGTGTTTGAATTGTTCGCTCAGCTTGCCCATCTGTTTGCGGGTGGAAAGCCGTGCTTAACTTAACTTTTGTCGCCTCCCATTTCCATATGGGGACTCCAATGTCCTGAAGTAATCCGCCAGGTTTTTGATGTTTAGCTTTCACCTGCTGACATATAAGACACCTCCCGACAAACTCCGCAACGTCTTTCTTCATCCCATCCCACCAGTAATTTGCCTTGAGGTCCTGATACATTTTTTTTGACCCTGGATGAATGGAATATCTTGTGTTGTGACCCTCATCTAAGATCTTCCTCCTTAGATCCTTTACCTTAGGAACACATAACCTACCCTTATACCGAAGGGTTCCGTCATTATCTCCCAATGTAAATTGTGAAGGTTTTCCCTGTTGGATCCTCTCTCGAAATCCAACAAACTCCGTATCCTCAAACTGACTTTCTTTTATTTCTGATGCTAAGGCAGACTGCGAGGTATCATGTACCACCACCCTACCTTCATCGATCTCAGTTAAACTAACCCCGAGGTTTCCCAATCTTTGTACCTCACTAACAATACCCCTCATTTGTATTGCCAAATGGGCCAAGCTGCCCATTGATCTCTCTCGAGTGCGTCCACCACGCGTTAGCTTTTCGGGATGGTAAAGAATACTAAGGTCATAATCCTTAAGCAACTCTAACCATCTTCTTTGTCGGAGATTCAAATCCTTCTGCGTGATTATGTACTGCAAATTCTTATGATCTGTAAATATGTCCACATGCACACCATACAAATAATGTCTCCATATTCGTAAGGCAAACACCACCGCAGCTAATTCCAAGTCATGAGTTGGGTAATTCTTCTCATGTATCTTCAACTGTCTAGATGCATACGCAATAACCTTCCCAAACTGCATCAAGACACATCCTAACCCAACTCTAGAGGAATTACAATAGACTGTGAACCCTTCTTGTCCCGATGGTAAGGTTAAGACTATACCCGGCTAACGGGCTGACCCGGACCGGACCGGTAGCCCCTTTAACGGTTTCGGACGATTCTGCGTCGGTTCACCGGACTACCGGGCCAACCGGTCCGGTTCGTTACCGGATTCCAGGTTGGCCCGTGCGGTTCCGGGTCAGAACCGGTCCAACCGGTCCGGTTTCTTATTATTTTATTTTTTTAATTTTTTTTAAATTCTAGTATTTATTTTCTATAATATAAACTAAATTCAATTTAAATATGTAATATAATAATATAATATATAATTTAGTTGTATATATTAAAATTGAAACTTTAAAGTTAACTTTTTATTTTATAGTTTATAACTTTATACTTTATTATAGATTATAACTTTATACTTTATAGTTTATAACTTTATAGTTTATATTGTAAATTTGTAATTATAATTTTATTAATTTATTAGATTAGTAGATATAAGTCATATAACTTATAAGTAATAACAGATTAACAACTAAATAGATAGTAAAATTAAAATTAATGATAAGATGTAAACTTTTGAACTTTCATAACGTTAATAAGAGTACATAATGAAGTAATAATAATTTTATTTACATATTATGCATCCTTTTTGCAAGTTCTTCGTAATCTATAGGTTGATTGAATTGGTTATGCTCCATAGCCTCTAAATCTGGAGTATTAATTCCAGTCCCGCCTTCGCTCCCGCCTTCCAAAATATTGCCTATTTCTTCATCTTCTGGAGAATTAACGTCTCCACATCCTTGATTTCTTCTCTCTGATCTGATCCAATCCCTTAAGCAGACTAACACTTCTAATGTGCTTCCACCCAATGAGTGACGTGTGTCTCCTATTTGATCTCGTGCTTGGCTAAATGCACTTTCAGAAGCCACTGTTGAGATCGACACATTAAGAACATCCCGCCATCGCAAGTGCAGGGAATTGCCTTTTGTTATCCCGCCACCATTGTAAAGGGTCAAAATTTTTCTTCGCTCATTGGCTTTTGCAAATAAAATTGCATCTCATCGCAAGATCGGCTTGTGGTTGGTTGTGTTGTAAAAGTGCTCCATATGTCTAAAGATTCTTCTTCATCGTCATCATCATTGAATCCTGCAGGTGTAGACACAGAACCAGAACTAGAAGGAATATTAGTAGCAGAGTTGGTGTTATCATGTAATGTAGCATAATATTCATATAATGTTGTTAAATTAGTATCAAGTTTATTTATGCAATCAAATGAAGATGGAGTTTACATTCCACCTATTTCCATATAAGTATATAAACTAAATATTAGATTATGACAATCTACCTTTTTAATAGAAGGATTTAAGATCGCAATACAATAAACATCGTGAATAGGAAAAAATATTTTTAAACTTTTCAAACATAATCAGATGCATCTGTATATTTCACATTTGATTTTAAACCATAAAGTAAATAGGAAATTTCAGCTATATGAGCTAAAGCATTACAAATGTTGGGTAATAAGATCACGAAAATTCAACGATTGCGATGTAAAATTTACGTAAAAATTTTAAAAGTTCACCAATTGATTTCCAATGTTCGTCGGTTAACATATACATTACGTTCTTACAATGCGCATTTGCAACATGTGTTATGGGGTCTTTATACTTATAACATTCTTTTAAAAATAAATAAGTATAATTCCAGTGTAATAATCTCTTACGGCATGAATTTAGGTCTCAAATTAAATTGTTTACATTTTCTTTAAATTCTATAATTCTATTTTTCCTATTATTACTGAATAACTCCAATGACTCTTTTGACAAGTTTTATTTGGTGAAAATAAATCAAGACCACTTTTAACAATTAAATTATAAATATGACAAGCACAACGAACATGAAATATATCGAAGTGGTGGTTGTACTTCCGCTTTAAAAGATCTACAGTGTGATATTATTAGATGCATTATCAAATGATACACAAAGTATTTTATTATAAAGATTATATTTTTGGGCATAAAAACAAATAGTTTAAACATATATTTTCCAAGTATGACTTTGATCCTCGTCATGCAAAAAGCAATATACGTTTTTCCATTTTAAAATTTTCATCAATCCAATGACAAGTAATTGTTAAATAATCATAACCGTTCAATGCATGTCCAATGTCTGAAGTAAAACTAACATGGCATGGAAGGTTAGCAAACAAATATTGCAAGAAAATAACATAATCATTATGAAGTCTAAAAATATCGGCTCTAGTAGTACTACGAGGAACACCTTTAAAAAAAGGATTATATACTCTTTGAATATATGTAATTAAATATGAAGAAGAAGCAAAAGAAAAAGGCAAACAACCTCCGACAATCATTTTGCTAATTCAATGCGATCATTTTTTGGATCGTACTTAGCCAACCCCCCAGTTAATGGATTAAGTTGTTGTTGACCAGGTTCTAAATCAGCGACAGCATTCCATTGTGTCGTATGATCGAATTTTATATGTCTAGCTATAGTGCCGTCCCGTCACCACCCGCCTTATGTTTATAAGTTCTCCCACAAATATTACATTTAACTCTATCGGTACCTACAACTATATCATAAAGAGCCACACTTTACTCCTTTTTTTCTTGCTCACGGATTGCAGTAAAGGAGGTCTCGACTACGACTACCACTAGCAGTACCAACATTGACAGAAGGAACACTAGTAGGTGTAGGAGGTTCTTGTTCTTCAAGTTCAACAATATTATCTAATTGAACGTTATCACATTCATTATCTTCTATTCCAAAATCTTCTTGCATTTGATCATAATCTATATTTTGATTAGATGATGAAGAACCTCCAGATTTTTTACCCCTTGAACTAGATTTACTGGTATGATCCGACGATTCCCTTAGTAAAGACATTATAAAATATTTAAATAATCAACAAATAAATATGACAATTTAATAAAATAATTAGAGAATGAAACGAGTGTACCAAACTTCGGGATTCAGAATTCAATAGAAACTCGAAGCTCGAAGTCTTGCGTCTTGCTACTTTGAATTTGAAAACTAATAATATTAATAACTTGAAAATTGATAATAAAGATGATTAAGAGAGTATGAGAAATTGAGAATAAGAGAATTGAGAGAAATGTTGTGTGATAAAAATGAAGAAAATGTAGAGAATTTATAGATTTTTTAAAGGGTAAAAATGGAATTAAAATAAATAATAAAACAAAAAAAAATATATATATATCGACCAACGGTCGAAATGACCGTTGGCCAGCCCCTGCCCCCCCCCCCAGCCCCCCCTCCCAAGCCCAACGGTCATTTTGACCGTTGGGCAATTTTTTTTAATTTTTTTTTGTTACCGGTCCGGTCCGGTCCGGTTAACCGGTAACGGAACCGGTTTTCCGTTACCGGGCCTAACCGGTCCGGGTCTTACCGGGTTTTTAAATAACCCGTGCGGGTTGGGGTTGGGGGCCAACCCAACCCGGTATGCCTACGGTCGGGCGGTTAAACTACGGTCAACTGGTCGGTTCGTCGGCCGGACCGGTTGTGTGTTTAGTTAAGGCGATGCGAGTCAACAATTCCTTTAGTTTCGAAAACTTGCTTCACATGCTTCACCACTGGTACTTAATCGCTTTTGAGTCAACCGTCGAGGAAGCAACAAGACTAGAAAAACCTTTTACGAATCTTCTATAATACCCGGCCAAACCCAAGAAACTTCTAACCTCTGCCGGAGTGGTCGGTTTGGCGATTCTTCACCGCTTCTATCTTACGGGGTCTACCATAATTCCATCCCTTGACACAACATGGCCCAAAAGGCTACCTTTTCAACCAAAATTCACACTTTGAAAATTTAGCATATAGTTTCTCTGTTTCAAGACTTGAAGCACTATCCTCGGATGCTCTTCATGTTCTTCAACACGCCATCAGTAAATTAGGATATCATCTATGAACACGATCACGAACAAATCTAGGAATGGTTTGAAGATTCTGCTCATTAAATCCATAAAAGCATTTGGGGCATTGGTTAACCAAAAGACATGACAAGAACTCATAATGGCGTATCGGGTTCTAAAGGTTGTTTTGGATATATCATCCGATTTATTTTCAGGTGATGATATCGAACGGAGATCAATCTTGGAAAAATAGCTAGCTCGCGAAGTTGGTCAAAAGATCATCGATTCTTGGTAATGGGTATCGGTTCTTGATCGTGACCTTATTGAAGTGCCGATAATCGATGCACATTCGAGTGATCCGTCTTTCTTTTCACAAAGCGTGCACCCAGGGAAACACTAGGCCTTATAAAGCCTTTATCCAGAAGATCCTTCAATTGTCCTTTTAACTCCCTCAATTCAGCTGAGGCCATTCGATATGGAGGAATAGAAATGGGTCTTGTACCCGGAATTAACTCTATAACAAACTCCACTTCTCTATCCGGAGGAAGGCCTGGAAGATCTTCAGGAAAAACCTCCAGAAAATTTCGAACAATAGGAACATCATTCACTGCTGGGGATTCTTTTTGGGTATCCACTGTATTAGCCAGATATGCGTACTCCACTCTGTGACTTCTCAATAACTTTTGAGCCCCAAGTTAGGAAATAAACTGACCTGAGGATATTCCAATCCTACCCCTTATAACAACTTCTGGTTCTCCGAAAAAAGTTAATCTCACTATCTTTCGCCGACAATTTAACATGGCATAACATCCCGACAACCAATCCATACCCAAAATGACGCCGAAGTCTACCATATCAAGTAGTACTAGGTTCACCATTATTCCTCTGCCATTCACTTCTAATGGGAAATTATTTACCACCCGAGAGGCCCAAATTGAGGCCCCTACTGGTGTCATAACCTCAAAAGGTTCACTTAAATAAGAAGGTTATACGTGTAAATTCTTAGCAAAGCCCATTAACACATATAAAAATGTAGAGCCGGGATCGTATAATACAAATGCAGGAATACTCGAGACTAGCAAAATACATGTGACCACCGCATTAGATGCTTCTGCCTCATTCCTCTGGGGCAAAGCGTAGAGCCGATTAGAATTGTTGGGTTGTTGACCTCCCTGACTCTGGCGGGGTTGGTTTCCCTGATTTCCTCTGTAGGCAGTTATGGTTGCTTCTGACCTCCCCTGAATAGATTGAGTTTGGGTCCTCTTCTTGCAATCCCTGGCATAGTGGCCTGACTCTCCACAGTTATAACATGTCTTCGTTAGATGACATTCTCGGTGTGTTTCCTTTGACAAATCTTACAAATTGGTTTGTCACCTCCTGTGTTAGGGTTGGTGGCTTTGTCCTTGATACCTTGGTAATTAGACCAACTGTGCCCCTTAGGCTTGAAATAAGACTGGCCCACAGATTGGTTCGGTCCTGAAGATCCCTTACTAAACTTCTGCTTCTGATTTTGACTCTGGTTAAATGATCATGACATCCGAAATCTCTTCTGCGAATATTCTCTTTTTGCTTTAGCGAAATCTTCTACCCTCAAAGTCATATCGACAATCTGAAGATAAGTTCGATCGTTGGCTAACGCCACCACCTTCTCTGCTATGTTCGGGTTTAAACCCTCAACAAATCGCTTGACTCTCTCCCTTTTAGTAGGGACGACATGTGTGTTGTATGCCGATAACCTCACGAATTGTGTATCATATTCTTGTACACTGCGGACACCTTGCTTCAACTATTCAAACTCCCGTCTGAGCGCATCCTTGCGTGTATTAGACATGAATTTCTCAATGAATGTCGCTCTGAACCCTCCCCAAGTCATTGGTGGTGACATCGGGGGATGATTTTTCCTAAAACTACTCCACCACACCCCTGCATCATCCACTAGTCGTGCGCCTACCAAGTTGACGCCCTGCGTCTCCACACATCCCAATGTGAACATTAAGTCTTCAACTTCATCGAGGAATACTATCGGGTCGGCCTTGGTGTCACGACCCGACCCGACGGGCCGTGATTAACGTCCTAATTGGACGTCATTACTGACTTGTCACTCTTAATCCAATTTCTGCAGATGTCTACATAAATTTCGGCAGCACAACGCTGCTTTTACCACATATCCCTAAAAACGGGCGAACCGACAAGGCTGCCAAAACAACAACAAAACAACAATTATAATAGGCTAGCCGACTAAGCTGCCACCAACCACATCACGCGCACAAAGGCATAAGTCAAAATACGCAAGACGGCAAGGCTGCTACTAAATAACGACATCAAAACCCAAAAACGAAGTACAAACATCCAACCCACAACTGTCTACAGACCTCTAGGAGTGTAATACTGACATATGACGGGACAGGACCCCGTCGTGCCCAAAATATGCATAAGTCTGAAAAATAAAGGTCTGTACCAAAAATAGCTGGCTCCGGAACAAAGGAGCTCTCAATCATTGTCTGAAACCCTAGGCGGAGGGTCACCTATTCAACACACGAACGTGCGGGCATGAACGCAGCCCCCCGAGGAAGGGGGTCAGTACGAGATAATGTACTGAGTATGTAAAACATAAAATACTGTAAAACTGATTAACAACTGTACCAAGTAAAATAGAGAGTCATCAAACTGTCATAAAACTGAGAATCATGTCTGAAAGCATATCATGTATACTGAATCATAAAACATCGTGCTCATGTCTGTATATAAAAACTGTAAAACATGTCTCGGCCCTCTATGGAGGGACTCGATGGAATCTGTATCTGCGCGCGTAACATGTCTCGGCCCTCTGATGAGGGACTCGATGTAATCTGTATATATATACGTGTCTCGGCCCTCTAGTGAGGGACTCGATGAAATCTGTATCTGGCTGTGCACGATCATGATCTGGCCCGGGACTCAGTGGAATGAAATAGTAACACTTAGCACGAGTAGATATCATGAGCAACTGTATGCAGCTAAAATCATTTTGTGACTCTCAACAACATTACTACCATAAACTCTGTTACTGAAACCATAACTAGTAAATAATCATTTTTAAAACTGAACTGGTAGGAGTTAAGTACGTCCGCCGTACTTTAAAAAAAATCATGCCAAAAGAAAGATAGAAAGGTCTTACATACCTCTTAGGCGAACTAATCAGCTTGGTATTAAAGTATTCCTCGTCTAGTACTTCAACCTATGATAAGGAACAACATGCTCGTCAATTCTATGGTTCCTAATGTAAGTTATATGCTTAAAGACTCCCTTATTTCTACAAAACTTTGGGCAGCATTTCCTTTGTTTATGTGCGTATCCACAATTTTCCAATAATCCAAATCAACCAACAATTCAACTCCAGCTACAATCCAATCAACCAGCAACCCAATTCAAACCAACAATTCAATTCAAACCAACAATTTCCCCTTTATTCCAGAATATATAAAATTAACACCTTTCTTACACTTAATCCTTTCGAGGCATGTACCTATCTTATTGCAATACATATGCATGTTTGTAGCTTATTTACATACTAGTTCAGCCCGTAATACATTACCAAACATGTTCAATAATTTCTATCAATTTCCCGGCCGTATCGACATGTTATCAATTCCAAACTTTTTCCAAAATTCCTTACTTTCCAATTAATCTCCCAACAACTTCAATTAACAACTTAACTTTAAACATCAAGGTTTCATCTAAATTTTCACATGCAATTAGTAATAACATAACAACACAATTACTCAATTCCAACGTACGCCAAGAATAGGTTCTAAATCGGTGTATATATCCTTAATACAATCACATGCATTTCATATTTCCAATTCCATCTTAACACCAATTCATATCTTCAACTACAACAACATGCAATGTCATTAAACTATAAAAGAAGAATTTTATACCTCGAATTCGTCCAAAACAGTCCCCAAAAACGTGACTGTCCAGATTTTTAGCCACTGCTTCGTCGGCTGAACTTGTAACGTCGATAACTCTCTACTCCAGTGTCCTATCGACGAGAGGTTTGTTGCGTTGGAAACTAGACTCGACGAAATTCATTTTAGGCTTTTGAAACACCCAAAAACTCCTAATATGCTAGGAGATATTCCCTTCCAAATTTGACTAAAAATCTGCCAGTAACCAGCGAATTTGCTGCCCATTTTTCTTTCACAAAATTCGATTTTTCTTCGCCAATCTTCACTTCTTCAACCCCAATCCAACATGCAATAATTCTACTATGTTAACCCAACATTCTTACACCTTTTCCTTCAAGAAAACTTGTCCAAAATTTAAGAACTCCCAGCCCTAAAAATCGGTCAGATTTGCCGAGAACCCCACTGTTTTGGGGTGATTAATTTCGCCTCAAATGGTGGGACAATTTAACCCAAGAAGATGGAGTAGTAAGCTTAATTTTCTTGCAAAATGTGGGGGAATTTTCGATCAAGTAGGGGGGAGAAAGGAGGGCTTAGAAAATCTGATTTTTGTTGTGGAAGAAATGAAGGTTTTAGAGGAGTTTTTTTATAAATTTTCAGATTTTAAATAATGTACTAAGACTCCCTTAAAAGCTACACTTTGCCCCCTCTAAGTATTTATTTAACTAAACCAATCCCACTTCTTTTAATCTAATTTCCCATTGCCTTAATTTCTCATCATCGTACCTTTAAATACCTTACTAACTCATAACGGAAAAAAAAATACATATTTATTTATTCCACCATTTCTAAAGAGATTTCCGGCGTCACATTCGTCATTGCCAAAAATTAAATCGTATTAGTACGTAAAATATATGTAATTTCGAAAATTGGAAATCCCAATCCTTAATGACGTTCTAAATCTTTGTCTTAACTCACGAGGTATAACATTCTTCCCCCCTTAGAAACATTCGTCCTCGAATGTTCATACCAAGTCTCAAGTTCCAGAAATTTCGGCAGAGCCTCCTTTACAATAGTAACTAACCATCTATATCCAGCAAACCAATAAATCCCATACACTTGACACAGTAAATTTACCTGAAGCTGTCATTTCCTACCATGACATTTCCCTCACCCATTGAGTATCCGGCAGAATCAACATAATACCAGCTTCCTAATTCCACCTATCAACCCAGTTATTAGCTTTTCCACTCCTTGGCTCCTACCATATCTCCTGCTCTTTTTCAGTGTTTGTCCCACATAATATTATCTCACATTATGTTAGATGTTCGGACTTTCTCTTTAAAATTTAGCACCTAAGGCTTTATACCCATCAAACGATGATCTATGTCAAGAAGTAATAACCATTCCCTATTTCAACCAAGGGGAAAGAAATGTATATCTATGCTATAAGGTAGAATCTGGATCTTATTAATTCATATACGTCTCGAAAGATCAAAATATACCTGCGACCATATCTGGTGACGCCTCCTGATCATGCCTTCTGGCCAAAGCATATATGCGGTTCGAAGGACCGCTAGAACTGGGAGCTCCGCCATGGCCTCCACCACGGCCTTCTGGCGTCTGAGTACCCTGCCCGATGGGGCGCATAACTGTAGTCGACGATGAACCGGCAATAGAACCCGTAGGCTGAGCCATAGCACCCGTGCCATCTCTATACGGACACTCCCTCATCAAATGGCCTGGACGGCCGCAAGAAAAACAAGTACCAGTATCAATGCGACACTCCCCCGGATGACGTCATCGCTGCGTGGACGAGGAGAGATGGTCTCACCGCCCGAGATCCGCTGTGCGTGACCCACGCTCGGGAGCCACGACCCGACTCACGAATGCCACGAGCGATCAAATCGTCTACCCGAAGTCTGTGAAGGTGCACTCTGTGCTGGCTGGGAGGAATACCTGTCGTGCTGTTGAGGCTGTCTGCCTCGAGACTCACTCGAAAATCCTGCCATCCTGGACCTCTTAGGTTGATCCCCCTCCTGACCTCTATCCAGCCGTCTCCCTCTATGTCGCTATTCAATCCCCTGCGCAAATGCCTGCATTCGGGCGATGTCCATGGTCGGCTGAAGTGCAGCTGTCAAGCACCCATCAATAAGATAATGGTCCAACCCCATCACATAACGGTGCACCTATCGCCGTATGCGCTACCATAGTGGGTGCGTACCGGGCCAAGGAGTCGAACTCTAAGCTATACTCTCTGACCGTCCTCCCATTCTGCCGCAACTGTAGGAACCTGTCGACTCTTGCCCGTCTCATCTCCGGAGGCATAAAGTGGCCAAGGAATGCTTCTGAAAACTCATCCCATACTGCGGGAGAGCACGCCGCCTAGACAACTCCGGGACTCAAACTGGTTGATCGCTACGTCGCGCAACGGTATGATGCCAATATAATCGACTTCGATCTCACGAAGCCCGGATCACCCTCAATGTCCTCTGCGTCTGGCGGATGAACTCATGTGGATCATCCTCGGGCACAGGCAAGTAAAACTCCGTGGTCGCAACTCAGGAAATCTCTAACCCTCAAACCATGCTCAGGGTTAGCGCCGGCTCGCCTATGAACTTGTCCCGCCACTATCCTAGCCAATAACTGGACTGTCTCTCTCAAATCTCCATCCTGTGCCTCGTGCGGGGCGAAGGCTCAGTGCTTGGGGTCTCGGATACAGTGATGTTGCCCACGAGAGGAGCTTAGAATCGGTGACGAGCGAGAACCGTCGTCGGGGGCACACTCTCATGAGTAGACTGCGTGCGGGACACAGTAGCTCTGCATGCCGACTAGTGTCCCCTACTGTAGATTTGCCCTTCCGGGCCACGGGTGCCTTCCTCGGAGGCATAGCTGTAAACATAGTAAACTATCAGAAGACGGATCATCCTAATAACAGAGCTCTATAGGACGATTTAAGAGATGGAAGAATAGAAACAATCCTAAATGTCCGGCAGCCTCCTGTGTATAAGTAAGGTGCACAACATACCCATACACAAGACTCTACTAGACACGGTCTGTAGACATTCCGAGGACTAACTGCTCTGATACCACTTTTGTCACGACCCAACTCGACGGGCCGTGATTAACGTCCTAATTGGACGTCATTACTGACTTGTCACTCTTAATCCAATTTCTGCAGATGTCTACATAAATTTCGGCAGCACAACGCTGCTTTTACCACATATCCCTAAAAACGGGCGAACCGACAAAGCTGCCAAAACAACAACAAAACAACAGTCATAATAGGCTAGCCAACTAGGCTGCCACCAACCACATCACGCGCACAAAGACATAAGTCAAAATACGCAAGCCGACAAGGCTGCTACTAAATAACGACATCAAAACCCAAAAACGAAGTACAAACATCCAACCCACAACTGTCTACAGACCTCTAGGAGTGTAATACTGACATATGACGGGACAGGACCCCGTCGTGCCCAAAATATGCATAAGTCTGAAAAATAAAGTGCGTACCAAAAATAGCGCTCGGAACAAAGGAGCTCTCCAATCTTTGTCTGAAACCACTAGGCGGAGGGTCACCTATCCAACACACTGAACTGCGGGCATGAACGCACTTCGAGGAAGGGGTCGATGCAGATAATGTACTGAGTATGTAAAACATAAAATACTGTAAAACTGATTAACAACTGTACCAAGTAAAACAGAGAGTCATCAAACTGTCATAAAACTGAGAATCATGTCTGAAAGCATATCATGTATATTGAATCATAAAACACCGTGCTCATGTCTGTATATAAAAACTGTAAAACATGTCTCGGCCCTCTATGGAGGGACTCGATGGAATTTGTATCTGCGCGCGTAACATGTCTCGGCCCTCTAAGGAGGGACTCGATGTAATCTGTATATATATATCGTGTCTCGGCCCTCTAGTGAGGGACTCGATGAAATCTGTATCTGGCTGTGCACGATCATGATCTGGCCCGGGACTCAGTGGAATGAAATAGTAACACTTAGCACGAGTAGATATCATGAGCAACTGTATGCAGCTAAAATCATTTTGTGACTCTCAACAACATTACTACCATAAACTCTGTTACTGAAACCATAACTAGTAAATAATCATTTTTAAAACTGAACTGGTAGGAGTTAAGTACGTCCGCCGTACTTTAAAAAAAAATCATGCCAAAAGAAAGATAGAAAGGTCTTACATACCTCTTAGGCGAACTAATCAGCTTGGTATTAAAGTATTCCTCGTCTAGTACTTCAACCTATGATAAGGAACAACATGCTCGTCAATTCTATGGTTCCTAATGTAAGTTATATGCTTAAAGGCTCCCTTATTTCTACAAAAATTTGGGCAGCATTTCCTTTGTTTATGTGTGTATCCACAATTTTCCAATAATCCAAATCAACCAACAATTCAACTCCAGCTACAATCCAATCAACCAGCAACCCAATTCAAACCAACAATTCAATTCAAACCAATAATTTCCCCTTTATTCCAGAATATATAAAATTAACACATTTCTTACACTTAATCCTTTCGAGGCATGTATAGGTATCTTATTGCAATACTTATGCATGTTTGTAGCTTATTTACATACTAGTTCAGCCCGTAATACATTACCAAACATGTTCAATAATTTCTATCAATTTCTCGGCCGTATCGACATGTTATCAATTCCAAACTTTTTCCAAAATTCCTTACTTTCCAATTAATCTCCCAACAACTTCAATTAACAACTTAACTTTAAACATCAAGGTTTCATCTAAATATTCACATGCAATTAGTAATAACATAACAACACAATTACTCAATTCCAACGTACGCCAAGAATAGGTTCTAAATCGGTGTATATATCCTTAATACAATCACATGCATTTCATATTTCCAATTCCATCTTAACACCAATTCATATCTTCAACTACAACAACATGCAATGTCATTAAACTATAAAAGAAGAATTTTATACCTCGAATTCATCCAAAACAGTCCCCAAAACGTGGTCAGATTTTTAGCCACCGTCATCATTTGAACTTGTAACGTCGATAACTCTCTACTCCAGTGTCCTATCGACGAGCGGTTTGTTGCGTTGGAAACTAGACTCGACGAATTTCATTTTAGGCATTGGTTTGAAAAAAAATCTAAGTTAAAATATAACAAATATAATACATTTTTTAATCAACACTCTTTAATATTTACACAAACAATAAATTTCATATTTATACAAACCGCACCTGGATATCATTAAGGAAGTGTTAAATACAAAAATATATATAGGTTTTACAGTTATGAACTTGTCACGACCCAAATCACGAGTCGTGATGGCACCTACCCTATTCCCCTGAGTAGGCAAACCACGTTCTCATTAACAAGGTAAATCAGCGGAAAAATAAATAAGGAAAAAGAAATTATAAGTCTTAAACACTTAATTTTCCAAAATCTGGTCAAAAGGGTACAAGAGCACTAACAAATCTGAAAAATAGAAGTCTGAAAGGATGCCCGAAGGCTACATACTGTTTGTCAATAACCAAACAAAAATGGAATTAACTAAGAAGCCCTTCAGGGGCCACAGACGACCAAGTAGCTCACCCTGAATGACTAGAAGATGTCCATCTCGCGAATCAGCCACGAGGCGTAGAACTAGAACCTGGATCGTACTCTACACTCAGCAAAATTGCAGCAAGAGTAGTATCAGTACAACACTAGTACCGGTAAGCATCATAGGTCGACATTGATTAGATAATGTCACCTCTCTCACTCCCGCTCTCCGGCAGAAACCTCGGAGGCTATCAAACACTCTCAACCTCCTGTAGAAACCTCGGAGACTCTCTCTCGGACACACATGCTAAGGGCCGCGCCTCAAATCCATGACCCATGGGGGACCTGCGAAGTCCATGTACCACTCCCGCTCTCCGGCAGAAAACTCGGAGGCTATCACTCCCGCTCTCTGGTAGAAACCACGGAGGCTATCACTCCCGCTCTCCGACAGAAACCTCGGAGGCTATCACTCCCGCTCTCCGGCAGAAACCTCCGAGGATATCAATCACGCTCAATCTCCGGCTGAAACCTCGGAGACGATCAATCACTCTCGGTCTCTCACCTCACCATCATCACAAAATAATACGGAAAGTATGTCAGGCATGATATCAAGTCTCAACACGTGTCACCAATATACAATCAACAAGTACAAGTCAAATCAGGTGATAATCAAAGAAAATAACACATATGGCGACAAGCCCACATAACAGCTGACGAAACCAACGTAATAGTAATTCATCTTCACTTCCTGCCCGAAGGCCTATCATGTTATCCCCATCACTTCCTACTACTACATACGATTCTATAATCAGATTCTAACTAAAGTAAATCGTAACCTACCTCAATCAAGCCAATGCCTTTCCCTTGCGTAGAGCCTCTGAACGCTTAAAATCTAGAAAATATGCGAACTATGTTATAATACGAATCTAAGGACACCCATATTGCTATATTTATATTAACCATAATTTTACCATTTCAATTGTATGACTACACCCCTACAAATATAAAAATATTAGCATAACTTCAGGAATTTCAAATAACATTCCTTTCTTTCAACTTTCTCGCATCTCCCGCTTATAAAAGATATAGCATTAAATTCGAAACTCCAAATCAGGTGTTTATTGTACCACATCGAAGGCAACACTAGGATCTATTATTATACTGAATCCCATATGACATTACTTAGTGTAGTTGGTGAAAATTTATGAAAGAAACAACCCTATGAAATCCGTGTCGCCAGAATTTTTGAAAACAAGGCAGAAACTTTAAACAGTCATAACTTTCAAACCATAAGTCGGATTTACCTCCGTAAGATATCAAACTGACGGGAAAAGAGTAATATACAACTTTCATTCAGCCCATATTTCATATTACTTAAGGATTTGCACAGTATTCACGTTTTATATGCTGTGTAATCATTATGCCATGATAATCCCTCAAGTTTCTCTATTCAAGTGGATTGTGGAATTTCCGTGTAATGACTTCTTTGAAATTTGATTTCATTCTACAACACATTGTTATAAGAATCATGAATAGATTAATTCAACCATAGAATCTAACCTGAACTTAATTGATCACTTCCTCCCCGTCTAGTTACTAGCGTTTCTTTTCTTTTCTTTTCCTTTCCCTTTGCGTAGAACCTTTGAACTTGTTCTTCAATGTTCTATGATTTTCATGTATATTAGTCCTTCAAGAATCTTGTAATCCTAAAATGTCGTCATAGTGAGGAATGAGTATGTTAAGGTAAGGACTTTGAAAGCAAGCACTTATTGTTTGTATTGGTAGACTTTGGAAGGTAATATGAAATTGTGGTGCTTTGGTCATTACGTGATGCCTTTATATAGTATACTAGTGGCGGCGCCTTTACGGCTCTTTGTAGAATTTCTTTAGATGCTAATATTAGTTTAATTAGGGTTTGGTTTGGGGTGCTCAACCATGTGTAAGGAGATATGAGTATTTGGGTGCTCGACGAGCGGTTTGTTGCGTTGGAAACTAGACTCGACGAATTTCATTTTAGGCATTGGTTTGAAAAAAAATCTAAGTTAAAATATAACAAATATAATACATTTTTTAATCAACACTCTTTAATATTTACACAAACAATAAATTTCATATTTATACAAACCGCACCTGGATATCATTAAGGAAGTGTTAAATACAAAAATATATATAGGTTTTACAGTTATGAACTTGTCACGACCCAAATCAGGAGTCGTGATGACACCTACCCTATTCCCCTGAGTAGGCGAACCACGTTCTCATTAACAAGGTAAATCAGTGGAAAAATAAATAAGGAAAAAGAAATTATAAGTCTTAAACACTTAATTTCCCAAAATCTGGTCAAAAGGGTACAAGAGCACTAACAAATATGAAAAATAGAAGTCTGAAAGGATGTTCGAAGGCTACATACTGGCTGTCAATAACTAAATAAAAATGGAATTAACTAAGAAGCCCTTCAGGGGCCACGAACAACCAAGTAGCTCACCCTGAATGACTAGAAGATGTCCACCTTGCGAATCAGCCACGGGGCATAGAACTGGAACTTGGATCGTACTCTGCACTCAGAAAAGTGCAGCAAGAGTAGTATCAATACAACACTAGTACCGATAAGCATCATAGGCCGACATTGATTAGATAACGCATGAAGAAGTTGAAACCAACAAGTAGCACATAGAGCAATCAGGAATGGTCACGTATTATATACAATTAAATTGTAAAGAGATCATGAAATCAACCAGGACAGATATAATTCACCAAATGATCAGTCAAAATATGAGTGGATGAATGCAATGCAATGCAATGTCACCTCTCTCACTCTCTCTCTCCGATAGAAACCTCGGAGGCTATCAATCACTCTCAACCTCCGGCATAAACATCATAGACTCTCTCTCGTACACGGATGCTAAGGGCCGCGCCTCAAATCCATGACCCATGGGGGACCCGCGAAGTCCATGTATCACTCCAGCTCTCTGGCAGAAACCTCGGAAGCTATCACTCCCGCTCTCCGGCAATAACCTTGGAGGCTATCACTCCCGCTCTCCGGCAGAAACCTCGGAGGCTATCACTCCCGCTCCCTGGTAGAATCATCTGAGGCTATCACTCCCGCTCTCCTGTATAAACCACTGAGGCTATAAATCACGCTCAATCTCCGGCTGAAACCTCGGAGACGATCAATCACTCTCAGTCTCACACCTCACCATCATCACAAAATAATATGGAAAGTATGTCAGGCATGATATCAATTCTCAACACGTGTCACCAATATACAATCAACAAGTTCAAGTCAAATCAGGTGATAATCACATAAAATAACACATATGGCGACAAGCCCACATAACAGCTGACGGAACCAATGTAATAGTAATTCATCTCCAATTCCTGCCCGAAGGCCTATCATGCTATCCCCGTCACTTCCTACTACTACATACGATTCTCTAAACAGAGTATAACTAAAGTAAACCGTAACCTACCTCAATGCCGAGCGGGTGCCACGAACAATCAAGCCAATGCCTTTCCCTTGCGTAGAGCCTCTGAACACTTAAAATTTAGAAAATATGCGAACTATGTTTTAATACGAATCTAAGGACACCCATATTGTTATATTTATATTAACCATATTTTTACCATTTCAATTGTATGACTACACCCCTACACATATAAAAATATTAGCATAACTTCAGGAATTTCAAATAACATTCCTTTCTTTCAACTTTCCCGTATCTCCCGCTTATAAAGCATATAACATTAAATTCGTAACTCTAAATCAGGTGTTTATTGTACCACATCGAAGACACCACTAGGATCTATTATTATACTGAATCCCATATGACATTACTTAGTGTAGTTAGTGAAAATTTACGTAAGAAACAACCCTATGAAATCTGTGTCGCCAGAAATTTTGTAAAACAAGGCATAAACTTTAAACAGTCATAACTTTAAAACCATAAGTCGAATTTATCTCCGTAAGATATCAAACAGACGGGAACAGAATAATAAACAACTTTCATTCAGCCCATATTTCATATTACTTAAGTATTTGTATTGTTTTCACGTTTTATATGCTGTGTAATCATTATGCCATGATTATCCCTCAAGTTTCTCTATTCAAGTGGATTGTGGAATTTCCGTGTAATGACTTCTTTGAAATTTGATTTCATTCTACAACACATTGTTATAAGAATCATGAATAGATTAACTCAACCATAGAATCTAACCTGAACTTAATTGAGCACTTTCTCCTCGTCTAGTTACTAGCATTTCTTTTCTTTTCTTTTCCCTTTGCGTAGAACCTTTGAACTTGTTCTTCAATTTTCCATGATTTTCATGTATATTGGTCCTTCAAGAATCTTCTAATCCTAAAATGTCGTCAGAGTGAGGAATGCGTAAGTTAAGGTAAGGACTTTAAAAGCAAGCACTTACTCTTTGTATTGGTAGACTTTGGAAGGCAATATGAAATTGTGGTGCTTTGGTCATTACGTGATGCCTTTATATAGTATACTAGTGGCGGCGCCTTTAGGGCTCTTTGTAGAATTTCTCTAGATGCTAATCTTAGTTTAATTAGGGTTTAGTTTGGGGTGCTCAACCATATGTAAGGAGATATGAGTATTTGGGTGGCGGTTTGTGAGATCTGACTTGGCTAAGTCGGGTTTCTGTTAGTAATGTACTAATACTAGCTTCTTATAATAATTCTTTCCTTCTAATCTAGTTGCTAGGGTTTCTCCTTCTCTTTTCCTTTTTCCTTTCTCCCATTTTCTTTCCTTCTTTTGCTGCAACGTTTTCCCCTCCCCTTTTATGATCCACGCCGTGACCTACCCAATAGGGTAGTGGGATTGGCCCACTCACTTAAATAAATTCATGCACAAATTGTATATTAAAACTCCTATAATTTAATACCCTATAGTCTCATACTCCTTTCATGGTTTTAAAGTGCTAAACGACCAAACGGGTCGTTACAGATCCATTGTTCTAATTTCAGAGGGTAAATAAGAATAAGTTTGTTCTAATTTCAGAGCGTAAATAAAGAATATTCAGATGTCACAGTGCATCGACTTTTCAACCAAGTGGGCGTGAAGAGTTTCACATTATCTCTATTTATTAACATACCATCTATATTTTTACCTCTTCAGGGTTATTAAATGATTAAAAAATCCGCACATTAATTGGTATCAGAGCCTTTAAAAAGAATAAAAAAGATATGATGACACATCCTCAACCCCTTGCGGTTGAATGTGTAATTTCGGTGCGTCTAGTATTGCACTAGTAACCCCGCCCGGTTGATAGTATTAATATTTCAAAAATATAATTAATTTTGTTTAGTGAAATTCCTATGTGTGTTATGTGAGAGTTTTGCGGCTTTTTGGCTTAAATAAAAGAGGGTTTTAGGACATTTTTAAAAAATCGATATATATAGCTTACAAATCCCTAGCCCATAGTCTGCACATTTTCTAAATTGATCCAAGATAATATCTGTGCTTTAATTAATAATCTTTAATATTTACACAAACAATACATTTCATATTTATACAAACCGCGCCTGTCTATCATTAAGGAAGTGTTAAATACAAAAATATATATAGCTTTTACAGTTATGAACTCCTACGTTTACAAGTTTTTATAAAACAAAATTGGATTTTTTACACAAAAACTCATATGGGGCTCTTCATCTTCACGTCTTTCTTCATACGAAAAAATCTTCATTTTCACTTCCATCTTCATTCAACAAAATATATCTTTTTTTCATACAAAAAAAAATCATCTTCACTTTCATCTTCATACAACAACATATTTTTAAAACAAGCCACTCTCCATTCTAAACAAAGGATCATATTCGTCTTCTGATGATACAATATAATACAACCACATGAGTACCAATATAACAATCATAGAGACAACAACCCAAATCCATTATTGTGTTTTATCCATCATAGAAACCACAAAAGTGGTTTAAAAAACAAAGTTAAAAGTATAACGAGTATAATACATTTTTTAATCAACACACTCTCCATTTTATAAGGGAAAAATAAAAAAGAAAAAAAAGATGGTGAATAAGAATAAGTTCGTTAAATAAAGAAGATTGAGATGTGACAGTGCATTGAATTTTCAACCAAGTGGGCGGGAAGAGTTTAGCATTATCAATATTTATTAACATACCATCTATATTCTTACCTCTTCAGGGTTATTAGATGATTAAAAAATGGTATCTAAAAAGAATAAAAAAGATATGATGACACACCCTCAACCCCCTGCGGTTGAATGTGTAATTTTAGTGCGTCTAGTATTGCACTTGTAACCCCGCCCGGATGAGAGTATTAATATTTCAAAAATATAATTAATTTTGTTTAGTGAAATTCCTATGTGTGTTTTTTGACAGTTTTGGGGCTTTTCGGCTTAAATAAAAGAGGGTTTTAGGACACTTCTAAAAATCCATATATATAACTTACAAATCCCTAGCCCATAGTCTGCACATTTTTTTAAATTGATCCAAGATAATATTTGTGTCTTAATAATAAAATAAACAAATTAATTATATTTATGTAAGCTATAATACATATTTTACCTTTTATTTTTAATTAATTAATTATACTGTTGTCGACCGAGAGTCACATCCAAGATTCAGATGCAACGGAATGAAGTTTCATTTTATAACAAATCTGACAATTAACCTCTATATTTACCATTCATTGCTGGTACGAATTAAAGTCTTAAACTTCTATCTCATCTGTAAAAAAATATCCCATAAATATATGACCCGTTAAACAAAATATAAAAAACCAAACGAAGAAAGTAAAACTTGATTAGAGTTGGACGAGTCTCATTTAAAGTTTTAAACTTCTATCTCATATGTAAAAAATTATCCCATAAAGATATGATCCGTTAATAAATTATACGAAAGCAAACGAGGAAAGTATAACTTGATGTAATCTTTAGACGATATAATGATATATTTATCTATTAATCCAACACATTTTTACATATCCAAATTCCGCCAAACTTTCTCATTTGATACCCAAAACTACCATTCCAACCCCCCGCAGTCTACCGAAATATACGGACCAGGGAAGTAAGGCGCTATAGCGCCTGTTATAGCATGAGGCACTGCCCAAACGGGCTTTCTGAAGTTGCACACCTTGCGCTGACAGGTACGTCTGGGCCTGCCAGCGCCCCGTAATGACACTGTAAATCCCTCGAGGTCCGTGATTATTTTATAATAGATGCAGTCCTTGGTTATTTTCATTAATGAGAGAGAATATATACAATTTACAATTTTCATAATAGGAAAATACTTTTACTATTCTACTCTTAAAACTTTATTCCACTTATACAATAATTATACAATTATGGTAAGTGTACAATTCTAATTTAACTACAAGAATTATGGTACAATAACGACACTTTATGTCTATCTTGTTCCATTTAGATGAGCATTTGTTCCATTTTCTGACATATTTGACGATCAATCTCAATGTCTACCATTCATTGTTGATACGAATTAATCTAAGTTGAAATGATCCGTTAACTTAACTTGAAAATTGGAGAAGGGATGATGAAAATTAGCAATTTAAAAAAAAGGAAATGTTAATTACAAAAAAATATATAGCTTTTACAGTTATGAACTCCTACGGTTAAGAGTTTTTACAAAACAAAATGAGAATTTTTACACAAAAAATCGTACGGAGCTCTTCATCTTCACCCCCTTTTCATACAACAAAATCTTGATCTTCACTTCTATCTTCATACAACAAAATATTTTTAAAGCAACCACCCTCTATTCTAAACAAATATCATCTTCGTCTTCTAATGATACAATACAATACAACCAAAGGAGTACCAATATAACAATCATAGACACAACAAATCAAATCATTTGTTGTGTTTCATCCGTCATAGAAACCACAACATTGCTTTGAAAAAAACAAGTTAAAAATATAACAAATATAATACATTTTTTAATCAACACTCTTTAATATTTACACAAACAATACATTTCATATTTATACAAACCGCGCATGTCTAACATTAAGAAAGTGTTAAATACAAAAATATATATAGCTTTTACAGTTATGAACTTCTACGGTTACAAGTTTTTACAAAACAAAATGGGAATTTTTACACAAAAACTCATATGGAGCTCTTCATCTTCACGTCTTTCTTCATACAAAAAAATCTTCATTTTCACTTCCATCTTCACGTCTTTCTTCATACAAAAAAATCTCCATTTTCACTTCCATCTTCATTCAACAAAATATATCTTTTTTTTCATAGAAAAAAAATCATCTTCACTTCCATCTTCATAAAACAACATATTTTTAAAGCAAGCCAGTCTCCATTCTAAACAAAGGATCATCTTCGTCTTCTGATGATACAATATAATACAACGACAAGAGTACCAATATAACAATCATAGAGACAACAACCCAAATCCATTGTTGTGTTTTATACATCATAGAAACCACAAAAGTTGTTTGAAAAAACAAAGTTAAAACTATAACAAGTATAATACATTTTTAATCAACACACTCTCCATTTATAAGGACAAAATAAAAAAGAAAAATAAGAGGGTGAATAAGAATAAGTTCGTTCAAACTTCGGAGTGTTAATAAACCACAGTGCATTGACTTTTCAACCAAGTGGGTTGGAAGAGTTTCACATTATCACTATTTATTAACATATCATATATATTCTTACATTTTCAGGGTTATTAGACGATGAAAAGATCCGCACAAAAAGTGGTATCAGAGCTTGTAAAAAGAATAAAAAAGATATAATGACACACCCTCAACCCCCTGCGGCTGAATGCGTAATTTCAGTGTGTCTAATATTGCACAAGTAACCCCGCCCGGTTGATAGTATTAATATTTCAAAATTTTAATTAATTTTGTTTTGTGAAATTCCTATGTGTGTTTTGTGAGAGTTATGGGGCTTTTCCACTTAAATAAAAGAGGGTTTTAGGCCATTTTGAAAAAATCGATATTTTTAGCTTACAAATCCCTAGCCCATAGTATGCACATTTTTTTTAAATTGATCCAAGATAATATTTGTGTCTTAATAAATAAAATAAACAAATTAATTATATTTATGTAAGCTATAATACATATTTACCTTTTATTTTAATTAATTAATTATACTGTTGTCGACCGAGAGTCGCATGTGTTACACCCCGTAATTTTAAGGCAATAACTTGAGAACGTAATTAATAAAATAAGATTCGAGTATTGGAAATAAAGTATATTTACATATGGTAATAAGGAAATTAGTATGCAAAATGATGTAATCTCGGAATAATTTTTAGATACTACAAGTGTGACGATGGGAATGGATTATATTAGTTGAACATCTCGAAATTTCAGGATACAAATAAAGTGGGGTCTAAGATTAATTATTTGTGGGATTAATTTTAGTGAAGAGGAGAATAATAAGTGGACAAAATCGTGGGAACTAGTGCCCTCCCCCATACATGGAACAAGTGGCAAGAGCACTCAATATGCATAGGCATACTCATACTCCTATCACTCCTCACCCTTATTCGAAAACCACTCCCCTTCCACACACTCCCTTTCTCTCCTCCTCAAAATGGATTTTCCTCCATTTCCATAGCTAAGTTCAAGATCAAATCAACTCCCCTTCCAAGAATAAGTGCTTCCACTAAGTTCTAAGCCATGGTAAACTCACCACCGCCACTGTTTCGGTAGTTCTGGTCGAAAACTGCTCCATCAACTTTAAGCTTTTGAGATGAACTATTTGGAAGAAAAACATGTAAGTAAGAGGGGTTTCAACTTGTAAGGAATGCATGCATGTCATTGTAAATTGAAGAATGGTGAAATTGGTGCAAAATTAGAGCAGTGGCCGCAGAGACTGTTTTGGGCTAAGTTAAGGTAAGATTCCTTCTTGTTATAGAGTAAATGGAAGTTAAATGATGTTGTAGTTAAGAGATGAACTTGTGTTAAGAGAAATTGGAAGTAAGAAAATGCATGTGATTGGAATTGTTTTTACCGATTAGAGTTGTTATCACTGTTTTTGGTTCGATTGTTGTGTTGTTATCATTGTCAATTGGTTGCATGATTAAATTGAAGGAAACATTTATACTTAAAGTTGTAGTTGTTTATATGAAAGTGTTGAAATATGAAATTGGATTATAAGGAATTATAAGAAGAGTTGTGGTATTATGTTTGGTGAAGCCGTGACGTCCATGAAATTGTTGGACATTGTTGTGTTGTATTTAGGGGCTGTTTTGTTGAGTTAGAATACTGGAATTTTAGTTATAAATATGCATGTACATTGTGGTAGTTACTAATATATGTCATAAAGGAATAAAGGTATAGAAAGGTTGAACATTGCACTCTCATTGTTGTTAGAATATCTCTCGTTGTTGTTGAAATATGGACTATTTTTAATGGCTGTTTAAATATGGTTAAAGGGGCTGGATTAACATGAGAAATAGGTGTATTAATCACCTTGGTTATTGTGATCGTGGTACTCCATGGACGTAAAAATAAAAAATGTATAACGATGGCGTATATGGAGTATTTGGGACTGTTTTGGTTATATCCTTGAGTTATGTCTTGTTATCGATGTTGTCGGTCTTGTGTGTGAATTGTGGATATGTGTATAAGCAGGGGAATTGCTGCCCAATTTGTTCTATAAAAAGAGAGTCATCATTTGATATATAACGTATGCTAGTAATCATAGAGTTGATGGACATGTTACTATTATTATAGGTTGAAGTGCTAATCGTGACAAATTCTAATTATTGAGTTGGTATAGACGACAAACAGTATGTGAAACTATCCCTTCTTTCTTTTGGCATGATTTACATAAAATGAGCGTACGACGGGCGTACGTAATTTCAATGAATCCTAATTCCTAGTGATACTTGATATGAGAGATGCCTTTGATTTTTTCCAGTGATAGTTCATTCTAATTATTCCATTGAGAGTCAGATGATGATTTAAATTGTATATGGTTGCTCATGATAATCTATTCGTGCAAAATGTGATTATATCATTTCACCAAGTCCCTCACTAAAGGTCCGGGTACGGTATATATATATGATGATTTCACTGAGTCTCTCACTAAAGGGTCGGGTACAGTATATATATGATTATTTCACCCAGTCCCAGAATGGGCCAGGTACGATATATGTGGACAGGTATCCATGGATATGACTTCATTCACCGAGTCCCATAATGGGCCGGGTACGGTATATGATATGGACATATTTTGACTCTCGTTTTATAAGGCACAGTTGCACTGGTATCTTTGATTATTATAATTGACTCATGTTATCTTTTGGCCAGCTATGATCTTCTTATGGTACTTCATGTTTTATATATTCAGTACATTTTTTCGTACTGACACCCTTTCTTCGGGGGGCTACATTTCATGTCCGCAGGTACAAACACTCTGTTTGGTGATCCTCCAGCAGATTCCTGTTCAGCTATTTGGAGAGCTCCATTGCTCCATTAAACTCTTAGAGGTCTGTAGACAGGTGTGGGTGGTAGATGTGTTTTAGACATGTGTGGGTTGGATATGTGTGGTTTGTAGACGTGTTTTGACCAGCCATACAATTGTAATTCATTTTGAATATTTTCGTATATAGTGGTAGCCTTGTCGGCTTGCCTATTTTGTTATGTGGATTTGATGTGACTCCTCAAGTGACAGGTTCACCCCGATATATAGCGTTATCAACATTCTTTTACAGGTTTTCTATATTTCCCTTAGTGTCAGGTTGATTATATGTGATAGGTCAATATAAGGGTGCTCAGCTAGGGCACCAGTCGCGGCCCGTCGGCTCGGGTCGTGACAAAGAGTGGTATCGGAGCAGTTCTTCCTCGGAATGTCTACAGATTGTGTCTAGTAGAGTCTCGTGTATGGGTATGTTGTGCACCATACTTATACGCAGGAGGCTGCCGGACATTTAGGGATGATTTCTATTCTTTCATCTCATAGATCGTGTGATAGAGCTATGTTATTAGGATAATCCATCTCTAACGAAGTATTGTGTTTTCAGTTATGCCTCCAAAGAAAGCGACAGCGACCCAGAATGGAATATGTGGACTTTGTATATAGGTTGGTAAGATTGTTGTATAGTTGATGTGATGATGATGTGCATCTATAAAACATATTTATTAGGGCCATGTGCATGTTGTCTGAAGTGATTATGAGTTATCATGAATTGTTTAAGCTTTAATAATTGTTTGGAAGGTATATAACAGTTTAATGAATCCACATCAAGGCATAAAATATGTGCTAATTTGGAATATTTAGGAGGTGATGAACTGTCTGAGATTGTGATGAACTCTTAAAGATCATGTTTAATTGACTTAATGGCATACCATATGTTGTGTGCTTGAGTAATATGTAGGAATAATATTTGTATGGATTAAATGGTTTTATGGATTAAATGGCTTGTTATGGTTAAGTCAACATGATATAGTGCACGAATGTGCTAAGTTGTTCCATGGACATGTTAGTTCCTGCTATGATCATGTGTTTGGTTCATCATATTTGTGAACCTGTTTTGTCCAGAGAGGGGAATGCAGGCCTGTACGATGCAATGATAATCAGTATATGTTTAATTTTCATATGCCAATATACCAGAATTGTCACCTGCTGGTCTGAAATCCCCTGGATACGTCATCTTATGTTTTGTTTAACTAAGTAAGATGTATGGTCAATCCAGTCTGGGCATGTTAAATTTATAGAATATCATGACTTGGTTTAGTAATCTTATGTTGGTGTATTTAATCCATAATTACATGTCTAACCTATTTATTTGGATAACCAGTGGAGTAGTTAAATGACCTGATTTGTGTGATCCTTAAGAGCTTGACAATAGTCACCAAATTTTTTTATGTTTGAGACCTATCTGTGTAAACTGACCACTATGCCTGCCTGAAGTTATATGAAATGAGCATGAGATTGTCTACAATGGTCTTATTGTGCTTGCTATGAATATGATTGACTAAAGATAAAGTTGTCTTTGCTGCATTTTTGGCTCAGCTGTGATTGATTTTAAGGTTGCTTAGTTATGCCTTAAAGCTGTGTGATTGTTATTTAGAACAAAAAAATAGTTTCTACTGCTTTTAAAGGGGGCTGACTATTACTTTCTAGGTTCCATTTTTTGATAAACTAGTTACTGCTCATTTTCCAATTTTACCAAGAGTTATTGGTCTAAAGTGTTAACTGAACTAGTGTAATCGAATGAGGTTCTCAACAAACTGTATTAGGATCTATATTGTTGTGTAAGGAATTGTTAATGAACAATGTGTTAGTATGAGGTTGTTTATGTAGCATGAATACTAGCTAATTTATAATTTTCCCTCTGAAATGTATACTAGTGGCCAAGAGTCAATCCAGTTTATTTTGTTTTCTTAGCATCCTATGTTTATGGTGTGTGCAAACCTGTAAATGAACTTGGTAAGATCTGAAGGTTAGCCGAATTAACTAGTTGAGCTAAAGATAGTCATAAATTCATGGTGTAACATGGTCGTGATCATATTGTCTAACATATTTCCATGGTAGAAGCATGTATGGTTCTCTCAAATATGTGACATGTATGAAATATGCCTAGGTGATAGAAAAAAATGTGGTTTCTGTTTGAACCTAACAAAATGTCTGTCACGACCCAATTCACAAGTCGTGATGACACCTACCCTATTCCCCCGAGTAGGCGAACCACGTTCTCATTAACAAGTTAAATCAGCGGAAGATAAATAAAGAAAAAAAGTTATAAGGTATTAAATACTTAATTCTCCAAAATCTGGTCAAAAGGGTACAAGAGCGCTAAACATGGTCTGAATAGAAGTCTAAAAATACCCTAAGGCTACATATTGTCTGTCAATAACCAAAGAAAAATGGAATTAACTAAGAAGCACTTCAGGGGCCACAGACGATCAAGTAGCTCACCCTGAATGACTGGAAGATGTCCACCCCGCGGATCAGCCACGGGGCGTAGAACTGGAACCTGGATCGTACTCTACACTCAACAAAAGTGCAGCAAGAGTAGTATCAGTACAACACTAGTACCAGTAAGCATCATAGGCCGACAATGATTAGATAACGCATGAAGAATTTGGAACCAACAAGTAGCACATAGAGAAAACAGGTATGGTCACATATCATATACAAGTAGAATGTAAAGAAATCATGAAACAGCCAGGACAGATAAAATTCACCAGATGATCAGTCAAATATACGAGTAAATGAATGCAGTGCAATACAATAGTCACCTCTCTCACTCCACTCTCGTACACACATGCTAAGGCAACGCCTCAAGCCATGACCCATGGGGGCCCCGCGAAGTCCATATACCACTTGTGCTCTCCGGCAAAGTATAAGGATCATGAATAGATTAATTCAACCATATAACATAGAATCTAACCTGAACTTAATTGAGCGCTTCCTCCTTGTCTTCTAGTTACTAGGGTTTCTTTCTTTTCTTTCTTTCTCCTCTCCTTCCCTCTCCTGCGTGTTTCGCTCGTACTCCCCTTTCTCCCTCTCTCACTGCTCGTCCCTCTCCCCCTTTCTTTTTCCTCTCCTTCATTCTTCTCCCTGCTGGTTGCGCACGTCTCCATCTCTTCTACCTTGTAGGTTTTTTTTTTCTTTTTTCCATTAAAAAGAAAGAAAGGGTTTAGGTTAATTAAAACAAAATCTGAATTTCCCTTGTTACACTTAGGTCCCTAAAATACTACATTTTAGTCCCTCATTGTCTACTTAAATTAAATCAATCCCCAAGTAATTAAATCTTAATCCCACTTCTTTTAATCTTAACTCTCGTTTCCTTTAATTCTTGAGAATTTGATAAAGCTTTGTATTCTCAATGTCATAATTTTTTTCGTAGTTTAAAGTGCTAAACGACCAGACGGGTCGTTACAATGTCAACATAAGTATTTTAGCCTATGTGTGAATCAGTTTATCTTGCATATTCATATATATTCTACATATTGGTAGTTGGTTTAAATATCACATGTGCTCCTAGGGGGTGATCAACCTAGCTTCAGTACTTGGTGTATTTGTGGATGGTATGAT
Source organism: Przewalskia tangutica (assembly GCA_029844215.1). Taxonomy (NCBI): domain Eukaryota; kingdom Viridiplantae; phylum Streptophyta; class Magnoliopsida; order Solanales; family Solanaceae; genus Przewalskia; species Przewalskia tangutica. The sequence goes on along the minus strand of CM056723.1, from coordinate 44,035,459 downwards.
TTCTAATAGTTCCCTATTTAAATGTGTTACTCAATTTCTTTTTAAAAAAAAAATTGAATTCTGGTATAGAGTATGTTGGTTTACTTGACTGATTTGTATCTATACGACATGAAATGTGTGGGATCCCTTGATGGTTTTGCCTATGTTAAGTGAAGGAATTAATTTGTAGATTAGTGTATTGGGTTGACACTTTATATACTTATAGGGTATATTTCAGTTTGTTTAGGTAAAAAATAGTTCACAATGAGGATTCACGATTACAACGGAGTTTGGATGTGTGTCGGATAATGTGAGTTGTAATATTATATTGGATGGATTGTATAAGAAGGGTTGTTGAGCTAATGACACAGAATAACGCTTTGCCTGATGGTTAGACCTATAATATGTTGATGATGATTAGTTTGAGACTATCTAGTGTTAATATTGTGTTGGTTTAATAGTGAGTGTGTACTATTTTGATATAGCTGTTAGTATAATCTAGTTTTAATTAGTTTCGTTAGTATTAAGAAATTGTGAATTGGGTGTTTACATGGTTAAAGTGTTCATTATGTAGTCGTAATTGCCTATTTCTAGTCCTACGGTGATGTTCATGATTAGCTTGAATTAGCAGATTAACATACCTTGGTTTTAATAAAGTATGGTTTGGTTTAGCTTCTTTAGTCTCACTCTGCCTAAGACTTAGATGGCCTAGTTGAATATTAACTTATAGATTAATGATTAGTTAAGTCTGATTGTTACTTTTATTTTTATGTAGAACTAATGTCTGATTATTATATGTTGTCGGGTTTGAATTGTAAGTTTACTTTAGTTTAGGATGCCTTTGGGGATAGTTAACCTAAGTTAAGACCTTGGTAATTAGTTGTTAACTAAAGGTTTTATGTTGTTCATGACATAAGGTTAGAACTGTTTCTCGAATACTTCTTCTTAAAACTATTTTGAGCATGCTTTACTGATTCATGGGTGTATTAAAAGTGGTGATTAAGCATACCGGATTAATGTTAATATGATTGGGATATATCTATAGTTCTGGATTAGTAAGTTAAATAAGGTATCAACTTGTAATAGATGAAATTTTGCTAATCATTGTTAAAAAGATATTGAGTAACCTGTTTTGGTTAACTTGATTTTCTAAATTACAATCATTGTTTAAAATTACTCTTAGTTTGGTATACTAAGCATATGTTAGGCTCAAGTAGCATGATATGGACAACAATTGTTATTTATTTTTTTAGGGAGATAGTGATTAACATCTGGACAGTAAAACTTAGCTCAAATGGTTAGAATATGTACACAAGCTATGGTACTGATTGATTTAAGTCATTGTTTATTTTAGGCATATGCTATTGAAAAAGGAGTTGTATGTGTGGAATTACTGAAAAATCCTATTGACCTTTGCTTGTCTTGGTTGGCTGTTATGATTTAGTATGATGCACTAGGTTTATTTTAAAGTCGTATGATGTGTATGATATTTTCTTGTTATGGTGAAGATTGTGAGAGACCTGATTAAATTGATGCTTATTTTGCTTTTAATGTCATGCTCTATTCTAGTTGAAATGGGAGTTCATGGGATTTGGTATCTATTGGAACTTGGTTCAAATATGTTGTAGCTTAGGTTGTTTGTCTTAGAACCTTACTTATATTTATGAATGAAATATCCTCTGTATGCCTTAATATGATCTTGCCTTATTTAATGCTTGGGTATTCAGGCTAAAACTTAGGTAGATGCCTAATAATTGAATCACCTTAGTCAATTCTTACTTAATTAAAAATTGGAAGTTGTGAGTTGCCATGCCTAAAGCTATGTTTTGTTGTCCTGTTTGAGAAACAAGTGAGTTGAATCATATTTGCTTGATTGGTCCTTATTTGGAATCTATATTAATTAGTATGTAGATTGGTTGTACTTGAAATAATGTTAATATGATAAATTGAGAGTTTGCTTACTTAGATAAAACTAAATTAAGTTGACACATGTTGATTAAAATGTTATAATAGTATAAACTGACATGTGTAGCTGAAGTAAAGCATGGTGTGCTAGTGTGCTAATTTCAGACTTGTACATGGACAGTGTCAGTTAATTTCATACCTAGATATTGTTAACTTCAGGATGGTGCAAGTATAGGTAATTGTTGGATTGACTAAAGTAAGTATGTTGATTCAAGATTTGTTCCAGTCATAGGGGTTTTTCAAGATAAAATATTCCTAACCTGCTTGGTCGAGAACTGGTTTTAGTTATGTATGGTCTATTTGAATTCATATGAGGTTCAATATATATGTTTATGGTCTATTTTAGCTGTGTGTGGATTGTCAAGTCTTAATAATTGTTTAGAATCATGTGTTAATAATTTGTAAAGATATTTAGTTAAGCTATTTGACTGTCTTAAATAAAACCAGATAGGTTAGATGCGTATCTGTTGTGTATGTTTTTCTTAACTTGGACTTTGTTTGGTCTGAACTATGAATGGTGTTTTGTGCTAAGTTGAGCACCATATGAACTGATGCCATGATTCCAAGTTCAGATGTTGCCCTTTGTGGACTGGTATGGGTCTCTGTAATAACCTAGGTTGATAGATGATGTGATTGGTGAATAATACATGTGATATATATTGTGGCCCTGAGAGGCATCTATGGGTTTGATGAATATACGTGGGTAAATATATTTATAGAGGAGACTATGCCGAAATTTTTATAGCATGAGACCTAGTATGAACATTCGAGGACGAATGTTTCTAAGGGGGAAGGATGTTACACCCCGTAATTTTAAGGCAATAACTTGAGAACGTAATTAAGAAAATAAGATTCGAGTATTGGAAATAAAGTATATTTACATATGCTAATAAGGAAATTAGTATGCAAAATGATGTAATCCCGGAATAATTTTTGGATACTACAAGTGTGACGATGGGAATGAATTATATTAGTTGAACATCTCAAAATTTCAGGATACAAATAAAGTGGGGTCTAAGATTAATTACTTGTGGGATTAATTTTAGTGAAGATGAGAATAATAAGTGGACAAAATCGTGGGAACTAGTGCCCTCCCCCACACATGGAACAAGTGGCAAGAGCACTCAATATGCATAGGCATACTCGTACTCCTCTCACTCCTCACCCTTATTCGAAAACCACTCCCCTTCCACACACTCACTTTCTCTCCTCCTCAAAATGAATTTTCCTCCATTTCCATAGCTAATTTCAAGACCAAATCAACTCCCCTTCCAAGAATAAGTTCTTCCACTAAGTTCTAAGTCATGGTAAACTCACCACCGCCACTGTTTCGGTAGTTCTGGCCGAAAACTGCTCCATCAACTTTAAGCTTTTGAGATGAACTATTTGGAAGAAAAACATGTAAGTAAGAGGGGTTTCAACTTGTAAGGAATGCATGCATGTCATTGTAAGTTGAAGAATGGTGAAATTGGTGCAAAATTAGAGCAGTGGCCGCAAAGACTGTTTTGGGCTAAGTTAAGGTAAGATTCCTTCTTGTTATAGAGTAAATGGAAGTTAAATGATGTTGTAGTTAAGAGATGAACTTATGTTAAGAGAAATTGGAAGTAATAAAATGCATGTGATTGTATTAGTGTTGTAGTTGAGCCGATTGGAATTGTTTTTACCGATTGGAGTTGTTATCACTGTTTTTGGTTCGATTGTTGTGTTGTTATCATTGTCATTTGGTTGCATGATTAAATTGAAGGAAACATTTATACTTAAAGTTGTAGTTATTTATATGAAAGTGTTGAAATATGAAATTGGATTATAAGGAATTATAAGAAGAGTTGTGGTATTATGTTTGGTGAAGCCGTGACATCCATGAAATTGTTGGACATTGTTGTGTTGTATTTAGGGGCTGTTTTGTTGAGTTAGAATACTGGAATTTTAGTTATAAATATGCATGTACATTGTGGTAGTTACTAATATATGTCCTAAAGGAATAAAGGTATATAAAGGTTGAACATTGCACTCTCGTTGTTGTTAGAATATCTCTCGTTGTTGTTGGAATATGGACTGTTTTTAATGGTTGTTTTAATATGGTTAAAGGGGCTGGATTAACATGAGAAATAGTATTAATCACCTTGGTTATTGTGATCGTGTTACTCCTTGAACGTAAAAAGAAAGAATGTATAACGATGGCGTATATGGAGTATTTGAGATTGTTTTGGTTATATCCTTGATTATGTCTTGTTATCGATGTTGTCGACCTTGTGTGTGAATTGCGGATGTGTGTATGAGCAGGGAAAGTTCTTCCCAATTTGTTCTATAAAGTGAGAGTCATCATTCGATATATAACGTATGATAGTAATCATAGAGTTGATGAACATGTTATTATTGTTATAGGTGGAAGTGTTAATCGTGACTAATTCTAATTATTGAGTTGGTGTAGACGACAAACGGTATGTGAAACTATCCCTTCTTTCTTTTGGCATGATTTACATAAAATGAGTGTACGACGGGCGTACGTAATTCCAATGAATCCTAATTCCTAATGATACTTGATATGAGAGATGCTTTTGATTTTCCAGTGATAGTTCATTCTAATTATTCCATTGAGAGTCAGATGATGATTTAAATTGTATATGGTTGCTCATGAAAATCTATTCGTACAAAATGTGATTATATCATTTCACCGAGTTCCTCACTAAAGGGTCGGGTACGGTATATATATATGATGATTTCATCGAGTCCCTCACTAAAGGGCCGGTTATGGTATATATATGATTATTTCACCGAGTCCCAGAATGGTCCGGGTACGATATATGTGGACAGGTATCCACGGATATATATGTGGACAGGTATCCACGAATATGACTTCATTCACCGAGTCCCATAATGGGCCGGGTACGGTATATGATATGGACATGCTTTGACTCTCGTTTTATAAGGCACAATTGCATTGGTATCTTTCATTATTATACTTGACTCCTGTTATCTTTTGGCCAGCTATGATCTTCTTATGGTACTTCATGTTTTATATACTCGGTATATTTTTCGTATTGACCCCCTTTCTTCGGGGGCTGCGTTTCATGCCCCGCAGGTACAGACACTTTGGTTGGTGATCCTCCAACTTAGGATTTCTGTTCAGTTATTTGGAGAGCTCTTTTGTTTCGGAGCCTAGTCATTTTTGTACAGATCCTTTGTTATAGACTTATGCATATTCAGGGGTTCACCGTTAAACTCTTAGAGGTCTGTAGACATGTGTGGGTGGTAGATGTGTTTTAGACATGTGTGGGTTGGATATGTGTGGTTTGTAGACATGTTTTGACCAGCCATACAGTTGTAATTCGTTTTGAATATTTCCGTATATAGTGACAGCCTTGTCGGCTTGCCTATTTTGTTATGTGGATTTGCTGTGACTCCTCAAGTGACAGGTTCACCCCGATATGTAGCGTTATCATCATTCTTTTACAGGTTTTCTATATTGCCCTTAGTGTCAGGCTGATTATATGTGACAGGTCAGTATAAGGGTGCCCAGCTAGGGCAACATTCGCGGCCCGTCGGCTCGGGTCGTGACAACATCCAAGATTCAGATGCAACGGAATGAAGTTTCATTTTGTAACAAATTTGACAATTAACCTCCATGTTTACCATTCATTGTTGGTATGAATTAAAGTTTTAAACTTCTATCTCATTTGTAAAAAATTATCCCATAAAGATATGATCCGTTAAACAAAATATAAAAAATCAAACGGAGAAAGTAAAACTTGATTAGAGTTGGACGACTCTAATTTAAAGTTTTAAACTTCTATCTCATATGTAAAAAATTATCCCATAAAGATATGATCCGTTAAAAAATTATAAGAAAGCAAACGAGGAAAGTAAAACTTGATGTAATCTTAGACGAGATAATGATCTATTTATCTATTAATCCAACACATTTTTACATATCCAAATTCTGCCAAACTTTCTCATTTGATACCCAAAACTACACTTCCAACCCTCTGCAGTCTACCGAAATATACAGACCAGGGAAGTAAGGCGCTATATCGCCTGTTATAGCATGAGGCACTGCCCAAAAGGGCTCTCTGATGTTGCGCACCACGCGCTGACAGGTGCGTTTGGGCCTGTCAGCGCCCCATAACGACACTGTAAACACCACGCAGTCCGTGATTATTTTATAGTAGACGCGGTCCTTGGTTATTTTCATTAATGAGAGAGTATATATACAATTTACAATTTTCATAATAGGAAAAAACTTTTACTATTCTACTCCTAAAACTTTATGCTACTTGTACAATAATTATACAATTATGGTAAGTGTACAATTCTAATTTAACTACAAGAATTATGGTACAATAACAATACTTTATGTCTATTGTGTTCCATTTAGATGAGCATTTGTTCCATTTTCTGACAAATTTGACGATCAATCTCAATGTCTACCATTCATTGTTGATACGAATTAATCTAAGTTGATATGATCCGTTAACTTAACTTGAAAATTGGAGAAGGGATGATGAAAAGTTTGCAATTTTTTTAAAAGAAAATGTTAAATACAAAAAAATATATAGCTTTTACAGTTATGAACTCCTTCGGTTAAGAGTTTTTACATTAAAAAATGAGAATTTTTACACAAAAAATTGTACGGAGCTCTTCATCTTCACCCCCTTTTTCATACAACAAAATCTTGATCTTCACTTCCATCTTCATACAACAAAATATTTTTAAAGCAACCACCCTCTATTCTCAACAAATATCATCTTCGTCTTCTAATGATACAATACAATACAACCAAAGGAGTACCAATATAACAATCATAGACACAACAAACCAAATCATTTGTTGTTTTTCATCCGTCATAGAAACCACAACATTGGTTTGAATAAAACCAAGTTAAAAATATAACAAATATAATACATTTTTTAATCAACACTCTTTAATATTTACACAAACAATACAGTTCATATTTATACAAACCGCGTCTGTCTAACATTAAGGAAGTGTTAAATACAAAAAAATATATAGCTTTTACAGTTATAAACTCCTACGGTTACAAGTTTTTACAAAACAAAATGGGAATTTTTACACAAAAACTCGTATGGAGCTCTTCATCTTCACGTCTTTCTTCATACTAAAAAATCTTCATTTTCACTTCCATCTTCACGTCTTTCTTCATACAAGAAAATCTTCATTTTCACTTCCATCTTCATTCAACAAAATATATCTTTTTTTCATACAAAAAAAAAATCATCTTCACTTCCATCTTCATACAACAACATATTTTTAAAACAAGCCACTCTCCATTCTAAACAAAGGATCATCTTCGTCTTCTGATAATACAATATAATACAACCACAGGAGTACCATTATCACAATCATAGAGACAACAACCCAAATCCATTGTTGTGTTTTATCCTTCTGTAACGACCCGTTTAATCGTTTAGCACTTTAAAACTACAGAAATGATATGAGACTACGTGGTATTTATTTATATGATTTTTAATATCTGAAATGGAGCATGAAATTTAATTAAATGAATTTGTGGGCCAAGCCCACTACTTGGTAAATCACGACATTACAAGAGAAATGGAGAAGGAGGAAATGATCAAGACCTAACCTAGAGGACTACACCTAGACCTAAATATAAAAATAAAAAAAATCAGCCGCAAGATCACAACAATTTGGGGACCCAGAAAACGTATAGTAGCTAGGAGAAAACAGAAAACTAAATCCTCTTTATTCTTCAATCATGATGTCATTGTACTTAGCATCCCATAGATAGATGAATTCTACTTTACTCCACAAGTTTCACCATGCACCAAGCCAAAATACATCACGTTTTCACTGTTGGCCTCACTATTGATCAATCTTTTGATTAAAATCCATTTATGAACAAAGTTAGTTCCAGCTTTCTGTTATGACAACAATAAACGTCATCTTCATCACATTCCGTCATAAACCAAATAGTGATAAAAGGTGGTGCGGATTTCGACTCAAGGTGTTAGTCGGGGTGCTCGTGTTCCTGTCGAGAATCAGGAGAACGCAGCAAACAAACAAAGAGAGGAGAAGAAACAAAAGAGAGAAAAACGTTACAAGCAGCAGCCAAAAAGAAAGAAAATAAGGAAAGAGAAAACCCTAGTAACTAGAAGGCATTGAGGAAGCGCTCAATTAAGTTCAGGTTAGATTCTATGTTTATGGTTGAGATAATCTATTCCTGTTTCTTATAATAGTGTGTTGTAAAATGAAATCAAATTTCAAAGAATACATTACACGGAAATTCCACAATCCACTTGAATAGAGAAACTTGAGGGATTTATCATGACATAATGATTACAGTAGTATATTAAATGCAAAAACTATACAAATCCGTAAGGAATATGAAAGTATGGGTTGAATGAAAGTTGTATTTTACTCTGTTCCGTCAGTTTGATATCTTTCGGAGATAAATCCGACTTATGGTTTGAAAGTTAACCGAAACCCAGGCGATACAAAATATAAAACGTGAAAACTATACAATTCCGTAAGGAATATGAAAATATGGGTTGAATGAAAGTTGTTGATATCTTTGTTCCCGTAAGTTTGAGAGCTTACGGAGATAAATCTGACATGTGGTTTGAAAGATATGACTGTTCAAAGTTCTGCCTTGTTTTACCAAAAAAAATCTGGAAAGTTGAAAGAAAGGAATGTTATTTGAAATTCCTGAAGTTATGCTAATATTTTTATATGTGTAGGGGTTTAGTCATACAAATTGTAAATAAATATTGTTGATATAAAGATAGCAATATGGGTGTCCTTAGATTCGTATTATAATGTAGTTCACATATTTTCTAGATTTTAATCGTTCAGAGACTCTACGCAAGAGGAAGGCCTTGGTTGATTATTCATGGCACCCGCTCGGCATTGAGGTAGGTTATGGTTTACTTGAGTTAGACTCTGATTAGAGAATCGTATGTAGTTGTAGGAAGTGACAAGGATAGCATGATAGGCATTCAGGCATGAAGTGGAGTTGAATTACAATTACGTTGGTTCCGTCAGCTGTTATGTGGGCTTGTCGCCATATGTGTTATTTTCTGTGATTATCATCTGATTGTATACTAGTGAATTGTGTTGAGACTTGATATCTTGCCTGACATACTTTACATATTATTTTGTGATGACTCCGAGGTTTCTACCGGAGATTGAGAGTGATTGAGTGACTCCGAGATTTCTGTCGGAGGGCACGAGTGACTCCGAGGTTTTTTCCAGAGATTGAGAGTGATCGAGTGACTCCGAGGTTTCTGCCGGAGATTGAGAGTGCTTGAGTGACTCCGAGGTTTCTGCCGGAGGGCACGAGTGACTCCGAGGTTTCTGCCGAAGATTGAGAGTGATTAATAGCCTCTGAGGTTTATGCCGGAGAGCACGAGTGACTCCGAGGTTTATGTCGGAGGGCACGATTGGTACATAGACTTCGCGGGTCCCCCATGGGTCATGGCTTTGAGGCATAACCCTTAGCATGTGTGTACAGGAGTTGAGTGAGAGAGATGACTATTGCATTGCACTGCATTCATCCACTCTTATATTTGACTGATCATTGGTGAACTATATCTGTCTTGATAGATTCTTGATTTCTTTGCATTTTACATGTATTTGATATGTGACCATGCCTGTGTGTTCTATGTGCTACTTGTTGGTTTCAACTTCTTCATGCGTTATCTAATCATTGTCGGCCTATGATGCTTACTGGTACTAGTGTTGTACTGATACTACTCTTGCTACACTTTTGTTGAGTGCAGAGTACGATCCAGGTTCTAGTTCTACGCCCCGTGGTCGATTCGCGAGGGTGACATTTTTCAGTCATTCAGGGTGAGCAACTTGATCATCCGTGACCCCTGAAGGGCTTCTTAATTGATCCCATTTTCTTTTGTAGTGGACAAAAAGTATTTAGCCTTCGGGCATTTATTTTTCAGACTTCTATTCCAGACCATGCTTAGTGCTCTTGTACCCTTTTGACCAGATTTTGGGAAGGTCGTAACATTTGTAGGGATTATAAATATTTAATACTTAATAACTTCTTTCTTTATTTTCTTTCCGCTGATTAACTTGTTATTGAGAATGTGATTCGCCTACTGGGGGGAATAGGGTAGGTGTCATCACGACTCGTGAGTTGGGTCGTGACACCATCATAGAAACCACAAAAGTAGTTTGAAAAAGCAAAGTTAGAAGTATAACAAGTATAATACATTTTTTAATCAACACACTCTCCATTTTATAAGGGAAAAATAAAAAAGAAAAAGAAGAGGGTGAATAAGAATAAGTTCGTTCTAACTTCGGAGTGTAAATAAAGAAGATTGAGATGTGCCAGTGCATTGACTTTTCAACCAAGTGGGCGGGAAGAGTTTCGCATTATCACTATTTATTAACATACCATCTATATTCTTACCTTTTCAGGGTTATTAGATGATGAACAAATCCGCACAGAAATTGATAGCAGAGCCTGTAAAAAGAATAAAAAAGATATGATGACACACCCTCAACCCCCTGCTATTGAATGTGTAATTTCAGTGCGTCTAGCATTGTACTAGTAACCCTGCCCGGTTGATAGTATTAATATTTCAAAATTTTAATTAATTTTGTTTAGTGAAATTCCTATGTGTGTTTTGTGAGAGTTTTGGGGCTTTTCGGCTTAAATAAAAGAGGGTTTTAGGTCATTTTTAAAAAATCGATATATATAGCTTACAAATCCCTAGCCCATAGTCTGTACATTTTTTTTAAATTGACCCAAGATAATATTTGTGTCTTAATAAATAAAATAAACAAATTAATTATATTTATGTAAGCTGTAATACATATTTTACCTTTTAGTTTTAATTAATTATACTATTGTCGACCGAGAGTCGCATCCAAGATTCAGATGCAACGGAATGAAGTTTCATTTTGTAACAAATCTAACAATTAACCTCCATGTTTACCATTCATTGCTGGTACGAATTAAAGTCTTAAACTTCTATCTCATCTGTAAAAAATTATCCAATAAAAATATGATCCGTTAAACAAAATATAAAAAAGCAAACGAAGAAAGTAAAACTTGATTAGAATTGGACGAGTCTCATTTAAAGTTTTAAACTTCTATCTCATATGTAAAAAATTATCCCATAAAGATATGATCCGTTAAAAAATTATAAGAAAGCAAACGAGGAAAGTAAAACTTGATGTAATCTTTAGACGAGATAATGATCTATTTATCTATTAATCCAACACATTTTTAAATATCCAAATTCCGCGAAACTTGCTCATTTGATACCCAATACTACACTTCCAACCCCACACAGTCTACCGAAATATACGGACCAGGGAAATAAGGCGCTATAGCGCCTGTTATAACGTGAGCACCGCCCAAAAGGCTCTGCGAAGTTGCGCACGCCGCCTTGACATGTCACATACCGTAGCGACATTTGTAAACCCAAGCGGTCCGTGATTATTTTATAGTAGACGCGGTCCTTGGTTATTTTCATTAATAAGAGAATATATATACAATTTACAATTTTCATAATAGGAAAATACTTTTACTATTCTACTCTTAAAACTTTATTCTACTTGTACAATAATTATACAACTATGGTAAGTGTACAATTCTAATTTAACTACAACAATTATGGTACAATAACGACACTTTATGTCTATCGTGTTCCATTCAGATGAGCATTTGTTCCATTTTTGGACAAATTTGACGATCAATCTCAATGTCTACCATTCACAGTTGATACGTGATCCGTTAACTTAACTTGAAAATTGGAGAAGGGATGATGAAAAGTTTTCAATTTTTTTTAAAAAGAAAATCTTAAATACAAAAAAATATATAGCTTTTATAGTTATGAACTCCTACGGTTAAGAGTTTTTACAAAACAAAATGATAATTTTTACCACAAAAAATCGTACGAAGCTCTTCATCTTCACCCCCCTTTTTCATACAACAAAATCTTGATCTTCACTTCCATCTTCATACAACAAAATATTTTTAAAGCAACCACCCTCTATTCTAAACAAATATCATCTTCGTCTTCTAATGATACAATACAATACAACCAAAGGAGTACCAATATAACAATCATAGACACAACAAACCAAATCATTTGTTGTGTTTCATCCGTCATAGAAACCACAACATTGGTTTGAAAAAATCAAGTTAAAAATAAAACAAATATAATACATTTTTTAAACAACACTCTTTAATATTTACACAAACAGTACATTTCATATTTATACAAACTGTGCCTGGCTAACATTAAGGAGGTGTTAAATACAAAAATATATATAGCTTTTACAGTTATGAACTCCTACGGTTACAAGAGAAACTTGAGGAATTATCATTACAGCAGTTGGTAAAAACGTGAAAACTGTATAAATCCTTAAAGAATATAAAATTATGGGATGAATAAAAGTTGTATATTTCTTTGTTCCCGTCAGTTTGAGATATTACGGAGATAAATCCGACTTGTGGTTTGAAAGTTACGACTGTTTAAGTTTCTGCCTTGTTTTACAAAAAATTCAGACGAGCAGCCTGTAAAATGTGAAAAACTGTACAAATCCGTAAGGAATATAAAAGTATGGGCTGAATGAAAGTTGTAGATTTCTGTGTTTCCGTCAGTTGGAGATCTTACGGAGATAAATCCGACTTGTGGTTTGAAAGATATGACTGTTCAGAGTTCTGTCTTGTTTTACAAAACAAATCTGGAAAGTTGAAAGAAAGGAATGTTATTTGAAATTTCTGAAGTTATGCTAATATTTTTATATGTGTAGGGGTTTAGTCATACAATTGAAATGGTAAAAATATTGTTAATATAAATATAGCATGGTGGGTGTCCTTAGATTCGTATTATAACGTAGTTCGCATATTTTATAGATTTTAAGCGTTCAGAGGCTCTACGCAAGGGAAAGGCATTGGCTCGATTGTTCGTGGCACCCGCTCGGCATTGAGGTAGGTTACAGTTTACTTTAGTTAGACTCTGATTAGAGAATCGTATGTAGTTGTAGGAAGTGACATGAATAGCATGATAGTCCTTCGGGCATGAAGTGGAGATAAATTACAATTATGTTGGTTTCATCAGCTGCTGTGTGGGCTTATCGCCATATGTGTTATTTTCTGTTATTATCACTTGATATGACTTGTACTTGTCGATTATCTATTTGTGATATGTGTTGAGACTAATATCATGCCTATCATGTTTTTTCTATATTATTGTGGTGATGATATTGATAGCCTCCGAGGTTTCTGCCGGAGAGCGGGAGTGATTGGCCTCCGAGGTTTCTGCCGGAGAGCGTGAGTGATTGGCCTCCGAGGTTTCTGCCGGAGAGCGTGAGTGATTGGCCTCCGAGGTTTCTGCCGGAGAGCGTGAGTGATTGGCCTCCGAGGTTTCTGCCGGAGAGCGTGAGTGATTGGCCTCAGGGTTTCTGGGAGCGTGAGTGATTGGCCTCCGAGGTTTCTGCCGGAGAGCGTGAGTGATTGGCCTCCGAGGTTTCTGCCGGAGAGCGTGAGTGATTGGCCTCCGAGGTTCTATCCGGAGAGCACGAGTGGTACATGGACTTCACGGGTCCCCCAAGGGTCATGACTTTGAGGCATAGCCCTTAGCATGTGTGTACAGAAGTGGAGTGAGAGAGGTGACTATTGCATTGCATTGCACTTATCCACTCTTATATTTGACTGATATCATGTCTGTCATACTTTTTGTTATATTATTGTCTTGATGATATTGATAGCCTACGAGGTTTCTGCCGGAGAGCACGAGTGATCGATAGCCTCCGAGGTTTCTGCCAGAGAGCATGAGTGATTGATAGCCTCCGAGGTTTCTGCCGGAGAGCACGCGTGATTGATAGCCTCCGAGGTTCTAGACAGAGAGCATGATTGGTACATGGAATTCGCGGGTCCCCCATGGGTCATGGCTTGAAGGCACTGCCTTAGCATGTGTGTACGAGAGTGGAGTGAGAGAGAGAGAGAGAGGTGACATTTGCATTGCATTGCATTCATCCACTCTTATATTTGACTGATCATTGGTGAACTATATCTGTCTTGATAGATTCTTGACTTCTTTGCACTTTACCTGTATATGAGATGTGAATGTGCATGTGTGCTCTATGTGCTACTTGTTTGGTTTCAACTTCTTCATGCGTTATCTAATCATTGTCGGTCTATGATGCTTACCGGTACTAGTGTTGTACTGATACTACTCTTGCTGCACTTTTGTTGAGTCGATGCGATCCAGTTCCACTCATGCCCCGTGGCTGATTCGCGAGGGTGATATCTTTTAGTCATTCAGGGTGAGCTACTTGATCATCTGTGGCCCCTGAAGGGCTTCCTAGTTAATTACATTTACTCTTGTTAGTTGACAGACAGTATGTAGCCTTCGGGCCTTTTTAGACTTGTATTCCGGACCATGTTTAGTGCTCTTGTACCCGTTTGACCAAATTTTGGGGAATTTCGTATTTAAGACTTATTTATTTCTTTTCATTATTTTATTTTCCACTGATTAATTTGTTATTGAGAATGTGGTTCGCCTACTCGGGGGAATAGGGTAGGTGCTATCACGACTCGTGAGTTGGGTCGTGACAAAGTTGATATCAAAGCTTCTAGGTTAATCGGTCTAATGAGTACAAGAGAAATGTCTAGTAGAGTCTTGCAGATTGGTACGTAGACGTTCGTACCCATCCTCGACAGACGATAGGACATTTAGGAAATACTCCACTTCTTTTCTCTTTTCGTGCTAGTTCAATCTGATTGGTATCTGGTTCATTCCTTTCGTGCTAGTTCAGTACGATTGGTATCTGGTTCATTCTTTTCGTGCGAGTTTAATCAGATTGGTATCTTATCCTCGTTCTTCTATTTTCTGACTGATAGTGGGGACATGTTTTGGGTTTAGACATGAGGAGTCAATTGTGACTTTGCTTGATTTGGAAAGTGTGTTTCAGTGTTGATGACACTTGATTAGATCCAAACCATTGGGGTGGATTTATGGTTCTGACTCTTTGGTTTAGTGATATTCTTGAGAATGGTAGTGGCAGTGTAAAATATCGTATTAATCGACATACCCTCCAAATCTAATTACTTGGGTGTTGGAGGAGTGTTTCTATGGCTTAAGGGTTATTGCGGAGTGAGCTGATAATTTTAAAGGGCATAGTCAGCGGGATAACAATGTTATGAGTGTTGTGACTTTGTATATTCTGCGTGAGAGGTTTGGCACAACATAATTAATTGGGATTCTAGTAAATAGTGGGATTTTTTTAGCCAGAAAGTGGCGTCCTCTATGACCTAATTCTTCATATTAAATCCCTTCCCCCCACAAGGGAATAGTTAGTTATTAATTGAAAAATTATGTGTATGACTACGTAGGTTCATTATGATAAGTACCTCTACATAGATTTGGTTGAAAACAGTAACTTAGAATCAAGGGCAGTAGAAAAAACCTTGTTGCCTGCATCTCTATTTACTTTTACAAGTTGGATATTTTGTTTTCAGATAATCAGTGACCGACTAATAGAATTGACTTTAGCGATGGATGAGTAGTTTGAATTTAGTTACTTAAAGAGTTATTAGTTGTTGCACCTAAATTAGAGAAAAAGTGTTGATGTTGTATAGGTGATGCATTAGACTTAGAGGAGTGCTCAGTTTTATAGTTCGAGTGCGACAAGGAAAATATTCAGATATTCAAGGTTGTGGTTTAGTACTACCTCAATGATTGACTTAGATATTTTACAAAATTTATGATATTTTTATCCATCCCATGAGTGGATTTGAGTGATTTTTGGTGGATGATGAGGAAAGTGATTTTGAATAAAATATGGAAACTGAAGAATTAAGATAAAAGGTATCATACTATCAGTTTTAGAGGATTAAGGTTTAAAAAAAATGGATTTAAAAGGTGTGACCACTCAATCATGTATGGATTACGGTGTCATTATATTATATCATTCTAATAAGGTGTAACGGTGATAACTATAATTGAAGAAGGAATACTAGGGATAATTTGACTTAGCGTATGGCAAGTGCCAACGAGAGTTTGCAATTGAAGAATTGATTAACTTGTGCAGTACCAAGATGTGGCCCTTAAATGGACAAGCTAGAGTTGGTTGATTGAAAGTTGAAGTCATAATTTTGAGGTAAGGCTATGTCGGTGGCAGTAGACTATGTTGAAGTGATGGATAGATAGTATGGTTGAGTACTTCAAATATGAATGACTTAAGAATATTTGTGTGTGGTAAGGCACATAGATAACAAGATTTGATATTTTTGGGATTGCTAAATGTGTAATAAGGTGTTGCATTAAGAAATTTTATGACATTGAAAGGTGGTGTACGAGGCCATAGGCCTTATGTTGGAGTGTTCAATGGGATGAACGAGTTTAGTGAAAGTAATAGGAGGAGAGTTTGATGTAATTAGATTCAAACAATACATTTCATATTTACACAAACAATACATTTCATATTTATACAAACCGCGCCTGTCTAACATTAAGGAAGCGTTAAATACAAAAATATATATAGCTTTTACAGTTATGAACTCCTACGATTACAAGTTTTTACAAAACAAAATGGGAATTTTTACACAAAAACTCGTATGGGGCTCTTCATCTTCACGTCTTTCTTCATACTAACAAATCTTCATTTTCACTTCCATCTTCACGTCTTTCTTCATACAAAAAAATCTTCATTTTAATTTCCTTCTTCATTCAACAAAATTTATCTTTTTTCATACAAAAAAAATTCATCTTCACTTCCATCTTCATACAATAACATATTTTTAAAACAAGTCACTCTCCATTCTAAACAAAGGATCATCTTCGTCTTCTGATGATACAATATAATACAACCACATGAGTGCCAATATAACAATCATAGAGACAACAACTCAAATCCATTGTTGTGTTTTATCCATCATAGAAACCTCAAAAGTGGTTTGAAAAAACTAAGTTAAAAGTATAACAAGTATAATACATTTTTTAATCAACACACTCTCCATTTTACAAGTGAAAAATAAAAAATAAAAAGAAGAGGGTGAATAAGAATAAGCTCGTTCTAACTTCGGAGTGTATATAAAGAAGATTGACATGTGACCGGCTTTGACTTTTCAACAAAGTGGGCGGGAAGAGTTTCACATTATCACTATTTATTAACATATCATCTATATACTTACCTCTTCAGGGTTATTATATGATGAAAAGATCCGCACAGAAATTGGTATTAGAGCCTGTAAAAAGAATAAAAAAGATATGATGACACACCCTCAACCCCTGCGGTTGAATGTGTAATTTCAGTGCGTCTAGTATTTGACTAGTAACCCCGCCCGGTTGATAGTATTAATTTTTCAAAAATATAATTAATTTTGTTTAGTGAAATTCCTATGTGTGTTTTGGGGCTTTTCAGCTTAAATAAAAGAGGGTTTTAGGACATTTTTAAAAAATCGATATATATAGCTTACAAATCCCTATCCCATAGTCTTCACATTTTTTTAAATTGATCCAAGATAATATTTGTGTCTTAATAAATAAAATAAACAAATTAATTATATTTATGTAAGCTATAATACATATTTACCTTTTATTTTTAATTAATTAATTATATTGTTGTCGACCGAGAGTCGCATCCAAGATTCAGATGCAACGGAATGAAGTTTCATTTTGTAACAAATCTGACAATTAACCTCCATGTTTACCATTCATTGCTGGTACAAATTAAAGTCTTAAACTTCTATCTCATCTGTAAAAAATTATCCCGTAAAGATATGATCCGTTAAACAAAATATAAAAAAGTAAACGAAGAAAGTAAAAGTTGATAAGAGTTGGACGAGTCTCGTTTAAAGTTTTAAACTTCTATCTCATATGTAAAAAAATATCCCATAAAGATATGATCCGTTAAAAAATTATAAGAAAGCAAACGAGGAAAGTATAACTTGATGTAATCTTTAGACGAGATAATGATCTATAGGACGCCACGACTGCTTTGTTGAGACGCGCCACGGAATCAAGAGCTCCAAGTGGGCCATTTTTGGTAAGCAAAACTGGCGATGCGGGATGAACCGAAAGCCCGGTTACGGTGGCGCGCTAATCTAGAACCCACAAATGGTGTTGGTCGATTAAGATAGCAGGACGGTGGTCATGGAAGTCGAAATCCGCTATCTATTAATCCAACACATTTTTATATATCCAAATTCCACCAAACTTGCTCATTTGATACCCAAAACTACACTTCCAACCCGCGCAGTCTACCGAAATATACGGACCAGGGAAGTAAGGCACTATAGCGCCTGTTATAGAATGAGGCACTGCCCAAAAGGGCTCTCTGAAGTTGCGCACCACGCGCTGACAGGTGCGTCTGGGCCTCTCAGCGCACCGTAACGACACTGTAAACCACATGCGGTCCGTGATTATTTTATAGTAGACGCGGTCCTTGATATTTTCATTAATGAAAGAGAATATATACAATTTACAATTTTCATAATAAGAAAATACTTTTACTATTCTACTCTTAAAACTTTATTCTACTTGTACAATAATTATACAATTATGGTAAGTGTACTATTTTAATTTAACTACAACAATTATGGTACAATAACGACACTTTATGTTTATCGTGTTCCATTTAGATGAGCATTTGTTCCATTTTCTGACAAATTTGACGATCAATCTCAATGTCTACCATTCATTGTTGATACGAATTAATCTAAGTTGATATGATCCGTTAACTTAACTTGAAAATTGGAGAAGGGATGATGAAAAGTTTTCAATTTTTTTAAAAGAAAATGTTAAATACAAAAAAAATATAGCTTTTACAGTTATGAACTCCTACGGTTAAGAGTTTTTACATAACAAAATGAAAAGTTTTACACAAAAAATCGTACGGAGCTCTTCATCTTCACCCTCCTTTTCATACAACAAAATCTTGATCTTCACTTCCATCTTCATGCAACAAAATATTTTTAAAGCAACCACCCTCTATTCTAAACAAATATCATTTTCTTCTTCTAATGATGCAATACAATACAACCAAAGGAGTACCAATATAACAATCATAGACACAACAAACCAAATCATTTGTTATGTTTCATCCGTCATAGAAACCACAACATTGGTAGTTAAAAATATAACAAATATAATATATTTTTTAATCAACACTCTTTAATATTTACACAAACTGTTGGATCCCGAGGGTACATCTATGGATCAGTAAAAACAAACTGGAAATAAAATCAGTTCAAATGTTGGAACAGTTTCAAATGTCGGCAAAAATGTCGTCTGACACAACTGACAACATTTCGGTAAAAACAGAATAAAACCTTTGAAAGAGTTAAAGTGCAGCGGAAATAAATAAAGAACACAAAAGTTTAATTTTCATAGGTTATATATTAATATAACACATGATGGTCAATGACCAAAGGTATTGTGTATATATACAATTGAATATATTCCTTCTTTTACAATATTACAAGATAATACAAAAGGAATAAAAAAAAGGTTAAGTCGCAGATGACTTATGCCTGAAAAATCTATCTAAATAAAAGTGAACAACATCTCATTACAATTGCTCCATGTTGACACCCAATTTTGTCCAGCCCCCCTTAAATAAATCACCATAAATTAAACAATTTTTCTTTTGTTAGAACCGCAAATTTTGCATCGCAAAATACACATAATAAATAAGTTTTAATAAAAGTCTCGCATTATAAATATTAAGCACTAATTAATTAGCATGCCCACATTTATTAGGATAATAATAACTTAGACTAATAAAACACCTAAATAATTTAATCACAATTTAGATTTCATTTTGTCTATCACTAATTAAATAATACACCTAAGGCTTTATCTATAACCCATTAATTAAATAGCAAATACCTAAAACTCTACCCAACCCAAAACTAATTAAAATACCCCAAGCCCACCCTATTTTCGTCAAACCCGCGGCCCACTACCCTCACCCCTTCAACCCACGACCCGCGGCCCATTTTCCTTTAACCTTTAACTCACCCCCGTCAGCCCACAACCGCAGATCATCTCCCTCATCCTCACAGAAACCCTAACCCTTCCACTCAACTCATCCGCCGCATGCACCCTTCCCCCTACCCACGAATCTCGCCAGATTTTCAGGTGGAAAATCTGGCATAACCAAACCGAATCCTCGCCTCCATCATAACCAAATCGTTCCAACAAGAATAATATCAAAATCGTCCCTAAAATGGTAACTTGCCATAACCAAAACTTCAGAAATCAAACCTTACCATATAACACCTAAAATTACACCAAAATCCCCTTCAAATCATCCACGAATCAGTCCTTAGGATAGTCGAAAATCAACACCTATTTTTGGTAAACAATCACTCGAAAAATCGGTACAAATCATCCTTAACACCCATCCTAGACTTACCATAAGGGCGAATCCTAAACAGGGGCTATAAGTACCGACGTTTAGACATGCAGATGCATCGATCGATGAGTCGTCAGGGATCAGGAATACATACAGCAGCATATCCAAACTCTTTTGTTTCTATTCAAAGTTACTACTATCTTTTCTTCACGAATCTTTCCTTCGACAATTCGGAAAAAAAACCTTTGCCGTCGCTTCCGTTCGCTACCCGCAAAAGGTCCGGAAATCTACTCTCTTTCTACTGTTTAGTTGTACTGCATGTTCTGTGATTGGATTCATATGTTTGTTCTATCGAATCTGCCTGATTCAATTTATGCGTCGTTTCTAAGTAAATATGTTAATTGTGGTTCTTCAATAGTTGGGGTGTTGATTCTGTTTCTGAGCATGTGTGCATTCGAGTTTTTTTGGGGTATGGTTAAAGCGTAACATTTGTATAAAGGTCTTAGGTTCATATTGTGTCGTTAGTTGATATATGCTGCTAAATGCTTGTTAAAATTACTCCAAGTCTGGAAAAAGGTAATACCTGTCTTGCTATTTATTGAACCCACGAAGATTGCCTAATACCTAGACGACCATTGTTGGGTGGTTCAAAATCTCAGATTTCTACATTCTCTTGTCTTGGTATAATCCATGATCCAATACATAAAGTATATTGCCTCTGAATCTTACTGCCCCGACACTGAATCTGAAATTTAGTGAGGAATAGATTTTATTATCTCATATGATTTCCAGGTATAATGCGTATCGAGATCATGCTAAAACATTAGGCGGACACTACTCTGATTAGACTTATTTCGTATCGGAACCTATTCAGCCCCCCTTTTTCTTAGAACATTAAGTTGTGGGTCGTCTGTGCTAAAATGATCCCTATGTAACAGTACGAATCCTGTTTGGTTGACGAGTCCTGTTTCTTTTTTTTTTGATGTACCTCAATTAGTTTAACTTTGAAATGAATCACTGGTTAACCAAACCATCATACTTCGCATATCCTGTTAACAAAGTTATTCACTCAGTCTGTGGATATATCTGATAGACCTCTGTAATTTGATATGAGTCTGGAGCCTTTTGGTCGGTAGATAGTTCAGAGGGATTGAACTTGTGTAGGTGTTTTTCCCGTATACCTGATTTATGTGTAATTGAGTAAACTGGGGAATATACCTGTTCATATGACTCTTTATGTGTGAGTCCAAGCAGTTTACTTAGAATTAAAATGAGTTCGTCCCAAATTTATTTAAAGTGCTTGCCCCTGTATTTCCCTTTCGAATTCTGCCAATTCAGTGTATTAGGGGTCATGTATCATAACAAATATAACTACATACTCATCCTCATACCTGCTAAGTGAACAATATTTCTGTTATTTGACTTTCTGTTCACGTCTCACTGGTATATACTTAGCATATATGGGTGGCGTACCTCGTATGGTTAATGTATATATTAATCCTTTGTGACTAAGATATATTGGAGTGGAGTTGGTATACGTAAATCTGTCTGGGTGATAACCTTGATGTTCCCCTTTGAGATCTAAGAAACAAACCAATCATGTTGGCTGCGTATTGAGGCCCATTCGATTTGACTTATTTCTAAATGTTCTTTTTTACTGTGGGCGGGACTCGTCACTGCCACAGATCAACTGGCAGCATGTGTGTGTGCACTTAATTTAGCATCCTACTTATTTTTCGTATATGATGGAGTTTATATTATTTACTAATCCTTTTCCTTTTTCTTTCTTATTTTACATGGCATGCATCGGGAGAATAACTGAGAGTCTCGGTAGTAGACTCATTATGGCCTCCACATCACCAACCACATTTCCGCCGCAGGGCTTCCAAACAATTATAAGATAGACGGTGTCGCCATCCGTTCTAGATGCTACAACAACTCTAATCTCACTCCTCTATTTGCCTATTTACGCATTTATTATTTGTTTATTTATTATTGCCATATTTATTCACCTTGTAATTAATAGGATAATTAACTCTACTAGTCTTTTGAATACTTTGGAGGGGTAGTTTAAAAAATAAATTCGTCTCTTATTTATTCTAGGTTCATTATATAAGTCTAAACCTAAAATAATTAATCCTAGTTAAGCTTTAGTCATGTAGTTAATATATTTCTCCTTAAGAAATAAACTTTATCATAAACTCTTCATAAATATCATAGGAAGTAAATTTTCACACATACGTACAAAATAATTTTATAATTAACTTTTTTTTTATATAAGAATCTTAACCTTACATATACTGTTAGGAATAATCATTTTCTTACTTGTTGTCAAAAAAATAATAAAATAATTTCATTTCATATTCAACTTTTGGCTATTTTTTTGAATCTTATAAGACCCTCTAGTTATCAATATATATATTCTTTAGATATTTACCACATCCCTTTTACTTAAATAATCTCTTTTCCTAAAATATACACCCCTTTAGCCAAATAAATTAACCTATGTTTGAACGGACAACCGCAAGTTAGCGGATCCTTTAGGGTGTCTTACCCCTTCCCTTTAGGATAATAAATAATCCTTACTCAGAATCTCATTTAGTTTCACAGACCATTAAATAGAGTTAATGCTGACTTTAATCAGTTAGTATTTAGGTGTCCTAATTCACCAAATTAATTAGGTGGCGACTCCCTTAACATTCTAAACATTTAATACTTTACATTTTTGGGGAGGATAACCATTCCGTCGCGCATTTAAGCCTGAGAGTTCAAAATCGGGTGCGACAGCATGGCGACTCCACTGGGGATAGACAGGTTCTTAACCATAACAGACATAGGTTAATTATTGTGCTTCTTTTTTCTTTCTTTATTTTTTTCCTATTTGCTTAATTTGTTTATTGTTTTGTGTTTCACACTTATTTGCTTTTATGTTTTGCCTAAACTATTCTGCTTTACATATAAATATTTGCATATTGTTTTAATTGCTATTTGCTATTGCTTTCCTTAAACTGGCATCCCGCTCATATTTCTTCCACTCTGGAAAATTCACACTATCACACACTACATGCGAGGTGCGCTGGGTGCATCAGCAAAATTCTTTCTTCAAAACCCAAATTTAGGAGAGTTGGTAACATACGTGGAGTGTCCGGTCTAACCGGTGGCCGCGTAGCCTTCTCGCTCGAGTTGTCCGCTCGGGAACCTTGCGTCTAGTAAAGCCAAATCTTAGAAAACTCAGGATAGAGCTATACCGCCCCTCATTTTAAGGCATGCATTTACCCTAGGTGGGTCGATCCTTGGTATCGACACCACAATTAGGAAGCCCGCCCAATTGTCGAAGGGTTTTTCACGACCCAACGACCAACAACATATTATGTGCTACGTGATATTGATGGACGAATCCGAGCCTAAACGTGACATGCTAGCATTGGAAATTTTGTATTTACTTTTGGTTTTATGTAAAGGATGAGCAGTATTCCAGCAATCCCCGAAATCAGAATGGTGAGTGGTGTCCCGACAAAGTTAAAGAGTTGGTGGGAGAATCTTGACGGCAGCAGCAAAATGACCATTAGAAGCAAGTTAGGTTGTCTCACGGCTCTGTTTAACATCACTCCAGATCAGCATATAGTTAGGGCCTTGATTCAGTTCTGGGATCCGGATAGGGCAGTGTTCAGATTTCAAGACTTCGAGCTCACCCCCACGTTGGAAGAAATCAACTACTTCACAAGTCTAGCTTACCAGGACAGAGGACAAATCATCCCTTATAATCAATCTGGAAAGAGATTCTTGCATTACATGGGCCTAAAAAACACAAAGGAACTCCGTTGTTTTGAAAATAATTGGGTTTCCCTAGATTATCTCATGCGAGAGATATGGTCGCCAAGATAGCTATCAGTCATTCAGAAAGGAGTTCTCTTGCAGTTTGGGACAATGGAAAACTAGACGACATACCGCGTTCGCCGTTGCTCTGTTAGGCACTCTAGTGTTTCCACTTGGGCATGGACGGATCAGTACTTGCATATGTTCTGTGACCCGAATGGTTTTTGAAGGCATTAATGGCACGCAACTTACTTTGGTTCCTATGATTCTAGCTGAGATACTTCGAGCTCTGGGAAAATGCAAACGAAAGGAAACCAATTTCTTCGAGGGATGTAACCTCATTCTGCAGATGTGGGCCATGGAACACTTTTATCAACGATCGAACATGACAGACATTTGTTTTAGCAATGATTATAGGATTGTAAGTTTTTACGACAGAATGAAGCGATTTGTGTCACCGGTCGGTACTAGAGATTGGTATGAATTTCTGGCATCCCGTAGTAGCAACCAAGTGCAATGGAGATACCCACTGCTATCCCGTATCAACAAAGCTTATGTAAGGAGTAAAGACCGTTATTACATCGAGCTCATCGGATTAAGGGGGCTTCAGCCATATGCTCCGCTGCGTGTACTTCGTCAGTTTGGTCAAGAACAGGTGATCCCTCTCCGATCGGGCATGAAGGATTCGGAGGTCACGTTTGGGGCAAATTGCACTTTCCCCAGAAAGAAGCAAATCCTTGATGAATGGAACAACGTTGAGAAAATAGATGTCAAATATGAGCAAGCAGGAAGTACACCTGAATACTATGCATGGTTCAAGGAAGATTGCGGCAGTCCGAGTCTAGAAGGCAAACAGGGTTTCGAGGATATCGACATGACCAATTGGGTAAAAGTGTGCAGATTAGAAAGCAACGCCATCTCCCCTGAAACGTGGGATCAACTACAAAATATCATGCAATATTTGGAAAATGCAGGAGCAGGGCCTAGCAACACCATTACACCACCATCGCATTCTCCATCAACGTAATGTAGCATTAGGGATAATCTTTAATTTTGACATTTCTTTGTTGCAATTTAATTTTAGTTTTGTTCCCCAATAAAAGCATCCGATGGCTCGGACCAATCCATCATTATCTCATATATGACGCTTAGGCCCACCTCTGGCATAATAGAGGCCCCTTGCATATTAGGACGCGCTTTGCTTATGCCCATATGTTCTGCTATTCTGTTTAATACTGACACATGTTTTGAACAAAAGGATTTTGCTGTACTACTCCCCTTATCGGCCGGTTTGTGTTGGCAAGCACTGGCGGAGCACCCATATTTCACAAGATCTAAAGCACGAGCAACAAAAATGAATGATTCAGGGGCAAACGAACAGGATGGCTTGGGACTCATCGCCATTCAACGAGAGGAACCAGAGACATCAGAAAGGGGAAATGCTCCATATTCCGATGAATACCTTGCTCAAGTACTGCAACAAATGGCGGTCATGCAAGCAGAAATGGATAGACTCCGGGAAATTACTAAGGTATCTATAAGCCTCAACACACAACTACCTACACTTCCTAATTCACCGTCCTTTCGACGCCATCCCCAACACCCAACGGATAACCCACAACCTCCCAATCCACAATACAACAACACGCCTCCTCATAACCCACAGCCCCCAAAGCCACAACACAACAACACACCTCCTCGTAACCCACAGATCATAAATGACCCTAACCCGCACACACCTCAGCCCCAGATAATACAAGCCACCTTACCCGCCCAAGACAACCAACCTACTCAACCAGCACCGATGACATACCATAATAAACAATACGGATCACCCGTATATGTGACCCATGCACCACATCTTACACCCGTACCTATACCCTCCCTGAGTTTGCTCGTCTGAAGAGATGGAGAAGAGGACAAGAGTTGGGATAGATGAAAACATGGCCAGAGAAATTCACGACTTGAAGAAAGCTTTTAAGAACCTTCAGATGGACAAGGGTCATGAGGGATTAGAATACGAGAATTTATGCATGCATCCCGACGTCGAACTGCCCGTTGGATACAAGGTACCAAAGTTTGACCTGTTTGACGGCAAAAGTAATCCTCGTGCACACTTGAGATCCTATTGCGACAAATTAGTGGGTGTGGGAAGGGATCAATCGATCATCATGAAGTTGTTTATAAGGAGCTTGACTGGAGAAGCCTTGGATTGGTATACTAGCCAGGATCCAAGGAAGTGGCGTAGTTGGGGGGCGATGGCACAGGACTTCGTAGACAGATTCAGATTTAATACGGACAACGTCCTGGACAGATTCTATCTCATGAAATTGGAGAAAAAGTCGATAGAAACTTTCAGAGAATATGCGATGAGGTGGAGGTCTGAAGCAGCGAAGGTCCAGCCGCCCATGGAAGAAAGTGAGATGACGACACTGTTTGTACAATCCCTAAAAGACCCGCGTCTTATGAGAGGTTGATCGGCGTTATTGGGCCAATTTTTACGAAGTGGTAAAAATGGGAGATTTTGTGGAAGAGGGACTTAGAACAGGTAGGATCACGAACCTGGCCGCTTTGCAAGCAACAAGCAAAGCAATACAATCAGAGTCAATGGGAGGGATGAATAAGAAGAAGAAGGATGGAGCAGCCCCTATCATGACGGTGCAACAACACAAAAGCGAATCGGGCCGACATACCAACCCCAAATTTCAAACATACCAACCCCAAACATACCAAACCCCACATTCCAAAACCCTCCATATGACCGGTTTAGCCAAAATACTTCCACATACAATCAACCTTCACCCATCTACACCACCCACCAATATATGACCGGGCGTTCGCCCACACAAATCCCTCACAAAACCGACCAGCATACCCACCCCCACAACAATACCACGCACAAAACACACCTAGACCCCGAACCGACACCGAGAGGAGGCCCACAAAACCATACACCCCGTTGGCTGAACCATACTCCCAACTATATGAAAGACTGAAAGCCGCTGGTTTTATACAACCAATCCCAGGGCGAAATCCTAATCCACTCCTACCATGGCATGATGAGAATAAGCATTGTGCATACCACTCTGGAGTGTCAGGGCACGATACAGATAGTTGTTATGCTTTGAAAAACAGAATTGAGGAGCTAATCAGAGAAGGAGCTATTCGGTTGAAAGAGCCCTCCCCTAATGTCAACAACAATCCCCTGCCAAATCACGACAATGCTGGCGTGCACATGATCACCTTTGATGATGTGTACGATATGAAGGGGACCATCGTACCAATCAAGGAGAAGGAGACAGGGGGATCTTCGGCCCACATTGCCCATGTGATTACTGCCAAGGCCAGGGCGCCGTTGGAAGTAGAGTTGAGCCGTCATAAGCCTCTGATGTCAGTCTTAGTACCAGGATGGAGTCATTCGATCAAACAACATAATGAGGGTAAACAGAAACAGGTGGTAGAAGTTGTTGCAGCGGGGGTGACGAGGTCCGGACAACGTTACTCATCTGTAGAAGTATCGCGAAAGACGCCCCAGAAAAAGACTGTGACCGAACCAGAAGTAGAGGAATTTTGGAGAAGGATGCCTACAGGAGACTATTCTATTGTAGAACAATTGAGTAAAACACCAGCACAAATTTCTCTATTGTCATTGTTGATGAATTCCGTGAACCACCGAACCTCTTTGATGGAGGTTTTGAAAGAAGCTCATGTGCCAGCCGAGACCGCCGATGAGAACTTTTCAGCATTGATCGGGCAGATTAAAGAGGTGCAAAAGATAATCTTCCATGAGAATGAATTGCCTCCTGAAGGTCGGGGTCATAATAAGGCATTGAACATAACAGTCAAGTGTGCTAATAAGTTTATCTCTCGAGTCTTGATTGATGGGGTCAGCTGTTAATGTATGCCCTTTGAATACTCTGCGAACTTTAGGAGTCAACATTGGGAAACTCCGTGAGAGCTACACAAGGGTAAAAGGTTTCGATGGGACCCTGAGAAGCGTCGCAGGCGAGATTGATTTGACACTACAGATTGGGCCCGCAGAGTTCGAGATAGAATTCCAGGTATTGGACATATCCACATGCTACAATTTGTTACTCGGTAGGCCTTGGATCCACGTGGTCGGAGCCGTCCCTTCCACTTTGCATCAAGTTCTGAAATTCATCTGGAATCATCATGAAGTTGTGGTTGAGGGAGACAAGGACAATACTGCTAACACCAAAGGGGCAATTCCAGTCATTGAGAGTATGGAGAAGCTGGATGGATCTGTCTACCATATGAACAAGATCGTAGACGTTAGCAAGGCTAAAGGAATGCAACTACCTCGCACTCCCAAAATGGTGGCCCGAGAGATGCTGAGAAATGGTTTCGAGCCAGGTCGAGGACTTGGACCAAAACTAGGAGGAATCACAGAGCTGATTCACCTGCCGGAGAAGAAGGACACTTTTGGCCTCGGATATCAGCCCACTGCCGAGGAGATGATGTTATTTGATCACAGAAGGAAGGGTGAGTCTCATCTGCCAAGACCTGTTCCACCCCTGAATCATTCATTCGTCAAAGCATACCCTGCTCAGCTACCAGAAGAGGAGGATGCAGACATTCTTGCGGAGGGACTTCAAGGCCTTTTCATTTCTGAGGAAGAAGCAGAGTGTCATGCGGTTTTGGAAGACTACACAGATGACCAGACAATTTGGAGTGCAGAGCCAGGAGATGTCTTGAGCAAGCGGACTGTACTTCAACACTGTTTTTTCATGAGTCTGGGTAGAATTAATAATTAGACGTTTTTAAACAATTCAATTCGTATTTTTCTGAATTATGGAACACAGTTTTATGAGCTTATTTCCCTTTTGAAGTTTTAATAACAAGTTATGTTTTAATCAACGCTCTTTATTCCCTTTCTTTCAGCATACAAAATAATATACTTGTCGATAATGAAAATGTGACATGTCATGAAACAAGCGAACAAAGTCAGAATAATCCGACAGAACCCGAAGGGAATTTCCCGTTGGAGGAATTAACGGAAGAGTTAGGAAAGTTCGAGGATAAGCCGAAACCTAATCTGGATGAAACAGAAACAGTAAACCTAGGAGATGATAAAGTCGTGAAGGAGACAAGGATCAGCGTTCACTTGAATACCGCACAGAAAGAAGATCTGGTGGCCCTATTGAAGCAGTATGTCGACATATTCGCTTGGTCCTACGATGATATGCCAGGTCTAAGCACAGACATCGTTTCTCATAAGCTGCCCATTGAACCATCATGCCTTCCAGTGAAGCAAAAACCAAGGAAAATCAAGTCGGACCAGAGTTTGAAAGTCAAAGAGGAGATCTCCAAACAATTGGACGCAAATGTCATTCGGGTAGCAAAATACCCTACTTGGTTAGCCAATATTGTACCAGTAACAAAGAAGGATGGTAAGATACGAGTTTGTGTTGATTACAGGGATCTCAACAAGGCAAGCCCTAAGGATGATTTCCCCCTTCCGAACATTCATTTACTCATCGATAATTGTGCGAAGCATGAGTTGCAGTCATTTGTCGATTGTTTCGCTGGGTACCATCAAATCTTAATGAACGAAGAAGATGCAGAGAAGACCGCGTTCACGGCTCAGTGGTGTATATTATTATCGAGTCATGCCATTTGGACTTAAAAACGCAGGTGCCACTTACATGAGAGCCATGACTACCATTTTTCATGATATGATCCATAAGGAAATTGAAGTTTACGTGGATGACGTCATTATCAAGTCACGGAGGGCTACAGACCATCTGGTCCATCTGAAGAAGTTTTTTGAACGATTGAGGCAATACAACCTGAAGTTAAATCCGACAAAGTGTGCCTTCGGCGTCCCAGCCGGACAATTGTTGGGTTTCATTGTGAGCAGAAGGGGAATAGAGTTGGATCCTTCGAAGATAAAGGCTATTCAGGGGCTACCTTCTCTGAAAAATCGCAAGGAAGTGATGAGTTTTCTCGGTCGTTTGAATTATATCAGCAGGTTCATAGCACAATCAACAGTGATATGCGAACCAATATTCAAGTTGTTGAGGAAGGACGCTTCCACTAAGTGGACATTGGAGTGCCATCAAGCCCTTGACAAAATCAAAGAGTATCTGTCAAATCCGCCGGTCTTGGTGCCTCCAGAGCCCGGGAGACCTTTGCTATTATACTTATCCGTATTGGAAAATGCATTCGGATGTGTGTTAGGACAACATGATGAGACGGGAAGGAAGGAACAAGCAATATACTACTTGAGTAAAAAGTTCACGCCTTATGAAGCTCGTTACACAATCTTTGGAGCATACGTGTTGTGCTTTGACTTGGGTTGCACAAAAATTCAGACATTACTTATCCGCATACACCACCTACCTCATCTCGAGATGGACCGCTCAGTATATCTTTGAAGCCTATGCCTTGGAAAACTTGCAAAATGGCAGATTCTTTTAAGTGAATTCGACATCGTATATGTCACCCAAAAGGCAGTCAAAGGACAAGCATTAGCAGATCATCTCGCAGAGAATCCGGTAGACGAGGAATACATCCCCTTGCAGACCTACTTTCCCGATGAAGAAGTGATGTTTGTAGGAGAAGACATTTTAGAAGAATACCCAGGTTGGAGAATGTTCTTCGATGGCGCCGCGAATTTCAAAGGAGTAGGTATCGGAGCGCTTTGGTATCGAAGCGGACAACACTACCCAATATCAGCAAAGCTCAGATTCCCGTGCACCAATAATATGTCAGAATATGAGGCGTGCATATTAGGACTCCGAATGGCTATTGGCATGAACATACAAGAGTTCTTTGGTCGTAGGATTCAGATCTGTTGATTCACCAAGTCTGGCGAATGGGCCACCAAGAATAGAAAGATACTTCCGCACCTACACCGCGCGTGAGAGAATTGCGCAAGAGGTTCGTTAAGATAGAGTTCAGGCATACTCCGAGGGCTCAAAATGAGTTCGCAGACGCTCTAGCAACTTTGTCCTCCATGATTCAACATCCAGACAAGAACTATATTGACCCAATCAAAGTAGATGTGCTAGAGCAGCCAGCCTATTGTTCTCAGATAGATGAAGAATCAGAGGGAAAACCTTGGTATGACGAGATCAAGAGGTACCTCAAGGCAGGTGAGTACCCGGAAGGCACGACCAACATACAAAAGAAGACTCTTCGGAGGTTAGCAAACCATTTCTTCCTGAGCGGCGAGGTCCTTTATCGGAGAACTCCGGATTTGGGTTTGTTAAGATGTGTTGACACTCAAGAAGCAAACAAGTTATTAGAAGAGACACACGGAGGTGTGTGCGGACCCCACATGAACGGTTTCATGCTAGCAAAGAAGATACTACGAGGAGGTTACTTCTGGATGACGATGGAAACAGATTGCATCAGTTTCGTGCGAAAGTGCCATCAATGCCAGGTCCATGGCGACTTGATTCACGTGCCACCAAATGAACTCAATATCACTAGTTCCCCATGGCCATTCGCAGCTTGGGGCATGGACGTCATCGGTCCTATCGAGCCGGCGGCGTCAAATGGACACAGGTTTATCCTAGTGGCGATTGATTACTTTACAAAATGGGTAGAAGCATCATCATACAAGTCTGTGACCAAGAAAGTAGTAGTGGATTTTGTTCATCACAACATCATTTGTCGGTTCGGAATTCCAGAATCAATCATAACCGACAACGGGTCCAATATCAATAGTGGTCTGATGAAGGAGATGTGCGCGAAGTTCAGGATCACTCATCGCAACTCTACCCCATATCGACCACAAATGAATGGAGCAGTCGAAGCGACCAACAAGAACATCAAGAGGATACTGAGGAAGATGATAGATAACTACAGGCATTGGCATGAAAATTTGCCTTTCGCCCTCTTGGGTTACCGTACTACAATCCGGACCTCCACAGGAGCAACACCGTATCTCTTGGTTTATGGAACAGAAGCTATGCTGCCAGCGGAGGTGGAAATAACGTCTCTGAGAATCATCCAGGAAGCCGAACTAGATGAAGCCAAATGGATACAGAGTAGGTACGAACAATTGATGCTTATTGATGAGAAACGAATGAATGCGATGCCACGCATAACTTTACGAGCAGAATGGCGGAGCTTTTAATAAGAAGGTACGACCAGAAACTTCCAACCGACATCAGTGTCAAACGATATTCCTAATCAAAGTGGCGAGGGAAATTCGCGCCTAATTGGCAAGAGCCTTACATGGTTCACCGAGTGCTTACAGGAGGGGCCCTCATCTTAGCTGAAATGGATGGCGAAGTGTGGCCGAGAGCCATCAACGCAGATGCAGTGAAGAGATACTACATTTAGAGTGCTTTATTTTTCGTGTAATTATTTTGCTTGTAAGTTGAACTACGTTTGATCTGATTCCCTTTGCGGGATACGTAGGCGGCCATATCGGCTTCGGTCCAATTTCCAGAAAATACTCAATTACTTTGCTTGTAATCGGAACTACGTGCGACCTGATTCCTTGGCGGATACGTAGGCGGCCACATCGGCCTCGGTCCCATCTTTAAAATTTTAAAATCTTGTCTATAACGAACTACGTTCGGCCTGATTCCCTTAACGGATATGTAGACGGCCTGCATCGGCCTCGGTCACACCATTAGGAAATCTTTGTTTTGTCAAATCTGCATTTTAGTGAGTCGTACTCAGTCCTGTCATACACACAAGACAAATAAACGACATATATCCGACCCAGTTTCGTCAGTCAAAACTGGGACAATTTTTTAAGGATTTCGCCACGAAAAGACACCGACAAATATGATTCCATATGCTCGAAAGATCGACATAAACTGGGACAATTTTAAGGGTTTTTGACATCAATGAACATGGTTAATTTACGCTAAGGGTTCCATGTCCCAAAACTGGGACAAATTTAAAAGAGAGCCTGACGGCAGCGGAGCACCGAGAGTATGGGAGAATATACCGCCGATTTCGGATAAGGAAGTTTTGCTTTGTTTCACAACATGTCACTATTCAAATATCGACATAATTTCCTACTAGCACATATAAGTATATTTTCTCAAGATAGAATATTTTTCAACAAATGTTTTGACCGAGACTCGAAATCAGACAGGGGTTACATGTCCAGACAAGACAACGCGTGCAAGTATCAAGAGCCAACACAAATCGGCCGACCCCCTCCCCGAACTCACAATTTTTCTTTGAGTGAATTTTGCAGGACAACAGGAACAGGGAGGGCAACAACATTCCAATACAACCGATCCGCTCACGAAGTCCACCTGCAACAAGTCTACATCAAATACATCTCGCAAAAACCACATCTTCGTTACTCAGGCTACATCATTTACACTTTAATTATTTCATCTAGCTTCGATTATGCATAACACGATTTTTATCTATGCCCTAGGAGGCGTCATTTGCATTTCGTCCATACAAGACGATAACGCCCATACAAGGCGTCATTTGCATAACGCCCATACAAGGCGTCATTTGCATTTCGTCCATACAAGACGATAACGCCCATACAAGGCGTCATTTGCATTTCGTCCATACAAGAAGATAACGCCCATACAAGGCGTCATTTGCATTTCGTCCATACAAGACGATAACGCCCATACAAGGCGTCACTTGCATTTCGTCCATACAAGACGACAACGCCCATACAAGGCGTCATTTGCATTTCGTCCATACAAGACGACAACGCCCATACAAGGCGTCATTTGCATTTCGTCCATACAAGACGACAACGCCCATACAAGGCGTCATTTGTATTTCGTCCATACAAGACGATAACGCCCATACAAGGCGTCATTTGCATTTCGTCCATACAAGACGATAACGCCCATACAAGGCGTCATTTGCATAACGCCCATACAAGGCGTCATTTGCATTTCGTCCATACAAGTCGCTAACGCCATACAAGGCGCCACTTGCATTTAGTCCATACAAGCGACAACGCCATACAAGGCGTCATTTGCATCTCGTCCATACAAGACGACAACGCCCATACAAGGCGTCATTTGCATTTCGCCCATACAAGACGACAACGCCCATACAAGGCGTCATTTGCATTTCGTCCATACAAGACGATAACGCCCA
Organism: Przewalskia tangutica; assembly: GCA_029844215.1. Lineage (NCBI taxonomy): Eukaryota > Viridiplantae > Streptophyta > Magnoliopsida > Solanales > Solanaceae > Przewalskia > Przewalskia tangutica. Next base: position 44,001,316 of record CM056723.1, on the reverse strand, counting down.
TACAAGGCGTCATTTGCATTTCGTCCATACAAGACGATAACGCCCATACAAGGCGTCATTTGCATAACGCCCATACAAGGCGTCATTTGCATTTCGTCCATACAAGACGATAACGCCCATACAAGGCATCACTTGCATCTCGTCCATACAAGACGATAACGCCCATACAAGGCGTCATTTGCATTTCGTCCATACAAGACGATAACGCCCATACAAGGCGTCACTTGCATCTCGTCCATACAAGACGATAACGCCCATACAAGGCGTCATTTGCATTTCGTCCATACAAGACGATAACGCCCATACAAGGCGTCATTTGCATTTCCTCCATACAAGACGATAACGCCCATACAAGGCGTCACTTGCATTTCGTCCATACAAGACGACAACGCCCATGCAAGGCGTCATTTGCATTTCGTCCATACAAGACGACAACGCCCATACAAGGCGTCATTTGCATTTCGTCCATACAAGACGATAACGCCCATACAAGGCGTCATTTGCATTTCGTCCATACAAGACGAGAACGCCCATACAAGGCGTCATTTGCATTTCGTCCATACAAGACGATAACGCCCATACAAGGCGTCACTTGCATCTCGTCTATACAAGACGGCGTATCATCATACCATATACATTCTGACTACAACCACAACACAAATTTACATACTTGCATTGTTTTGTTTTGACAGTTATGCACTAATGCCTCTATCTTAGCTTCAATCTACAGGAACGTTAACAAGCTACAAAAGATGGAGCACAACGTGGACCTACCTCTTACGGCGAACTGAGGTAATTTGTTGGGAGCAAGGCTTCCCAACAAAAGGCAAAAGTGGACCCGAACGTCGACCTACTCTCTCCCAACATTCTAGCACCACAATAACTCATAGTCACCATAGCTTGACACTGGGACAGATTTTAAATCCGCGTCGGCCCCACCCATAGTTTTCAGACACCAGCAACACTTTGTTCCAATTCCGATGACCCAGACAAAATTGGCTATAAGTCAACGTCTTTGTCTGGAGATTCTTTCATCTTCTCCATACAAAGAGGGACAACTGTTGACACCCAATTTTGTCCAGCCCCCCTTAAATAAATCACCATAAATTAAACAATTTTTCTTTTGTTAGAACCGCAAATTTTGCATCGCAAAATACACATAATAAATAAGTTTTAATAAAAGTCTCGCATTATAAATATTAAGCACTAATTAATTAGCATGCCCACATTTATTAGGATAATAATAACTTAGACTAATAAAACACCTAAATAATTTAATCACAATTTAGATTTCATTTTGTATATCACTAATTAAATAATACACCTAAGGCTTTATCTATAACCCATTAATTAAATAGCAAATACCTAAAACTCTACCCAACCCAAAACTAATTAAAATACCCCAAGCCCACCCTATTTTCGTCAAACCCGCGGCCCACTACCCTCACCCCTTCAACCCGCGGCCCACTACCCTCACCCCTTCAACCCACGACCCGCGGCCCATTTTCCTTTAACCTTTAACTCACCCCCATCAGCCCACAACCGCAGATCATCTCCCTCATCCTCACAGAAACCCTAACCCTTCCACTCAACTCATCCGCCGCATGCACCCTTCCCCCCTACCCACGAATCTCGCCAGATTTTCAGGTGGAAAACTGCATAACCAAACCGAATCCTCGCCTCCATCATAACCAAATCGTTCCAACAAGAATAATATCAAAATCGTCCCTAAAATGGTAACTTGCCATAACCGAAACTTCAGAAATCAAACCTTACCATATAACACCTAAAATTACACCAAAATCCCCTTCAAATCATCCGCGAATCAGTCCTTAGGATAGTCGAAAATCAGCACCTATTTTTGGTAAACAATCACTCGAAAAATCGGTACAAATCGTCCTTAACACCCATCCTAGACTTACCATAAGGGCGAATCCTAAACAGGGGCTATAAGTACCGACGTTTAGACATGCAGATGCATCGATCGATGAGTCGTCAGGGATCAGGAATACAGACAGCAGCATATCCAAACTCTTTTGTTTCTATTCAAAGTTACTACTATCTTTTCTTCACGAATCTTTCCTTCGACAATTCGGAAAAAAACCTTTGCCGTCGCTTCAGTTCGCTACCCGCAAAAGGTCCGGAAATCTACTCTCTTTCTACCCCGGGCACCCTAGTGATACAACATCAGAGAAAAACCAGCGGAAATAAAAACTTAGACATGCAACAATCGATATAATAATAACAAAGCAACCAAAATAGCTTGCCTTCAAGATATACATAAAACTCCGAATAGCTTAATCCTTTTACAACCCCGCCACAACAAGATTACATGCACTTCTAAGATTTACAACGACTATGACGGACGTGGCCCGCCATACCCCGAATGTACAAGAACCTACAACTCGTGGAACACATACCAAAAGATAAGCCTCCGAGAAACGGAGCTTCCCAAAACGCCGAATCGAGATCCTAAGAGCGAGGATCCACGATCGATGTACTCTACTCGCAGATGAACGCACTTCGGGCGAGGTCGATAACAGTACCAAGTATGTGAAATCAGAATATCGCAGCTTAAATCATAAATACCATATAAAGCGAGAGACATGTATGATAACCAAAATACAAGACGCAACAAAAGCGGTCAGTCGTGGACTCACGCCTCAAAGTCACCACTCAAATATAACTACGGGTCTCACGCCCACCACATCCATCATGTTCGCATCATGGCCACATGCCCGGAATCTTGCAGACGGTGTAGACATGTCCATGATGCAACAATAATAACAAGGCCGCACGGCCACATGCCCCGGAATCGTGACGGTGTATGCCCACGTGACCTCAATAACAATATACTGGTGGTCAACCCCGCCGCACGCCACATGCCCCGGAATCAGACGGTGTAGACACGCCCATGTTGCGATAATAACCATATATCGGTAATCAACCACCGCACGTGCCGCATGCCCCTAATCTCAGACGGTAGACATGCCCATGTGACCTCAACAACAAGACAAGAATCAAAATGGAAACATACCCGTGGAATTCTCCATCACCGCCAAAGACGCCCAAGTAAGTTCTCAACAAGTCAACCGCCTCTATCGAGACGCCAGAATACGTAAATACCACACTTGCACAACAAAGGCTATCATCACAAGCCAGAGGCAAGTTTCACAACAACAAGCATAGGCAAGTTTCACAACAACAAGCATAGGCAAGTTTCACAACAACAAGCATAGGCAAGTTTCACACAACTCAAAGTACTTTCATTTTATGCCAAAGTCCGGGTTTTTAACCCCAAAGTACTACATACGTTAAGTTCTTTTAAAAGAGATCCATTACTTATAAAAGTCACCCGATACCCGTAGTATTAGAATGACCAACCCACATTCCTTTTCAAAATCAAGTAACAACATTCTTTTCCTAAGTTCCAGTTTGCCTAGTTTCAATTACTCAAGCTTCTCATTTTCAAATGGTTTCATAGTTCCCAAACTTAATCACTGATTCCTTTTAGAACAATTGAGTAATATATGTCTCACGTGAGAGTAGGTTATTCTTGTTTACAACATTCTTATTACAGCAGCCATGATCTAGAAAATGTAATATCATTTTGTCTCATCTTAGTTTCTATGCAGATGGAGGCTTCTACTGGTTTTAATACGATACATCATTATTCAATACATTTTCCTTTATTAACGCTGCAGTGGTCTGTCGATACACATTCTGATTTCCGAAATCAGTAAAACATTATCCCTTTAAATAAAACCAAGTACTCATTACTCACGAATGAGGTTTCACACAAACATTCACATTAAAACAAATAAGTTAAGTCTCTTATCTTATAAGATCAAGTCCCTTAACTTCTAACATCAGTAAACCATTTTCTTTACCTCTCTTAAGACATTATACCTAACTCCCCATAAAGCTAGTATAACTCTTTTTAAAACCACAAAGTATTTTCTTACCTACATAAAGTTGTTATAACCAACTTCCCATAAAGCCGTTATAACACTTTATGTTTTAAGAACAATCAAACACAGTTAACACATGTACGCTCACCGCACTACATAGTTCACACATATCATGCTAGAAGAGATAGGAAGAGGTTCACATACCTCGCGACGATTTATCGACAATAAGCAAAATGCTCCAAGTACTACAACCTTGCTAGCCCTTTCCACTCCTCGAGTAGAATACGCTACTCTTAGTACTTTCACCTATAAAGGTCACAAACGTCTATTAACCCCAAAACACAAGTTTCTATCTTTCTACAGAAAATTCGGCAGCACCTCCCCCCCCCCCGCAACAGCGGAAATCTCCTCCTCTATCGAGGCCGGCTACCAAGCCAACCAGGGGGGGGGGGTTTACACGTCTAACCGGACGTGTACAATTCTACTCAGTAATACTACACAAGTCTACTACAATACACTCCGATGTAAATACAGCTTCTTTCTTTACATTCGTGCTTAAGTCAAAAGACATTGCCGCACAATAATGTTCAGTTCTATATATAGTATACTTCAACTATATATTCTAACATGTAATTTCCAATTACAAAAAGGGGGACAAGATTATTTACCTCGACAAGCCCAAAATTATCCAAGTTATAATGTCGATCCTGAGCAAGGTTTAGCTCCTACTCTGCGCTCCAATCCGCCTCCAAACAACCCTTAGAAGTTCTAACTAACTTCTACTCAAATACTTCAACCAACTATGAAGATTTCCTTGTGGTTTCGCTGAGACTAAAGGACAAAAGGTAGTATTTCCGGGCTCTACGTAAAGAGGTAACTTTTGAAATACTACTAGGTAAAGGCTAAGGTATCTTGGGCATTATAACAATACTAGGAGAGTATTTCTATACCACAAAAGGGGGGTATTATACGAAACAACTAGGCAGTGGGGTACCCCACTGGCTAGCACCACAAAGGGGAGGTAGTACTTCCTACCACACCTCAAAAGGGAAGAGGAGAGTTTCGCCAAGGCCAATTTTAAGGGGAGAGGGCTCTTGGACGAGTCAACAAGAGGGAGGGAGGGGTTTCCAAGACTTGGAAGATTTTGGATGAATGAAGTCTTCAAGAGAGTGGTATTTATAGGAAAGCCAAAGGCCAACCAACGGCCAAGATCAAGCCATGTTCAAGGCAGTGTATGGCCTTGATCAAGCCAAGTACACCCTAACCCTACTCCACAAAACATTGCACCAAACAAGCCACAAAACAAGGCACAAAACAAGGCCAAAACAAGGAACCAATTGTAAGGCCAACGTCCTCTTGGACGCCAAATCGCCCAAAGCACCCCACTTGTTTCAATGCAGGTGACACACGCCACCCTCCCGTTGGTCCAAAATGTTTCGCCTCTCTAAAAATCCGCAAAAATACAAAACGACATAGCCGAATTTTCCTCGCAAGTTACGCAAAACGCTTCATTTAAAACGACTCTAACCGGTGTTGTGCACAAATGTCATTCGGCTAAGCCACCTAGGCGGGGTGACACGTGTCACCCTCCTAATGGCCCTCATAAAACGCCTTCCAAAAATATCCACAATGGCCAAAATCTCAAAACAAAGTGGGTTCTACAAAACCAGAATTTCTCCCGTGGGCCCCACGTGACCATTTCCAAAATAAAATCTCAAAATTCTAATATAATCTATGAAGTCCAAATACCAAACTGGGAATCCAATTCCCATTAACGAACCTTTTTCTTCACAAATAACCGAAACTTTTCCGTGAAAACTCACATCTTTCTTTCTTTCCAATTTTTTTATGTCGTGCTCGCACGCACGCCCTCGCATACATACCCTGAGAATACGGGGTATAACATTATCCCCTCCTTAGAAATATTCGTCCCGAATGTTCCTTCTCAAGACGGATATCGATGAAGTTCCTCTAACAAGTTGCCAACGCCACAGCTTGGCCACAAAAATAACACACGTCCTCTTCCTTCCTTACTCGTCGTGCCCTTCTCGAACACTTGAACTCTCCCAAGACGCACTACCATACTTCACCATTACCCGCTCCCAAAAATCTCCGAGTCACTACCTCCAAACTTGGTCATCTTACTAACCTCAAACTTCCTTAAGGCCATTCCCGCTTTACAAACCGCTCGTCGAACGCGTCCACGAACTCATACGATGATCATACAAACTTGGACCTAGCATCCTCGTGACCTACCACCGCGGGACCACCCAGAACTGACCCCACCTTAATCCGGCTACGGGTTGACCCAGATCACGCCCTCAACCCGACCCACAATCGCGTCAAGCCCTCGCTCCCGACACGGAACAATCTCGCTGAATCACATCATGAAAGCTACCACTTCCATCTCACACTACCCATGGACTTATCACACAAATAAAACCCACGTATACTACGTGACTGATAAAGGTCAAACATAAAACGAATCTTTTACTCAAGACGACCTTACCTCTAAGGTCTCAATCGTGATACCAGTGGTTCACACTTACCATGCCCCCATACTTACCCTTCTACAATAACTGTGTGTCTAAATCACATTTAGCACAAAGCTATCCGAACATAACACTTAACACATCATTAACATCAATACATACAAGTATCTAAAGGGTTAAGGATATACTCAAACTAGGCGGTTCAAGGACCGCTAAAATCGAACTTCCACCGCGACTCTACCGTGGCCCGCAATCGCTTCTAATAGTCAGGCTATCCTACCAGCGCTACCCCGGTCGGAGCCTCTCGTCATATGGCCCCGCTGGGCCGCAAGAATAACAAGCTCCTCGTACTACGACACTTCAAATACGGTCTACCACATCGACCACACCGAGGTAGGGGTGATCGATCCGCCAAGCACCCTACTCCCGAACATCTCAAAACTGAGCCCCGACCGCTCCCGAATATCCTGAGGTCCCGGTCGCGGAGGACCACTCGCAATGGCGGAGGTACATAACTAGTTCTGGCCGAGGCGGTCCGCCGAAGTCGCCAAAATATCCGCCGTCTTGGCCTTCTTCTCACGAAAGCGGTCCACCTGCCGATCTCGCGCCTCGCACTCCAAGTGCATGAGCTCGATGCGGCAATGTCCATGCCCTGAAGAGAAACACCCGCACAAGACTCGCCATATAATCATCTAGCCCTGACGTAGCGATGCACCCTATCCTCCATATTCGCAATGCGCAGGACATATCGAGCCAAAGAATCGAACTCGACATTGTACTCCCGACAGTCGCCTCTCTGCCTCAAGAATAAAAATTTGTCGCCCGCCTCCTCATCTCATGAGGCAAGAAGTGCGTGAGAAAAGCCCCAAAACTCATCCCATACCGCTGGAGTGCATGCTCTCCCGAAAGCTCCACGAATCAAACCAATCGATCGCGGTATCACGCACCGATGCGAACCGGCGTCACGACTCGGTCTCTCAAGCCTGATCACCCGCGACGATCTTTGTAATCGACGGATGAACTCCTGCGGATCATCCTCGTGCCTCGACCCATAAAACTCGCGGGCTACAACTCGTAAAGTCCCGTAGCCTCAAACTATTCGCTCTCGGTGCACCACAAAGCCGCTGGAACCGTAATCGCCGATCCACTGCCTCATATCCGCCACAACTCGCCAATAATCGCCATCTCTGTGACCCATCTCCCCGCCTGCATCGGATCGAGGCTCGTGCATCAGTAGTCTCATCAGCCACGGCCGCGCTCTAAACCTCGCTGTGCCGGGCGGCGCGCGAAACTCGCCGGAAGCACTGTCTCAGTATCGACTGCTCGCGCTGCATTCTCCTCAGATCCCACTAGCGCCTCGGCCGCTTGCCCTTCTGGCACTGGTCGCCATGCGCGAGGCATAATCGTAAAATGAAACACATCGAGGGGTCCAACTTACAACTCAAATCTAAGGCACGATCTCGTAATGAGAAGAATAGAAACCAATCTACATGTCCTATAGCCTCTCGATTATAGATGTGGTGCACAACACACCGATAATCAAGACTCTACTAGACACGGTCAGAGACACTTTCCGAGGACTAATCGCTCGATACCACTTTGTCACACCCAAATTGCCCGTGATCGTGCCTTACCGGGCACCCTAGTGATACAACATCGAGAGAAAACCAATGGAAATAAAAACTTAGACACGCAACAATCGATATAATAATAAACAAAGCAACCAAAACAGCTTGCCTTCAAGATATACATAAAACTCGAATAGCTTTAATCCTTTTACAACCCCGCCCACAACAAGATTACATGCACTTCTAAGATTTACAACGACTATGACGACAGTGGCCCCGCCATACCACGAATGTACAAGAACCTACAACTCGTGGAACACATACCAAAAGATAAGCCTCCTGAGAAACGAGCTTCCCAAAACGCCGAACCGAGATCCTAAGAGCGAGGATCCACGATCGATGTACCTCTACCGCGGCATGAACGCAGCCTCGGGCGAGGTCAAGACAACAGTACCAAGTATGTGAAATCAGAATATCGCAGCTTAAATCATAATACTATATAAAGCAGAGACATGTATGATAACCAAAATACAAGACGCAACAAAAAGTAGCCAAGTCGTGACTCACGCCTCAAAGTCACCACTAAATATAACTATGGGTCTCACGCCCACCACATCCATCATGTTCGCATCACGGCCACATGCCCCGGAATCGTGACGGTGTAGACATGTCCATGATGCAACACACAACAAGGCCGCACGCCACATGCCCCGGACATCGTGACGGTGTAGACATGCCCATGTAACCTCAATAACAATATATCGGTGGTCAACCCCGCCGCACGCCACATGCCCCGGACATCGTGACGGCAGACATCGCCCATGTTGCGAATAACCATATATCGGTAATCAACCCGCCGCACGGCCGCATGCCCCTAATCGCGACGGTGTAGACATACGCCCATGTGACTCAACAACAAGACAAGAATCAAAATGGAAACATACCCGTGGAATTCTCCATCACCGCCAAAGACGCCCAAGTAAGTTCTCAATAAGTCAACCTACTCTATCGAGAGACGCCAGAATACGTAAATACCACACTTGCACAACAAAGGCTATCATCACAAGCGTAGGCAAGTTTCACAACAACAAGCATAGGCAAGTTTCACAACAACAAGCATAGGCAAGTTTCACAACAACAAGCATAGGCAAGTTTCACACAACTCAAAGTACTTTCATTTTATGCCAAAGTCCGGGTTTTTAACCCCAAAGTACTACATACGTTAAGTTCTTTTAAAAGAGATCCATTACTTATAAAAGTCACCCGATACGTAGTATTAGAATGACCAACCCACATTCCTTTTCAAAATCAAGTAACAACATTCTTTTCCTAAGTTCCAGCTTGCCTAGTTTCAATTACTCAAGCTTCTCATTTTCAAATGGTTTCATAGTTCCCAAACTTAATCACTGATTCCTTTTAGAACAATTGAGTAATATATGTCTCACGCGAGAGTAGGTTATTCTTGTTTACAACATTCTTATTACAAAGACCATGATCTAGAAAATGTAATATCATTTTGTCTCATCTTAGTTTCTATGCAGATGGAGGCTTCTACCGGTTTTAATACGATACATCATTATTCAATACATTTTCCTTTATTAACGCCGCAGTTGGTCCTGTCGATACACATTCTCGATTTCCAAATCAAGAAACATTATCCCTTTAAATAAAACCAAGTACTCATTACTCACGAATGAGGTTTCACACAAACATTCACATTAAAACAAATAAGTTAAGTCTCTTATCTTATAAGATCAAGTCCCTTAACTTCTAACATCAGTAAACCATTTTCTTTACCTCTCTTAAGACATTATACCTAACTCCCATAAAGCTAGTATAACTCTTTTTAAAACCACAAAGTATTTTCTTACCTACATAAAGCTGTTATAACCAACTTCCCATAAAGCCGTTATAACACTTTATGTTTTAAGAACAATCAAACACGCTTAACACACGTACGCTCACCGCACTACATAGTTCACACATATCATGCTAGAAGAGATAGGAAGAGGTTCACATACCTCGCGACGATTTATCGACAATAAGCAAAATGCTCCAAGTACTACAACCTTGCTAGCCCTTTCCACTCCTCGAGTAGAATACGCTACTCTTAGTACTTCCACCTATAAAGGTCACAAACGCCTATTAACCCCAAAACACAAGTTTCTATCTTTCTACGTAAAATTCGCAAGAAGATTTTCCCGCAATAACAGAAATCTCCTCCTCTATCGAGGCCGCTACCAAGCCAACCGTGGGGTTTACACGCCTAACCTGACGTGTACAATTCTACTCAAGAATACTACACAAGTTCATCGCAATACAAATTCTATGTAAATACAATCAGCTTCTTTCTTTATATTCAGCTTAAGTCAAAAGACATTGCCGCACAATAATGTTCATTTCTATATATAGTATACTTCAACTATATATTCTAACATGTAATTTCCAATTACAAAAGGGACAAGATTATTTACCTCGACAAGCCCAAAATTATCCAAGTTATAATGTCGATCCCGAGCAAGGTTTAGCTCCTACTCCGGCGCTCCAATCCGCCTCCAAACAACCCTTAGAAGTTCTAACTAACTTCTACTCAAATACTTCAACCAACTATGAAGATTTCCTTAGGGTTTCGGTTTTGAGACTAAAAGGACAAAAGGTAGTATTTCCGGGCTCTACGTAAAGAGGTAACATTTGAAATACTACTAGGTAAAGGCTAAGGTATTTTGGGCATTATAACAATACTAGGAGAGTATTTCTATACCACAAAAGGGGGGTATTATACGAAAACAACTAGGCTGTGGGGTACCCCACACTAGCACCACAGTGGAGGTAGTACTTCCTACCACACCTCAGCGGAAGAGGAGGGTTTCGGCCAAGGCCAATTTTAAGGGAGAGGCTCTTGACGAGAGTCAACAAGAGGAGGAGGGGTTTCAAGACTTGGAAGATTTGGATGAATGAAGTCTTCAAGAGAGGGGGGTATTTATAGGAAAGCCATAGGCCAACCAATGGCCAAGATCAAGCCATGTTCAAGGCAAGTGTATGGCCTTGATCAAGCCAAGTACACCCTAACCCTACTCCACAAAACATTGCACCAAACAAGCCACAAAACAAGGCACAAAACAAGGCCAAAACAAGGAACCACCAGGTAAGGCCAACGCCCCTCGACGCCCAAATCGCCCAAAGCACCCCACTTGCTTCAATGCGAGGTGACACACGCCACCCTCCCGTTGGTCCAAAATGTTTCGCCTCTAAAAATCCGCAAAAATACAAAACGACATAGCCGGAATTTTCCTCGCAAGTTACGAAAACGCTTCGTAAAAACGACTTAACCGTCAAAGGCAGGTGACAAATGTCATTCGGCCAAGCCACCTAGGCGGGGGTGACACGTGTCCCCCTCCTAATGGCCCTCATAAAACGTCTTCCGAAAAATATCCACAATGGCCAAAATCTCGAAAACAAAGTGGGCCCCACAAAACCGTAAATTTCTCCCGTGGGCCCCACGTGACCATTTCCGAAAATAAAATCTCAAAATTCTAATATAATCTATGAAGTCCAAATACCAAATCTGGGAATCCAATTCCCATTAACGAACCTTTTTCTTCACAAATAACCGGAAACTTTTCCGTCGAAAACTCACATCTTTCTTTCTTTCCAATTTTTTTCTGTCGTGCTCTCGTACGTACGTCCTCGCATACATACCCTGAGAATACGGGGTATAACATTCTCCCCTCCTTAGAAACATTCGTCCCGAATGTTCCTTCTCAAGACGGATATCGATGAAGTTCCTCTAACAAGTTGCCAACGCCACAGCTTGGCCACAAAAATAACACACGTCCTCTTCCTTCCTTACTCGTCGTGCCCTTCTCGAACACTTGAACTCTCCCAGTACGTACCATACTTCAGTCATTACTTCCGTTCCCAAAAATCTCTGGAGTCACTACCTCCAAACTTGGTCATCTTACTAACCTCAAACTTCCTTAAGGCCATTCCCGGCCTTTACGAACCGCTTCGTCGAACGCGCCCACGAACTCATACGATGATCATACAAACTTGGACCTAGCATCCTCGTGACCTACCACCGGGCGACCACCCAGAACTGACCCCACCTTAATCCGGCCACGGTTGACCCGTATCACGCCCTCAACCCGACCCACAATCGCGCCAAGCCCTCGCTCCCGACACCTAACAATCCTCATGAATCACATCATGAAAGCTACCACTTCCATCTCACACTACCCATGGACTTATCACACAAATAAAACCCACGTATACCACGACTCGATAAAGGTCAAACATAAAACGAATCTTTTACTCAAGACGACCTTACCTCTAAGGTCTCAATCGTGATACCAGTGGTTCACACTTACCATGCCCCCATACTTACCCTTCTACAATAACTGTGTGTCTAAATCACATTTAGCACAAAGCTATCCGAACATAACACTTAACACATCATTAACATCAATACATACAAGTATCTAAAGGGTTAAGGATATACTCAAACTAGGCGGTTCAAGGACCGCTAAAATCGAACTTCCACCGCGACTACCGTGGGCCCGCAATCGCCTAATAGTTCAGGCTATCCTACCGCTACTTCGTCGGACAGCCTCTCGCCATATGGCCCGCTGGCCGCAAGAATAACAAGCTCCTCGTACTACGACACTTCAAATACGGTCTACCACATCGACCACACCGAGGTAGGTGATCGATTCGCCAAGACCCTACTCCCGAACATTCAAACTCCGAGCCCCGACCGCCTCAATATCCCAAGGGTCCCGGCGTCGCGAGGACCACTGCAATGGCGGAGGTACATAACTAGTCTCACGAGGCGGTCCGCCAAAGTCGCCAAAATATCCGCCGTCTCGCCTTCTTCTCACAAAGCCGTCCACCTGCCGATCTTCGCGCCTCGCACTCCAAGTGCACGAGCTCAATGCGGCAATGTCCATGCCCTACAAGAGAAACACCCGCACAAGACTCGCCATATAATCATCTAGCCCGCGACGTAGCGATGCACCCTATCCTCCATATTCGCAATAAGCGCAGTGGACATATCGAGCCAAAGAATCGAACTCGACATTGTACTCCCGACAGCCGCGCCTCTGCCTCAAGAATAAAAATTTGTCACCCGCGCCTCCTCATCCGCGGAGGCAAGAAGTGCGTGAGAAAAGCCCCAAAACTCATCCCATACTGCTGAGGTGCATGCTCTCCCGAAAGCTCCCACGAATCAAACCAATCGATCATGCGGTATCACGCACCGATGCGAACCGGGCGTCACAGACTCGGTCTCAAGCCTCGATCACCCGTGACGATCCTTTGTAATCGACGGATGAACTCGCGGATCATCCTCGTGCCTCGACCCATAAAACTCAAGGGCTACAACTCGTAAAGTCCCGTAGCCTCAAACTATTCGCTCGGTGCACCACAGCGTCCGCTGAACCGAATCGCCAGATCCACTGCTCTCATATCTGCCACAACTCGCCAATAATCGCCATCTCTCGCGACCCATCTCCCTCGCCTGCATCGTGGACCTGAGGCTCGTGTATCAGAGTCTCATCGCCACGGCCGCGCTTAAACTCGCTGGTCGGGCGGCGTCGCTAAACTCGCCGTCGGAAGCACTGCTCGTATCGACCGCTCGCGCTCGCATTCTCTCAGATCCCACTAGCGCCTCGGCCGCCTTGCCTTCTGGCACTGGTCGCCGGCGGAGGCATAATCGTAAAATGAAACACATCGTAGGGTCCAACTTACAACTCACTCTAAGGCACGATCTCGTAATGAGAAGAATAGAAACTAATCCTACATGTCCTATAGCCTCTCGATTATAGATGTGGTGCACAACACACCGATAATCAAGACTCTACTAGACACGGTTCGTAGACACTTTCCGAGGACTAATCGCTCGATACCACTTTGTCACACCCAAATTCGCCCGTGGATCGTGCCTTACCCGGCACCCTAGTGATACAACATCGAGAAAAACCATGGAAATAAAAACTTAGACATGCAACAATCGATATAATAATAAATAAAGCAACCAAAACATTGCCTTCAAGATATACATAAAACTCGAATAGCTTTAATCCTTTTACAACCCCGCCACAACAAGATTACTGCACTTAAGATTTACACGACTATGACGGACAGGCCCCGCCATACCCCGAATGTACAAGAACCTACAACTCGTGGAACACATACCAAAAGATAAGCCTCCGAGAAACGGAGCTTCCCAAAACGCTGAATCGAGATCCTAAGAGCGAGGATCCACGATCGATGTACTCTACCGCGGCAGATGAACGCAGCCCGGGCGAGGTCGATAACAGTACCAAGTATGTGAAATCAGAATATCGCAGCTTAAATCATAATACCATATAAAGCAGAGACATGTATGATAACCAAAATACAAGACGCAACAAAAAGTTAGCCAAGTCGTGACTCACGCCTCAAAGTCACCACTAAATATAACTATGGGTCTCACGCCCACCACATCCATCATGTTCGCATCATGGCCACATGCCCCTGAATCGTGACGGTGTAGACATGTCCATGATGCAACACAATAACAAGGCCGCACGGCCACATGCCCCGGACATCGCAGACGGTAGACATGCCCATGTAACCTCAATAACAATATACTGGTGGTCAACCCCGCCGCACGCCACATGCCCCGGAATCGTGACGGCAGACACGCCCATGTTGCAAATAACCATATATCGGTAATCAACCCGCCGCATGGCCGCATGCCCCGAATCGTGACGGTGTAGACACGCCCATGTGACTCAACAACAAGACAAGAATCAAAATGGAAACATACCCGTGGAATTCTCCATCACCGCCAAAGACGCCCAAGTAAGTTCTCAATAAGTCAACCGCCTCATCGAGAGACGCCAGAATACGTAAATACCACACTTGCACAACAAAGGCTATCATCACAAGCGTAGGCAAGTTTCACAACAACAAGCATAGGCAAGTTTCACAACAACAAGCATAGGCAAGTTTCACAACAACAAGCATAGGCAAGTTTCACACAACTCAAAGTACTTTCATTTTATGCCAAAGTCCGGGTTTTTAACCCCAAAGTACTACATACGTTAAGTTCTTTTAAAAGAGATCCATTACTTATAAAAGTCACCCGATACCCGTAGTATTAGAATGACCAACCCACATTCCTTTTCAAAATCAAGTAACAACATTCTTTTCCTAAGTTCCAGTTTGCCTAGTTTCAATTACTCAAGCTTCTCATTTTCAAATGGTTTCATAGTTCCCAAACTTAATCACTTGATTCCTTTTTAGAACAATTGAGTAATATATGTCTCACGTGAGAGTAGGTTATTCTTGTTTACAACATTCTTATTACAGCAGCCATGATCTAGAAAATGTAATATCATTTTGTCTAATCTTAGTTTCTATGCAGATGGAGGCTTCTACTGGTTTTAATACGATACATCATTATTCAATACATTTTCCTTTATTAACGCCGCAGCTGGTCCTGTCGATACACATTCGATTTCCAAATCAAGAAACATTATCCCTTTAAATAAAACCAAGTACTCATTACTCACGAATGAGGTTTCACACAAACATTCACATTAAAACAAATAAGTTAAGTCTCTTATCTTATAAGATCAAGTCCCTTAACTTCTAACATCAGTAAACCATTTTCTTTACCTCTCTTAAGACATTATACCTAACTCCCATAAAGCTAGTATAACTTTTTAAAACCACAAAGTATTTTCTTACCTACATAAAGTTGTTATAACCAACTTCCCATAAAGCCGTTATAACACTTTATGTTTTAAGAACAATCAAACACGCTAACACATGTACGCCTACCGCACTACATAGTTCACACATATCATGCTAGAAGAGATAGGAAGAGGTTCACATACCTCGCGACGATTTATCGACAATAAGCAAAATGCTCCAAGTACTACAACCTTGCTAGCCCTTTCCACTCCTCGAGTAGAATACGCTACTCTTAGTACTTCCACCTATAAAGGTCACATCCCCCTATTAACCCCAAAACACAAGTTTCTATCTTTCTACGTAAAAAATTTCACCTCCCCAACAACAGAAATCTCCTCCTCTATCGAGGCCGCTACCAAGCCAACCAGTGGGGGTTTACACGCCTAACCGGACGTGTACAATTCTACTCAGCAATACTACACAAGTCTACTGCAATACAGTCCTATGTAAATACAGTTCAGTTCTTTCTTTACATTCAGTCTTAAGTCAAAAGACATTGCCGCACAATAATGTTCAGTTCTATATATAGTATACTTCAACTATATATTCTAACATGTAATTTCCAATTACAAAAGGGGGACAAGATTATTTACCTCGACAAGCCCAAAATTATCCAAGTTATAATGTCGATCCTGAGCAAGGTTTAGCTCCTACTCCGTGCGCCCAATCCGCCTCCAAACAACCCTTAGAAGTTCTAACTAACTTCTACTCAAATACTTCAACCAACTATGAAGATTTCCTTAGGGTTTCGGTTTTGAGACTAAAGGACAAAAGGTAGTATTTCCTGCTCTACGTAAAGAGGTAACTTTGAAATACTACTAGGTAAAGGCTAAGGTATTTTGGGCATTATAACAATACTAGAGAGTATTTCTATACCACAAAAGGGGTATTATACGAAACAACTAGGCTAGTGGGGTACCCTACTACAAGCACCACAGCGGGAGGGTAGTACCTCTCGCCACACCTCAAAGGGAAGAGGAGGGTTTCGCCAAGGCCAATTTTAAGGGGAGAGGGCTCTTGGACGAGAGTCAACAAGAGGAGGGAGGGGTTTCCAAGACTTGGAAGATTTTTGGACGAATGAAGTCTTCAAGAGAGTGGTATTTATAGAAAGCCAAAGGCCAACCAACGGCCAAGATCAAGCCATGTTCAAGGCAAGTGTATGGCCTTGATCAAGCCAAGTACACCCTAACCCTACTCCACAAAACATTGCACCAAACAAGCCACAAAACAAGGCACAAAACAAGGCCAAAACAAGGAACCAATTGCAAGGCCAACGTCCTCTCGACGCCAAATCGCCCAAAGCACCCACTTGCTTCAATGCGAGGGTGACACACGCCACCCTCCCGTTGGTCCAAAATGTTTCGCCTCTCGGAAAAATCCGCAAAAATACAAAACGACATAGCCGAATTTTCCTCGTAGTTACGCAAAAACGCTTCGTCGAAAACGACTCTAACCGTGTTGTGCACAAATGTCATTCTACCAAGCCACTGGCGGGGTGACACGTGTCACCCTCCTAATGGCCCTCATAAAACGCCTTCCAAAAATATCCACAATGGCCAAAATCTCGAAAACAAAGTGGCCCTACAAAACCAGAATTTCTCCCGTGGGCCCCACGTGACCATTTCCGAAAATAAAATCTCAAAATTCTAATATAATCTATGAAGTCCAAATACCAAATCTGGGAATCCAATTCCCATTAACGAACCTTTTTCTTCACAAATAACCGGAAACTTTTCCGTCGAAAACTCACATCTTTCTTTCTTTCCAAATTTTTTTCTGTCGTGCTCTCGTACGTACGTCCTCGCATACATACCCTGAGAATACGGGGTATAACATGCAGATGCATCGATCGATGAGTCGTCAGGGATCAGGAATACAGACAGCAGCATATCCAAACTCTTTTGTTTCTATTCAAAGTTACTACTATCTTTTCTTCACGAATCTTTCCTTCGACAATTCGGAAAAAAACCTTTGCCGTCGCTTCAGTTCGCTACCCGCAAAAGGTCCGGAAATCTACTCTCTTTCTACTGTTTAGTTGTACTGCATGTTCTGTGATTGGATTCATATGTTTGTTCTATCGAATCTGCCTGATTCAGTTTATGCGTCGTTTCTAAGTAAATATGTTAATTGTGGTTCTTCAATAGTTGGGGTGTTGATTCTGTTTCTGAGCATGTGTGTATTCGAGTTTTTTTGGGGTATGGTTAAAGCGTAACATTTGTATAAAGGTCTTAGGTTCATATTGTGTCGTTAGTTGATATATGCTGCTAAATGCTTGTTAAAATTACTCCAAGTCTGGAAAAAGGTAATACCTGTCTTGCTATTTATTGAACCCACGAAGATTGCCTAATACCTAGACGACCATTGTTGGGTGGTTCAAAATCTCAGATTTCTACATTCTCTTGTCTTGGTATAATCCATGATCCAATACATAAAGTATATTGCCTCTGAATCTTACTGCCCCGACACTGAATCTGAAATTTAGTGAGGAATAGATTTTATTATCTCATATGATTTCCAGGTATACTGCGTATCGAGATCATGCTAAAACATTAGGCGGACACTACTCTGATTAGACTTATTTCGTATCGGAACCTATTCAGCCCCCCTTTTTCTTAGAACATTAAGTTGTGGGTCGTCTGTGCTAAAATGATCCCTATGTAACAGTACGAATCCTGTTTGGTTGACAAGTCCTGTTTTTTTTTTTTTGATGTACCTCAATTAGTTTAACTTTGAAATGAATCACTGGTTAACCAAACCATCATACTTCGCATATCCTGTTAACAAAGTTATTCACTCAGTCTGTGGATATATCTGATAGACCTCTGTAATTTGATATGAGTCTGGAGCCTTTTGGTCGGTAGATAGTTCAGAGGGATTGAACTTGTGTAGGTGTTTTTCCCGTATACCTGATTTATGTGTAATTGAGTAAACTGGGGAATATACCTGCTCATATGACTCTTTATGTGAGTCCAAGCGCTTTACTTAGAATTAAAATGAGTTCGTCCCAAATTTATTTAAAGTGCTTGCCCCTGTATTTCCCTTTCGAATTCTGCCAATTCAGTGTATTAGGGGTCATGTATCATAACAAATATAACTACATACTCATCCTCATACCTGCTAAGTGAACAATATTTATGTTATTTGACTTTCTGTTCACATCTCACTGGTATATACTTAGCATATATGGGTGGCGTACCTCGTATGGTTAATGTATATATTAATCCTTTGTGACTAAGATATATTGGAGTGGAGTTGGTATACGTAAATCTGTCTGGGTGATAACCTTGATGTTCCCCTTTGAGATCTAAGAAACAAACCAATCATGTTGGCTGCGTATTGAGGCCCATTCGATTTGACTGATTTCTAAATGTTCTTTTTTACTGTGGGCGGGACTCGTCACTGCCACAGATCAACTGGCAGCATGTGTGTGCACACTTAATTTAGCATCCTACTTATTTTTCGTATATGATGGAGTTTATATTATTTACTAATCCTTTTCCTTTTTCTTTCTTATTTTACATGGCATGCATCGGGAGAATAACTGAGAGTCTCGGTAGTAGACTCATTATGGCCTCCACATCACCAACCGCATTTCCGCCGCAGGGCTTCCAAACAATTATAAGATAGACGGTGTCGCCATCCGTTCTAGATGCTACAACAACTCTAATCTCACTCCTCTATTTGCCTATTTACGCATTTATTATTTGTTTATTTATTATTGCCATATTTATTCACCTTGTAATTAATAGGATAATTAACTCTACTAGTCTTTTGAATACTTTGGAGGGGTAGTTTAAAAAATAAATTCGTCTCTTATTTATTCTAGGTTCATTATATAAGTCTAAACCTAAAATAATTAATCCTAGTTAAGCTTTAGTCATGTAGTTAATATATTTCTCCTTAAGAAATAAACTTTATCATAAACTCTTCATAAATATCATAGGAAGTAAATTTTCACACATACGTACAAAATAATTTTATAATTAACTTTTTTTTTATATAAGAATCTTAACCTTACATATACTGTTAGGAATAATCATTTTCTTACTTGTTGTCAAAAAAATAATAAAATAATTTCATTTCATATTCAACTTTTGGCTATTTTTTTGAATCTTATAAGACCCTCTAGTTATCAATATATATATTCTTTAGATATTTACCACATCCCTTTTACTTAAATAATCTCTTTTCCTAAAATATACACCCCTTTAGCCAAATAAATTAACCTATGTTTGAACGGACAACCGCAAGTTAGCGGATCCTTTAGGGTGTCTTACCCCTTCCCTTTAGGATAATAAATAATCCTTACTCAGAATCTCATTTAGTTTCACAGACCATTAAATAGAGTTAATGCTGACTTTAATCAGTTAGTATTTAGGTGTCCTAATTCACCAAATTAATTAGGTGGCGACTCCCTTAACATTCTAAACATTTAATACTTTACATTTTTGGGGAGGATAACCATTCCGTCGCGCATTTAAGCCTGAGAGTTCAAAATCGGGTGCGACACTCCATACAAAGCTAATCTAGATTCTGAACCAGCGACTGTAATGTCACACACAATGTCGTCACAAACACAGGCAACATTTCGTAATCCAGATTTCTGAGAAGAAATCCTGGGAGCTCTCTTGGTATTTTTACATTTTGATTCTAGATATTGATTCACTCTTCTTCCCTCTCTATTTATAGTAGATAGTCCTTCTTGAAAATCTCATCAATTGGTTGTAGAAGTTGAGCTAAAAGTGGGCACGTGAAGCAGTAGCTTGAGGCATGAAAATGGGAGCTGATTTGACTTGTTCTTCACCCTACTTGTTCCTCAAGTTAAGCAACTCCTTGGACTTGGTCTTCCCACGTTTTTAATCTGCTCCAAAGCTCATTGCCAAGTCAAAATTACCATCGTGGTAAAACTCCATAATTTTAAGTTTTGTCCAGTGAAATAAGGCAAAACTGTTACCAGAATGTCGGTCCGAATGTCATGACATTTGTTCCGACATTTTCTGATTTTAACTTAGTACTGAAAATGATATGTTAGGAAAAATGTCATGACACAAAACCTACCATTAACATTCTTCCCATTTTTGCCTTTCTTCACAAAACCTAATATATTCAACGCGAGTGACCTACGACAATATCAATGCTCCCCCTCAACATGTGATGGTATATACACACACCATATACAAGATACACATATATATACCATTTATATTAGGATTAGAAAAGAAATAAGATATTAGCACATATACACATATCATCCACTTATACAGATTTATATTCAGACCATATTCTCAACACCAACCAGTAGCATCAGCTTCAGTCCGTGAAGGAAGGACAAAACATTAACATTCTCCCCCTTTTTGCCTTTCTTTACAAAACAACCTTTTCAACAAACAACAGTAACTTCCAGCATAACAGCACTAGCTTCCAGCAGCTTTTTCTACTCCTGCATAACTCCTTCTCTGCACAGAACATCAGCATCTCGCCTTCTTTATCTGCTCCCCCTGTATTAGCATTTCTTCTACAACATCTAGCCTTATTTCTCTGCTCCCCCTGCATTAGCACTTCTTCTGCAGCATCTACTTCAGCAGCAACATCATCATTTTCTCCACAGTAGCCTCGACGGTAGCATCATCAGTAGCCTCGACAGTAGTATATGCATATCATTTTCTTCCCTTTTTTGTAAAGAAATCAGCATCATGAAATGGTCTCTTGCTTAAATCAGGGCATTCCTCTAATTATCAACCTCAGATATTTGTTGGTTGATCTTTGCAATTTGAATCACAAGTCATTCAGTAGACAGTGGAAACTGTCATGGACCGGTGTTGTCAAGAATGTTGGTGACATTCCTGTCAACATCTGCACTATTTCCTTCCATTTTTCAGGGTAGTTAAACTTTGTATATCAGAGAGAGATAAGAGAGGATTGAGGTCGATTCTTTTTGTGCTAAGTTGGTAACTTGTGCAGCAGGGTGGCAAACATGGCTGTTAATTCAGAGGCTGGACATTTAGAGATCCACTTATGCATAATACCTTCTGTGAGTTACTCAATTAATTCATCTCTATTGTCCACTGCAAGATCTGCTTCTCTAACATTATCCTCAGTATTATACATTGATTTAAAACAGCAGGTGTAAAAAAATATACTATATTATAGAGATATACCTTCCCAAATTTCTTTGAGTAGATATCCTCTTATAACAGAACTCAAATCAGCACAAAACAATCTGACTATTCTATCAACATATGATCTCTTCTCAGTAACAGATCCTAGGAGTTGTACTTCTTTTAAGAACTTCATATTTGAACAAGAGGCAATATCTATTACTTTTTCAGCCCTAACAACTCTATTCTTGTACCAATCCTAATTATGAGAATTAGTTTAGAATAGAATTTGTCTGAGTAGATACATACCTGAAGGTCTGAGTCAGATTCAGCTTTGCTGGAGGATGTTGGAGTTTGTGTCCCTTCTGGTGTTGGCTAAAATGTTACCTGAGATGTTGTGGCATCAGTGGCAACATTCGGAGCAACACTCGATTTGGCATACCTGGAAATTTCCTTTAGAAAGAATTTCTTCACTGGAGTTTCACCAGGAACTTCCTCACTTTCATGAGACACATTTGCAGTATAACATCATTTGGTTCTTCTTCACTCTCTTCAGTTGAGAATACCAAGTTCGTGTCATCACGTCACTCCTTCGAGCAAACACGTATAGAAGTATCACATCTGGACCTTTGGCTCTTCACGAACTGTACTCTGTGGATGGTGAAGAAGGAAACTGGTAGGGTTGCTGCAGGTCATGTTGCTCAGATGAAACAATGTTCATAGGATGGCTAGTACTCATAGGAAAGTTGGTCGGTGTGTTCGTTGTTATTGGTGTTGACATGGGAGAGGTTTCCATAGGTGGATATAGTGGAGAAGGTTTTGAGGATGGTGTTTGGAATGGTGATGATTTCATCGGATAGGTAGAATTACAGTTCCTATATGCCCGAGTTGTGATGTGATTTCAGCCTTTTTTATGAAAAAAAACAGAAATGATAAAAATAACATTTTTTTATATATTTTATATAGGGAAAATCAGAGATGATAAAAAATAACAAATGAGAGGAATATCTATATACATGACAAATCTTTCTAAGCAATAAAAATCCCTTAGTTTTAGGTGTTTCAATTTTTCACAATAACTTACACCTAAAATATTGGGATTGAAAGATAAACATCAGCGTAGGAATTTCAATTAATCTTATCATTTTGAAGTTCAAAATTCATATTGAAACAAGGCATAAAAATAGGGAGAAAAACTGATTTTTCTGAAAATCAGTTAAGAACAATATCCCAACAAATACCACAATCTGAGAATGTCAACAGTAATGTTGACAACATTTTGAACAACACAAGTATCATGATCCTTCAAGAACTTTTTCATTTCGGAAACAAATCAAGACATATTTCATATATGATTTTATGAGTTTAACCTCCAGACCAATGTAACATTTTCCCATTGAGTCATAGATCTAATCATAAAACACATACAAAATTCATTTCGTGTCAAAAACAAGAATACGTATTTAGAATCCTCATAATTTCTTTTGTTTAAGCACTTTGATACTCTTATAGTATAGGAACGATATCAATTTCAAGGGTTTTGCTCGTATTGCACAGTTGCCGAGAATTAGAAAGGTTTTGCCTTATTTTGATACTCCATTTTTATGATATCTAATATCATCGCAGAGAAAACAGTATCACATTAAAATTATGTTCTTATTTGGAAATCATACCTGGTTGAACAAAAATCAGCCGTTACACAGTACTGAAAATCAGATTATGATATTACAAGGGTAAATATCACCCGAAATGTTAGAGACATTTCAGCCGACATTTGCCCAACAGTGCCTGTTTCAGAGATTACAGAGACCAAGAGATTTATTCAAACTAGAAAATCTCTCATGGTCCAAAACTTTTATAAAAGTATCAGCTAGTTGATGAAGAGTATAAACATGATCAATTCGAACTAGCTATTTTCTAATCAAATCTCTTAAAAAAATGATGTCTAATCATAGTACAAAAAATATTGCTAGTAAAACCATAGTCGTTTAACACGTGTCTTAACCATATTCATTGAGAACAACAACTTCCAACTGCTACATATTCAGATTCATCAATTGAAAGTGAGACACAATTTTATTTACGACTCTACCAAGAAACAAGATTATTGCCAAGATAAAAATATCCTCTACTTGTACACTTTCTATCATCCACATCACTAGCCCAATCCAAGTCACTATATCCTATTAAATTAGGATTAGTGTCTATATAATACCAAATTCCCAACTCACATGTGCCGGCAACATATCGAATGACACATTTTACGACATTTAAGTGGGAGACTTTGGATAGGCTTGGAATCATGCACAAACACAAACACTAAAACTAGGTTCTAAAGCACACATAAAACAAGAAAGACTAACCTCTTGGTATATGGTATACATACACACATACCTTACCATATCTTTGTAATTGAGTGGTTTTTTCCCTCTTGTTCTAATTCCTTCAAACACTCCCCCTATCACCTGGTATGTTGGATGATTCTTCCCAATCCTTGATAAGGGTTCCCTTTGATCTAGCAATTCAGCATTTGACTCCTCATCCACACCCTTTGTGGTCTCTAGTTCATGTTCAGATGTTGCTCCGAATGTGGTAACATTTGAGGCAACATCTGGTTCTTCAGCAGTAAACTCTTGTACAATTTTTGTCCTTAGATTGTACACTCAGTAAACATGACTTTTTTGGGAATAACCAACAAAAATCCTTTCACTCTTAGAATCAAACTTAGCCAGCTAATCTCTATCATTTAAAATGCAACAAATACATCCAAAAACATGAAAGTAACACAAATTAGGTTTCTTTCCATTTAAAATTTAATAGGATGTCATCTTTGTTACAGGTCTTAAGTAGACTCTATAAGTGACGTGACAGGCAGTAAAAAAACATTTTGACAATTTGTTATAACTAAGCATAACTCTAGCCATTTCTTACCATGTTCTATTTTTCCTCTATGCTACACTATTCTGTTAAAGAGTTATTGGGAGCAGAAAAAATTCATGGAAAGTTCCTCTTTTCTGACAAAATTTTGTGAAGGAGATGTTTTCAAATTCTTTTCCATGGTCAGATATAATCCAAAAAAAAGGAAAATAGAACATGTTCCTAATTCTAGAATGCAAAATTTTAAAAATGTCACAAGTATGTGATTTTTCTTTCAAAAAAATATATCCATGAGTACCTAGAAAAATCATCTACAATAGCATAGGAATACCCCATGCCTCCTAAACTGTCTACCTCAATTAGACCTATAAGATCCATGTTCAATAATATAAAACAGTGAGACATACCTGAATGTTGTCGTCATTCTGGACAACATTATGGGAAACATGGGTTTGCTTACCTTGGAGACAATCTGCACAAACTGTTTTACATTTATGACCGAAGTTGGGTAAGTCTCTAACCGCTCCATATGAGACTAATTTTTCCAGATTGCGGTAGTTTACATGCCCCAACTTTCGATGTCATAGTGTTTTGTCGTTCATCTTGACATTATTGCATATTTCTTGTCTTGCAACAAGATAGCAACAATTATCACCTGTTCTAGTACCTGACATGACACATTAGCTTCATTCACAACTTTACAAGCATTCTTATTAATTTTCACCTCAAGATTGTCATTACACAATTGACTAATACTCATCAAATTAGCCTTTAAACCTTCAATTGTGTAAGACATTTCTTAAAGTTTGAAATCCAGGAACATCCAAGATTCCTTTTCCATTTTTTTTAATTATTTCCACCTCCATAAGTTACGTTACCTCTATTGAATGACTCACAGTTCTTTAGAAACTCCTTTGCACCTGTCATGTGACGAGAACATATACTCTCAAAGCACCAAGAACTTGAAATGTTAGTTCTTAAAGCAGTTATCGCACATTACAAGATACAACATTTTAGGAATCTAAACTCTTTTAAAACACTTTTTACCTTTCAGCTCAGAATTGTTGCTCTGAATGTTGTCAGAAATGTTGGACAATATTTTAGACAACATTTCGCTCACAGAATTCTGAAGTTTGAAAACAGTATGGTTTTAAAAAAACCCAGGGGAGTTACAATGACGGCACACAAACTTCATATCCTTTGACATATATGAGAACCTATATAATCTTTTTTCTTTTACAAAGCACATTTTCTCATTTTTGTCAAACAAACTAGAGCATTTGTTTTAAGAGAGTTTTAGTACACAATACCTGCATGTGAGAGTTTACTAAAAGCTGAGTATCTCATTCAATTTAGAAGTCCACGAGTAGAGCTTACGGAAGGTTATTTTGGCTAAGTTTAATTTTGCACAAATCTTACCAAATGCAGTATCATATTTGGTAAGTGCAAACTCTAGTCGGATTATTGTGCCTTTTAGATCTACATTCTCACGAGTTAAAGATATTACATTTGTCTCAAGTTGCTTGGATTCTATGATTAAGGTTTTACAAATGTTGTGTAATTAATTAATCATGTCATCTTTGCATTAAACTTGATCCATACTCTCAGCCTCACCACTAGAAATAAAATCACTAAAACAGTTAAACATCAGGATAGTTAAAGAATATGTACCTTTCAGATGTTGCTGGAGATGCAGATGTCGTTGCAGATATTGCCTGAAATGTCGTGACATCTGAGGCAACATTACAAACGACATTTTCATTATCATACAGGGGTTGTTCGTAAACAGTGGCCATCTGTGCTTGTGATTTGATTTCTTGATCTTCTTCCTCTTCTTAGTGGACATTCTTTTTTAGCACTTGGAAGGAAACTTGGTGGACTTTTGATTGAAGCCTTGGTTTTGATGCCTTTTAGATTTAGATTTATTTCTCTCATTGTTGAACTTCATCACCATCAAATTGTATTTTCGAGTGAGTAAGACAACATTAGCACCTTCACCAATTTCTTCAAGATTCTCATCCCCTTTATTGATATGATTCTCTGAGGATTGAACTTGAAGTGTCACATTATTTCCCTAATATAGTTCCCTTTGATTCTTAATTTTCATCTCATAGATTTTGAGAGTTTTCATCAAGGTATGAAGGTTCATAGTAGCAAGATGTGAGCTTCTTTAATGGCATAAATCTTTGAATTGAACTTTTCAGGAAGAGAATAAAGAGCCTTTCAAAATAAGATTTAATATCATCCGCTTTTTCCATCCTTAAATGTTCATATTTGCTCATGATCATGTGTAGCTTAATTCGATAAACACTTGATCTACCTTCACAATGAATTTGTAAAGTATCTCATGCATCCTTAGCCGACAGATTGGTCCATAGGGCACGAAAATTAGAGGATATTTAAGCCCTATGGATTAATGCTATGGAGGAGGTTGGTCATTCTACAACACAACATAACACAAGACGGATTTGGAGCTACAATTGGAGACTTTGTTCTACGTAATTTTCTTTCTTTCATTTTTAATTCAGTTTATGTATGGATATTGTGTTAGTTCTTAGCGTGACGATGGCTAAGAGCTAAACACTTTATTCAGGCTTTCCTTATGAATCACTTGAAACTTTTATTCATGAATTAATGCAGTGGTTTGATTTCTTCTTCACTTGATTAAGATTTAGTCAATATTTGGTATGAATGTTTGATAATTAATTGATCACTAATTATCACAACCTATATGATTTCGAATCAAAATCCGAAAGGAGAGATTTGAATATGTTGTAATTGACTAGACATAGGTTAACTTCGCGGACGAAAGTACCCCGATACTTGTGTAGCATTATAGGTTACTGTTATTAATCCTCCTATGTGGTAAATCCTATCATAGAAATATAGTAGGGTTCTGCACTGAGGTTGAGTGATTATATGTCCTAACCAAAATATAAGACAGTCTAGTTAACCGTTATCTTAACGAAGAAGAAGAATCATTCTAGTCGCGTTAAGGATTGAATAAAGTGGATAGTCGAGGATTTTGGAAGCCCTAATTCATTCATAACTGATTACAACTTTATTGGTTTAAATCTTGCAATTATTCTAGTAGTTAAATAAAAACCTCAATCAAATATCGATTGTCAAATAGATAACATAAAATAGATGAACGGTACTTAGAAACTAGTCTCTGTGGACGATATTCGGTCTTACAGACTATATTACTTAAGAACGATGCGTACGCTTGCGTGAGCATTCGAAATATCGCTAACAATTACCAACAAGCTTGGTTCAATTCCTTTTTTGTTCAAAATCCAGAAAAATTCCTTACCTGGCTATTCCATTTTAATACCTCATGTATTCCATCAAAAGTCCCGACATGGTGGAATTCATGGTGGGAACAATTTGGATCCACCTTTGACATACGAAAACCCCAAATCATTAAATTCTTCAACCTCTTTAAATCCCTCTACAAACCCTCAGAGGAAGAAAAAAGTTTTATGCCAATATACCTTTTTCACACCAAATTCCATTTGTCATGGGTATTCGCATGGTTTGTAGATTATTCTAAATTAATTAAATACCCAACGGTCCGAAGAAGATTTAAAATCAGATGGTGGGATAGCTTTAAAATACCGGCAAGCCTTACCCCACACAAAGTCCAAGAATGGTTAGATACTCAAAATTCTATTACAGTACAGGTACCACCAAGAACACCACAACCACCACTACAAACACCGGAGCATACACAATTTCTCTCACAAAAATCCAGGATGGTTTCGATGCTCACAACAACAAAAAATCCCGAAGAAATGCAATCAATAATTCTGCAGTTTGCTCCATCCTCATCAAAACAAGGTTCTTCATCAGAAGAAGATGAACCCGAAATTGATAGCGCATGCAGTTCTATTTTTGGCAATAGTGGATTCTGAATAAAATATTGCCAAGAAAAGACAAAATACCCGGAGTAAAGAACAGTAAAGAATAGACCAAAATTCCGACAAAAGAAAATGCCAGAGCAGTAAAAGCACAAATTCCAGCAATAATTCGAGAAGAGGACAAAAATAAT
The DNA here is from genome assembly GCA_029844215.1 of Przewalskia tangutica. NCBI lineage: Eukaryota > Viridiplantae > Streptophyta > Magnoliopsida > Solanales > Solanaceae > Przewalskia > Przewalskia tangutica. The sequence goes on along the minus strand of CM056723.1, from coordinate 43,972,579 downwards.
GATGTCATGGATGATGTCACTCTCCACTCGGGTAAATAGTTAAAATACTATTTATAATAGTTAAATTACTATATGTAAAACTCCTATAAAAAAGAGACCCCCTCTCCTTAGTTAGACAAGCTTTTTTCTTTACTAGTTCTCTCTCCTCTCTTTCCTTAGAGAATTTTTAGATTTGTAGCAAGAGAAGTTCTCTCTCTAAACAAATTCCCTTAGTTAGAGAAATTCCATAAATTGCTCTCCAATTCCCCTCATATGATTCCCCTCATTTGAAGTTAAATTCTTCATCCAAATACCTTACCCGAAATTCCCAAATACCTTGTAAACTTCCAAGTTCTCCTTGAATGTTTTCAAATCTTTGTAAGTATTTAATATTTTGAATAAATATGATTATGGATGGTACTACCTTCTAATCTTGTAAATAGTTCATGCTCTTTTAAATTTATGCTTTTAAATTATTTAAATTCCTGCATTAAATACATGGTCGGTTCTACCGCCTACTTAATTAAATCTATGGTCGGTTATACCGCCTACTTTATTTAAATTCCTGCAGAACCTTTGAATTTGGTTTCCATAACTTGGAACCTTAATTTGTAAGTTAATATTTATTTATTTTATGCATTTTTCTATTATCAATTAATTATTCAATCTCATATATATCAATGTATTCCCTATTTATTATCCCCTTTAGGGTATCAGATCTATAAAGGGTAGAGATATAGAGAGATATGATATCCAGATAAAATTTCTGTTTAGATTCCAGGCCTCTTTTGAGTTCGTTAAATCCTGTAATACCGAACGAACAGAAAGTAGGGTGAAGTAAGTAAGGCAGATCATACCCAAAATGTACAGTCTTGGTGGGGAGTGTAGGAAGAGTGTAGGTTTCCAAAATTGGGATTCCATACACATTGATTCTTTTCTCCGTAGAACTACTTCTTATGATTTTAGTTCATCTTTTTCTATGGATTCAAAGAAGATAATAAATTCTGAAGAAATCGTTATACAAGATTTTGAAAAATCAGTACATAATTGGGAAATACCAAAAGTAAATAGAGATCAAATTTACAAAAATTCCAAATACCAATTTTTCAAAACAGATTTCACTATTTTATTAAAATAGAAGAAAGAGATATCCAATTAATAAAACCATTTGAAACAATTCAATTACTTTCTCAAAATTCCTTGAAAAAACATAGAGAAAGAAACTACAAAAACATTCATATTGACTTAGTCCAAGTAGGGATAAAACCCCTTACTAAGGAAGGACTAAACACCTCAATCCTTACCATCTTAAGAGATGCAAGATTCACAAATTTCAAAGATTCCCTATTAAGTTCGGTTGAGTCCTGTCTCTGCACAGGACCAATCTCTTTTGATTGCTACTCAAACTTTTCAGCTTCTCTAAATGATAAAAATATCCATAAATCTCCTGTCTTACAGATAAAGACAAACAATTACCAAACCTGATCTTTCCAGATCTAACAAAGTAATACCGAGACCTATTAGGTGGAAGGATATTACCCTACCAGAAGAATGGATCCTGGAAGGTGTAGTTAAACCTGAACCCTTAGAATCTGACCAACCAAATACCCATCTTAGAGAAATAACTCAATACCAAGATGGTAGGGTCAGTCTCTCATTTTAAGAAGATCTATGAGTAATCGATACGAAGATACAAGTTCCGAAGAGACCCTAGATTTAGGAAGAGTCTCACAAATTCCTTCGGTAATAAATACCCCTTGTAAAATAAAACCTAGACATTCTACGTCAGATTTACCAAATCTAACAAAGGTAGATACACTAATCAAATACCCAGACCGGTATATATAAATTCCACTGTTAAACAAAAGATAGATGACCAAGAGCCTACAAGTCCAACATATTCATCAATAACTCGAGATGAATTAGCAAATGAATGTTCTGTTTTAGAAAAATAATCCCAAAGTAATAAAAAATTACTACAAAAGGAATTTTATGAAAAACATAACTCAGAAAAAAGAATTTGGTTCTTTAAAAATTTCTTAAATACCAGGAAACAAATACAAGAAAAATTCTATGAATTTGTACAAGAAAATAAAATAAATATTCTCTTTTTTGATTGGTTTAAAATATTCTCCTCTCAAAACTCCATAGGATACCTTTTTTCTAAATCAGTAGACCCCACTACTAATAATAAAATAACAACATTAACGTATTGATCCGATAGCAGTGATACCTTAGAACAATTCAAATATAAAACGCCTCTCATTAATACTATGGATTGGGAACAACCCATACAACAACTACAAATAATCCATGCTCCAGACCTAGGAATAATAAAGCCACTAGCTCAATCCCGTTATAATGCCTTTTCCATTTACGATTGGAACCTAGATGAAATGACTGAATACAATATCCTCCGTTTTCTCCAACAAATGACCATGGTAGCAAATGCCTATAAAACACAAAATAAGGCCACAACAGAACTGCTAATCGCAGGATTCTCTAGTCAACTAAAAGGATGGTGGGATCATTATCTCACCGACCAACAAAAAGAATACATCTTAAATTCTATAAAAACCGATGAAGAAGGAATACCAATTTTAGATGAACTATGAGAACCCCTACAAGATGCAGTATCAACTTTGATACTGACAATATCTTTAAATTTCATAGGTGATACTACACATCTAAGTGATTTCCAATGGTATAAAAATATATTCTTAACCAGAATAATGTTTAGAGAAGATTCTAACCAACCATTCTGGAAAGAAAAATTCTTAGCTGGATTACCTACCCTTTTAGGAGAAAATGTTAGGAATAAAATTAAAGAGAATTGTGAAAAACAGATAATACCATACAATGAGTTTACATACGGGGAATTAGTGTGTATAACTCAACAAGAGGGATTAAAAATCTGTCAAGACCTAAAATTGTAAAAACACCTTTAAAAAGAACAAAATGTGAATTAGGTAGTTTTTGCAAACAATTTGAAATAAATATCATAAAAACCTCTCAAAATTCACAGAAAACTGTAGCAAGACTTATAAATCCCACAAGAAACCAACAAAAGATTATAAAAATCATAGGACTAACGATGATTACTATAAAAAAATTTATAAAAATAATCGTAACAAAAATTTCAGAAATAATGGAGATCCTAAAAAGAATAATTCTAATTACAAAGATATATCATGTTATAAATGTAATAAAAAATGACATACATCAAGATATTGTAGAATGAATAAAAAATTACAAGAATTAAATCTCGACAAAGATGTAACCCAAAAAATCTCCAATCTTCTAATAGATTCCTCTGATTCTGAGTCAGACCCTGACTATTTTTCTCTTTCTTCAGAAGATAATAAACCCCTTCATGTAGATGAATTAGTCACAACTAGTTCGACTGAAAACTATGAAAAAGCAAAAGGAAAACGAATATGTGTCTTAACTAAAGATCAAGAATTCATGTTAGATATGATTAAACACATAGATACCCAACACCAAAAAGAATACTTAAATAAACTACTAAAAACTTTTACAAAAGAAAAGAAAGATATTAAAAATACAATCTTACCGAATACTTCTAAAAATACCTAGGACTTAACAAAAATCCTAGGAAGAAGTAAGAAAATAAAAGAAAGAAAAGAAATAACGATTCAAGAAATACAGAAAGAAATCATACAAGTAAAATTAGATATAAAAGAATTAAAAGAAAGACAGAAAAAAATTCTGAATTAATTAAAATTGTGCTTTCAAAAAATATAACACAACACTCCAGTTCTGAAGATTCTGATTCTGGAAAATCCCATAGAACCAGAAAATAATGTTACAAACCAAATAGAAAATCTGGAAGAATTCCCAGAAGATTTTCTGATAGTCTTTCGACAAATCACAACAAAAAAATATCTAATAAAAATAACACTTAAATTCTCGGACAATTTTAAAATAACGACAATTTCTCTTTCTCACATAGGAGCATACTTAAATTGCATAAAAACATGAATAATACCGCAGACATTCCTAGAAGAAACTCATGAAAAACTAGAGGCAGCTAATAATTCTAAATTATAAATTAAATAAAAAACCAAAGAATCAATTATAAATAATGAAGTTTCTATAGCAACGTCATTTGTTCTAGTAAACGAAATATACAATTTCGTAATCTTAGGAACACCATTCATAAATCTCATCACCCCATATAAAGTAGAAAATGATTCTATATCATTTAAATACATTAGAAAGAAATTAAAATTTCAGTTTATAACAAAACCGAAAACAAAGGACCATCTAATAAAAACATGTTCAATACATAAAGAAAAACTATACTATCTAACAGAATTAAGAAGTGATTCTCCTTTGGGGAGAAACATAAGTAAAATACAGGATACTTTCCACCCAACTATTGACTCCTTTCAAATTATTTTATGTATACACAAAATCCAAAATGATTTACCAAATCATTTATATTTTTAAAGTATTGCATTAAAATGGATTTTTAGCAAACTGATTTTTGACGTTTTTTACTTTAAAGAAACAGATCCTCTTTTTAAAATCCTAACCCGTGATTCTTCAAAAACAGGAGAAAAACCCCCCAAATCCCTGACATTGATAAATGTCATATCATTGCCCCAACAATTGGTGTTTGGGATACACAGACAGAATATCGAGGAAGGACATGCGTGAATGTGGGCAATACTGTACACAGGCAGTGTGTGGAGCCTTACTCCAAAAAAGGAAAGAAGAAACTCCTCCGTCAATAAATACACAAGTTGTTGCACCACAACAATAACAAACAGATTCCATGCCTCCCAAAAAACCCCTAAACTCCACTTCCAAACTAGTAAAAGAAGAAAAGGAGAAATCTCCTGCCGAAATTCCGGTAGAGAAACTCATGACCTGGTACGATGCAGTCATAAAGGAAGAACAGGAAAATGGAAACAACGAAGAATCTGTACAAAAAATACCAGTAAATCCCGAACAGAAAATAACTGCTGAAAACCTTTTACATCTCCTTGCAAAATCCCCAGAACTACAGCAGGTATTGATACAACTTCAAATTCCTAAACAACAAGTTGTTCAAAAGACGGAAGAGGAAAAAACGTCTGAAAAAATTATAAAAATCGAGAAAGGAAAATCTTCAAAAATCCTTTCTCAAAAATACTTTTTAAACACCCAACGTGGTACCACACAAGCCCCTAAAAACCTATTTTTGATTTTTTCAAAAACCTTTTTTCCAAAATATCACGACTATTGAAAAAGGATTTTGTAATCAATACCCTTTTAGCATTACAAAACTATTTTGGACAGAGATGGTTTTACAAATCATGGGACATTTTAAAAACCCCATATTTTTATCAGGTTGTCCTCGAGTATCAGGATCAACAACAATTAAACACCATTCTTATAAAAATAATTCAGATCCCACTTATTCAATAAGCAAAATCTTCGGTGTAATTGCTCTAGGCGACTGTGAAAATGAATTATCTCAACCTTTAAACTTCCTAGATTCCTATCAAAATACCCCATTTTTTAATGTTCCGTTTAATTACTGGGATTACCAACAAGCTTGGTTCAATACCTTTTTTATTCAAAATCCAGAAAAATGACATACCTGGCTATTCCATTTTAATACCTCATGTATTCCATCAAAATTCCCGACATGGTGGAATTCATGGTGGGAACAATTTGGATCCACCTTTGACATACAAAAACCCCAAATCATTAAATCCTTCATCCTCTTTAAATCTCTCTACAAACCCTCAGAGGAAGAAAACAGATTTGTGCCACTACACCTTTTTCACACCAAATTCCATTTGACATGGGTATTCGCATGGTTTGTAGATTATTCTAAATTAATTAAATACCCAACGGTTCGAAGAAGATTTAAAATCAGATGGTGGGACAACTTTAAAATACCGGCAAGCCTTACCCCACACAAAGTCCAAGAATGGTTAGATACTCAAAATTTCATTACAGTACATGTACCACCAATAACACCACAACCACCACTACAAACACCGGAGCATACACAGTTCCTCTCACAAAAATCCAGGATGGCTTCGATGCTCGCAGTAGCAAAAAATCCCGAAGAAATGCAATCAATAATTCTGCAGTTTGCTCCGTCCTCATCAAAACAAGGTTCTTCATCAAAAGAAGAAGAACCCGAAATTGATAGCGCATGCAGTCCTGTTTTTGGCAATAGTGGATTTTGAATAAAAGATTGCCAAGAAAATACAAAATACCTGGAGTAAAGAACAGACAAAAGAAAATGCCAGAACAGTAAAAGCACAAATTTCAGCAATAATTCGAGAAGGGGGAAAAAACAATGATGTCATGGATGAGGTCACTCTCCACTCGGGCGAATAGTTAAATAGTTAAAATACTATTTGTAATAGTTCAATTACTATTTGTAAAACTCCTATAAAAGGAGACCCCATCTCCCTTAGTTAGACAAACTTTTTTACTAGTTTTCTCTCTTCTATTTCCTTAGAATTTTCAGATTTGTAGCAAGAGAAGTTCTCTCTCTAAACAAATTCTCTTAGTTAGAGAAATTCCCTAAATTCCTCTCCAATTCCCCTCATATGATTCGCCTCATATGAAGTTAAATTCTTCATTCAAATACCTTACCCGAAATCCCCAAATACCTTTTAAAGTTCCAAGTTCTCCTTGAATGTTTTCAAATCTTTGTAAGTATTTAATATTTTGAATAAATATGATTATGAATGGTACTACATACTAATCTTGTAAATACTTCATGCTCTTTTAAATTCATGCTTTTAAATTCTTTAAATTTCTGTATTAAATACGTGGTCGGTTCTATCGCCTACTTAATTAACTCTATGGTCGGTTATACCGCCTACTTTATTTAAATTATTGAAGAACCTTTGAATTATGGTTTCCATAACTTGGAACCTTAAGTTTTGAGTTAATCTTTATTTATTTTCTGCATTTTTCTATTATCTTTTAATTATTCAACTCCTTATATATCAATTACTTCCCTATCTATTATCCTCTTTAGGTCATCGGGCTAACTTGATATCAGAGCCATAAAAGGGTAGAGATATAGAGAGATACGATATCCAGATCAGATGAAATTCCTGTCTAGATTCCCGGCCTCTTCTGAGTTGGTTAAATCCTGTAATACCGAGCGAACAAAAAGTAGGGTAAAGTAAGTCCTCGTGTATAAGGCAGATCAGACTTGAAATATAAAGTCTTGGTGGGGAGTGTAGGAAGAGTCTAGGTTTCCAAAATTGGGATTCCATATACATAGATTCTTTTCTCCGTAGAACTACTTCTTATGATTTTGGATCATCTTCTTCCATGGATTCAAAGAAGATAATAAATTGCGAAGAAATCGTCATATAAGATTTTGAATAGTAAATTTATAGTTGAAAATACTGAAAGTAATAATAAAGATCAAATTTACGAAATCCAAAATACCATTCTTCAAAACATGTTTCTCTATGAGATACCAAACCAATGAAAACTCATCCTTCATTCGAAACAATTAGAGATGCTAATTATATGAAAATAAATTGTTTAGAGGGGATAATAGATAATAGGGAATTTCTCTAACTAAGGGAATTTGTTTAGAGAGGGAACTTCTCTTGCTACAAATCTAAAAATTCTCTAACGGAAGAGAGTAGAGAAAACTAGTAAAGAAAAAAACTTTTCTAACTAAGGGAGACGGGGTCTCCTTTTTATAGAAGTTTTACAAATAGTAATTTAACTATTACAAATAGTATTTTAACTATTTAACTATTCACCCGAGTGGAGAGTGACATCATCCATGGCATCATTGTTTTTGTCCTCTTCTCGAATTATTGCTGAAATTTGTGCTTTTACTATGCTGGCATTTTGTTTTGTCGGATTTTTTGTCTATTCTTTATTGTTCTTTACTCCGGGTATTTTGTGTTTTCTTGGCAATCTTTTATTCGGAATTCACTATTGTCAAAAACAGGACTGCATGCGCTATCAATTTTGTGTTTTTCTTCTGATGAAGAACCTTGTTTTGATGAAGACGGAGCAAACTGCAGAATTATTGATTGCATTTCTTCATGATTTCTTGCTGCTGAGAGCATCGAAGCCATCCTGGATTTTTGTGAAAGGAATTGTGTATGCTTCGGTGTTTGTAGTGGTGGTTGTGGTGTTCTTGGTGGTACCTGTACTGTAATGGAATTTTGAGTATGTAACCATTCTTGAACTTTGTGTGGGGTAAGGCTTGCCGGTATTTTAAAGTTGTCCCACCATCTTATTTTAAATCTTCTTCGGACCATTGGATATTTAATTAACTCAGAATAATCTACAAACCATGCGAATACCCATGGCAAATGGAATTTGGTGTGAAAAGGTGTAGTTCCCAGTCTCGATTTCTATAAAAAAATTAGAGGTTTTATCCTCTTCTGACTTTTGAACAACTTGTTGTTTAGGAATTTGAAGTTGTATCAATGCATGTTGTAGTTCTGGGGATTTGTTGTGATTTGTCTTAAGACTGTCAGAAAATCTTCTGGGACTTCTTCCAGATTTTCTATTTGGTTTGCAACATTTTTTTCTGATTCTATGGATTTTCTGAATCAGATTTTCCAGAATCGGAATCTTCAGAATTGGAGTTTTGTGTTATATGTTTTGAAAGTACAATTTTAATTAATTCATAATCTTTTTTTGTCTATCTTTTAATTCTTTTATATCTAATTTTACTTGAAATGATTTCTTTCTGTATTTCTTGAATCATTATTTCTTTTCTTTCTTTTATTTTTGTTAGGACGTAGGTATTTTTAGAAGTATTCGGTAAGATTGTATTTTTAATATATTTCTTTCCTTCTGTAAAATAATAGTTTATTTAAGTATTCTTTTTGGTGTTGGGTATCTATGTGTTTAATCATATCTATGAATTCTTGATCTTTAGTTAAGACACATATTCATTTCGCTTTTGCTTTTTCAGAGTTTTCAGTCGAACTAGTTATGACTAATTCATCTACTAGAAGGGGTTTATTATTTTCTGAAGAAAAAGAATAATAGTCAGGGTCTAACTCAGAATCAGAGGAATCTATTAGAAGATTGGAGATTTTTTGGGTTACATCTTTGTCGAGATTTAATTCTTGTAATTTTTTATTCATTCTACAATATCTTGATGTATGTCCTTTTTTATTACATTTATAACATGTTAGATCTTTGTAATTAGAATTATTCTTTTAGGATCTCCGGTATTTCTGAAATTTTTATAACGATTATTTTTATAAGGATTTTTATAGTAATCATCGTTAGTCCTATGATTTTTATAATATTTTCTTGGTTTCTTGTGGGATTTATAAGTCTTGCTACAATTTCCTGTGCAATTTTGAGAGGCTTTTATGGGATTTGTTTCAAATTGTTTGCAAAAAGTACCTATTTCGCATTTTGTTCTTTTTAGTTCTTTTTAAGGTGTTTTTGCAATTTTAGATCTTGGCAGATTTTTAATTCCTCTTGTTGAGTTATACAAACTAATTCCCCGTATGTAAACTCATTGTAGGGTATTATTTGTTTTCCACAATTCTCTTTAATTTTATTCCTAACTTTTTCTCCTAAAAGGGTAGGTAATCCAGCCAAGAATTTTTTGTTCCAGAACGGTTGGTTAGAATCTTCTCTAACCATTATTCTGGTTAAGAATGTATTTTTATACCATTGGAGATTACTTAGTTTTTTGCATTTTAAATTAGAAAGTAATTCGGCATTTTTATTATTTAGATGTGTAGAATCACCTATGAAATTTAAAGATATTGTTAGTATCAAAGTTGATACTGCATCTTGTAGGGGTTCTCCTAGTTCATCTAAAATTGGTATTCCTTCTTCCTCGGTATTTATAGAATTTAAGATGTCTTCTTTTTGCTGGTCGGTGAGATAATGATCCCATCATCCTTTTAGTTGACCAGAGATTCCTGCGATTAGCAGTTCTGCTGTGGCCTTATCTTGTGTATTATTTTGCGTTTTATAAGTATTTGATGCCATGGTCATTTGTTGGAGGAAGCTGAGTATATTGTATTCAGTCATTCCATCTAGGTTTCAATCGTAAATGGAAGAGGCATTATAACGGGATTGAGCTAGGGGTTTTTATTATTCCTAACACTACAAGAAAAAGGACCTACGGTGACGATTATTTTAAGTGTCATTGTAGCCGGTGTCACGAATTGACGACAGTTTTAAAAACTGTCACATCTTGTGACGGTTGTTGATGACGGTTATGTGTGGACATATAAAAACTGTCACACCTTTTGATTTGGAATTTGAATTTTCCCGCGAAATTTTCCCGCTAAATCCATGTGACGGTTTTGGTGACAGTTAAAAACCGTCACATCTTTGTATTTTGGATTTGAATATTTCCCTCCTTTTTTCAAATTTTGCCGCGAATTCTGTGTGACGGTTTTTTGTGACGGTTATATGTGACGGTTAAAAAGCGTCACATCTTTACATTTCGGATCAGATTTTTAAATATTTAATAATAATTAAATAGATTTCTCGAATACGCATATTGTAACTAACAACGTACCTACTTTATAGAATTGTTCAAATACACTAAATTGAATAACAAAAGTACAAATAATGCTATCAAATTCAACAAAATAACATAATATTATCTAAATAAACATCAAAAACCATAATATTGTCTGAATAACCCAAATACAAATATCTTTCAAACAATTATGTTGCACGAAGAATCTTTGAGAAGTGTTGCGCCCACTCCATCCGGATCTCATCCAGCTCATCTTGTGAAAAACATTCTTTTTCATTATACTATCAAACACAATAGAAATAAGTTAAATTTTCTAATCATAATTAAGTCATTCCACACAAATTAATACATAAAGAAGATGTAATATTATATAATATAATACTTACATCTTTTTGAAGCAAAGATAAGTCATTCATCAAGTCTTTCATGAAACGAATCATGTAGTATTCACACTCGTATCCGAAAGGCTGTTGTGGTACCTTAAAACAAAATAAACCCAAAAATTACTTAACAAACAAATTTGAATTTATAACATTACATACCAATTAAAAGCTTGAAACAATAGATTACCTTAACGTTTTTCACCATTCTTGAAAAAGCCCATTTTTGCTTACTTTTTTGAGCGGTATATCATCAATATAATTTTGGGCCAAACAATAGATCCCCACTCAACACCATCTTTCACTTGTTACTTAATAGCTAGTAAACGCAACATCGAGTTCATAATGAAGCACTCCACATAAAATCAATGGTCAGACTAATTTGTGCAAATGATGAGGTATTAGAAGTTCAGAACTTGTTAACCTGGACTTTGTTGTGAGGTCTGACCAAATCCATATATAGCACTAAGCATAAAGTGATATACTATTTTACAATACTCATTTCTGAAACTAAAAGGGAGAATAAGACACCATACTGTTGTAACGATCCGTTTGGTCGTTTAGCACTTTAAAACTACGAAAAGGATATGAGACTATAGGGTAAATAAATATTATGTTTTTAATATACAAGTTGTACATGAATTTAATTAAATAAGTAAGTGGGCCAAGCCCACTATCCTTTGGTAGGGCACGACATTTACAAAAAGGAAAAGGGGAGGGGAAAACGTTGCAGCAAAAGAAGGAAAGAAAACAGGAGAAAGGAAAAAGGAAAAGGGGAGGAGAAAAACCCTAGCAGCTAGAAGTAAAATGAGAAAAAGAAAATAAGATGTGGTACAATAAATACCTGATTTGGAGTTATGAATTTAATGTTATATCCTTTACAAGCGGGAGATACTAGAAAGTTGAAAGAAAGGAATGTTATTTGAATTTCCTGAAGTTATGCTAATATTTTTATATGTGTAGGGGTTTAGTCATACAATTAAAATGGTAAAAATATTGTTAATATAAATATAGCAATATGGGTATCCTTAGATTCGTATTATAACGCAGATCGCATATTTTATAGATTTTAAGCGTTCAGAGGCTCTACGCAATGGGAAGGCATTAGTTTGATTGTTCGTGGCACCCGCTCGGCATTGAGGTAGGTTATGATCTACTTTAGTTAGACTCTGATTAGAGAATCGTATGTAGTTGTAGGAAGTGACAGGGATAGCATGATAGAACGTCGGCATGACTGCGATACCGAAGGGGTTTGTCGCTATATGCGTTATTTTTCAGTGATTGTCACCTGATTGTATCTCCGTCGCATACTAGCTCATTTGTCACGTGAAAGTAAAGGAATTGTAATCTTGATAATTGGACATAGGACAGTGATATGACTTGTACTTATCGATTGTATATTAGTGATATGTGTTGACTGATATCATATCTGACATACTTTCTATATTATTTTGTGATGTTGGTGAGGGAAGTTATTGAGTGACTCCGAGGTCTTTGCCGGAGATTGAGAGTGATTGAGTGATTCCGAGGTCTTTGCCGGAGATTGAGTGACTCCGAGGTCTTTGCCGGAGATTGAGAGTGATTGAGTGACTCCGAGGTCTTTGCCGGAGATTGAGTGTGATTGATAGCATCTGAGGTTTATGCCGGAGAGCACGAGTGGTACATGGACTTCGCGGGTCCCCCATGGATCATGTCTTGAGGCGCTGCCTTAGCATGTGTGTACGAGAGTGGAGTGAGAGAGGTGACTATTGTATTGCATTTCATGCATTTGCTCGTATATTTGACTGATCATCTGGTGAATTTTATCTGTCCTGGCTGTTTCATGATTTCTTTACATTCTACTTGTATATGATATGTGACCATACCTGTTTGCTCTATGTGCTACTTGTTGGTTTCAACTTCTTCATGCGTTATCTAATCATTGTCGGCCTATGATGCTTACCGGTACTAGTGTTGTACTGATACTACTCTTGCTGCACTTTTGTTGAGTGCAGAGTACGATCCAGGTTCCAGTTCTACGCCCCGTGGCTGATCCGCGAGGTGGACATCTTCCAGTCATTCAGGGTGAGCTACTTGGTCGTCCGTGGCCCCTGAAGGGCTTCTTAGTTAATTCCATTTTTCTTTGGTTATTGACAGACAGTATGTAGCCTTCGGGTATTTTTCAGACTTCTATTTCAGACCATGTTTAGCGCTCTTGTACCCTTTTGACCAGATTTTGGGGAATTAAGTATTTAAGACCTTATAACTTCTTTTCTTTATTTATTTTTCGCTGATTTAACTTGTTAATAAGAACGTGGTTCGCCTACTCAGGGGAATAGGGTAGGTTCTATCACGACTTGTGAATTGGGTCGTGACAACTGCTAAGCCTCAATCCCAAGCGAGTTGGGGCCTTAGTCAACTTATGAAGAATTCTCATAATACAGAATACTAAACCTTAGCGTCAACACCAAAAAGGAGAGGCAGGAGAGGGCTATAGAAGGGTAGAAAGCAAAAATTGACAATTTTAAGATATAATAAGAGAAGAAGAACGACTGCTTTAACGTACATGCGAGATACTTTGTCCCGGAATCCGTTATATGAGCTCCAAAGAGATCCAGGTGAGTCATACCGGTTAAACCTATAATCCATAGAGCCAAAAGGATTACATGAATAAGTTTCCAGATTCAATCATAAGAAATTATATGATATGCCAAGTTACAATTTTCTAATGCTTATCTGTGAGAACTGCAAGCCCGGAGTCTATAATTTGGTGCACATCTAGATTAAGTGATCTGAGACATGTCAATCTGGATAACTCTTTCAAACCATCGTCAGTCGCTAAGGTGAATTTGAGGTTGAGATCCTCCAATTTTTCGAGACCTAAAATAAAAGAATCAGCCAAATCTGTTATAACACGTGCAAAATAAGCTCTTCATTGCTTTGAAGAAAGTTAAGGAACTACTATGACGGGACATATTTTTTGTTCCCCGTGAAATACAGATATACAACTGACGCCCTTCTTTTATAATTAACATCTATGTTGCTCGAACTCTTAAAAAATGCCTATGGGTGCATGTCTGGATCCTCCAAAAGCAGTGCAATCTTAAAAAATCATGGAAGTGTGATTACCATAATACTGTTGGTGCTGTGAAGAACATAAGCAGTAGACTATATCTTATCTCGTTCCAAACTCCCCTACAACCCATCTTTGTTTCTTGTAGGTATTAATATTAAAGGATTTCAATTAAGTCAGGTGATCATTAATTGTTGGAAAAGAGAAGGTACACCAAAACTGAAAGACATACTGTATGCAATCCTAGCTATAATCATATCGGAGATATGTAAAACAAGAAATAAAATCATGAATAGAGGAACAATGACACACAGCTACTAAAATATAAGATATATACTACAATTTTGAAATTGAAGAAGGTTAGATTTTGAAAACATAATCATATTCTATCTACATTACTTGAGTAATTAGAGAAGCTCAAACTAACCTTGTACTACAAGAAAGTGCATTGGAGTGCACCTGCAGCCGAAATGATCAAATGCAATAATGATGGAGCATGCAGAGGCAATCCAGGGAAAATCTCATATATGTTTTGCTTGAGAGATCACATAGGGGATATCAAGTATGCACAGACTGAGGTAATCAAGGATACTACCAATATGGAAGCTGAAGCAGTTATAATTAGAGAGGCACTATACTATTGTATTACCAAAGGAATGAAATAGGTGATACGGGAAACAAATTCTCAACAGATAAAGCTAATTTTGGAAGGAAAAAGCACTACACCATGGCATCTCATTACAATGGTAGATGACATGCAGAAATTTATATAATACTGTAGCGTACATATTCAACACAGATACAGGGAAGGAACCTTGATGGAAGAATAACAAGCTAATCTGGCCCTATATATTGAAATGAAACTGAAATATAGAAGCTTTCAAGAATTCCCAGTTGCAGCAAGAAGAATACTTAATTTGTATAAGACACAATTCACAAACTTGAGGATAAAAACTAGAATTTGAGACTAGGCTGCATAATGTTTTAAGCCTCCAGATTAGATAGTTAGAGTCATATATTAACAACAAGTAAGAAAATCTTAAATACATAACACAGATAAGAGCCAGAAATGTAAAGAAATGAGAAAGCAATTAAACAAACACCTTGCAGGCAATCACAACTTTCAGCTTCTTTCCTGAAAACATCGAGAACAGAATCAATGAGCTCAGCACCCTCGGTATCATGACCCTTGGCCCAGTTGTTCCCAGCACTAGATTGGCCAAAAACAAAGTTATCAGGGCGAAAGATATGTCCATAAGTCCCAGATCTAATGCTATCCATAGTCCCTGGTTCCAGATCCATAAGCACAACCCTAGCTTCATTGTAATACACATTTACCCTCTCAATTTATAGATTTGTGTCTCCATGGTATCTTCCGGTGGAATTAATCCCATGCTCCGCACATACCACTTCCCAGAACTTGGATCTGATTTGGTTGCCGCATTGGCCAGCTTGAATGTGAAGAGATTGGCCTTTATGCAAATACATGAGGAGAATGGGGCGTAATTCCCCTTTAAGACGATATTGAGATTCTGGAATGAAAAATGAAAAATGAAAAAGTGTGAACTGGAATGAAGAAGTCGGCAAATGAGAGAGAGAAAGCAGGAGAAGGAGAATTGATTTAAGGTTAATTGGTTTACTGAAGAATGAATATAGTGTTAATTGATTTTGTTAATAGGTTAATTGGTTTTTTAAATAAAATATAGTGGACTGTGTGAGCATAGAATTGATTTAAAAAAATCAGTCTCACTTTCATGAATTGGAAGTAGAATTGGTATATTTTTTTCAGATTAATAGCTAAGATAAAATAAGAAAAATCAAACCAGCGAGAGTCAGTGTAGTGGGGAAGCAAAACCTAAACGTGTGAGCGTGAAGACACTTAGTATTTTTATAGAGTTTTTGGTCTTTTATTTTTTATAATGTTAAAACGACAACGTTTAGTTTGTTTTTATTAAAAATAATTTTAAAAAGAAATTAAAATCGTGTAGGTCTTAATTTGAATTAAAAAGTGTTAAATAAATAATAAAAATGATGTCGTTTTAATTAGTTAAAGGCGTCATTTTTGGTCAATTTTAAACATAAGTCACTTATTTATGTGATATTTCACAAACCCGTCACACAAACGTCATAAATAAATGACACTTAAAAAACCAATCACACAAATGTCATAATTATATGACACTTCTGTCACATGAATGTGAAATGGCGTGAAATGGCGATGTTGTTTTGGCGTGAAATGACAGCTGCAATGGAGATGTTTTCGGAGCATACAAGGCGTGAAATCGAAGTGAAGGGGAACGTATTGAACGCAGGGAAGTGAAGGGAAGACAGTGAAGGGGAACGCTAGAATTAGGTTTTTTTGTGTGTATTGGGTTGAGACGGGTCGGGTCGGGTATTACATTTAAAAAAATATATAATTATATATTTAAAAACCATCACACAGATATGTGATGGTTAAAATAACCATCACAAAATTGTCACAAAGACTGTGACGGTTAAAATAACTGTCACATGATTGTCACAAAGACTGTGACGGTTATTATAACCGTCACACAATTGTCACAAAGTCTGATGGTTATAAAAAACCATCACATAATTGTCACAAAGACTAACCGTCACATGATTGTCATAAAGACATGTGACAGTTATAAAACCCGTCACATGATTGTCATAACTTGTGACGGTTTTTATAAATGTCATAAACGCGGAAAAACCGTCATAACATGTGACGGTTAAAAAAATAGTCACACGCATACTGTCATTGTAGGTCTTTTTCTTGTAGTGTAGGTCTAGAGCAGGGATTATTTGTAGTTGTTGTATGGGTTGTTCCCAATCCATATTATTAATGAGAGGCGTTTTATGTTTGAATTGTTCTAAGGTATTACTCCTATTGGATCCATACGTTAATGTTGTTATTTTATTATTAGTAGTGGGGTCTACTGATTTAGAAAAGGGGTATCCTATGGAGTTTTGAGAGGAGTATATTTCAAACCAGTTAAAAAATGGAATATTTATTTTATTTTCTTGTACAAATTCATAGAAGTTTTCTTGTATTTGTTTTCTGGTATTTAAGAAATTTTTATAGAACCAAATTATTTTTTCTAAGTTATGTTTTTCATAAAATTCCCTTTGTATTAATTTTTTATTTACTTGGAATACTTTTTCTAAAATAGAACATTCATTTGCTAATTCATCTCGAGTTATTGATGAATATGTTGGACTTGTAGGCTCTTGGTCATATATCTTTTCTTTAACAGTGGAATATATATATACCGGTCTGGGTATTTGATTAGTGTAGTCTACGATTGTTAGATTTGGTAAATCTGACGTAGAATGTCTAGATTTTATTTTACAAGGGGTATTTATTACCGAAGGAATTTGTGAGACTCTTCCCACATATGGAGTCTCTTCGTATCTATTACTTATAGATCTTCTTAAAAATGAGAGATTGACCCTACCATCTTGGTATTGAGTTATTTCTCTAAGATGAGTATTTGGTTGGTCAGATTCTGAGGGTTCAGGTTTAACTACACCTTTCAGGATCAATTCTTCTGGTAGGGTAATATCCTTTCACCTAATAGGTCTCGGCATTACTGTGTTAGATCTGGAAAGATCAGTTTGTTGAAGTAGGGTCACCTTTCTTACTGTGGTATCTGACTTTTGTTGCAAAAGCAGATGTCATAGCTTTATAATGAATTTGGAAAATTATTGCTACAGGAATAGATCCTTCAAGCATTTGGTAATTGTTTGTCTTTATCTGTAAGACAGGAGATTTTTGGATATTTTTATCATTTAGAGAAGCTGAAAAGTTTGAGTAGCAATCAAAAGAGATTGGTCATGTGCAGAGACAGGACTCAACCGAACTTAATAGGGAATCTTTGAAATTTGTGAATCTTGCATCTCTTAAGATGGTGAGGATTGAGGTGTTTAGTCCTTCCTTAGTAAGGGGTTTTATCCCTACTTGGACTAAGCCAATATGAATGTATTTGTAGTTTCTTTCTCTATGTTTTTTCACAGAATTTCGAGAAAGTAATTGAATTGTTTCAAATGGTTTTATTAATTGGATATCTCTTTCATCTGTTTTAATAGAGAAATCTGTTTTGAAAAATTGGTATTTGGAATTTTATAAATTTGGTCTCTATTTACTTTTGGTATTTCTCAATTATCTATTGATTTTTCAAAATCTTGTATAACGATTTCTTCGAAATTTATTATTTACTTTGAATAAATGGAAGAAGATGAACCAAAATCATAAGAAGTAGTTCTATGGAGAAAATGATCCATGTGTATGGAATCCCAGTTTTGAAAACCTAGACTCTTCCTACACTCCCCACCAAGATTGTATATTTCGGGTCTGATTTGCCTTACACACTAGGACTTACTTTACCCTACTTTATGTTCGCTCGGTATTACAGGATTTAACCAACTCAGAAAAGGTCGGGAATCTAAACAGTAATTTTATCTAATCTGGATATCATATCTCTCATCACTACCATTTATGGCTCTGATACCCTAAAGGGGATAATAAATAGGAAAGGAATTGATATATAAGGGATTGAATAATTAATTGATAATATAAAAATGCAGAAAATAAATAAAGATTAACTTACAAATTAAGGTTTCAAGTTATGGAAACCATAATTCAAAAGTTCTGCAAGAATTTAAATAAAGTAGGCGGTATAACCGACCAGAGATTTAATTAAGTAGGCGGTAGAACCGACCATGTATTTAATGCAGGAATTTAAAGGCATGAATTTAAAAGAGCATAAGGTATTTAAAAGATTAGGAGGTAGTACCATCCATAACCATATTTATTCAAAATATTAAATACTTACAAAGTTTTGAAAACATTCAAGGAGAACTTGGGAGTTTACAAGGTATTTTGGAATCTCGGGTAAGGTATTTGGATGAATGATTTTATGCTCATATGATATGAGTCATATGAAGGGATTTAGAAAGGAATTTAGGAATTTAACCTAACTAACGGAGTTTGTAGAGAGAGAGACTCTCAACTATTACAAATCTGAAAATTTCTCTTAAGGAGAGAAAACTAGGAAAAGAAAAGGTTGTCTAACTAAGGGAGAGGGGGTCTACTTTATAGGAGAATTACAAAGTGGAATTTAACTATTACAATAATATTTTAATAATCTAACTATTCATCTGAGTGTAGAGTGACATCATCCATGACATCATTGTTTTTGTCCTCTTCTCGAATTATTGCTGGAATTTGTGTTTTTACTGTTTTGGCATTTGCAACTACCGATTGAATTAGAACCGATCTTTCCTCTGAGATTTTTGTCTTTTCTTGGCAACCACTTTTGCCAAAAACTGGACTATCTTCGTTCTCAATTTCAGGTTCTTCTTCTTTTGACGAAGAACCTTGTTTTGATGAAGACGGTGCAATTTCAGAATTAAGGCTTGCATTTCTTCTGGATTTTTGGCCGCTGCAAGCAATGACGCCATCTGGGATTTCCGTGAAAGGAACTGGGTGTGCTCCTTTGTTTGTAGTGGTGTCGGTGGTGTCTGTGGAGTCGCCTGTAAAGGAATGGGTTTATGGTTATCTAACTATTCCTGGACTTTTGGCGGTGTGAGACTTTTTGGTATTTTAAAGCTATCCCACCATCGGATTTTGAATCTTCTTCGGATAATTGAGATTTTATCATCCGAATAATCCGCGAACCATGTAAATACCTATGGTAAATGAAATTTTGTATGAAAAAAGTGTATGGGCACAAATCTTTTTTCTTCCTCGGAGGGTTTGAACTTTGAACTGGGATTTGAAGAGGCTGAAAGATTTAGTGACTTCTGGTTTTTGTATTTCTAGGGTGGATCTGAATTGCTCCCATCATGAACTCCACCATGTTGGAAATTGTGAGGGATCACATGAGGTATCAAAATGGAAAAGCCAAGTGTGACTTTGGTTGGAATTTTGAATAAAGAAGGAATTGAATCAAGCTTTTTGGTAATCCCAGTAATTAAAGGAATATCAAAAAATGGTTCATTTTTGTGGGTATCTGGGAAATTTATGAGTTGTGACAGGTCATTCCCCCAATGAGCAGGAGGAATTACGTTGAGTATTTTGTAAATTGAATAAGAGGGATCTGAGTTATTTTTGTGAAAATTAATTTTAATGGTAGCTGATCCTGATATTTCAAGGATAGCTTGATAAAAATATGGGGTTTTAAAAATATCCCATGATTTATCAAACCATTTTTGTCCAAAATAATTTTGTAGTGCTAAAAAAGGGTCTTTATTAAAAAAATCTTTTTTCAAGAGTAGTAATATTTTGAAAAAACGGTTTTATGAAGTAGTTAGGAGCAGGTTTTTTGGGGACTTGTGGTACCACAACTTGATTTTTTGAAAATTGTTTTGGAGAAAGGTTTTTTGAAGGCTCTTCTTTCTCAAGTTGTGTATTTGAAAATTGATTTTGAGAGAGGGTTTTTGAAGATTCTCCTTTCTCGATTTTTGTAGCAATTTTAGAGGTTTTTCCTTCTAATGTTTTCTGGACAACTTCCTGTTTAGGAATTTGAAGTTGTATCAATGCTTGTTGCAATTCCGGGGATTTTGCAATGAGCTGAAAGCAGTTAATTCTTGTGCGGGATTTATTGGTCTTTTCTGCACAGATTATGTGTTGCTTCAATTTTCTTGTTCTTCTTTCATAACTGCATCGTACCAGGACATGGGTTTTTCTGTTGGAATTTGGCAGGGGAATTCTCCTTTTCTTCTTTTATTGGCTTGGGAATGGTGTTTAGGGGTTTTTTGGGAGCCATGGAATTTGTTTGTTGTTGTTGAGGTGCAACAACTGGGGTATTAATTGAAGAAAGGGTCTCTTCTTTCCTTTTCTGGAGTAAGGCTCCACACACCTCCTGTGTATAGTATTTTCTACATTCACGCACGTCCCTCCTCGATATTCTGTCCTTGTAGCCCAAGAACCAATTGTTGGGGCAATGATACGACATTTCTGTGATGTGGCTGGTGTCAGAGTGTTGGGGGTTTTTCTCAATTGAATGATGGAAAGTATTCTGGATTCTACTTTTTCTTCAAGGAGAATCACTTCTTAATTCTTTTAGATAATATGATTTTTCTTTATGTATTGAACATGTTTTTATTAGATTGAGGTCTTTCATTTCTGGTTTTGTTATAAACAGGAATTTCAGTTTCTTTTCATTATTTTTATATGATATAAATTCATTTTCTACTTTATAAGGGGTGATCAGATTCATAAATGGTGCTCCTAAGATTACAGAATTGTGAATTTCTTTAACTAGAACAAATGACGTAGCTATAGAAATTTCATCATTTATGATTGACGCTTTGGTTTTAGACTTAATTTCTAATTTAGAATTATCAGCCGTTGCTAATGAATATTGTGTTTCTTCTAGGAATTTCTCAGGTATTATATCGATTTTTATATAATTTAAGTTTGCTCCTGTGTCAGAGAGCAACAGTTGTTATTTTAAAATTATCTGAAAATTTTAGTGTTATTTTTATTAGGTATTTCTTTGTTGTGATTTGTCTTAAGACAGTTAGAAAATCTTCTGGGACTTCTTCCAGATTTTCTATTTGGTTTTCAACATTATTTTCTGGTTCAGCCTCCAAAGTATGATCTGAAATATGACAGAGTTTCATGGTTTTATATCTGAGCAAAACTGCGTTTTGGACCCTGTTACCCTTATTAAATTCGACCCAGTTTTCTGAAAAACACGCGTCGGCGCTGTGGCGCTGCCTTGGCCGAAATTATCAAAAGCTGCAGGAATATTGGCGCCGCGGCGCTGTCGACGCGATTTTCCGACGCTGCTTCATTTTTCTATCCGGACTTCGTCATATTTCTTCCATGCTTCTCGAGACTTCTTAGGGTTGATTTTTTGGCCTTTTATTGTGCAATTTCATCATCAAAAGCAATATTTTCTCCTTTATGACTGTTGTGACTCAAAAGAAGGAAAAATAACCCTAACACTATACTAAACGCAAACGAAAAGAGGAAAATACTAACTAAAAAGGACTCAAAAGTGTATATAAAATAGACTCAACATTACACCCTATAGTTTCACATTCTGTCACGTCGTTGATTGATACTTAAGTCCTGGGAAGAGGTATGACCTTACAAAAGGATAACTAAGGTTTATAACTTGTTTACGTAAGTTCTAGAGTGGTTGAAAGTTAAACTGATCGAAAGAAGTATGTTTTGACAAAAGTGAGAAACGGGGCAACTTGACGGGATAGATAATGGACCATTAAATACTTTGATATATTGTAAAATACCTGTCATGAGCCATCAATCTTCTAGAAATTTTGTCGAGGAAGATTGACGGACCGTCGAAAGTTTGACGGTCCATCGATCCTACTTTCAAATTATAGCGGTGGAGAATTTTGTTGGGTTTAAAAGCGGGTTATACAATTTTGACCACATTCTAAATAGAATTAGAACACCCCTAAAATCCTATATAAGAAATTCTTAACACCCAAGATCAATCTAAAGTCAAATCATGTAAACGTGATAATCCATACGGTAATCATAGAAACCATCTTTCTCGTATCGAAGTGATTTTGGAAACCTTATG
Organism: Przewalskia tangutica; assembly: GCA_029844215.1. Classification (NCBI taxonomy): domain Eukaryota; kingdom Viridiplantae; phylum Streptophyta; class Magnoliopsida; order Solanales; family Solanaceae; genus Przewalskia; species Przewalskia tangutica. The sequence goes on along the minus strand of CM056723.1, from coordinate 43,950,121 downwards.
TGTTGGTTGGGTTGCTATTTAACGATAGTTTGGATGCATAAAGGTAAGGATTTATCATCCTATATCTATGTTTGTGATTAATTGATTATTTGAAGTAAGTTGTGAAAGATTTTTTGTAATCGAAACACGTAACCCTACAAACTCATGATATGTTGAGTTGTAAGCAGTTTTGCTTGAATGATGAGTAGATAACTAGATATGGATTAGTAAATTGTTGGTATTGTAAACCTAAGATTTTATGTTTTGGAGAATCGTGGGGCCAGATTATATAAATACCCCTTTTGTTAAACAAGAATAAAAACCTTTTTAAGTCAAGGTGATCGATGAGATACCTAAATAAAGTTCCTTATCGAATATGGATTAGATATTGATATCAACCTTGTTTGTTATAGATAATCGGTCATGGAGAGTACGACAACATGACATATAACTTCATGAATAAGGTATGTGAAGGCTATCATTTTCTTTGCTTTTGGCATGATTCCTTATGAGCTAGTTTTGATTCTAGCGCACAAGATGTGCTAGGCAGAAGAATCATAATTGGGTTATCATGACCCTATTCCAGTAATCTTTCCCTATTGAGAATGATTCATAGTAGCCATGTTTAGCTAAGTAATTAAAAAGGATAGAAAACATGACTAGAAGTTATAGATAAGTACATATTGCCTTTAGGGCTATGATGTTGCCTTCATGGCTATTGACGCTGCCTTCGAGGCTATACAAATATGTGCATCTTTCTCGTATTGAAGTAATTTTAAAAAACCTTATGTGTTGGTTTGGGTTGTTTTTTAACGGGAGTTTGGATGCTTAAAGGTAAGGATTTATCCTTCTCTATTTATGTTTGTGATTATTTGATGATTTGGAGTAAGTTGTTAAAGAATTTTTATAATCGAAACCCGCAACCCTAGAAAATCATGATATGTTGAGTTGTGGGCAGTTTCGCTTGAATTATGAGTTGATATTGATTAGTAAATTCATTGTTGGTATTTTAAACCTAAGATTTTATGTTGCGGAGAATCGTGGGGCCAAATTATATAAATACCTCTTTTGTTAAACAAGAATAAAAACCTTTTTATGTCAAGGTGATCGCTGAGATACCTAAATAAAGTTCCTTATCAAATATTGATTAGATGTTGATATCACCCTTGCTTGTTATAGATAATCGGTCATGGAGAGTACGAGATCTTATAGCATGACATATAACTTCATGAATAAGATATGTGAAGGCTATCCTTTTATTTGCTTTTGGCAATGATTCCTTATGATCTAGTTTCGATTATAGCGCACAAGATGTACTAGCCACAAGAATCGTAATTGGGTTATCATGACGCTATTCCAGTAATCTTTCCCTATTGAGAATGATTCATAGTAGCCATGTTTAGCTAAGTAATTAAAACAGCTAGACAACATGACCAGAAGTTATAGATAAGTACAGATTGCCTTTAGGGCTATGATGTTGCCTTCGTGGCTATTGATGATGCCTTTGAGGCTATACATATATGTGTATCTTTCTTGTATCGAAGTGATTTTGGAAACCCTATGTGTTGGTTTGGGTTGTTGTTTAATGAGAGTTTGAATACCTAAAGGTAAGGATTTATCCTCCGCTATTTATGTTTGTGATTAATTGATGATTTGGAGTAAGTTGTGAAATAATCTTTGTAATCAAAACCCGTAACCCTAGAAAATCATGATATGTTGAGTTATGGGTAGTTTCGCTTGAATTATGAGTTGATAATGATTTGTAAATTGATTGTTGGTAATTTAAACCTAAGATTTTATGTTTCGGAGAATCGTGGGGCAAAATTATATAAATACCCCTTTTGTTAAACAAAAATAAAAACCTTTTTATGTCAAGGTGATCACTGAGATACCTAAGTAAAGTTCCTTATCGAATATGGATTAGATATTGATATTGACCCTTGTTTGTGATAGATAATCGGTCGTGGAGAGAACGAGATCTTATAGCATGATGTATAGCTTCATGAATAAGGTATGTTAAGGCTATCATTTTCTTTGCTTTTGGCATGATTCCTTATGAGCTAGTTTCGATTCTAGCGCACAAGATGTGCTAGCCACAAGAATCGCAATTGGGTTATCATGACCCTATTCCATTAATCTTTCCCTATTGAGAACGAGTCATAGTAGCCATGTTTAGCTAAGTAATTAAAAAGGATAGACAATATGACAAGAAGTTATAGATAAGTACAGATTGCCTTTAGGGCTATGATGTTTCCTTCAAGGATATTGACATTGCCTTTGAGGCTATACATATATGTGCATCGCCCTCGGGGTTATACATATTACCTTCTAGGCTATTGGCCATACATATTGACTTCGGGGCTATACATACATATGTATCGCCCTTGGGGCTATATAGATTGCATTCAGGGCTAAGCAGACACGTGCTCGTCTATGGGGTTATATAAGAAAAGCTTTCCTTCAGGTCTATGCATTCATATCTAAGTGAATTATATGAGGCTAAGTAGAAGATATTAGGTTACATAGCTAATAGACAATAGAAGCATGTAAGTGTAGGCAGTTCTACTTTCTGTAGCTCTTTAGTTTATATTCAGGTTACTTATATTTCAAATCGGTTCAGTTTCAGCCACCTTACATACTTGGTACGTTATCTCATACTGATGTCCCTTTAACTGGGGACATTATATTTCATGCCTACGGGTTCAGACAGGTTGCAAGAGAGATTGCACCAGTAGGACCCACCGTTTTTTGTAAGCTTCAGGTCATCCGAAGTTGCCAGGTCTAGTTTTTGGTATAATTATAGATCACGGGTAGGCCGGGGACCTATCCTGGTCATGATACAGTTATGACTCATCAGAAGCTTGTAGACGTGTTTATAATTAGTAATGTCGATATGTTGGCCTCGTCGGCCATTATATATAAGTTGTTTTGGATTTTGTTGTATGTAGGGATGAAGTTAGGCCTTGTCGTCCGCCCAATCATGTATATGTATGTGCCAGGGACAACCCTGCTTTAGTCAAGTTTATTTCTAATTACCGATATTTCGGTCCATAGCCTTGTCGACCTAAGTTAAGATTGTGTTTTTATAAGGATTCATGGGCCCAGTCTGCCTTTAAGGCTTAGAATATGAGTTCATTTGGTACGCTCTAACCTGACAAGGTGTCGGGTGCCAGCCATGCCTCATCTAGGTTGGGGTGTGACAACACAATTGCCTCGTGACGGTGTCAACCATCCTTGCAAGTTGCAAATACCATTCTAAAGATACAAGATGAATCTATTATGATAAATGATTCCAAAAGCTCAAAATGACCTAGAGGGTCGTTACATCATTGACCACTTAAAAAACGTTCGTCCTAAAATGTTAAAGAAAGTACTGAAGCAGTTGAGCAGTCAAAGAATCTACATTATAAGCCTCATGAAAGCCATCACATACAATGATCGTGTCGTTACCACTGATTGTTCACTTTATCAATCAAATATTCCTTTAACTTAGCTCAAAAATCTAAATCTCCATTTTTCCATGCTCGAAACGTCCTTCTCAACTGATTTGCATATATTTGAACTAGTTTTTATTGAATTACGTAATTTTGATTATAATAACAACTCTAATTAGTCAACACAATGCTTTAGTTGTACCGTAATCCATTGCCAAACATGTACCTGTAAAATACTCTTATTCTACTTTTTTCACACCTCCAAAATTATTATTTTTCACGCCACAAGTCTAAATCATGACTTCCTATCGGCAGAAGAGAATCCTTGCTTTTTCTAAGTCAATTCTAAGCATTTCCATCAAAACTGACCCTATCCAAGGCAGATTGTGCAAATTTCAAATACATTAGTTCTGTTTCATCAAACTAATGTTGTTGGGTCAACACTCATCGTCCAATTGCCCCTAAACCTACAAATGATGTATTATGTGCATCACTCTAGCGATTATCTTGTCGTGCCAAATCTGTAAAAATCAACTTACCACTCCAAAGGCTTCTCATCTCCATTAGTAGTTCCTCAATACATCACCGAGTACCTACATAAATCATTAGAATTGTTCGTACACCTGTCATCAACAAAATATTACTAAATCTCCTTGTAACCTCCAATAAGCCTGGTATACTTGCCATACCACTATTCTACACTAAATTTACCAAATCCTCGAAAATGATTACTAGAATAATCGTAAATCTTTCTGGTAACAAATTTCATAAGTCACATGGTCTTAAGTGAACAAATCTGACCTGGTATAAAGTGCACAATTTTTTGAATATCGGTAATGGTCACCTGAACAGATTCTAAATCTTTACAAAATAACTAGTAAGCCTTCATAAGTCAGTGGTGACCCATTCTAATCTTTTGTTCTTGAATACTCAACCTCGTGATGTCATCCTTGACTTCAAAAGCTGAATTTACTCAAGTTGCCAACAGAGTACTGATGAACTATGTCTTATGATTTCAAATCTTTATGTTCCTCAACTCACAATAGTCACCCAAATATGATAAAACTTCATGGAATCTAAATACATCAAATTCTCTTCCTTGTGGTTTCTTAACTCGTTCACCACTTCATAAATTCTAACGCAAGGCCTATAACGTCCTACTCCACCTTTCATAACCATAAAATCTCTGAGTGTAATACCTTTTTATGCCTTTAGAAATCCAATAGTATTTGTTGGCATTAGCAAGAATGAAAAGCGTTAGTTTTGATGATTGGCAATGAAAGTGCACAAGAAGAATAATCCAGGATCATGGAACATTGCAAGGAAGCAACAAAGACATATGCAGACACATGCGCATAAATTACAATTATGTGCGTCAATGCGAAACCAGGTCGGAGATCATGAAGAGAAAAGATGGAATAATTAAATAAACCAGGTCTATTGACTTGTTCCATCACATGAACAAATATGAACAAACTCGAAAAAATAAACATGTATAATGTTATATCTTATGAAGTCATTGCATGTAGTAAAATAATGGATCTATCAGAGGTCAGTTACAGAGCCTGATAAATCGAGCCAATGAGACCATTTGAACAGTTGAAGATAAAGCACATGAAATAGGTATGTCATCATATTACATCCAGCATCTCAGAAACAGGTCAGAGTCAGATATTGCATGGACGAGAAGAGCTCTATGAAACAAACAGTTGAAATGTTCCAGCTCAGAATAGTCAGAAGACTTAGAGCTGAAGTACCAAGTGGTTGAACAGGTGCAACAACATATTCCAAACAAATCCTACAGTTACTAGGATTTGTATGTCATTATGAAAAATACTTGGTGTCCAAAGCAACATGATTTTATGTGATATTTATCAGGATCTCATACCATACTTATCAAGATACTTTAGAGTCCTACAAGGAAACTAAATATATGAGGAGGTCTACGAATCCCAATCAAATTCAAACCATATATCCAGTATCAAATAGGGTTTAGGTCAGCCACAAAGAATGAGTCTTCGTGTTATATATACCAAGTCTCAACATGAAGAAACTTACGCACTAACATAGAGAGAATTCAGAATACTGAGCGAGAAACTATCAATGCGATATTGAGAGCTCTGAATCCGAAGTTGCGCTCTAATACAATGAAAATTTGATACACTCAAATTACACCTAAGTTATGGCGTATAGCGGACGTTGTCAAATATAGTAACCCAACAATGTTGGGGTCGAATACCACAAGGAATATGGTGAGAAAAGGTTACTATCATAGTGTATTACTTGACGTAAGTCTTTGTTCTAATTCCGTAAAGGTTGTAAAATATGTTGCAATACTAACAGATATATTGACTAGATTGAAATTCAGATGATTAAGATACTAAGATTGTGTCCATGTTTAGGTTAGATATTATACCCTATGTATTAATGTAATATATTTCTTATGGATTTTGTATTGTATGCACTTAATCTCTATGGGACATCCTAATATTTCCAAATAGTTAGAAAGTGTTTAACTTCATGATTTTCCCAAATATAGAAGACTGATATGAAGAATGATTAATTATGCCAAGTAAAACTCCTCTTATTCCTATGTGAGTTTATTAAACAAGATTCAATGTCCCGAGTCCTTGTTAATTACTTCTACCAAACCCTACTAACTGTTATACCCCGTATTTTCAGAGTATGTACGTGGGGACGTACGTAGAAAATTTGAGCCTTAAGTTAGGCAAGTTTCGAAATTTGTACACAACACCCGATTAGAGTCGTTTTTAGACGAAACGTTTCCACAGCTTTTGTTGGGAAAATTCCGGCTATGTCATTTATAATTTTTGCGGATTTTTCCGAGAGACGAAACATTTTGGACCAACGGGGGGGTGACATGTGTCACCCTCACATTGGAAGCAAAGGGACGGCGAAATGGCCATTCTTGGCACGTTTTTGTTGCCCAATTTTGGTCAAGGGTTAGGTAGGATATTTTTGTGTAGTTGATGAGCAAGTGGGACCCACAAACACATGGCTTGATCTTGACCTTACACTTGCTATACACTTGGAAGAATCTTGGCCATTGGTTGGCCATTTCTTCACCTATAAATACCCCTCCATGTTGATGAACTTCTTCATCCAAAATTGTTCTAAGTGTTAAAAATCTCTCCCTCCCCCTCAACCTTGAAATCGTCCAACACCCCTCCCCTTGGTTAAGGCCTTTGGCCGAGAGCCTCCCCCCTCCCCCTTTGTGGTGTCTAGCCGTGGGGTACCCCCCCCTAGCCTAGTTGTTTTCGTATAATACCCCTTGTTGTGGTATAGAAATACTCTCCTAGTGTTGTTGTAATGTCCAAATACCTTGGCCCAAATACCTTGTAGTATTCCCAAGGTTACACTTATACAAAAGCCCAGAAAATACGATTATACTTCCTTTAGCCACAAAAACGAAACCCTAAGGAAATCTTCACCCGTTGTTGAAGTTGTAAGTAGAAGTTGGTTAGAACTTCTAAGGGTTGTTGGAGCGCGGAGTAGGAGCTAAGCGTTGCTCGGGATCGACTTTATACTTGGATAATTTTTGGCTTATCGAGGTAAACAAGACTGTACTTCTATTGTAATTGGATATTACATAAGTGTTGAATATATAGTTGTTGTTTACTATTTAGAACTGAACTTAGTATTGTGGCAATGTCTTTTGACTTAAGCTGAAGAATAAAGAATTGAGCAGAATCACATGTAAGGATAATAAAGAGAAGAATCGAATCGTAATTACCTAGGGTTGTATTACAGTAGACTTATGTAGCATTACTGTGTAGTAGAATTGTACGCGTCCGGTTAGACGTGTTAACCCCCCCTGGTTGGCTTGGTAGCCGACCTCGATAAAGGAGGAGATTTACGCTGTTGCGGGGGGGGGGAGGTGCTGCCGAATTTTCTGTAGAAAGATAGAAACTTGTGTTTTGGGGTTAATAGACGTTTGTGACCTTTATAGGTGAAAGTACTAAGAGTAGCGTATTCTACTCGAGGAGTGGAAAGGGCTAGTGCGTTGTAGTACTTGGAGCTTTTTGCTTATTGTCGATAATCGTCGCGAGGTATGTGAACCTCTTCCTATCTCTTCTAGCATGATATGTGTGAACTATGTAGTACGGTGACGCGTACGTGTTAACTGTGTTTTATTGTTCTTAAAACATAAAGTGTTATAACGGCTTTATGGGAAGTTGGTTATAACAGCTTTATGTAGGTAAGAAAATACTTTGTGGTTTTAAAAGGTAACTGATGTGAATTATAACTGGCTAGTTATAATAAAGAACTTGATGTATTTCAAAAGATTTATAAATCGTTTTGGAAGGGAGAGTAACACTTGGTTTTAAAAGGTTTTAAAAAGAGTTATACTAGCTTTATGGGGAGTTAGGTATAATGTCTTAAGAGAGGTAAAGAAAATGGTTTACTGATGTTAGAAGATAAGAGACTTAACTTATTTGTTTTAATGTGAATGTTTGTGTGAAACCTCATTCGTGAGTAATGAGTACTTGGTTTTATTTAAAGGGATAATGTTTTACTGATTTCGGAAATCAGAATGTGTATCGACACCACAGGCGTTAATAAAGGAAAATGTATTGAATAATGATGAATTGTATTAAAACCAGAGAAACCTCCATCTGCATAGAAACTAAGATGAGACAAAATGATATACATTTTCTAGATCAGGGCTGCTGTAATAAGAAGTTTGTAAACAAGAATAACCTACTCTCACGTGAGACATATATTACTCAATTGTTCTAAAAGGAATCAGTGATTAAGTTTGGAAACTATGAAACCATTTGAAAATGAGAAGCTTGAGTAATTGAAACTAGGCAAACCGAACTTAGGAAAAGAATGTTGTTACTTGATTTTGAAAAGGAATGTGGGTTGGTCATTCTAATACTACGTATCGGGTGACTTTTATAAAAGTAATGGATCTCTTTAAAAGAACTTAACGTATGTAGTACTTTGGGGTTAAAACCCCGGACTTTGGCATAAAATGAAAGTACTTTGAGTTGTTGTGAAACTTGCCTATGCTTGTGATGATAGCCTTTGTTGTGCTAGTGTGGTATTTACGTATTCCGTCTCTCGATGAGGCCGGTTGACTTGTTGAGAACTTACTTGGGCGTCTTTGGCGGTGATGGAGAATTCCACGGTATGTTTCCATTTTGATTCTTGTCTTGTTGTTGATGTCACATGGACATGTCTACACCGATGCAGATTCGGGGCATGCGCCACGCGGGTTGATTACCCGATATATGGTTATTACCGCAACATGGGCGTGTCTACACCGTCGCAGATTCCGGGCATGTGGCTGCGCGGGGTTGACCACCCAAGATATTGTTATTGAGGTTACATGGGCATGTCTACACCGTCGCAAGATTCCGGTACGTGGCCACGCGGCTTGTTATTATTGTTGCATCATGGACATGTCTACACCGTCGCAAGATTCCGGCACGCGCCATGACGCGAACATGATGGATGTTGTGGGCGTGAGACCCATAGTTATATTTGAGTGGTGACTTTGAGGCGTGAGTCCACGACTGATCGCTTTTATGTTGCGTCTTGTATTTTGGTTATCATACATGTCTCCCGCTTTTAAGCTATTATGATTTCATTTACGATTTGTGATTTCACATACTTAGTACTGTTATCGACCTCCTTCGGCTGCGTTCATGCCGCAGTAGAGGTACATCGATCGTGGATCCCCGCTCTTAGGATCTCATTTCACGTGTTGAAAGCTCCGTTCCTTCTGAGGCTTATCTTTGGTATGTTTCCTGAGTTGTAGGTTCTTGTACATTCGTGGGTATGGCGGAACCCTGTCCGTCATAGTTGTTGTAAATCTTAAGCCAGAGCATTGTGTGGCGGGATTTGTAAAAAGGATAACTGTTCGGGTTGTTAGGTATATACTGAAGGCAACTTTTTTGGGTGGCCTGTTTATTTATTATATCTCTTGTTGCATGACTCGGGTTTTATTTTTCCGCCGTTTTCTCGATGTTGTATCACTAGGGTGCGGGTAAGGCACGATCCACGCCCAAATTCGGGCGTGACAAAGTGGTATCGAGCGATTAGTCCTCGGAAAGTGTCTACGCATCGTGTCTAGTAAGTCTTGATTATCGGTGTGTTGTGCACCACATCTATAATCGTGAGGCTATAGGACATTTAGGATTGGTTTCCATTCTTCTCATTACGAGATCGTGCCTTAGAGCCGTGTTGTAAGTTGGACCCTCCGGCGTGTTTCGTTTTACGATTATGCCTGCGAAGGCAACCAGTGGCCTGAAGGGCAAAGCGTAGGAGGCGCTAGTGGGATTCGTAGAGTACGAGGCGCAGCCCGTCAAGACTGAGTAGTGCTTGACGGCGAGTTTTGCGGCGCCGCCAAAGACCAGAAGTTTAGAGCCGCAGCAATGGCTGCTGAGACTACAAGACTGAGCCTCCATCCACATGCCGAGCGGGGAGATGGGTCGCGAGATGGCGATTATTGGCGAGTTGTGGCCAGATATGAGGATAGGCTGGACGCAGCCTTCGATTCCAAAGAAGACTGTAGTGCACCCGAGGGCAGACAGTTTGAGGCTGCGGGATTTCCTTAGTTGTACCGCTTTGAGTTTTACGGGTCGAGGCCGGAGGATGATCCGCAGGAGTTCATCCGTCAGTTGCAGAGGATCATGCGGGTGATCAAGGCTTCAGAGACTGAGTCTGTGACATTTGGTTCGCATCGGCTGCGTGATACCGCAGTCGATTGGTTTGACTCGTGGGAGCTTTCCCGGGGAGAGCATGCACTTCCAGCCGTTTGGGACGAGTTTTCGGGGGCCTTCCTGGCACATTTCTTGCCTCCACAAACGGAGAGGGCTCGGTAAACGATTTTTGATGTTGAGGCGAACGCGCATGCTGATTGAGTACAATGTGGAGTTCGACTCATTGGCCCGGTATGTTCCCGCATTAGTAGCGAGTATGGAGGATCGAGTGCACCGATATGTTACAGGGCTCGATGATTACCTAGCAGAGAGTTGTTCGGTGTTTCTTCACCGCATGGACATTGCCCGCATTCGTGCTCATGCACTGAGTGCGGCGAGCGCAGATCGACGCGTGGACGGCCAGAAGAAGGCCAAGACGGCCGGATATTTTGGCGACTTTCGAGGCGGACCGCCTCAGCAGACTAGTTATGTACCTCCGCCATTGCAGTGGTCCTCCGCAGCCTTCGGGACCTCAGGATATTCGAGGCGTCGGGGCTCCTGTTTTCGATGTTCGGGGAGTAGGTGTTGGCGGACGATCACCCCTACCTCGTGTGGTCGATGTAGTAGACCGCATTTCGGGAGTGTCGTAGTACGAGGAGCTTGTTATTCTTGCGCCAGCAGGCATATGACGAGAGACCGTCCCGAGTGGTAGCGCTGGTAGGATAGCACAGACTACTAGGCGATTGCGGGCCACGGTAGAGGTCGCGTGGGAAGTTCCTTTTAGCGGTCCTTGAACCGCCTAGTTTGGTATATCCTTAACCTCGTATATACTTGTATGTATTGATGTTAATGAATTGCTAAGTGTTATGTTCGGATAGCTTTGTGCTATAGGGTGATTAAAAAAATCTGGTTAGTGTGAGATGGAAGTGGTAGCTTCCATGTGTTCGTGTCGAGGCGGAAGTTGGCGCTCTGATGGGTCGGGTTGGGTCCATGTTGCGGGCCAACCCGCGTCCCGTTTCGAGGAAGGGTCAGCTCCGGGTGGTCCCGCCGGGTGGCAGGGTCACGAAGGTGCTAGGCCCAAGTTTAGATGACCATCGTATGAGTTCGTGGATACGTTCGACCAGAATCAGTTCGTGAAGGCCGAGAATGGCCTTAGAGGAAATCGAGGTTAGTAAGATGACCAAGTTTGGAGGTAGTGACTCGAGGTTGGAAACGAAGCATTGGTGAAGTGTAGCGTGTCTTGGGAAAAGTTCGAGTGTTCGAACAGGGTACGACGAGGCAGGGGAGAAGTGAACGAGTGTGATCGTTTCTTTTGTGAAATGAAGGTGCAGAGGGAGTATATTTTAGACCTTGGTGGGAACTTTTGTGATAACAGAGGTGATGCCTCGTGGACTTGGGATTTCGTATTTTGTGCATTTGTTATTTCATGGCCAGGTGTGGCATGATTGTTTTCGTACGTATAGCAGTGAAGACTATCTTTGCGCGTGTTTGTGTTGAGACTTGAGAAGGAACATTCGACGAATGTTTCTAAGGAAGAATGTTATACCCGTATTTTGAGTATGTACGTGGGACGTCGAGAAAATTTGAGCCTTAAGTTAGGCAAGTTTCGAAATTTGTACACAACACCCGATTAGAGTCGTTTTTCGACGAAACGTTTCCACAGCTTTTGTTGGGAAAATTCCGGCTATGTCATTTATAATTTTTGCGGATTTTTCCGAGAGACGAAACATTTTGGACCAACGGGAGGGTGACATGTGTCACCCTCACATTGGAAGCAAAGGGACGGCGAAATGGCCATTCTTGGCACGTTTTTGTTGCCCAATTTTGGTCAAGGGTTAGGTAGGATATTTTTGTGTAGTTGATGAGCAAGTGGGACCCACAAACACATGGCTTGATCTTGACCTTACACTTGCTATACACTTGGAAGAATCTTGGCCATTGGTTGGCCATTTCTTCACCTATAAATACCCCTCCATGTTGATGAACTTCTTCATCCAAAATTGTTCTAAGTGTTAAAAATCTCTCCCTCCCCCTCAACCTTGAAATCGTCCAACACCCCTCCCCTTGGTTAAGGCCTTTGGCCGAGAGCCTCCCCCCTCCCCCTTTGTGGTGTCTAGCCGTGGGGTACCCCCCCCCCCCCCTAGCCTAGTTGTTTTCGTATAATACCCCTTGTTGTGGTATAGAAATACTCTCCTAGTGTTGTTGTAATGTCCAAATACCTTGGCCCAAATACCTTGTAGTATTCCCAAGGTTACACTTATACAAAAGCCAGAAAATACGATTATACTTCCTTTAGCCACAAAAACGAAACCCTAAGGAAATCTTCACCCGTTGTTGAAGTTGTAAGTAGAAGTTGGTTAGAACTTCTAAGGGTTGTTTGAGCGCTGAGTAGGAGCTAAGCGTTGCTCGTGATCGACTTTATACTTGGATAATTTGGGCTTATCGAGGTAAACACTATCGCCCTTCTATTGTAATTGGAAATTACATAAGTGTTGAATATATAGTTGTTGTATACTATATAGAACTGAACTTAGTATTGTGGCAATGTCTTTTGACTTAAGCTGAAGAATAAAGAATTGAGCAAGAATCACATGTAAGGATAATAAAGAGAAGAATCGAATCGTAATTACCTAGGTCAGACATGAGACTTATGTAACATTACCGTAGTAGAATTATGCAGCGTCCGGTTAGACGTGTTAACCCCCGGTTGGCTTGGTAGCCGACCTCGATAAAGGAGGAGATTTACGCCATTGCGGGGAGGTCTTAATTTTACGTAGAAAGATAGAAACTTGTGTTTTGGGGTTAATAGACGCGTTTGTGACCTTTATAGGTGAAAGTACTAAGAGTAGCGTATTCTACTCGAGGAGTGGAAAGGGCTAGTGCGTTGTAGTACTTGGAGCTTTTTGCTTATTGTCGATAATCGTCGCGAGGTATGTGAACCTCTTCCTATCTCTTCTAGCATGATATGTGAACTATGTAGTACGGTAGACGTACGTGTTAATCGTGTTTGATTGTTCTTAAAACATAAAGTGTTATAACGGCTTTATGGGAAGTTGGTTATAACGACTTTATGTAGGTAAGAAAATACTTTGTGGTTTTAAAAGGTAATCGATTTGAATTATAATCGCTAGTTATAATAAAGAACTTGATGTATTTCAAAAGATTTATAAATCGTTTTTGGAAGGAGAGTAACACTTGGTTTTAAAAGGTTTTAAAAAGAGTTATACTAGCTTTATGGGAGTTAGGTATAATGTCTTAAGAGGTAAAGAAAATGGTTTCTTGATGTTAGAAGATAAGAGACTTAACTTATTTGTTTTAATGTGAATGTTTGTGAAACCTCATTCGTGAGTAATGAGTACTTGGTTTTATTTAAAGGGATAATGTTTCGATTTGAAATCGAATGTGTATCGACAGCACCACCGCAGCTGCGTTAATAAAGGAAAATGTATTGAATAATGATGAATTGTATTAAAACCGAGAAACCTCCATCCGCATAGAAACTAAGATGAGACAAAATGATATACATTTTCTAGATCATGGTCTTTGTAATAAGAATGTTGTAAACAAGAATAACCTACTCGCGTGAGACATATATTACTCAATTGTTCTAAAAAGGAATCAAGTGATTAAGTTTGGAAACTATGAAACCATTTGAAAATGAGAAGCTTGAGTAATCAAACTAGGCAAACCGAACTTAGGAAAGAATGTTGTTACTTGATTTTGAAAAGGAATGTGGGTTGGTCATTCTAATACTACTGTATCGGGTGACTTTTATAAAAGTAATGGATCTCTTTTAAAAGAACTTAACGTATGTAGTACTTTGGGGTTAAAAACCCGGACTTTGGCATAAAATGAAAGTACTTTGAGTTGTTGTGAAACTTGCCTATGCTTGTGATGATAGCCTTTGTTGTGCTAGTGTGGTATTTCTGTGTTACTGCGTCTCTCGATAGAGGGCCGGTTGACTTGTTGAGAACTTACTTGGACGGGCCGGGCGGTGATGGAGAATTCCACGTATGTTTCCATTTTGATTACTGTCTTGTTGTTGATGTCATACGGACATGTCTACACCGACGCAGATTCCGGCACGCGGCCACGCGGCCGTTGATTACCCGATATATGGTTATTACTGCAACATGGACGTGTCTACACCGATGCAGTATTCCGGGGGCATGTGGCCATGCGGCAGGGTTGACCACCCAGTATATTGTTATTGAGGTTACATGGGCATGTCTACACCGACGCAGATTCGGCACGTGGCCACGCGCCTTGTTATTATTGTTGCATCATGGACATGTCTACACCGGCGCGATTCCGGGCATGCGCCATGATGCGAACATGATGGATGTTGTGGCGTGAGACCCATAGTTATATTTGAGTGGTGACTTTGAGGCGTGAGTCCCCGACTTGACCGCTTTATGTTGCGTCTTTGTATTTTGGTTATCATACATGTCTCCGCTTTTAAGCTATTATGATTTCATTTACGATTTGTGATTTCACATACTTGGTACTGTCAGATCGACCTCCTTCTGGGCCGCTCATGCCGCAGTAGAGGTACATCGGTCGTGGATCCCCGCCTTAGGATCTCATTTCAGTGTTGAAAGCTCCGTTCCTTCGGAGGCTTATCTTTGGTATGTTTCCCTGAGTTGTAGGTTCTTGTACATTCAGGGGTACGGCGGGGCCCTGTCCCGTCATAGTTGTTGTAAATCTTAGAGGTCTCAGAGTAATCGTTGTAAGGTGGTTTGTAAAAAGGATAACTGTTCGGGTTGTTATGTATATACTGAAGGCAACTGTTTTGGTTGGCCTGTTTATTTATTATATCTCTTGTTTCATGACTCGTGTTTTATTTTCTGCTGGTTTTCTCTGATGTTGTATCACTAGGGTGCCCGGGGTAAGGCACCAGTCACGGGCCCGAAATTCGGGGCGTGACACTAACTTTCCCAAGAAAAGCAAAAATTTTTGGTCTAGATTAATGTTTGCAACCACTTATCAACATGAACGAATATGAAGTAATTAAATACTTACAATAGAAAATTCATATATTAAGATTCAAAACCTATTTTCTCAGATAAAGGTCTAGCTACTCATATTATTGGTGATAACAGAAAGCATTGAAATTGTCATTAAAACTTACAAATATAGAATCGAAGATTAAACAATGGAACTTGTTGTTGAAACCCTCAAAATATGCTAAGTATTCTATGCTCTTGGTACAAGTCTTCAAACAAATGGTAATATAATAATAAAATCCTAAAAAGTATTTATACATGTCAAAAACTCGACATTAAAATTTGACAGAACAACCCCTATTGCTAAGTTCAATGGACCATCAAATTAATAATGGTTCGTCAATAATTTGATGGTTTACTTTGACATCCAAATCGACGGTCCGTAAATCTTTGATGGTACCGTAAAATCAAGTTTGAGAGATGTCTAATTTTTGTATCCAATTTGACTGAACGATTATCCAGTTAGTCAAAATATTAATAGATCGTCAAATCAAACCGTCTTATATCAGCCAACTTGTCAACTCTCTGCTTTTGTCTATCAGGCTTTTTGATTGTCAATTGTACAATCCATCAAAGATTTGACGATCCGTACAATCCTCAAAACTGGGACTTTACTTCACTTTCCTTGTTGTTTATTTCCGATTGCTAATTACCTGAAACATACATAAAACACATCAAAATGACACAAACTTACTTTAAAATAAGTAAAACTTACAGTTAAAAAGCATCAAATGTGTCGTAATTCCACGAGACATCAACACCCCTAACTTAAAGTATTTGTTTGTCCTCAAGCAAGTAAAACAACACCCAATACTAACACAAATGCTTAGATAACACAAATGCTTAGATAATACAAAGTAAAAATGTCTACAATGGTTTTGGCAAGTAACTACCGATACATTGCTTGTATAAACATGATTCCCCCCATATCCACCATAATAAACAAGATGTATGACTCAAGACTGTTGAAACTAACAATGGGGATTCAATCAATGACATCTAGTTTGTTACACCTCGTAATTTTAGGGCAATAAATTGAGAATGTAATTAAGAAAATAAGATTCGAGTATTGGATATAAAGTATATTTACATATGCTAATAAGGAAATTAGTATACCAAGGATGTGATTCCGGAATAATTTTTGAATACTACAAGTGTGACGATGGGAATTAATACTAATAGTTGTATATTTCCAATGGGGCTATGGTCTAAGTGTCGTGTATAACAAAATTAGGACATGAAATTTTCAGATTTTATATAAGATTGATTATATGGGAGATTAATTAATTGTGGGATTAGTTTTAGTAGACGGGATAATAATAAGTTGAAAATTTTGGAGACTTGTGCCCTCAAAAATGTGGACAACATGCAATTTTCAGCTCATGCTCACTTAAACCAATGTCCACTCATTTCTCTAACTTTAATTCAAGACTACTTCCTTCACTCTCCCTTCTCTCTTCCCCTCCCACAGATTTTCAGATTTCTCCCCATCTTTCATAGCCAAATAGAAGACTAAAACAACTCACACTTCCAAGATTGAGTTCTTCTCTAAGTTCTAAGCCATGGTAAACTCCCCAAACCAGTGAGTCACAGTGACTGGAAGAGAATAGCCCAGAAAACGTTGAGTTTTGGAGATGAGTTATTTGGAAGAAAAACATGTAAGTAAGATGGTTTTAAACTTGTAAAGGATGCATGCATGTCATTGTAAGTTGAAGAAGTGGTGTAAAAGTGAAGCAGTGGGTGCAATGGCCGATTTAGGGACTGTTTTGGGCTAAATAAGGTAAGATTACTTCTTCTTATAAAGTAATTGGAGTTAAATGATGTTGTAATTAAGAAATGAACTTGTGTTAAGAGAAATGGGAAGAAAATAAATGCATGTGGTTGTTGTTGATGTTGTTGTTACCGATTTTGGGGTTGTTTTGTATACATTGGATTTGATGGTTGTTGTTGTTATCATTTTCACTAATTGCATGTTAAAATTGAAGGAAACCTTGATATTTAAAGTTGTAATTGATTATATAAAAGTGTTGAAACATGAATTGGATTTTAAGTAATATTGAGAAGAGTTTTGGTATTATGTTGTTGTGACCGTGACATCCAAAAATCATGGGTATTGTTGTGTCGAATTCAAAGATTGTGTTGTTGAGTTATAATGCTGGAATTATAAGCTATGAACATGCATATACATTGTTGTAATTGCGGATATATGTCTTAAAGGAATTAAGGTGTAGAAGAGTGTTATGTTGCAAACTATAAGACTTGAACTCTCGTTGTTGCTAGAAGTATGGACTGTTTTTAAAGATTGTTTTAATATGGATTAAGGGGTTGGATTTACATGAGAAATAGGTGTATTAGTCACCTTGGTTGTTGTGGTTTTTGTATTACATGAACGTAAAGAGAAAAATGTATAGCGATGGCGTATATGGAATATATGGGACTTTTTTGGTTATGACCTTGAGACATGTCTTATTATTGATGTTGTTGACCTTGTTGGTGAGTTGTGGATATGTATATAACTAGGGGAAGTGCTGTCCGAATTTGTATATAAAAAGAAGTTATCGTTCGATATATATAATGTATACTAGTAACCATAAAGTTGATAGACATGTTATTATTGTTATAGGTTGAAGTACTAATTGAGACTAATTCTAAATATTGAGTTGGTTAATTCGAAAATAAGGTATGTAAAACTATCCCTTCTTTCTTTTGACATGATTTATATAAAAGGAGCGTACGGCGGACGTACGTAATTCCATTGAATCCTAATTCCTAGTGATATTTGATATGATAGTTGCCTTTGATTTTACAGTGATAGTTCATTCTATTTATTCTATTGAGAGTCAAACGATGATTTAAATTGCATATGGTTGCTCATGATAATTTACTCGTGCTAACGTGATTATATCATTTCACCGAGTCCCGGGCCGGGAATGTTCGTGCGCATTTTCCTTGCATTGTTCATCGAGACCCTCACTAGAGGGTCGGGACACGTTATTTATATATATATGATGATTCCATGGACAGACATTCATTATGATGATGAGCTCACCGAGTCCCATAATGGGTCGGGTATGTTATATGGACGGGTATTCATGATTATGATGATTCCACCGAGTTCCTCATTAGAGGGTCGGGATATGTTATATGTATATTGATGCGCGTAATATGCACACACTTTTAAACGCAAGTGCACGTTATCGTATCAAGTAGTATAGTCTTAGATAAGACCGAATATCGTCCTCTAGGATTAGGGTCCAAGTATCAGTTATCTATTTTCTAGTATCTATTTGGTGAATTAATGATTGATTGTTTGGTTTGTAACTAAGAGTTATGAAAGCTAATTAAATATAAAGATTTAATTCATATGTGATGAGAATAGGGCTTCTATGTATCCTTACTATCCGCTTATGCTACTTACTAATACACTAACTTATGGTGTTCTTCTTTTGGAGAAAGCAGGTTTACGAAATCGTTTTATACTCCCGTTAGGTTATATAAACACTCAACCCCAGATTGTTCCTTACCTAACTTTCACGATAAGTGGTAACGCTATAGGAGGATTAAGCACAAAAACCTAGTTGACCGTCACGCACAATGCGCAAAATTAGGGTTGTTAAGCCTCTCATCAACGCTTACAAATCTAATTGAGGTATTTTCATCCCCAATTCAAGATCGTCACCCAACTTACAAAGATATTCACAATCCCCTTTTCGTAACTGATTAGAAATCATATAGTGATAACTAGTTGTCAATTAGCTACCAAGAATTCAACTCAATTATTGGATAGATCTCTCAATAAGAATAATCACCATAAGCATGCATTAATTTATAACATAAGGTTCAAGAAATTCAACATAGAAAGCTTATAAGAGAATTAGTTCCTAGCCATGAATATGACAAGAACTAATTCAAAGTTCATCATGCAAAACTGAATAAAAGAAAAGAAAAGGAAAGAAATTACTAATGTTTAGGTCTCCAATCTCCTAGGCAAGAAAACCTTGTGTTTGGCCGTAAAGGGAACCCTTTAAACCGCTAGGGTTCTCCTTTTATAGGTTTAAAAACGCTCCTTCTTTTCTCTCGCAGTTCGCCCAAAATCCCAAAAGACCTAAAATTTCGCGCGCCACGCGGCCACTGGGAAGCCGCGCGCTGAAGTTCTGAAATCTTCGGTGTTTTGGCGCCGCGCCCGATATCTCGCTGTTCGAGTGCCAGCGCACAGAATCTCAGAGCTCCTCGGATGTTTAGGCACCGCGCCCCGCATCTACCGTCGGCGAGCCGCGCCAGTCTTCGCCTCGGAATAGTGGGAGCCGCGGCCCTGATATTGGCGCCGCGTCTCTGGATCTTCTGCACCTTCTCTGAATGATAGGCGCCACGGCGCTGGTCTGGGTTTTAGCCTTGTTCGCCACTTTCTCTGTTTTCAGCTCTGGCATCTCCTCTTTCGCCCTCTTTTTGCTCCTTTTCCGCCATTTGGCCACTTTAACCACTTTGACTCAAAAGAAAGAAAACTATCCTAATACGACACTTATATGTGCAAAATGGGACAAAAGACTAACTAAAACAGACTAAAAGGTGTATATAAAATACACCGATCAAATACCAAACTTAACCTTTGCTCGCCTCGAGCAAAGATAGAAAGAAATACAATAAAAGACTCAAAAGAATGAAAATAAAGGACTCTGTCATTAATCACTTTTGTCGCATAGATGTTAACTAGAAAACATGAAGGTTAGCGTAATAATACGCAGGAACATATAGCATGGAATTTCAACACATTGAGCTAGATATTTCGCAAACTCATACTTATCATGCTTAAATGGAAGTTCATATACTAAATCATGCATATAAATTCAAGAATTCCTATGGCATGCTTACTTGCTATTCTCCACAAATTCTGGATATGCATAAAAGAGATCTTCGTGACTTTGAGGTTGTAATGTTGGCTTAGGTAGGGGTTGGTAAAGATAGGCATTTAGGCTCATTTTTCTGCACCATAAGCTCTTTTGGCTTTTCGTTTCTCCTTTCTTTTGATTCTTTCCTTCACTTCAATTCTATCCTTCCCTTTTGTTTTGGGAGAGTGAAGTATATAATAATAATGATGAACACCCCCAAACTTAGGCTACTGCTTCTTATTACTTTTTATCAGTACAATGGGTTTATTCACTCTTTTTGTCTCTTTTTCTTTTAACACAATGTATTCCACTCTTTCATATTTTCACTTATGGCACAATTTGTGGGAAAGTAGGGTGTCAAAGAAAAAGTTTCAATTTTTTTAGGCTCAATGGGGTTAACTAGTGATATTTTTAAAGTATGGGATAGAAAAGAATGGTAAGAATTGGCTATCAAAGAAATGCCTGAGTCATTTCCCTATCATGCATATCCTAACTATTTCGCCTCAAATAGCAAGCAGTCATAACACATAAGCATTTATCATTTAGCATACATAACTCAAGCAAGAGACTCCAAATAGACAGATTCTGTGAGTTTTTGGCATATCTAACCTAAGTGTTTAGATAGTTGCTTCCATTCCTTTACATTATTCCACCTTACTTCACTAGGTGTTTCTAGCAACTACAGCATATATGATCTTTGACAGGCAATTATGACTCAAAAAGAAATTTTTTTGGTGACTCAACATAAACATAAAACAAAGAAAAAGACTTATTTAAAACATAACATGACACACAAATAAAACACCCCCAAACTTAAATCACACATTGTCCCCAATGTGTGTAAGACTCAAAGGAAATAAAAGAAAACGACACTTACAAACTTTGGCTAAAATGGTGGTGGTGGCGGTGGATAATGCTTTGAATTCCGTGAGGGGAGGAGTATTCTTGGTGTTTTGATTTGGCGATAGGGCCTTCGGATCAGGGTATCCTCCATAACTCATAGTTTCCAGCGCGCGCCGCACGCATTTAGCCATCGCGCTAATCATCTCAAGGCCCGGATTTTCTCGCGCCGCGCCGCTTCCTGGTGCCGCGCGCTAAACTCGGCCAACTTTCTGGAATTCTACCACCGCGGCCCTGCTCCTGGGTGCCGCGGCTCTTAAACTTCCGAGCCTGTTCAGATCTTTTGGCGCCGCGGCCCTGCTCCTGGGCGCCGCGACGCTTACCCGTTTTTCTGGAAATCCTGGCTTTCATTTGGCTTTTCGTCCCCCGGTTTAATTTCCTGTACCTGTCAAGCACACAAACAACAAGATCCAATACCGTGAGACTGTTCTTAGACAAAATAAAATTAAACTAATGATAGAAATTAAAATAACATAATTGAAAACATTGGGTTGCCTCCCAAGTAGCGCTGTCTTTAACGTCTTTTAGCCGGACGCAAGTTCCTTAGACTTAATAGCCTTGGGGTGGATTAAGTCCCCAACCAATCCATTTCCGCCACATTTGGCGTTTCCTTTTTCTTCTTTTCCTTTTAGCATTATCAGTAGTACGGAGTTCCGGAACATTTACCTCATTTAGTGTCATTTCGGCAAACCATGCCTGCTTTCTGGTGCTCATCACTCTTTGGTTGACTTGTAATGGCTCGCATGGGGGTTTGATGGTGCTGATTGCAAAGCACCTGCTCATTGGTGGTGGTTCGATGACATGTTTAAACACTTTAAACACCATTTCTTCATTCTCCACCCTTAATGTCAACTCCCCTCTTTCAACATCAATCAAAGCTCTCCCTGTTGCTAGGAATGGCCTCCCTAATATGATAGGGATTTCTGCATCTTCTTCCATATCAAGAATTAGGAAATCTGCAGGGAAGAAAAAATTTCCTACCTTCACAATCACATCCTCAATCTTGCCTCGTGGATGAATCCATCGTCCCGCTGGCTAGTTGCAGACTCACAGTGGTTGGTTTAGCCTCTCCCAACTCCAATCTTTTGAAAACTGATAGGGGCATCAAATTTATACTCGCCCCTAAATCGCATAGAGCTCTGTTGCACGTCACCCTGCCCACTGTGCATGGTAGTGTAAAGCTTCCAGGATCCTTTAGCTTTGGTGGCAGCTTTTCTTGTAAGATAGCACTACATTCTTCATTAGTGCTACTATCTCATATTCTACGCTTCTCTTTTTCCCCAAGATTTCTTTCATGAACTTGAAATAAGACGACATCCGCTCCAAAGCCTCTATAAAAGGTATGTTGATATGCAACTTCCGAATAATTTCCAAGAATTTGGAAAATTGTTTATCGACCGCCTTCCTTTGTAATCTCCGAGGGAAAGGAATCTTTCTCAGATACTCCTTCTCCTGAGTTTTCTATCACTGGCTAGGTTCACCACCTTCTCCTTTTCTAACTCGCTCTTCTCAACTATTGGTTGAGGTGGTTGTTGCTCCAATTGTCTTCCACTTCTCAACCGCATCGCTTTACATTGCTTCCTGATTTACCTCGTATTGCTTGGCAGTCCCCGTGGCTCGACGTTGACTCGCTTTGCACCGCCCTACTTGTGTTTCCAAGTTTCAACGAGGATCTAGCTTCGCCATAAATCGCCCGGGCATCGCGTGTTGTCAAAGCCGCTTTAAGCTCATCCGCTTTTCTGCGAACCTGCATCAATCGCTGAGGCCGTGGGCTTGAATGAAAGATCGCGATTCTGTTCGCTGGTTCTGCATCGACTTCGCATCGTTCTCGCGTTCGCATCGTTCGCTGGTTCCGCATCGATTTCACGCCTCGATATTGATTTTGCTGGCCCTGATCTCCTTTCCATGAGAAATTTGGGTGATTCCTCCATCCTGGATTATAAGTGTTTGAGTAGGGGTTGTTTTGTTGTCTCGTAATTACCCACCGCTGACACTCGCCTGCTCCATTGGTATGTTGTTGGGATCCGCCGGCGGCATCTATCAAATGTATGTGGCCACCACATATCTCACGCCTTAGGCATCTGCATCGCTGCTCATCGACATCGTATGTTGCCGCAATCGTTTTGCTGAAGGCGGCCACTGGGCATTCAAGGCAAGAATAAGATCTATCTCGTGGACTCACGCTTCTTCTCCCACTTGTCGCCTCTTCAAAGGATACGGTTGTTAGTGGCCATATCTTCTAATAACTCATGAGCATCGCGTCGCTTTTCCTCATGAATGCTCCACTGGCTGCATCTATGATGGTCTGGTTGTATCGCCATTTGTCAGAAGATGTGGACCAAGTTCCACAACTCAACGCAACGGTGTGGCACTTTCTGTAGATCCTCGAACCTTTCCCATGCTTCATATAAAGACTCTCCATCACCTTGGTAGAAGTTGTTCAACTCCCTCTCGCTTTGTCGCTTACAAGCGGGAAGAACTTGGCTAGAATTTATGTGCCACTGTGCCATGTGAATATCGAATCGGCCGGGTGGAATTCAACCATACTTTTGCTCTATCCCCGAGTGAGAAGGAAAGAGCCTCAACTGACGCATCATCGCAACGCCGTTATATCCGAACGCGTGGCACATAGCTCCAAGAAATTAGCTATGTGCATGTGGATCCTCCACGGTAGTCCTCCGAATTGCACAGCCTTCGTACCATGCTCAAAATTGCTGGTTTTATCTCGAAGTTGTTGGCTCTGTGCAGGAGCCTAATGCATGTCTGTGCTCCATTCACTCTTGGCAGCACATAATCTCCCAAACTTCTTTCGGGCTGGATTCGGACTCTATCCTCCACATCTATTGGCACTTGATGAGGATTTTCTGGGTTAGGGTGATTTTCACCTAACCCTTCTCTCATCCTGTTATTGTTTAGATTACCGTCCATCTCTATCAACGTTGCAACCCGTTGATTCTTTCTCGCTCGCTTGCGTGTTTTCGATCTGGATCAAGGGAACAAGAGTGTTCGCTCCTCTTCTCCTTCGCATAAACCGATTGCACAAATAGATCAAAAACAGAAAACAAATCACGGCACCCTGATTTTCCGAAAAAATAGCAAAAACGTAAAAATTTAAAAATAAAAAATAAATAAAAATTAAAGACCAAATTAGAAATTAAAAATAGATAATTTTGATATTGAACTAATGCCTAATCCCCGGCAACGGCGCCAAAAACTTGATGCGCGTAATATGCACATACTTTTAAACGCAAGTGCACGTTATCGTATCAAGTAGTATAGTCTTAGATAAGACCGAATATCGTCCTCTAGGATTAGGGTCCAAGTATCAGTTATCTATTTTCTAGTATCTATTTGGTGAATTAATGATTGATTGTTTGGTTTGTAACTAAGAGTTATGAAAGCTAATTAAATATAAAGATTTAATTCAGATGTGATGAGAATAGGGCTTCTATGTATCCTTACTATCCGCTTATGCTACTTACTAATACACTAACTTATGGTGTTCTTCTTTGGAGAAAGCAGTTTCTTAAATTGTTTTATACTCCCGTTAGGTTATATAAACACTCAACCCCGTGATTGTTCCTTACCTAACTTTCACGATAAGCGGTAACGCTATAGGAGGATTAAGCACAAAACCTAGTTGACCGTCACGCACAATGCGCAAAATTAGGGTTGTTAAGCCTCATCAACGCTACAAATCTAATTGAGGTATTTTCATCCCCAATTCAAGATCGTCACCCAACTTACAAAGATATTCACAATCCCCTTTTCGTAACTGATTAGAAATCATATAGTGATAACTAGTTGTCAATTAGCTACCAAGAATTCAACTCAATTATTGGATAGATCTCTCAATAAGAATAATCACCATAAGCGTGCATTAATTTATAACATAAGGTTCAAGAAATTCAACATAGAAAGCTATAAGAGAATTAGTTCCTAGCCATGAATATGACAAGAACTAATTCAAAGTTCATCATGCAAAAACTGAATTAAAGAAAAGAAAAAGGAAAACAATTACTAATGTTTAGGTCTCCAATCTCCTAGGCAAGAAAACCTTGTGTTTGGCAGTAAAGGGAACCCTTTAAACCGCCAGGTTCTCTTTATAGGTTTAAAACGCTCCTTCTTTTCTCGCAGTTCGCCCAAAATCCGTCAAAAGACCTAAAATTTCGCGTCGGCGCGCTCACGATGGCGCAGCGGCACGGTTCTGAAATCCTTGGTGTTTTGGCGCCGCCCCGATATATCTGCTCGAGGGAGCGCGCGCTGAGTCTTCGCCTCGGAATAGTGGGAGCCGCGTTCGATATTGGCGCCGCGGCTCGATCTTCGCACCTTCTTCGAATGATAGGCGCGCCCGCATCCGATCAGCAGGAGGCGCCGCTGGTCCTGGTTTTAGCCTTGTTCGCCACTTTCTCTGCTTTTCCGCATCTCCTCTTTCGCCCTCTTTTTGCTCCTTTTCCGCCATTTGGCCACTTTAACCACTTTGACTCAATAGAAAGAAAAACTATCCTAATACGACACTTATATGTGCAAAATGGGACAAAAGACTAACTAAAACAGACTCAAAAGGTGTATATAAAATACACCGATCATATATATATATATATGATTCTATGGACATGTATTCATGATTTTGATATGACTCTCATTTTTATAAGGCACATTTGACTCTCCTTTTTATAAGGCTCAGTTGACTTTCATTTTTATATGGCACAGTTGTATTGGTATTTTGGTTATCATATTTGTCTCATATCATCTTTTGACCATCTATGATCACATTTACTGTATTACATGTTTTACATACTCGATACATTTTTCGTCGACCCTTTCTTCTGGGGTCGCGTTTCATGCCCGCAGTACAATGTACTCGTTGGTGATCCTCCAGCTTAGGATTTCCACTCGACTATTTGGAGAGCTCCATTGTTCCAGAGCTTAGCCATTTTGGTACGGATCTTGTGATATAGACTTATGCATATTCATGTTAGTCAGGGGTACGGCGGGACCCTGTCCCGTCATAATTCATTGTTATACTCTTAGAGGTCTGTGGTCATATATGGGTTGGTCGTGTGTGGATTATAGACGTTTTTTGGTCAGCCTTGCTGTTGTAATTCATTTTGGATATTCCTATGTATAGTGGCAGCCTCGTCGGCTTGCCTATTTTGATATGGTTTACAGTTTTCCGCATTATCCTTGGTATTAGTGTGATTATATGTAACAAGTTCGTATAAGGATGTCCAATTAGGGCACCAGTTGCGGCCCGTCGGGTCGTGACATAGTTATTACATGAATCATTGGGCACATGAATCTCAATTATGGGAAATCAATCACTTTACAAACCCTTATGCCCTCACATAGACCAAAGAATATCCCAACATACATATGTATAAACAAATGGGATAGAATACTATGAAGAAGAGAAACACTCACACTTACAAAAAATTCTCATGCTACACATATAAATACCATAGGCTTGCCCTTATTTTCAGTTCCCTCGACTTTGGATAGTTCGGTTGTGATCACATTAGGACTTTTTCAGGGTTTTAATGTAGGATTATGGATGGGAAGGATGTATATTTGGACAATAGTGACTTACTCTTATTGAACACTACACTTATTTCACCTTTTACACCCTTCTTTTCTTCATTTTTTCTTTTGTTGCCTCGGTGGTTTATTGTTACTCTAATTCTTTTTGTACTAATGTTTAGTATTTTCTTCTTCATTTTTTTTCTATTTACAACTACCACACCATTTTTATTAACTAGGAAACTCACATCTACCCAACTTTAAACATAAGCCTCATTTTCCCACATTACACCTATCACCCCCAACTTAGGCTTTTATCATATTTTTCATCATTTTAAGCGTCGAGAATGGATCGGGTGCAAAAAGAGTGATACACAAAACAAAGGGTATTGGATAATTAGTGGCTAGTCAAAGAATAGGCTTATAGGCTCAAAATGTGGAACTAGGGATATTTACATATACATGTTAGGCTCATAAAAGGCTAAAAAGGTTCATCAAACAAACAAGGCCTAAGATCACTTCACAACTCAACTTATCCTAAGAAACAAAGCACGACTAACCATACAAGTTTTAGATTACATATATAACAAGATAACAGATACACAAAAACCTCATAACACACTGCATAAGGATTTTTCACACACTGACTTCCCATTAAGCATTCAACACACAAGGTAACGTAAAACTCTAAATATCACAGAAAGAATCATGCATGTCAATTAAGTAACAAGTTCCAAGTATACATCACAAAAATTTCGGAGGGGAGTATTTTTCAAATATCAAAATCAAACATGCCTTAAGTTACTCAAACCACCACCATATCAGTCAAAATTACTCTATTTTATCTAAACACGACCTAAAATTCGAAGTTCAATAGAAATAAAACCCCGCGGGAAAAGAACCGTGGCAAAGAAAAGCCGAGGAGGTCCTAAACACATATATACACTACACTACATACAATAAACTAGCCCCACCCTCAACCAATAATCATGCATTATCCCCCAATGCATCACAATAAAAACAAGGGAGTAAGAACTACCTGAGGCGATCTAGGTGCGCTGCTCATCTGGAGGTGATGTGGCCTCCGAGACATCAATCATAGTAACTGCAGCAGCATCAACAGCACCACCAGGCTCTAGCATTGGCAGAGGTAGTGGTAGATGCAAAGTCACTCCAGCAGAAGCACTATTAGATGAGGCACCCACCGCATTGCGTGGACCTGAAGTGGGGTAATTATTAGTGATGGACTTCCACAGGGCTCTTTGTACATCCTACTCCTCTATGCTCTGACCCCTAGCTTGAGTCTCTTTATTATCTTGTCACTCAACTTATCCCCCTCATTCTTTTTTCCTTTTCCCTTAGGATTTGTAGGAGTGGCAACTGGAGAATCGACATCCTCAACCAATTGATAAGACATACTCTAAAAGATCCACCTGTCAGGTTGGAGGCGGGTCCTCCAACGTAATATGATCACGAGTCTGCAGTGCCGAAACTGTAGCTCTCAGCTCATGTAACTCTATCTGAAGTGACCCAGTATCACTACTAATACTTGACTACTCAAGTGCTACTAGATGAATCTCAACCCCATCTAGGAGAGCATGTAGCCCCCCATGAGATGTCTCTATGGCTAGCTTTAGTGGCTCAAGCACTGTGGTAATCTCCTTGGCAACAAATTTCTTGTGTTTCCCTATGATGATACTTGTCTGCTTATCCGACATATCTATCTTAATAATGAACTGCATGAAGTTGTCTCTGGTGAAGGAAAATGGATAGCAATACTAGATGTAATATGTGGATGTGTAGTGGTAATCTGACTCGAAGTTTAACTAAGTGTAATTATCGGTGGTGGCACAAAAACAGAGGTAGGTAGTCTCCGGGATAGAGGTAGTAGTGGCAAGCGACATCTTTGTGGTAGCGTCATTTGAGGCCCTAAAATGACGCTAAGCCTGAGGCTTCTCATGCCTCTCAAGTAATATTGGTAATATATCCTCAACATCTTAACCCTCCCTTAGGGTCTTATCTCTGCTCTTCTTCAAATCATATACATGTAAGGCGATAATGCAATGATCTCTAGATGGTAAGGCATGGACACGCTCTCACTGACAGAGCTCAGTGATCATGCATGGTAAAATTGGGGAAGTGGAAGGTTGTGACTAGGGCTGCACAACAGGGTAAAATCGGACCGGACTGAGGACTGAATTTTCAAAAAACTAGGACCGAATACCGGACCGAATTTATCATTCTAGTTCGGTCCGGTCCTTTTTTTCGGTCCGAACCAAATTTTAGCTGCACAACAGGGTAATTCTGGACCGGATCGGACCGAGGAACCGAATTTTCAGAAAACTAGGACCAAAGACCTGACCGTATTTATCGGTCTAATCTGAATAGGGTCGGTTCGGTCTTTTTTTTCGGTCCGGACCGAATTTTGTGCAGCCCTAGTTGTGACGCTCTCAACTGAATCTCATCCGCCATACACAGTCCAAAATTTACCGAGTACCGGGACATCAAAGCAACTACTAGAATATATCGATCCATGGTGAGTTTATTATATGCTTGAGTGGGAAGAATTCTAGTTTGCGCTATACTCCACCAAAATTTTGCCTCGAACATCAGCAAGTATTTTAGTATCCTCTGTATACCATATGTTACCTCACTTCGCTTTCTAGGTTTTACAATCACTACAGCCACCCAATCACGTACACTATATGTCTGCTTCTAGGTAAGTTTGTCATGCAAATCAGTTACCTGGGCTGGTGCAATGTAATAATCACTAAAGTAAACTCAGTTGATTATCACGCTAGATATGTCAACTTTCATACCTTGTACCTCAACCTCATCAAATGTCAGTAACTGAGTTATTTGCTATCTCGACTTCTTTATTTTGTTGGTCATAACCCCATAAGGAGCATAGAGCTCGTACCAGAACCGAACAATACTCCCTAGGAGGGTTGTCTAGAAAACCTAACATGTAGAACTCCAAGGTCTCTCTAGTGTGGAGGTTGATCTCTAAGCCCTTAAAATTAATTCGTTGCTCCTCATATATGTTTCTATGAGGATCTGTTCCTTCCCCATTTGTCAATGCAATCCCTTGTTTATACAACTCTTTTGAACCCTCGACTGTGAAGTGGAAATGATCCTCCTCTAACTGTTTACTTCGAATCTCCTGTGCTTGCGCTTCATCATCATCACCATTAGTTTTCAGAGAAGCAGAGTGAGTTCTAGTAGCTAATTGGGAGGCATGTGCATGTAACGACCCGTTAGTCGTTTAGCACTTTAAAACTACAAAAATAGGGTATGAGGCTATAAGGTATTAAATTATAGGAGTTTTAATATACAATTGGTGTATGAATTTAATTAATTAGATGATTTGATTTTAATATATAAGGGGGAATTAGTGAGTGAGTGAGTGGGCCAAGCCCACTACCCCTTTGTGTGCACGTTAATTAGGTGAAATAAATGGGGGAGGGGGGACGCAACATGCAACAAACAAAGAGGAAAAAAACCCTATTAGCTAAAAGAGAGAAAACGTGAAAAGAGAAAAACCTATTAGTTAGAAGGAAAAAAAACGTGAGCAGCCAAAAGAAAAGGGAAGCCCTAGGAACTAAAAGAAGAGAAGGGAAGACGGAAAAAAGAAAAGGAAAAGAGAAGGAGAAACGCAGCAGCAAAATAAAATGGGAGGAGAAGAAGGAGGAAGGAAGAAAAAGAAAAAGAAAACCTAGCAACTAGACGAGGAGGAAGTACTCAATTAAGTTCATGTTAGATTCTATAAATCTATTCATGATTCTTATAATAGTGTGTTGTAGAATTAAATCAAATTTTCAAAGAGGTCATTACACGGAAATTCCACAATCCACTTGAATAGAGAAACTTGAGGGTTGTAACATGGCATAATAATTACAACAGCATATTAAACGTGGAAACTGTATAAATGCGTAAAGAATATAAAAGTATGAGCTGAATGAAAGTTGTATATTATTCTGTTCCCGTCAGTTTAATATATTACGGAGATAAATCCGACTTATGGTTTGAAAGTTATGACTGCTTAAAGTTCCTGCCTCGTTTTACTGAAACTCAGGCGACACAACATATAAAACGTGAAAAATGTACACATCCGTAAATAATATGAAAATATGGGCTGAATTAAAGTTGTAGATTACTTTGTTCCCATCAGTTTGAGACCTTACGGAGAAAAATCCGACTTATGGTTTGGGAGTTATGTTTGTTTAACGTTTTTGCCTTGTTTTACAAAAATTCTGGCGACACAGATTTCATAAGGTTGTTTCTTTCATAAATGTTCACCATCTACACTAAGTATTGTTAGGTGGGATTAGGCATAATAATATATCCTAGTATTGCCTTCGATGTGGTACAATAAACACCTTATTTGGAGTTACGAATTAATGTTATATCCTTCACAAGCGGGAGATACGAGAAAGTTAAAAGAAAGGAATATTATTTGTTTGTCCTGAAGTTATACTAATATTTTTATAGGGGTATGAGTTTAGTCATACAATGGAATTGGTAAAGATCTTGTTAATATAAATATAACAATATGGGTGTCCTTAGATTCGTATTATAATGTAGTTCACATATTTTCTAGATTTTAAGCGTTCAGAGGCTCTACGCAAGGGGAAGGCATTGAATTGATTGTTCTTGGCACCCGCTCAGCATTGAGGTAGGTTATGGTTTACTTTAGTTAGACTCTGATTAAAGAATCGTATGTAGTCGTAGGAAGTGATGGGGATAGCATGATAGGCCTTCGGACAGGAAGTGGAGATGAATTACTATTACGTTGGTTCCGTCAGCTGTTATGTGGGTTTGTCGCCATATATGTTATTTTCTGTGATTACCACCTGATTTGACTTGTACTTGTTTTTTTGGGGTAAATAAATAATATATTTTCAGAAATCAGAAAGTACAAGCGTGCATTGAGGGTTCTCAAGCCTCAACGTAAATAAAACAAAACAAGAATGAAATCAGGGGGCAGGGGTACACTCAAAAGGTGTAACTACATGAGGGGAATAATTTGAAAAGTACACGATAGGTTGCTAGCTTGACTCTAGCAATAACATCATCCTCAGTCACGGTAGTCCCGTCAAAGAGCATAGCATTCCGGGCCCTCCAAATCGCAAATACCATCACACAAAAGGCAAGAAGAATAGCCTTGGATCGGATACTCGTCCCTCGGTGCTCTGTCTTGATCCACTTGAGAGTACTCTCTACCGAGGTCATATCTCTTCTAACTCCTAACCATTCCCGAATGTGTCTCCAAATCTTGCTTGAAAATGAGCAAGCAAAGAAGAGGAGAGACCGAGTCTCATTGTCTTGCTTACAAAACCTGCAAGTGACGTCCTCAAGGTTCAAGTACGAAAGTGTGTCTTTTGTAGCAAGGCGCTTCCGACAGTTAAGCCAAACCGTGAACGAATATTTAGGAGGTATAAAACCTTTCCAAATTTGAGACATCCAAGGCTTGGGCTCACGTGGAGTACGCAGAACATCATAGACAAGTCCGGAGTCCAATATCACATTAACACAACACCTTTCCAAGCCAAAAATAGTACCCTCTCGATTACCAAATATGCGAATGAAGGTGTCTCGAATACTACAGAGCGATTTAAACAAGAGGGAATCCCTGTCCCGAACTTCATACTCCCAAATCGAATATCCCCTCAAGTAGTACGAATTGGCCATTTTACCCAAAAATAATCCGCATTAGTGTGGAATAGCCAGATGGACCGAGAGAGAAGAGCAAGATTCTATACCTTGATATCCATGAGTCCTAGACCGCCCTCTTATTGCGGGACACATACCTCATCCCATGCGACACGAGATGGTCTCCCTCCCCATAAAAACTGAAGACAAGCTGAGCGAACCTTAGCAAGAACCGCAGCATGGAGTGGGAAAGCGCGAAACCAAAACCCTTCAACACCCTGTATAACTGACCGAATGAGCTCAAGTTTCCCAGAATAAGAGAGAGAGTGATACCCCATTTCTGTATATACACTGCAATGGCATAAGTGAATGGTGCATACTGAGCCACAGATACTGAGATCGGAGCCAAAGAAACCACCAAATAGCGTACTGGAAAAGACCCCTCCACGAAGCCAACTCTGTCAATGATTCTATCCTGAGACGTTCTGTGTACTCCAGTCAAATAGATAGATGACTTAGAGGGGTTCAGAGATAAACTGGAAGCCGCCTCTAAGTGCTCAAGACACTCCATAAGAACACCAACTGAAGAGTCATCCCCTTTTGCGAAAAGCATGAGATCATCCGCAAAAGCAAGATGAGTTAGATCCAAAGTTTCACACTTAGGATGATAAGAGAACCCCGGAGCCGAAGCCTTCAGTTTAAGGAGCCTAGAGAAGTATTCAATGCAGAGGATGAATAGCGTAGGAGATATAGGATCTCCTTGACTCAAGCCACGCTTCCCCTCGAAGTAAACATGTAATTCGCCATTGATGGAAATGGAAAAAGTAGGAGAAGTAACACATTCCATGATCCATCTCACGAATCTGTCCGGGAACCCAAGACCTTGCAAAACTGAATCAAGAAAGTCCCATGAGACTGTGTCGAATGCCTTACGTAGATCGACCATAAGCATATATCTTGGAGAAATCTGAGACCTATTAGAACCCCTCATAAGCTCTTGAGCAATAAAGACATTATCTACCAAGTTTCTTCTTTGCACAAAAGCGCCTTGACAATAACTCACAAGAGTAGGAAGAAGAGTGGCCATTCGGTTGGAAAGAATCTTAGTAATGATCTTGTAAATCACATTAGTTAAGCCAATAGGTCGGAAGTCACTCACCTTAGGGTCTCGGTCCGTTTTGGGAAGGAGAGCAATAATGGTGTGGTTCAGCTGCTTTAACAGAATACCCGTGGTGAAGAATTCACGAACACCCCGAACTATATCGTGACTAACATCTTTCCAACGAGACTTGAAAAAAGCCGAGGAAAATCCATCCGGGCCTGGAGCCTTATCATTTCCAATATCAAATAGAGCATCATGAACCTCCTTAGAGAAAATAGGTTGTAAAAGGGCAGTACAATCATCATTCCCAAGCTTAGGATCCGAATCAAGCACAATGGGGTCTATAGGGGCTGAAGTCCGAGGGGTGCCAAGAAGTTCCTTGTAAAAATCAACGAGCATGTCTGTCACTTCTCGGGGGGAGAAAGTAGGAGTACCATCATTCTTAACAAGATAAGATATTGAATTCTTGACATTGTTCTTCTTAATCATGCTATGAAAATACTTAGAGCTTCTATCACTTTCCACCAAGTACGTACATCGAGCTTTCTGCCTAAGGAAGTGTCTTTCGGATTCAAGCAATGAAGTCGCTTTGGCTCGCAAGACACTAACCTTAGTCATCAATTCATCATTAGAATGGTCTTTCATATGCTCGTTAATAGCATCCTTGAACTCCAAGTTAGCCGCATTAGCCTTTTGAGCAATACTACCAAATGCAATAGCATTCAACTCTCGTAATGGTTTCTTCAAAGACTTTAACTTCATGGACAATACATATTGAGCAGAACCAACCACATTTTGCTTCCAACATGAATCTAAAATACCATCGAATGAAGGGTGCGTAAGCCACATATTCAAGAACTTGAAAGGGCGATTACCTTTAGAAGTAGTTGCGATCACGGAAGCAATAATTGGACAGTGATCGGAGACGGGCTCCATGGGCAGAAATGTTGCCGTGCAATTCCAAACTTAGGTCACTCCAACATTGATTCATCAAAACTCTATCCAATTTAGACCAAATCGAGCCATTTGTCCAAGTGAATAAGGAGTTTCTGAGAGTCTGTGAGCCATCATAAAATTCCCAAGATCTCTTAGTGCATATGCCAAGAGGGGAGGGCCGCCAATTTTGTCATGTGGTGAGAAATAAGAGTTAAAATCACCAAGAATCATCCAAGGTTTGATAATCTCCGAGCCCAAATGAGTAAGGTGATTCCAAAGCTTCTTTCTTTCCGGGATGCTATAGACCGGGTAAACAAAAGTAACAAAAAAAGACATTTGTGTTACTTTACACATCGCTTGGACATGGATGTGTTGAGAGTCCATCCCAAGAACTTCACAATTCACTTTAGAAGGGTGCCATAGAAGTAACATCTTTCCACCGTTAATAAAATCCATATTAGAACATGATTCCCAAGTAGGAAA
Source organism: Przewalskia tangutica (assembly GCA_029844215.1). Classification (NCBI taxonomy): domain Eukaryota; kingdom Viridiplantae; phylum Streptophyta; class Magnoliopsida; order Solanales; family Solanaceae; genus Przewalskia; species Przewalskia tangutica. The sequence continues at coordinate 43,915,552 of CM056723.1, read as the reverse complement.
TCGAAGAGAGGGAAAAATATTCATCCGCGAACGAGAGAACTTGGTTTCCATCAAACAAGTCATAGACACCGAGTGTTGTTGTGCAAGCCTACGCACTAATGATTGTGTGGCCGCCCTATCCAGGCATCCGCAAAGACCCCGGACATTCCAACATAAAACTTTCATCTAGAAACAAAGGAGGATTTAAAGGCCCATCCGCGCCCTTTACCAATTGACGTACCATTATGTTTAGGTGAACTCTTCTTAGATCTCACTTCTTGCCAACCCTCATCATCAGTATTGGGTACCTATGTGGATGAATCACCCATGCCATGAGCTCCAAGTCCTATAAAAAAATGGAGCTTACCGAGCTGAGGGTTTATGGAATTGCTGCATCCGTTTTCTTTCTTAGCGCAGCCGTTTTCTTACGCTCTAAGATCACATCGGATTCTAACCCTCAGGTGACTTCACTCGCTTTAGAATATAGACTATCTCATTCTTTATTCTATTCTATTTCTGAAAAAAAAAAGAATGTCGAAAAGATTGAAAAAATAAGTCATTCACAACCACTGATGAAGGATTCCTCGAAAAGTGATCTTACTTACATCGGTTCTAGCGCTTTCTCTTGATTCTATTTTGGAAAGATCTTTCCTTGCTCTGAGGAATGATTAACATTCGGACAAGGCAGTCCGCAAATGTCCATCCCCCCAACACCACGACTAGTTCCAACTCTTCTCAATGTATCCGGGACAATTGACAAATTAGAATGACCCTTCCCTGCCACAACTGGGACCCTTCCATGGTTTAAATCACCACTACCATGTTGTTGGACCGAGTCTGTCCCAACCCGCAGCCGGGACTCATCAAATTGACCCGCAATCAAAGTAATACCAAGGTTTAGGACTTCGCCAACACTTCCAGGAATGTGAGACATGTTTTTCCCACATGTATCAGGTCCCATAGATGCTCCACCATTCGTAGGTTGAGGTATGAAAAGAGGGTTCGAGTGTAGAGGCATTGAGTGTACCGCTACTTCATTCCTACCCGTATCTCCGCTCTTCCTAGAACTATTGTACAAATTCTGAGACCGCGTGATCTCCATAGGTTCCATCTCTTGTGACAACTTCTTACATTTTAGATGGTTATGGCCGAAGGTTGCACAGTGAAAGCAATAGTCCGGATAGTTCTCATACTTCACTTTTTGAACGTACCTTCGATTCTCCGGCAATCTCACACCAAACTCCATGATTGGTTCCTTACTGACGTCAATTTCAATTAAGACACTTGCAAAATTCATTTTGGTTCTTTCCTTTGTAAATTGGTCGGTGTATAATGGCTTACCTACTCGAGATGCAATTTTGCTCAATCCGGAAGCACTCCAAACCGAAAGAGGAACGTCTCGAAGCTCCACTCATACGGGAATGTTCATGAATAGATCATCCGTGAGCAACACACCCTTCTCAACCAGTTTTAGCATCAATGTTTTACCATAAACCATGTATGTACCACCATGGAAGACCTTAGTGTGATCCTCCTCCATCATGAACTGAAAGATCGTCCAACCACGCCCATAGGGGATGATTCTACATTTCACCCCCCACTTCTTAACAATGGAATTAAGAGCATCTCTCCCTGGAAAAGGTCCCGTGAAGCATCCAATAAGACAATATCCCCAAGTTTCCACGAAAGGAACTTCATCGCTACTATAAAGCTCTACATCATCCCCTTCTTGTGCAATAAATTGTAGTTTCATACCCTTCTCATCCAAACGATAACCCACAAATATCCCAGCATAAGACTTCTTAGCCGTGTTAGGATTCGGATTCCTAGTCCCAATGGGTATAGGATTACGCATAGTCCCCCTACCATTCAGAGTTTAAGGTCCCGTAGCGCCTAAGGACTCATTGGCATCCGTACTCCGTAGTACTCTCCTTAGTCCCCTTAGATGTTACAACCTCAGTTTGAAGTCCCTTACTCTTCAAATTTGCTTTGTGACCCATCTTTTGAGCTAGATCCGGCCCATGATGACCCGCATGACCCGCATTAGGCCCGTAAGTCCCAATATGACCCAATATTTCATCTACCACACTCAACCCAGGACCCGTGGCCTTCCAGCTCGGCCCAGCACCTCTCTTATGGCCCATGAGCTCCCGACGTGACCCGGAACTACCCCCTTACCCCGCTTCTGACCCGGGACCCATTACGTGACCCACAATCAACCCCAGGGTTTTGGGAGCCACCGCATACAACCCTAGGGTTTTGGAAGCCGCCGCAACACTCCTTGTTGTAATTCTCATCGGATCAACCCTGGAAATATCAAGAGATGTATTCTTTGCCTTAGTACAATCGGCATTACCATTACTATTAACCAGAACGTTCAACCCATCCATGTTTGCAATATTATCCACCACATTGCCTTCACCATGAACATCAATACTCACGACTCCATTGTCATTCATATCGACGTTCATACCTTGAATATTTCCATCATGAACCTTCGAGTCATTCATGCCCTTAGCCGAAGCAAAGCTTGTTGCAAACACAACCGGTGCAATCCCCGGTTTCATTGAGAGATCCTCCCCGCCAAAAACACCATCCTCTTCTCCAATAACACCAACGTTGTCCACACTGTTCCCCGACTCATGAATCATCTGGAGAGTTGTATCATCTACAACCTTATCCAGAGGAACACGTCTGTCCGGTGCAATATGCACCATGACCGTAGGATCCGCAACTCCGGGCACCAAGTTTTCCCCTACAATTACCGGATATGTGTTCACTTTTTTCTTCTTCTTGTACTTTACTTTCATTGAAGTTCCACCGTCATTGACACCAGACACGTTCTTTACCTTGCCCATGGCATGAGACAAGACAAACAACTATAAAAGACCATTACCCTCGATTCCACTAGTTGTGGGATCAAGAACGAAACCGAAAGCAAACTCACGAGTCTTGAAATTCTTGAATGTTAAAGATGTATATTGTAATAGATGAAGAATACCTAGAATAGTAACAACTAAAACAAACACAAGAACCTACAAATAACCACAGAAAATGAGAATCTTGAAATACTTCTTGATCTTGAACTACTTCTTGAATCTTGAACGACTTCTTGAACCCTAAAACCAACAATGAACGTCGAAAACCCTAACACCTTTCTTATCCAAATCAACAAGAAAAATGTATGAATTAACACGCAAACAGTCCCGTGATGTGAGAATGATAGCGTGATAGTCCCGTACCAAATATTGAAACAAGAACTTGTGGAAAATTGATTGAAAGAGACGACTTGCGTGAGAGCCCTAGACAAAACGTTGAGAGCGTTTTCTTCTAGTGAGAGAAACTTCTCTCTAACTCCCTTCGAAAATTTGACTTGTACTTGTTGATTGTATATTGGTGACACGTGTTGAGACTTGATATCATGTCTGACATACTTTCCATATTATTTTGTGAAGATGGTGAGGTGAGAGACTGAGAGTGAGTGATAGTCTCTGAGGTTTCTGTCGGAGAGCGGGAGTGATAGCCTCCGAGGTTTCTACCGGAGAGCGGGAGTGATAGCCTCCGAGATTTCTGCTGGAGAGCGGAAGTGATTGCCTCCGAGGTTTCTCCCGGAGAGCGGGAATGATAGCCTCCGAGGTTTCTGCCAGAGAGCGAGAGTGATAGCCTCCGAGGTTTCTGCCGGAGAGCGGGAGTGAGATAAGTTCTTGCCAATAACCACGTCCGCTGAATAGTAATAGAACTCTGCGCAAATTTTCCTCCCGTGATATAAGTTACGACCCCTTAATCATTTACACTGCCCCAAACATCTGACTGCATTTTCTAACTGAAATGGAATATTACTACCGAAATTGCATTGTACATCCAGAATAGTCCTAAAAAGACATGATCCTAGGCCGATATTTGACATGTACCTCCTCTTCCAGATCCATCACAAGGAAAACGAAAACCAAGATTTGTTTTATCCGGTATCAAACGGGAACTGCGAGCAAATAGAACACTTATAGGTGACATTGCATTGCATTCATCCACTCATATTTTGACTGATCATTTAGTGAATTATATCTGTCTTGGTTGATTTCATGATTTCTTTAAGCTTTACTTGTATATGATACGTGACCATGCCTGATTGCTCTATGTGCTACTTGTTGCTTTCAACTTCTTCATGCGGTATCTAATCACTATCGGCCTATGATATTTATCGATACTAGTGTTGTACTGATACTACTCTTGCTGCACTTTTGTTGAGTACAGAGTACGATCCAGGTTCCAGTTCTACGCCCTGTGGTTGATTCGCGAGGTGGACATCTTCTAGTCATTCAGGGTGAGCTATTTGGTCGTCCGTGGCCCCTGAAGGGCTTCTTAGTTAATTCCATTTTTCTTTGGTTATTGACAGACAATATGTAGCCTTCGGGCATTTTTTCAGACTTCTATTTTTCAGACTTGTTAGTGCTATTGTACCCTTTTTACCAGATTTTGGGAAATTAAGTGTTTAAGACTTATAATTTCTTTTTTTCTTATTTATTTTTCTACTGATTTACCTTGTTAAGGAGAACGCGGTTCGCCTACTCGGGGGAATAGGGTAGGTGTCATCACGACTCATGATTTGGGTCGTGACAAAGTTGGTATCAGAGCTCCTAGGTTAATCGGTCTAATGAGTACAAAAGCAATGTCTAGTAGAGTCTTGCGGATTGGTACGTAGACGTTTGTACCCATCCTCGAGGAGTTATAGGACATTTATGAAACACTTCACCTCTTTACTCCTTTCGTGCTAGTTCAATCCAATTGGTATCTAGTTCATTCTTTTCGTGCGAGATTGTTCAGATTGATATTTTAAACTCATTTCTATGTTCTCTCACAAGTGGTAGGACTCTTTATGTGATTTGTATAAAGTATTTCCTCTCTATCCTATAGGTTGAGGTGTACTAACGAGAATCCACATAGTTTATGTTTGGTGAAAATTTAGTCATAATGGTAAAATATTTTTTTGATGGGAGCATGAGGTGTGCTTAGTTTGGTATTGCGCGGGAGAATGAATGGCAAAGTTGAGTTTCGGCAAGATGGGATTGTGTGGGTTAAGCACAAGTTGTTTAGAGGTTCTTAAAGGAAATATCTATTGTCTTTACGTCAAGTGGGGGAATTTTCCCGTAGAGATTGAATTTTATGGAAAGGGGAGGTTGTAATCTTTCAGTAGAGGGTGTGTTGTTTTTTCACTTGAGATTTTGAAGAGGTGATATAAAGGGGTCATTTTAGCTAAAATCTTGTTGATTTTGTGAGATAAACCACAGTTGTTAGATGTGCAAGGCTGATGGGTGGTGCTAGCATGACATATTCTATGGGCTAAGACATTATAAATGGGGTGAACTCATTAGGTTGTCATGGAACAAGGCTACTCCATTTATAAAGTAAGTGTTAAATGAACAAGAATTTTGTAAAGTTGATTATGTTGTGGGCTACGGGGAGTATAATGATCGACTAATGATGATGGACCTAGGAATGAATAAGTGTGAAAGTTTATTACTTTAGGGGTTATCTACTGTTGCACCTAATCTTAGGAAGGATGTATGTGGGTATTGTATATGTTCTTAGGACTCGGAAAGTTCTTACAATTACCCGTGACGTGAATATGTGGAGTTGATGATTACATGATTTGCTAAGGGAGTTAAAGTTCAAAAAAACATCACTTAAGGACCCTCGAGCGAGGTGTTAGTCAATAAGAACATTTAAAGTGGTAGATCAAAGTTACATCTTAGTTAATTCAAGTTGTGAAGAGAATTTTGGAAATTGAAATAAGGATTAGTAATACCTGTTGAGGAGGCCACTTGGGAGACCGAGGCGGATATGTGGAGTAGATATCCTCAGTTGTTCGATAGTTCAGGTACCTTTTTTCCTCCACCCCTACCTTGTCGCTCGAGGACGAGCGATTGTTTGATTGGTATCTAATGTAACGACCCGTTAGTCGTTTATCACTTTAAAACTACAAAAAGGGGTATGAGACTATAGGGTATTAAATTATAGGAGTTTTAATATACAATTGCAGCATATTAAACGTGGAAACTGTATAAATCCGTAAAGAATATAAAAGTATGGGTTGAATGAAAGTTGTATATTACTCTGTTCCCTTCAGTTTAAGATCTTACGGAGATAAATCTGACTTATGGTTTGAAAGTTATGATCGCTAAAGTTTCGCTGCTTTACCGAAACCCAAAGCGACACAAAGATATAAAACGTGAAAACTGTACAAATTCGTACATAATATGAAAATATGGGCTGAATGAAAGTTGTTTATTACTCTGTTCCCGTCAGTTTGAGACCTTACAGAGAAACTTCTGACTTATGGTTTGGGAGTTTAGACTATTTAATGTTTCTACCTTGGTTTACAAAAATTCTGGCGACACAGATTTCATAGGGTTATTTCTTTCATAAATTTTCACCATCTACACTAAGTATTGTCAGGTGGGATTAGGCATAATAAGAGATCCTAGTGTTGCCTTCGATGTGGTACAATAAACACCTTATTTGGAGTTACGAATTTAATGTTATATCCTTCACAAGCGGGAGATACGAGAAAGTTAAAAGAAAGGAATATTATTTGTTTGTCCTGAAGTTATGCTAATATTTTTATAGGGGTATGAGTTTAGTCATACAATGGAAAAGGTAAAGATCTTGCTAATATAAATATAGCATTATGGGTGTCCTTATATTCGTATTATAATGTAGTTTACATATTTTCTAGATTTTAAGCGTTCAGAGACTCTACGCATGGGGAAGGCATTGGCTTGATTGTTCGTGGCACCCGTTCGGCATTGAGGTAGGTTATGGTTTACTTTAGTTAGACTCTGATTAGAGAATCGTATGTAGTCGTAGGAAGTGACGGGGATAGCATGATAGTCCTTCGGGAAAGAAGTGGATATGAATTACTATTACGTTGGTTCCGTCAGCTGTTATGTGGGATTTTCGCCATATGTGTTATTTTCTGTGATTACCACCTGATTTGACTTGTACTTGTTGATTGTATATTGGTGACACGTGTTGAGACTTTATATCATGCCTGACATACTTTCCATATTATTTTGTGAAGATGGTGAGGTAAGAGACTGGGAGTGAGTGATAGCCTCCGAGGTTTCTGCCGAAGAGCGAGAGTGATAGCCTCTGAGGTTTCTGCCGGAGAGCGGGAGTGATTGCCTCTGAGGTTTTTGCCGGAGAGCGGGAGTGATAGCCTCCGAGGTTTCTGCCAGAGAGCGAGAGTGATAGCCTCCGAGGTTTCTGCCAGAGAGCAGGAGTGATAGCCTCTGAGGTTTCTGCCATAGAGCGGGAGTGATTGCCTTCAAGGTTTCTGCCGGAGAGCGGGAGTGATTGCCTCTGAGGTTTCTGCCGGAGAGCGGGAGTGATAGCCTCTGAGGTTTCTGCCGGAGAGCGGGAGTGATAGCCTCCAAGGTTTCTTCCGGAGAGCGGGAGTAATTGCCTCCGAGGTTTCTGTCGGAGAGCGGGAGTGATTGCCTCCGAGGTTTCTGCCATGAGCGGGAGTGATAGCCTCCGAGGTTTCTACCGGAGAGCGGGAGTGATAGCCTCCGAGGTTTCTGCCGGAGAGCGGGAGTGATAGCCTCCGAGGTTTCTGCCGGAGAGCGGGAGTGAGATAGGTGACATTGCATTGCATTCATCCACTCATATTTTGACTGATCATTTGGTGAATTATATCTGTCTTGGTTGATTTCATGATTCTTTAAGCTTTACTTTTTATATGATACGTGACCATGCCTGATTTCTCTATGTGCTACTTGTTGGTTTCAACTTCTTCATGCGGTATCTAATCATTGTCGGCCTATGATGCTTATCGGTACTAGTGTTGTATTGATACTACTCTTGCTGCATGTTTGTTGAGTACAGAGTACGATTCAGGTTCCAGTTCTTCGCTCTGTGGTTGATTCGCGAGTTGGACATCTTCTAGTCATTCAGGGTGAGCTATTTGGTCGTCCGTGACCCCTGAAGGGCTTCTTAGTTAATTCCATTTTTCTTTGGTTATTGACAGACAATATGTAGCCTTCGGGCATTCTTTCAGACTTCTATTTTTCAGACTTGTTAGTGCTCTTGTACCCTTTTGACCAGATTTTGGGAAATTAAGTGTTTAAGACTTATAATTTCTTTTTCCTTATTTATTTTCCACTGATTTACCTTTTTAAGGAGAACGTGGTTCGCCTACTCGGTGGAATAGGGTAGGTGTCATCACGACTCGTGATTTGGGTCGTGACAGTGCATTATCCCTAGCCTCAGATTTAGAAGCCTGGTTGAAGTCCCTATTATCAGATGTAAATGAGGACGGTCCCTCTTTGTTAGACTGGGAGGAACCGGGAGGTGAGGATGGTAGTGAGGTTGGCTAGTGTATAATGGTAGCAACGGCCCTATTTTTCTTATCGAGAATAACCTCGTCCGCATTGTCTAGGCTTCATATCTCAACTTGGTTATCACAACGGTTGGACTGCTACCCTTGCCTTTCTCTATTTGTTTTGAATTGTCCCTCATTTGGTTTGTATTTTAGTTGGAGCCATACCTATGAATATAAACCACTTCTAGTTAATAGGCACAAAAAAATATCAAAAAAAGACATTAAAATCATGTTTTAGGTTTCTGCAGACAGTCAAATAAAATGATGGACCATCAAAATAATTTGATGGAACCATACAAAAATTGTACGGTCCGTTAAATTATTAATCATACTATCACATAATTTTACGACACTAACTTAGAAAACAATCTGAAGTCCTGCAATTGTCTAAAATTCTAACACACGTGTTTTCATATAGCCATTATACATGATTTGGGGTCTTGGGTTACTTAAACTTCACCCATTTTCACATTATTATGTCCATTGGTATGTTATTGGGTTTTCGGCGGGCATAACAATTTCAAACTTCAAGGTTGAAGGTTTCTATAGAAATTCCCTCCGACGTGTTGGAAGCTACTCAGACTTCACTTCCATTCATTCATCATCAATTTCACGAACAATTGGTGGTGATGTAAAAAAGGTCGTGAGATTAAGTGTTCAATAAGAGCCACGTGGTGATATATTGGGAGTGTCGAAGATTGCCACCCCTGCGGCAAGCATTATCCGGGAACGATTATCCAGGAACTGGAAGATGGTTGGCGTGACACGCCTAAATCCCCCACAATCAATCCACAAGGCTTCAGGCTTAAATAGGCGACGCGAATCTATGCTTTCTTCAATCGGATACCAATTGCTTGGATGCATTTGAAAGCCTCAAGATGAATTGCAGAAAAAAAGCTCCTATGGTGATATGTTGAATATGGAATTGAGTGTGTAGTGGAGTTGAAGAAAAGACCTAAAGATCCAAGAAGTGCAATTAATTTTCATCTTTTATGTAGGTCTTGGTCAAGACCATCTTTTATCTTGCTTTTAATTTCTAGCTTAATTACTAGTTTCCCTTTTAGCTTAATTACTAGGCTTTATAATAAAATAAGATAACTAAGCCGAGAACCATCTAGAAAGAGAAGCTTTCAACGTCTTCCAAGGAGTTAATTCATGAACTAGCTAATTCATGCACTTATCTACATGGATGACACCAAAGGTTGGCCTAGAGAACATGAAAGGTTGGTCGAGCATCTCCCTCATTCGGTCGAGATACATGGATACCACAAAAGGGTGGCCTAGAGAACAAGAAGTGTTGGGTATTTTCCCTTTTCCCAAATTGGCCAAATAGTTCATGCACCTATCTACATGGAAGACACAAAAGGGTGGCCTAGAGGACATGAAAAGTTGGGTATTTTCCTTTCTCCCAAATTGGACGAACCCCTCCCCTTTCTCATTCGGCCTCGATGCATGTTTATGTATATCTTGTTACCTCTTCAAGAAGGTTTAGAACTAGTATAAATAGGGATATAGTTGATGAAAGAAGACGTTGAAGTTTTATAAAATATATTTGAGTTTACTCAAACTTGCTAAGTTTTCAACTTTTGTGTTGTTATCTTAGTCGGACCTTTTGTGGTCAAACTCTTGGTCCTTTTGTGGTCCAAAACCCTATCATTTTGTGGGCCACCACTTGGTCATTTTGTGGTACAAACCCTTAGTATAAGTCTAGTTATAACTTTTGTGATCTAACTATACCCAAACCAAGGTTCTATCTTGTTACAAACACATTGAAGGTCTTCTCGCCCTACATTACCTTATCCGTACAAAAATTTATTTATCAATTTCGTGCCCCATATTTGTCCAAACTACCTAATTTCTTTCACCTAAATACACTTCAACACTTCCCCAACTCACACCCAAAAGTTCGTCAACCGACTCCTCCCACAAACACTCAAAACCCCCAACCACATCCCCACTGTCCCGATCGCACCCCTGTTCCACCAACCTTATTTTACCAACCAGTTTCCTCCACCTTACCACCACCCAACCACTAACATAACTTACACCGTGTCTAGTTCATTCCCTCCAAACGCCTTAGCCCAACACCCTCCAAATTCACCTGCACACCCCCACCAAACACACTGCATAGATACCCGTCATCCTCCATTTGACCCCATTTTCATATCCACCCGGTCCCAATCCAACTCCAATCCACCTAAACATACAATCCCCTCCTTATATACATCAGTTTGGTATCAGATCAAGGTTTTCCCATCCCACGCCTTGACGTTATGGCTAATATAAATGAAGAACTTCGGAGGATCATAAGTGACCTTTTGCAGAACAAATGCAAATCTTGAGAAGAGAGTTTGCAGAGTGTGTCGTGATTAATGATGTTGAGTCCGGGGAGGAGGTTTCACAAAAAAACCCAAGGCATGAAAGGGAATATGTCCAAGACAACCTCAGGCATAAAAGGAAAGATGGCCGAAGACTACAGTTTGATCTTTCAACCTTTGAAGGAAATATGAACCCGGAGAGTTTCTTGAATGGTTAAGGGTCATTGGGAGGCTTTTCAAATACAAAAAATATGATGACCATAAGTGTTATAAGGTTGCTACATTGAAGTTGAAGGAATTCGCTTCTGTGTGGTATGAAAACCTCAAAACAAGCCGGAGAAGGAATGGGAAAACCAAGATTGAATCTTGAGATAAACTAAAAAACATTTGAAGAATAAGTTCTTTCCAAGGGCGTATGAACAAGACCTATACCTCAAGCTCACCAAACTTCATCAAGGAGTTCTTAAAGTTGAGGAATATGTTCGAGAGTTTGAGAAAGTTACCATGCTTTGTGACTTAGAAGAAAAGGAGACTCAAAAGATTGCACGATTCATTGGAGACTTAACGTGGCTGTCATGACCTGAGCCGATGGGCCGCGACTGATGCCCTACCTGGGCACCCTTATACCCACATGTCATATATAATCACACAGATACCAAGGATAATGTAGAAATCTATAGACCATATCAAAATAGGCAAGTCGACAAGGTTGTCACTATATACGGGAACATCCTAAAATGAAGTACAACAGTACAGCTGACCAAAGCACATATACAATCCACACAAGTTCAAAACACATCTACCACCCACACCTGTCTACAGACCTCTAAGAGTATGATAGTGAAACATAACGAGACAAGGCCCCGCCGTACCCCTGAATATACATAAGTCTATAATAAAAGGGTCTGTACCAAAATGACTTGGCTCCGGATCAATGGAGCTCTCCAAATAGCTGAACGGGAATCCTAGACTGAAGGATCACCAAACCGAATATCTGTACCTGCAGGCATGAAACGCAACCCCCCGAGGAAAGGGGGTCAGTACGAACAGATGTACCGAGTATGTAAAATAAAAAGTACAATAAAGAAGATCATAACTGGCCAAAAGATAACAGGAGACAAGTATGATAACCAATATACCAATACAACTGTGCCATATAAAAATGAGAGTCAACTGTGCCTTATAAAAATGAGAGTCATATATGTCCATATCATATACCGTACCCGGCCCATTATGGGACTCGGTGAATGAAGCCATATACATATACATATCGTACTCGGCCCCCTAGTGAGGGTCTCGGTGAAATCATATAATGTGCACATACCGTACCCGGCTCATTCTGGGACTCGGTAAAAATCATGTGGATGTATGTCCACGTATATCGTACCCGGCCCATTCTGGGACTCGGTAAAATTATCATATATATACGTACCCGTCCCGGGACTTGGTGAAATAATATAATCACATCACACACGAATAGAATATCATGAGTAACTTTATACAAATTAAATCATCATTTGACTCTCAATAGAATAAATAGAATGAATTATCACTTGTAAACATCAAAGGCAACTGTCATATCAAGTATCACTAGGAATGAGGATTCAATGGAATTATGTACGTCCGCCGTACACTCATTTTATATAAATCATGCCAAAAAGAAGAAAGGATAATTTCACATACCTCTTGTCGTCTATACCAATTCAATAATTAAAATACGTCTCGTCTAGCACTTCAACCTATAATAATGGTAACATGTCCGTCAACTCTATGATTACTAGTGTAAGTTATATACCAAATGATGACTCTCTTTTCGTATAAAAATTTAGGCAACATTTCCCCTACTTATACACACATCCACAACTTACAAACAAGGCCAACAATACCAATAACAAGATACAACTCAAGGATATACCAAAACAGTCTCATATACTCCATATACGCTATCATTATACATTCTTTCTCTTTACGTTCATGTAATACAACAACCACAACAATACAAGGTGATTAACACACTCATTTCTCATGTTAATCCAGCCCCTTAATCATATTAAAATAGTCCATTAAAACAGTCCATACTTCAACAACAATGAGAATACAAAGTAACACCATTTTACATCTTTATTCCTTTAGGACATACGTTAGCAATTACCACAATGTACATGCATATTCATAATTAAATTTCCAGCATTATAACTCCACAAAACAGCCCCTAAATACAACACAACATGTCCAACAATTTCATGAAGGTCTCGACCACAACACACAATACTATAACTCTTCTCATAATTCCTTAAAATCCAATTGAAGTCTTAAAATCCAATTCATATTTCAACAATTTCATATGAACAACTACAACTTTAAATATCAAGATTTCTTTCAAGACTTCCTTCAATTTTAACATGCAATTAGTGACAATGATAACTACTACAACAATCAAATCCAATGTATACAAAACAGCCCCAAAATCGGTAACAACACTTCCAATCGGCTCAACTATAATACCAATACAATCACATGCATTTCTTACTTCCAATTTCTCTTAATCTGAGTTCATCTCTTAACTACAACTTCATTTAACTCCAAATACTCAAATAATAAGAAGAAATCTTACCTTCAATTAGCTAAAAATAGTCCCTACTTCTCGACACCACTGCTCCTATTTGGCACCATTTCTTCAACTTCTAATGACATGCATGCCTTCCTTATGAGCTTAAATCCATCTTACTTGCATGTTTTTTTCTAAAATGTTCATCTCCAAAGCTTGAAGTTTTCTGCGCCATTCTCGGCCAGATTACCGATTTTCAGCATTGTTTTAGGAGCTTACCATGGCTTAGAAATTTGTAGAAAACTTAATCTTGGAGAAGGGAGTTAATGTGGTCTATAACTTAGCTATGGAAGATGAAAATCTATTTGAGAAGAGAGAGGGGATGTTGAAAGGGCTGATTTTCGAATGGAGGGGAGAAAATGAGTGGAACATTGGTCTAAGTGAGCATGCTGAAAATTCATTTACTTATTGGTGTTGTGTGGTCTCGTTCCACGAGACACAAGTCCCCATAATTTTCCCACTAGTTCCCACTTATCATCTTTTCCACTAAAATTAATCCCATACGTTACTAAAATTCTGAAAATTCGAAGTCCACATTTTTATCTCATTCGACATTAATCCATAACCACATAGGGAAAATTCAACTACTAGTATTAATTCTCATCGCCACATTTGTTATATCCAAAATTATTCTGTATTAGAATATGTAAATATACTTTTCTTCCAACACTCGAATCTTATTTTCTTAATTACGTTCACAAATTATCGCCCTAGAACTATGAGGTGTAACATCCTTCCCCCCTTAGAAACATTCATCCTCGAATGTTCATAATATAAAAATCTCGGCATAATCTCCTCTATAACTATATCTACCAACCTATATTCAGCAAACTCAAAGATGCCTCACAGGGCCACAATATATATATCACATGTATTATTCACCAATCAAAATAGTCAAATAATGAATTGAATTACCTGCAGGCATAGGGAACAAGTGAGGATACTTCTTCTTCATTTCGTTTTCTGCTTCCCAAGTCATCTCTTCCCTATTATTATTTCGCCACAACACTTTGACGGAAGACACGTCCTTTGTACGCAACCTTCTAACCTGTCGATAAAGTATAGTTATGGGGCTCTACTCATAAGACAACTCATCTGTCACCTGGACATCATCTACTGGGAAAACACTAGAAGGATCACCAATACACTTACATAGCATCGATACATGAAAGACTGGATGTACCATTTCCAAATCAGATGGTAAATCCAACTCATAGGCAACCTTGCCTACCCTACGAATAATCTGATAAGGCCCAATGTATCTCGGGCTAAGTTTCCCCTTCTTACCGAATCTCATCAGACCCTTCATGAGTGACACCTTCAGGAATACCCAATCACCAATCTGAAACTCTAAGTGTCGACGTCGATTATCTGCATAGGACTTATGTCGACTCTGGGCTGCCAACAATCTCTTCTGAATAATCTTCACTTCATCAACAGCTTGCTGAATCATGTATGTGCCTATTAACTTAGTCTCACCTCCCTCGAACCAACTGATAGGTGACCTGTACTTCCTCTCATATAAGGCCTCGTACGGTGCCATCTGGATACTAGAATGGTAGCCATTATTATAAGCAAACTCAATAAGTGGTAAATGATCATCCCAACTACCTCTGAAGTCAATAATACAGGCTCACATCATATCTTCTAGTGTCTGAATAGTAAGCTCAGTCTGACCATCAGTCTGAGGATGAAATGATGTGTTAAGACTCACCTGTGTCCCCAATCCCTTCTGGAACGATCTCAAAAGGTTAGCTGTAAACTGAGCTCCTCTGTCCGATATAATAGATGTGGGAACCCCATGAAGTCTCACTATCTCTCTGATATACAATCTCGCATAGTCTTCAGCTGAATAAGTAGTCCTGACTGGAAGAAAATGGACTAATTTCGTCAGTCTATCCACAATAACCCATATATAGTCATACTTCTGTTGAGTGTGAGGTAAGCCTGTAACGAAGTCCATATTAATCACTTCCCATTTCCAAGTTGGGATCTCTATCTCCTGTAGTAATCCACCAGGTTTCTGGTGCTCGACCTTAACTTGTTGATAATTCGGGCACTGAGCAACAAACTGCGCTATGTCCATTTTCATGTCATCCCACCAATACAAGCATATGAGATCGTGATACATCTTCGTTGACCCTGGATGAACAGAATAATGGGCATAGTGTGCCTCTCCCATAACCTGCCGTCGTAGCCCTGCAACATCAGGTACACATAATCTACCGCTATACCGTAGCACCCCGTCGGGTGCAACCTCGAATAGGGTTTTCTCCTTTCGAAGAGTTGTATCTCTATACCGTGCTAGAACAAGATCCGCATACTGACGTCTTTTTACCTCTTCTATGATAGAGGACTCAGCAACTCCTCGAACAAAAATCCCACTATCTTCTGAATCAGATACACGGACTCCAAGGCTGGCTAGTTGGGATATCTCACGAACCATCTCCTTCATTTTCGGTTGCACATCCGTCAAGCTACCCATATATTTACGGCTAATAGCATCTGCTACAATATTTGCTTTCCTTGGATGGTATAGAATATCAACATCATAATCCTTTAGTAACTCTAGCCACCGTCTCTGTCGTAAATTCAACTCCTTCTGCTTAAAGATATATTTGAGACTCTTGTGATCCGTATAAATATCAACATGACACCATATAAATAATGTATCCATATCTTCAACGCGTGAATCACTTTCGCTAACTCCAGATCATATGTAGGATAATTCTTGTCACACCCCAAACCCCGGGCCCGTGACTGGTGCCCTACCTGGGCACCCTTCTACCTAACAGACACAAGTAAACTGCGGAATTTAAATAACACCTCTTTTTTTTTTTAAACCAACGTACGTGCAAGGGCAAAGCCGACAAGACTTCCATATAATATACATAAACAAAAGACACTACACCGTACATGAGTCCAATCCCACATATGAATACAGACCTCTAAGAGTTATACTGAACTATGACGGGACAAGGCCCCGCAGCATCTATAATCGCATAAAAGCACATCGAAAGAACTTATACCAAAAAGATAAACTCCCAATGTAGGATCTATCCAAAACTCGAGCGGTCCTACACTGCCGATCACCAAACAACAGACTAAACTCATGCGGATGAACGCAGCCGGGCGAGGTCAAGACGGGAATGTACCAAGTATGTGAAGCGATGAAGTATCGTAATGAAATCATAACATCTAAACAAAGCAGAGACATGTATGATAGCCAACCTACGATACAATACATAAGCAGTCATATCAAGTCAGGGACGCATGCCCTCAAAGTCATTACTAAAATATAACCATGGGTCTCACGCCCATAATATCAATCATGCCCGTGGAATCCTTCATCACTGCCGGCAGTCCATGATATAATATAACACCAATAAGCATACATGAACACCAAGTCCCACCTGTGTCCTAAAAACTGTACGAGCCAAGTAGGAAAACGAACCACCAGATCCAACCATGTATCATAAAACTGACGGGGGCAAGTACGAAAGCCAACTACCAGATCCAACCTGCGTCAACAACTGACGGGGGCAAGTACGAAAGCTAACTACCAGATTCAACCTGTCGTCACGAGATATGACCGGGGCAAGTGCGCAAGCTATCTACCGGAGCCTATCGTACCAAACTGTGCAATAGCACTGACGGGGGCAAGTACGAAAGTTATCTACCAGATCCAACCTGCGCTATCAATCGAAAGGGCAAGTACGAGAGCTAACTACCAGATCCAACCTGCGTCACTAAATCTCATGGAGGGCCAATCCATGGAACAACAATATCCCACGTGGTCGCATGCCCCGGAATCCCACATCGTATAAGCATGACCATAGGGTAATACAAACAAATCCGGGATTCTAACCCGCCTCCTGATCACATGCCCCGGAATCCCACATCGTATAAGCATGTCCAAGGAGTAACACAAATAATGGAAGCATACCCGTGGAATCCCACATCACCGCTTCGACGCCCAAGTAACTTACAAAAGACAAACTCCAACCGAGAGTCGCGGCAACGTAATAAAACATAATACTTGCACTCAAAGGCTATCACCAGCACACATAGGCAAGTTCATAAAATCTATAGACTTTCATTTTATAAACTCAAGGCACTTATAGAATAATTCTCAATTAAACAAGCCAAAGTACTTATCAAGGCACACATAGAATAATTCTCAATTAAACAAGCCAAAGTACTTATCAAGGCACACATAGAATAATTCTCAATTAAACAAGCCAAAGTACTACGTACGTACATTCTTTTCAAAAGACTCGTTTTTATGTAAAACCCCAAGATACTAACACCCGTAGTATCAAGATGTGTCTATTTTTTCAAAGTAAGTTACTACACTTTTAGAAACTCATTTCAAAGCTTGAAACCAAGTAACTTCAAATTTTCACAATCTAGGCAACTTATGCCCATTAATCAAAATAGACAACTTTCTAAATCTTCCATAAAGCCGTTATAATCAACTTCCCATAAAGCCGTTATAACCCTTTATGGTTTTTAGACAATTTCATTCTTTTTATAACCAAGAGACTTATACTAAAACCAAGTATCACAAACTTTCAAATCAAGTTTCTTAACTTTCAAAATACTTCAAGTCTCTTAATATTTAGAAAACAAGTTTCTTCTCTTAAATCATGTCATTTCTCCTCTTTTAAAACAATTAAGTAAATCACTCCTTTTGACTCCCCTAAAGTCATTATAACAACCCTTAGGTTTTGGAACTAAGGCACTAGCCAAAAGATTTGGAAACCACTTCCTTTTCAAGACTCTATGTACTTTAAGTAAAATACTTTCACTTTTAAGAATCCAAACTTCACTAAGGAAATGGATTATACAACTTGCAATTTAAACATCAAAGTACAATCAAGGAAGTACATAGAACAAATTCTATTTTGGGCAATCCAAATATAACCAAGGAATGGATCATTTAAGGAGTAGGACATACATTCTTTATCTTAAGGAATCATGCTAGAAGAGGAGATAGTTCACATACCTTTTCGGCTAAATCCACAAGCTAAGCCGAATACGCCGCATGTAGAAGGGTCAACCTATAATGGTCACAACATGACTATCAACTTCTAGTCTCTAACGTAGAATAATACTAAGTATACGGTCTCTAATTCTACGGAAAAATCGGGCAGCACTTCCTTTGTTTCTACATACTTTGCCACCTTTTTCAAGGCCGAATACAATAACCAAACGTGCCATATTTAAGGCTCAACACAACAACCAACCAAAGGGGATTACACGCCTTACAATACGTGTAAAATTCCGCCCCACAATTCATACCAAGTAGTTTAATACTCACAAGCCATTCTCGGCCAACTTATAACCAACAACTCAAAGTCTTTTCTAATTCTTTTCCAATTCCAAGTTCTAAGGTCTAACATGTTATATAGTCATAAACAACTTCAACAACTACAATTTTCTTCTTTATACAACATGCGACGACTTAAACTAATAATCGACTTGAATTGTAATCTTAAGGCTAAACATGCTAGTTTTCGGATTAGGGTTCCAATAGCCAAAATACTTATCAAACTTCATAATATATACCTCATGCTTGCTAATATCCATAGCTACAACAATAAGTAAATCTTAATTGCTAAAACGACAAAATTTATACCTTTACAAGCCCTTAAAATTTCCAAGATTCAAAGTCGCGCCTTAGAAATTCTTAGCTCCTTTCCTTTACGCTCCAATCCGCTATTTGAAGCCTTTAGAAGTTCACAACCAACTTCTCTTCCATTTCCAATCCAAAACTAGGAAAACTACTTAGGTTTTCGCCTTGCGACTAATACGAAAACGTCGTTTTTCCGAAATCTTTCTATTGAGATATCCTTAAAATACCCTTAGGGATATTGGGTTTAAGTCTTGTGAATAAATAACCACAATTGCAAATTTTTGTGTGGAGAAAGTGATGAACCCGTGAGCTATCTATGAAGAACAAGAGTGTTGTGATTTTTTCTAAGTGTTGGAAGACCTTGTCTTGCACTAGGGTAGTATATAAAACACATTGGAGGGCTTAGATTTTAACAAATGTGTGGCTTGGATGAAGATCATTAATTAAATAGCCAAGTGGACAAGTTGACCTTGGTCAACAATCTCAAGCTTTGAAGACTTATCTTCCTAGATGGTCAATGACCATTTTACCCATGCTAAAAACGTCCAAGACCATATGTGGGGGTGCCACGTGTCGCCCTCTCATTCGTCCATAAAAATTTTGTAACCCTCGTGGGCCCCACAAAACGTAAAATTCCTCGGGTGGGCCCCACGTGACCAAATCCGTAAAAATAAATTTCCATAATGTTAATAAGTTTCATACTCTTCAAATAATGCATTTTGAGAATCCAATTCTCAACAACGAACATTTTTCCTTTCCGACGTTCGGAATATTTTTGTCGGAAAAATAATTCTTCCTTTCGTACCAATTTCCAAGTCTTGATTCCTTACATACATTATCTTATACATGTCCTGGACTTACGGGGTGTAACAATTCTTCTCGTGCTTCCTGAGCTGTCGGGAGGCATAAGCTATAACCCTGCCATGCTGCATCAACACACAGCCTAGTCCAATACCTGAAGCATCACAATAAATAACATAACCATCTGGTCCCTCAGGAAGAGTTAGAACTGGAGACGTAGTCAACTTGTCTTTCAACAACTGGAAGTTTCGCTCACAAGCATCAGTCCATTGGAACTTAGTTAAAGGCGCTAAAATCAAGGCAAACTTTTCTACAAATCTCCTGTAATATCCTTCTAGCCCCATAAAATTGTGTACCTCAGTAGGCGCCGTGGGTCTGGGCCAAGTCTTTACTGCCTCAATCTTCTGTGTATCCACCCGAATACCATCAGCTCCGATAATATGCCCCAAGAATGCTACTGAAGTCAACCAGAATTCGCACTTAGAAAATTTGGCATACAACTGCTGGTGCTGGAGTACCCTAAGTACCGTCCTCAAATGGTATGCATGCTCCTCTTATGAACGCGAATAAACCAGAATATCATCAATGAATACAATAACAAACATATCTAGGAATGGCTTGAACACCCGATTCATCAAATCTATAAATAATGTTGGAGCATTGGTCAGCCCAAAAGACATCACTCTGAACTCATAATATCCGTATCGGGTCCTGAATGTTTTCTTAGTAATATCCGCCTCCTTTACACGCACCTGATGATAACCTTACCGCAAGTCTATCTTTGAAAAACACTTAGCACCCTGCAACTGGTCAAATAAATCATCAATCCTGGGGAGGGGATACCTGTTCTTTATTGTTACCTTATTCAACTGCCTATAATCAATACACATCCGCAGCGACCCATCTTTCTTTCTCACAAACAGCACCGGTGCTCCCCAAGGTAATGTACTAGGCCTGATGAAGCCTTTTTCCAACAAGTATCTCAGTTGCTCCTTTAATTCTTTCAGCTCATCAGGTGTTATTCTATAAGGAGAAATAGATATGGGTTGGGTACCTGGTAGTACATCTATAGTGAAATTTATCTCCCATTCTGGAGGAAGACCTGAAAGGTCATCTAGGAATACATCTCAGAATTCATTAACTACCAGAACAGACCAAAGAATCGGTACCTCTGTTTCTACATCATGCACCCGAACCAAATGATAAATATAACCTTTTCTGACCATCTTCCTTGCCTTGAGGTGTGAAATACACTTACTCATCGGCGATGATGTATTCCCTCTCCACTCTATAATTGGATCGCCTGGAAACTGAAAGTGAACCACCTTCTCTCTACAATCGACATTAGCATAACAAGAAGTCAACCAATCCATACTCATAATAATATCAAAGTCAGTCATGTCCAACTCTATCAAATCTGTTATGGTACGATGACTATATATAACCACCGAACAATTTATATATACATGCTTAGCTATGACGGAATCTCCTACCGGTGTAGCTACCTCAAATGGTTCTATCAACTCAGGTTCTATTCCGATTCTACTAGCAACAAAGGGAGAAATATATGATAATATGGAACCTGGATCTATCAATGCATATACGTCTCGGAAAAAGATCGATAATATACATGTAACCACATTTGGTGACGCCTCCTGATCCTGCCTACTAGCCAAAGCATATATGCGGTTCAAGGGATCGCTAGAACTGGAAACTCCACCACGACCTCTACCACGGCCTGCTGGCATATGAACACCTTGCCCTGTGGGGCGCATAGCTATAGAAGAAGATGACCCAACAACCGACCCAGTAGGCTGAGCCATACCACCTGTACCACTTCTATAAGGACACTTTCTCATCATATGGCCTTGGCGGCCGCAAGAAAATCAAGCACCTGTAGTAAAACGGCATTCCCCAAAATGGAACCTACCACGCCAAGAATACCGAGGCAAAGGTAGCCTCGACTGACTAGAACCTATGTTCACCTGTGAACCTGAAGCCCTGGAGCTCTGGCCAGCTCTTGAATACTTTATGCGGTGAAATCTCCTACATGTGGACTGTGGGGGTGTCACGACCCAATTCACAAGTCGTGATGGCACCTACCCTATTCCCTCAAGTAAGTGAACCACGTTCTCATTAACAAGTTAAATCTGCGGAAAATAAATAAAGAAAAGAAGTTGTAAGGTCTTAAATACTTCTCATCACTAGATTTGTCACGACATTCCCCAAAATCTGGTCAAAAGGGTACAAGAGCGCTAAACATGGTCTGGAATAGAAGTCTGAAAAATGTCCGAAGGCTACATACTGTCTGGAAAATAACAAAAGGAAATGAAATTAACTAAGAAGCCCTTCAGGGGCCACGAATGACCAAGTAGCTCACCCTGAATGACTGAAAGATGTCACCCTCGCGAATCAGCCACGGTGCGTAGAGCTGGAACCTGGATCATACTCTGCACTCAACAAAAGTACAACAAGAGTAGTATCAGTACAACACTAGTACCGGTAAGCATCATAGGCCGACAATGATTAGATAACGCATGAAAAAGTTGAAACCAACAAGTAGCATATAGAGCAACAGGTATGGTTACGTATCATATACAAGTAAAGTGTAAAGAAATCATGAATCAACCAAGACAGATATAATTCACTAAATGAGTAGTCAAATATACAAGTGGATGAATGAAATGCAATGCAATAGTCACCTCTCTCATCACTCCACTCTCGTACACACATGCTAAGGGCAGTGCCCCAAAGCCATGACACATGGGGGACCCGCGAAGTCCATGTACAACTCGTGCTCTCCGACATAAACCTCGGAGGTTATCAATCACTCTCATTCTCTGGCAAAGACCTCGGAGGCTATCAATCACTCTCAATCTCCGACAAAGACCTCGGAGTCACTAAATCACTCTCAATCCCCAACAAAGACCTTGGAGTCCCTCAATCACTTTTCTTACCATCATCAAAAAATACAATATGAAAAGTATGTCAAGCATGATATCAGTCAACACATATCACCAATATACAATCGACAAGTACAAGTCATATCATTGTCCTATGTTCAATTATCAATAATACAATTCCTTTATTTTCATGTGACAAGTGAGCTAGTATGCGACGGAGATACAATCAGGTGATAATTACAGAAAACAACACATATAGCGACAAACCCCTTCGGCACCGTGGTCCTGCAGAACGGCACTGCAGTGTCTGAATTCTTGTAGCCCCTCAGAACATTCGGCACCGTGGTGCCGACCTTTCCTGTCCAACGTTTTAGCATGCTATCCCTGTCAATTCCTACATCTACATATGATTTTCTAATCAAAGTCTAACTAAAGTAAACCATAACCTACCTCAATGCCAAACAGGTGCCACGAACAATCAATCTAATGCCTTCACTTTGCGTAGAACCTCTGAATTTGACTCTAAATCTGTGTAGTGTGGTGATGTTCAGGGCTGCTCTTCTATGGTGGATTAAACGATGAAGAACAGGGACTATGCAGCCATGAAGGTATTTTCTTTTCTTCTAACCTAGTTGCTAGGGTTTTCTTTTTTTTCTTTCTTTTTTTCCTTCTCATCTTTTTCCCCTCTCCCTGTTGCTGCGCTCGTCTCCCCCTTTATTTTTCTTTCTTTTTCTCTGGCTGCTCGTCTCCCTCTCCCCTTTCTTTTTTTTTTGTTACGCTTCTCCCTTCCCTTTCTTTTGCTATCGACGTGCCCTACCCAAAGGGTAGTAGGCTTGGCCCACTTACTCACTAAACTAAATTCATGCACAATTTCATATATTAAAATCATTTAATTAAATGCCCTATAGTCTCATACCCTTTTCGTAGTTTTAAAATGCTAAGCGACCGAACGGGTCGTTACAGGAGGTGCACTATGTGCTGGCTGGGAAGAATATCTAACCTGCTGCTGAGGTTGCTCGGCTCGAAACTCACCAGTATATCCAGTCGACCTAACCCTCTTATACTAACCTCTGTTGTGATCCCTATCCGGTTGACGCCCTTTGTGTCGGTCCTCTACCCCCTGTGCATATGCCTGTATTCGGGCAATATTCATACTGTGTTGAAGAGTCACTGTCATACAACCATCAATCAAATAATGATCTAGTCCCATCACATAACGATGCACTATATCCGCCATATCAGCTACGATAGTAGGCGCATATCTAGCCAACGAATCAAACTCCAGACTGTACTCTCGAACGCTCCTGTCACCCTGCTTCAATTGTAAGAATCTATCAACTCTAGCCCTCCTCATCTCTGGAGGCAGGAAGTGGCCAAGGAAGGTCTTTGTAAACTCATCCCATACTGCTAGAGGAGCACCTTCTCCCCTAGATAACTCCCAAGATGCATACCAATTAACAGCTACATCCCGCAATCGATACGAAGCTAACTCGACAGACTCAGTCTCAGTAGCCTTGATGATCTTCAATGTACGATGTATCTGCCGAATAAAATCCTGCGGATCATCCTCGGACTTTGACCCAAAAAGCTCTGGAGGATTACAACTCAAGAAGTCACGAACTCTCAAACTATCAGCTCTATAGTCAACTCCAAGTGCATGCCTGCGAGTCTGTCGTGCCACTAATCTAGTCTGCAGCTGAACTGCATCTCTCATGGTCCTATCCTCCGCCCCTGGCTGAAGAGCTAGAGGCTCAGTGCCGGGCCTCGAATCGTGATGCTGCCGAATCTGAGTTGCGCCGCTCTAAGCTCCTCTGAAGGTGATGGTGTAGCAGAGCTCGCCGACTGGAGCACAATCTCAGTAGTAGACTGGGCACGGGCCCTAGTAACTCTCGGGATCTGACTAGTATCTCCCGCTACTGATTTGCCTTTCTGGGCCGCTATCGCTTTCTTCGGAGGCATAGCTGTAAACACATTAATTCGTTAGAGAGGGGAATTATCCTAATAACACAGCTCTATCGCACGACATATGAGATGAAAGAAAAGATGACATCCTAAATGTTCGGCAGCCTCCTGCGTATAAGTATGGTGCACGAAATACCCATACGCAACTTTACTAGATACGGTCTGTAGATACTCCGAGGACGAACTGCTCTGATACCACTAAATGTCACGACCCGAGCCAACAGGTCGCGACTGGTGTCCTACCTGGGCACCCTTATACCCACCTATCACATATAATCACACATATACCAAGGATAATGTAGAAATTTGTAGACCATATCAAAATAGGCAAGCCGACAAGGCTGCCGCTATATAAGGGAACATCCCAAAACGAAGTACAATAGTACAGCTGACCAAAACACATATACAATCCACACAAGTTCAA
Organism: Przewalskia tangutica; assembly: GCA_029844215.1. Taxonomy (NCBI): domain Eukaryota; kingdom Viridiplantae; phylum Streptophyta; class Magnoliopsida; order Solanales; family Solanaceae; genus Przewalskia; species Przewalskia tangutica. The sequence goes on along the minus strand of CM056723.1, from coordinate 43,890,539 downwards.
AATACATCTACCACCCACACCTGTCTACAGACCTCTAAGAATATGATAGTGAAATATAATGGGACAGGGCCCCGCCGTACCCCTGAATATACATAAGTCTATAATAAAATGGTATGTACCAAAATGACTTGGCGCCGGATCAATGGAGCTCTCCAAATAGCTGAATAGGAATCCTAGACTGAAGGATCACCAAACCGAATATTTGTACCTACGGACATGAAACGCAGTCCCCCGAGGAAAGGGGGTCAGTACGAACAGATGTACCGAGTATGTAAAACAGAAAGTACAATAAAGAAGATCATAATTGGCCAAAAGATAACAGGAGACAAGTATGATAAACAATATACCAATACAAATGTGCCATATAAAAATGAGAGTCAACTGTGCCTTATAAAAATGAGAGTCATATATGTCCATATCATATACCGTACCCGGCACATTATGGGACTCGGTGAATGAAGCCATATACATATACATATAGTACCCGGCCCCCTAGTGAGGGTCTCGGTGAAATCATATAATGTGCACATACCGTACCCAGCACATTCTGGGACTCGGTAAAAATCATGTGGATGCCTGTCCACGTATATCGTACCCGGCCAATTCTGGGACTCGGTAAAATCATCATATATATACATATCAGGCTCGGGACTCGGTGAAATAATATAATCACATCACGCACGAATAGAATATCATGAGTAACTTTATACAAATTAAATCATCATTTGACTCTCAATAGAATAATAGAATGAACTATCACTTGTAAAAAAACAAAGGCAACTATCATATCAAGTATCACTAGGAATGAGGATTCAATGGAATTATGTACGTTCGTCGTATATTCATTTTATATAAATCATGCCAAAAAGAAGAAAGGATAGTTTCACATACCTCTTGTCGTCTATACCAACTCAATAATTAAAATACGTCCCGTCTAGCACTTCAACCTATAATAATGGTAACATGTCCATCAACTCTATGATTACTAGTGTAAGTTATATATCAAATGATGGCTCTCTTTTCGTATAAAAATTTGGGCAGCATTTCCCCTACTTATACACACATCCACAACTTACAAACAAGGTCAACAATACCAATAACAAGATACAACTCAATGATATACCAAAACAGTCTCATATACTTCATATACGCTATCATTATACATTATTTCTCTTTACGTTCATTTAATACAACAACCATAACAATCCAAGGTGATTAACACACCCATTTCTCATGTTAATCCAGCCCCTTAATCATATTAAAACAATCCATTAAAACAGTCCATACTTCAGCAACAACGAGAATATAAAGTAACATCTTTTTACATCTTTATTCCTTTAGGACATACGTTAGCAATTACCACAATGTACATGCATATTCATAACTAAATTTCCAGCATTCTAACTCCACAAAACAGCCCCTAAATACAACACAACACGTCCAACAATTTCATGAAGGTCTCGGCCACAACACACAATACCATAATTCTTCTCACAATTCCTTAAAATCCAATTGAAGTCTTAAAATCCAATTCATATTTCAACAATTTCATATGAACAACTACAACTTTAAATATCAAGATTTCTTTCAAGACTTCCGTCAATTTTAACATGCAATTAGTGACAATGATAACAACAACAACAATCAAATCCAATGTATATAAAACAACCCCAAAATCGGTAACAACACTTCCAATCGACTCAACTATAATACCAATACAATCACATGCATGTATTACTTCCAATTTCTCTTAATATGAGTTCATTTCTTAACTACAACATCATTTAACTCCAAATACTCAAATAAGAAGAAGAAATCTTATCTTCAACTAGCTAAAAACAGTCCCTACTTCTCGGCACCACTGCTCCTATTTGGCACCATTTCTTCAACTTCCAATGACATGCATGCCTTCCTTATGAGCTTAAACCCATCTTACTTGCATGTTTTTCTTCCAAAATTTTCATCTCCAAAGCTTGAAGTTTTTTGGGTCATTCTCGGCCAGATTACCGATTTTCAGCACTATTTTAGGAGCTTACCATGGCTTAGAAATTTATAGAGAACTTAATCTTGGAGAAGAGAGTTAATGTGGTCTATAACTTAGCTATGAAAGATGAAAATCTGTTTAAGAAGAGAGAGGGGATGTTGAAAGGGCTGATTTTCGAATTGAGGGGAGAAAATGAGTGGGACATTGGTCTAAGTGAGCATGCTAAAAATTCATTTACTTGTTGGTGTTGTGTGGTCTCGTTCCACGAGACACAAGTCTCCATAATTTTCCCACTAGTTCTCACTTATCATCCTTTCCACTAAAATTAATCCCATACTTCACTAAAATTCTGAAAATTCGAAGTCCACATTTTTATCTCATTCGACATTAATCCATAACCACATAGGGGAAATTCAACTACTAGTATTAATTCTCATCGCCACATTTGTTATATCCAAAATTATTTCATATTAGCATATGTAAATATACTTTTCTTCCAACACTCGTATCTTATTTTCTTAATTACGTTCACAAATTATCACCCTAGAACTACGAGGTATAACAGTGGCGATTCAAGAGAAGGTTGAAATTGCAACATACAACACATTTGAAGACGTATGTCACTTAGCACTCAAGCTTGAAAAACATCAAAATAAAGGTACCCCTAAAAACCTATGTAAAGCCCACTAATGTCAAATAAAAGGGCAGTACCTCTTTTTCTAACCCATTGTATAGCCAAGAAAGATAAAGGAAAGAAGGTAGAGGTTACAAAGGGGTAGATAGAAGTAGAAAATGTGTTTTAAATATCAAAGATTAGGACACTTTGTAAATGAATATCCTAATCATCGAGTAATGACTATTGAAGAATATCAAGAGTGTGGGGATTCCTTTGTTATTGAAGAACCCAAAGTCAAGAAGGTCCTTGAGGAGGATGTTGATCTTGCAGATGAGGGTGAAAGTTTAGTACTCCAACGTGTGTTGACTGTTCAACTTGAAGAACATGAGGAGACACAAAGAGAGCAACTATTTTACACTCGATGTAAGGTAAATGACAAGGTATGTAATGTGATTATTGATAGATGAAGTTGTACCAATGCGGGTATGTAGATATGGTGGACAAATTGAAGTTGCCTACCCGCAGGCCGCAGCCATCCTAAACCATATGCTCTCCAATGATTGAACAAAGACGAAGGGCTAAAGATAATGAAACAAGCTCTTGTTAGTTTTCGAGTTGGTAAGTATAAAGATGAGATATGGTTTGACATCCTACCTATGGATGCTTGTCATATTTTATTGGGTCGGTCATGGCAATTTTATAGTAAAGTGCAACATGATGGAGAAAATAATATCTATTCTTTTTAAAATGATGATAAGAAGATCCGGTTGATACCATTGTCACCTAGTAAGGTGAAGAAAATAAAGATCTAAAATGTCAAGAAAAGCAAGGAAAAGTCTGAGGCTCTCATACTTAATGCATCGTAGATAGAAGAAGAATTGAAAAATGGGAGTTCTATAGGTGCATTGGTGCGTGAGGAGAAGAAGAGTCTTGTGAGAAATATAGTTGAAGATGTCGACTCGAATGAACTCTTGAAAAAATTAGAAGATATGTTTTCAGATGATCTTGCACCCGGATTACCACCAATTAAAACCTATAGATACAATCTGGAAGAGGATAAAGAGTTGCAAAGACAAGTGCAAGAATTACTAGACAATGGCTTTTTCCGAGAAAGCCTTAGTCCACGTGTGGTACCCGCCTTGTTGATGCCAAAGAAAGATGAGACTTGGCACATGAGTATTGATAGTCGAGTGGTCAAAAACATCACCATAAGGTACATATTTCCTATGCCAAGGTTGAATGGTCTTTGGGATGAACTGAGTTGGGCCAAATTGTTCTCCAAGATAGATTTGAGAAGTGGCTACCATCAAATGAGGATACGAGAGGAGGTGAATGGAAGATGGCTTCCAAAAACAAGTATGGCCTGTACGAATGGCTTGTGATGCCATTTGGATTATAGAATGCTCCCAGCTCTTTCATGAGGCTCATACACAAGGTGTTACAACCATTCATGTGGTACATAGTATCATCAGAAGTCATTCATGTGGATCCATCCAAGGTGGAAACTATTTGAAGTTGGTCCGAGCCTACGAATGTAAGTGAAGTAAGAAGTTTCCATTATTTGGCTCATCATTTCATTCGAGATTGTTGTACCCTTGTTGCCCCTATCACGGAATTAAGGAGAAAGGGTGAGTTAAGATGGTCCCAAGGAGCAGAAAGAACTTTGGACACTTTACTTCAAGACAAAAGATCTATTGGTGTTGGTGTTAGTGTCGTCTTGATTGGTTTTGGTGCTGTCTTGATTCAATACAAAAGATCCATTGCTTTATATAGTGGAAAATTGGGTGGTGCACGACTCAATCATTCTACTTATGACAAAGAATTTTGTATTGTGAGATCCTTGGTCCAATGGGGACATTATTTAAAGTCAAAACCCTTTGTCTTGTATTCAGATAATTTGGTTTGGCCATACACAGATTATGAGAATTTGAGGGCAAAAGAATCGGAGTATGATGTAAAGAAAGTCGTGATATTAAGTGTCCAACATGAGCCATGAGGTGATTTTCTGAGAGTGTCGGAGATTGGAAATCGTCCTATGGTGATATGCTGAATGTGGAATGAAGTGTGTAGTGGAGTTGAAGAAAAAACTTGAAGATCCAAAAAGTGCTATTAATTTTCGGCTTTTATGTAGGTCTTGGTCAAGACCATCTTTTAGCTTGCTTTTAATTTCTAGCTTAATTACTAGTTTCCCTTTTAGCTTAATTACTAGTTTCCCTTTTTTCTTAATTACTAGGCCTTGTAATAAAATAGGATGCTAAGCCGAGAACCATCTAGAAAGAGAAGCTTCCAACGTCTCCCAAGGAGGTAATTCATTAACTATCTAGTTCATGCACTTATCTACATGGATGACACCAAAGGTTGTCCTAGAGAACATGAACGGTTGGTCAAGCATCTGCCCCATTCGGACGAGATACATGGATACCACAAAATGGTGGCTTAGAGAACAGAAAGTGTTGGGTATTTTCCCTTCTCCCAAATCGGCTTAATAGTTCATGCACCTATCTACATGGAAGACACAAAATGGTGGCCTAGAGAACATGAAGAGTTGGGTAGTTTCCTTTCTCCCAAATCGGACCAACCCCTCCTCTTTTCCCATTCAACCTAGATGTATGTTTATATCTATCTTGTTACCTCTTCTAGAAGGTTTAAAACTAGTATAAATAGGGGATGTAGTTGATGAAAGAAGACGTTGAAGTTTTATGAAATATATTTGAGTTTCTCAAATTTGCTAAGTTTTCAACTTTTGTGTTGTTATCTTAGTCGGACCTTTTGTGGTCAAATCCTTGGTCCTTTTGTGGTTCAAACCCGGTATTTTTGTGGTCCAAACCCTCGATGTAAGTCTAGTTAGAACTTTTGTGATCTAACTATACCCAAGACAAGGTTCTATCCGGTTACTTGTACAAACACATTGAAGGTCTTCTCGGCCTACATTACCTTACCTGCACACAAATTTATTTATCAATTTTGTGCCCCATCTTTGTTCAAACTACCTAATTACTTTCACCCTAATACACTCCAACACTTACCCAACTCTTACCCAAAGGGTCATCAACTGACTCCTCCCACAAACACCCAAAAACCCCCCAACCAATTCCCCATTGTCCCGATCGCACTCCTATTCCACCAACCTTACTGGCCCGACCAGTTTGCACCACCCAACCACCAACATAACCTACAAAGTGTTTAGCTCATCCCTTCCAAACGTCTTAGCCCAATACCTTCCAAAGTCACCCGCACACCCCCTACCAAATACACACTGCTCGGAAACCCGCCAACCTTCATTTGACCCCCATTTTCTTATCCACCCGATCTCAATCCAACTCTGGCCCACCTAACCATATGATCCCCTCATTATATACATCAGGTGAGCATGATGAACCAACACGAAAAATTATTGTTGACTCAATGGAGGTACGATATTCTCATCCTCACGATCCCTAAACTATAGCAATAATACCAAATCTCTTACCCTCTTAACCAACCATTCAAAAGAATTCCAGACATAACAGGTATTCCATATCAATTTCGAACCCTAGGCTCATGTTTCAACTACCTATCATCAATAGTTAACAACAACACAATTTATATGCTTCACATTTCACCAAGGAAGATAATACAATCGCAATATACCTGATAGCTTGTAATTTATTCAAGAAAACCAGTGCCTAAAATGTCGATGCTTTGTTTGTGTAGATTAGGGTTTACGTAGGGAATGGGGATGAGAGATTGTGTGTAAGTGGTGAAATATGGGTGATTTATAGAGGGTAATTGAGGTTTAGAAGTAATCGGATATGTGAGACGAGTGAGGGTTAGTTTTTGTTTGAATTAGAGTGAAGTGTGAAAGATGGACATCGTCATGTTTTAATGTACCAGTGTTTTCTGTCATGATAAATAGATGGTCCGTCAAATTTTTGATGGTACTGAAAAGATCTGCGCCAGAAATGGTATCATGGCCAGTAATATGAATAATATAATAAATAATATTGGTATTACAGATAATAATTTAGAATAATTTGATACAACATATTAGTATTAAGAATGAAAACTCATCATTCTTTTGATAATATAAGATATGCTCATACTACATATTGGATATGTTCAAAAATAAGAAGAGGTTTTATAAACCAATGAATTCAAGTATTAATAGAAGTAGATAAAATTTTACAACCTTCTGAAACATTACACAACGTTATTAGTAAGAATAATGCTAAATAAGAAACATTAGCTAAAATAATACCCTGATACCATAAACTATTTAATATTAATTCTAATATATCTATACAACAACACCAAATTGATGATGCTTTAACAATTTTATATATATCAACTGCAGAACTATAAAACGAAGAGACATCCATCATTTGAACAAATAAATAAATTAAATTAAACAAAATGGCTATGCAAAGAATTAAGACATTTGTTAATACAAAGATGGGATCAAAGTATATTATTAATAGAATATCATAATAAAATAAGAACATTAGCAAACTTAGAAAATAGAATAAATAATCTAACACATATAGAAATAGTTATGGGAGAAATAACAAGAATATATATGGAATTAATAAATTTACGAACATAAATAAATTTACAAAATCGGATTATAGAAGACATAAATACAAACTTAAATATAACTTCAAGCTCTTATGGATAATCAATTAACAGAACTTAGGAGAATAGCTGAAACCCCATTAACATATAAAAGAGATATTAATCACTATATTGTAAGTTGTAGGATAAGTTTAAATATTATAAATAAAAAAGAACAACTTTTGAAAGGATGTTATCAACAGATAAAAGAATAAGAAAATACCATTAAAACACTACTACATTTTTGACCTAATGTGACGACGCATGCCTATCTAATGCAACGCCATATGTACAGTCGTCGCATTAGATAATGCGACGGGTTCAAGTTATACCAAATCAGAAAATAGTCTAATGCAACGGCATTTTGTGGTTGTTGCATTAGATAGGCTAATGTGAAGGCTTATATCGTCTAATACAACGCCCAGACACGACCGTCGCATTAGTCTATCTAATGCAAAGGCTTATATAGGCTAATGCAACGGTCCCTTAATTTTTTTATTAGACAGTGCGGCCCAAGATTTTTTATTAGACAGCCTCTGCGTCTTCTCTTCAATAAGGGCATGAGACGCAGGGTAGTAACGGACGGAGTTTCTCCATTTCCGGCCAATTCTGGCATCCACCGGGGATGAGACTTAGTCCAATAGTTTCATATCTTCAAGCTAGTCATTTCCATACCAATTACCCCCATCGATTCATCCTACATTTTCGTCAATTTTAGATCGAAAACCCCACTGCAAGCCCATCGATTTCGGTCGGTTTTTTGCAAATTTTGGCCGATTCCGGCGATTTCAAGGTTCGGCGTTGGTACCATCACACTCGGCATCACATTCCCGTCATTTTGACACCCTCCACATTGTTTGATTCTCACTAAAATGCCACAACACCCAATCGAAAAATCTAAAAACCCTAGCCGCACAATTTCTGAGCTTTTACTGAAGTTTAAGAGCAGATGTCACATTCTATAGCTTAAACTCAGAAATACACAAACTCTATTTATTATAGCAACTCAAAACCCTTCCGATTTCTGGTATTAGTTCAATAAGAATCCAAAAATGCTATGTCTCACCTCTCTTCAGTCGCGTACACATAAAACACCTCCGAGCGGACTCGACGACTCGAGACGACGCCTCAGTTCGCACCCGAAGAAGGTAAATACGATTCAATCTTTAATTTCTAATTTAATTTACTTGATATGATTTGTATGAGTGTATTTGTATGTTTGGCAAGCTTGTTTAGTTGGCATCAGTACCTGTTTATGTTGGTTTCAGCGGGTTACTGTACATGTTCTGGTTTCAGTACATGTTTATGTTGGTGTAATATAGTCTGTATTTATGTGCACTAAATTGGAAACACGTCGGGTGAACATTGTTTGGCGTTTGAACTTGGTGGTCTATGAGGGATTTATAACTGTTTTAGCAAATGTTAATCTAAGATTCAATCATTCTATATCCTTTTCATGTCTCGTGTCCCCTGTTAAGTAAAAAAATGAGTTTTAATCTCTCTAGGACTTATAAGAAGTGTCGTGTTCAGTCTTCTATATTCTAACGAGTTGCACATCTATGTATCCCTGCTAGCGTGTTGATAAATTTGTTGTTTGCATGTTTAGGATAGTAAAGATATGATAAAAGGCTTTATGCGTGTATGTGTTGATGTTTCTTTCATCTTGCTAGGCTCAAAGAATATCGAAACCTTCCTTTCTTATTGAAATACTCTTGTGGTTCATTTATTAACTGATAACATAACTGATCCCCGGTGCTTTATATCAGTTTGGTCTTAATATATATGTCGACCTTCATGAAGATGATGTATTATCTTCACACTTTAGAATATTTAGAACTAGTTAAGAGTAAGATGGAAAAGCAGCTTGTATTTCTTCAGTTGGCTGGCTAGAATTAGAAATAACATATAAAGTAAAATGTGATAACTATCTTATAATAAGTACTTTACATCAAAGTTGCAGAGAGGTAGGATATGAGAATCAACCATCTGTTAAATAGTACTTCACTTTTTTTGTTCATTGGCCTAACAGTACAGAATTGCTAAGTGAAATCTTCACTTATTCAAATGTAATAGAAGTAATATAGCATCCTACAAAGTTGTAACTTCACACAAGTCTTACACTTAAAATTTCACAATTGTGAATAAACTTCATCCAATTTAAATTCAATTCCTAGGTGCAATAGTGGCAGAGAATTAGTCAACATTTGTTCAAAATAGGTCAATGGTTCACAACATTTTGATCTGTCATGACCTGCTGAGACACTATAGAAGAAAGACAACACCAAGATATTTGATGAAAATTGACTTGAGAGAGGCATATGATATGGTTAGTTGGGAATTTGTAGAGGAAGCACTTAGAGGTTATGGTTTTCTTGATAGCTTTGTGAAGCTGGTTATGACTTGTATCCCCTTGTTGTTTGTATTGGTTTTGGAGTACCTATCTAGAATTCTCAAGTGTATGAGTTGTTTGCCTAATTTTATTTTCTATTCAAACTTAGCTATAATTACTATTTTGTTGACTGATAGTAGTCTCAAACTTGTTTTAACTGATAATCATAATATATGACTATGTACCTCATTTCAAATATTATGTATGTGGTTATGTCAATATAGGGTCTGTTTGGTAAAACTGTTAACTTATTTAGGTCACCTTGTCATATGCTTAGTATCCTAGTTTGAGCTTTCTAGAATATATGCCTTTGTTTAAATTAGCTCCATGACTAAAAATGATAGCTTAGAAGCTTTCTTGGTGATATATGGCATGTTCTAGTTAATTTGTATGTCATAACATGGTAACTTGAGTTTGTTTAAGTAAAAATAAACTGTTAAGGCTAGTGTGTGCTGACATAATGGCTATGTTGGTTTCTGAGGGTCATGTTTAATCTGAATATGTTGAAAATGTTTATATTATGTCACCTAGTCCCTGTTTAGGTTTAAAAATGATATAAATGTCAAGTGTTTAGCTTAGATGTCATACTGAAATACATTCTAAATTACTTGCTATATTAGTTGAATTAAATGTCATACTTAGTTGACTTGAATTCTGCATTTACTCTTATTAGTTGACTTTAATTCTACATTTACTCTAATTAGTTGACTTATTCTTATTTAAGTAATTAGTTTACTTAAATGTCATACTTAGTGTACTTTGTAAATTAGTTATTCTTCCGTTTCCTTAAGTGATTATTTTACTTCAATTTTGTACATAATCAACTGCGGGGATTAATTGATGCCATTAAAATGTGCTTCCAAAAGCAAAGAGAAGGTATTGTGCCAAATATGTTGAAGCAAATTGGGCAAAAAATTATGGATCCTTGAAGATGAAGAAGCGTTTTGGTGGGCTTCATAGTCCACATATCCAGAAGATTTTAAAGACCAGTTGAAGTCCATGGGACAGTTGAGTGACGTTGATGTTAAGTCGTTATATGAAGATACTTTTGTGAACAATTATTTTGTAATATGTCCTATGGGGTCTAATATTGTACATTTGTGAACAATTAGTAATACAATCATTTTTTTATTATTATTTGTTTCTTTTTATTATTTATTTTGTCATTTTGCAATATTGTGAGCTAATTCTTTTGTAATATTGTACATTTTATAATTTGTGAACAATCTAGCAATCAAACATGTACACATATAATGCGACGGTTGTACCTGGCCGTCGCATTAGGGGTTCTGGTCGTTGCATTAGGTGGATCAATTAGCCTAGAAACAGTCGCATATCTAATGTGACGGCTATACCTGGCCGTCGCATATCTAATGTGACGGCTTAGGGGGTAGGAGCCGTCACATTAGATATGCAGCTAATGCGATAGCTAAATACAGTCGTCGCATTAGGGTCTTCTGGTCGTTGCATTAGACCTAATGCATCGGCAGCGGAAGCAATGGCTCCTCGCCGTTGCATTAGGTCTAATGCAACGGCCAGATGGCCCTAATGCGACGATTTTGAGGCGTCGCATTAGCCTAGAAATGTAGTAGTGCAACTTTAAGAAATATGTTAGCCTTAAAATATGAAAGATAGGACAAAAAGATGAAGAAATTATGAAGAGAAGAAAAATTGCGGGAGATAACCAAAAAGGATAATGAAATAAAAGACCAAAATGACATCATAAAAGAACAATATGAATACATTAACGAATTAATTAATGGATAAAGGAAAAGAAATAGTAGAAGATTCAAACGAAACATATTACCAAATGAATACATATGAAGGAGGTATAACGCAAATTTTATGCTTTAAACCATATATATATATATATATATATATATATATATCAAAAAACACAAGATGAAAAAGAAGAACTTTCAATTAAGAAAATATTTAAAACAAAATGGTTTGAAAGAAATAAAGAGGTAAGATATATAGCACAAAAATATGAAAATATAATTGACACAACTAATGTAAATGAAAAATAAAAAATAAGCTTAATAACAGGTGAAATTATCAAACAAGCATTAGCAAAACTATCTACGAAAGAAGCTAAAAAAATATAGAAACATATATTTTGGAGGAATAGAATTCACTATAAAAGCATATTTTCAGAAAAATATAGATACACCAATACAACTATACATATTAGATGATAGAATATTAGGAAATCTACAAGACGCCTTAATATCAATAATAAAAGGAGATTTAATATACCAAAAACTAAAATTTACCGTACATCCAGATTTTAGTATATCATTAAAAGATGAACATAAAGAATTAGCTTTAACACTATATTATAAATTAGATGGATTAAAAATGTCACCAGGTAGCAAAGTAATAAATATAGAAACTAAAATGATATATGCTTTAACCGAAAATCACCATGTAAGAAAACAACATGAAATGAATATTTTAATACTAAAACTATATCAAGATATATTAGAACAGATAGAACACTAAAAAATGCTATAATAACAATACCAGAGGAAATACAAATGAATTTTAACAATAGAACTATAACACCATCACATAGATTAAAACCACAAATAGAAGGATTCAAACTAATTGTCACGACCGACCCTGCTCACATCGTGCCCTACTGGGCACTGTTCAGTATTCCTCGAGAATAGCAATGAACATACATGAAACTTAAAAAAATAAAATAACGAGAAAATTAAACCACAGGTTAGCCGATAAGGCTACCTTCCTGGACACATATACATATACATAACAACAGCAGTTACATCCCTTTCTTTTTACAAACCGACCCACAACATGCGACTACAGACCTCTAAGAATTAAAACTGCGGCGGGACAGGGCCCCGCCATACCCCTGAATGTACATAAGTCTACCACATCAGGGAAACCGTACCAAAAGATAAGCCTCCGGAGTGAAAGGAGCTTCTTTCCAAAAACTGAACAGAGATCCTAAAAGCAAGGATCACCAACCTGTGTACCTATCACCTGCGGGCATGAACGCAGCCGGGCGGGTCAAGAAATAACAAATTTGAGTATGGAAGTAAATAAAATGCAATAACCAAATCATATCTGTAAAAAAAGAATGTCATTTTAACTCCTGAAATCAATCATATATTAACCGTTCCTTTCCTTCTTTCAATAAGATTTAACAACATATTCTTACATACTTACTTAAGAGTTAATCCGCTTTTTCACATAACTTACATATCTTTTCATAACGTAATCCGCCCATTTGCGGGACACGGTGTCTTGTGGAATCATATAACATAATCCGCCCGCCGCTGGGCTCGGTGTCTTGTGGAATCATATAACATAATCCGCCCGCTGTGGGCCTCGGTGTCTCGTGGAATCATATAACATAATCCGCCCTTTGTGGGGCTCGGTGTCGTGGAATCATATAACATAATCCGCCCGCTGTGGGGCTCGCAGACGATGACGTAACCCTACCATGTGTAGGCTCGGGGTAATATGGCGAATCCGCCTATGTGTAGGCTCGGTGTATCTCATAACGTAATCCGGCCTATTTGTAGGCTCGGTGTATCTCATAACGTAATCCGGCCTATTTGTAGGCTCGGTGTGATTTTCCTTACATAACATTTTTAAACCATCTTATTACTTCTTCTTAAGTCGTCATAACAACTTCACATAAAGTCATTATAACAACCTTTCATTTTAGAGAACTTAAGACACTTTTATTCTTACAACACTTAGGAAAACGGTATCCAAAGATACTACGTACATACATACTTAAAAAGAATCGTATCGCTTAAAACTTCATAATCCTTAAAAGACAATCATAGTTCTTAGTCTTCAAACTTCATAACATACTTCCTTTAAAGCCCAATTACTTATACAAAAACATATAAAGTTCCATACCTTCCAAAACCAAGTAATTTATTCCTTAAAATCATATAACTTCAAGTCATTTTCGAACATAAAATCCACTTACTTACTTTAAACAAATCAAGACACATAGCCTTTAAATCAAATCTCATAACTTCCTAACCGTTCTTACCAACGTCTCCCATAAGACCTAGTAAGGACTTAGGACAATTTAAACATACCCTTAACTTAGATTCAACCATGTAACTACTTCAACTTCTAAGAGTAGAAGGAATCTTGAAATACTATCACATGGAGATTTCATCCGTAGGATCATGCCAAAGAAAGAAGAGGTTCACATACCTCGCGACGATTGTCGACAAGTAGTAACATGCTCCAAAGTACTTCAACCTTGAGCTATTCCATTCTTCAAGTAGGATACGCTATACATATTTCTTCAACCTATCATGGTCACAATACGTCCATTAACCTCTTACTTCAAACATAGAATATTCTAAGTGCTAAGCCGCCAAATTCTACAGAAAATCGGACAGCACCTCCTTTGTTTTTACTTACTTTGCCACCTTTTTCAAGGCCGAAATACCATAACCAAACAGCCCCAATTGGCTCACAACAATATAGAAGGTAGTCCAATACAAATGAATAACTAAACAGCCCCAATTGGCTCACAATTTAGAAAGTAGTCCAATTTTCGGCCATAATGAATACAACAATACCAATTCTTATCCAATTTCTATTTCAATCCAAATTGTTAGCCTATCATGATATCAAGTCGCAAACGATTACAATTACTATAATCTCCAAGTCAAAAACATGCGACGATTCTAATACGGCTAAAATCGCAATCCAACTTACATGGCTTACATTTCATTTCGGATTAAGCTACAAGCAATCCATAATACTTATAAACTTCAACATACCAACTTCATGCTATCAACATGTAAAGCTAACAACAATATAAATACATAATCTTGTAACATCTTAAAAGACAAGATTATACCTTAACGATTCTTAATCCAAATCCAAATCCAAGTCGCCTTAGTAGTTTAGAGCCTCCAAGACACTTCAATCCTCTTGTTGAGACCCTTAGAACCACACCAATAACTTTACTTCAACTTCCAATCCAAAACCTAGAAAGCCACTAGGTTTTCACTTTGCGACTAACCCGTAAACCATCTTTTTCCAAGATTTTTCTATTGAGATACGCTTACAATACACTCAAGAACCTTGGTTTAAAGTGGGGAGATTATTGGACAAGAAACAAATTTTTTTCCTCCTTTGATCAACCAAACCCGAGAGCACCTTGCCTAAGTTCTTCAATTTGTGCAATTTTTCTAAGTGTTGGCTCTCTAGCACTACTAGTAGTAATATATAGCACCTTGGAGGTTATGATAATAACACACGGTTGGTTTTGATGTAGTCTTGCTAAATATCAAGACAAGGTGGGACCTTTGACTTTAGTCAATAAACTCATGCTACAAGTTGCAAGTCTTAGCCTTAAAAGACTTATGGTAAATGACCAAAATGACCATGCCATTTCGTCCAAGGCATCATCTAAGGGGGGGTGACACGTGTCGCCTCCCATTCGACACAACACAAAGTTTTTCCGACAATTTCATAATTAGATAATTTTTTTTTTACAAGTCTCAAATCTTAACATTTGTGAGCTCTACGTACGATCTTAAAACATGTCTTGTAAATACGGGGTGTAACATTCTTCCCCCCTTAGAAACATTCGTCCCCGAATGTTCTTTCGGAGCTCAATCTATCATTCCTTGACATAGTCTCATAAACTTGCACTTAGCAAAACCTAATTATGCCACATATGGCCCTAATATACCGCACTTGCATATTTATCCATCACAAACCAAACGAGGAAACAATCCATAGTGTGCATCATCACTATATACTCACATTCAAGGCCTAAAAAGATTATCTTTTCGCATTTCCAACTTACTTCTAGCATACGTACATAATTTCAATATTATCCGTTCTTGATACTTAAACATAAAATAACCTTATCATGCATACAGATCTGTAAAGGGCCGAAGATATACCTGAATTCAGATAGGCGGTTCAAAGGACCGCTAAAACTGGGAACTTCCACCACGACCCCTGCCACGGCCTGCCGGTGGATGAACATCCTGCCTAGCCACTGAAGGCGAAGAACCCGCAATCGATCCGAGACTTTTCTATCCTCCCGCAACTCTCCTACTAGGACAATCCTCAACATATGGCCCCGACGGCCACAGCAAAACAGCACTGCAGCACGACGACATTCCCATGGTGATGCCGCCACACCGCTGTGAACATCGAGGAAGAGGGCCCCGATCTAGAACCCGTGTGCGTATACGATCCAAGCCTCGAGCTCGACCGGCTCCGATTACCCGGCCGATCTAACCTCCGCCTAAAATCGGGAAGGAGCACTATGTGTCGGCTGAGCATCAGACCTAGCTCGCCTTTGAGGCTCTCCGCCTCGAATATCACCTGAACCCTCGCTGCTCGCCTTCGGGCCGACTCGTCCGGTCGGCCTCTCTCTCCCCGCCTCAATCCCTCAGGCATATGTCTGCATCTCCGGCAATATCCATTCCTGGTGAAGGGCCACTCCGTGCAAGCGGTGATCATATAACGGTCTAGTCCCATAACATAGCGATGGACTCTATCGGCCATGTTAGCCACAATAGTGTGCGATACCTAGCCAACGAGTCAAACTCTGGTGTACTCGATGGTCCTCCCATTCTCGCCTCAATGATAAGAACCTATCCACACGGGCTCTCCTCATCTCGGGAGGCAAAAGTGACCAAGAAAGGCCTCTGTGAACTCATCCCAAACCGCCGACGAGCATCATCACCTCTCGAAAGCAACCACGACTCAAACTAGTTCAACGCGATATCGCAGAACCGATAGGAGGCTAGCGTAATGCATCGCCTCAAGCCCTAAGAACTGCGCGTCCATCAGTAGTCGCCGAATGAACTCCTGCGGATCCTCATCGGACCTCGAACCATAAAACTCGGTGGATGACATCCCGTAAAATCCCTAATCCATGCAAACCGCTTAGGGTGGGCCGCCGCTTCCGCTTACGCCGCCACTATATCTTGTCAATAACCGACCGCCTCGTAGTCTCTATACTCGGTGGCCGGGAATCGAGGCTCTGCACCGAACCTCTGGAGCTACCGCCGCTTCCTCTAAAATCGCAGCGTGGTGAACTCGCCGACCCGCTTACTACCTCGGGCATAGTCCAGGCTCGAGCCCGTGTAACCCTCGAGTACCGCTGCAGCCTCCGCTGCCGCTTTGCCCTTCAGGCCCCGTAGCTTTCAGTGAGGCATAGCTGTTTCATAAGAAGAGGTCAGAGAGGATTCAACCTAATAAGACAGCTCTACTGCACGATCTCAGAGAGAGAAGAATGGAAACCAATCCTAAATGTCCTGTAGCCTCCTGATTATAGATGTGGTGCACAACACACCGATAATCAAGACTCTACTAGACACGGTCTGTAGACACTTTCCGAGGACTAATCGCTCGATACCACTTTTGTCACGACCACCCTGCTCACATCGGTGCCCTACCAGGCACTGCCTGTATTCCTCAGAGAATAGCAGCGGAACATACATGAAACTTAAAAAAATAAAATAACGAGAAAATTAAACCACAGGTTAGCCGATAAGGCTACCTTCCTGGACACATATACATATACATAACAACAGCAGTTACATCCCTTTCTTTTTACAAACCGACCCACAACATGCGACTACTGCACTTAAGAATTAAAATCACAAGGACGGGGCCCCCGACATACCCCTGAATGTACATAAGTCTACCACATCAGGGAAACCGTACCAAAAGATAAGCCTCCGGAGTGAAATGAGCTTCTTTCCAAAAACTGAACAGAGATCCTAAAAGCAAGGATCACCAACCTGTGTACCTATCACCTGCGGGCATGAACACACCCAAGCGGGTCGATAACAAAAATTTAGTATGGAATGTAAATAAAATGCAATAACCAAATCATATATGTAAAAAGAATGTCATTTTAACTCACAAATCAATCATATATTAACTGCTCATTTCCTTCTTTCAATAAGATTTAACAACATATTCTTACATACTTACTTAAGAGTTAATCCGCTTTTTCACATAACTTACATATCTTTTCATAACGTAATCCGCCCATTTGCGGGACACGGTGTCTTGTGGAATCATATAACATAATTCGCCCGCCCGGGGCTCGGTGTCTTGTGGAATCATATAACATAATCCGCCCGCCCGGCTTGCATCGTGGAATCATATAACATAATCCGCCCGCCCGCGGCCTTGTCTTGTGGAATCATATAACATAATCCGCCCGCCCGCCTTGCATCGTGGAATCATATAACATAATCCGCCCGCCCGCTGTAGGCTCGGTGCACGATGACGTAACCCGCCTATGTGTAGGCTCGGGGTAATATGGCGTAATCCGCCTATGTGTAGGCTCGGTGTATCTCATAACGTAATCCGCCTATTTGTAGGCTCGGTGTATCTCATAACGTAATCCGCCTATTTGTAGGCTCCTGTGATTTTCCTTACATAACATTTTTAAACCATCTTATTACTTCTTCTTAAGTCGTCATAACAACTTCCCATAAAGCTGTTATAACAACCTTTCATTTTTAGAGAACTTAAGACACTTTTATTCTTACAACACTTAGGAAAACGGGATCCAAAGATACTACGTACATACATACTTAAAAAGAATCGTATCGCTTAAAACTTCATAATCCTTAAAAGACAATCATAGTTCTTAGTCTTCAAACTTCATAACATACTTCCTTTAAAGCCCAATTACTTATACAAAAACATATAAAGTTCCATACCTTCCAAAACCAAGTAATTTATTCCCTTAAAATCATATAACTTCAAGTCATTTTCGAACATAAAATCCACTTACTTACTTTAAACAAATCAAGACACATAGCCTTTAAATCAAATCTCATAACTTCCTAACCGTTCTACCAACGCCTCCCATAAGACCTAGTAAGGACTTAGGACAATTTAAACATACCCTTAACTTAGATTCAACCATGTAACTACTTCAACTTCTAAGAGTAGAAGGAATCTTGAAATACTATCACATGGAGATTTCATCCGTAGGATCATGCCAAAGAAAGAAGAGGTTCACATACCTCGCGAAGATTGTCGACAAGTAGTAAAATGCTCCAAAGTACTTCAACCTTGAGCTATTCCATTCTTCAAGTAGGATACGCTATACATATTTCTTCAACCTATCATGGTCACAATACGTCCATTAACCTCTTACTTCAAACATAGAATATTCTAAGTGCTAAGCCGCCAAATTCTACGTAAAATCTGACAAAGACCTCCTTTGTTTTTACTTACTTTGCCACCTTTTCAAGGCCGAAATACCATAACCAAACAGCCCCAATTGGCTCACAACAATATAGAAGGTAGTCCAATACAAATGAATAACTAAATGTACCCAATTGGCTCACAATTTAGAAAGTAGTCCAATTTTCGGCCATAATGAATACAACAATACCAATTCTTATCCAATTTCTATTTCAATCCAAATTGTTAGCCTATCATGATATCAAGTCGCAAACGATTACAATTACTATAATCTCCAAGTCAAAAACATGCGACGATTCTAATACGGCTAAAATCGCAATCCAACTTACATGGCTTACATTTCATTTCGGATTAAGCTACAAGCAATCCATAATACTTATAAACTTCAACATACCAACTTCATGCTATCAACATGTAAAGCTAACAACAATATAAATACATAATCTTGTAACATCTTAAAAGACAAGATTATACCTTAACGATTCTTAATCCAAATCCAAATCCGAAGTCGCTCCTTAGTAGTTTAGAGCCTCTCCAAGACACTTCAATCCTCTTGTTGAGACCCTTAGAACCACACCAATAATTTTACTTCAACTTCCAATCCAAAACCTAGAAAGCCACTAGGTTTTCACTTTGCGACTAACCCGTAAACCATCTTTTTCCAAGATTTTTCTATTGAGATACGCTTACAATACACTCAAGAACCTTGGTTTAAAGTGGGGAGATTATTGGACAAGAAACAAATTTTTTTCCTCCTTTGATCAACCAAACCCGAGAGCACCTTGCCTAAGTTCTTCAATTTGTGCAATTTTTTTAATTGTTGGCTCTCTAGCACTACTAGTAGTAATATATAGCACCTCGAGGTTATGATAATAACACATGGTTGGTTTGGATGTAGTCTTGCTAAATATCAAGACAAGGTGGGACCTTTGACTTTAGTCAATAAACTCATGCTACAAGTTGCAAGTCTTAGCCTTAAAAGACTTATGGTAAATGACCAAAATGACCATGCCATTTCGTCCAAGGCATCATCTAAGGGGGGGTGACACGTGTCGCCCTCCCATTCGACACAACACAAAGTTTTTCCGACAATTTCATAATTCCGATAATTTTTTTTTTTACAAGTCTCAAATCTTAACACTTGTGAGCTCTTACGTACTATCTTAAAACCTGTCTTGTAAATACGGGGTGTAACACTAATAATTAAAAGTGAACCAAGAATATTAAGACGAAATAGATTAATAGGTAGACAACCAAGAACATTAGATTTAATAAATATACTAAGTAACATATTAAGAATTAAAGTAGTAATATTCAATGGAATTATAACAACTAACTGTATAGCCTAAATTAATACAGGAGTCGTAAAAGGATTTATACATATAAGT
Source organism: Przewalskia tangutica (assembly GCA_029844215.1). Classification (NCBI taxonomy): domain Eukaryota; kingdom Viridiplantae; phylum Streptophyta; class Magnoliopsida; order Solanales; family Solanaceae; genus Przewalskia; species Przewalskia tangutica. The sequence goes on along the minus strand of CM056723.1, from coordinate 43,870,362 downwards.
AAAATTAATGAAAAAGATTATAATCTGATAGAGCCACAGACCTGCAATTACCCTGAAAATGAGAGAGAAAATAATAATCACTAAAAGTATTAATCTAAAGTTTAAAATTCATGATTTAGAATATAAAATAAACATATGAGTAATAGAATATGATAGTTTTAATTAATTATTATTAGGAAGTGACTTTTTAATCATGATAAATTATAAAATTACTAATGAAGGTATTGAAATCAATGACCAAGGAAAAACAAGGTTTGTAAATAAAATATGAATATTCAAGAAAAATACAAAAGAAGAAACAGAAATTAAAAATTATAAAAACAGTGTTATCATAAGAAATAATAATATCCCAACTTAAATACCTAAGATATAGTGCGAAAGAGATAAAACTAAAAAATGATATAAAAACAATTAGAACAACAATGTAATAAATCTACTAAAATATGGATTGATATGGGAAATTGATGGAAGAAGAGAATTAATAATCCTGACTAGCTTAAATGAAAAAGTGGATGCATTATGGTATGAAATAATAATAAAAGAAAAATTAAAAAACACCTTACTAGGCATGGATGAAATAAGAGAAAATCAAACCCAATAAAATAATTAGTACAAGAAGAATTGATAAAATAATGGAAAGTCCCAGAGTATCAATATTTAAATTAATATTAGAACAACTTAATATATTAGCAACACACATAAACAAAGGAAAACAAGCAGTTGAATTAGAAGAATCTGAAACAAGTAATATTAATTAAGAAGAAACAATTACTATTATAAATCCTAATAAATCAGAATTAGTATCAATCGATGCATGGAGACGAAGTAAAAAACCCATAATGATAGATATTAGTAAAATAAAACCTAAATTATCAAAAGATGTCGAAAAAACATTAGATAATTTAGCCTTATTACATCAAAAAGGACAATTTTAATGGATACACATGAATTTAGTGTAATAACATTTCTTACAAATCATGGAACAGATATAATTGAAAAATAAATATATAAATATGAACATATGCGAAGCAAAGACTTTAAAAATATATCAAATAAAAATAGTAATTATTCAAAAGGTGAAAATATTGTACACTTAAAAGAAACCGGAAAAATGAAAAAAAAAATGAATATTTACAATTAAAATTAGAAAAACAAGAACAACAAATATCAAAATTAAAATATAAAATTAAGATCACATGGTAATGAAGATTGGTTAAATAAGTATAAAAAATACAAAAATAAGTATAGAGATACTAAGAAAGAATTAAAAGAAACTAAGAGAGAATTAAAACAAGTAAAAAATGAACTAAGCCAAGTAAAAGAAGATATGGAAGAATTAAAAGAACTAAATATTCTAAGAGAGCAAATGAAAAATATTAAAATAAAGGAAAAGAAAATTACAAAACAAGTGATAAAGCTCGTGTAATTCTAATAGTACTAATAGTATAACTGAACAAGAATTTACTAACCATGTAAAGAAAATGAATTAACTATGGAAACTCAAGGCATAAAAACATTAGATTTTATAGAAGAGATAGAAAGTGAAGAAAATTTCGAAATTGAAAAAAAAAATCAAATAATAGAAGCTTTTAGGAAAAATGAAAACGGTTAATGTAGTTATAGAAGAACAAGAAAGTGATATAGAAGATGAATTTAATAGGCCAATAGAAACGGAAATAGAAACATATGATATAATAAATGAAGATGCTAATGACTACCCTGAAGAAGAATTGGTAGACCCAAATTTTTGAAACAATACGCAGAAGACATACTAAAATTTCAGACCATATACCGGTAGGACAACAAGCTGAATTTAAAGAATTTATAGGATCAATGCTACAAGGTATAAGTTTTAATGGATATTTCTTAGACTTAGACAATGTTTATGATGAACAAAAAATAAGTAGACAAATAAATGTGGAATCTTGGAATGTACATAGCATTAATAAACTTCATGCATACTGATAACTTAGATTATATTTATGACTTAATATTCAAAACATTATTAGGTAAGTAACATTTTGTATAGAATCCATATCACATCTATTAAGACCACAAGTATTTAGTCATGCAAAAGATTGAAAATCTATGTTAATGTTATTTGATATAGTATTAAAAAAAGAACTATTAGGAGAAAGATGGTTAGTAGCAAGAGAGAATGTACTAACAGAAAGAAAAATAAAAATCATAATGAACTTAAATAATATGAAATGTTGTAAAATTAAGAAATTACCAGAATATACAATAAGTTTTAGTAAATTTTTTTATGAAGCAAGATTCTTACCAGATGAGGGTATAATATATCAACAACGTTATTATGACCATTTACCATCACCATACATTACTGAAGTATCTAAAGAATATAATCAATTAGAATCGAAAGAAAATACATTAGGTGAAAGAATAAGCGTATTAAGAGCATACTTAGTGAGAAAATGTGAAGAATACAAAATACAACAAAAGATTAAAAAAGACAAAAATTAAAAGAAATATGTGGATTCACTGAAAGGAGAATAGTATTTGGATGTGATGATAAAAGAAAAGAAAGAAGACATAAAAACATAAAAAATCATATCAGAAAAGATATAAAATATATAATAAATATAAGAAACTTTACTATAACAAATATAGAAAAAAAAAAGATTTAAAAGGCACAAAAATACCCCTGAAACTAGAAGAAAATTTAAACATAAAAGAAAATTTAGAAAAAGGAAATATATGAAACCTTTAGAAAAAAATATTAAAGAAGGTAAATGATGGAATTGCAATGAAAAGGGACATTATGCTAATAAGTTTCCAAATTTAAAGAAAAAAGGTGTAAAATATATTAATACCACACATTTTATCATGAATTTACAACAAATAAAAGAATATAATAATAATAAATGATATGAATATGAAAATTTATATGTTAGCCAAACCGAAAATGAAAGTGAAACAGAATTAGAAAATATTAACTTTATTAATACTTATTCAGATAGTGAAAGCGGTGATATGTAATAAATAAATAATGATAACAGTTTATATAGAAGCTCATATAGAGTACAAGCCTAATAAAATAATAAAGAAAAATATATTCATAAATAGTGGAGCAGATATATGTTTAGCAAAGAAAAATGTATTACTATCACACAAAGGGAAAAAATTTAAAGGACATAGGATAAGAGTAACATGATTTAATGAACAGATGAAATAATTAGATATAATAGTGGAAAACATGAGAATAATATTAGAAAAAATAGTATTTAAATTACCAATAATAAATCAAGAAAATACTATGAAACAACCAGTATTATTAGGAAATAACTTCCTAGACTTCTTTAAGACACAAATAATAAACAATAGTACTTTAAGTTTACAAACACCATATAATAAATGGATAATATTAAAAAGAGTAATATCAATACAAATACTAAAATTGTGTAATTTAAGATCATATAGGAATGATAACTTAGAACTATTAAAAGAAAAATATCTTAACATGCTAAACACAAACTTTGAAGAAAACCCTATACAGTTATGGGATAAAGAGAAAATATATGCCTCAATGATACAATAAGACCTAAACCTATTAGGTATAGCCCTACCGATTAAAAAGAATTTGAAACTCAAATTAAAGAAATATTAGACCTAGGAATAATACAAGAAATCAAAAGCCCACATAACAGTCCAGCCTTTTTAGTTAGAAAATATAATGAACAAAAAAAGAGGAAAGGCTAGGATGGTAATAGATTATAGAGAATTAAATAAAAAGATGATATTTGATGGATACTTTATACCATATAAAAGAAACCTTATTAACCGATTAGGGGGGGGGGGGGGAATGTTTTAGTAAATTTGACTGTAAGAGTGGATTTTGGCAAATTAAATTAACAAATGAATCAAAACCCTTAACAGCGTTTAGTGTTCCTCAAGGACACTACGAATGGAATGTATTACCATTTGGATTAAAAAATGCACCTTAGATATTTTAAAGAAGAGTGGATCAAGTATTTAGAAAATTACAAGACTTGTATAGTATATGTTGATGACATACTAATATATAGTAATACGTTAAAAGATCATAGAAATTACTTATAGAATTTTATAAAAACTGAAAACAACATGGAATATTATTATCTGAAAAGAAATCTGAAAATTTTGAAAATAATATAGAATATTTAGGATATGTTATAGACAAGGATGTAATACAATTGCAAGAACATACTGTAACGAAAATAAAAAAATTAAAGATAAATTAAAAAATAAGAAAGAAGTACAACAATTCTTAGGAATAATAAATTATACTTCAAACCATATAAAAGATTTACCAATAATAAGAAAATCATTACAATAGCTGATAAAAGGAAAAAACAAAACATTTGCGCTATTAAAAATATTAAAGAAATACTACAAGCTTTACCAAAACACAGAATACCAATTGAACAAGATCAATTAGAATTATACACTTATGCTAGTGATATAGGATGGGGAGCAGTCCTCGTAGATTATGAGAAAAATGATATAGATAAAGAAAAATCATTGATATGCGGATATGGAGGAGGAACTTGGAAACAAAATGAGAAAAATTATCATATTAATGAAAAGGAGTTATTAGCTGTAAAATTAGGAATAAAACGGTTTCATTATCACTTATTACCAGTAAAATTTATTGTTAGAACTGATAACACTAAATTAAAAATATTTATTATCAATAAAATAGACCCTTTGCCACAATTTAATAGAAGAAGAAAATGACAAACATTTTTCTATTGCTATGATTTTATTGTTAAAAATGTAAACATGTATATTATAGAAACAATTGTATCCCTACCCATAATTAGAATATTTTCATATATTGTGTAAATATAATTATGATAAGACTAGGATTCCTCTTTTGTATAGGCTTAAGATTCCCATTGTATAAGGGATGAATATTGTACTCTATATATACTTTGATATTAATGAGAAGACTCCCTAAGGGAGATTAATATCATCTTACATGATATCAAGAGCCTAAAACTTCAAAAACCCTAGAAATTTCTTCCCCAGCCGCAGGAACCACACCCCCTCCCACGACGCCGCGGCTCCCTTCTTCTCTTCAAGAAATTTCTTGGTTTTCTTTTTCTTCCTCTCTTCTCTAAATGGATACTCAGGATTCTCCCACTGTTGTTGACGCTTCTACCTCCACAAATCCCACCACCAAGTCGTCACCTTCTTTTCATCCCGCTCTCACTGTTTCCAACATCAAGTACCATATCCACATCCTTTTTGATCAAGAAAGCAGTCAGTATTATCCTTGGGTTGAACTGTTTCGCAATCACGCATGTCTCTATAATGTGTTTGATCATATTGATGACACCATTCCGCGCCCTTCGGAGGTTGATGATTTTATTTGGCGTCGCCTAGACACCGGCGTCAAACAATGGATATATGGTAGTATTTCTCAGGATCTACTTCTTACTATCATGAAATCTGACTCCACGGCCCGTGACTTGTGGAATAGTCTGGAGGAAATTTTTCAAGACAACAAGCACACCCGTGTTGTGTATTTAGAGGATCAATTTAACAATACACGTCTTGAAAACTTTTCCAATGTGACTGAGTACTGCAAATAGTTAAAGCTCCTGACGGATCAATTTGTTGTTGTCGACTCGCCTGTTACTGACACCAAAATGGTGTTACAATTGATTGCTGGCCTCCCTAAAGGCGAATATGATACATTGGCCACCATGATTCAACAGGCGGATCTGTTACCCAACTTTAACAAAGCTCGCCCACAGTTGTTGCTCGAAGAAACCCGCCGTGTTAAGCAGCAGCAGAGACAGCAGCAGACCACCCACCGTGATAAGCAGCAGCAGGGACAGCAGCAGACTAGCGCCGCGGCGGCTCCCCAGCATCAATACAGCACCGCGGTGCCTCAGTACAGAGTCGTGGCGCCTACTCCATTCCAGTACCAGCCGTCCTTCAACCCTTATTCCCACCACGGGTTGTTAGGTCCAGCTCCAGCATCACAGCAAGCCCACTTCATGCAGGGACAGTTTCAGCAGCCCTCCTCCGCCATGACACCCACTGAGTTGGGTCAGACTTTCAGCACCCTCAACATGCAACAACCTGATAACAATTGGTACATGGACTCCGGAGCCACATCTCATATCACCCAGTCTGCAGGTACTATTTCCAAACTGTGCAGTTTAAAGCATCCTCAATATGTTACAATTGGTAGTGGACAACGTATTCCAGTAAAGGGTTATGGTACATCATACACACAACCTCCCCATCCACCATTCTCCCTTAAAAATACCTTATATTCCCCACACATGATTAAGAACCTAATCTATGTCCGCTAATTTACTCGTAATAATTATGTCTCTGTTGACTTTGACCCTTTTGGTTTCACCGTAAAGGATCTTCGTACGGGGACACCTCTTACGAGATGCAATAGCACGGGGGATCTCTATCCATTCACATCCACCTCCGCTGCCAGATATTGCTCTCCCGTCGCTCTAGCGACTATTTCTTCTTCGACATGGCATAATTGGTTTGGTCACCCAGGACTCCCAGTCTTTAATTTTCTTAGAAGCAATAATTTCATTACTTGTAATGGGAAGCTTGCCCAAAATTGTGTTTCTTGTTCCTTAGGCAAACACACTCGTCTTCCGTTTAAATCATCTACTAGTATTACATTTGCACCATTTGATATAATATATGCCGATTTATGGACAATATTTGTTGCTAGTTCTCTCGGTAAATATTATCTTGTATTTCTAGATGATTTTTCTCACTATATCTGGTTGTACCCTCTCAAATATAAATCGGAAGTGTTTATCAAATAGTTTGAGTTTCGACAATTCATCCAAACACAATTTGAAAAAGGTATCAAATCATTTCAGTACGATAATGGTCGTGAATTCAATAACTTATGTTTCACCATTTTTGTACCAATAATGGCATGGTTTTTCGCTTCTCCTTCCCTCACACCTCACCACAAAACGGTAAAGCTTAAAGAATCATCTGCACCATTAATAATATGATTCGCACCTTATTGATTCTTGCCTCCTTCCCTCTATCCTTCTGGATATATGCTACTAAAATGTCAGAATACATTCTCAATATTCTCCCTACTAGCACTCTTAACAACATGACCCCTACCGAAATCCTCTACCATTGAGTCCCCTCATATGATCATCTACGGATTTTCGATTGTCTATGTTATCCCAACATTAGCTCTACCGCCCCTCACAAGCTCGCTCCTAGGTCCACTCCATATGTCTTCCTAGGCTTCTCACCGAACCATAGGGGCTATATATGCTACGACTTGTCCACTCGTCAAATCTACATCTCTCGTCATGTCACATTCGATGAGACCACATTCCCGTTTTCGAATCTTCAAAAATTCCAAAACCGGATTACTCATTCCTTGACGGGCCTGCTATCTCTCCCATCATCCTTAATCAGCTTATCTCTTTTGACCCGTCGACAGCATCGCGGCCCAGTGATGAGGCGCCGCGGCGCCATATTTCCAGAGAGGCCTGCCACTCAGATAGCGCCGCAACGCTGGATCTAGACACCATGGCGCCTCCGATGGCTTCGCCCCTACCTTCTCCTTTTCCGACCCTACCATCAGTCTCAGCCAACACCGCATCCTACTGTCCCCACTCACCAAATGGAAACTCTTGCCAAGCATTAAATTTTCAAACCCAAAATCCAATTTAACTTGTCTGCCCAAACCATTTCTCTAATTCCCAAGAACCCTATATTGGCTAAACAAGACCCTAATTGGAATGCGGCTATGTTTGAGGAATTCAATGCATTAACTAAACATCACACATGGGATCTAGTACCTAGACCTGAGGGGGTGAATATGATTCATTGTCTGTGGTTATTTCATCACAAATTCAGAGACAGTGGAGATCTTGAGAGGTATAAGACACGACTTGTGGCTAATGGCACAAATCAGTAGGAGGGTATTGATTGTGGTGAGACTTTCAGCCCGGTTGTCAAACCAGCTATCACTCGCACAGTTTTGAGAATTGTCATGGGCAAACACTGGCCGATTCATCAGCTTGATGTGAAGAATGCATTCTTATATGAGGATCTGAGATAGACAGTCTACATGCATCGGCCGCCAAGGTTCACTCATCCAACAGTTCCTCACTATGTGTGTCGTCTCCGTAAGTCACTATATGGCCTGAAACAGGCCCCGTGCGTGGTATGATCGTTTTGCCAGGTATATCTTGCATATTGGGTTTGTATGCAGCAAGAGTGATACATCACTCTTCATTTTTCATCAAGGTAGTAGCACTGCTTACTTATTACTTTACATGGATGATATTGCTTTTACTGTCTCCTCCGACGGATTGAAAAATGAGATTATTGCCTTGCTTAAGTCCGAATTTGCAATGACTGATTTGGGGAAGCTGAGTTACTTTTTGGGGATATCAGTGACCAGGTATGCCAATCATATGTTCTTGTGTCAGCGTAAGTATGCAGAGGAGATTGTGTACAGGGCTAAGATGATGAACTGCAAAGAGGTGCCTACTCCAGTTGATTCTAAATCTAAGCTCAGTGCCATGATGGTGCTCTAGTCTCTGATCCTACTATGTATAGGAGTCTTGTAGGTGCACTTCAGTATCTCACCTTCACCAGGACAGACATAGCTTATGCTGTTCAGCAGGTGTGCTTATTCATGCATGCCCCCAGGGAGTCTCATTTAACTGCTCTTAAGCGTATCATTCGATCCATTAAGGGCACTCTTGATTATGGTTTGCACTTATACCCCTCTGCACCAAATAGGTTGCTTTCATATACGGATGCAGATTGGGCAGGGTGTCCGGATACACGACGCTCCACCTCTGGCTTTTGTGTTTTTTTAGGGAATAATCTGATTTCTTGGTCTGTCAAGCGACAGGCTACCCTATCTCGCTTCAGTGCCGAGACTGAGTACAGAGGCGTTGCGAATGTAGTAGCTGAGATTTGTTGGCTCAGAAATTTACTGTTAGAACTTCAGTGTCATTTGCGTCAGGAATCTATTGTGTACTGTGATAACATCTCTGTCATCTATTTGTCTCATAATCCGGTTCAACATCAGCGAACCAAGCACATTGAGATAGCCTACACTTTGTTCGTGAGAAAGTTTCACTAGGCCATGTCAGAGTGTTACATATTCCATCATCCTATCAGTATGCAGATATATTTACCAAAGGACTTCCTGCATGCTTATTTCTTGACTTGATCCAGCCTCTCGCCTCCTCCTCCCGCTCCGACTGAGGGAGTGTGTAAACATGTATATTATAGAAATAATTGTATCTCTACCCATAATTAGAATATTTCCATATATTGTGTAAATATAATTATGGTAAGACTAGGATTCCTCTTTTGTATAGGCTTAGGATTCTTATTGTATAAGGGATGAATATTGTACTCTATATATACTTTGATACTAATGAGAATACTCCCTAAGGGAGATTAATATTGTCACGACCCGACCACGGACCCATGACTGGTGCCTTACCCCGGGCACCCTCGTGATACAACATCAGAGAAAACCAGCGGAAAATAAACTCACAACAAGAACCCATATAGAAAATAAACAGGCTAACCAAAAATGGCTACCTCTAATATAAATCAAACCGAACAGTCACATCCCTAAAAATCCAAGTTATAACAGGACTACAAGCATCTAAGAATGAGTAAACACTATGACGGGACAGGGCCCCGTCATGCCCCTGAATGTACAAAATAACTACAACACCGGGGAGAACCGTACCAAAAGTCGAGCCTCCGGAGAAATGGAGCTCTTGACACCTGAGTAAAGATCCTAATAATGAGGATCCACCACCGCTTCCCTTACTCGCGGATGAACGCAGCCGGAAGGGAGTCTATCACCGCAATGCGGTCGCGGAACGAGTGTTGTGCTTGCCCCGACCGATACCACCATTCATTACCGTGAACCAGCCCCTCTTCAGTATAGGCAAGTCTTTATTTAGAACAGATTCATTCCAGAACAGAAAACCTAATTTCGAATCAGAATCGCGTCAGTACACAATATGTACCAAGTATGTAAAACTGGAAAATACTGTAATAATATCATAAGTTTAAAATAAGCTGGAGTCATGGAAGAGAGTCAAAAATACCGTACACTGTGCCTTACTAACAATGAGAGTAACAAGTATAAACTTTACTGCATAAAATAGGAGGCTCATGATCAAAACAGGATCTCCCGCCCGTAGTATCATTAAGCAATCCTACTCCTGGGACTGTTTCACCCGCATGGGTCCTGTGGACCCGCATAAGGTCATCACCTCGCATGGGACTATTTCACCCGCATGGGACTATTTCACCCGCATGAGGTCATCCGCCTCGCATGGGACTATTTCACCCGCATGGGACTATTTCACCCACACGACCTCGGGCCCGCATGAGTACAAGCGTCGCACTCGCATCAAGGGTAGCAAATCCATGGCATAAATAGTAATAATAATAATAATAATAATAATAATAATAATAATAATAATAATAATAATAATAATAATAATACATAAATCAACGCAACCGGCTATCGTACATAACATAAGCGCTACCGGCTTATCAAAGCGTAAACGTAAGCAAGTTAAGAATAACTCCTAACTCCTTAATAACATTTCTAGTACATCCTCTCATTTTAGTTACTTAAGGCACTACATGTCATTTTAAAAGAAAATCCGGGAATTTAACCCAAGTACCACGTTCCTTAAACCTTTTAAGAAAATGACTCATTTTTTTATGTAAAACTTCCAAGATACTAATAACCGTAGTATCAAGTCACGACAACTTTGCAAAACAAGTTACGTTTACCTTTAAAAATACAATAGGCTTCTAAAATCAAGTGACTTCATCTCTTTTAAAACCTTAGGCAATTAATGCCTTAGAAACAATTTGTCTTCCACAAATCCAAATCCTTTATCCGTACTTATTTTACTTGGAGTAAACCTTTCCTTGTCAACCTTTCATAAAGCCAATACAACCAACTTCCCATAAAGTTGTTATATTATCATTATACACTAGTCAAACACATCTCCCTTTAACCAAGGGACTTATACCTTAAAACGAAACAAGTATATACTTAAAACAAGTGAAAAATGTCAAATCTTGTACGTCTACCGTACTACATAGGTACAACTACTCATGCTCAAAAGATAAGAAAGCTCCACATACCTCTTCGGTCAATCCACTTGCTAAGTCCAAAATACCGCACATAATATGTCAACCTATAATGACCATAATACGTTTATTAACCTCTAATTTCATTGTAGAATATCCAAGTTCAAGTCACTAAATCCTATGAAAAATTGGGCAGCATTTCCTTTGTTTCTACATACTTTGCCACCTTTTTCAAGGCCGAATTCAACATCCAAACGCCACATTTAAGGCCCAACAATCCAAACATTTCAAAGGGGATTACATACCTAAACTTGGGTGTGTAAAATTCTGCCCCATAAGGTACAACAATTAACTTAACAAGTCTAAGGTAGTTTTTAGGCTACAACATGCTCACATAATCTTCTTAACCAATTCTTTCACATCCAAACCAAATTTCTTACATGCAATGAATCTAAGAGCATTATATACTACTACAAGTTCCTTCTTCTTCACATGCAACACAAATAACTAGCTACAAGAGAAGAATTGTTACCTTAGAGCTTTAGCCAAAATTATTCCAACAATTTTGTTAGCCTCTTTTCCAAGAACACCACCACAACAACCCTTACAAGCTAGCCACAAGCTCCCTTCTTGTCCTACCTTTTCAGATTTTCCTTAAGCTTTGAATTCCTCTTGGAATTCTAGAGAGAAGTGAGAGCTTTAGCTTAGAGAGAGAGAGAGATTTGAAGGATGACCAAGTCTTGAAGACTTGGTCAATATATAAGACATGCAAAAATCAGATGTGGGGATACTTGTCACCCACCCATGACCTCTTTTAAAATAAAATAGTGCAGAATTTTTCCACTCACCGCAAAACCCGCCGGCCGCGACTGCAGGCCACGCGGCGCTAAAACTTCTGCCGACTCTCAGGACTTCCCGGCGCCGCGGCGCTGCAACTTCAGCGAGCCCTCAGATCTTTCCGGCGCCATGCCCTGCGTGGCTCCCGCCTAAACAGTCCGTCTCACAAGACCGAACTTGTAACTCTCATAACTTCCTACTCCGATGTCATATCGATGAACGGTTGGTTGCGTTGGAAACTAGACTCAACGAACTACGCACCAGGCCTTTGAAACACCTAGGAACTCTCATTGTACCGGGTCACAACCCGCCCCAAAGTTGACTAAAACCCGTCCGAAACAATCCGTCAACTTATCTTTCGAAAATTTTAAGTCTTACTCCTTTCGTACGCTCTCATACGCATGACCAGAACTACGGGGTATAACATTCTCCCCCCCCTTAGAAACATTCATCTCGAATGTTCCTTCTAGGCTTACTCAAACCGCAATCCCAACATAGACCCTCTCAACTATTCTTTTTGCAATTAAAGATGCTCCACAAACCACAACAATACTCAAGCAAAATTGCCAAATTAAAACTAACAAGCAAGAAAGTGGGTTACCTGGAGGTATAAGAAATAAGTGAGGATATTTATTCATCATGTCATTCTCTGCTTCCCACGTCATCTCCTCCCTGTTCTCGTTCCGCCATAAGACTTTGACGGAAGCCACGTCCTTTGTCCGAAGTCGCCTAACCTGACGATCGAGTATCGCTATGGGACTCTCCTCATACGATAACCCCTCTGTCACCTGGACATCATGAATCGGGTGCACTCTAGATGGATCTCCAATACATTTCAAAGAACATAGACACATGGAAAATCGATGTACCGCTCCAAATCGGACGGCAGATCTAACTCATAGCAACCTTGCCTACCCTACGACAAAATGATAAGGCCCAATGTACTGGCCGAGTTTCCTTTCTTCCCAAATCTCATCACGCCTTCATGGGTGATACCTTCGCGAAGACCCAATCATCTACCTCAAACTCCGTGTCGACGCCGATGATCCGCATACGACTGGCCGACTCGAGACAATAACCGCCCCGGATAAGCTTCACCTTATCCATCGCCACGAACCAAGTCTGGCCCGACTAACTGGACTTCTCCCACTTCAAACCAGCCTATCGGTGACCTGCACGTCCTCCCATATAAGGCCTCATAAGGCGCCATCTGAATACTAGTATGGTAGCTGTTGTTATAAGCAAACTCCACAAGAGGTAAATGATCCTCCCACTACCTCGAATCAATAACACAAGCCCGCAGATATCCTCGTTGTTCGGATAAGGCGCTCGCCCGTCCGTCGGCCCGAGGATGAACGCAGATCGAGACTCACCGCGTCCCTAATCCTTCCGAAAGACCTCCGAAGTTAGCCGTGAATCGGGCTCTCTGCGAAATAATCGATATAGAACTCCATGCGCTCACAATCTCTCCGATATACGCCTAGCATAATCCTCGTACAAAAGTCGCCCCGATCGAAGAAAATGGGCTGATTTCGTCAGCCTGTCGACAATCACCCAAATGGAATCATGCTTCCTCTGAGTGGTAGGTAACCCTGTAATAAAGTCCATGTTGATCACCTCCCACTTCCACATCGGAATGTCAATAGCCTGTAATAGCCCACCGGGCTTCTGGTGCTCAACCTTAACCTGCTGACAATTAGGACATTATGCAACAAAACCGGCCACGTCCTTCTTCAGGCCATCCCACCAATACATACACCTGAGGTCATGGCACATCTTAGTTGACCCCGGGTGAATAGAATAACGAGCAATGTGCCTCCTGAATCTGGCCGACGAAGTCCTCGCTACATCGGAACACACAACCGCCTCGAATCTTAGCACCCCATCGTGCTACTCAAATAGACTCTTCTCTCACGGAGAGCCGCATCTCGATACCGTACCATAATCGGATCCTCATATCGCCGCTTCACTTCCTCGACGATGGAAGACTCGCTACCTCTCGAACCCAACTCCATCACTATCGACCAACCAAACGAACCCCAAGGCTCGCTAGGCGATGTAACTTCTGACCATATCCCTTTTCTCGGTCAGACATCGCATGCACTACCCATCGATCCGCGACTAAGCGGCATCCGCAACTACATCGCCTTCCCGGGTGGTATAGAATATCCACATCATAATCCTTAGCGGCTCCAACCACCGCTCGCCGCAAGTTCAACTCTCCGTCAAGATATACCGAGACTCGTGGTCCGTATAAATATCCACATGAACTCCATACAAATAATGTCTCCGATCTTCAAGGCATGAATCATCACGCCAACTCCAAGTCATGTGTGGGATAGTTCTTCATGCTTCCTAAGCCGCCGCGACGCGTAGTTATAACTCGCTGGCCGCATCAAAGACGCACTCCAAGCCCGACACTGGCGCCACAATAAACCACATATCCATCTAAACCTCCGAAGAGTAAGAACCGGGCGCTTGTCAACTTCTCCTTTAGCAATCGAAACTTCCTCACAAGCATCCGCCCACCGAACATAGCCGCTTCGAGTCGCCTTAGTCAAAGCGCGCCAAATGGAAGCAAACTTCTCCACAAACCTCGATAATAACTCGCAAGGCCCAAAAGTTGCGCACCTCCGCTTGTAGCTGGTCCGCCAAGTCTTGATCGCTTCAATTCGCCAGACAACCCGAATACCATCGCCCGATAACATGCCCTAAGAAAGCCATCAAGCCAACCAAAACTCGTGATTTCGAGAACTTGACATACAACTACCGGTCCCGGAGGACTCCCAATACCGTCCTCAAATGATATGTATGCTCCTGCTCTGTGTGCGAATAAACCAAGATATCATCAATGAAAACTATCACGAACATATCTAAGAATGGCTTGAACACCCGCTCATCAAATCCATGAATACCGCTGGCGTTGGTCAACCCGAAAGACATCACCTCAACTCATAGTGCCCATACCGGCTTGAATGCGCCTTTCGGATATCCGCTTCTAACTCGCACTGAAGATAACCGGATCGCAGTCTATCTTGGAAAACATCTCGCACTTCGCAATCGTCAAACAAATCATCAATCCCGGGAGGATATCTGCTTGATAGTTACCTTGTTCACCGCTCGTAATCAATACACATACGCAGCTGCCTCATCCTTCTTCTTTACAAATAACACCGCGCTCCCTGTGGAGAAACACTTGGCCTCGATAAAGACTTTCTCCAAAGAAGTCCTCACCGTCCTTCAATTCCTTCAACTCGGCAGTGTCATCCTATATGGTGGAATAGATATCGACGAGTGTCCGCGCCAAATCAATGCAAACTCAATTTCTCTCGTGAGGATACCCTAAGCTCGCCGGGAATACGTCAAAACTCTCTAACGACCGAATCGATCAAGGTCCTAGATCTCACCGTGATTTAATACTCGAACCACATGGTAGATATACCTTTCCGCACCATCTTCCTAGCCTTGAGGTAAGAAATAAACCTACCCTCTGGCGATGCAAAGATTCCCTTCCACTGATAACCGCCACCAGAAACCGAACCGAACTAATCTCTCTCATACCACATTGGCATAGCAAGACGCTAGCCAATCCATACCCATAATTACATCAAAGTCCGTCATATCCAACTCTATCAAGTCACAGAGTCCGACGATCGCCTATAGTCACCGGGCAAGCCTTATATACCGCCGCCTACCACCGAATCACTCATCGCGTAGCCACCTCAAAAGGTCTTATAGACTCGGGCTCTATCCCTATTCTACCAGCAATATGAGGAGATATATATGACAAGGTAGAACCTAGATCTATCAAAGCATATACATCACAACATGCAATCAATAATATATACCCGACGACATCCGCGACGCCCCGGTCCCGACGGGCCGGACATAGCATAGATGCGGTTCGAGGACCGCTGAATCGGGACCCTACCACGACCTCGCCGCGCTCGCTGGTCCGCGGAACACCCCGCCCGGGCGATCACCATCAAGACGAAGATCCACCATCGACCTGCTGGCCGAGCCATAACATTCCCGCCGCCGGACGGACAATCTTCTCTCAAATGGCCTCACGCCACAAGAGTAACAAGCTCCTGGAGTACCACGACACCCTCCATAATGGCAATCGTCGCATCGACACACCGAGGTATAGGTGGCCTCATCTGGCTGGAACCCTGGTCCCTCTGGGAACCCGAAGCCCTAGAACCCGGTCCTGCTCCTGAATGCCTCAGACGCCCGGAAGATGGGAGGAGCGCTCAATCGGCCGAGGCACAACCGATCCGCCGGCCGAGGTTGTCTACCTTAAATCGCCAGAGGACCGCCGTCCCGGCCTCTTCGCCGATACTCGCCAATCCGCTTACCGCTCTCACACCTGCGCATATGTCAGACGCGGCAATGTCCATGCCACCAAGAGCTACTCCTGCAACTCTCGGCCAAGTAATCATCGAGCCTCGTGACATAGCGGTGCACCTCGCCTCCATGTCTGCTACCAAGGCGGTACATACCGAGCCAACGAGTCAAACTTCTACGTTGTACTCAACCGCCCGCCCACTCGCCTCGGTGTCAAGAATCTATCGCCCGAGCCCTCTCATCTGCGAGGCAAGAAATGGCTGGCGAACGCCCGAGAACTCGCCCCAAACACCGGAAGCCGCATGCTCCCCGGATAGTTCCTATGAATCATATCACCAACCGCAGATCCCGCACCGACGGGAGCCCAACAATACCGACTGCTCTCAAGCCCTCGATCACTCACGATCCAGAATCGCTTGATAAACTCGAGGTCATCCTCGTGTCTCGACCGTAGAACTCGTGGATCGCAACTCAAAAGTCCGCAGCCTCGTTATCGCCTCGCGGGCTACGGTACAACCGGAACCGCCGCCTTCCCGCTATCTCTCCCGCCAGCCACGATCTCAAGCTAATAATCGCCATCTCTCAGAGCCCATATCCTCCGCTCCAGTGCCGTAATCGGTGGCTCGTATCGCGGTCTCGATGGCCGCCGCGCCCCAAACTTCTATCGAGTTGGCGACGCCGTGGAACTTCGCCGTCAAACACCTCCTTCGTGCGACTGGGCCTGTGCCTCGTAACCCTTGTCCTACTAGCGCCCTCTCGCCTTGCCCTTCTCGGGGCCGCGATTTCTCATGCGGAGGCATAATCGATACAGAAAATATGTCGGAGGAGTTCAACCTATAACACGCCTCTATTGCACGATCTTAGAGTGAAAGAATGGAAACCAATCCTAAATATCCTGCAGCCTCCCGATTATAGATGTGTGCACAACACACCGATAATCAAGACTTACTAGATACGGCTCAGACCCTTTCCGAGGATTAATCGCTTCGATACCACTTTTGTCACGACGACCACGGACTGTGGATCGTGCCTTACCCCGCACCCTCATGATACAACATCGGAGAAAACCATCTAAAATAAACTCACAACAAGAACCCATATAGAAAATAAACAAAGCAACCAAAAATGGCTACCTCTAATATAAATCAAATCGAATACCACATCCCTAACAACCTGTTATAACAAGACTACAAGTCTCTAAGAATGAGTAAACACTATGACGACGGCCCCGCCATGCCCTCGAATGTACAAAATATCTACAACACCGGGAGAACTGCATTAAAAGTCGAGCCTCCGAGAAATAGAGCTCACGACACTGAGTAAAGATCCTAAGAATGAGGATCCACCACTGCTTTTCCTTACTGCAGATGAACGCAGCCCCGAGGAAGGGGTCGACACACATGTACCAAGTATGTAAAACTGGAAAATACTGTAATAATATCATAAGTTTAAAATAAGTTGGAGTCATGGAAGAGAGTCAAAAATACCGTACACTGTGCCTTACTAACAATGAGAGTAACAAGTATAAACTTTACTGCATAAAATAGGAGGCTCATGATCAAAACAGGATCTCCCGCCCGTAGTATCATTAAGCAATCCTACTCCGGATCGTTTCACCCGCACGGATCCCGTGGACCCGCATAAGGTCATCACCTCGCACGGGACTATTTCACCCGCACGGGACTATTTCACCCGCGTGAGGTCATCCGCCGCATGGGACTATTTCACCCGCTGGGACTATTTCACCCGCACGACCCCGCGGCCCGCATGAGTACAAGCGCCGCACTCGCATCATGGGTAGCAAATCCATGGCATAAATAGTAATAATAATAATAATAATAATAATACATAAATCAGCGCAACCGGCTATCGTACATAACATAAGCGCTACCGGCTTATCAAAGCGTAAACATAAGCAAGTTAAGAATAAATCCTAACTCCTTAATAACATTTCTAGTACATCCTCTCATTTTAGTTACTTAAGACACTACATGTCATTTTAAAAGAAAATCCGGGAATTTAACCCAAGTACCACGTTCCTTAAACCTTTTAAGAAAATGACTCCTTTTTTTATGTAAAACTTCCAAGATACTAATAACCGTAGTATCAAGTCACGACAACTTTGCAAAACAAGTTACGTTTACCTTTAAAAATACAATAGGCTTCTAAAATCAAGTGACTTCATCTCTTTTAAAACCTTAGGCAATTAATTCCTTAGAAACAATTTGCCTTCCAAAAATCCAAATCCTTTATTCGTACTTATTTTACTTGGAGTAAACCTTTCCTTGTCAACCTTTCATAAAGCTAATACAACCAACTTCCCATAAAGTTGTTATATTATCATTATACACTAGTCAAACACATCTCCCTTTAACCAAAGGACTTATACCTTAAAACGAAACAAGTATCATATACTTAAAACAAGTGAAAAATGTCAAATTCAGACGCTCACCGTACTACATAGGTACAACTACTCATGCTCAAGAGATAAGAAAGCTCTACATACCTCTTCGGTCAATCCACTTGCTAAGTCCAAAATACCGCACGTAATATGTCAACCTATAATGACCATAATACGTTTATTAACCTCTAATTTCAATGTAGAATATCCAAGTTCAAGTCACTAAATCCTATGGAAAATCAAAAGATTTCCTTTGTTTCTACATACTTTGCCACCTTTTTCAAGGCCGAATTCAACATCCAAACGCCACATTTAAGGCCCAACAATCCAAACATTTCAAAGGGGATTACACACCTAAACTTGGGTGTGTAAAATTCTACCCCATAAGGTACAACAATTAACTTAACAAGTCTAAGGTAGTTTTTAGGCTACAACATGCTCACATAATCTTCTTAACCAATTCTTTTACATCCAAATCATATTTCTTACATGAAATGAATCTAAGAGCATTATATACTACTACAAGTTCCTTCTTCTTCACATGCAACACAAATAACTAGCTACAAGAGAAGAATTGTTACCTTAGAGCTTTAGCCAAAATTATTCCAACAATTTTGCTAGCCTCTTTTCCAAGAACACCACCACAACAACCCTTACAAGCTAGCCACAAGCTCCCTTCTTGTCCTACCTTTTCAGATTTTCCTTAAGCTTTGAATTCCTCTTGGAATTCTAGAGAGAAGTGAGAGTTTTAGCTTAGAGAGAGAGAGAGATTTGAAGGATGACCAAGTCTTCAAGACTTGGTCAATATATAAGACATGCAAAAAATCAGATGGGGGGGGGGGGGACACTTGTCACCCACCCATGACCTCTTTTAAAACAAAACAGTGCAAAATTTTTCCACTCGACCGCAAAACCCAGACGGCGCCGCACGCCGCCGCTTCCCTGCGCACATGTTATACCCGTGGTTAGTGGCCTGACCTCGGTCGTGGTCTCACATGGTTGTTGGGCCTTAATAAGGCGTTTGAATGTTGAAAAATCGGCCTTTGAAAAGGTGGCAAAGTGAGTAGAAACAAAGGAAATGCTGCCCAATTTTCCTTAGGAATTGATAACTTGAATTTGGAATTTCTACATTGAAATTAGAGGTTAATAAACACACTATGGTTATTATAGGTTGACATATTACTTGCGGTAGTTGGACTTAGCAAGTGGATTGACCAAGGAGGTATGTAGAGCTTTCCTATCTCTTGAGCACGAAAGTCAGATCTATGTAAGACGCAGATAATGACAAGATTTGATAATCTACACTTGTTTTAAAGTATATGATGCTTGTTTCATTTCAAAAGTATAAGTCCTTTGGATTTAAGGAAAATGTATTTGACAAAGGTATAACGCTAATATAATGACTTTATGGGAAGTTGGTTATATTAGTTTTTGGAAAGGCTCACAAAGAATGGTTTACTCTAACTAAAACAAGTACGGGTAAAGGATTTGAAACTATGAAAGGTGGATTGATTTTTAGGCATTGGTTGCCTAAGGTTTTAAAGGAAATGAAGTCACTTGATTTAGAAGCCTATTATATTTCTAAAAGGAAATGTGACTTGTTTTGAAAAGAAATTGTAACTTGATACTATGGTGATTAGTATCTTGGAATCTTTGTATAAAAAGAGTTTTTCTTAAAAAGCTAGAAGTACATGGTACTTGGGTTGAATTCTGATTTTCTATTAAAAGACATGTTAGTGCCTTAGGATACTAAAATGAGAGGATATATTAATAATAAGAAGTTAGGGATTTCTTAACTTGCTTATGTTATGATGTGTGAGTGCTTGTGTATGATATGATAGGCCTAGTGCTTATGTTGTGATATGATAGGCCAGAGTGCTTATGTATGATATGATAGGCCTAGTGCTTATGTTATGTATGATAGCCGGATGAGCTATGTTATATATTTGTATTATTACTGGTAAACCCCGGTTATTATCTATGTCATGGATTTGCTACCCATAATGCGAGTGCGCTTGCACTCACGCGATCCGACCACGTGATCCACGGGTGAAATAGTCTCACGCGAGTACGGCGATGGTACTCATGCGGATCCACAGATCCATGCGCGGTGAAATAGTCCCACGCGGGTGAAATAGTCCCACGACGAGCGGATGACCTCACGCGGGTCCACAGACCCACGCGGTGAAATAGTCCTGCGAGTAGGATCGCTAACGATACTACCGCGAGGTACCCTATTTTGATCGTGAGCCTACTATTTTTATGCTAGAACTTTTAAACCCGTTAATCTCATTGTTAGTAAGGCACAGTGAAAGCAAATTGATATTTATCTATGACTCCAGATTATCTTTGACTTGAGATATTACTACGCATTTTCCGCTTTACATACTTGGTACGTCAGATCGACCCTTCCTGGGCCGCTCACGCCGCAGGTGAAAGCAGTGGTAGATCCTCATTCCTAGGATCTCTTACTCAGTGTCGAGCTCCATTTCTTCTAAGCTCGACTTTTGGTACGGTTCTCCCTGTTGTGATATTTTGTACATTCAGGGCATGACGGGCCCCGTCCCGTCATAGTGTTACTTATTCTGTGAGGCCTGTAGTCTTATCATAACTTGGGTTGTCAAAGGATATACTGTTCGGTTTATGTACTTTGGGTAGCCATTTTGGGCTAGACTATTTATACCATTATGGTTGTTTTATTTTGAGTTTATATTCACCGGTTTTCTCCGATGTTGTGTCACAAGGCGGTGCCCGGTCAAGGCACCGCCACGGATCCGGTCGGGTCGTGACAAAAGTGGTATCGAGCGCTTAATCTCTGGCGGTCTACAGCCGTATCTAGGTAGTCTGATTATCGGTGTGTTGTGCACCACATCTATAATCGTGAGGCTACGTGGTATTTAGGATTGGTTTCATTTCTTTCACTCTAAGATCGCACAGAGCCGTGTTATAGGTTGAATTTCCTCCGACGTAAACTTTGTGTGTATCGCTTATGCCTCCACGCAGCGCGACCGCGCCCGTATGGCGGCAAGGCAGCCGGAGGAACTACTAGTAGGCACCGAGGGTTACCAGGCACGTGCCCGCCCTTACCGGATGAGGTGTTTTGACGGCGAAGTTCTACCACGCCGCCAACCCCGCAGAGTCCGAGGCAAAGCAGCCGGCCATCGAGACCGCGCATTCGAGCCTCCACCCAAAGAATGGCGCAGGATATGGGCTACAAGCGAGACGGCCCGATTACTAGCCGTGATCAGGCCGCATACGAGGATAGTCGGAGACAAGCAGCTCCATTGCATTCGTAGTTCAAAGACGTAACGGCTAGCTCGAGATCGGCGGACTTTTGAGCCGCAGCCACCGTAGTTTTATGGGTCGAGGCTCGAGGATGATCTCGTGAGTTCATCCGACGCTGCAGCGATCATGAGGTGATCGGCCGGAGACCGAAGTCGGTGGTACTAGGTTCGTGACGGCCGCGGACACCGCAGCTTGGATCGGTATGATTCACGGAACCGCCCCGGGGAGCATGTGCTTCACTGCTTGGGGACGAAGTTCTCGAGGCGCATTGCCATTTCTTGCCTCCGCAGATGGCGAGGCTCGCCGATAGGTTTTTGACGCCGAGACGTAATGGGCGACGGTCCGAATACAACATGGAGTTTGATTCATCGTTAGGTATGTGCCCGCCGGTAGCGCATACGGAGGACAGGTGCACCGCTATGTCACAGACTCGATGATCACTTGGCCGAGAGTTGCACGGTGGCTCTTCACCGGCATGGACATTGCCCGCACGCAGCACATGCACTGTGCGAGGAACGCAGGGCCGACGGATCGGCAGTATCGCCAGAAGAGGCCGTGACAGCAGGTCCTCCGGTAGTTTTAGGGTAGACAACCCCAAAGAAGCACCAGATTTGCACCACACCGGCCCAGAGCGCCTCCACCATCTTCGGACGCATGCAGTATTCAGGAGCGGGACAGGTTCCGTGGCTTCGGGTTTCGCAGGTCCAGAGTTCCAGCCGACGAGGCCCCTATGCCCTGGTGGTCGATGGTGATTGCCATTATGGGGTGTCGATTCTCCGTGAGCTTGTTACTCTTGTGGCCGCAGGCCATTTGAAGAGAGATTGTCCGTCCCGCAGGCGGCGAGTGCCATGGCTCACCGATGTGTTCGGGCTTGCCGGGTCTTCATCTTCGGGTCACGCCTGAGGCGTGGTGTTCACGCCAACAGCCGCGGCAGGGTCGTGGCAGGTTCAGCCCAGCCGTCCTCGTAACCGCATTTATGCTATGTCCACCGCCAGACTGTGAGGCGCCACCGATGTCGCCACAGTACATTGTTGGTCTCTTCTTTGATGTTTATGCTTTGATAGATCCGTGTTCTACCTTGTCCTATATATCTCCTCATATTCGGGTATAGGGATAGAGCCCGAGTCCATAGAATCCTTTGAGTGGCTACGCCGTAGGTGCTTCGCCGTAGCCGAGCGTATATAAGGCTTGCCCGATGACTATAGATGGTCGCCGACTCTAGCCGACTTGATAGAGTGGACATGCACTTCACGTGATTACGGGTATGGATGGCTAGCGCTTGCTACGCCAACGTGGACCGCAGAGAGGTTAGTTCGGTTCCGCTTCGCGAGCCTGCCATCGAGTGGAAGGGAATACCGCATCGCCGGCGGTAGGTTTATTTCTTACCTCAAGGCTGCGAAGATGGTACGGCGGTATATCTACCATTTAGTTCGGTATTCGACATCGAGGTGAGATACCGACCTTCACGGCCGTTATTAGAGAGTTTCCGCACGTATTCCCGCACGAAGCTTCCGTATCCTCCCGAGGAGATCGAGTTTTGCATCGATTTGGCACTGACACTCGACCGATATCTATTCCGCCATACAGACGGCACCGCCGAGTTGAAGGAATCAAGGATCACCAAAGATTTGCCGAGAAAGGCTTTATTAGGCCAAGTGTTTCTCCTCGGGGCGCTGTTATTTGTAAAGAAGAAGGACGGGACGCCGCAGATGTGTATTGACATGTGCAACAACAAGGTTACTATCAAGAATGTATCCTCCCGTGATTGACGATTTGTTTGACCAGCAGTGGTGCAAAGTGTTTTTTCCAAGATAGACTGCGTCCGCTATCATCAAAGTGCGAGTTAGAGAGATAGACATCCCAAAGATCGCATTCAGACCCAGATGGGCACTATGAGTTCAGTGATGTCTTTCGGGTCGACTAACGCCCCAAAGATTCATGGATTGATGAATAGGTGTTCGTGCCATTCTGGATATGTTCGTTATAGTGTTTATTGATGATATTGGTGTATTCGCGCACGAGCGCGAGCATACATCATTCGGCGACGGTATCGAGTCCTCCGAGACCGCAACAGTATGCCAAGTTCTCAAACGCGAGTTCGTTAGCTTCATGGCTTTCTTGGGGCATGTTATCGGGGCCGATGGTATTCGGGTTGATACAGCTAAGATTGAGGCAGTCAAGACTTGGCCCAGACCCACTACACCGACGGAGGTGCGCAGCTTTTTGGGCCTTGCAGACTATTATCAGAGGTTTGTGGAAAAGTTTGCTTCTATTTCAAAGACTTTGACTAAGTCGACTCGTATGCGGTATGTTCGTGGACTGATACTTGTGAGAAAGTTTCCAATTGCTAAAGGAGAGGTTGACGATCGCCCGCTTCTTACTCTTCCGGAGGGTTTAGATGGATATGTGGTTTATCGCGACGCATCAGTGTCGGGCTTGGAGTGCGTCGACGCAAAGACGGCAATGTTATAGCTTATGCATCTCGACAGCTTAGGAAGCATGAGAAGAACTATCCCACACATGACCTGGAGTTGGCAGCTGTGATTCATGCCTTGAAGATCTGGAGGCATTATTTATATGGAGTTCACGTGGACATTTACGCACCACAAGAGTCTCGCACATCTTCACCGCAGGAACCGAACTTGCGGCAGACGGTGGTTGGAGCTACTTTAAGGATTACGATGTTGATATTCTGTACCACCCAGGGAAGGCCAATGTAGTTGCAGATGCCCTTAGTTGCAGATCGATGGGTAGTCTATCTGTTGTTCAGCCAGAGAAAAGGGATATGGTCCGAGAGTTACATCAGCGAGCCTTGGGGTTCGCTTGGTTGATCTGTTGGTGACGAATTCGGTTCGAGAGGTTGCCGAGTCTTCCATCGCCGAGAGGTGAAGAGGCGGCGATGAGGATCCGATTTTGGTACGGTGCAGATGCCGCTGCTCGTAAAGAGAAGTTCGCTTGAGGTAGCGCGATGAGGTGCTAAGATTCGAGCGGTTGTGTGTTCCGATGCGGACAGACTTCGCCGGATTCTCGAGGAGGCACACGCTCGCTATTCTATTCATCCGGGATCGGCTAAAATGTATCGTGACCTCAGATGCGTGTATTGGTGGGATGGCCTAAAGAGGGACGTTGCGGAGTTCGTGGCACGATGCGGGTGTCGCCAGGTTAAGATTGAGCACGAAGCGGTGGTCATTGCAGATATTGATATTCCGACTTGGAAGTGGGAGGTGATAAATATGGATTTTATTACGTGACTACCTACCACTCATAGGAAGCATGATTCCATTTGGGTGATTGTCGACAGGCTGACGAAATCAGCCCATTTTCTTCCGGTCAGAACGACGTTCTCAGCTGAGGACTATGCCATATTATATATTAGAGAGATTGTGAGACTGCACGGTGTCCCGGTGTCGATTATATCAGATAGAGGAGCCCAGTTCTCGGCTAACTTCTGGAGGTCCTTTCAGAAGGGATTAGGGACACGGGTGAGTCTCAGTACGGCATTTCATCCTCGTCGACGGACAAAGCCGAGCGCACTATCCGCACACTTGAGGATATGCTGCGGGCTTGTGTTATTGATTTCAGGGGTAGCTGGGAGGATCATTTGCCTCTTGTGGAGTTTGCTTACAACAACAGCTACCATTCCGGGATTCAAATGGCGCCTTATGAGGCCTTATACGGGAGGAAGTGCAGATCACCTATAGGTGGTTCGAGGTGGGAGAAGTTCACTGGGGACGCACTTAGTTCACAGCGGTGGATAAGGTGAAGCTTATCCAGAGCGGTTGTTAGCGGCTTCAGTCGGCGAAGTCGATGCAGATCATCGGCGTCGACACTTGAAATTTGAGTTAGGTGATTGGGTTTTCTAAAGGTATCGCCCGTGAAGGCGTGATGAGATTTGGAAAGAAGGGAAGCTTAGCCCAAGGTACATCGGGCCTTACCGCATTGTCCGAGGGTAGGCAAGGTTGCTTATGAGTTGGATCTGCCGTCCGATCCGGGCGGTACATCCATTTCCATGTGTCCATGTTGCGGAAATGTATCGAGATCCATCTAGAGTGCACCCGGTTGAATGTCCTAGTGATGAGGAGTTATCGTATGAGAGAGTCCCATAGCGATACTCGATCGTCGTGTTAGACGACTTCTGACGAAGACGTGGCTTCCGCCAAGGTCTATGGCGAATGTGAACAGGAGGAAATGACATGGGAAGCGGAGGATGACATGAAGAAGAAATATCCTCACTTATTCCCTATACCTCCAGTAACCACGTTCTAAAATTGTTGGTCTTTAAATTTAGTATTTATGCTTGAGTTTTGTTGTGGCGTGTGAAGCGTCTTTATTTGAGTCTATGCCGATATTGTAATTTGAGTAAGTTTAGAGGAACATTCGACGAATGTTTCTAAGGGAGAATGTTATACCCGTGGTTAGGCGGGACCTCGGTCGGGTCTCGCGCACGCGCGTGGCAGCGCGCCAAGGCGCGGCGTAATCGTAGGGCATGGCCGGAAGTCGGGCGCGAAACTGGTCGCTGAAGTTTCAGCGCCAGCCGGAAGCGAGGCGCGCGGAAGATCCGGGTTCGCAGGAGTTGCGGCCGCGCGAAGCGAAGCATGGCGCCGAGGCGGAAATCAGCGGAAAACTTAGGAAAAGTCAGTTTTTATTTTGAAAGGGCTGAGTGGGGACAAGTGTCCCCCATCCGATTTTTACATGCAATATAGTGACCACGTCTTAAAGACTGGGTCATTTGTCATCTCTCTCTTTGAAAAACCTATTCCTTCTCTCTAAATATTTCAAGCTCCTCCTTCTCTCTAAAAGTCCAAGAGGATTCTAGCCTTAAGAAAAATCTGAAAAATTAAAAGACAAGAAGGAAGCTTGTGGCTAGCTTGTGAAGGTGGTGGTGGTGGTATTCTTGGTAGAAAGGCTAGCAAATTGTTGGATAAAATTTGGCTAAAGCTCTAAGGTAATGATTCTTCCTCTATTATTAGTTTATAGAGTTGCATGTTAAGAAGAAGATACTTATGGTGGTAAATAATGCTCTTAGAGTCATTGCATGCTAGAAATGTGGGTTGAATATGAAGGATTTGGCTAAAGAAATATTATGAGCATGTTGGAGCCTAAAAACCACCTTAGAATTGTTAAGTATACTATTATAACTTATGGGGCAGAATGTTGAAAAATCGGCCTTTGAAAAGGTGGCAAAGTGAGTAGAAACAAAGGAAATGCTGCCCAATTTTCCTTAGGAATTGATAACTTGAATTTGGAATTTCTACATTGAAATTAGAGGTTAATAAACACACTATGGTTATTATAGGTTGACATATTACTTGCGGTAGTTGGACTTAGCAAGTGGATTGACCAAGGAGGTATGTAGAGCTTTCCTATCTCTTGAGCATGAGTAGTTGTATCTATGTAGTACGGTATACGTACAAGATTTGATAATCTACACTTGTTTTAAAGTATATGATGCTTGTTTCATTTCAAAAGTATAAGTCCTTTGGATTTAAGGAAAATGTATTTGACAAAGGTATAACGCTAATATAATGACTTTATGGGAAGTTGGTTATATTAGTTTTTGGAAAGGCTCACAAAGAATGGTTTACTCTAACTAAAACAAGTACGGGTAAAGGATTTGAAACTATGGAAGGTGGATTGATTTTTAGGCATTGGTTGCCTAAGGTTTTAAAGGAAATGAAGTCACTTGATTTAGAAGCCTATTATATTTCTAAAAGGAAATGTGACTTGTTTTGAAAAGAAATTGTAACTTGATACTATGGTGATTAGTATCTTGAAATCTTTATAAAAAGAGTTTTTCTTAAAAGCTAAGTACATGGTACTTGGGTTGAATTCTGGATTTTCTATTAAAAGACATGTTAGTGCCTTAGGATACTAAAATGAGAGGATATATTAATCATTAATAAGAAGTTAGGATTTCTTAACTTGCTTATGTTATGATAAGTTTGTAATGCTTGTGTATGATATGATAGGCGGTAGTGCTTATGTTGTGATATGATAGGCGGTAGTGCTTATGTATGATATGATAGGCGGTAGTGCTTATGTTATGTATGATAGCGGATGAGCTATGTTATATATTTGTATTATTACGGTAAACCGGGTTATTATCTATGCCATGGATTTGCTACCCATGACGCGAGTGCGGCGCTTGCACTCACGCGATCCGACCACGTGATCCATGCGGGTGAAATAGTCTCACGCGAGTACGGCGATGGTATCATGCGGATCCACGTGATCCATGCGGGTGAAATAGTCCCACGCGGGTGAAATAGTCCCACGACGAGGCGGATGACCTCACGCGGGTCCACAGACCCACGCGGGTGAAATAGTCCCGTGAGTAGGCGCTAACGATACTACGCGAGGTACCTGTTTTGATCGTGAGCCTCCTATTTTTATGCTATAAGTTTTATACTTGTTACTCTCATTGTTAGTAAGGCACGGTCTGAGAAATTGATTTTTATCTATGACTCCAAATTATCTTTGACTTGTGATATTACTACGATATTTTCGCTTTACATACTTGGCACGTTGTGTCGACCCCCTTCCTGGGCTGCGCTCATCTGCAGTAAGGAAAGCGGTGGTAGATCCTCATTCCTAGGATCTCTTACTCAGTGTCGTGAGCTCCATTTCTTCTAAGCTCGACTTTTGGTATGGTTCTCCCCGGTGTTGTGATATTTTGTACATTCAGGGGCATGACGGGGCCCTGTCCCGTCATAGTGTTACTTATTCTTAGAGGCCTGTAGTCTTATCATAACTTGGGTTATCAAAGGATATAGCTGTTCGGTTTTATGTACTTTTGGGGTAGCCATTTTGGGCTAGACTATTTATACCATTATGGTTGTTTTATTTTGAGTTTATATTCCGCTGGTTTTCTCTGATGTTGTGTCACAAGGGTGCCCGGGTCAAGGCACCGGTCACGGATCCGGGGTCGGGTCGTGACACGCGACACTGCAACTTCAGCGAGCCCTCAGATCTTTCCGGCGCCGCGGCCCTGCAGCCGGCGCGACCTGTGGCTCTCGCGAAACACCTTTCGCCCATCTCACGCCGAACTTGTAACTCCCATAACTTCCTACTCCGATGTCCTATCGACGAACGGTTGGTTGCGTTGGAAACTAGACTCAACGAACTACGCACCAGGCCTTTGAAACACCTAGGAACTCTCATTGTACCGGGTCACAACCCGCCCCAAAGTTGACTAAAATCCGTCCGAAACAATCCGTCAACTTATCTTTCAAAAAATTTAAGTCTTACTCCTTTCGTACGCTCTCATATGCATGGCCAGAACTACGGGGTATAACAAATATTATCTTATAAAAAATATCTCTGGAACAAAAAATATTTTAGCTAATTTTCTTAGCAGGTATAACAATGTCAATTACTAGTAATAATTTTGAAGACTACATTACCAATGTCATGAAATTAATTATTCAAATCAACGAGACCTTAATATCCAAGATACAAACAATACACATCTTCTTGACCAGCTTAGAGAAGCCTTGCAAAATTTGCAAACCCATAAAACCTTAAAATCACCACAATCACCTAAACTTACCACCGAAAAACCAAATCCCTCTACGACCAACCGAACAACCTTTTCATCCAAACTTGCGACCATACTATCAGTCATATCATCATCTTCTCAATTACTAGTAGTATCTATGAGTGATAAATTGAAATTTTTACCAGATTATATTAGTGCATATGAACAGATAAATAAATTTTATGATTATGAATCTAACCCCTATATTTTGAGAAGTGCTAAATTAAGTAAATACCCTAGATTTTTATGCAATGAAAATGCTAACCCCGATATAATTTTAAAATTATTTACTTATGGCTTTATTGATAAAATAATAGTAGATGACACTTTTATAATATTTTCAAACTACCTAGTAACAATTGTTGAATCTGCTAAAGCCATGATGGACTCTTTTGGAAGAGGCATATATAGTATACAACTTTTTGATGCATCAACCGATTTAACTGGTAAATCTATTGTTATTTGTCAATTATTTAAAATCGAGGAAAATAGCAAAATAAGTATGATGGAGACTTAAAAATGAATATTCCTTGTACTATTGATAAATTTCAAGAATAGCTAAGTTCTAAACGAGCCATTGGACTATTAACATTAAAATAAAAAATATAAGACATGTTAAAGGCCAGAAAAGCCTGCATTATTAGAACCTCCAAAGGCGGAGAATTGGAAGAACTAATTATCATGTACTATAATAATGATATTTTATGACAAGACACCATGAAATTGACAAATTTGCATGATCGAATTATAAATATGAAACTTTGACAAGCAAAGGAGACTATGGAATAATATCACATGATAACAGGTCAAAGAAAAAGACTTGTAATCCATGCTAAACATACTACTAATACTACTAATACTAATAGTATGATAAAAAGAGAAGGATCTTCTGATCATTTTGCCTGAAAAAATGTAACATCATATAATATACTCTGATAGGGATCATGTAGTCCTACTACATGAAGCCCAATATGACACTATGTTACGACCCAATGTAGTTTTACTACAGTAAACCATATACTACTCATATTACTCTATGCTACCAAAAATGCAACAAGCAAAATGGAGACATTCGAGAAAAATGTGACAAGACAAGCCGACAAATACATATAAAGATAGCTGACACTAATGAAAAAAGAAGACAATTGAAAAATTATTTATGAGAATATGGCAGTTGGACCCATCAATTATAAAAGCCGTCGGATTCATAAAGGTGACATCCTTAAAAAATAACAACAAGACAAAACAATTCTCTGCAAAGTCATGGCAAAGCAATGATCTGCAAATTCATGGCAAATCAATTGGAAGAACACACCAAACTCAGATTTTTTGATCTTTTTCTCTAAGTTTTCTTTCACACACTCAAATGTTCTTCTTTTAGTAAACACTTGAGTATCATTTGTTCACTTGTTTGTTATTGTTTTATCTTAAGAGACAAGTTGCTGATCACCGTAAAAGGATACATACGGGGCAATATTGTCTTAAGGACAGAGTGAATATCACTCGACTCAGCAAACTTCTTATTTTTTGTTCTCATTGAAAGTATGTATGTCCTAGAAACAATCATTTTAGGAGTAAATGTACTTGAACACATTCATATTATTAATATATTTGGCATTTGCAATTACTGAATTATTATTTGATTGTTTATGTTATTCATTAATGTTCATCCCTTGAGCTAACGTTGTCATTGATAGAGTGAGATATTAATGATAGAGCGT
This sequence comes from Przewalskia tangutica, assembly GCA_029844215.1. Classification (NCBI taxonomy): domain Eukaryota; kingdom Viridiplantae; phylum Streptophyta; class Magnoliopsida; order Solanales; family Solanaceae; genus Przewalskia; species Przewalskia tangutica. Next base: position 43,839,113 of record CM056723.1, on the reverse strand, counting down.
AGTTCTTAAAGTAGCATCGACTAATGATCATTGAGAAAGGGAGATCAATGATATATAATAAGTCGACATGTGGTCTGCATCACATTCTTAGAGAATGTAGTATTTCTCACTTACTACCAGTAATGGTTGCTAGTGATGGACACGTGGATACTCTTAGAGATGTATTGGCATATCCTACTGATAAACTATTTGTTATACATGTCTAGAGTATTATCAGCATGTGGGAGATAGAGGTCCTTTGACTTGAGGTCAATATGCACCTGGTCTGTAGAGTAATGTATTTTGATCCTATCCTAAGCTTAAATTCCTTGTAGGATAATACATGGCTTGTATTGGGTACATTGCGATACAGACTAAGGTGGTAGTTGAGCCAAGAATAGGATTCATTCCTTGATTTGAATTTCGAGAGAACACTAAGATTCTCAGAGATGTTAGGTCGACCAAGTCATTGGCCAATGCAAGAGACATATCTAGGATATGGTCTAGTTGTCGACTAATATAGATGAGATCAAGTGATCAAGCCATTTGGATAGACAATTGGCAAATCTTAAGCTTGATCGAGTGTCGCGAATGAAAGGAATTTATCATCTCACATAGAGGTCTGTTTACTTGAGTCTTGTAAACGTACTTCACACATTGGGTTCGTCACTGGCGCAGTATAGGAGTTTCGTGTGAACCTTGATTTGATCAACTGCCGATGTGTGAAGGCCTAAAGGGTCACACTAAGTCGATTGTCTGTTCGGTCTAAGGGTATATTGAGAGAATGTAAAATATCTGATTTAGAATCAAGATATTTTATTCAATAATAAATTATGGGATAATTTTCGTTTGATGGAAATTATATAATTAAGTCAAAATTAAATCTTGGATTTAATTAGAACTAAAACGTGTAGAAAATAAAGGGAGGAGCCGCGCAGCAGTCGGCCCAGTTCGACTGGCCCACTACAATTTTGTTATACCCCGTATTTCCTGAGTATGTACGTGAGGACGTACGTAGAAAGGTTTGGGCTTTAAAGTAGGCTTGGCCGAATTATTTTGTGCACAACACCCGGTTAGAGTCGTTTTTCGACGAAACATTTTACACAACTCGCGTAGGGTAAATTACGGCTATGTCATTTCTAATTTTTGCGGATTTTTCCGAGAGACGAAACATTTTGGACCAACAAGAGGGCGACACTTGGCACCCTCTCATTGGTGGGCTTTGGGGCGGCAATTGGGACGAACCAACCCTTGGAGTTGGTAGGATATTTGTGAGGGTTTTAAGGAGTAGGGACTAGGGGGGCACTTGGGCATATCTTGGCCCTACACTTGCATAGCACTTGGCTAGATCTTGGCCATTGGTTGGCCTTTGGTTAGCCTATAAATACTCACTTGTGAAGGTTTTCTTCATCCACAAATGTTCCTAAGTCTTGAAAAATCCTCCCTCTCCCTTTTGCTAGTTCGTCCCCTCCCCCTTGTGAGGCTTTAGCAGAGTCCTCCCCTCGGCGAGTACCCCCTCTGAGTGGGGTTGGCCGAGGGGTATACACCCCCCCTTTATGGTGTTGTCTCGTATAAATACCCCCCCTCTTGGTAGAAATACTCTCCAAAGTATTGTTACTATACCCAAATACCTTAGCCGTATACCTTGTAGTATTCCAAAGTTACCTCTACACGTAGAGCCCGGAAATACTACCTTTTGTCCTTTTAGTCTCAAACCGAAACCCTAAGGAAATCTTCATAGCGAGTTGAAGTATATAGTAGAAGTTGCGTAGAACTTCTAAGGGTTGTTTGGAGCGGGTTGGAGCGCACGGATTAGGAGCTAAACCTTGCTCAGGATCAACATTTAAACTTGGATGATTTTGGGCTTATCGAGGTAAATACTACTGTCCTTCTATTGTAATTGGAAATTACATGTTGTAGGAATATATAGTTGAAGTATACTATATATAGATTTGAACATAGTTTTGCGGCGATGTCTTTTGACTTAAGCCTGAATTTAAAGAAAGAGAACTGAACTGTAATTACATAGATCGTATTCTGATGAACTTGTAGCATTACTGTGAAGTAGAATTGTACACGTCCGGCTAGACGTATAAACCCCCCTGGTTGGCTTGATAGCCGGCCTCGATAGAGGAGGAGATTTACGCGGTTGCGGGGGGGGGAAGGTGCTGCCGAATTTTCTGTAGAATATGGAACCGTGTGTTTAGAAGTTAATAGACGTTTGTGGCCTATAGGTGGAAGTACTACGAGTAGCATATTCTACTTGAAGAGTGGAAAGGCTAGCGAGGTTCTGATCGTGGGCGTTTTGCTTCTTGTCGATAATCGTCGCGAGGTATGTGAACCTCTTCCTATCCTTTCTAGCATGATGTTTTGTAAACTATGTAGTACGGTAGACGTACGTGTGTTAAATGAGTTTGGTTGGTTTAAAACATAGGGTGTTATAATAGCTTTATGGGAAGTTAGTTATTGTTACACCCCGTATTTACAGGACATGTGTTAAGAACGTACGTAAGAACTCGCAAGTGTTAAAATTTGAGACTGTAAAATTTTTTAACGGAATTATGGAATTGTCGGAAAACGTATTATTGTGAAGAATGGGAGGGCGACACGTGTCACCCCCCCTTATGTTGTCTTGGACGAATTGAAGCATGGGCACAATGGTCATTTGACCTTTGGTTGGATGATTTAGTCTTGCAAGTAGTAGCATGAGTAAATTGACTAAGTCAATGACCCCACTTAGTCTTGATATTTAGCTAAAGCTCATCCAAACCACCCAATTGGTTGCATCTTAACCCTCCATGTCCCTATATTTAATACTAGTAGCAAGAGATGACTTAACACTTAGCAAAATTTCACAAAATTGAAGACTACACTAATGGTGCTCTCGGGTTCACCATGGAGAAGAAAGGAAAAAATTTTGTTGCTTGTTCTTTAAGCTCCACATTTTAAACCAAGGTTCTTGAGTGTTATGTAAGTGTATCTCAATAGAAAAATCCCGGAAAAATAGAGTTTTCGTAGTAGTCGCAAAGCAAAAACCTAGTTGTCTTTCTAGGTTTTGTTTAGAAGTTTGAAGGAAAATTGTTGGGGTTGTTCTAAGGGTCTCAAAGAGCGGATTGAGGTGTCTTGAAGAGGCTCTAGGTTGCTAAGGAGCAACTTCGGTTTTGAAGATTGGATTACAATTCGTGGAGGTATAATCTTGTTCTCTTTAAGTGTTACGAGATTATGTAATTGTTGTTAGCCTTACATTTTTACTAGCATGAAGTATATGTGTTGAAGTTTTATAAGTATTATGGATTGTTGTAGCTTAAAATCCGAAATGACATGTAAGCCATGATTAAGTTGGATTACAATTTAATCGTTGTTAGAATCGTCGCATGTAATTGACTTGAAGATTACGGTTGTTATAATCAAACGCGACTTGATATCACGTGAGGCTACCAATTTGGATTGAAATGGAAATTGGATAAGAATAGGAATTGATGTATTCTATATGGCTGAAAATTGGACTAGAAGTTTGTTATTCATTTGTTTTGGACTACCTTATAGATTGTGGTGAGCCATTGGGGCTGTTTGGTTATTGTATTCGACCTTGAAAAAGGTGGCAAAGTAAGTAGAAACAAAGGAGGTCTTTGTCCGATTTCGTAGAATTTAGTGACTTAGCACCTAGGATATTCTACGTTGAAGTAAGAGGTTAATGGACATATTGTGACCATTATAGGTTGAAGTACTTTGGAGCATTTTGCTACTTGTCGACAATCGTCGCGAGGTATGTGAACCTCTTCCTTCCTTTGGCATGATTCTATGTATGGAATATACTTGTGGTATCATTTCATGTTTCCTTCTACTCTTAGAAGTTAAGAGGTAGTTGTGTGATCTACTCTATGTAGAACTTTTCCTATCTTTGAGCATGACTAGTTGCACGTATGTAGTACCATTGACGTATAACACCTAGATATCCTTTACTAATTTTATGAATAGCCAAGTCGGGTGAGTTAGGGATTAACTCACTTTGAAAGAATAAAGGATGTCTTGAGTTTTATTAAGTTAAGGGACTCAAGAGTTTTAAAGTATGTGATACTTGTTCCGTTTTAAACGTATAAGTCCCTTGGATAGGAAATTGTTTTTGGCTAAGATATAAAGTGAATATAACGGCTTTATGGGAAGTTAGTTATATTTGCTTTATGGAAAGATAAATGAATTGATTTTAGTGAAAAGGCAACTTGTTTTTAAGGCATTAATTGCCTAAGGTTTTATATAAAATGAGTCACTTGTTTTCTAAAGGTTAAGAGACTAGTAGTATGTTTGAAAGGTATGAGAATTGATTTGAAAGTATTTAATACTTGGTTTCAAAAAGTAAGTCTCTTGGTTATAAACGCCCGTGTTGGTCTAAACCATAAAGGGTTATAACGGCTTTATGGGAAGTTGGTTATAACGGCTTTATGGAAGGTTAAGAGAATAGTTTTCTCTAATAAAGTAATCAAAGAAATAACTTGTATTAAGGAACGGCAAATTGGTTTAAAGGTACCAATTGCTTAAGGTTTTAATAAAAGAAGTCACTTGATTTAGAAGCGGTATTTGTATTTCTAAAAAGGTATTGTGACTTGTCTTGAAAGGTGAATAGGACTTGATACTACGTGTTAGTATCTTGGAGCTTTACATAGAAAGGAGTCTTTTATAAAAGAATGTCGTATGTAGTACTTTGGCTTGATAAATTGAGAATTTGTCTAAGTGTGCCTTGATAAGTACTTTGACTTGTTAAAAGAGAATTATTCTATGTATGCCTTGATTAGTACTTTGGCTTGATAAATTGAGAATTTGTCTAAGTGTGCCTTGATAAGTACTTTGACTTGTTAAAAGAGAATTATTCTATGTATGCCTTGATTAGTACTTTGGCTTGATAAATTGAGAATTTGTCTAAGTGTGCCTTGATAAGTACTTTGACTTGTTAAAGAGAATTATTCTACGTATGCCTTGATTAGTACTTTGGCTTGATAAATTGAGAATTTGTCTAAGTGTGCCTTGATAAGTACTTTGACTTGTTAAAAGAGAATTATTCTATGTATGCCTTGATTAGTACTTTGGCTTGATAAAATGAGAATTATCCTATGTGTGCCTTGATAAGTACTTTGTCTTGGTTAATTGAGAACTTGCCTATATGTCTTTGGTAATAGCCTTTGAGTGCAAGTATTATGTTTTATTAAGTTGTCGCGACTCTCGGTTGAAGGTCGGATGTCTTGTTATGAGATTCTTGGGACGTCTGAAAGCGGTGATGTGGGATTCACGTATGCTTCCGCTACTTGTAGTACTTGGGTTAAATTCGGATTTTTATAGAAGACATGGTAGTGCTTATGTCTTGTTGATGGTCGTCGAGATAGGGTAAGAGTATAAATGAGGGCAAGCCCAAGACGTTGTACCACCTTCTCCGTGGTAAGAGTATAAGTGAGGGTAAACCCCAGACGCTGCACCACCGCTTTATGTGTTGATTTTCAGGTTGAGATAGGGTAAGAGTATAAATGAGGCAAGCCCCAAGACGTTGCACCACCTTCTCCGTGGTAAGATTATAAATGAGGGCAAGCCCAAGACGTTATACCCCGCTTACCACCTCCTCCGGGGTAAGAGTATAAATGAGGGCAAGTCCCAAGACGCCATACCACATGTTTTGATTGGTATTATGGGCGTGAGACCATGGTTATGTTTACACTTATACCGTCGACGGTGATGTGGGATTCCACGGCGGGAGATATATGTATGTATTGTGTATGTGCGCCCGGCGGTGAGGTGGGATGCCACGGGCGCGTCACATGGTTATATTTTACACTTATAGCTGTTGGCAGTGATGGGGTATTCCACGGGCACACTTTGCTATTTGTGTGACTTGATCGCGTCCCAGATTGGGCCGGGTAGTATATGTGTCCCTTTGTAATGGGCCGGACTATGTTATGAAAGATAAGTAAGTTAGATAGAGATGAACTTAATGACTTCTCTAAGTAAGTAAGTAAGATATGGCTATAACTCTTAACGGAATGTAAAAGATATTGATGTGAAATTAAGTTCATGTTGGTAATGACACCAGGATCCGTATGTATTTTTATACTTGTCCTTGTCATTCTTTTGTACGATTATGATCCATTTCTTACGTTATTTCATTCCATATTCTAAATTTTTGTTATCGACCCGCCCGAGTGCGTTAAATGCCGCGAGTTTTAGGTACCCAGTTGGTGATCCTCGCTCTTAGGATCTCTGTTGATTTGAGAAAACTCCACTTGCTCGGAGGCTTATCTCTTGGAACGGTTTTCCACGAGGTAGAAGATTCATGTATATTCGTGGTATGGCGGGGCCTGTCGCCACGATTGTTATTCCTAAGTGCAGTAGTCACATATCGTGGGTCGGTTGTAAGAAATGAGGCAACTTCATTTATGTATGCGTTCGGAAGGTAGCCTGTCGGCTAACTGTTGTTTTATTATTGTTGTTTTTATTTTATAAGTTTCATGTATGTTCCGCTGATTTTCTCGATGTTTACTGTAAGGGTGCCTGTGTAGGGCACCGATCGCGATCGGGCTGGTCGTGACAAAAGTGGTATCGAGCGATTAGTCCTCGGAAAGTGTCTGCATCGTGTCTAGTAGAGTCTTGATTATCGGTGTGTTGTGCACCACATCTATAATCGGAGGCTGCAGGACATTTAGGATTGGTTTCCATTCTTCTCACTCGAGATCGTGCGATAGAGTATTGTTAGGTCGTCCTCCCTAACGAGTTATGTTGATTGCGGTACGAGAAAGCGGCGATGACCAGAATGACTATGTGGATTGCGCATCCGTGTTGGTAATGATTACGAGATAGTTGGTATTGTGACATACATCTATACGGAGTTATGTATGAGTCGACGCGTGTTGCCTAGAATGATTTTAGATTACCAGAATTGGTAAAGACTAACTAGATCCGGAAGGTATGGAATAGTTAATGAATTTTCGCAAGGTTTTGTGTTTTATTTCGAGATAATCGGGAAAGGATGAGGTCTGACAGGGTAGTGAACCCTTAAGAAGCCATATTAAGGAACCTAACGGAATGTCATGTTGATAGATTAAGCTGCGTAGTAGGCTTAAGAGAATTGTACGGATGAGGTCCGTATAGAGTAAGTAATGGTTGTTGTGATCGAGACAACATGGTTATGGTTTTATGAGAAGTTTTTGTACCGCTTCTTGGGATTGATAAGGTAGGCTTGGAGCATGGAAATCGCGAGCCTAAGAATATTGATTACTTGAGACCATAGGTATATAAGGCTTTCTCTGGCAATAAGATTTATTATAGAACAAGAATAAGAGGTAAGTGCGACGTTGAGTCCGTTTGAGGACCTGTTGAGGGTCTCCCCATGGCATGGAATGGATTGGGATCAGTTGGTAGTAGTTAAAGCTCGTGGCGAGTCACGAGGCGCAATGCCCAAGTCTAGTTAGTTGTTTTACGGGTTCGTGGACACGTTCCACCGGAACCAGGTCGTGAAAGCCGGAAATGGCCTTATTTTGTTTTATAGAGTGATTCCAAAGATTAGAGGCCAAAAATTGGTATGGAAGTTATGTATGTATGTTAGAAGGAGTTGGAAGTACGAAAAGGTAATCTCTTTTGGGCTTATGATGGACGGATGTGCGTGTGCGAGGTATTAGGGCCATGTGTGGCATTATTAGTATGTCGGGGTTGTGAAAGGAAACTATGTCGCTAATTATAAAGATTGACTCCGAAAGAACATTCGAGGACGAATGTTTCTAAGGGGGGGAGAATGTTACACCCCGTATTTACAGGACATGTGTTAAGAACGTACGTAAGAACTCGCAAGTGTTAAAATTTGAGACGTAAAATTTTTAACTAATTATGGAATTGTCGGAAACGTATTATTGTGATTTAATGGGAGGGCGACACGTGTCACCCCCCCTTATGTTGTCTTGGACGAATTGAAGCATGGGCACAATGGTCATTTGACCTTTGCCTGGATGATTTAGTCTTGCAAGTAGTAGCATGAGTAAATTGACTAAGTCAATGACCCCACTTAGTCTTGATATTTAGCTAGAGCTCATCCAAACCACCCAATTGGTTGCATCTTAACCCTCCATGTCCCTATATTTAATACTAGTAGCAAGAGATGACTTAACACTTAGCAAAATTTCACAAAATTGAAGACTACACTAATGGTGCTCTCGGGTTCACCATGGAGAAGAAAGGAAAAATTTTCGTTGCTTGTTCTTTAAGCTCCACATTTTAAACCAAGGTTCTTGAGTGTTATGTAAGTGTATCTCAATAGAAAAATCCCGGAAAAAGAGAGTTTTCGTAGTAGTCGCAAAGCAAAAACCTAGTTGTCTTTCTAGGTTTTGTTTAGAAGTTTGAAGGAAAATTGTTGGGGTTATTCTAAGGGTCTCAATGAGCGGATTGAGGTGTCCTGAAGAGGCTCTAGGTTGCTAAGGAGCAACTTCGGTTTTGAAGATTGGATTACAATTCGTGGAGGTATAATATTGTTCTCTTTAAGTGTTACAAGATTATGTAATTGTTGTTAGCCTTACATTTTTACTAGCATGAAGTATATGTGTTGAAGTTTTATAAGTATTATGGATTGTTGTAGCTTAAAATCCGAAATGACATGTAAGCCATGATTAAGTTGGATTACAATTTAATCGTTGTTAGAATCGTCGCATGTAATTGACTTGAAGATTACGGTTGTTATAATCAAATGCGACTTGATATCATGTGAGGCTACCAATTTGGATTGAAATGGAAATTGGATAAGAATTGGTATTGTTGTATTCTTTATGGCCGAAAATTGGACTAGTAGTTTGTTATTCATTTGTTTTGGACTACCTTATAGATTGTGGTGAGCCAATTGGGGCTGTTTGGTTATTGTATTCGACCTTGAAAAATATGGCAAAGTAAGTAGAAACAAAGGAGGTCTTTGTCAGATTTCAGTAGAATTTAGTGACTTAGCACCTAGGATATTCTACGTTGAAGTAAGAGGTTAATGGACATATTGTGACCATTATAGGTTGAAGTACTTTGGAGCATTTTGCTACTTGTCGACAATCGTCGCGAGGTATGTGAACCTCTTCCTTCCTTTGGCATGATTCTATGTATGGAATATACTTGTGGTATCATTTCATGTTTCCTTCTACTCTTAGAAGTTAAGAGGTAGTTGTGTGATCTACTCTATGTAGAACTTTTCCTATCTTTGAGCATGACTAGTTGCACGTATGTAGTACGGCAGACGTATAACACCTAGATATCCTTTACTAATTTTATGAATAGCCAAGTCGGGTGAGTTAGGGGATTAACTCACTTCTTTGAAATAATAAAGGATGTCTTGAGTTTTATTAAGTTAAGGGACTTGAAGAGTTTTAAAGTATGTGATACTTGTTCCGTTTTAAACGTATAAGTCCCTTGGATAGGAAATTGTTTTTGGCTAAGATATAAAGTGAATATAACGGCTTTATGGGAAGTTAGTTATATTTGCTTTATGGAAAGATAAATGAATTGATTTTAGTGAAAAGGCAACTTGTTTTAAGGCATTAATTGCCTAAGGTTTTATATAAAATGAGTCACTTGTTTTCTAAAGGTTAAGAGACTAGTAGTATGTTTGAAAGGTATGAGAATTGATTTGAAAGTATTTAATACTTGGTTTCAAAAAGTAGAAGTCTCTTGGTTATAAAAGGACCGTGTTGGTCTAAACCATAAAGGGTTATAACGGCTTTATGGGAAGTTGGTTATAACGGCTTTATGGAAGGTTAAGAGAATAGTTTTCTCTAATAAAGCTATCAAAGAAATAACTTGTATTAAGAAGCGGCAAATTGGTTTAAAGGTACCAAGTGCTTAAGGTTTTTAATAAAAGAAGTCACTTGATTTAGAAGCCGGTATTTGTATTTCTAAAAAGGTATTGTGAGTTGTCTTGAAAGGTGAATAGGACTTGATACTACGGTGTTAGTATCTTGGAGCTTTACATAGAAAGGAGTCTTTTATAAAAGAATGTCGTATGTAGTACTTTGGCTTGATAAATTGAAAATTTGTCTAAGTGTGCCTTGATAAGTACTTTGACTTGTTAAAAGAGAATTATTCTATGTATGCCTTGATTAGTACTTTGGCTTGATAAATTGAGAATTTGTCTAAGTGTGCCTTGATAAGTACTTTGACTTGTTAAAAGAGAATTATTCTATGTATGCCTTGATTAGTACTTTGGCTTGATAAATTGAGAATTTGTCTAAGTGTGCCTTGATAAGTACTTTGACTTGTTAAAGAGAATTATTCTATGTATGCCTTGATTAGTACTTTGGCTTGATAAAATGAGAATTATCCTATGTGTGCCTTGATAAGTACTTTGGCTTGGTTAATTGAGAACTTGCCTATATGTGCTGGTAATAGCCTTTGAGTGCAAGTATTATGTTTTATTAAGTTGCCGCGACTCTCGATTGAAGGGTCGGTTGTCTTGTTGTAAGTTACTGGGACGTACCGACAGTGATGTGGGATTCCACGGGTATGCTTCCGTTACTTGTAGTACTTGGGTTAAATTCCCGGATTTTTATAGAAGACATGGTAGTGCTTATGTCTTGTTGATGGTCGGTCGAGATAGGGTAAGAGTATAAATGAGGGCAAGCCCAAGACGTTGTACCACCTTCTCCGGTAAGAGTATAAGTGAGGGTAAACCCCAAGACGCTGTACCACCGCTTTATGTGTTGATTGTCGTAGGTTGAGATAGGGTAAGAGTATAAATGAGGCAAGCCCAGACGTTGTACCACCTTCTCCGTGGTAAGAGTATAAATGAGGCAAGCCCAGACGTTATACCCACCTTTACCACCTCCGTGGTAAGAGTATAAATGAGGCAAGCCCCAAGACGATATACCACTGTTTTGATTGGTATTATGGGCGTGAGACCCATGGTTATGTTTTACACTTATAGGCATCGACGGTGATGTGGGATTCCAGGCGGGAGATATATGTATGTATTGTGTATGTGCGCCGACGGTGAGGTGGGATGCCAGGCGCGTCACGTGGTTATATTTTACACTTATAGTGTTGGCGGTGATGGGGTATTCCACGGGCACACTTTGCTATTTGTGTGACTTGATCGCGTCCCAGTTAGGTAGGGTAGTATATGTGTCCCTTTGTAATGGGCGGACTATGTTATGAAAGATAAGTAAGTTAGATAGAGATGAACTTAATGACTTCTCCTAAGTAAGTCGTAAGATATGGCTATAACTCTTAACGGAATGTAAAAGATATTGATGTGAAATTAAGTTCATAAGTGGTAATGACACGGCGAGGATCCGTATGTATTTTTATACTTGTCCTTGTCATTCTTTTGTACGATTATGATCTGCTTCTCAGACGTTATTTACATTCCATATTCGCACTTTTGTTATCGACCGCCGAAGCTGCGTTAAATGCCGCAGTTTTAGGTACCAGGTTGGTGATCCTTGCTCTTAGGATCTCGGTTCGATTTTGAGAAAGCTCCACTTGCTCCGAGGCTTATCTCTTGGAACAGTTTTCCACGAGTAGAAGATTCATGTATATTCGTGGTATGGCGGGGCCCGTCCGCGCCGATTGTTATTCCTAGGTGCAGTAGTCACATATTGTGGGTCGGTTTGTAAGGAAAGGAGGTAATCGCTTCATTTATGTATATGCGTTCGGAAGGTAGCCCTGTCGGCTAACTTTGTTGTTTTATTACTTTTGTTTTTATTTTATAAGTTTCATGTATGTTCCGCTGATTTTCTCTGATGTTTACAGTAAGGGTGCCTGTGTAGGGCACGATCGCGATCGAGAATTGGTCGTGACGATTATAACGACTATGTAGGTAAAAGAATGGTTTATTGATTGTAGAAGTTAAGAGACTTCATCTTGAAAGATAAGAGACTTAACTTGTTTTACTGGGTAATTAACATTTTGATAAAAATGTTGTAAAAACCTCATTCGTGAGTAATGAGTATTTTGGTCTTTAAAAAGGAATAATGTTTTACTGATTTCGAAAATCAGGATAAGTATCGAACAAACCACAACAGCGCTAATAAAGGGAAATGTTTTGACTAATAAAGTATTATTAAAACCAGTAGAAACTTCCATCTGCATAGAAGCTAAGATGAGACAAAGTGATATTACATTTCCTAGATCATGGCTGCTGTAATAAGATTGTTATGAACAAGAATAAACTACTCACACATAAGGTATATGTTTCTCAAATTGTTTTAAAGGATTAAAACTATGAACTACGAAACCTTTCGAAAAATGAGAAACTTGAACATTTGAAATTAGGCAAACTTGAACGTTTGGAAAAGAATGTGGTTACTTGATTTTACAAAGAAAAGTGTTTTGATTTACTTCAAAAGATAATCACTCTATTTTTATATACTACGGGTATTGTGTGACTTTTGTGAAAATAACGTATCTTTTAAAGAGTTAATGTATGAAGTACTTTGGGGATAAAAACCCGATCTTATTAATCATATAGTAGAAAGTACCTTGTGTGAATAATTTGATTGTGTTGGTTTGTGATAGCCTTGTAATACTTCTTGTTGATTGATAAGGAAACATGCTAGGATACTACGTGTGTTAGTGTCTTGTGATGTTTGTGTAAAGGGGTTTCCCTTGTTGTGCTTATGTTGTCTAACGGTAAACCGTTATGCTAGTATTACATCACCCACCTCTTGACATAATTCGGGTTGGCGCCTCCGTTGCGGGGTAGACTCAGGCGGTCTGGGACCATGATTCGAGAATACCTCATGCGGGTCCTGGGATCTACGCGAGCTACGAGTTCGTGTTAGTGTGCGGCCTTTATGGTCACGCGGTCTATGTGGCCACGCGGTGCGAGTCGGGGCGTTGTCGGGGAGTAGCTACCCTCGATGCGGGGAATACCTCATGCGGGCCATCGGAGTGGCTTATGCGGAGCTGCGGGAAGTTCCAGGGATAGACGCGCACATTAGATACTGCGGGCGAGTGGCCAGCTTTGATCATGTGATGGTCTAGACAAATCTCATGATACAGTTTATGACTTTGTGTGTACTGTGGGTTTTAGTAGTCGGCTATGCCTTCGTACTTACCCCGTACGGTTTTATGATGACACAGGTGGGACCTGGTGTTCATGTGTATTCCTTGGTGCTTTTATATCATAGGCGGTGAGGAAGGTATTCCACGGGCATGATTGATGTTATGGCGTGAGACCCATTGTTATATTTGAGTGATGACTTTGAGGCGTGAGTCCACGACTTGACATATTCGCTTATTTATTGTGAATCGTAGTTTGGTTATCATACATGTCTCCCGCTCTATATAGGCTACTATGATTTCATTCTGATATTTTGATTTCACATACTTGGTACTGTTGTCTTGACCTCGCCCGAAGTGCGTTCATGCCGCAGTTGAGGTACACCAGTCGTTGATCCTAGCTCTCAGGGTCACAGTTCAGCGTTTGGGAAGCTCCGTTTCTCCGGAGGCTTATCAGTGGTATAGTCCCCTGTCGTAGTAGGTGCTACATTCAGGGGTATGGCGGGGCCCTGTCGCCGTGGTTGTCATGTTACTCTTAGAGTGCATGTAAATCTTGTTGTGGCGAGCTATAAAGGGATATCGCTCAAATTGTTATTCATATATATCTGAAGGTAACCGCTTTTAGTTAGCTTTGTCTTTATTTCATTGTATTATTACATTGGTTTCATGTATTGTCTTTATATTCCAGATTTCTCGATGTATGACTACCGGGTGCGGGTAAGGCACGATCCACGAACCGGTTGGTCGTGACAAAAGTGGTATCGAGCGATTAATCCTCGGAAAGTGTCTACTGAGCCGTATCTAGTAGAGTCTTGATTATCGGTGTGTTGTGCACCATCAATAATCGTGAGGCTATAGGATATTTAGGATTGGTTTCCATTCTTCTCACTCGAGATCGTGCCTTAGAGTCGTGTTATAAGTTGGACCTCTAACGTATTTCTTTCCACTTACGCTATGCCTCGCGTAGGGCAAACCCGAGCCCGGGAGGCGCAGCGGCGAGGAGCTGCGAGTAAATCTGAGAGGTTACGTGGGCACAGGCCCAACCATCACCCGAGTTAGGTGCTCATTCGGGAGTTATGCTCGTCACGGCCCAATGAGTTTAGCACGCGGCGGCAGCGATTCCTCTGCGGCCATGATATTTGAACGCCCGGTTCCACGATCGGAACAGAGAATATAGATTGCAAAGAGGCGACCACATTACTAGCATGGATATGACTACCGCAGAGTATACCGATGTCCGCGAGTCTTGATGACTATCTAAGAGAGGTTGTACAAGAGAAATTCTTGATTAGGCTTGAGCATGGCACGTATGCGGGCTTATGCGCGGCGATCAAGAAACGTGAAATCGGCGGGTTAACCAGGGCGGTAGAAGAGGCGCACAGCAATGGTCCTTTGGTAACTTTCGAGGCCAATCGCCTCACGGCCAGATTAGATACGCACATCCACCAAGTCGCAGTGGTCCTCCGCGAGTTCGAACGTTCGGTATGCAGAGTTGGTCGAACTCGAGTTCGGTTCACGGCTACGTAGGTTCCGGCCCGGTCGGATTCGATTTTTCCCTCGGTATTCACGTGTGGCAGATGTCGTCGGGAATGGCGTCTTTTAGTTAGTACTTGTTGTCACGACCGCCGTGGTCCGATGTCGAAAGAGTGTCCTAGTAGGAGGACTTAGCCTTCAGATCGGTGGGTAGTTCGTCATCTTCCCTAGCTATGCCTGCAGGCGTGTTTGATTAGAACGACTAAGGAGTGAAGCGATGATCTGGTATATCCTTAACCCTCTAGAGATCTGTATGTGTGTTAAGGTGAGTATACCTTAGGTGTTATATTCAGATAGCATTGTGTAAATTGTGGTTAGAAATCATGGTTAGTAATAAGGGTAAGATTGGGGGATAGGAAAAGTGTGAGCCTTAGAATGTTATATGTGGAGACCTTAGAGGTAAGGTCATCTCGAGTAAAGAGGTATTTTATGTTTGACCCTTATCGGAGTGCATAATGCACATGAGGTATAGTTGTATAATAAGACCCTGAGTAATGTAGAATGAAAGAGGGTAGTTGAGCTAAGAAGACCGCTAGGTTTTCGTAACGTGATTAGTAAGATTGTTCCGGATCGGGGAGCTAGTGTTTTGAGCGTTGCCGGGTCGGGTTGAGGCCATGTTGCGGGTCAACCCGCGGCCTGTATGGTGGTGGGGTCAGTTTGTGGTGGTCCCGCTTTGTGTTAAGTCACGAGGTGTTAGGCCCAAGTTTAGTTAACCATCATCTGAGTTCGTGGATGCGTTGACGATGGTCGGGCAACGAGTCGGCCGTATTGTCTTTCGATCAAGATCATTTACTCGGCAGGGTTATGCGAGATGTTATATCGGGAAGGTTGTATGGTCGCGAGGTGCTGCCTTCACCTTATGTCGGCGATGGAGCCAGTTCTGCTATTTTCGTTTGGAAGTTTTACGAGCGGGGTTGAGAACTCGGGTGAGTCTCGATGTCGCGTTCGCGCCGCCAACGTGTGGATTTGAGGGTACCGTAAGGATTGTTGTCTCTGTTGAGGAGTGTTTTATAACCACCATTTCAGTATTCGAATGTCGCTTTATGACGCCTTGTAGGGGCGGAAATGTAAGTTGTCGTTCGATTGGTTCGATGTTGGCAAAGTTCAGATAGTTGGTTCATACTTATTCATTAGGATGTGGATAGGGTGAAGCTTATCCAGAAGAGGTTATCGACAACTCAGAATCAACAGAAGTCGTGCGGATGATCGGCGACGACGCTTGGAGTTCGAGTTGTGGTGGGTCTTCGAAGGTACCACCGGAGAAGTAACGAAGTTTTGGAAAATCAGAGGAAACTTAGCCCGAGTTACTTTGGGTCTTTTTCAGGTCATGTGAAGAGTAGGCCAGATTGCCTATATGTTAGCTTTTGTCGTCTGACTTAGGAGACAGTATGTCCAGTCTTTCGTGTTGTTATGTTCGGGAAAGTATCGGAGATCCATCCAGAGTGTTCCCAGTTAATGATGACCAAATTGGAGATAGTAACCCAGAGATTTGAGCAGGCGATGAAATGTGGTAGGTTATGAGAAAGAGTTCGAGCGTACAAGAAGGGTACGACACGTAAGGGAAGGAGCGAGCATGTATGGCGAGCAGATGTGATCATTTCTTTTGTAAGGAGAAGGTGCGAATGAAGTATATTTTAGACCTCGGGTAAGGGTTTGTGGTGATGTTAGAGGTGTTTCCTTGTGAACATGGATGTAAGTATTTGCGCAGGTTTTTACGTGGCGGTGTGGCAGGATTGTTCTCGTAAGTATAGTAGTGAAGACTATACTGGCGCACGTTTGTTTTGAGACTTAGAAGGAACATTCGGGACGAATGTTTCTAAGGAGGGGAGAATGTTATACCCCATATTTCCTGAGTATGTACGTGAGGACGTACGTAGAAAAGTTTGGGCTTTAAAGTAGGCTTGGCCGAATTATTTTGTGCACAACACCCGATTCTGATCGTTTTTTTAAACGTTTTACACAACTCGCGTAGGGTAAATTACGGCTATGTCATATCTAATTTTTGCGGATTTTTCCGAGAGACGAAACATTTTGGACCAACAAGAGGGCGACACTTGGCACCCTCTCATTGGTGGGCTTTGGGGCGGCAATTGGGACGAACCAACCCTTGGAGTTGGTAGGATATTTGTGAGGGTTTTAAGGAGTAGGGACTAGGGGGGCACTTGGGCATATCTTGGCCCTACACTTGCATAGCACTTGGCTAGATCTTGGCCATTGGTTGGCCTTTGGTTAGCCTATAAATACTCCCCTTGCTTGAAGGTTTTCTTCATCCACAAATGTTCCTAAGTCTTGAAAAATCCCTCCCTCTCCCTCTTGCTAGTTCTCGTCCCCCTCCCCCTTGTGAGGCTTTAGCAGAGAGTCCCTCCCCCCCTTGGCCGAGAGTACCCCCCCTCCTAGTGGGGTTGGCCGAGGGGTATACACCCCCCCTTTATGGTGTTGTCTCGTATAAATACCCCCCCTCTTGGTAGAAATACTCTCCAAAGTATTGTTACTATACCCAAATACCTTAGCCGTCTACCTTGTAGTATTCCAAAGTTACCTCTGCGTAGAGCAGGAAATACTACCTTTTGTCCTTTAGTCTCAAACCGAAACCCTAAGGAAATCTTCATAGCGAGTTGAAGTATATAGTAGAAGTTGCGTAGAACTTCTAAGGGTTGTTTGGAGCGGGTTGGAGCGCACGGATTAGGAGCTAAACCTTGCTCAGGATCAACATTTAAACTTGGATGATTTTGGGCTTATCGAGGTAAATACTCTTGACCTTCTATTGTAATTGGAAATTACATGTTGTAGGAATATATAGTTGAAGTATACTATATATAGATTTGAACATAGTTTTTGCGCGATGTCTTTTGACTTAAGCTGAATTTAAAGAAGAGAATCGAATCAGTAATTACATAGGGTGTATTACATGAGACTTGTAGCATTACTGTGAAGTAGAATTGTACACGTCCGGCTAGACGTATAAACCCCCCTGGTTGGCTTGATCGCCGGCCTCGATAGAGGAGGAGATTTCTGCGATTTGCGGGGAAAGGTCTTTGCCGAATTTTCTGTAGAATATGGAACCGTGTGTTTAGAAGTTAATAGACGTTTGTGGCCTATAGGTGGAAGTACTACGAGTAGCATATTCTACTTGAAGAGTGGAAAGGCTAGCAGGGTTACAGTACTGTGGAGCGTTTTGTTTCTTGTCGATAATCGTCGCGAGGTATGTGAACCTCTTCCTATCCTTTCTAGCATGATGTTTTGTAAACTATGTAGTATGGTAGACGTACGTGTGTTAAATGAGTTTGGTTGGTTTAAAACATAGGGTGTTATAATAGTTTTATGGGAAGTTAGTTATAACGGCTCTATGTAGGTAAAAGAATGGTTTATTGATTGTAGAAGTTAAGAGACTTGATCTTGAAAGATAAGAGACTTAACTTTTTTTACTGGGTAATTAACATTTTGCTAAAAATGTTGTAAAAACCTCATTCGTGAGTAATGAGTATTTTGGTCTTTAAAAAGGAATAATGTTTTACTGATTTCGGAAATCAGGATAAGTATCGAACAAACCACAGCAGCGCTAATAAAGGGAAATGTTTTGACTAATAAAGTATTATTAAAACCAGTAGAAACTTCCATCTGCATAGAAGCTAAGATGAGACAAAATGATATTACATTTCCTAGATCATGGCTGCTGTAATAAGATTGTTATGAACAAGAATAAACTACTCACACATAAGGTATATATTTCTCAAATTGTTTTAAAGGATTAAAACTATGAACTACGAAACCTTTCGAAAAATGAGAAACTTGAACATTTGAAATTAGGCAAACTTGAACGTTTGGAAAAGAATGTGGTTACTTGATTTTACAAAGAAAAGTGTTTTGATTTACTTCAAAAGATAATCACTCTATTTTTATATACTACGGGTATTGTGTGACTTTTGTGAAAATAACGTATCTTTTAAAGAGTTAATGTATGAAGTACTTTGGGGATACTGCGGGAAGTTCCAGGGCTAGACGCGCACATTAGATACTGCGAGCGAGTGGCCAGCTTTGATCATGTGACGGTCTAGACAAATCTCATGATACAGTTTATGACTTTGTGTGTATTGTGGGTTTTAGTAGTCGGCTATGCCTTCGTACTTACCCCGTACGGTTTTATGATGACACAGGTCGGACCTGGTGTTCATGTGTATTCCTTGGTGCTTTTATATCATAGGATCGCGGTGAGGAAGGTATTCCAGGCATGATTGATGTTATGGGCGTGAGACCCATTGTTATATTTGAGTGACGACTTTGAGGCGTGAGTCTCGACTTGACATGCTTATTTATTGTGGCGTAGTTTGGTTATCATACATGTCTCCCGCTCTATATAGGCTACTATGATTTCATTCTGATATTTTCGATTTCACATACTTGGTACTGTTATCTTGACCTCGCCCGGCTGCGTTCATCCGCGAGTTGAGGTACACGATCGTTGATCCTAGCTCTCAGGGTCACAGTTCAGCGTTTGGGAAGCTCCGTTTCTCCGGAGGCTTATCAGTGGTATAGTCCCCTGTCGTAGTAGGTGCTTACATTCAGGGGTATGGCGGGGCCCTGTCCCGCCATGGTTGTCATGTTACTCTTAGAAGTGCATGAATCGTTGTGGCGGATGTAAAGGGATGCTTTTCAAATTGTTATTCATATATATCGGAAGTAAGTTTTTAGTTGCTTTGTCTTTTTATTTCACTGTCTTATTACATTGGTTTCATGTATTGTCTTTATATTCCGCTGATTTCTCTGATGTATGACTACTGGGGTGCCCGGGTAAGGCACCAGTCACGGGCCCCGGTTCGGGTCGTGACAAATTTGGATTTGGATCAGGTCTTAAAGCCTGATCCAAGTCTGATTTGGTTTAGGTTTTACTCCCTATATATTCAGTACTTGACCTCATAATTTAGGTTGACAGTTTTTATAACTGTAGACATTATTAATATATGAACTTAAGAGTTCAGAGACTAAAACCCTCTCAAACCTCTGCCAAGATTTCCTAGCTTTCTTGAATGAGGAATATTGTAAAAACCCGTTTGGTCGTTTAGAACTTAAAACTACGATAAAAGAATATGAAACTATAGGGTATTTAATTACATGTTTTTAGTATATGAAATGTGTAGGAAATTTTAATTAAGTGAGTTGGTGGGCCAAGCCCACTACCCTTGTGTAGGGCACGCTTTATTTTTACAAAAGAAAAGAAAAGAGGCGTAGAAAGGAGAAACCCTAGCAGCTAAAGAAAGAAAAGAAAAGAAAAAGAAAGGGGGAGGGGGGAAACGTGAGCAGCCAGAAGGGGAGGGGAAGACGAGCATCGAGAGAAAAAGAAAGAAAAAGAAGAGGGAGGGGGAACACAGCAGCAGCGAGAAAGGGAAGAGAAGAAGGAAAGAAAATAAGAAAACCCTACTAGAAGAAGAGGAGGAAATTCTCAATTAAGTTCAGGTTAGATTCTATGTTGTATGGTTGAATTAATCTATTCATGATCCTTATACTAATGTGTTATTGAATGAAATCAAATTTCAAAGAGTCCATTACACGGAAATTCCACAATCCACTTGAATAAGAGAAAATTGAGGGATGTATCATGACATAATGATTACAGCAGCATATTAAACGTGAAAAATGTACAAATCCGTAAATAATATGAAAATATGGGCTGAATGAAAGTTGTATATTACTCTGTTCCCGTCAGTTTGATATCTTACGGAGATAAATCCGACTTATGGTTTGAAAGTTATGACTGTTTAAAGTTTTTGCCTCGTTTTACCAAAATCCAAGCGACACAACATATTAAACGTGAAAAATGTACAAATACGTAAGGATTATAAAAGTATGGGCTGCATGAAAGATATAGATTTTTGTGTTCCCGTCAGTTTGAGATCTTACGGAGATAAATCCGACTTATGGTTTGAAATATATGACTGTTCAAAGTTCTGCCTTGTTTTACAAAAAATTCTGGAAAGTTGATAAAAAAAAAAGGAATGTTATTTGAAATTCCTGAAGTTATGCTAATATTTTTATATGTGTAGGGGTTTAGTCATACAATTGAAATGGTAAAAATATTGTTAATATAAATATAGTAAGGCCGGCCCGGTCCCGGCCCAGTCCCGACCCGATCCCGTCCCGACCCCTATTAAATAAAAAAATAAAAAATTTAGCGGGTCCGGGGCTCGAACCGGGACGAAACATGGTATGGTCCCGCCCGACCCATCCGGTCCTTGATCCGCCTAAAAATAGTCACTTGCCAAAAATAAGCTGTGCAATAACGACCATTTTACATTTTGGTAGTTGACAACGCCATTTTTGGCCTCCCCCAACCCCCTACCCCCTTTATATTTATTTTTAACCCCTAAATTATTATATTTACACTTTAACCCAATTTCCCAACTATAGATAACTCATTTTCTCTTCTTGTCTTTGTTTAATTATTTAGTTTATAAATATATATGAGTATAATACTATAATATGAGTATATGACTATCACTGTATGACTATATGTTACTTTGTTAGTATTTTTAATTTAGTGGAAATTTTTTTAAAAAAAAATGTCCCGCCTTGCCCCGAATCGACCGTCAGGCCCCGACCAACTTCCCATGGGCCGATGCAGGGGCGGGACACTGATCGTCACGCCCGCCTTGCCGCCCGCCCACTCCTCCGTCCGACCGCTTATTCCGATCCCGATGGGCGGCCCGACCAGCTGGCGGACCTAAAATATAGCGGTGGGTGTCCTTAGATTCATATTATAACGTAGTTCGCGTATTTTCTAGATTTTAAGTGTTGGAGGCTCTGCGTGAAGGCATTGACTTGATTGTTCGTGGCACCCGTTCGGCATGAGGTAGGTTATGGTTTACTTTAGTTAGACTCTGATTAGAGAATCGTATGTAGTTGTAGGAAGTGACAGGGATAGCATAATAGGCCTTCGGGCATGAATTGGAGATAAATTACAATTACGTTGGTTTCGTCAGCTGTTATGTGGGCTTGTCGCCATATGTGTTATTTTCTGTGATTATCACTTGATATGACTTGTACTTGTCGATTATCGATTTGTGATATGTGTTGAGACTGATATCATGTCTGTCATACTTTTTCTATATTATTGTTGTGAGAATATTGATAAATTCTGAGGTTTCTACCGGAGGTTGAGAGTGATTGATAAACTCCGAGGTTTCTGCCGGAGATTGAAAGTGATTGATAACTCCGAGGTCTTTGCCGTAGATTGAGAGTGATTGAGCAACTCCGAGGTCTTTTCCGGAGATTGCGAGTGATTGATAGCCTCCGAGGTTCTATCTGGAGAGCACGAGTGGTACATGGACTTTGCGGGTCCTCCATGGGTCATGGCTTGAAGGCACTGCCTTAGCATGTGTGTACGAGAGTGGAGTGATGGAGATGTGACTATGGTATTGCATTGCTTCCATCTGTTCTTAGTTTTAACTGCTCATTTGGTGAAACTATATCTGTCTTGGTTGATTTCATAATTTCTTATATTTTGACTTGTATAGAATACGTAACCATACCTGTTTGTTCTATGTGCTACTTGTTAGTTTCCACTCTCCATGCGTTATCTAATCACTGTCGGTTACATGATCTTGCTCGGTACTAGTGTTGTACTGATACTACTCTTGCTGCACTTTTGTTGAGTGCAGAGTACGATCCAGGTTCCAGTTCTACGCCCCGTGGCTGATTCGCGAGGTGGACATCTTCTAGTCATTCAGGATGAGCTATTTGGTCGTATGTGGTCCCTGAAGGGCTTCTTAGTTATTTCCATTTTTCGTTGGTTATTGACAGATAATATGTAGCCTTCGGACATTCTTTCAGACTTTTATTTTTTTTAGACTTGTTAGTGCTTTTGTACCCGTTTTTACCAGATTTTAGGGAAATAAGTATTTAAGATTTTATAATTTCTTTTCTTTATTTTATCTCCGCTGATTTAACTTGTTATTGAGAATATGGTTCGCCAACTCGGGGGAATGGGGTAGGTGTCATCACGACTCGTGACTTGGGTCGTGATAAATATATTACAGCAAGGCTTGCATCCGAATTGACAATCGCGTGCGCACCTTTTAGTAAAGATTACGCTAATCTTAAACTGTAAGTTTTCTTATGTCTCTGCATATTACAATTATCGCATAATCATACCAGACACGTTTGTTGGGGGCAAGTAAGTAAACAAAATTTTAAACTTCTGTTGTGCCTTACTTATATGTTTTACACCCAATAAATCCCTACACTCACAAATTTTAATCTTTGTAATAGTCATTTACTTTCCGTTCATCCAGTTATTGTAATCATTGTATTCTCAATATTACTCACAAACACTATACAATTTTTGACAAAATAAGAACAAGACAAACAACTATCAAAATCAAGGTAGATAAGTTTATGACTTTTTGAAGACAAGACATTGAAGCCATGAAGACTTTTGAAAAAAAGGATTACTATACACTTTACGATTTTTCAAAAAAAAATTAAATTTTTTTCATGTATAGTTGGTTAAATTTTACGAAAAATATTTCTTTACGAAAACAAACTCCTTAAAATGAGGGAAAATGACTCTTTGTAAAAGTTGGAAAAACAAGTTCCAAAAGTAACATTCACATAGATTATGTCTTCCTAACCCTCTGACCAATGGCGGAGTCAGGAATTTAGCCAATGATGTGCAAATATTCTTCTTACTTATATTAAGGGTATATAAAATTAAATATATACGCATAATAAATAACATTTAATATATGCACACGGCGTAATTTCAGCAAACGGTGCACGCACCTGACCACCCCCTTCAGCTAAAGTGGCTCTGCCCATGCCTCTAACGAACCTCATCTTCCCCTCACCTCAATAGCCTCTCAATCCCCACCACCCCACATCTCTACCCCTCCCACCTCTCATAGTATCAAACATAAAACAAATAAAAAATCACTTATTTTCCTAAAAGAAATCATGAACACACCCAAAAAGTAAAGGGGTGGGATGCGTGGAAGAAATAGTAAATTGTTGGAGACCTTCCGATCCAATTATTTTATTTTTATGCCCATATCTCGAGGCTTTGCATCTCCCTATCGGCTATCGCTATCACTGGTACAATCCAAATTTGTAACGAGGCAGCATTGTCCACACAAAGTCTTTTCTGCTTCATATTAACCCCCACCCCACCCTAATCCCTCAAATCCTCCATCTTTTTCTTTCTCTTTAGAACTTTGTATCTGCTCTTTAAACGTATTTCTTCTTTCTTCATTGATACAATACCCAGATCTGACTTGTCAGGAATCCTATGTCTTACCCTCTACGCTTTCTCGGTTTCTCCTAATGTATTCTTGAATAAAAATTGTCATAATTCTCACAGATCTGAGTTTTTCTTTTCCTGCTAATATTCTTCTTCCTCTTTTCTCCAAGAAATTCATCATTATTCAATTCTTGAACTCCCAAGAAAAGAAGATCCCATTTCAATTCCAACCCTTTCTATCAGCTGAGTTGTAACATTTGAATGGAAAGTGCCGCTGATTGGAGCGGCAATAGTAGTAGTCTAAGAACATTGATGTTCAATGATACTCCAAACCTTGGAGATTTTCTAAGAGTCAAAGAAGACGACAACAATAATCATGTTGCAGGTCTTACATTAGGCTCTGACAAACGAGCTTCTTCTTCTTCCCTTGTCCAGTCCAACAGAACACTGCTTGATATCATTCGAGATGATCCCAACATGAGTAGCAGAAAAACTAATTGGAAACATTTCAGAAACAAACTCCGTCTCAAACCTGACATTTCCATTCAACACCATAACAGGTTGTCCCCTCCCCACCATGTTGATCAGCCATCTGGGTCAACAAGTAAAAATACTGTTGAGAATGAAGGGGAGAATGACAGAGAAGAAATTCAACCGGCACGAATGTCATTAATGGCGTTATTAACAGAGAATGATGGAGATGAGTCAGCGTATATGATTGGAGATGGAGATGACGAAGATGATGAGGATAATGGAGTTTCCGACGCCGACGCCGACGCCGACGCCGGAGCTAGTGTCGGTACATGTGGAGAATATAACAACTGTTGTGTGTGTATGGTGAGACATAAGGGTGCTGCGTTAATACCTTGTGGACATACATTTTGCAGGTTATGTTCAAGGGAACTTTGGGTTCAAAGGGGTAATTGTCCACTCTGCAACAATTTCATACTAGAAGTCCTCGACATTTTCTAATCAAGAAACTTCAACTTCCACAGTAATTTTATTTTCTCTAGTTCATCTACCTTGTTTGTGGGATGATAAAGTGCAGTTGTTTTCGTCTGTCTCTTGTTTTTAGTATGATTATGAATTAGTGAACTACTATCAACAGTATCAAGTACTAACTTAGTGATGGCATATTCGGGTAACGGTCCTTGCTCCTTGGTAGTTGGTACCCCCTATGGGGCTATGTGTATACTACCTCTGTCTTGTATGAGAGAAGAAACAAAGACCATATTTTAGGTCATATTGATGCTTTATGTATTACGTATTGAATTGTCTCTCTCCTCCTTTCTAGTTTCTAGGAGTAGCCGAGTAGGAAAAAGAGAAAATAGCTGTTGAGCTTGTGTTGACAAGGACTTGACAACTAGTGACTGTCCATAGTGGGACCGTTAATAATGCTTAGACCATCTCGGGCCGGAGATAATTGAAATAACTTTTATCTTTTGTCACATCATTAAATATTTATATTTATCACATACATTCCACAGTAGGAGATATTTTATAAAATAATTCATTTTTTCTTTCCTCCACATCAATACATATACCCCACCATATATATTCATTCTATCTCATTTTCTATTTTATATATGATATTATTCTTGTAATTCATATTATTACACATATAATAATAAAAGGAAAAATGGGCATATTTGCCCTCAAACTTAAGGAAAAGAGGCATATTTGCCCTCCGTCAAAGTTTGGGGACAAATATACCCCCCGTTAGTCTAAATTTGTTATATTTATCTATTTTTAACAGAAATGTCACGCGTAAGCCAGTGGACGCCACATGGAAGGCACATCAGCAGGTGGAACCCACATCACCTCCAAGAACTTCTTCTTTTCCGGCTGTGAATAGTAAAATAGCCGAAAAATGCACAGAACACCATTGGAGACGAAACTTATACCATTAGCTTCGTCTCATCTAGCCGTCATTTTCATACCAACCACCACCGTCGATTCATCATTAATCGCGATCAATTTCAGATCGAAATCTCGTTCACTGTGTTATTTGATTTTTTACAAATTTCGGTCGCCTGAGGTAATATCGATGGCGGATGGATAGACCACTGTGACTGCCATCTCACGACGGTCATTTTGGTACCAACGTCGTCCGTCGACTCAACCTCTTCAGATTTGAGACCAAATCACATTGTTGCGGAACCCTAGACGCCGCCGTGGGTTTTCCGACCAACTGAGTAATAATCGAAGCTCGTGGTTGGTACCAATATGTTCGTCTTGATCAGTACTACAATAATCATTAAGCCCCGTTCCTCAATTCGTTCGCTACAGTCACGTCAACCAAATCAAAATTTCGGCGGATTTTTCGAATTTTCCGGTAAACTCAGCCATCGACGTCGGTAGTGGATAGTATCACTGAGTTCGTGGCATCATTCTCTACAATATACACCCAACCCCGTGCCTCAATTCTTCCTAAATTGCATTTCATCATTGTTGCTCCTTCAAGCTTCTGCCCCTGTTCTTGGAGGTTCTTGGAGGTGATGTGGGTCCCACCTGCTGATGTGTCTTCCACGTGGCGTACACGTGACATTTCTGTTAAAAATGGACAAATATAACAAGTTTAGACTAACGAATGGTATATTTGTCCCCAAACTTTGACGGAGGACAAATATGCCCCCTTTCCTTAAGTTTGAGGGCAAATATGCCCCTTTTCCCATAATAAAATTATAAATTACTTATATTTATTTAATTTTGACACTTATCAAATTTATTATAATATTAAAACACAACAATATATGATTTTATTAATGAAGATAAATTAATCATACAATTTATCAAAAACACACAAACATTAATAATATTAAAATCACAAATTGAAAATTAATTTTCGGTTGTTCCAAACTTTTGTCAAATTCCAAAATAATTTGGAAGAAATAGAAATTTTGAGAAAATAGCCAAAATATTTCGGTGTCCAAATGAAGTAAACTTAGTCTTTTTTTATAGATCTTGAAAAATAAAATAAAAATGGTGTTTTTTTTATTTTATAATTCGGTCAAATTGATGGTAAAAAATAGCAATTAAAATAGCGGTGGAAAATGAATTTCTGACAGTTAATCGCAGACTGCCACATGACATTGCAGGAGACATTATCTCCTTCTCCACTAGGAGACATTGTCTTCGCGTGACAAAATTATCTCCTATATATTCAATAATTCCAATTATTTTCACGCTAATATGTCATTTAAATTATCTTCTGTTATGTGTAAATATCGGGAACAATGTCAGATGATTTTACGCCTAGTAGGGGGATAGTAGATACTCCACTACGTGCAACCCAAGTACCCAACAAGTAATAATCATTTACTATGAGAACCAACCACCTTATGGTTACTTAAGATGATTTTCTTTTAATTATTGGGCGACGCCCGTTTGTCATTAGATTTGGTTTCAAAATTTTCATAATATTTAGAGATTATTTTAAATAAATATCAGTTCATTATTTTAATTTATTCAAGTTTTTACTCACAGAAGTTAACTTCAAATATTATCTTTCTTTTTTTTAAAATATCAACCAGTTCATGTTCCGCTTAAAAAGTTGGTGCAGAATGAAATTGTAATCACTATATTGTTAACTTCAATCCCTCATCTAATTAGTTGTTTTACTCCTTAAAAGGAGAAAAGTACATATATGACAGCTAACGCAAGTGAAAGAATGTATTATTAATGAAAGAAATATATATACAAGTTACCAGAAAGTTTCTCTTCCTATAAGAATACTAACTTTTCAATTATGGTAATATTACACTACTAATTAAGGTACAACTTTAAGTCTAATATTTACCAAATATACAAGGAAAGGGCAAGGGCCCCACAATACACTTTGGACGTGTATTGTGATGTTTAACACTCCCCCGCAGTCATAGCGGACGGTCTTCGTACGTTGAGACTGTCTCTAAAATCTTCAAAAGGCGAGGAAGACCGCAGTAAAGATGTCTGCATATGATATATCTGGAAGGGGCGTGACACGCGTGCTTGTCCTTTTGCTACCTTCTCGAACGGTGAATATCCATCTCTATGTGTTTAGTCATTGGTCGAGCAGATTACCAGAAAGGTAGATGACACTTATATTATCACAATATACCAAGGTAGCTTTCTCAATAGGACAATGAAGCTCTAAAAGAAGATTTCGTAACCAACATGATTCGGAGACCACATTAGACCCCTCGATACTCAGCCTCTGCACTTGAACGTAAAAGTGTAGATTGACGCTTGGCAGACCATGATACCAAGTTGTTACCCAAAAACATACAATATCCAGACGTAGACCGTCTGGTGTCAGGACAACCACCCCAATCAACATCTCAGATAGGAGACCAATGTAGGCGTCGGCGAAGGATACAAATGCACCATACTCGAGTGTTACACGAATGTACCTAAGAATGTGTTTGAGTGCATTCATATGTTCAACTCGATCATGCATAAACAAACACACTCATTTATGCGACATATGTAATGTCGTCGCGTAACGTCGGATCTTGAAAGGCGCTGCAAGACTACGATACCGGCCTGATCCTCATGGAGAGCAGTGCAAAGACCCAACTTGGGTTTAGTATCAACTGGAGTAGAAGTGGACTTACAGGATGACATCCCAGCCCCCTCAATGATCTCTGTAGCATACCTCCTCTGTAATAAGAACCAATCCGCCTGCATGACGAGTGACTGCAATCCCTAAAATATAACTCAATGGGCCCAAGTCTTTCATGACAAACTCAGAACTGAGCATTGTCATAATAGACCTTCGCAAAGCATCAGAAGAGGCAATCAAGATAATATCATCAACATATAACAATATATAAGCCATGGAAGAACCCCGACTATATATGAATAATGAATTATCAGATCTGCTGTGCGAAAAACCCATAGTCGAAACAAAGTCAGCAAACCTCTTATACCAAGCCCGTGGAGACTGCCTGAGCCCATACAATGACTTCTTCAATAAACATACATGATTAGGATATCTAGTATCCCTAAATCCCAAAGGTTGATGCATATATACTGTCTCCTGAAGATCATCATGTAGGAAAGCATTCTTCACATCTAGCTGATGAATGGGCCAAGATTTCGAAAGAGTCAAGCTGAGCACAGTGCGAATGGTAGCCGACTTGACCACCTGGCTAAATGTCTCACCACAATCCACATCAACCTGCTGAGTCTTACCATCACCTACAAGTCTAGCCTTATGCCTTGCAAATGAACCATCCGAATTTTTCTTATGAACAAAAATCCACATAGACCGAATAATATTAACATCAGATGGACGGAGTACCAACTCCTACGTCTTATTATCAATAAGAGCATTATATTCCTCGGTCATGACAATTTTCCAATTAGGGTCATTTAAGTCAGACATAGGATTACGGGGCAATGGGGATTTAAGAACATTATAACTCAAATTGAAATATGTTTTTGACTTAAA
Organism: Przewalskia tangutica; assembly: GCA_029844215.1. Taxonomy (NCBI): domain Eukaryota; kingdom Viridiplantae; phylum Streptophyta; class Magnoliopsida; order Solanales; family Solanaceae; genus Przewalskia; species Przewalskia tangutica. The sequence goes on along the minus strand of CM056723.1, from coordinate 43,809,939 downwards.
AATACTATGTTGACTACGAGTGACTGGACCAAGACTCTGGGCTGGATTGAGTGAAATTTGGAAAGTTTGTGAAATGTCAGAAATTTTCGTCGACGGCCATGGCTGTAACACCGCAGGGATCTGGATATTTGGCGCCGTGGCGCCTACATCGCAGCGTGCCTGTGATAATTTTGGTGCCGTGGCACCTCAATGCAGGGCCGCGGCGCTGAGGACGGGTTTAACGTATTTTCTGACAAACCTGAAAAATGACGAAGAACATAGAGGGAGATAGGATCATCCAAAAAATCATAAGAAGTAGGTACGGATTTTTCTACTTTAGAAAATAGAAATTGAGTTTCATCAAAGAGAACATGATGACTAATGATGATTCGTTTAGAGGACAAATCAAATAATTTATAACCACAGTGATTTGATGGAAAACCCAAGAATACACAAGGAGTAGAACGTGTCTGAAGTTTGTTGATTGTAGTGAATGAAAACAGTGGATAACATAAGCATCCGAAGACCCTAAGATGAGTGTAGGACAGAGTCTTATTGTATAACATTTTGAGAGAGGAGGAATATGTCAAACCTTTAGAGGAAAAAATATTTAGGAGATCGGTAGCCATTTATAGTGCATGATGCCAAAATAATGGAGGAACGGAAGAATGAACTAATAAAGTGCGGAAAATATTATTAATGGTACGAATTTTTCGCTCAGCTTTCCCATTTTGTGAAGACGTATGAGGACAAGAAAACGAAAATTTATCCCATTTTGAGCACAAAACTCCCTAAATTCCCCATTATCACTACTCTTTGCCATTATCACATTAAATGTTTTTGATTTTCCGTTCGAATTGTGTTCTTATGAAGACTCTAAATTTTATGAAGATGAAAAAAACTTGAGATTTTTTCGCAATTGAAAATGTCCATAAATATTTAGTATAGTCATCTAAGAATAGAACATAACAACGATGACGCATAGAACTGAGAACCGGAGATGTCCATAAATCACTATGAATAATTTCAAATGGCATAGAAGTATTAGAATTTGAAGCTACAAATGGTAATTTAATAATCTTTCCCAAAGCACAGGATTGACAAAGTGGAGTACTACGCGTACCCTTACAAGAAATAAACTTATGTCTATCTAAAGAAGATAAAATAGACGACCCTGGATGACCTAGACGAGCATGCCACAAGGAAGGATCAAGAGCTGCAAAGGTGGATGACATAACTTGACGCGAGATGCTGGGACTTGGTGTGATTGGATAGAGATCCCCCCACTGTTACATCTCATGAGATGACTCTCCGTCTTGAAATCCTTCACAGAAAATCCAAATGGATTAAAATTAATAGAAACCCAGTTATCAGTTGTGAATTTTCGGACAGATACCAAATTTTTAATTAATTTTGGGGCAGGGAGGGTATTTTTCAGGACAAGTGGTGGATGAGGAGGGGACAAAGTTTTATGATCATAACCCTTAATTGGAATAGAATTATCATTACCAACAATTATACCACGATTAATTCTCAAATTGGAATAAGACGAGAGAGTACCTTGATCGGATGTCATGTGGGTAGTGGCGTCGGTGTCCATGTACCAATTAGGGTCCGGTTGCGTCAAGCCAAACGTGTGCATCGCTGCTTCAATATCGGTCTGAGTGTGCCCCACTGCGTGGTGGGCCTGATGGGGGCGAGGCCCAAGTATACTGGACTGCTGGGACTGCCCATATGTTGGTTTGAACCCTGGATTCGGATGGGAGAAGGTTCGGGTCGCCGCGATACTGCCGATACTAAGGTGTCGCGCGCCAGTAGGTGGAGCCGCGTCTTTGTAAGTGAGTCGCGGCGTAAGGCCGAAGTCGCGCGTGCGGAAGTTCGGGACCCATCGCCATCGACTGCGGGACCCTGTGGGTTCCAAGATTGTTGCTGCTGCTGCTGACGGTTGCCCCCGTTGTTGCCGCCATGATTCTTCCGATTCTGGCCTTTCTTACCACCCTCATTGTTATGAATTTGGGTCACATTGACTGGATTGAAAGGAGAAAAATTGGAAGCAGTCATCATGCCGACAGGACTGGCCCCAATTGCTACTTTCTTAGCCAAACCGGCTTCTTCCAAAGTGAGCATAGAACGGGCTTGATAAAATCCTGGCAGGGGGTTACTCTGACGAATAACTAAAGCAACACCGCTATAGGCCTCTGACAGGCCTGCAACCATCTGAAGAACTAGACGACTATTAGAAATAGGAGAACCCACATTGCTGAGTTGGTCTGCCAAGTCCTTGAGACGTTTGCAATAAGAAGAAACGTTTTGAAAATTCACCATAGCCACCTGTGAAAATTCCTGCTCAAGTATAACAATCCGAGAATGGCTGTTATCTTGAAATATATCTCGAAATCGATCCCACGCCGACATAGCTGTGGAGTTGGGTTCCATAATCGTCTGCAAAAGGTCCAAGGAAATAGTGGCATAAATCCACTGAAGAACCTTGAAATCAAGCATGTCCCATAATTCTAGGTATGCTTCTTTAGTGAGCACAGTAGATGTAGAAGCCTTATCACTCTCCTTTGAAGGGGTTGGAAGAATGATATGGTGAAGAAATTTATGTGTTTTAACATGAATCTTGAATAACTCCGCCCACGTCCCATATTGGACGTTTTCAAGATCAAGAACAATAGGAATGACACTCTTGATGTTAGAAACTGAGAGGGTTGGATGAAATTTTTTCTTATCAGTCATAGGGAATAGAACAACAAGATTCGGAGAAGGGAATTTGAGAGAGAGGAATTTGGAGGAGAAGATACTCGTTTTTTGTTAAAAGGGAAGTGATCGGTGTATTTTATATACACCTCTTTAGTCATTTTTAGTTAGTCTTTTGCCCATTTTTGTACAAATATGTGTCGTGTTAGGATATATTTTCTTTCTTTTGAGTCACAGTGGTTTAAAGTGGCACATTGGTGAGAAGGAGCGAAAAGAGGACAGAAATAGAGGTTCCAGAGCTCAAAAAGCTGAAAAGTTGGCAACTGGCGAAAATGGGCGCGCGTGGCGCTGCACCATCAGCAGCAGCGGAGCCACGACGCCCAAGAAGCAGACCAGCCGCAGAAGTTTCGGCGCCGCGACGCCGGTTGCAGGGCCGTGGCGCCGACGCGGGAAATTTGACAGATCCGAATAGGATTAGGCCAAAGGTTTTGCACATTTTTGGGGATATAAAAGGACTTTTTAGGTCAGATTTGAGGAGTTGCACACCTTACCATTCATCACAACATTAAATCAAGATTGGAGACTTATTTTTGAGTAATTTCTTGTTCTTTACTTTATTTCTTTCTAGTATATGTTGGATACTATTTTAGTTCTTGGCATGTATATGGCTAGGAACTAACTTAATTTAGGGCTTTCCATGTCGAATCGCTTGAACTTCGTTTTATGAATTAATGCAATATTTTGGTTTCTTCTTATTATTGTTGAGATTTATTCAATAATTATTTTGATTGCTTGGTAATTAATTGATCACTAATTATCATCACTTATATGATTTCTAATCGAAATTCGAAAGGGGAGATTGTGAATATGCTATAGTTGAATAAACATAGGTTGAAATCGTGGACGAAAGTACCCTGATACTTGTGTAGCTTAATAGGTTATTGCTCTTAATCCTCCTTTGTAGTCAATCTTGTCATCGAAAGATAGAAGGGTTCTCCATTGGGGTTGAGTGTTTATATAACCTTAACAGGAGTATAAAACGGCTTAGTTAACCTGCTATCTCAACATAGAAGAAGAACCTTAATTATTTGCATTAACGAGTAAAACGAGCGGTTAGTCGAGGAGATTTAGAAGCCCTATTTCCATCATATCTGAAGTAAAGTAAAGTAGTTTAGTTAGCGTCTATAATCATTAGCTATAAACAAACCATCAAATTATCGGTCACCAAATAGACACTACAGAATAGAGGTTGGTAATTGGACACTAATCCCTGAGGACGATAACTCGGTCTTCTAGACTATATTACTTGTCACGATACGTGCACTTGCGTTTAGCGTGTGTATAAATCGCGCATCAAGTTTTTGGCGCCGTTGCCGGGGATTGACGTAGTTCAATATCATTCTATCTATTCTTAATTTCTAATTTGGTTTTTATTTTTTTTATTGGTGGAACCGTGCGCCGTGATCCGTTTGTTGATTTTGATCTGTTGCAGGCATCTAGTTTATGCGAAGGAGAAGAGGAGCAGATACATTTGTTCCCTTCAACCCGGAGATTGAAAAGACTTGCAAGCAGAACCGGAGAAACAAACGAATCTTGGCCTTAATAGCAATGAGAGGTTTGCAGAATAACAATGAGATGAACGAAGGGTTAGGTGATCATCAACCTAACCAGAGGGTGCCCCAGAAGTTACCAATGGATGTGGAAGAAAGGGTCCAGGTCCAAGCTGAGAGAAGCTTGGGAGATTATGTGCTGCCAAGGGTGAATGGAGCACAGACTTGCATCAGGCTCCAAAAAATAGGAGCAAATACTTTCGAAATAAAGCCTGCGATCCTGAGTATGGTGCAGAATACAATTTAATTTGGAGGGTTGCCATCTGAAGACCCTCATATGCACATAGCAAATTTCTTGAAGCTGTGTGCAACTTTCAAGTATAATGGCGTTACTGACGCCGCCATCCGGTTGAGGCTCTTTCCCTTCTCACTTAGGGATAAAGCAAAGGTTTTGTTGAATTTCCTGCCTACAGATTCTATATTCACATGACATGAGTTGGCACAGAAGTTCTTGGCAAAGTTCTTTCCACCGTCCAAAGCAGCTAAGCTGAGAGGAGAGTTGAACAATTTTTACTAGGCTGATGGAGAGTCACCCTATGAGACTTGGGAGAGATTTAAAGATCTATAGAAAAAGTGTCCACATCATAGCATTGAGCTATGGAATTTGGTCCATATTTTCTACATTGGGCTAAGTGGGACAACAAGAACCATCATTGATGCAGCTGCAGGTGGAACCTTCATGAAGAAGACAGCACATGAGGCCCATGATTTTCTAGAAGACATGGCCACCAATAACCATGTGACAGATGATAGATGGGTAAGTGGAAGGAGAGCGATAGGATTTCATGAGATCGATGTCATTACAACATTAAATGCACATGTTGCTCTCTTGACCAAGCAACTGCAGCAGAACACATTATTAGTGAATGCAGTTCAGATGCCAATGAATTGTGAGATGTGTGGGGGTCCTTATACTTTTGATAAGTGCCCATCAGCAGACCCCAACAATATCCCTATTGAGCAAGCAGAATGTCAGGCAGTGGGGAATTACCAAAGGCCCCAGAACAACCCCTATTCAAATACTTACAATCCAGGGTGGAGGAATCACCCTAACTTTTCATGGAGGGGTGATCAAGGGCAACAGAACCAGTTCAGAGGCCAATACGAATCGGAACCATTTAACGTGCCTCATCTTCCCAACAACAAGACACCGCCTCCACAAGAGAAGTCGATTTAATTATGAGCAACCTTGTTGACACTTACGAATTCATAAACCCAGTTCATGGCAGAGACAAGGTCCTCTATAAGGAACTTGGAAACTCAGGTGGGACAGCTGGCAAAGATGGAAAATAACAGGCCGCAGGGCACTCTTCCTAGTAATACAGAGATGAATCCTGCAGCGAAGGTCAAGCAAGACAATTGAGAAGAAGTTAGCCTAGAACAGCCTACACCTCAGCCTGTGGTAGAACAGAGAGTTGAGCAGAGAGTAGATACATAGAAGGAGGGGGTTACTGAGGACCGCCCTATTTTAGAGAAGACTCCAACAGTTCCAGTGAGGGAATACACAGAGAAGATTCCTTACCCTCATAGGTTGCAAAGGAAAGCAGTTGATAAGCAATTCTTCAAGTTCTTAGAGGTATTTAGAAAGATGCACATTAACATCCCATTCATTGAGGCGTTGAAGCAAATGCCTACTTATTTCAAATTCATGAAGAAAATTCTTGGGAAGAAGAGGAAGCTAGCTGAGTATGAGACAGTGGCATTGACAGAGAAATGCAGTGCCATCTTGCAGAAGAAACTGCCTCCCAAGCTTAAGGATCCAGGGAGCTTCACATTGCCTTGCACAATTGGTAGGGTGACATGTAACAGGGCCCTGTGTGATTTGGGGGCCAGCATAAATCTCATGCCCTTGTCCGTTTTCAAGAGGTTGGGTTTGGGGGAAGCCAAACCAACTACAAGAACTGCGGTTGGCGGATAGGATGCGGTGCATCCTGCGGGATAATTGAAGACGTATTGGTTAAGGTGGGGAAATTCTTCTTTCCGACAGACTTCCTCATCATTGATATGGAGGAAGATGATGAAATACCTATCAACTTGGGAAGACCATTCTTGGCAACTGGGAGAGCCTTGATTGATGTGGAAAAGGGTGAGCTGAAACTCAGAGTTGAGGATGAGAGATGGTGTTCAAGGTGTTTAAACACACCATTGAACCCCAAGTCATAAGTAAGTGTTTTGCAGTTAGCACTGTTAGCACATCAGTTGAGCCAGCACATGCCAAAGAGAAGGAAATCAGTCCACCAGTACAGGTGAGCAACGCTAAACCTTCTCTTGAGAAAAGGGAGAAAAAGAAAAACAGAAGGCGAAAGAGAAAAATGATTATGAAATGGGTAGGCTGCAGGGTTAAATTGCCCCATGCTTCTTGATAAGGAACCTGTGTCCGGCTAAAAGACGTTAAAGACAGCGCTACTTGGGAGGCAACCCAAGGTTTTTTTTAATTTTATGCAATTTAGTTTTAGTTAGAACAGTCTCACGAGATGTATTGTTTGCATGTTGTGATGACAGGTACAGGGCCAAAAATTGGAGGACGAAAAATGCGAGAGGGGAAGAAATTGGCTCGGCGTCACGACGCCCATCAGAGCGCCATGGCGCCGGAAGTTCAGAAAACTGCATAAGTTTGAGCGCCAGGCGCCAAATCAGAGCGCCATGGCGCCGGAAGTTCAGAGGGTTGCAGATGTTTGGGCGCCACGACGCCTATCTCATGGCCGTGGCGCCACGACGGAAAAACTGAAATTAAAAGAGCCTTAATTCGATTTCCCCTCTCCAAATAAAAACCCAAAACCCTTCATCTCTCCAAAACCCACGAAATCAAGCCTCTATTACTCAAAAATCTTCCACAAATCACAACCAAAGTACTTCAATTCCTTGCACCCTTAACCATTTCAAACAACAACCCTCATTCCATTGCCTCAATCCATCACTAGGAATAAGAAAATTTTGAAGAACACCTTCCAATGTAACTTTCATCATTTTTCTTGAAATTTTCAAAGCAATTAGGGAAGGTAATTCATAAGTTTGGGGATGTGCTTTATTGGTGGATATTATGGGGTGTGTTGAAGTTTGGTGTTGGAAATTTCGCGGTGAGATTATACGTAGTGATGTGGAGTGTTGTACCTGCGATTTGAGTGAAGTTTGGGGGCTGAATTGTGTGGTATTTTGTTGATTGTGTTGTGTGTTGATTGGTGTGATTGAAAGTTGCTGGGTAATCTCACTAAAACAGAGGAAACTCTGCTGAAATTTCCAAAATGTCTGCCAGAAAAAGGAGAGCTTCCACATCCGCCTCCGTTCCACAATATGATACTACTAGGTTTGTTAGTCAAAAAGCAGAAGACAGTTATTACAAACTTAGTACTAGACCCTTGATACCTGAGCGAGGAATGGAGTACCAAAGGGAGCCATTTGAGGATGGCGATGTCTATGAGCCTATTCGGACAATGATAGAGGCAATTAGGTGGAAGAGATTTGTTAATCCGGAGAGAATAGTACCACAAAACACTGTAATGGTAAAAGAATTCTATGCTTACTTTCCGGAACGGGTAGATGGTAGATGTTTTGTGAGAGGACAGTATGTGCCTGTGACGGCTGAGGTGGTGAATGAGCTATTGAGAACAGCTGATGTTGAAGAAAGAGGCGATGATCGAAGTTATTTCAGAACTTGGTATAGAGATTCCAGCAACATCGATTGGGATATCGTCGCAAGCACATTATGCTACCCTGGGCTAAGTATGATATTGCACGAAATGGATCAAAAGGACTGAGGAGATGTCAGTTCAACAAAACAGCCAAGGGTCGGTTATATTTCGTCAGTGCCCGCCTGATTCCATTGACGCACTTCACCAAGAGTGCCAGCGGATAGAATAAAAATGGTATATGGGATTATAGAAGGAAAGATGATTGATGTTGGGAAGGAGATATTGCAAAACATTGGACAAACCAGTAGGTTGGTCACTACAGGTGGGTTGGGACACGGATCACTTATTTGCAGTTTATGTTCTAGACATGGAGTCCCAACCATAACTACTGATACATATGAGAAGGGCCAACCTCCTGTGACATATGGGATAGTGCATGCCTTCCCAGAACCAATCCCTCCAGCAGCAGCAAGAAGGAGACCAGCACCAACAGTAGCAGCAGCAGAGGCTGCCATGGATGAGGATGAGCCTAAGACAGAGGCTCAACATGAGGCAGGTAGAAGCCGCCAACAGCCCCTAGAATTGGAACTTTCGGTGCCTATGATGGAGCAGTTGCTCATGAACCAGCGGAGGATGATGCAGAGTTTTGACACGATGATACAAGGTCAAAAGGACCTGAGGCAAGGACATCAAGAAATAAGGCAGGAGCAACAACAGTTGAACCAGAAATTTGATGAGATGAGTTCCTTGTTCAACCAGTGGTCCATGCATTATCCGCCGCCACCGCCACCATTTTAAACCAAGTCTGTAAGTTGTCCCGTCTTTCTTTTATTTTTGAGTCTTGCACACATTAGGGACAATGTGTGATTTAAGTTTGGGGGGGAGTTCTTAATCTATTTTTATGTGTTTTTGAGTCTTTTTGTGTTATTTTCTATGTTTATTTGAGTCTAATTTTTTTTTGTATGATCATGCATGTTGTAGTTACTTGAAACGCCTAGTGAAGTAAAGTTGAATAATGTAATGGAATTAGAAGCAACCATCTGAACACTTAGGTTAGATATGTCAAAAATTCATGAAGTCAAACTATTTGGGGTATCTTGCTTGATTTATGCATTGTTAGTGATTAAACCTATGTGTCTGCTTGTTTGCTATTTGAGGCGAAATAGTTAGGATATGCATGTTAGGGAGATTCCTCGTGCATTTCTTTGTTAGCCCTTTCTTACCATTTTTTGTCTATCCTTGACATTAAAATTGTATCCCTAGTCAGCCCCTTTGAGCCTAAAAATAAGATCTTTCTTTGACACCCTATAATTCCATACTTGTGCCATAAGTGAAGAAATTGATGTGTTTGAAATATAAAGTGTTGAAAAGAGACAAAAAAAGAGTGGCCAATTTTGATGCACCCCAATGAAAAGTAATCGTAAATAGGCAAAAGCCTAAGTTTGAGGGTGTTTACTATTCATCAGACACCTCATTCTCTTAAAACAAAAGAGGGAAAAGATAGGTATGAGGTTAAAAAGAAAATCAAAAGAAAAGGAAAGAATTGAAAGCAAAAGAGTTTATGGTACGTAAGATTAAGCCTAAAAGCTTATTTTTTTTACCTACCCCTGCCTAAGCCTACATTACAACCCTGAAAATCCCTGAAGTTCTCTAATATGTGTATCCATGATTAGTGGAGAATAGCAAGTGAACATACCAAAGGATTTTGAAATTGACATGCATAGTTAGGTATTCTTACTTCCATTGAGCATGATTAAATTGAATTTGTCAAATATCTGACTTGAGTGTTTAGAATGCTAAAAATACATGCTATATGTTCCTGCATATTATTCTACTAACTTTCATGCGTTTCTAAGTAACTATTGTGCAGCAAATTGATCAATGTCTTTGAGTCATTTTATTTTATTTTCTTTCGTGTCTTTGTTTCTATTTTTGATCTTTACTCGAGGGCGATCAAAGGTTAAGTTTGGGGGTGTTTGATCGGTGTATTTTATATACACCTTTTTAGTCATTTTTAGTTAGTCTTTTGCCCATTTTTGTACAAATATGTGTCGTGTTAGGATAAATTTTCTTTCTTTTGAGTCACGGTGGTTTAAAGTGACACATTGGTGAGAAGGAGCGAAAAGATGACAGAAATAGAGGTTCCAGAGCTCAAAAAGCTGAAAAGTTGGCAACCCGGGCGAGAAATGCGGCGCGCGCGCTGACCATCAGCAATGAGCCACGACACCCAAGAAGCGATCACCGCAGGTTTACACACGGCCAGCTGGCCGTGGCACCGACGCGGAAAATTTGACAGATCCGAATAGGATTGGGCCAAAGGTTTTGCACATTTTTGGGGATATAAAAGGACCTTTTAGGTCAGATTTGAGGAGTTGCACACCTTACCATTCATCACAACATTAGATCAAGATTGGAGACTTATTTTTGAGTAATTTCTTGTTCTTTACTTTATTTCTTTCTAGTATATGTTGGATACTATTTTAGTTCTTGGCATGTATATGGCTAGAAACTAACTTAATTTAAGGCTTTCCATGTCGAATCGCTTGAACCTCGTTTTATGAATTAATGCAAGATTTTGGTTTTTTCTTATTATTATTGAGATTTATTCAATAATTGTTTTGATTGCTTGGTAATTAACTGATCACTAATTATCATCACTTATATAATTTCTAATCGAAATTCGAAAGGGGAGATTGTGAATATGCTATAGTTGAATAAACATAGGTTGAAATCGTGGACGAAAGTACCCCGATACTTGTGTAGCTTAATAGGTTATTGCTCTTAATCCTTCTTTGTAGTCAATCTTGTCATCGAAAGATAGAAGGGTTCTCCATTGGGGTTGAGTGTTTATATTACCTTAACAGGAGTATAAAACGGCTTAGTTAACCTGCTATCTCAACATAGAAGAAGAACCTTAATTATTTGCATTAACGAGTAAAGCGAGCGGATAGTTGAGGAGATTTGGAAGCCCTATTTCCACCATATCTGAAGTAAAGTAAAGTAATTTAGTTAGCGTCTATAATCATTAGCTATAAACAAACCATCAAATTATCGGTCACCAAATAGACACTACAAAATAGAGGTTGGTAATTGGACACTAATCCCTGAGGACGATAACTCGGTCTTCTAGACTATATTACTTGTCACGATACGTGAACTTGCGTTTAGCGTGTGTATAAATCGCGCATCAGGAAGCACAAAAAATCGAGAACTTTAGTGCTAAAAATCCGAAAACTAGAGAAGAAGTTTGAGGAGCGGAAGCGAGGTAAAGAGAACCTAGACTCTTGATACCATGAAAGAATGTAAGAAATAATTCCTTGATTATTCTTATTAATGAAAGACATATATATACAAGTTACAAGGAAGATCATCTTTCTATTCTACCTAGAAATTCCTATTCTATAAGAATACTAACTTTACAATTATGGTAATATTACACTACTAATTATGGTACAACTCTAAATCTAATATTTACCAAATATACAAGGAAAGAGCAAGGGTCCCACAATACTTTGGACGTGTATTGTGATGTTTAACAACAAGTGCACTCATTATTGTTTACTAGGTACAATTTCTTATTTTATTATTGGGTCTCCATATCTAAAACGTCTCACATTTGCACAAATTAAAATATAAAAAACATTACGTTCAACAGTAAAATTACGCAAATTGAGATGCATTCAATAAAAAATTACAAAATTAGTAAAATAAGAGTACTGAAACCAAATTCAGCAAACAAAATTAAAATACATAGGAATAGTTGGGATTAGCAAGTCTGTTTGTTTGGTATGATTGGATATTATTGATAAGTTTTTTAGAATTTATGGGTATAAGTCATGTTTCATGTTTTTTTTTTTTAAAAAAGAGAAAAGTGAAATATGTTTAGAAAAATTATGACCAAATATATTTTCAAAATTTGAAAAACTTCACCCAAATTAAAATTTTCAAATATTTTTTGGAAATCTATGGCCAAACGTGAGTTAAATAGTAGGTGTTGTTTAACTCCTTACTAGTAGCGGGTTAGCACTTGGAAATACATAAGTAAGACAGCTAATGCCAGTGCAACACGGTCTTTGACTCAACTTATGTATGTACCGTTAATCTTTTTCAATACCTATACACAAATATTGTCACATTTAAGATTCTAGTTGAACTTTTGCTTCGCTATTGCAACTCTTTTTTGTCCTCATCTTTGAAAGAAAAACAGCCTTATTCATGTTCCATCTGTGTTTAGTCAGATTTTGACACTTGGTATTGCTTATTTTAATGCTTATGATGATCAGTAGGATGAACCAAATAGAGAAAATAAGGTGCTGATTAAGCAGTTATAACCATTAAATAGCTGGTCATATTGCACCCTTATTTTTTTTGCATGTCACCCTCATTGGGGGCTTTGGTAGTCATGTCGATGAAGAAAGTGGCCGGCCAATTATAAAGGATTGCTAAAGATTAAAAGTAGGATAACTAGCTTTATCATCCAATTAAGTATTCCCAAACAACGATATACTCCTTTAAAATATGCACCAGCTAATTAGGTATTGAATGAGGGGTTGGTCAACCATATTTCGAATAGAGTTGGAAAAAGGGAGATTTGAATATATTATAGTTATTTAGACATAGATTAAACTCGCGGACGAAAGTATTCCAATATTTGTGTAGTATTTAAAGTTATTGTTCTTAATCTTCCTGTGTGATAAAATATAATCATAGAAATACAGAAGGTTTCTGCACAAGATTGAGTTTTTATATGTCCTAACCGGAATATAGAACATATTCGTTAACCTGCTATCTTAATATGAAGAAGAGTCATTAGCCTTGCATTAACACGTGAAAGAGTGGATAGTTGAGGAGATTGGAAGCCCTATTTTCTTCATAACTGTTTTTAAACCTGAAGTATTATCATCATTAGTTTATTTTCTGCACTTTACTTAGTTTTAATTCTTAGTTTAAAATTCAAACAAAAGAACGTTAACCAAATAGATACCATAGATTAGATATTCGGTACTTGACAAACCAGTCTCTGTGGACGATAACTCGGTCTTACTGACTATATTACTTGAGCGATACGTACACTTGCGTAAGCATACAGAAATATCGCAACAAGTTTTTGGTGTCGTTGCCGAGGACTGACGTACTATCAATATCGAATTATCTATTCTTATTTCTAATTTGGGTTTTATTTTTATTTTAGAACATTTTTGCCTTGATATGTTTGTTTATTTTTGATCGATTTCAGGAAACTTGTTTATGCGAAGTAGAAGAGGAGCAGACACTCTTGTCCCTTTGAACCCTGAGATTGAAAGATTGTGCAGACAGAACAGGAAAGACAAAAGAATTGCTGATTCTTTAGCTGGAAAATCAGTAAAACAACAATGAGGTGAATGATGAGTTATCGGCTGTCATGAGACAAGTCCCGCATCCTGCAGAGAGGAGCTTAAGGGACTATGTATTGCCAACAATTACAGGGGTGCAGACTTGCATCAGGCTTCCAGCTGTGGAAGCTAATAATTTTGAGATAAAACCAGCAATCTTGCTTATGGTTCAAGACTCAGTTCAATTTGGGGGGTTACCGTCTGAAGATCCCCATATGCATTTGGCAAATTTTCTGGAACTGTGTGCAACATTTAAATATAATGGCGTTACTAATGATGTCATTCGATTGAGGCTTTTTTCCTTCTTACTCAGGGATCGAGCAAAGAGTTGGTTGAACTCCTTGCAGGCGAACTCCATTACCATATGGCAAGACTTGGCTCAAAAGTTTCTTGCCAAGTTCCTCCCTCCTTCGAAGGCAGCAAAGTTTAGAGGAGAGCTTAATAAATTTTATCAGCTGGAGGAAGAATCATTGTATGATGCATGAGAGCGGTTTAAAGACTTGCAGAGAAAGTGCCCGCATCATGGATTGAAAAATGGATGTTGGTCCACATATTCTACAATGGGCTGTGTGGTACTATTCGTACCATTATTGATGTTGCTGCAGGAGAAACTTTTATGAGCAAAAGTGCCAATGAGGCACATGATTTATTAGAAGACATGGCCACCAACAACCATCAGTGGTCAGATGAGAGAGCAAAAAACAACAGGAAAGTGGCAGGGGTTCATGAGTTGGATGCTATCACTGCATTGACTGCTCAGGTTGCCACTTTGACAAAGCAGTTGCAGCAGGTTACTATGCCCGTTAATACAGTTTAGACATCAGTGGGTTGTGAGATTTGTGGGGGGCCCATAATTTTGATAGGTGCACAACAGTGGATCCAAATAATGTACCTATGGAGTAGGTTCAGGCAGTTGGGAATTTTCAAAGGCCCCACAACAATCCTTACTTCAACACATATAATCAGGGGTTGAGAAATCACCCAAACTTTTCATGGAGGAATGACCAAGGGCAGCAACCTTAGTTTCAGGAGTTATTTCAACATACCTGTTACACCCCGTAATTCCAAGACATGTATAAGAGAATAGACGCGAGAACACAAGACTTGAGAAATTAGTACGAAAGAAAGAATTGTTTTTCCGACGGAAAAATCGTCCGAACGTTGGAAAGGAAAAAGGTTCGTTGATGAGAATTAGATTCTCAAAATGCATTATTTGAGGATTATGGAATGTATTATCATTATGGAAATTTATTTTTTCGGATTTGGTCACGTGGGGCCCACCCGAGAAATTTTACATTTTGTGGGGCCCACGAGGGTTACGAAATTTTATGGACGAATGAGAGGGCGAAACGTGGCACCCCCCTCCCCCCCCCCCATGGTCTTGGACGAATTGAGGCAAGGATATAATGGTCATTGACCTATGTAGATGAACAAGTCTTGCTAGCTTGAGATAATTGACCAAGTCAACTTGTCCACTTGGCTTAACATTTAATGTTCTTCATCCTAGCCACACATTTGTTATAATCTAGGCCCTCCATTGTTTTATATATACTACACTAGTGCAATACCAAGTCTTCAACACTTAGAAAAAATTATCATTTGTTCTTGAAAGCTAGCTCTCGGGTTCACCATCTTTCCCACACAAAATTTTTGTAGTTTTGGTTCATTATTCACAAGACTTTAACCCAAGGTCCCTAAGGGTATTGTAAGGATATCTCAATAGAAAGATCTCGGGAAAACGACATTTTCACGTTAGTCGCGAGGCGAAAACCTAAGTCGTTTTCATAGTTTTGGATTGGAAATGGAAGAGAAATTGGTTGTGAACTTCTAAAGGCTTCAAATAGCAGATTGGAGCGTAAAGGAAAGGAACTAAGAATTGTTAAGGAGCGACTTTGAATCTTGGAATTTATAAGGGCTTATAAAGGTAAAAATATTGTCGTTTTAGCAATTAAAGATTACTTATCATTGTAGTTATGGATATTAGCAAGCATGAGGTATATATTATGAAGTTTGATAAGTGTATTGGATATTGGAACCCTAATCCGAAACTAGCATGTTTAGCCCTTAAGATTACAATTCAATTTGGTTATTAGTTTAGTCGTCGCATGTTATATAAAGAAGGAAATTGTAGTTGTTAAAGTTGTTTATGACTATATAACATGTTAGACCTAAGAACTTGGATTGAAAAAGAATTGGAAAGGATTTTTGTTGTTGTACAAGTTAGCCGAGAATGGCTTTGAATATGGAACTAGTTGGTATTAATTGTAGGGCAGAATTTTATACGTATTGTAAGGCATGTAATCCCCTTTGATTGATTGATGTATTGAGCCTTAAATGTGGCATGTTGGTTATTGATTATCGGGTCTTGAAAAAGGTGGAAAAGTACGTAGAAACAAAGGAGATGATGCCCGATTTTCCGTAGAATAAGAAACCGTATACTTAGTATTATTCTACGTTAGAAACTAGAAGTTGATAGTCGTGTTGTGGCCATTATAGGTTGACAATTCTACGTGCGGCGTATTCGACTTAGCTTGTGGATTAAGCCGAAAAGGTATGTGATCTATCTCCTCTTCTTCTAGCATGATTCCTTATGATAAAGTAAGTAAATCCTACTCCTTAAATGATCCACCCCTTGTTTGTACTTGGATTGCCTAATATAGGAGTTGTTCTATATACTTCCTTGTTTGTACTTGGATTGCCTAACATAGAGGTTGTTCTATATACTTTCTTGATGTACTTTGGATGTTTAAATTGAAAGTTGTTATAATACATTACCTTGATGAAGTTTGGATTTTCAAAAGTGAAAGTATTTTATTTGAAGTACATAGAGTCTTGAAAAGGAAGTAGTTTCCAAATATTTTGGATAGTGCCTTAGTTCTAAAACCTAATGGTTGTTATAATGACCTTAGGGGAGTCAAAGGAGTGATTTACTTAGTTGATTTAAAAGAAGAGAAATGACATGATTTAAGAGAAGTAACTTGTTTTAAAGGTGTGAGTTACTTGAGATTTAAAAGTAGAAGAAACTTGATTTCTAAAGTTAAGAAACTTGATTTCTAAAGATTAAGAGACTTGAAGTATTTTGAAAGTTAAGAAACTTGATTTGAAAGTATGTGGTACTTGGTTTTAAAAGTATAAGTCTCTTGGTTATAAAAATAATGAATTTGTCTAAAACCATAAAGGGTTATAACGGCTTTATGGGAAGTTAGTTATAACGGCTTTATGAAAGGTTAGGAGAGTTGTCTATTTTTGATTAATAGGCATGAGTTGCCTAGATTGTGAAAATTGAAGTTACTTGGTTTCAAATTCTTGAAATGAATTTCTAAAGGGTAGTAACTTAATTTGAAAAATAGACATGTCTTGATACTACGGGTGTTAGTATCTTGGGGGTTTTATATAAAAAGGAGTGTTTTGAAAAGAATGGAAGTATGTAGTACTTAGGGTTAAAATCCCGATTTTTTTTTTATATAAAACGAAAGTGCCTCGAGTTTATAAAATGAAATTTATTTTAGTATGATAATGAAAGTCTAAAGATTTTATGAACTTGCCTATGTGTGTGTTATACCCCGTAGTTCTGACCCTACGTATGGAAACGTACGAAAGTATGTAAGACTTAAAATTTCCGGCGACAGTTGTGAGTCGTTCGGACGGTTTTTAGTCAACTTTGAGGCGGTTATGACCCGATTCGTTGAGAGTTCCTAAGTATTTTAAAGGCCCAGGACGTAGTTCGTTGAGTCTTGATTCCAACGCAACCAACCGCTCGCGATAGGCGTCGAGTAGAAAGTTACGAGTTACAAGTTCAGCGCGATCGGCAGAAATGCGTTCGAGCAAAGCGGCAAAGCGGGCGTGCGCCAGATGCACGCCGCGCGCCTAAAGCTTGAGAGGTCGCAGAGCAGCGCGCCCAGGATGTTGGCGCAGCCATACCAAAGTTGAGAGTGCGGAGCCTACACGTGCTGGCCATGGCCGAGGCGGGAAATTTGGGCGAAAAACTTAGAAAATCTGATTTTTGATTTAAAAGAGACCATGGGAGGGTGACAAGTGTCCCCATCTGATTTTCTCTGTTGCATGCAATATATTGACCAAGACTTGGTCATTGTCTATCTTTCATCTCTCTCTCTCTCTCAAATTGCTCCCTTCTCTCTAAAAACCCTTAGAAAAATCGAAAGTTAAGAACAAGAAAAGGAAGCTTGTAGCTAGCTTGTTGGCATTGTTGTGGTAGTGTTCTTGGCAGGAAGCTAGCAATATTTGGAATAAGTTTTGGCTAAAACTTTAAGGTAACATTTCTTCCTTTAAACTTAGTTCTAGTGTTGCACGCTTAGAAAGCAAGATCTCGTGGTAGTAAAATAATGCACTTAGAGTCTTTGCATGCAAGTAAATGTGGTTTGGATATGGAGAATGGGTTAAGAAGAACAAATGAGCTTGTTGTAGCCTAAAACTACCTTAGAATTGTTAAGTGATTTGTTGTAAACTTATGAGGCGTAAATTTTGGGTGTGAAATCCCTTCGAATTGTTGGATTGATCGGTAGAAAATGTGGTGTTTGATGATAATTTCGGCCTTGAGAAAGGTGGCAAGTGAGTAGAAACAAAGGAAATGCCCGATTTTTCTTAGAATTTAGTGACATTGAACTTGGATTGTTCTACATTAAGATTAGAGGTTAATAAACGTATCATGACTATTATAGGTTGAAATATTACTCATGGTAGTTTGGACTTGGCAAGTGGATTGACCAAAGAGGTATGTGAAGCTTTCCTATCTCTTGAGCATGAATAGATGAAACTATGTAGTGCGGTAGACGTCAAGATTTGGTGTTCTTACTTGTTTTGAGTATAAAATGACTTTTCGCTTTAAGAACGTATAAGTCCTCGTTAAGGGAAAAGTATGATTTTTACTAAAGTATAGAGTTAATATAACAACTTTATGGGAAGTTGGTCTATTAGCTTCATAAAAGGTTAATGAGAAGGATTTACTCTAAGTAAGATAATTATATGAAGAGGCAAATTGATTTAAAGGCATCAATTGCCCAAAGGCTTTTATGTATAAAGAAGAGTCACTTTTGAAAGAGTCAAGATGTAGTACTTGGGTTAAATTCCTGTTCTTTTATTAAAGATATGGTTAAGTGCCTTAAGTAAACTAAAATGAGAGAGTATGTGAACAAGACTAAAAAGAAGTTATAAGTTTTCTTAACTTATTATTATTATGATATGATGACGGTTGTGATAGGTAAGAGTATGTCCGGCGGGCAAGCCCCAAGATCGTCATACCACCTCCTTCGCAAGAGAGTATGTCCGGCGGGCCACCCCAAGATCGTCATACCATCCGCCTTCAGCAAGAGTATATCCGAGGGGCGATCCAAGATCGTTATACCATCCGCACCAAAGATAAGAGTATATCCGGCGGGCAAGCCCCAAGATCGTTATACCATCCGCTCAGCAAGAGTATATCCGAGGTACCCCAAGATCGTTATACCATCCGCTTCGGGGTAAGAGTATATCCGGCGGAAAGTCCCCAAGATCGTTATACCAATTGCCCGTGGATTTGCTACCCATGACGCGAGGAATACCTCACGCGAGTCCTTATGGGCTTATGCGGGTGAAATAGTCCCACGCCTGCAGTACATGACGCGAGGAGTACCTCACGCGGGTCCACAGACCCGTGCGGTGAAATAGTCCCGTGAGTAGGATGGTTTCTTTTTGATACTACGCGAGGTACCTGCTTTGATCACGAGCCTCCTATTTTATGCAGATTATATATATGTATATATACTTGTCACTCTCATTGTTAGTAAGGCACAAGAAAAGGTATTTTATTGTCTTCCATGACTCACTTGCTTTTAGACTTATGATATCATATTACAAGATTTTCCCACTTTACATACTTGGTACATATCAGTAATCGACCCCCTTCCCGGGCCGTTCATGCCGCAGGTAAGGTAAGCGATTGAGGATCCTCGTTCTAGGATCACTATTCCTGTCGAAGCTCCATTCCTCCTAAGCTTATTTATTGGTATGGATATTCCCGATGCTATAGGTATTTTGTACATCCGTGGTATGGCGGGTCCCGCCACGCTTGTTATCCTTAGGTGCTGTGGCCACCTATATATTTTGGGCTATAAGAACCATTGTATTATAAATACTTTGTTTAAGTATGTTTATGGAAGGCACTTATCTACCGCCGCCATGTTTTACCCTTTTTTGAAGTTATGTGTTGTGTTATGTTCCGCCGCTATTCTCCGACATATACCGATGGTACCCCAAGAGGTACTAGTCGCGCCCCGGCCTCGGGTCGTGACAAAAGTGGTATCGAGCGATTAGTCCTCTGAAAGTGTCCACGCATCGTGTCTAGTAGAGTCTTGATTATCGGTGTCGCGCACCACATCTATAATCGTGAGGTCGCAGGATATTTAGGATTGGTTTCCATTCTTTCACTCTAAGATCGCAATGAGCCGAAGTTATAGGTTGAATCTCCCGATGTTTTCCTTTATGTATCGCTTATGCCTCCACGCAAGGCAACCGCGCCCGAGGCGGCAAGGCACCGAGAGTGCCGCTAGTGGGACGCGGAGAATCACGAGGCACAGCCCAATCCTTACCGAGATGATGTTTAGGGCGGCGAGTTCCACGTCGCCGCCACCACCGAGTTCGAGGCGCGACGCACGCCGAGATCATGCACGAGCTCCCACCCACAATACCGTGGCCCGAGTACAGAGATTATGGGGAATGATTCTGCATCGACCAAAGATAAGGCGTGGCACGACGACAGAGCGGCGCCAACCCGAGCCGACAGCCATGGATTCGGATTTCTGGTTGTCACCCACCCGAAGTTCTATGGTTCGAGATTCGATGAGGATCCGCAGGAGTTTGTCCGATTCCATAGCGACCATGCAGTTCTTAGGGCATCGACATCGAGTGCATTACACTAGCTTACCGGTTACGCGATATTGCGTTGAACTGGTTTGAGTCATGGGTATTGTCGAGGTGATGATGCTCTTCCGGTGATTGGGAGGAGTTCACGAGGCGTTCTAGACCACTTCTTGCCTCCCGAGGTGAGAGAGCCCAGAGATAGGTTCTTGACCTTGAGACAGACGGGAGGACAATCGTGAGTACACGGAGTTTGACTCCTGGCGGATATGCACACACCATTGTAAATATGGCGCGGGGTTCATAGATACGTGATGGGGCTGGGCCGTCACATGACATCGCTGCTTAGGAGTGGCACTTCAGCGTGGATGGATATTGCCGTGATGCAGCATACGCACGTGGATCGAGGACGAGAGAGGCAGATCGCCTAGATTTGGGCCACCAAGAGGCCGTGACATCGGTTCTCGAGCGCTTCGAGGCGGCCTCGCAGCAGACAAGTCCACCTTCCACCACCTCAGTGCTCCTTCACGTTCTCGCGGGAGGTCCGATCGGCAGGTTATTCGAGAGCGGTCGTGGCCTCGGGGCGCCGTTTTCGCGAGGCGAGACCAGACTAATCGAGACCACCTACCTCTGCGCGCTCGATGCGGTAGGTCTCATCCGGCGAGTGCCGTATGGGTTCGAGATCATGTTACTCTTGTGACGCAGGCCATCCAAGAATGATTGTCCGTCCCAGCGGCGGAGCATTACGTTCACCAACGGGTCCATTTTGGATCTTCATCTTCGATGGTTAGACGCCGAGGCGTGGTACTTATGGGCCAGCAGCCGCGCGCAGAGGTCGTGGTAGGGGTTCGATTCTAGCGGTCCTCGAACCGCATATATGCTATGTCCAATGACAGACCGCGAGGCGTCGCGGATGTCGCCATGTACATTATTGGTTTCTTCTTTGTGATGTATATGCTTTGATAGATCCGTGTTCTACCTTGTCCTACATATCTCCTCATATTGCCGAGAATAGGGATAGAGCCTGAGTCCATAAGACCTTTTGAGGTGGCTACGCCAGTAGGTGATTCAGTGGTAGCCGAGCAGGTGTATAAGGCTTGCCCTGTGACTATAGATAGCCGCCGACTTCAGCCGACTTGATAGAGTTGGATATGACAGACTTTGATGTGATTATGGTATGGATTGGCTAGCATCTTGCTATGCCAACGGACCGTAGAGAGATTAGTTCGGTTCCGCTTCCGACGAGCCGGTTATCGAGTGGAAGGGAATATCGTGATCGCCGGCGGTAAGTTTATTTCTTACCTCAAGGCTAGGAAGATGGTGCGAAAGGGTATATCTACCATATGGTTCGTATTCGACATCGAGGTGAGGTACCGACCTTCACCGCCCGGCCGTTAGAGAGTTTCCGGATGTATTCCTGCATGAGCTCGCATCCTCCCGAAAGGGAGATTGAGTTTTGCATTGATTTGGCGCCAGATACTCGGCCGATATCTATTCCGCCATACAGGATGGCACCTGCCGAGCTGAAGGAGTTGAAGGACCAGCTGAAAGATTTGCTGGAGAAAGGCTTTATTAGGCCAAGTGTTTCTCCTCGGGAGCACCGTGTTATTTGTAAAGAAGAAGGATGGGGACGCTGCATGTGTATTGATTACAGCGGTGAACAAGGTAACTATCAAGAATAGATATCCTCCCGTGATTGACGATTTGTTTGACCATTCGCGGGTGCAAAGTGTTTTTCAAGATAGACCGCGGTCCGGTTATCATCAGTCACGAGTTAGAGAGGTAGATATCCCAAAGATCGCATTCGTGACCCAGATGGGCACTATGAGTTCAGGGTGATGTCTTTCGGGTTGACCAACGCCCCAGCAGTATTCATGGATTTGATGAATAGGGTGTTCAGGCCATTCTTGGATATGTTCGTTATAGTTTTCATTGATGATATCTTGGTGTATTCGCGCACGAGCGGAGCATACGCATCATTTGGCGACGGTATTGGGAGTCCTCCGAGACCGGCAAGTATGCCAAGTTCTCGGCGCGAAGTTCGTGGCGTC
Organism: Przewalskia tangutica; assembly: GCA_029844215.1. Classification (NCBI taxonomy): domain Eukaryota; kingdom Viridiplantae; phylum Streptophyta; class Magnoliopsida; order Solanales; family Solanaceae; genus Przewalskia; species Przewalskia tangutica. Next base: position 43,787,746 of record CM056723.1, on the reverse strand, counting down.
GCTGGCTTTCTTAGGGCATGTTATCGGGCCGATGGTATTCGTTGATACAAAGAAAGATTGAGGCGATCAAGACTTGGCCTAGACCCACTACACCGGCAGTGCGCAGCTTTGGGCCTTGCAGTTATTATCGGAGGTTTGTGGAAGTTTGCTTCTATTTCAAGACTTTGACTAAGCCGACTGAAGCGCTATGTTCCGTGGACGGATACTTGTGAGGAAAGTTTTCGGTTGCTAAAGGAGAAGTTGGCGACCGCCCAGCTTACTCTTCCGAGGGCTTAGATGGATATGTGGTTTATTGTGACGCGTCGTCGGGCTTGGAGTGCGTCGATGCAAAGACGGCAAGGTTATAGCTTATGCATCCCGACGCTTAGGAAACATGAGAAGAACTATCCCACACATGACTTGAGTGGCAAAGGTGATTCATGCCTTAAAGATCTGGAGACATTATTTATATGGAGTTCATGTGGACATTTACACAGACACAAGAGTCTCCAGTACATCTTCAGCCAGAGGGAGCTGAACTTGCGACAGAGACGGTGGTTGGAGCTACTTAAGGATTACGATGTTGATATTCTATACCACCCGGGAAGGCCAACGTGGTGGCGGATGCCCTTAGTCGCAGATCGATGGGTAGTCCGTCTGATGTTCACCGCAGAAGAGGATATGGTCCGAGAGTTACATCGCCCAGCGAGCCTTGGGGTTCGTTTGGTTGATTCTCAGTGAGGGAATTCGGGTTCGAGAGGTTGCCGAGTCTTCTATCGTCGGCGAGGTAAGGAGGCGGCGATGAGGATCCGATTTTTGGTACACGCATCGAGACGCAGCTCTCCGTAAGGAGAAGAGTCTATTTGAGGTAGCGCTGATGGTGCTAAGATTCGAGGGCGGTTGTGTGTTCCCGATGTGGACAGACTTCGTCGCCAGATTCTCGTGAGGCACACGTGCTCGTTATTCTATTCATCCGGTCGACTAAGATGTACCATGACCTCGAATGCGTGTATTGGTGGGATGGCCTAAAGAGGACGCGTTGCGGAGTTCGTGGCACGATGCCCGAATTGTCGAGTTAAGATTGAGCACGAGCCCGGAGGGTCATTGCAGCCATTGATATTCCGACTTGGAAGTGGAGGTGATAAATATGGATTTTATTACAGGCTACCTACCACTCGAGGAAGCATGATTCCATTTGGGCGATTGTCGACAGTCGACGAAATCACCATTTTCTTCCTCCGAACGACGCGTTTTGAGGACTATGCCCGATTATATATTAGAGAGATTGTGAGGCGCACGAGTCCCGGTGTCGATTATATCGATAGAGGAGCCCGCTTCTCGCTAATTCTGAGGTCTTTTGAAGGGATTAGGGACACAGGTGAGTCTCAAGACGGCGTTTCATCCTCGTGATCGACGGACAGCCGAGCGCACTATCCGCATAATCGAGGATATGTTGCGGGCTTGTGTTATTGATTTCGTGGTACTTGGAGGATCATTTACCTCTCGTGGAGTTTGCTTATAACAATAGCTACCATTCCAAAGATTCGGATGGCGCCTTATGAGGCCTTATACGGGAGGAAGTGCAGTCACCGATAGGCTGGTTCGAGTGGGAGAAGTTCGATTAGTCGGGCGCACTTAGTCCACAGACGATGGATAAGGTGAAGCTTATCCAGAGCGGTTGTTAGCGGCTCGTAGTCGGCAAAAGTCGTATGCAGATCATCGGCGTCGACACTTGGAATTTGAGATAGATGATTGGGTTTTCCTAAAGGTATCGCCATGAAGGCGTGATGAGATTTGGAAAGAAAGGAAGCTTAGCCCAAGGTACATTGGGTGACGATTGTCCGTAGGGTAGGCAAGGTTGCCTATGAGTTAGATCTTCCGTCCGATTTGGAGGCGGTGCATCGATTTTCATGTGTCCATGTTGCGGAAATGTATTGGAGATCCATCTAGAGTGCACGGTTCAGATGTCCAAGTGAGGAGTTATCGTATGAGAGAGTCCCATAGCGATACTCGATCGTCGAGTTAGACGACTTGGACGAAAGACGTGGCTTCGTCAAGGTCCTATGGCGGAACGAAACAGGGAGGAAATGACGTGGGAAGCAGGGGATGACATGATGAAGAAGTATCCTCACTTATTCCCTATACCTCCAGGTAACCTACTTTCCTGCTTGTTAGTTTTGATTTAGCATTTACGCTTCTGTATGTTGTGGCTCGTGGAGCTTCTTTTTACGAATGAATAGTTAAGAGGGTCTATGTCGATGTTGTGATTTGAGTAAGCCTAGAAGGAACATTCGGGACGAATGTTTCTAAGGGGGGGAGAATGTTATACCCCGTAGTTCTGACCCTACGTATGGAAACGCGTAAAGTATGTAAGACTTAAAATTTCCGGCGACAGTTGACGGTCGTTCGGACGGTTTTAGTCAACTTTGAGGCGGGTTATGACCCGATTCGTTGAGAGTTCCTAAGTATTTTAAAGGCCTAGGACGTAGTTCGTTGAGTCTTGATTCCAACGCAACCAACCGTTCGTCGATAGGGCGTCGGAGTAGAAAGTTATGAGTTACAAGTTCAATGATGGGCGTAAATGCGTTCGCAAAGCGCGGCGTGGCGCGCCAGATGGGTCAGCGCGCCTAAAGTACCGAGAGGTCGCAGTTGCAGGCGCAGCGCCAGACAGGTCGCGGCGCAGAGTCTCATGGAGGTTTCACACATACGGCGTGAGCGCCGCGAGGCGAAATTTGGGCGGAAAAACTGAGGAAATATGATTATTTGATTTAAAAGAGACCATCGGAGGGTGACAAGTGTCCCCATCTGATTTTCACAGATGCAATATATTGACCAAGACTTGGTCATTGTCTATCTTTCATCTTCTCTCTCTCTCAAATTGCTTCCCTTCTCTCTAAAAACCCTTAGAAAATCAAAGTTAAGAACAAGAAAAGGAAGCTTGTAGCTAGCTTGTTGGCATTGTTGTGGTAGTGTTCTTGGCAAGGAAGCTAGCAATATTTGGAATAAGTTTTGGCTAAAACTTTAAGGTAACATTTCTTCCTTTAAACTTAGTTCTAGTGTTGCACGCTTAGAAAGCAAGATCTCGTGGTAGTAAAATAATGCACTTAGAGTCTTTGCATGCAAGTAAATGTGGTTTGGATATGGAGAATGGGTTAAGAAGAACAAATGAGCTTGTTGTAGCCTAAAAACTACCTTAGAATTGTTAAGTGATTTGTTGTAAACTTATGAGGCGTAAATTTTGGGTGTGAAATCCCCTTCAATCGTTGGATTGATTGAGCCGAAAATGTGGTGTTTTGATGATAATTTCGGCCTTGAGAAAGGTGGCAAGTGAGTAGAAACAAAGGAAATGCTGCCCGATTTTTCTTAGAATTTAGTGACTTTGAACTTGGATTGTTCTACATTAAGATTAGAGGTTAATAAACGTATCATGACTATTATAGGTTGAAATATTACTTGCAGTAGTTTGTACTTGGCAAGTGGATTGACCAAAGAGGTATGTGAAGCTTTCCTATCTCTTGAGCATGAATAGATGAAACTATGTAGTACCAGAGACGTCAAGATTTGGTGTTCTTACTAGTTTTCAGTATAAAATGACGTTTCGATTGAAGAACGTATAAGTCCCGTGGTTAAGGGAAAAGTATGATTTTTACTAAAGTATAGAGTTAATATAACAACTTTATGGGAAGTTGGTCTATTAGCTTCATAAAAGGTTAATGAGAAGGGATTTACTCTAAGTAAGATAATTATATGAAGAGGCAAATTGATTTAAAGGCATCAATTGCCCAAAGGCTTTTATGTATAAAGAAGAGTCACTTTTGAAAGAGTCAAGATGTAGTACTTGGGTTAAATTCCCGATGTTCTTTTATTAAAGATATGGTTAAGTGCCTTAAGTAAACTAAAATGAGAGAGTATGTGAACAAGACTAAAAAGAAGTTATAAGTTTTCTTAACTTATTATTATTATGATATGATGACAGTTTGAGATAGGGTAAGAGTATGTCTGAGGGGCAAGCCCCAAGATCGTCATACCACCTCCTTCAGTGTAAGAGTATGTCTGAGGGGCCAGCCCCAAGATCGTCATACCATCTGCTTCAGTGTAAGAGTATATCTGAGGGGTAGATCCAAGATCGTTATACCATCTGCACCAGTATAAGAGTATATCCGGCGGGCAAGCCCCAAGATCGTTATACCATCTGCTCCAGTGTAAGAGTATATCTGAGGTACAGCCCCAAGATCGTTATACCATCTGCTTCAGGGTAAGAGTATATCTGAGGGGAAAGTCCCCAAGATCGTTATACCACCTGTTCCGTGGATTTGCTACCCATGATGCGAGGAATACCTCATGCGAGTCCTTATGGGCTTATGCGGGTGAAATAGTCCCACGCCAGTACACCGATGCGAGGAGTACCTCACGCGGGTCCACAGACCCACGCGGTGAAATAGTCCCGTGAGTAGGATGGTTTCTTTTTGATACTACAGGCAGGTACTGTTTTGATCACGAGCCTCCTATTTTATGCGAGATTATATATGTATATATACTTGTCACTCTCATTGTTAGTAAGGCACTGAAAAGGTATTTTATTGTCTTCCATGACTCACTTGCTTTTAGACTTATGATATCATATTACGATTTTCCCGCCTTTACATACTTGGTACATATTGTGTAATCGACCCCTTCCCTGGGCCGCTCACGCCGCAGGTAAGGTAAGCGATTGAGGATCCTCGTTCTTAGGATCACTATTCCTGTCGAGCTCCATTCCTCCTAAGCTTATTTATTCGTATGGATATTCCCGATGCTATAGGTATTTTGTACATCCGTGGTATGGCGGGGCCCCGTCCCGCCACGCTTGTTATCCTTAGAAGTGCAGGCCACCTATATATTTTGGGCTATAAGAACCGGTTGTATTATAAATACTTTGTTTAAGTATGTTTATGGAAAGGCACTTATCTACCGCCGCTATGTTTTACCCTTTTTTTGAAGTTATGTGTTGTGTTATGTTCCGCTGCTATTCTCTGACATATACCTGACAGGGTACCCCAGTAGGGTACTAGTCGCGGCCCCGGGGTCGGGTCGTGACAGTGTGTTTGTGATAGCCTTTGAGTGCAAGTATTATATTTTTACGCCGCGACTCACCGGGCGGTCATTGTCTTATTGCGAGTTTACGGACGCACCGACAGCGACGGTGATGTGGGATTCCACGGTATGCTTCCATTATGATTGATCCGACATGCTTATACGATGTGGGATTCCGAGCACGCGACCGTGACGCGGTTAGATTCTGATTGTTTGTATTACTCATTGGACATACGCTTATACGATGTGGGATTCGGCACGTGACCGGCGAGGCGTGTTAGATTCGGATTTATTTGTATTACCCCACGGTCACGCTTATACGATGTGGGAATCCGGCACGCGACCATATCGATATTGTTATTCCACGGACTAGCCCTCCATGAGATTTAGTGACGCAGACGGTCCGGCAGAGCTTCGTACTTGCCCCGCGATTATATTGCACGCTGGTACAGAGGCTCGGTAGATAGCTTCGACTTGCCCGGCCATATCTCGCACGACAGTCGGATCCGTAGTTAGCTTCAGACTTGCCCCGGGCCATTGTCGACGCAGCCGGATCCGTAGTTGGCTTTCGTACTTGCCCGGCCGCTTTATGACGCAGCCGATCCGTAGTTCGCTTTCCTACTGCCCGCATGCTTTTTAGGACACGTGGAACTTGGTGTTCATGTATGCGTATTGGTGTTATATTATATCATGGATCGCCGGTGAGGAAGGATTCCACGCATGGTTGATATTACGGGCGTGAGACCCATAGTTATATTTGAGTAGTGACTTTGAGGCACGTTCTCGACTTGATATGATCGCTATGTATCAGGTAATCGTAGTTTGGCTATCATACATGTCTCATGTTTTGTATAGATCGTTATGATTTCATTACGCATTTTCGCCACATCTTGGTACATTCTTCGTCTTGACCTCCCGGGCCGCGTCACGCCGCAGTTTAGGTGCAGCTTGGTGATCTGCAGTGTAGGACCTTTCGTAGTTTTGGATAGCTCCATTTGTTCGTGAGTTTATCATTTTGGTATAGATCCTTCAAGATGTGCTTTGTACGCTTATGGGTACGGCGAGCCTTGTCCGCCATATTTCAAAAAATCTTAGAGTGCAGTATTCATACGCTGGATTGGACTCGTATGCAGTGTAGTCTCATGATTATGTATATTATATGGCAGCCTTGTCGCTTTTCCTCGCATGTTCATTGGTTTTAAAAAAATGAGGTGTTGTTTAGTTCTCGCTTTACTTGTGTCGCTTAGGTAAGGGTGCCTGTGTAAGGCACGATCACGCCCGGGTTCGGGCGTGACAGAGTGATATCGAGCAATATCCTCGGAATGTCTACAGAGCCGTGTCTAGTAGAGTCTTGATTATCGGTGTGTTGCGCGCCACACCCATAAACAAGAGGCTACAGGACATTTAGAGTTGGTTTCTATTCTTCTCACTGAGATCGTGCCATAGAAAGTGTTATTAAGATAATTCCTCTATGACGTATTATTATGTTACTGGTATGCCTCCGCGAGGGCAACAATGCCTGTAGGGCAAAACAAAGATAGGAGCTACCATCGGACTCGAGAGTTGATAGGGCTCATGCCCGTGATATACCGGATGTCAGGCCGCAATGGCGAGTTCTTTTGCTCCGTGTTTCGAGGCTCCAACACCGAGCCTCCGGTTTCGCCAGGGAGGACTATAGGTCATAGGGAAGCGCTATGTTATTGACCAAGATAGCGGTGCTACGCTTTCATCGCCAGTGGTTATTCGGCCAGCATGCAGGTGTGAGATGGTAGAGGCCAACGCGAAATCAACAGAAGAGGCTAGACCGGTTGTTTATCCCGGTGAGTTTTTGGATGAGCATCCTCAGCAGCGAGTGAGATATTCATCCCATCCTACCCAGTACATACCCCCGCAGATCACAGGTGGGAGATTGGACCCCACAAGGTACTTAGGAGCCGGTCCAAGCTCCAGGGGTTGAGGTTTTCAGAGGAGCAGAGGATTTTCTCAGTCGAGGCCACTTATTCCTCAGTGTTTCCGATGTAGTAAGCGTCATATGGGGAAATGCCGTTATGGCACAGGTGTTTGTTTTTATTGTGGCCGTCCGGGCCATATCCTGAAGGTATGTCCTTTTAGAAAGAGCACCTGAGGTGGCTCACCTATGAGCGGTGGTTGGTTCCTTTCCTCCACAAATGCGTCCCCCAGGGCAGGGTGTTCAGATGTCAGCCAGCCGTGGTGGAGGTCAGGGTGGAGTTTATAGTTCTGGCGGTCCTTCGAACCGCATAGATGACGTGACTACTGGGCAGGATCAAGAGGCAACATCGCATGGGGTTACAGGTATATTTCGATTCTTTTGAATCATACGTGCATTGATAGATTCAGATTTCGCCCTAGCGTATATGTTTTTCCTTGTTGCTAGTAGTTTTAAAGTGATAGTACCACCAGAGGTAGGGATACTCTGATTAGTAAAGTGAAAAGTGAAGAATGTTGACAAGAATGATAAAGTGAACTGAGACTATAGTTGTGTAGGGTTCACAAGTTGTAATTACCCCATATAAGTGTAAGACCGATAGGGAAGAATGTATAGTAGAAATATTTCGGCCTATGTGACGAACCTCTAGTGAATAGGGGGATAGGGTGAGAAGTACCTTGAGATAAGAGAGAAATTTATTTCAGACTAAGAATGAGAAGTTAAGTGTGATGATGGGTCGGGTTATGGACTCATTTCGTGTTATACCCCGTAGTTCCGGAGTATGTATGTGAGGACGTACGTACGAATGTATAAACCCTAATTAGGGTAAGAATGAAAGAATTGTTTTCCGACGGAAAATATTCCGAACCTTGTGAAGGAATTTTTTACGTTTTCAATATTTTTATGAAATTTTTCCGAGAGATAAATATTTTGGACCAATAGGAGGGCGACACATGTCATCCCAAGTGGCATTATGGACGGTTTTTGCTAGACTAGTGGGCAAGACAAGTGGCCAAAAGTCTTGCATGGCCTTTGGACGTTTTTTTGCAAGTAGTGGGCAAGTCAAATGGTCAAAGTCTTGCAGGGCATTTGTGGGACAAGTGGAGAAAGGAACCTACACAAACAATCTATGTCATACACATGTTTCAATCCTAACCCTTGGTTGTCCTATATAAACACCTCTAGTTGATGACAATCTTCCACACTTATAATATTTCAAGACTTGAAAATATTTCCCTCTCCCTCCTTCTTTGTTGCTCTCGTCAATTGCTCCCTCCCCTAGCCTAGTGTTGTCCAAAAATTCTTAAACTTATAAGTGTTCTTCCTTAATGTATTAGGAAGATTATTAACCAAGAGTTAGACAAGATTTTACACCCATAGCCTCAAAATTACCCCCTTAGCCGAGAGTGGACAGATTTGGAACTTTAGTGTTCTTCACTTTTTGGAGTTAATTCTTGAATAGAAGTTGGTTAGGAACTTCTAAGGGTGACTTGTGGTGGTTTGGAACACAAAGATTTGGAGCTAAAACACAAAGATTTGGAGCTAAGACTTGCTTTGGAACGACTTTAAGTTCTTGGATATTTTTTGGGCTATTATTGAGGTAATGAACCTTAACCTCTTTGTGAAGTTGATTATTATGTATATTGGATATTATACATATATTGGAAGTATATTATGAAGTATGAGACATAAAGAAAGATTTGGATCTTGTTAAGATGTTAAAAGGAGAATTGGCATATTAGCCATTAAAATGGTAAAAATGTATCCATTACTTACTAAGAAGTTAACAACAAAGAAACTATAACTTATATAAAGATTGGAATATAAGTTGAAGGATTAATGAAGTAATTGGATAAGTAAAATTGTAAAAGTTGGCCAAGGACCCCAACTTAAGGACCGTATTTACTTTGGACCGTATTTACTTTGGACCGTATTTACTTTGGACAGTATTTACTTTGGACCGTATTTACTTTTGACTATATTTACATTGTTGTTAAGGAGAGATTGTTAATCGCGCTCCGTTTGGGCGTGTTATCCCCTTCTTTAATTATTGTTGTTGTTAAGGAGAGATTGTTAATCGCGTTCCGTTTGGGCGTGTTATCCCCTTCTTTAATTATTGTTGTTGTTAAGGAGAGATTGTTAATCGCGTTCCGTTTGGGCGTGTTATCCCCTTCTTTAATTATTGTTGTTGTTAAGGAGAGATTGTTAATCGCGTTCCGTTTGGGCGTGTGATCCCCTTCTTTAAATTTCGGAGTTGTTGCGCCTTATTTATGGCATGTTGGTTACTATTATCGGGCCTTGGAAAAGGTGGCAAAGTATGTAGAAACAAAGGAGAGTCTTCTTAATTTTCATGAATATGGAACCTTGTACTTAGAAATATTCTACGAAGAGATCTAGAAGTTGATAGACATTTTGTGGCCTTTATAGGTTGAAGTACTACGAGTAGCATATTCTACTTGAAGGGTGGAAAAGGGCTAGTAAGGTTATAGTACTTTGGAGCGTTTTGCTAATTGTCGATAATCGTCGCGAGGTATGTGAACCTCTTCCTATCCTTTCTAGCATGATTTTTGTAAACTATGTACGGTGAGCGTACGTGTGCTAAACGAATTAAGTTGGTTTAAAACATAAAGTGTTATAATGGCTTTATGGGAAGTTAATTATAACAACTTTATGTAGGTAAAAGAATAGTTTATTGATTTTTGTTAAAAAGATTAGAGACTTGACTTATATTTGACTTGAATTGATAGGTGAAGAACTGGAATTGTGTGGAAAGTTGTGAAACCTCATTCGTGAGTAATGAGTACTTGGTTTTTATTAATAATGTTATATTGATTTCGGAAATGGGAATGAGTATCGAACAAGCCATTGCAGCGTTAATAAAGGAAAATGTAATGACTAATAATTATATTAAAACAAGTAGAATCTTCCATCTGCATAGAAGCTAAGATGAGACAAAATTTTATTACATTTCATAGATCATGGCTACTTTAATAAGAATCATTATAAACAAGTATTGTTTTTCTTAAATTCCAAAGTAAGGAACTTGATTTCTAAAAGAAAAGAGACTTGAGAATTTGAAGTGTTTTGGTTTAAAAGAAAGGCAGAGTTTTGTCATAAATTGGTTTAAAACATAAAGTGTTATAATAGCTTTATGGGAAGTTAGTTATAACGACTTTATGAAAACAAAAGAATGGTTTCATTATTGGATTTAAAATGGTAACTTGATTATGGGAAACGAGAAGTAACTTGAGTTTAAAAGTATAAGTAACCTATTTTCAAATATCGAACTTTTCTTGATGAGAAAAATATAAGTGACTTGGTTTTAAAAGGTAGGAGTACCTTGATCTTAAAAGAGTTAGTTACTTGGGTTTTAAAAGTATACTTGACGTTGTTTTAAAAATGTAAGCCACTTGGTTTAAAAAGTGTAAAGTACTTGATTTAAACATGAACGTGTTTGGTACTACGGATAATAGTATCGAGTTGTTTTTACGTAAAAAGAGATCTTTTTGAAAGGATTAATGTATGTAGTACCTTGGGGTTAAAATCCGGATTTGTTGTCATAAAATGGAAGTCTAAGAGTATGTTAAATTTGCCTATGCTAGTTGTGACAGCCTTGGTGGTATTATTATGTTACCGCGTCTCTCGGTTTTTGGGCCGGCTGACTTGTTGTGAATTTGTTGGATGTACCGGCAGTGACGGAGGATTCCACGGGTATGCTTCCATTGTTATTATCACATGGACATGTCTACACCGATGAGGATTAGAGGCGTGCGACCGTGCGCGGGTTAAACTCCCGGTATATTATTATTATCACATGGGCATGTCTACACCAATGAGGGATTCCGGGGGCATGTGACCATTACTATTATTCCATGGGCTAGCTCCCCATGAAGACATATCTACACCGATGAGGGATTCCGGGGGCATGGTATATACGATCATTATTCCATGGGCTAGCTCCCCATGAAGACCTGCACCTGCGATGAGGGATGTCGAGGGCACGTTATGGCCATGCTACACCGATGAGGGATTCCGGGGCATGCGGCCGCGTATTATATATATATAATGTATATGTGTACGCCGACAGTGAGGTAGGATGCCACGGGCGCATCACATGAGTATGATTTATGTCATGGACTGCCGGCAGTGAGGAAGGAATTCCACGGGCATGAGTGATGACTTTGAGGGCGTGAGTCCCTGACTTGACATGACTACTTATATGTTGTACTGTAGTTTGGCTATCAAACATGTCTCCTGCTTTATATAGACTATTATGATTTCATTACAGTATTTTCAGTTTCACATACTTGGTACTTGTTGTACTGACCTCCTTCGGGGGGCTGCGTTCATGCCGCGGGTTGAGGTACGTAGCTTGCTGATCCGCACTCTTAGGATCACTGTTCAACTCTTGGAAAGCTCCATTTCTCCGGAGGCTTTGTCTTTTGGTACGGTTCCCTGAGGTTGTAGACTTTTGTACATTCAGGGGGTATGGCGGGGCCCTGTCCCGCCACAGTTGTTATTCTTAGAGGTCTGTAGTCCTGTTGTGAAGTTGGGATGTAACTGTTCACTTTTGGTATTTATTACATGCCGAAAGGCAACCTTTTTCTTGGGTAGACTGTTTTTATTCTACACTGTTTCATGTTTGCAAGTTTATATTCCGCTGGTTACTCTGATGTATGTCTACTTGGGTGCCCGGGTAAGGCACCAGTCACGGGCCCGGGAACGGGTCGTGACATTTCGGGTCAGCCAGTAGTATGGAATGGGGTGATGTCAGTTAGATATGATTCTGATATGTGATAGGGTCCTGAGGATGCAAGACCTAAGTCTAGTTAATCGTTGTACGAGTTTGTGGACGCGTTCCACCGGAACCAGGTCGCGAGGGCCGAGAAGAGCCTTACCGGAAATTCAAGTAGCATAATGGCCAAGTTTGGATAGTAACTCCAAGGATTGGAGAACATAAACAATATTTGAAATTTTGTACGTGTACTAAATAAGTTTGAAAGTACGAGAAAGTATGACAAGTAAGAAAAAGAAGGAACAAGGGTTAAAAGAAATATAGTGATTATGGTTATAAGTAATAAAAGTGCGTAGAGAAACTCATTTTAGTACAATGAGTGGAGGTTAATTGTGTTGATACACGCGCATTAGGTTCAGTAACACTGTCCATAGGTGCTCGTGATTGAGGTGCTACTAGTATTAGAGTTTACACCGGTTGGTAAACTAAGCTAGGCAGATTATAGGTTCATGTCCCAACTAGTTTGGTGACTAAGTGAGACAGAGAAGGGAAGTAACACGGGGGAACACGTCAGTTAGCTGAGTGGGAGTCCGACTGAAGGATTCAGATAGTGTTAGTCCCATGACTTAGAATACGACAGGTCCATCCCTAGTACGGGAAAAAGAAAGAAACCTCTAAGGATCCCATTTTTTATAAGACTGTAACCTTCGAGTTTTGTGAGAAGGGGCCATGGATGAAATGTCCATTGTTATTTTTACGTATGTTATGTGGTGGCCATGTGTGGCATCGTTGGTCTTGTGGAGTATTGATTGATAGGAATAGTAAAGAGACTACGCCGGAGTTTGTATAGCTTGACAACCGACTAAGAACATTCGGGGACGAATGTTTCTAAGGGGGGAAGAATGTTACACCCCGTAATTCCAAGACATGTATAAGAGAATAGACGCGAGAACACAAGACTTGAGAAATTGGTACGAAAGAAAGAATTGTTTTTCCGACGGAAAAATCGTCCGAACGTCGGAAAGGAAAAAGGTTCGTTGATGAGAATTAGATTCTAAAAATGCATTATTTGAGGATTATGGAATGTATTATCATTATGGAAATTTATTTTTTCGGATTTGGTCACGTGGGGCCCACCCGAGAAATTTTACGTTTTGTGGGGCCCACGAGGATTACGAAATTTTATGGACGAATGAGAGGGCGAAACGTGGCACCCCCCCCCCCCCCCATGGTCTTGGACGAATTGAGGCAAGGATATAATGGTCATTGACCTATGTAGATGAACAAGTCTTGCTAGCTTGAGATAATTGACCAAGTCAACTTGTCCACTTGGCGTAACATTTAATGTTCTTCATCCTAGCCACACATTTGTTATAATCTAGGCCCTCCATTGTTTTATATATACTACACTAGTGCAAGACCAAGTCTTCAACACTTAGAAAAAATTATCATTTGTTCTTGAAAGCTAGCTCTCGGGTTCACCATCTTTCCCACACAAAATTTTTGTAGTTTTGGTTCATTATTCACAAGACTTTAACCCAAGGTCCCTAAGGGTATTGTAAGGATATCTCAATAGAAAGATCTCGGAAAAACAACGTTTTCACGTTAGTCGCGAGGCGAAAACCTAAGTCGTTTTCATAGTTTTGGATTGGAAATGGAAGAGAAATTGGTTGTGAACTTCTAAAGGCTTCAAATAGCGGATTGGAGCGTAAAGGAAAGGAGCTAAGAATTGCTAAGGAGCGACTTTGAATCTTGGAATTTATAAGGGCTTATAAAGGTAAAAATATTGTCGTTTTAGCAATTAAAGATTACTTATCATTGTAGTTATGAATATTAGCAAGCATGAGGTATATATTATGAAGTTTGATAAGTGTATTGGATATTGGAACCCTAATCCGAAACTAGCATGTTTAGCCCTTAAGATTACAATTCAATTTGGTTATTAGTTTAGTCGTCGCATGTTATATAAAGAAGGAAATTGTAGTTGTTAAAGTTGTTTATGACTATATAACATGTTAGACCTAAGAACTTGGATTGAAAAAGAATTGGAAAGGATTTTTGTTGTTGTACAAGTTAGCCGAGAATGGCTTTGAATATGGAACTAGCTGGTATTAATTGTGGGGCAGAATTTTACACGTATTGTAAGATGTGTAATCCCCTTTGATTGATTGATGTATTGAGCCTTAAATGTGGCATGTTGGTTATTGATTATCGGGCCTTGAAAAAGGTGGAAAAGTACGTAGAAACAAAGGAGGTGCTGCCCGATTTTCCGTAGAATAAGAAACCGTATACTTAGTATTATTCTACGTTAAAAACTAGAAGTTGATAGTCGTGTTGTGGCTATTATAGGTTGACAATTCTACGTGCGGCGTATTCAACTTAGCTTGTGGATTAAGCTGAAAAGGTATGTGATCTATCTCCTCTTCTTCTAGCATGATTCCTTATGATAAAGTAAGTAAATCCTACTCCTTAAATGATCCACTCCTTGTTTGTACTTGGATTGCCTAATATAGGAGTTGTTCTATATACTTCCTTATTTGTACTTGGATTGCCTAACATAGAAGTTGTTCTATATACTTCATTGATGTACTTTGGATGTTTAAATTGAAAGTTGTTATAATCCATTACCTTGATGAAGTTTGGATTTTTAAAAGTGAAAGTATTTTATTTGAAGTACATAGAGTCTTGAAAAGGAAGTAGTTTTCAAATCTTTTGGATAGTGCCTTAGTTCTAAAACCTAATGGTTGTTATAATGACCTTAGGGGAGTCAAATGAGTGATTTACTTAGTTGATTTAAAAGAGGAGAAATGACATGATTTAAGAGAAGTAACTTGTTTTAAAGGTGTGAGTTACTTGAGATTTAAAAGTAGAAGAAACTTGATTTCTAAAGTTAAGAAACTTGATTTCTAAAGATTAAGAGACTTGAAGTATTTTGAAAGTTAAGAAACTTGATTTGAAAGTATGTGGTACTTGGTTTTAAAAGTATAAGTCTCTTGGTTATAAAAATAATGAATTTTTCTAAAACCATAAAGGGTTATAATGGCTTTATGGGAAGTTAGTTAAAACGGCTTTATGGAAGGTTAGGAGAGTTGTCTATTTTTGATTAATAGGCATGAGTTGCCTAGATTGTGAAAATTAAAGTTACTTGGTTTCAAATTCTTGAAATGAATTTCTAAAAGGTAGTAACTTAATTTGAAAAATAGACATGCCTTGATACTACGGGTGTTAGTATCTTGGGTTTTATATAAAAAGGAGTCTTTTGAAAAGAATGGAAGTACGTAGTACTTAGGGTTAAAATCCCGGATTTTTTTTATATAAAACGAAAGTGCCTCGAGTTTATAAAATGAAATTCATTTTAGTATGATAATGAAAGTCTAAAGATTTTATGAACTTGCCTATGTGTGTTTGTGATAGCCTTTGAGTGCAAATATTATATTTTTACGCTGCCGCGACTCTCAGCTAAAGGGTCTGTCTTATCATGAAGTTTACTCGACGCATCGACAAAGCGGTGATGTGGGATTCCACGTATGCTTCCATTATGATTGATCCTTGGACATGCTTATACGATGGGATTCCGGCATGCGACCGTGACGCGTTAGATTCCCGGATTGTTTGTATTACTCCTTGGACATGCTTATACGATGTGGGATTCCGGGGCATGTGACCAGGAGGCGGATTAGATTCCCGGATTTGTTTATATTACCCCATGGTCATTTTTATACGATGTGGGATTCTGGGGCATGCGACCATGTTGGATATTGTTATTCCATGGACTAGCCCTCCATGAGATTTAGTGACGCAGGATGGTCTGTTAGAGAGCTTTCGTACTTGCCCGCCGCCGGGTCGCCGTAGGATGGATCGTAGATAGCTTTCGCATTTGCCTCGTCGGTTATTGCACGCTTGATACGGTAGGCTCCAGAGATAGCTTCGCACTTGCCCGGCCATATCTCGTGACGACAGCCGGATCCGTAGTTAGCTTCGCACTTGCCCAGTCGATTGTTGACGCACGCCGATCCGTAGTTGGCTTTCGTACTTTCCGATCGTTTATGATGCATGTTGGATCCGGTGGTTCGCTTTTCCTACTCGCCCATACAGCTTTTTAGGACACGAATGGGACCGTGTTCATGATGCGTATTGGTGTTATATTATATCATGGACTACCGGCGGTGAGAAGGATTCCACGCATGGTTGATATTACGGGCGTGAGACCCATAGTTATATTTGAGTAGTGACTTTGAGGCACGCGTCCACGACTTGATATGACCGCATGTATTGTAATCGTAGTTTGGCTATCATACATCTCGCTTTGTATGTGATCGTTATGATTTCATTACGTATTTTCGCCACATACTTGGTACATTCTTCGTCTCGACCTCCTTGAGGCCGTTCATGTCGCAGGTTTAGGTACGCAGTTTGGTGATCTGCAGGTGTAGGACCCTGCTCAGAGTTTTTGGATAGCTCCATTTGTTCAGGAGTTTATCATTTTGGTATAGATCATTCAGTACAGGCTTTTGTACAGTTATGGGTACGGCGGGGCCTTGTCCCGTCATATTTCAGTAAAACTCTTAGAGGTCTGTATTCATATGTGGGATTGGACTCGTGTACAGTGTAGTGTCTGTTGATTATGTATATTATATGGCGGCCTTGTTGGCTTTGCCCTTGCATGTTCATTGGTTTTAAAAAAAATGAGGTGTTGTTTAGTTCCGCAGTTTACTTGTGTCAGTTAGGTAAAAGGGTGCCCAGGTAAGGCACCAGTCACGGGCCCGGGGTTCGGGGCGTGACAAGACCAATCCATATCCTCAGGGGGGGAAGATCCAAAGAACAAATTTCGTGCCACCAAAGACCACAAGCAGGCGGATAAGCGAGAACAACATCATAACCCTGACCAACTTTTAGACACAATTCATGGTGGAAACCAGGTCCTTATTTTCAACCCTGACAAACTCCCAGACTCAATTCATGGCGGAAACAAGATCCTCTATTAGGAACTTGGAGACTTAAATGGGGCAGTTAGCAGAGAAATTGAGTGACAGACCGCAGGGGAACCTCTCTAGCAACACAGTGATGAACCCAATGGATCAGTGTCAGGAAATCAATCTGAGAAGTGGAAAACAGTTAGAGCAGGTTACACCCCAACCACTGATTGAAAAGGAGAATGAGTTAGAGAAGACAATGGATGAATAGAAAGAGGGGGTTACTGATGACTGCCCTATTTTAGAGAAGGCTCCACCAGAAGTCATGAGGGAATATACAGACAGAATTTCATACCCTCAAAGACTTCAGAAGAAATCCCTGGATAAGCAGTTTTCTAAATTCTTAGAGGTATTAAAAAAACTACACATCAATCTTTCTTTCATTGAAACTTTGGAGCAAATGCCAGCGTATGTCAAATTCATAAAAGATCTTCTCTATTAAAAGAGGAAGCTGGCAGACTATGAGATAGTGGTGCTGACAGAGGAGTGCAGTGAAATCTTGCAGAAGAAACTTCCCCCGAAGTTGAGAGATCCAGGAGTTTCACCATACCTTGCACTATAGGGAAGGTTACATATAAAAGGGCCTTGGGTGATTTGGGGGCAAGTATTGATGCCCCTTTATGTGTTTCAGCGACTTGGGTTGGGGGAAGCAAAGCCGACAACAGTCAACTTACAGCTAGCAGATCACTCAGTCGTGCATCCCCGAGGTATAATTGAAGATGTATTAGTGAAAGTGGACAAATTCATCTTTCCTGTTGATTTCCTCATTCTTGATATGAAGAAAGATGAGATTATGCCCATTATCCTTGGGATACCATTCCTAGCTACATGGAGAGTCCACATTGATGTTGAAAAGGGAGAGTTAAAGCTCGACTCCAAGATGAGGAAATGGTATTCAATGTTTTCAGACCACCCACAAGCCAATGATAGATGTTTTGTTGTAGGGATAGTTGACAAGGTTGTGTCTCAAGAAAGTTCCAAGGGTACTGATGCTCATGGGGTAACATTAAAGCAGGGTGAAGAACCTGCAAGTGAGGTGAGTGAAGCTGTGAATGATGAAAAAAAGGGTGAACCCTTCTGAACTTAGCCCTGTGAAAAAGAAGAGGAGAAAGAGGAAGGAGATGATAATGAAATGGATATGTTGCGGGGGTAATCAACCCCCTTGAGTGAACAAGGCATCTGCGTCCGACTAAATGACGTTAACGACAGCGCTACTTGGGAGGCAACCCAATATTTTAATTATGTTATTTCAATTTTTGTTTTAGTTTGTTTTATTTTATTCTTCAACAGTCTCACGGTCTTGGCTTCTTGGTTTATGTTTTTTATGGCAGGTGGACTGGGAACTGACCCCGAGTGGAAAAAGGAACAAAAATGCTGAAAAAGGGAGAAATTTGGCACAGCGCCGCGGCGCCAGAACTTCAGAGAACACTTCCCGTCAGCAGGGTCGCGGTGCCAGAAGTTTAGAGAGTCCCAATGCCTTGTAATTTCAAGAACCCTCTCATATACCTCCTTTATGACCGTTGTTTTGTGTCTGTAAGTTGTTCCTTTAATTTTAGTTTTTACACATTGGGGACAATGTGTCAATGTTTGGGGGGGATCTTACTTCATATTGTGTTTTGTTTTGAGTCTTTTTGTTGTCTTTTTGTTTTGTTTTATGTGTTCGTGAGTCAGTTTTTTTATGGATCATGTATGTTGTAGTTGTTAAAGATATTGAGTGGATAAAATGAGATAATGTAATGGAATTAAAAGCAAAAATATGTGTGCTTAAGTTAGATATGCTAAAAATTCATGACATCTAATTATTTGGGATATTTGTGCTTAGCCTATGTGTTGTCAATTATGGAAAGAAAGGTTGAAAATGTCTAGAAAACCTGTTTGTTTGTTATTTGAGGCGAAATAGTTAAGATATACATGTTAGGGAAAGGATTTAGGCATTCTTTGATAGCCCTTCTGACCGTCCATTACCTACCCTGACATAAATTGTATCATTAGTCAACCCCTTTGAGCCTAAAATAATATCTTTGTTTGACACCATATGATTCTCTAGTTGTGCCATAAGTGATAATTGGAAATTATTGGGATGAAAAATGTTGAAAAAGCAATAAAAAGAGAATGAAAATTTGATACACCCCAATAAAAAATATCCAAAAGCCTAAGTTTGGGGGTGCTTGTTCTTGAGTAGTGTGTCTCATTCTCTCAAAATAAAATAGGGAAGAAAATAGGTATGATACTAAAAAGAAAGTCAAAAGAAGGAAAAAAGAGTTAAATGAAAAATCTTTATGGTACGAAATTGAGCCTAAATGCCAACTTTTATCTACCACTGCCTAAGCCTACATTACAACCCTTGAAAGTCCTGAAGATCCCTAATGTGTATGTCTATGATTAGTGGAGAATAACAAGTAGACAGGTCTATAGAATTTTGGGAAAGATGGAATGAAATTGACATGTGTTAGGCATATTTTGTATACGCTTTTGAGTCATTTTTAGTTAGTGTTTTTCCCATTTTCATTTAAATAAGTGTCTTGTTAGGGTCGTTTTCTTTCTTTTGAGTCACAGCGGTTCAAAAAGGTAAATTGGCGAAAAGGAGCGAAAAGTGGGCATAAAAGGAGAGTCTCGAGGCAAAAAGGATGGAAGTTGGCAATTCAGGACAAAAGACTGCAGCACCGCGGTGCCATTCATACAGAATCGCGGTGCCATAAATACTGAGAGGTTGCAGGACTTTCGGCACTGCGGTGCCTTTCTGCAGAACTGCGGTGCCGAGGCGTGAATTTTCATATCCGAAATAGAATTGGCCAAGGGCAGAAGGGTCCATAGGGCACGAAATTTGCAACATACCGTTTTTTATCACTTGCAGGAAGAATAAGGTAATTGCTATCCTTTGTACAATGGAAAATCAGCGAGACAACAACGTAGAGAAGGATGAGCTACCGACTGCAGAGAGGAGCCTAGGGGACTATGTATTGACTACAGTTACAAGGGTGCAGACTTGCATCAGGCTCCCAGTAATATGAGCCAACAATTTTGAGATCAAACCTGCTATTATGAGTATGGTGCAGAACACAGTCCAGTTTGGAGGGTTACCATCTGAAGACTCACATATGCACATTGCAAATTTTCTGGAGTTGTGCGCCACATTCAAATACAATGGCGTTACTGATGATGTCATTCGGTTGAGGCTTTTCCCCTTCTCAGTCAGGGACATAGCAAATGTTTGGTTGAACTCCTTGCCCACAGACTCCGTCTTCACATGGCAGGACTTAGCTCAGAAGTTTTTAGCCAAGTTCTTCCCAACATCAAAGGCAACAAGGCTTAGGGGAGAATTGAATAATTTCTACCAGATGGATGGAGAGTCATTATACGATGCCTGGGAGCGTTTCAATGATTTACAAAGAAAGTGTCAACACCATGGTTTTGAGCAGTGGAATTTAGTTCACAATTTCTATAAAGGTTTGAGTGGGACTACCAGGACGATCATTGATGCAGCAGCAAGTGGCACCTTCATGAGAAAAACAGCACATGAAGCTTAAGATTTATTGGAAGACATGGCCATGAACAATCACTTGCCAGATGATAGAGGAACAGGTAGCAGAAGAGAAGTTGGGGTTCATGAGCTAGATGTCATCACTGCACTGAATGCACAAGTTTCTCTCTTGACTAAGCAGCTCCAGCAGAATACTATGCCCGTAAAGGCGGTCCAGATGCAAGTAGTTTGTGAGATTTGTGGGGGTCCACACACCTTCGATAGATGTCCAACAAATGTTCCCAACAACATCCCAATGGAGCAGACTCAATGTCAGGCTGTGGGAAATTTTTAGAGGCCCTCTAATAATGCATTCTCCAACACATATAATCAGGGGTGGAGAAATCACCCAAATTTTTCATGGAAGAATGACCAAGGGCAGCAACCACGCTTGAGACCATCTTCACAAATAGCTCACCACCAAATTTCACAAGAAAAGCCAGATGACATAAAAGCAGCATTGTTGACCTTATCCAACTCTCAGACTCAATTTATGGCGGAAACCAGTCCTCGCTTCAGCGCGCCAATACCTGCACACAATTTATGCGAGAGACCAAGCGTCACATGTAAACAAGATCCTCTATTAGAAACTTGGAAACTCAGATGGGGCAGTTGGCAGAGAAGTTGGATGGCAGACCTCAGGGGGCTCTCCCCAGTAATACAGAGACGAATCCAAGAGAACAATGCCAGACAATCAGTTTGAGAAGTGGGAAGCAGTTAGAGCAGATTGGATCCCAGCCAGTGGTGGAGAAGACAACTGAGGTAGAAAAGGAGGGGTTACTGATGACCGCCCTATTTTAGAAAAGGCTCCACCGGCAGTCATGAGGGAATATGCAGACAGAATCCCTTACCCTCAAAGACTGCAGAAAAAGTCCTTAGACAAGGAGTTTTCTAAGTTTTTAGAGATCTTCAAAAAGCTTCATATCAATCTCCCGTTCATTGAAGCTTTGGAGCAAATGCCATCTTATGTAAAGTTCATGAAGGACATCCTATTTAAGAAGAGAAAGCTGGCATACTATGAGACAATAGCGCTGAAAGAGGAGTGCAGTGTTATCTTGCAGAAGAAACTTTCCCCTAAATTGAAAGATCCAGGGAGTTTCACCTTACCTTGCACCATAGGGAATGTGACATGCAAGCAAGACCTATGTGACTTGGGGGCAGGTGTCAACCTTATGCCCCTTTCTGTGTTTAGAAAGCTTGGTTTGGGGGAAGCAAGGCCGACAACAGTCTACTTGCAGCTAGCTGATCGTTGTATTGTGCACCCTAGATGAATAATTGAAGATGTGTTGGTAAATGTGAGCAAATTCATTTTGCCTCCAGACTTCCTCATTCTTGATATGTAGGAAGATGAGATGATACCAATGATCCTTGGGAGACCATTCCTAGCCACAGGGAGGGCATTGATTGATGTTGAAAAAGGAGAGCTAAAACTCAAAGTTCAAGGTGAAGAGATGACCTTTAAAGTGTTCAAGCCACCACCTGAGCCAGAGATGACCTTCAAAGTTTTCAAGCCACCCACTGAACCTCAAGTTATGGATAGATGTTATGCTATTGGGATAGTTGACAAGGTTGTTCCTGAGAAAAGCCTCATGAGTACTGATGCTCGAGGGATACCATTAAAGCAAAGCGTAGAACCTGTGAGTAAGGCCAACGAAATGGTGAAATATGCCAAGATGGTAAATGCTTCTAAAAATAACATTGTGAAAAAAAAGAGGAGAAAGATGAAGTGATTGGTGCTGAGATGGTTATGTGGAGGGAATACTCTACCCCCATGATTTAGTAAGTGAACTGCGTCCGGCTAAAAAACGTTAAAGACAGCGCTACTTGGGAGGCAACCAATGTTTTAATTATGTTATTTCAATTTTTGGTTTTAGTTTGTTTTAGTTTAACTTGAACAGTCTCACTTGATGGTATTTTTGGGTTGTGGTGTGATGACAGGTGAGGAAATCGGAGACTAAGCACGAAGAAAAAGGTGGAAAGCACAGAATCTGGTCGGCACCGCGGTGCCGAATGTTCAGAGAGGTCCCAGTACTTTAGGCACCGCGGTGCCACTCTGCAGGACCTCGGTTCCGAGGCGCGATTTCAGAAAAATAAAAAGTCCTAAAGTCCCCAATCCTTCCCACTTTCACACAAACCCTTCCTCTCTACAACAACGAAAATACCTCCTCCCCCACCTAAAACTTCCCACAAATTCACCCAAATCCTTCCAACCCATACATACCATCACCACCCAAAACTCCTAGCATCTTTCCACAACATCATTCTTCCACTTGAGTCAAGAAATCGGTGAAGAACAACTACTTAAAAAGGTAACATTCATCACTGTTCTTGATATTTAAAGGTTAGTGGAGAGAATATCTTGTAGACTTGGGTGTGGTGCGGGTTGCGTGTTGTTGGAGCTGTGAGGGTGATTGTTGCTTGGGAGTGTGCTGTTTGTGCTGTGTTGTGGAATATTACTGTGGGAGTTTGTGATTTTGGGGTTAAGTGTTGTTGTGTAGTGTTGATTCATGGTGTATTGTTGTTGTGGTCTGAGTTTGCTTGGTTATTGTTGCTATGTGGAGTGAGAGTTGTTGGGAAACCTCAAGGAAACGCTGCTGAAAATTTTCCAACAACCCCCGCAATGACCTCTAGAAAAGGAACTGCCAGAGCTTCCCCATCTTCATCAGCTCCAGAATATGATGTTACTCGATTTACCAACAAACAGGCGGAAAATCGATATAACAAAATAAGCACTAGAGTATTGATACCAGAGAGAGGCATGGACTACCATACCATGCCATTTGATGATGATGATAACTACGAGCCCATTAGGGTCATGATCGAGGCGAATGGTTGGAGAAGGTTCACCAATCCAGAAAGGATTCCACTTCAGAACACTAGCATTGTGAGGGAATTCTATGATAATTATCCCGAGCAAAAGGATGGGAGATGTTTTGTTAGAGGGTGATATGTGCCCGTGAGTTCTGAAACATTGAATGCGTTACTAAGGACCTATGATGTTGAGGACCAAGGTTATAACCCGCAACATTTCAGAAGTTGGTCGAGAGACGTCAACCACATCATGTGGGACACAGTTGTAGTAGTTTTATGCTACCCAGGCGCCGAATTCAACATTTCTCATCACGGGTCCAGGAGAATTACCCGGTGCCAATTTAACAGAACAACCAGAGGATGGCTATATTTCGTAAGTGCTCGCTTGATTCCGTTAACTTATTTTATCAATGTGCCTACAAACAGAATCAAGCTCATTTATGGCATCATGTTGGGCAAGACAATTGATGTTGGGAGAGAAATAGTGCAAAGCATAGGGGAGATTAGCAGGCTGGTTACTACTGGCGGACTGGGACATGGGTCACTCATTTCTGCCTTATGTGCTAGGCATGGAGTCCCAACATTCTCCACGGATATTCTCGAGAAGAGTCAATCTCATGTGACCTACAGTTTAGTGCACTCTTTCCTTGACCCCACTCCAAGACCAGAAGCAAGGAGAGGAGGCCCAGGAGCAGCAGACGCAGTAGCCATGGATGAAGAAGAGCCTGAGGCAGCTGCACACGATGAAGCAGGCTGAAGCAGCCACCAGTCTCCCATGTCCTTGGAACCTCCAATGCCAATGATGGAGCAACTGCTCCTAAATCAACAAAGGATGTTGTAAAACCAAGAGAACATAATGCAGAATCAGTAGCAAATAATGCAAAGCCATCAACACCTAACCCAACGTGTTGATAAAAATAAGTTCCATGTTCACATAATGGTCAATGCAATATCCGCCACCACCACTACCATTTTGAGCCGCTATTGTCTATAAGTCGTCCCTTTATTATTTTTTGAGTCGTTACACATTTGGGACAATATGTCGTTTAAGTTTGGGGGTTTTTTGAGTCATTTTTAGTTAGTATTTTACTCATTTCGTTTGTGTTTAGTATAATATTAGGTCTATTTTTCTTTCTTTTGAGTCACAGCGGTCCTAAATGGAGAAATATCAAAAAGAAGATGAAATGAGCTTATTTGAGATAGAATTGCACAATAAAAGGCCAAAAAATGAAGCCTAAGAAGTCCCGTAAAGTATAGAAGAAATCAGACGAAGTCCGGATGAGAAAATAACGCAAAATCAGAAAATCCAGAATGGGAAGCCACCGGCACCGCAGTGCCGTAATGCAGGACCGCGATGCCTAATATTCAGAGAGGATGCAGTACTTTCGGCACCGCGGTGCCATTCTGCAGTACCGCGGTGCCGACGCGGGATTTCTGACTTTCTAGGTCGATTTTCGAAGGGAAAAAGGGTCCAAAAAGTGATTTTTCTCAAGACTATAAATCCCTAAAACCCTGACTTAAAGAGGGGATCTTGTACATATTTTCTATTCTACTTTGGAGGCTAAGAAGGAGGCTACAACACAATATTGGAGACAACTTTGGTTCAAGTTCTTTTTCTTTTCTTTTCTTTAATTCAGTTTATGTTGGTATTTGTATTAGTTCTTAGCGTGACAATGTTTATGAGCTAATTACTTTATTAAGGTTTCCTATTGAATCGCTTGAAACTTTATTTCATGAATAAATGCATTAGTTTGATTTCTTCTTCACTTGATTAAGATTTATTCAATATTGGTATGAATGTTTGATAGTTAACTGACCATTAATTATCATAATCTATATGATTTCGAATCAAGAACCGAGAAGAGAGATTTGGATATGCTGTAATTGAATAGACATAGGTTAAAATCGCGGACGAAAGTACCCCGATACTTGTGTATCATTATAGGTTATTGTTCTTAATCCTCCTATGTGATAAATCCTATCATAGAATATAGAAGGGTTCTGCACTGGGGTTGAACGATTATATATCCTAACTGGAATATAAGACAGTCTAGTTAACCGTTATCTTAACGTAGAAGAAGAAGCCATTCTAGTTGCATTAAGGATTGAAAAGAGTGGATAGTTGAGGATATTGGAAGCACTATTTCCATCATAACTGATTTAAGCCAAAGTATTATCATAATTAGTTTATTTTCTGCAATTACTTAGTTTTAGTTATTAGATAAAAATACAAACAAATTAACGTTCACCAAATAGAAACTAAAGCTTAGATAATCGGTACTTGATAACCAATCTCTGAGGACGATATTCGGTCTTACTAGATTATATTACTTGTAACGATACGTACACTTGCGTGAGCACGTGGAAATATCCGCCTAACAAGTTTTGAAATAGTTAGGATGTACATGTTTAGGGAGATAACTCATGCATTTCTTTGTTAGCCCTTCTTACCATTCATTACCTACCTTGCAATAAATTGTATCCCTAGTCAGCCCCGTTGAGCCTAAAATAAGTTATTTCTTTGACACCCTATGATTCCCTTGTGGTCATAAGCAGTAATTGAAAAATTGTGATGAAGAAGTGTGAAAAAAAATACCAAAAGAGGGTGAAAAATTGATGCACCCCAATGAAAAATAATGCAAAAGCTTAAGTTTGGGGGTGCCTATGTGAATGTGTTTCATACTCTCAAAAATCTGTAATTGTAAGTCGTCCCTTTATTATTTTTTGAGTCGTTACACATTTGGGACAATGTGTCGTTTAAGTTTGGGGGGGTACTTATGTTTTTGAGTCCTTGTGTCTTTTATTGTGTCTATATGAGTCGATTTTTTTTAATGATCATACATGTTGTAGTTGCTGAAAATGCCTAGTGAACTAAGTGGGATAATGTAATGGAATTAGAAGCTAAAATTTGTGTGCTCAAGTTAGATATGCCAAAAATTCATGAAAATCTAATTATTTGGGATATTTGTGCTTAGCTTATGCATTATCAATTGAAAAATGTCTATGAAGTCTGCTTGCTTGTTATTTGAGGCGAAATAGTACATGTTTAGGGAGATGACTCAGACATTTCTTTGTTAGCCCTTCTTACCATTCATTACCTACCTTGCAATAAATTGTATCCTTAGTCAGTCTCGTTGAGCCTAAAATAAGTTATTTCTTTGACACCCTATGATTCTCTTATGTGCCATAAATATTAATTGAAAAATTAGGATGAAGAAGTGTGAAAAAGAAATACCAAAAGAGAGTGAAAAATTGATGCACCCTAATGAAAAATAATGCAAAAGCTTAAGTTTGGGGGTGCCTATGTGAATATGTTTCATACTCTCAAAAAGAGAAAAGGGGAGTGATAGGTATGAATTGAAAATGATACCAAAAAGAAAGACAAAAAGAGTTGAATGAAAAAACGTTTATGGTACGTAAATTGAGCCTAAATGCCTACTATTACCTACCCCTGCCTAAGCCTACATTACAACCCTGAAAAGTCCTGAAGATCTCTAATATGTATGTTTATGATTAGTGGAGAATAGCAAGTAAACAGGCCCATAGAACTAAATGAAATTGACATGCATAGGGTAGGTGTTCATGCTTCCATTAATTATGATTGAAATGAATTTGCGAAATATCTGACTTGAAATTCTAGATTGTTATATTCATGAAGCTATCTTGCTCAGTTTAGGGCGTAGGTAGGGGGTCGGAATGATTTTCCTGATGTTACTGGTGTCGTTTGGGCTTTTTATGGATACCAATGTATTTACATATGGCAGGGGTGAGTTCCAACATATTATCTCAACTGACGTTCATGCTTTTCTAAGTAACCTTGTGCAGCTGCTTGATTTGAGTCTTTTAGTCTTTTGATTTTGTTTCTTTGTTTTTGTTTTGATCTTTGCTCGAGGGCGAGCAAATGTTAAGTTTTGGGGTATTTGTTAGGCATATTTTGTCTACGCTTTTGAGTCATTTTTAGTTAGTGTTTTTTCCATTTTCGTTTAAATAAGTGTCTTGTTAGGGTCGTTTTCCTTTCTTTTGAGTCACAACGGTTCAAAAAGGCAAAATGACGAAAAAGAGCGAAAAGTGGGCATAAAAGGAGAGTCCCGAGGCAAAAAGGACGGAAGTTGGCAATTCAGGACAAAGATCGCAGACCGCGCGCCATTCATACGTAATCAGCGGTGCCATAATTATCGAGAGGTCGCAGACTTTTGACCGCGGTGCCGAGGCGTGAATTTTCATATCCGAAATAGAATTGGCCAAGGGCAGAAGGGTCCATAGGGCACAAAATTTGCAACATACATAAGCCCTAAGGATTAGTCTAGTTAGGGGTTTTTGGACATTCTATCACACAACACAATTGAAGACAATTCGGAGGCTACAATTGGAGACCTAGTTCTAAGTATTTTCTTTTCTCTTTCATTTATTTCAGTTTATGTTGAATTGTAATTTTGTTCTTGACATGACAATGTTTAGGAGCTAATTACTTTAGTAGGATTTTCCATCGAATCTTCTTGAAACTCTTTCATATAGTTAATGCATTAGTTAATCGATTTCTTCTTCAACTTTATTAAGATCTATTCAATATTGCTTTGATTGCTTGATAATTAACTGGTCATTAATTGTCATAACTTATATGATTTTGAATCAAGAACCAAGAGGAGAGATTTGAATATGCTGTAATTGAATAGACATAGGTTAAAATCGCAGACGAAAGTACCCCGATACTTGTGTAGCAATTAAGGTTATTGTTCTTAATCCTCATGTGTGGTAAAATCTATCATAGAAATATAGAAGGTTTCTGCACAAGGTTGAACTCTCGTATATACTAACCGTAATATGATGACAGACTAGTTAACCTGCTATCTTAATAAGAAGAAGAATCATTAGCATTGTATTAACACGTGAAAGAGTGGATAGTTGATGAGATTGGAAGCCCTATTCCATTAATAATTGTTATAAACCCAAAGTTTAATCATCTTTAGTTTATTTCCTGCAATAGTTTTAATTATTAGTTATCAATCCAAAACCAAAGAACGTCAACCAAATAGAAACCATAGAATAGATAATAGGTACTTGATAACCAGTCTATGTGGACGATATTCGGTCTTACAGACTATTTTACTTGGAACGATACGTGCACTTACGTGAGCATTTGTAAAATCGCTAACAACATGCATAGGTTAGGTACTTGTATTTCCAGTGATTATGATCTACATGTTTTACTCATGCTTATCATTGAAGTTGCGAAATATCTGACTTAAAATTCTAGATTTCTGAAAATTCATGTTGTGTTCTAACATATTATCCCAATTTTCATCCATGACTTTTGAGGCAACATTGATATAGCTACTTGATCCATTTCATAGTGTCTTTTCTTTTGTTTTGTTTTTGTTTTTTTTAGTGTTTTACTCGAGGCCGAGTAAAGTTTAAGTTTGGGGTGTTTGTTGAGTCTATTTTATATACACTTTTGAGTCCTTTTTACTCCATCTGTTCCACAATACATGATTGTCTAGGAATGAAGTATTTTATTAAGGGATTATGATAGTTTACTAATATACCCTACAATCATTAAAAGCAAATCAATCATTACATATTTATCTCATAAAAAATACTTTCAAAGCACTATGGATTAGGGGTAAAATGGAGAAAATAAGATTAAAACTACATTGAAATTGCAAACAATCAACTATTGTGAAAAAGTAAAAATTTCCTAGACAATCATGTATTTTGGAACGGAGGGAATAGTTAGTATTTTCCTCTTTTCATTTGCGTTTAGTATAGTGTTAGGGTTGTTTTTCCTTCTTTTGAGTCACAGCGGTCATAAAGGAAAAAATATTGCTTTTGAGGATGAAATTGCACAATAAAAGGCCAAGAAATCAACCCTAAGAAGTCCCGGGAAGCATGAAAGAAATCTGACGAAGTCCGGGCAGAAAAATGAAGCAGCGTCGGAAAATCACGTCGACGGCGCCGCGGCGCCAGCCAGCAGGGTCGCGGCGCCGACGTGTGTTTTTCAAAAAACTGGGCCGAATTTAATAAGGGTAAAAGGATCCGAAACACAGTTTTACTGAGATATAAAATCCTGAAACCTTGTCATATTTTAGATCATACTATGGAGGCTAGAAAAGGAGGCTACAGAGCAAATTGGAGACTACTTTTGTTCAAGTTCTTTTCCTTCCCTTTGTTTTATTTCAGTTTGTGTTGGATAATAAATTAGTTCTTAGCATGACAATGTCTAGGAGCTAATTTCATTATTAGGGTTTTCCGTCGAATTGCTTGAAACTCTTTCATAAAGTTAATACATAGTTATTGATTTCTTCTTCATTTATATTAAGATCTATTCAATATTGTATTGATTTTTTGATAATTGACTGGCCATTAATTGTCATAACTTATATGATTTCGAATCGAGATATGGAAATGGAGATTTGAATATGATGCAGTTGTTTAGACATAGGTTAAAATCGCGGACGAAGTACCCCGATACTTGTGTAGTATTTAAGGTTATTGTTCTTAATCCTCCTGTGTGGTAAAATCTATCATAGAAATATAGAAGGTTTCTGCACAAGGTTGAGTTTTTTTATATGTCCTAACCAGAATATAGAACATGTTCGTTAACTTGCTATCTTAATAAGAAGAAGAGTCATTAGCTTTGCATTAACACGTAAAAGAGTGGATAGTTGAGGAGATTGTAAGCCATATTTCCTTCATAACTGTTTTAAACCCGAAGTATTATCATCATTAGTTTATTTTTTACACTTTACTTAGTTTTAAGTCTTAGTTTAAAATACAAACAAAAGAATGTTAACCAAATAGATTAGATATTAGGTACTTGACAAACCAGTCTCTGTGGACGATAACTCGGTCTTACAGACTATATTACTTGAGCGATACGTGCACTTGCGTAAGCATACAGAAATATCGCAACATGTAACATCCTTTCCCCTTATGCATATTCATCCACAAATGTTAAAGGTATTTCTTAACTTCTGAGGGTTCTAAAAATCTCAACAGAGTTTCCTTTGTTAACTGGACTATCCAAAACCTAGTGAATAGCCCAAACATACTTCTGACGCTACACATGAAAAATAATTAAAAAATAAGATCAACTTGGCCTCACATGACCATCTATATATACCAAAATTGCAAAAGTTATCCATAACTCACGTCAATTATCCTCTGCTATATTCTAAGTTGCATTTGCCATATCTACCTCGATATTAACACACGAAGACTAAAATAAATAAGGATATCTGGATTGCAATCTTCTTTGGCCTCCGAATGTTCGCCCTTAGGGATTTTATGAAGAATCTTTTTTTCAAAATATCTTACCAAACATATAATTCTCAAACGGGGCCTCGTATTGCATTGTGCTCATTTCTCTTGCTGACTCAACTCAGATTCTAACATTTCTGGTTGAGCATAATCTAACCTCATTACGTATACGTAGGTCGCCTTTCCTTAGGTCTTTCAACCTAGAATACTTACTCTATTATTTCTCCCATTGAAAAAGATCGTCATTCTCTAAATAGGTCTATAGCCATCGTTTTCCCTAAATTTCTTTTGTATAATACATACAGTCCTTTTCTAATCTTTGTTCTTCTTCGAAAGTTAAAGTCTCCTGATCTCTTCGTAGGCCTGTTCTTTCATCTAGTCTATTTACCTTTCATATCTAGGGTGGTTGGGTTCAATTGTTATAGAATCGACTGAGATCTACTGGTTATGCATCCGTTCTACAAAACTACCTATCAATAGTTAACCTAAACTTTGGCTTGTATACTACAAACGATTGAGTTCACAACTCTTATAGTATATCAATCCTTATATACATAGCTCGAAACTATAGGGAAAGTAAAACCAGAACTTATCTAAGTGCATTCACTAGGTAGTATGAGTTTACAATACCTGCCATATCATTTGGAGGAAACTTAAGGTCATATCGACCGGCTAAAGCATAGATGTGGTTTTGACTACTGCCTGAAGTGGGGCTCCCATCGCGACCTCGACCTTTACCAATAGAAAATTGGGACCCTTGACCTAGGAGGTGTACTGAAGCAGATGATCCTGCTACTGAGTCCATTTTCTGGGCCATGCCATCTTTCCCTCTATCTGGGCAATCTCTCATCATATGACCTTCACGACTACACATATAGAAAGAGGTCAATTTTGGCCTTCATCTTCCATAATAACCTCTACTGCATGTAGTACAATGCAGAGGGGTAGATCCCATCTGATCCAAACTCTGCTGCCACTGTGAGCTTGATGCTCGTGAACTCTGACATGGTCCTGATGGAATATAAACCTGTGACTGAGATGACTACGATCTAGGTATATGTCTCAACTGTCGGGATATTGATCCCACCTAGGGCTCCTTCTGCAACCCAGTAATTCTTACTCTATTATGCTGCCCCTTTTCCATCCATTCATTAATTGATTACTGAAGGTGATGTTCTTCCAAGTTCTGGGTGAATTCTTGTATATGAGATATATCCATGCTTTTATACACGAAAATTGTCGTATATGCCTCAACATACTCAGGTGCTAGGCCTAATATGAACCAATGAATCCGAGCACGTATCGTATCAATAAAAGCTAGGGCGCACCTTGCCAAGGAGTCAAACTGAAGACTATACTCTTGAACGCTCATATTCCCATGCTGAAGACTCAAGAACTGGTTAACTCTGGCCTCTCTAATTTCTAAAGGCAGATAATGGTCCAGAAAGGCCTCTACAATCTCCTCCCAAACTGCCAGCGGGGCATCCTCTACCCTAGAATGCTCGCATGCCTCATACCAGAGCATAACAATATCTCTCAATCTGAAGGCTACTAACTCTATTGCTTCCTTCTCTGTAGCATGAATGAATCTGAAGATTCGGCGAAGATGGCCTGTGAAATTCTGAGGATCTTCGTTGGAATTTGACCCTATGAACTCTAGAGGGTCCAATCATATAAACTCTCTACCCATCAAACTTCTGGGTCCTTCTAGTACTCTGGCGCTAGCTAGCACTCCTGATTGTCTCTGTGTTGCCCCTATCTAAGCTAACAAGTTCACCACACTCCTGATATTCTGGTCATACAATGTAGGATGAGGGAATGTAGGATGAATTGGCAGTGTCGCTTCTCTAGGAAGTTCCTTTGGTGGTTGATGATGTAGGGGTGGCTAAGAGGGTCTCTCTCCCTATGACTCATATCGTGTCAGACGGTGCTCGACTCGTGCCCTCTCCTACCACTGCACCAACTCTTTGGGTAGCTAAAACTCGCCTAGGTTGGTCATCTCTGAATGATCTATATAAAAATTATAGGTTAGACATAACTTGCTCATACTCATATCTATAACACGATCTGAGATAAAAAAGAAGTGTAGCCAATTCCTAAAAGCCTTGTAGCCTCCCGTCTATAAATGTTCTGCACATCACATATATAGACAAAACTATACTAGACACATCTTGTATACTCTTAGGACTGAATTGCTTTGATACCAATTTGTCACACTTTAACCTAGGTGAGGCGTGCCTGGCAACCGATACCTTTTTAGATTCAGGCATACTAACTGACACAATATTTTGATCCTTAAAGGTGGATTGGGCTCATGCGGCCTTATAAAAACACAATCTTAACTTGGCCGACAAGGTCATGGACTGAAATATCAGTAATTAGAAATCAACTTGACTAAATAGGGACTGTCTCTGCACATACATATACATGACTGGGTGGGCAACAAGGCCTAACCTCATCCATGCATGTAGCAAAATTCAAAACAGACTATATATAATGGCCGACGAGGTCACCATATCGACATTACTAAGTACAAACACATCTACAAGCTTCCAACAAGTCATAACTGTATCATAACCAGGATAGGGCCCTGGCCTACATGTGATCTATAAACATACCAAAAACTAGACCTAGAAACTCCAGATGATGTAGAGCTTACCAAAAAGTTGATACTCAATAAGTCCTACTGGTGCAATCTGCCATGCAACCTGTCTGAACCTGCGGGAATGAAACACGGTGTCCCCATACAAAGGGACATTAGTATGAGATAATGTACCGAGTATGTAATGTGACTAAAACTGAACTGAACGGAAATATAAGCAATCTGAATATGAATTGAAGAGCTACTGAAAGTAGAACTATCTACACTTACATGCTTCTGTTGTCTATTAACTACGTAACCTAATATCTTCTACTTAGCTTCATATAAGGCACTTAGATATGAATGAATAGCCCCAAAGGCAAGCTGCTCTTATATAGACCCATAGGCGAGCGCGTGTCTACTTAGCCCCGAAAGAGCTTTGTATAGCTCCGAGGGCGATGTACATATATGTATAGCCTCGAAGGTAATATGTATGGCCAATAGCCCCAAAGTCAATATGTATAGCCCCGAGAGCGATGCACATATCTGTATAGCCCTGAAGGCACTCTGTATCATAGCCCTGATGGTAGCATCAATAGCCCCGAAGGCATAATAATAGCCCTAAAGGTAATCTGTACTTATCTATAGCTTCTAGTCATGTTTTCTATCCTTTTTAAATTACTTAGCTAAAATGGATACTATAACTCGTTCTCAATAGGGAAAGATTACTGGAATAGGGTCATGATAACCCAATTACGATTCTTGTGGCTAGCACATCTTGTGCACTGGAATCGAAACTAGCTCATAAGGAATCATGCCATAAACAAAGAAAAGGATAACCTTCACATACCTTATTCACGAAGCTATACGTTGTGCTATAAGATCTCATACTCTCCACGGTCGATTATCTATAACAAATAATGGTTGATATCAACATCTAATCCAACTTTGATAAGGAACTTTACTTAGGTATCTTAGCGATCACCTTTACTTAAAAATGTTTTTATTCCTGTCTAACGAAAGGGATATTTATGTAATTTGACCCCACGATTCTCCGAAACATACCTCTTAGATTTACAATACCAACAATCAATTTACTAATTGATATCAACTCATAATTCAAGCGAAACAATCCATAACTCAACATATCATGATTTCCTAGGTTTACGAATTTTAATTACGAAAATGCTTTCACAACTTACTCCAAATCATCAATTAATCACAAACATAGATAGATGAGGATAAATCCTTACCTTTAGGCATTCAAACTCCCATGAAACAGTAATCCAAACCAACACCTACGGTTTCCAAAATTACTTCTTTACGAGAAAGATAGTTTCTACGATTATCACAGTAATTATCACGTTAATCTTGCATGATTTGACTTTAGATTGATCTTGGGTATTAGGAATTTTTTAGAGAGGATTTTAGGGGTATGTAATTCTGATTGGATTGAAAAGTGAGGTCAAAATTGTATAACCCACATTTAAACCCGATAAAATTCTCCATCGCCGTACTTTGACGGTAGGATTGACATACCGTCAAAATTATAACGGTCCGTCAATCTTCCTCGTCAAACTTCCTAGAAGATGATGGCTCAATCTGGATATTTGATAGTCCGTCAAAGTATTTGACGATCCGTCATATGTCCCATCAAGTTGCCTAGTTTCCTGTTTTCATTGAAACACACTTCCTTTGATCTGTTTAACTTTCAACCACTCCGGAATTTCCGTAAATAAGTTATAAACCTTTATATCCTTTCGTTAGGTCATACCTCTTCCTGAGACTTACGTATCAATCGACTATGCGACGGAACGCGAAACTACGGGCTGTAACACGGGTGAGTATCATAGATGAAAAATCTTATTTGGAAGTTCATAAGTTAAAGAAATTGAAAAGTTTGACCAAAGTCAATATCGGAGGTTAATAAAGTTGAATCAGATTTTCATTTTTCTATGAGGTCCGAAACGTGATTTATGACATAGTCGAGTGGTTGTGACGAATCTCGAGGGGCTCGGAAGTGATTTGGACATTTGATTAAGACACTAGTTAAGGTACTAGAGTTGACCATGACCAACATTGAGTTAAGATGATCTCAAATCGGTGTTTTAAATGCACGAGCAGGTTCATATGATGATTTTGGACTTGTCCATAAGTTTTGATGAAATTCTGATGAGTTTCTAATAGGTGTGAATTGTGTCGCACTCTTATTAAGAAAATATGATCTAAATTATGTTTTGATTGAACCATTAGATCGATATCATGATTACGGAACCATAACAAAAAGAATCGTCGAAGAGGTTGTATGAGGAAAATATGCCAATTTTAGTATCAGGAAAAAATGTTGGTTTCTGGTGCATACATTTGTTCTTCGCGAACGCGAGAGGTCCCGTGAATCTAAAAAAGGAAATTTTGGTTTTACCACTCAACGCAAGAAATTTCTCATCGCAAACGCAAAGGAACACAATGAGTAAAAATCACATGGACGTTGTTATAAATGCACATATTAGATATTTTTAATATTTTGAGCATATTTTGAGTTCTAGAGCTCTATTTGAGGTAATATTTGCGGCATTTTCCTCATCTCAATGAGGGGGTAAGTATATGACCTTTAATTTGGTATTTCTAGTTGATTACACTCGTTCTTTTGTGTATTAATTCGTGTTTGATTAGGGTTTTGAGCCCCAAAGTTGAGAAATGGTAAATCTTTATTTTGAATATCGATTTGTGGATGCAATTGGATGATTTTTTAGATTTAGGATCTATGGACGATGGGTAACCTAATTTCTTAATAAAATTATAGTTTTGATCTTCGGGGCTTGGGATTTTCTTTTGGCGTGACTTTTTGAGCTCAGAAGTATAGCAATATGGGTGTCTATGAATTTATTTTCGCATGTTGATTATGTATTTGATAATTTTTTAGTGTTGGGAGGAACTCCGAAAAGGAAATGCAATTTTCAGGTTCGTGGCATGTATGCTCGATATTTGAGGTATGTTAAAACTTTCTAGACTTCATTTGAGAGACGTTTTATTTAGTAAAGATAATAGTTAATGCCAAGCTCGTGGACATTAATTGTTATGTGCTAATTGGCTTATATTTGACTAATTGATTGCATTTGATACTCTAAGGAATATCTTACACTTGTAATAAATATGTTAAAGAACTTATTTGAACTTGTTGGCTATTGAGCCTGTTGGATTAATTATGAACTTACTTGAACTTGTTGCCTATTAAGTCTAGATTATTGATGAACTTGCTTGACCTTATTGGCTATTAAGCTTAAATTATTGAGTACACGTACGTCCGTACTCATACTACACTTTTTGCGGTCTTTGTGGTGCATATTCGACTCCACGTAGGAGTGGACACTATAGAACTTCTTGAGTTTGAGACAATGTTATTCAGGATATCGCGGTGAGCTGTCTGGCCGTCCCGCAACACCCTTCACCCTCCATCATTTTTATTATTCTTGTTGAGATACACCAAGTATATACCGCATATATACATTATATATATATATGGGTGGTTAGTTAGTTGTTAATTAGATATTTTGGATTAATTAGATATTTTGTTATTAGTAGGATATTATTAGTGGATTTAATTTCCTATAAATAGGTCTATTACTTTGTAATTACATTTGAGCAACATAATAGAAAATATACATAAGAGCGGTTGCTCCCAAACTCTCTCTTCTCATTCTCACGATTTCTGTCTTCTCAGTCTCCTCTCATGTTCACTGATTTCACTGCTTCTCATCTCTTGTTCGCTGAAATTAACATGGTATCAGAGCAGGATAGATCCGAGAAGCGCGATTGAAGAAGGAGAATGTCATAATCGCAATTTTTGAAAATCAGAATTGCGTTTTTCGTCTGAAAATCAGGAAAATCAAAATTGAAGAAGCAGAAATCTGCAATTGCAAACATAGAAATCGCAGTCGATCGTGAACTGCAGTTGCATAGATCAGAAATCGAAAATCAGAAAAACAGAGAAATCGCAGAAATTGAAAAATTGAAGAATGAAGTCGTGATTGCGATTTTCTTTCGGAAAAACAGAGAATCGAAAATCGAATTGAAGGAGATCGATTGAAGGAGTTCAATCGATCGAAAAATAGAGAAGTTCGAAAAATCAGAGAATCGAACGATTTTCTTCAGAAAAATCGGAAAAATGAAATCGAATGAGACAAAATATTGAGGTAATCTCTATAGTATATCGATCGATTTTGTTGTGAGTGACAACATAATCGATAGAGAATCAAAGTCGATTCATTCTATTTTTACTTACTATTTTCGATTATAGCATTTGTCTATTTAGTCTAATGGAGAGGTTATCATTTTCTGCGGATACACTCCGCCTTTGGCTATCGTTGCGACGTCGCAGATCGCCGAGGATAGTCGAGTTTATGAAAACTCAACTTCATTTATTTTGTGTTGGCTTATTGTTGTTGTGCTACTGTGGCAACTAATGTGACTTGTTGTTGATAAGTTGTTGTTGTTATGTTGGTTTCCATTTGTGTGTGGCTACTAATGTTGATATCGTCGAGCCACTGTTGGTGCTATTATTAGTGTAGTGATAATGTTGCAGCTGCAACTGCTTGAATTTTGTTCGTAGCAGCTATTGGTGATTATTGATAGCTGTGTCGGTATTGTTGGTGATCTTGTTGTAGCTTTTGCACTTCTGTTGGTGTCTGAAAAATGGCCTAACTATGTTAAAGATCTAAAAGCTAGTGCGATACGCCAGTATTCGCCGCGTGAGTACATCGATGTTCTTTGACTGCATTGATGTTGCTGCACTGCTTAAGATCAGTGAATCACTGCTGGTTTCAGGGTGCTATTTCTATTGCTAAAGAAACTGGTCAGCTGTTGGATTTTTGAGGCTGCTAGTTATATTGATA
The DNA here is from genome assembly GCA_029844215.1 of Przewalskia tangutica. Taxonomy (NCBI): domain Eukaryota; kingdom Viridiplantae; phylum Streptophyta; class Magnoliopsida; order Solanales; family Solanaceae; genus Przewalskia; species Przewalskia tangutica. The sequence continues at coordinate 43,749,977 of CM056723.1, read as the reverse complement.
TTAAGAGTGGAAAAAGTCTATCGATAGGAGGATCGATGAGTTCTTAGCGATAAATAGACTAAGAACTGAGGGATACTTCGTCGGAGACGATATGGATTGAGTTGAAAATCAATCAAGGATTCAAAGAGTTATTCACAGTCGATCAAATGTTAGATTGGCTGTTTTTATATGTTTAGCTCAGGATAGGAGAATCGAAGAATTTCTAGTCGGAGATTGAACTAGAAATTGAGGGAGACTCCACTGCATATCCGAGCTTATTGAGATAGCTTGTGTGATGAGAATCGAGGGATTCTCTAGTCCAAGCGAGACTAGAAAACGAGGGGTTCTTGCCGCTTATTAAAATAGTTGGCGTGATGAGAATCGAGAGATTCTCTAGTCCGAATGAGACTAGAGAACGAGGGGTTCTTCATCTATTGATATGGGAGTTAAAGCTCCTACTTGTTTCCAGCAGTTAATGTTCCTGATGGTGCAATGTTCCCGCTGTTCAGATCGGATCGTTTTGTTTGTTGCCATCGTTATTGCTAAGATCTGGGAATGATTCAGATATTTTGTTGTCTATTTTGGTTCTTTGAAATAGCCGTGCTACCGCAGTGTTTGCACCGTGGTTTCGTCCGCTAACGCTAGTCTTCGGCCGAAATATGTGTTGTTGTGGGAGGATGGCAAGCTTTCATTTGTCTTTGATCACGATGCCGCAGGATCGATTCTGCACGATATTCTGAAATTTGCTAATCGCTTCACCGTGTGATCGTTTTTGTATACCGCTTTGTTAAGAATGTTGTTGATATGTTGTTGCCGCGTAGCCGCAATTTGTCGCATTTCTTTGGAATCGTTACATATCTTTGTCGAAACTTAGTGTTACCGCTCATCGTGCTTCTACAGTAGTTGATGTCACAAATGTAGCAAGATTGCCGCTTGTTGTGTAGCGATCTTGAAGATGCTACTATTTCGCCGTTTATATCTCGATATTGGATCACCGAGTTGATTAATAAAGGGAAACTATTGGCTCGCATTACCCAAAGACATCTGCTCTATTTCGCGTTGTCGATGTAGCCGCTGTGGTTCAAGAATCGAGCGGCATTTGGTGGTAACCGATGTTTGTGATGGTTATTGCATCGGAAAATCATGCTTCTTTGAAATATCATATGTTACTAATGTTGGTGTTACACTGCCGCCGATGTGGTTCTTTGAAAATGTTTCTCCTAGTGCAACCACTAATGCTGGTGCTACACTAAATGATATTGTTGCAATGGGATCCTATTTTCCATTGATCTTTGTCCTAGCAATGAAGTACCTTTCTAGAGTTTTGGATAAAATGTGACAGCTACCAGACTTCAGATTCCAGCCTATGTACAAGCAGTAGAAACCCATACATTTAGCTTTTGCAGATGATCTGATCTTCAATACAGAGGATGATCTGATCTTCAATACATAGGGTAATGGAAGCTCTACAACATATTTTAGCAACTGCAGGGTTAATTGCAAATATATTCATTGCTGGAGTGGTAGATGAGATTAAGGAAAAGCTACTAGCCTAATTGATTTTACTTTGGTGGTGAAAAACTTGTTTCAGTTGTTCCTCCCCGTCTTCATTAAAATCAAAAGTGGGAGTGGATCTGGAAACTACAAAGCATGGATGGTTTGAACATGTTAGACAACCTATTCTTCCAGCAAGCATAGCCTATGTGCCATTATACTTCAATGTTGTTCTTGCCGCGCGTGATATTGTTGTCTTTGCTTAGTATTGCTTTCCAAGCTAGATCAAACTCATTGCTGCCTAGCTTGAGAAGTGTTGAGATACACCAAGTATATACCGCATATATACATTATATATATATGTGGGTGGTTAGTTAGTTGTTAATTAGATATTTTGGATTAATTAGATATTTTGTTATTAGTAGGATATTATTAGTGGATTTAATTTCCTATAAATAGGTCTATTACTTTGTAATTACATTTGAGCAACATAATAGAAAATATACATAAGAGCGGTTGCTCCCAAACTCTCTCTTCTCATTCTCACGATTTCTGTCTTCTCAGTCTCCTCTCATGTTCACTGCTTCTCATCTCTTGTTCGCTGAAATTAACAATTCTGCTATTGTTTTTGTATTTCCATAGTGTATTAGTGGATTTCATACTTGTACTTTATTGGTAGGGACTCTTGTACTTATGACACCAATCGTGAAAGAACATAAAACGATTTAGTTAATTTCATAAAAGGAAAAGCAAAAAAAGGAACAATGGCAAAATATTACATCTAAAGGTATATTGATATCATTAATGAAAAAATATATGTTGAATTTACAGAAATTTCAAGCAATTGTGAAATCTTGAAATAGGAAAGGGAGATATCAATAGTCTAAAGTTGATGTAGAGTCAAATTTTAGAAGAAAAAGTAATTTTCAGTCACTAATACTTAAATAGTAATATATGTTTTATGTTTTTTAAATAATATTAAAAGAAAAATATTATGATATCTATCTTGAGTGGGGCTCTAAGAAAACATAATGATAATTAATTTCTTTCCTTAAATATGTTTGGATAAGATATGACTAATTTGTTCTTACCATATAATAAGTGAAATGCAAACTTACATCAAAATTACTTACTATAATACATATAACTGAAAATAATGAAAGATTACATTCATGCATGTATAAAAGGGTGTTCTGTAACCATTCTTCCATCAAGAAAAAAAACAATAACTAGTTAAATCTTATATTACAGTTCAAGCATGACATCTCAATCTACTTTGGTTCTCTTGCTCATTGCATTATTGTGTCTCATTCAAATATCTTCGGTAAGTTAGTATTTTTATACTTTTTTTTCACATTGTTTGGGGTAAAATGCGAAATCTCTCGCCCACAAGGGACCCACCCCCGGCCCGATAGAAATTGGTGGAAGAGGTAAATCATGGTGACTCAACGGCCCACTAAGTGAGAGACAGTGTCTGCTGTCCACAAGGAGTCATCCCCACAAAGGAGAAATGAAACTCTCACACTGCGGCTGTCAAGACTCGAACATGTCTACTTGGAGGCAATCTATCACCTTGAAACCAACTGAGCTATGAAATTTTTAACTGGCCAACAATATCAAGATTAATTTTTTTAAAATAATATTTAAATTGTTGCCTCCTATACAATGATTATTTTCCTGAAAATAATTTATTCTTCTTGTTTTGTGGAATAAATAGGCAAGCCAACGTTTTGATGCTTCCTTTCTGGCGAAACCTCCTGTGGGCGCAACAACTTGCCCAGTCCCTAAAGCTCGTATGTTTTTTCCCTCTTAATTAGTAATTTATTATACAATAAAAGCAGGGTTATCTTTGGATTCGTGCGAGGTGTGCTACCGCACAGACCCCTCTCCCCGAAAAATGAAAATTTTTAGGGTTCTTTTTTTATTTTTTATTAAGTAGTATTAGCCAGAATTTACTGTACAGCCCCATAATTCGCAGGTCTTAGCCCAATTAAGAATCCACTTTTACGAATTAGAACAGGGCCCCCAAAATGTTTAAAACGGCCCTGAATAAAAGCTTTTGTTTATTTAAACTACTTTTCTAACTTGTGTTTCCTTATGAATTATGTAGAGTGTTCAAGTGCTTGTGACAAACGATGCTCCGCGACATCGCATAAGAGTAATTGTTTAATGTTCTGCAACATGTGTTGTAACTGGTGCCAATGTGTTCCACCGGGTACATTTGGACAAAAAGAATGTTGTTCATGCTATAATGATTGGAAGACAGAGCAAGGGACACCAAAATGTCCTTAAAACTTAAGAATATTTATAGATAAATTTTATTTTTGAGGACTTCATATGTACTTGTTATGAAATGATTCTTTCATGTCATGAAAAACACATATGCTTATTCTTATAAATCTTTGAAGGAATTTAATATATATAATAAAATATAAAGCATCTGGATGTAGTTAATTGTCTCTTCTTTCATAAGATTACATTCTTTTATCACCAGAACCATCATGATAGGCTTGACCCTTGATGCCAACTCAACCCGACACATTAGTTAAGCATGCTTAATGATTGGGTTCACCGCACACACAAGTATACATGGTTGAGTAGTAATATAATGATAAGAAAATTATCATTCCCAGGAGGATTTACCCAATTAATCTTTTGAATTAGATTAAATAGTCATAGTATATCTATCCAAGAAGTTTTACAAGATTTGAGAGTTTATTATCTAAAAACCAAATTCGTAAGCTAAAGTATTATGCTTTTTTTTTTTTGTTTGACGAAGGAACCCGCAGCCGCTACTCTTTCGAGTGCGCACAGGGTAAACCCCGGGCTGACGCAATAGCCTGCAAACCACGTCAGCCGGTTAACCACACTTGGCAAGCCATGTGTGACAGGCTCAACCAAGAAGGTTTATGCAGGAGATCGAACTCGTGACCTTGCGGTCCCGCACTCTACTGCTACACCAACTTGGCTACCCTTGCGGGTAAGTATTATGCTTTTGACTTTATCAGGAGGAGATATTCTAGGGTAATAGGTAGAATCTTCAATCTTGTTGAGTATTCACTTTAGTTTGGAATTCCAAGTATCTGGTTTATCCAGTCCCTATTTGCCTATTCAAATTCTAATGCATATATCCTATGAAAATAGAAATAATAAGAACACATTTATAGTTCCTACATATGACTAAGCAAGACGAGTAGGTATTTTTCTATCCTAAATCCAAATCCATTCATTGATGCTTGAGTTCAAGAATGATCTCTATTTATCCTATATGCAATATATGATTCCTTCTACCGAGTTTAATCCTATGTTTAGATAGTATTCAATTAGTGATCATATAATTAAATAATTAAGCGTATGACAAAATAAGCAAACCAATATTGATAATTAAAATACTAACATAAACCTTTAACTACAACATTAAGGAATAATGCTCCAATTACGGAATAAAGGAAACTAGTCACTCATGCTCATGGTGAAAACAAAAGTCATATCTAAAATTTAATTAAAAAATTAAAAAATAAATCGTGTGAATATTTGCTTTGTGATGCTTTAGACCTCCTTGTGATCTTCGTTTGTCAAAAATCCATTCAAAATGTGTTTGTGATATATTTATACTATGTCGAAATCATTTTGGGTTGTGTCACGACTCCTGTTCAGGAATTGTGATGACACCTACATATTTCATCGGTAGGCGATCACTCTCGAATCATTCATACGATATAACATAAATAAAAGCAGAAACGTAGCAAAATACTATGTAATATGTCTAAAATATAAATGCGGAATAATATAAGTATGAAAATCAACATACATCCCCCAAGCGGTGTAGGTTGTAGTTACAAGAGCACTATCAAAATGAAACAAGTTTGGTACTGAGGGCAAACAAATGCCAAAACCTATACATAAGCTAAAGATGTCTGTCATGTCTCTCTAGTACAAGTAAAAGACTGAAATAGGGATGGAACACTCAAGGATATGCTGAAAGTAGCATCCTCACCCTGAGTGTTGGAGATCAACTGCTCGAACTCAGTCATGTTGTGTTGAGCTAGTGGTCGGATTTATATTTGCATCAAGAAAAGATACAACAAGTGTAGCAAATGTAGCATGAGTAGATAACGTACCCACATAGATATCATAGACTGACAACGACAGAAGATACGCAAAAAGAGATAATATCAAGTTGACAACAAGTAATCATATACTAACAATTCAATGATCTAAGGTCACATAGTCCACAGAATGGTTCACAAAGTTCACATATTTTCTTATTCAAGAAGATTTCATAATCACTTAAGTCATCCAATATCAGGCAAGTTCAATAATAGTTATCTAATTCTCATAAGCATTACAATCCTTCCATATCGGAAATCTAACAAAGTCATCAATAATCAAATTCAATATCAAATACAACCACAGATCATCAATGATGCAATATATGTATGGTATGAATGCAATGCATATGTCTGGTACCTTTTCATCATGTATATAGTACGTCAAGTTTTTATTATGATCGTACATCCATGGGGTCCCGCAAAGTCTTTATACTTCAGAATGTCCCATCGGAGCCCAGCTCTTAGCTATAATAACATATGTTGCAGGCGTGCAACCCCGATCCCCGTGTATCATCATCATTACAATGTTGTCATAATCTCAACAGTGTTCTTACCTTTCCCGTTCTCTTGGACCCACAACATAATCATACCACTCCAATATATTAATCATAAGAACCATGAATGTATGCATGCAAATGACATATATAAGACAAGAATCATGATATAATGAGATACAACCAAGTATAGAGATGAATATCACATGCTTTGAAGAACACTTCGGATATTATTCAAGTAAATTAGGTTATCATATCAAGCATGTGTGATGAATAAACACAATGATAGCAATTATGGCGATAAGCCCACATAAATGGAGACAAGCCCAATCAATCAACAGTCGGAATCAACACAAGGCTAATTTCCCAAAATCCATCATCATAGTTCAACATCGGTACCCACTCAGACATTCATCACAACTGTCTGAGTGGGACCCCCCACACGCCCAATATCCTTCAATATTTATAACTAATTATGCATCTATATCAAAGTCTCGAAAAACTAAATCGTAGCCTACCTCTGTGCCTAACAGGAGCGCTACACGATCAATCTTCGGTGATTGCCTTGACCTTCCTCCGCATCTCGTGATAGTTGAAGTCTAATCACGTATGTACTATTTGTTAATACAAAGCTTAAACAACATACAAAACATAATCATTTACAAGCAAGACTTTAAATACTAACCCCGGGCCCACTTCACAAAGACTTAAACTTTGATACCCAAAATACATTAATACATACTAAGTAATCATATCCTTGTGTTAATTGGGAAACTATACACATTTTACCCTTCAATTGAACATATACGAAAAACTCAAATTGAAAACCCTAGAATTCCCCCCAATTGGAATATGTTTCTATAGTCGAATTAAGTCTTACAACATGATAATCTAACATATTTCAATACTAATTCATGACGTTAATACAATCTAATCCATAAAACCTTCATTAAATCAATAACAGAAATATCTTGATCTCATAGAAAATTACAACTCATCTTTCCCCAACTTATAAACATACTAACCCACCATTAAAGGACTTAGAACATCAAACCAAACCATAAAGAAAGAAATATCTTACCCCAAAGGATGAAATTGCTCTTAACCTTCTGAAAATGCTTTGTGGCGGCGCTAGTTCGAGATATATTATTTTGGAAAAGGAAATCTGACCTAGGAAATTAAATAGGACAAATGATACAGTGATTCCGCCCCAACTGAATCGACCTCACTGGAGTGGATCCACTACGGCGAACATAACACTCGCTGGGGCATAGGCACTTGACAGCTCGCCCTAGTTCCACAACAAACCCGACTTTGCAGAGGCGCACTCGCCCATACGGAAGTTCCCTCGACCAAGGTGGAAACTCCACACTTTCTCAACCTCGCTTAGGTGAGCCAACCTCTCGCCAAGGCGGACATACCAGAGCGAGAACAGGTGTCGTCGAGGTGGAAACCAGACAACAGAACAGGAAAATCAATACCAAACTCCCATCAACCAGCCTAAACACTTGAGACTGCGCACACAAACCAAACATGTTCGTCTAAGGTAAACTGTGCTGCGAACTTACTTGTATTATCGGATTTCCCATTTAATCAAGTTAAGGCATAATTTTCTAAAGAATCTTCCTTGAAAACCAACTAACCAAATAGTACAAATAAGGCCACAAAATATATTTGATTGTCTCACAAATCGAACTAATGACTCGACTAAGTCATAAATGACCCTCTGCAGCTACCGGAAGTGACGGAACCTGAATTCTAACCCATATACTTGAAATTTAGCCTTGAGTCAAACTATCTAACTCAAAAGTTCTAGTTTTGGGTTTTTCATTTGATCCGTGCCACAAATCCCTGTGAGTCACAAACCCCATATAAAGGCTATGGAAAGGGTAAAATAGGCAAATAAAGATCTTTAGCTAAAAACAACTAGACATGTCATTACGTCAGATATGAATTAAGAACCATCAATATGACACTTCTTTAGCATAGACACATGGAAAATTAGATGACCGCTAGAAAGACCAGGTGGCAGAGCTAACTCATATGCCACCTCCCCAACCCTCTTAAGAACCTAAAATGGTCTGATATACCTCAGACTCAACTTTCCTCTCTTGACAAACCTCATCACACCATTCATGGGTGAAACTTTCAGAAGAAACATGTCACTAACCATAAACTCTAAGTCTCGGACCTTTCGATTTGCATACTCTTTCTGCCTACTTTGTACTTCCATCATCTTCACCCTCTCTATGGAATCCCTTAACAAATTAGTACCCCAAGGAAGAACCTCGAATGCATCAAACCAACCAATGGGAAATCGACATATCATATTATACAAAGCCTCGAACGGTGCCATATCAATACATGTGTAATAACTGGTGTTGTATGCAAACTTTGGCAATGGTAAGAACTGGTCTCAATGACCACCAATGTCAATCACGCAGGCTCGTAACATAATACCTTAATAGTTTGCTCATACTAACCATTGGTCTGGGGGTAAAAAGTTGTACTAAGATCTAAGTGAGTACCCATCTTTCTCTGCAAGGTCTGTCAGAAATATGAAGCAAATTGAGTACCTCGATTTGAGATGATAGAAATAAGAACCCCATAAAGATGCACAATATCTCGAATTTAGATCTTAGTCAACTTCTCTAAATTATAAGTCATCTATATTGGAATAAAATGCATTGACTTGGTCAATCTATCAACAATGACCCAAATAGCATCAAACTTTCCCAAAGTCTTGGGCAACCTGACAACAAAATCTATGGGAATCCTATCTCACTTACACTCGAGAATGGGCATCCTCTGAGATACACCACAGGGTTACTAGTCTTCATACTTGACTTGCTGACAATTTTAACACCGAGACACAAAATCAATAATGTCTCTCTTCATCCTCCCCACCAATAATGTTGTCTCAAGTCACGGTACATCTTAGTAGCACCTAGATGAATCGAATATCTAAAGTTATGAGCCTCCTCTATAATCAGTCGAGTCAAATAACCAACTCTAGGAACACATACTCTACCTTTGATCCTCAACACCCTCTCACTATCAATCATGGAATCCTTGGTCTCACCACTCATCACCTTATCTTAAATTTTGCACAACTTTACATTATCATATCGGTGAGCCTAAATCTGATCCAAAAGAGATAACCTCGCCTTCACACATGCCAGAATCCTACTCAAATTTGAAATATCAGGCCTCACAAAATGATTGGCTAGAGACTGGACCTCCAATGACAAAAGACTCTAAAAACTATCAAGAGAGCTAAACTCCCCATACTGACTACCTTTCGGCTCAAGGCATTCACCATTATATTGGCCTTGTCTAGGTGATATAAAATAGTCATGTCATAATCCTTCAATAACTCCTTCCATCGACATTGCCTAGAATTCAATTCCCTCTAATTAAACATGTGTTGAAGACTATGATGATCGGTATATACCTCACAATAGACACCATAAAGATAATTCCTCCAAATCTTCAAAGCAAACAAGAAACAAGCCAACTCTAGATCATGAACAGGGTAATTATTCTTGTGCTCCTTCAAATACCTCGATGTATAAGCAATAACCTTACCCTTTTGTATTAACACATAACCCAACCCGATCCCTGAAGCATCAGAATATACGGTAGAGTTCTTCTCCTCCACTAAAAGGGACAAAATTAGGGTTGTGGTTAAAAGAGACTTGAGCTTTTGAAAGATCTGCTCACACTCGTCAAATCACTAATGAAACCTCCTTCTACATCAGACGCATCAGATGAGAAGTAATAGAAGAGAATCCATTGATGAACCAACAATAGTAGCTAGAAAGGCCCATAAAACTCTGAATCTCTGTCACAGTAGTCGGTTTAGGCCAGTCCCTAACTGTCTCTATCTCCTTAGGATCAAACATAATCCCATCCTTGGACACCACATGTCCCAGAGATGCCACAGAGCTCAACCAAAACTCACACTTTGATACCTTAGCATAAAATTTCTTCTCATTCAATAACCCAAGAACTACTCTCAGATGTTGCTCGTGGTCCTCCCGACTCTTCGAATAGATCAAAATGTCATCAATGAACATAATCACAAAGGAATTTAAATACGGCTTAAATATCTCATTCATCAAGTCCATGAATGTTGCATGGGTATTAGTAAGCCCAAATAACATCACTAAAAACTAATAATGGCTATATCGAGTTCGAAAAGTCGTCTTGGGCATATCCTTGGCCCAGATCTTCAACTGGCGATACCCAGATGTCAAGTCAATCTTCGAAAATACTAAAGCACCATGAAGTTGTTCAAATAGGTCATCAATACGAGAAATCATATACTTGGTCGAATAAATCCCTTACTCAACAAGTCCTGAAGCTACTCCTTCAACTCTCTAAGCTCTATCGGAGCCATACTATATGGAGGAATGGAAATAGGTCGAGTACCTAACTCGAGATCAATACCAAAATCAATATCCATGTCTGGTGGCATACTCAGTAAATCAAAAGGAAAGATCTCGGCAAACTCAATAACTACCGAAATAGACTCAAGGGAAGGAGTCTCCACACTAGTATCCTTACTATGAGCAAGATATGCCAGATAACCTTTGTCCACCAACTTCCTAGCACAGATTAAAGAAATGATCTTCTTAGGAGCAGGCCTGGGAGTGCTTCTCCACTCTACCCTCAGAAGTGTCACGACCAGACCCCAGGCCCGCGACTGGTGCCCTACCTGGGCACCCTTACAGGTATACATCAGAGATAATCAGCGGAACATATATAAACTTAACAATGAAATAAATAGTAGGTTAGCCGATAGGGCCACCTTCCTGGACATATAAATCCAAAAGCAGTTACCTCAAAAAAAAAATATAAAGCGACCCACAAGATATGACTACAGACCTCTAAGAGTTTACATAACAACTGTGATGGGACAGGGCCCCGCCATACCCCCTGAATGTACAAAAGTCTACAACCTCAGGGAACCGTACCAAAAGACAAGCCTCCGGAGAAATAGAGCTTTCCAAGAATTTAACAGTGATCCTAAGAGCGGATCGCCAGTTATGTACCTCAACTCGCGCAGATGAACGCAGCCTCGAAGGAGGTCGATAACATGTACCAAGTATGTAAATCAAAATACCGTAATTTAAATCATAATAGTCTAAAAATAAAGTCAAGACATGTATGATAACCCAATTAACGCATATCAGGCTTACCGGTGAAAGTAATGAAAGTCGGGCTTACTGCATAACCTGTTTCAATATATGAACCATAGTCACACGTGGCTATGAACACCGCCCCAAATATCAAAACGCGTCGGTGGATCCCCATCACCGCCGACCGCTAGGTATAACAAATAACCATGTGACGCGCCAGCATGCTACCTCACCGCTTCGGGCACTCCACATACAACACATATATACATATATCCTCTCGCCTGGAATCCCTCACATCGCCGGGCACCAAGAGTAAAATACAACCATGTGACGCGCCCGTGGCATCCTACCTCACCGTCGGCGTACACACATACAACACATATAAATATATATATCTCATGCCCGTGGAATCCCTCATCTCGGGTACATGACTTCATGGGGAGCTAATCCATGGTGTAATGATCGTATATAACATGCCCGTGGAATCCCTCATCTCGGGTACATGTCTTCATGGAGAGCTAGTCCATGGAGTAATAACCGTATCCGGGAATTTAACCCGCATCCTGGTCGCATGCCTCGGAATCCCTCATCGTAAGCATGTCCAAGGACCAACCACAATGGAAGCATACCCGTGGAATCCCACATCACTGTCGGTACGTCCAGGTCAACTCATACTAAGACAATGGAAGCATACCCGTGGAATCCCACATCACTGTCGGTACGTCCAAGTAAACTCATAACTTCTTTAGACTTTCGTAGTATACAAAATGGATCTCATTTTTGACCTTAAGACACTTTCATATTGCTTAATCAAATCCGGGGAATTTAACCTGACGCATCTACATTTTTAACCCGACGCATCTACATTTCAAACAAGTCACTATACTTTTAGAAATATGTTTCTGGCTTCTAAATCAAGCGACCCTCATTTAGATTTTAAACCATTGATGCCTTTAAATCAATTTGTCCTTCTTAGTTTCAATTCTTCCATCTATGTTCACCTTATTCGAGAAAAACCATTCCCTTAACCTTCCATAAAGTTATTATAACCAACTTCCCATAAAGTCGTTATACTAACTTTATGCTTTAGAAACTAAGACAATCTTACCCTTTCATAAGGCCGTCATAACTAACCTCCCATAAAACCGTTATAACTCTTTATGTCTTAGACATCTACGTTCTTTTTATAACCAAGAGGCTTGTACTTCAAATCCAGTTACACAACTTTCAAAATACTTCAAGTCTCATAACTTTAGAAGACAATTTCCTTAACTTAGAAAACAAGTTCTTATCTTTAGAATAGTTCAAGGATCAATACTTCCCAAATCAAGCATTCTTTACCTTTTTCATGTCAAGAAACTCTTGTCTACCTTATTAGAATAAACCATTCTTATAATCTTTCCCTAAGGACAAGTGAGTTAATTCTCTAGCTCAACCAACTGGACATCCTTAACACAAGTCAAGTATATCAAATGACTTTACCTTATTTGAATCACGTACGTCTACCGTACCATATAGTTATAACTACTCATACTCAAGAGATAAGAAAGTTTCCACATACCTCTTCGGGTCAATCCACTTGCAAGTCCAATATACCACGCGTAGTATGGCAACCTATAATGACCATAATACGTCCATTAGCCTCTATCTTCAACGTAGAACATTCTAATTGAAAAGTCCCTTATTCCTACGGAAAATTGGACAGCACTTCATTTGTTTCTATATACTTTGCCACCTTTTTCAAGGCCGAATTCAATAACCAAACACGCCACCTTTAAGGCTCAACAATCCAATCAATACAAAGGGGATTACACGCCTAACTTGTACGTGTAAAATTCTGCCCCACAATACATAACAACTAATACAAACTACAAGGTCCAATTTGACAATTTTGAGGTATAACAACATAACTTCTTATCCAATTCCTTTTTAATCCAATTTCTTATCCAATTCCTACATGTAATACCTCTAAAGGCAATATTGACAACTATAAGTCCTTTCTTCCACACATGCAACATAATTTACTAGCAAAAGAGAAATGATTGTTACCTTAGAGCTTACCCAAATTAGTCCAACAAATTTCACTTGTCTTCTTTCCACAATCACCTCCACAAACCTCCTACAAGCTTGTCAACAAGTTTCCTTCTTGCCACCTTTTCTGAAATTTTCTCTAGGCTTTGGTTTCTTCTTGAATTTCTAGAGAGAAGGGAGAGGAATTTTAGAGAGAAGGAAGAGCTTTCAAGAATGAAGACTTGGTCAATAAATAGGACATGAAAAAATCAGATTGGGGGGGGGGGGGACACTTGTCACCCTCCCATGGCCTTTTTAAAAGAAAATATCTGATTTTTCCCTCAGTTTTCCGCAAAACTCCGCCTCGGCGCCGCGGCGCTGAAACCTCCGCGATCTTTCAGAACTTCCGGCGGCGCGGTGCTGCAACCTCCGAGAATTCTTAGCATAACCGCGCTGCCCTCGCATCCGCGCCGGCGGCGTGGCCCCCGACCAAAATGTTTTCTCGCCGATCACAAGACCGAACTTGTAATTTCCATAACTTTCTACTCTGATATCCTATCGACGAACGGTTTGTTGCGTTGGAAACTAGACTCAATGAACTTCATACTAGTCTTTTAAAACACCTCAAAACTCCTAAAGAACCAGGAGATATATCGCTCCAAAGTTGACTGAAAGTATGCCTACAACATTTTTGCCAACCTAACTTTCCAAATTCAAATCTTATTTCCCTTCGTACGTTCTTAACTTATTCTCTTGAATTTACGGGGTGTAACAAGAAGACCAGGCATAACTAACGTGATTGTATTGGTATGAGAGTCTAGAATCGCATGATAAGGTGATAGCCATCCATACTCATAATAATATTAAAATCAATCATGTCTAAAATGACCAAATCTACCCAGGTATCGTACTTCATAAAAGTAACAAGACACTTATGATAAACTCTATCTACAATCGCAGAATTACCAACCGATGTGAAAACACTAATAAGGACATCAAGCATATCACACCACATATCCAATTTGGCAGAAAAGTAGGTAGACACATATGAAAATGTAGACCCTGGATCAAATAATACAGTAACAGACTGATGATCGGCTGAGATGATACTTGTAATAACTGTGTCTGATGCCTCAGCCTTGATTCGACCAGTGGGTACATTCTACCATAAACAGAGTACCATGTTGGCCACTTCAACCCGAACGAGCTCTATCTTTCCCTGACTGGGAACCACCATACCCAGACTAATGGCCAATATGGCCCGAATAAGATACTCCACGACTAGTCTGTCTACCGTCCCTAGATGGTTGTGCTAGAGCTCTAGGTGTATGAGATGCACTCAATATAAGTTTGGGGAACTCTCTCTTTAAATGCTCAATCTCTACACACTCAAAATAGTTCCTGGCCACTGAGGGATGATGAATAGAGATAGAAGAACTTGAACCACCACAGTGAGATACTGAGACTGAGAACCCCTAGATGACTAGCCCCCACTATAACCGCTCTGCCCCACAGAGTAACCATCAGTAATCTGTAGAGCTGCATAAACTGGTCGACTAGGCTGCGACTACTGAAGTCTCCCTTGATACGCATAACCATGGAAAGTAGAATCGTTGAACTGACCATTTTTCCTCGCCCTCTTATCGGGCTCATACCTAGGCATACCTCCTCTTACAGATTCCACCATCCTGGCATGCTCGACCACTGTCTCAAAAGAATCTCTAGAAGATACCAAGTGCAATGTGGTCAACTGGAGTGGAATACATAAGCCTCTAACAAAACATCTCACTCGCTCAACATCAGTAGGGACCAGCAGCATTGCATAATCTTATAAATCATATAAGCGACTCTCATACTGTGCAATTGTAGAATCCTTCTACTCAATTTTCTGAAACTCATCACGCTTGCACAATCACAATCTCAAAGGCACATACTTCTCCAATAAGACCCTGTAGAACCTAACCCAAGTCAATAGATGTAACCTTACGGGCAAGTAATAAACATACACTCTCCACCACTATTTTGCATCCATAAAAGGTTGAAAGGCCTCAAAATTAACTCTAAGTCTTAATAATACCCAGAGTATGCAGCCTCTAATGGTTGTTCGTGATGAACTCATACACATCTTCATTGGGCTAACTATAAAGCACTGGGGGCTTCATTTTGATAAGTGCTCCCAAATCTTTAACTCAACGCGGGTCACAACTGTCCCTCCAAAAGGTCAAGGACAAAACTCAAAAGCATGAACCTTATTGATACGGGGCACTGACATTACCACTGGCTGAATACCTAGAGTATGAAACCGAGGATCTGAAATTTCCCCCCTCCCACAGGGTCTAAAAACCACCCGGAGTAGTAGGATGTACGTTTGTCTGAGCAAATACACTAAATAACCTGACCAGTGTGTCCTGTAGAACCAGAGTATAAATGAATCCAGGTTGATCCTAGGCTGGCCCTATCTCTTCTTCAAGTAACT
The DNA here is from genome assembly GCA_029844215.1 of Przewalskia tangutica. NCBI lineage: Eukaryota > Viridiplantae > Streptophyta > Magnoliopsida > Solanales > Solanaceae > Przewalskia > Przewalskia tangutica. Next base: position 43,734,268 of record CM056723.1, on the reverse strand, counting down.
CATCATGAGGTTCAATATATGGCTTTGGAGACTTTGAACTTGTGTGAGCCTAGCTGGCTCTCTGTGCTATACCCCGAGCTGGTGCCACTCCTCTGGCTCTATCTTGACCCCGAGCATGTCCTCTATCACGATCGTGCAATACCGGTACCGATGTTGGTGCCTCCTCTCTCGCTGCATGGACACGAGTCCTCACCATCTATGAGATAATATAATTAAAGGTCAGATACCATTTTGATTCAATTTAGCACGAAAGGAATGAATAAAGTAAAATTTTCTAAATGTCTCATAACCTCTCGAAGATATGTACGGATGTCTCCGCATTAATCCGCGATACTCTACTCTTACTCTTGCATTTAAGACCATTTAACCTAGGGCTCTGATACCAACTTTGTCATGATCCATGTTCAAGAATCGTGGTGGCACTTACATATCCCATCGGTAGGCGAACTACTTCTAAATAATTTATTTGATATGACCTAAATAAAATAGAAAATGTAGAAAAATACTATGTAATTTATCCAAGATATAAATACGAAATAATATAAGTCTGAAAATCAACATACATCCCCAAGTGATCTAGTTTGTAGATATAAGAGCACTATCAAAATGATACAAGTCTGGAACAGAGGGCAAACAAATGCCAAAACCAATACATAAGATAAAGATGTTGTCATGTCTCTCAAGTACAAGTAAAATACTGAAATAGGAATGGAACACTCAAGGGTATGCTGAAAGTAGCATCCTCACTCTGAGTGTTGGAGATCAACTGCTTGAACTCAGCCATGTCATTTTGGTTTGATGCATTCGAGGTTCTTCCTTGGGGTACTAATTTGTTAAGGGATTCCATAGAGAGGGTGAAGATGATCCAGGATAATCTCCTGGAAGCACAAAGTAGGCAGAAAGAGTATGCAAATCGAAAGGTCCGAGACTTAGAGTTTATGGTTAGTGACAAGTTTCTTCTGAAAGTTTCACCCATGAATGGTGTGATGAGGTTTGGCAAGAGAGGAAAGTTGAGTCTGAGGTATATCAAACCATTTTAGGTTCTTAAGAGGGTTGGGGAGATGGCATATGAGTTAGCTCTGCCACCTGGTCTTTCTGGCGGTCATCTAATTTTCCGTGTGTCTATGCTAAAGAAGTATCATATTGATGGTTCTTAATTCATATCTGACGTAATGACATGTCTAGTTGTTTTGGATCAAGCCCATGTGGGGGTGACACGTAAAGTATTCCAATATCAAGAAAGTTCAATAACAGTGATCCAATTATCATAAGCATGTACAATCCTTCAATATCTGAAATCCAACCAAGTCATCAATAATCAAATCAAATATCAAATACAACCATAGATCATCAATGATTTAGTATATGTATGATATGAATGCAATGCATATGTCTGGTACATTTTCATCATGTATATAGTACGTCAAGTTTTATTATGATCGTACATCCATGGGGGACCCGCAAAGTCTATATACCCCTCCGGAATGTCCCATCGGATCCCAACTCTTAGCTATAATAATATATGTTACAGGTGTGCAACCCCGATCCCCGTGTATCATCACCATTCCAATGTTGTCATAACCTCAACAGTGTTCTTACCTTTCTCGGTCTCTTAGACCCACAACATAATCATACCACTCCAATATCAATATCATCAGAACCATGAGTGTATGCATGCAAATGACACATATAAGACAAGAATCATGATATAATAAGATATAACCAAGTATAGAAATGAATATCACATGATGTAATAATATATGTTATAGGAATGCAACCATGATCCTCGCGTATCATCATCATCTTAATGTTTCCATAATCTCAATAGTGTTCTTACCTTTTCCAGTCTTTTGGACCCACAGCATAATCATACCACTTCAATATCAATATCATCAAAATCATGAGTGTATGAATGCAAATGACATATATAAGACAAGAATCATGATATAATGAGATGCAACCTCGTATGGAGATAAATCTCACATGCTTTTAAGTGCACTTCGAATATTATTCAAGTAAACCATGTTATCATATCAAGCATGTGTGATGAAGAAGCATAATGATAGCAATTATGGTGACGAGTCCACATAAATGGCGACAAGTCCAATCAATCAACAGTTGAAACAAGCACAAGTTTAATTCCCCATAACTCATCATCAAAGTTCAACATCGATACTCACTCATACATTCATCACAACCGTCTGAGTAGGACCCCCCAAACACCCAATATCCCTCAATATTTATAAATAATTATGCATTTTTATCGAAGTCTCAAGAAACTAAACCATAGCCTACCTCTGTGTTGAACAAGAGCGCTACACAATCATGCCTCAGTGACAGCATTGCCCTTCATCAACGCATCGTGATAGTCGAAGTCTAATAACGTATATACTACTTGTTAATAAAAATCTTTCACAACATACAAAACATAATTCTTTATCAAGCAAGACTATAAATACCATCCCCGAGCCCACTTCACCAAGACATAAACTTTAATACCCAAAAACCATTAATACATACTAAGTAATCATATCCTTAAGTTAATTAGAAAATTATACACATTTGACCCTTCAATTGAACATAGACAAAAAGGCCCAAATTGGGAACCCTAGAATTTCCCCCAAATTGGAATAGGTTTCTAAACTCAAATTAAGTCTTACAACATGATAATCTAACATATTCCAATACTAATTCATGATGTTAACACAATCTAATCCATAAAACCTCCACTAAATCAATAACTCTCTTAATATCATAAGAAATTACAACTCATCTTTCCCCAACTTATAAACATACTCACCCACCATTAAAGGACTTAGAACATGAAACCAAACCATAAAAGAAGGAAATTTCTTACCCCAAAGGATTAAATTGCTCTTAACCTTTTAAAAATGTTCTATGGTAGCGCTATGTTTGAGATATACTATTTTGGGAAATGAAATCTAACCTAGGGAATTAAATAGGACACCTGATACAGTGATTACACCCTAGCGGAATCGACCTCGTTGGCACGGATCCGCTCCGTTGAACATAACATTAGCTGGGGTGCAGTCACTTGAAGCAAGCCCCAGTGCCACGACGAACACAACTCTTGCCCTGTCTCGCCAAACTAGGATGCCTCCAACAATTCATGTGGCTATTTTTTCATTATATCAACTTTAGAAAATTACATCACTATCAGTTGTGGAAACTTACCTTGCCCTAAGCAACAGGTACAATACCCATATTCCTTATCTAAAATTAAGTGCAACCACCGATAACTCCTTAAGTAATACATCTCCACACTTGTCCATCGTTAGATCCATTCTCATTACCCGATCCTAGTACTCCCGATAGTCTGCAGCATAGTCAAAATATCTATCAATCCATCTATTACACCCCAAAATTCCAGGACATATATATAAGAACGTACGTAAGAAAATAGGACTTTAAGATTTGAGATTTGTAGAATTTATCGGAATTATGAAAATGTCGGGAAACGAAATGTTATAACGAATGAGAGGGAGACACGTGTCACCCCCCCCCCCCCCGGGCTTGATCGATTTTTGGACCAAGGTTAAGTGGTTAAGTGACCAAGGTTAAGTAGTCAAGTGGATGATCAAGCTTGAGATAATTGACCAAGTCAACTAGTCAAGTTGACACAAGATATTTAATCTTCTTCATCCAAACCCCACAAGTGTTTTAATCTTGACCCTCCATTGTATTATATATTCATCCTAGTAGCAAGACAAGTCTCCACACTTTTGACACTGGTTGGTCTCCGGATCTTGATAGAGATCCCGGGTCAAAGGTGGGTATGGTGGGGGGTCCCGGGATGCTAGAGGGTCGTGATAGTGGTCATGGGTTGTGGATGGAATCCATGGGTCACGGTATGGAGGGTAATCTTATGAAGGATAAAGGTGTGGCTTTTTGTTGTTTTCCGACTGGCAACATGGAGGTCGGAGATGAAACGGGTCTTGTGGATGATCCAGGGTCGATGGCGGGTCAGGACGGAGGTCATGGGTCAGTGTTCATGTCCACGAGGCATCAGTCTAAGGTTGGTGAAGCCGTTGGGACTTCTTTTCCCAAGGACATTGAGAAGGCAGATGTTGCGGTTTCCGAAGCCCCACCCCTTCTCGAGGGAATGTCGGGTCACATGGGTGGGCATGGATTAATGGAGGATCAAGAGGATGGTTGCGGGTCGGGCGAGGGTCGGAGGGTAGTCATGGGTTCGATTGGTCACGTTGGTGTTAAGGGCATGGCCGCAGCCTAGCGGTCTTCAATTAAAGTTTGTAGAGACCGATGTTGGTTCATTTCCCATGGTTCTGGTAGTATGAATCGTGTGGAAGTCAAACAACCTACCCTTCTAACGAGACACGGTATTTCGGGCATTTAATGGCCGAGAAAACCAAGGAAGCATCTCATTCTATGAGACATCGAAATTGATAAGGGTGAGAACCACGAGTCACCCATTCTATCAATTCAAAGGTTATGGAAACCAAAGGGGCAACTCGTCAAAAGAGGCTTGGAAACTTGATGGCTACGGGATTCGAAAAGACTACTCTTCAATCAAGTCTTGGAAGATCAACTTATGTGGAAATCGAAGGGACACTCTTTGCCAAATAGCCTAAGATCTCACAATGGTCTCGCCATCGAGCATTCAATGCCAAACGACTTAAGCCATTTTTGGGAATCTTTCCCAATAGTGCACTACTCTTGAATTCCCCAACAAATGCATCTAATGCACGTACTAAGCGTGCAAGGAGTTTCAATTCAATATAGGAAAATTAAGCAGGAATCGTTACAAGTCCTTGTCTAGAATCAAAAGGACTTAAAACTACTATGATCTTATCCCCTCTTGTAATGGCACCTTTGAGTGACCACTGCACCCCTCCCCCATTTCTTGTTTGCTTAAACGTTGAGGATTGAGAACCCTCAATGACTGATTGTAGCCATCTTTATTTCCGTTATTAGTAATAATATTTGCATTTACCTAAAAAAAAAAAGTCTCCACACTTAGAAAAAATTGAGAAACTTGAGCTAGAGACTTGAGAGCTCTCGGGTTAGGCATCCATAGAACAAGAAAAAATTCCGTTTGTTGTTCATAATTCACAATACTTAAACCCAAGGTCCCTAGGGGTATTATAAGGATATCTCAATACAAAGATCCCGGAAAAGCTACGTTTTTACAAGAGTCGTAAGATGAAAACCTAAGTTGTTTTTATAAGTTTTGATTGGAAATGGAAGGGAAATTGTTTATAAACTTCTAAGGGCTTCAAATAGCGGATTGGAACGTGAAGGAAAGGAGTTAAGTTGCTAAGGAGCGACTTTGAATCTTGGAGTTATTTTTGGGCTTATCAAGGTAACAATCTTGTCGTCTTAGTGATTAAAGATTACATGTAGTTGTAGTTATATATATTAGTGATGCGCGAAAAGATGCACACACTTTAACGCAAGTGCACGTTATCGTAACAAGTAATATAGTCTTGATAAGACCGAATATCGTCCACAAGGATTAGGGTTCAAGTATCAACTATCTATCTTTTAGTATCTATTTGGCAATTGATATTTGGATTTGTTGTTTATAACTAAGAATTATAGAACTATTTTAACTAATGAGTTTACTTCAGATGTGATGGGAATAGGGCTTCCATGTCTCTTCAACTATCCGCTTATGTTATTTATTAATGCAATGAATTATGGACTTCTTCTCTCGGAGAAAGCAGGTTTACGAAATCGTTTTATATTCCCGTTAAGGATATATAAACACTCAACCCCAGTATTGCACCTTACGTACCTTTCGGTGATAACGATAACTCTATAGGAGGATTAAGAACAAAAACCTAGTTTGTTACACCCCGTATTTTCAAGACATGTTTTAAGAACGTACGTAAGAACTCACAAGTGTTAAGAATTGAGACTTGCAAAAATTTATCGGAATTATGAAATTGTCGGGAAAACGTACTATTGTGACGAATGGGAGGGCGACACGTGTCACCCCCCTTAAGTGAGCCTTGGACGAATTTGAACTTGGACACAAGGGTCATTTGACCCTTGTTAGGAAGACTAATCTTGCAAGTAGTAAAGCTTGACAATGTTGACTTGGTCAATGGGACCACTTGTTGATATTTACTAAGACTTCATCCAAACCTCACATTTGTGCTAATCCCAACCCTCCATGTCCCTTTATTATACTACTAGTAGCAAGAGAGAGCCAACACTTAGCCACATTTCACAAGAATTTGAAGAACTAGAGCAAGAAGCTCTCGGGTTCTACATGGGAAAGAAAGAAAAAATTTCGTTTCTTGTTCTTTAAGCTCCACATTTTAAACCAAGGTTCCTATGTGTATTGTAAGCATATCTCAATAGAAAAATCTTGGAAAAAGGTAGTTTACGGGTTAGTCGCAAAGCGGAAACCTAGTTGTCTTTCTAGGTTTTGCTTAGAAGTTGAAGGAAAATTGTTGGTGTTGTTCTAAGGGTCTCAAGGAGCGGATTGAAGTGTCTTGAAGAGGCTCTAGGTTGCTAAGGAGCAACTTCGGTTTTGAAGATTGGATTAAGAATCGTTGAGGTATAATCTTGTTCTTTGAAAGTGTTACAAGATTATTTATATTGTTGATTAGCTTTACTTGTTGCTAGCATGAGGTATATGTGTTGAAGTTATAATGATTATGGATCGATTTTTAGCCTTGGAAATCCGTAATGTAATGTAAAGCCATGTTAAGTTAGATTACAAATTGGTCGTTTATTAGAAATCGTCGCATGTCACTTATTTGAAGATTATGGTAGTTATAATCAAGTGCGACTTGATGTCATGTTATGCTACCAATTTGGATTGAAATGGAAATTTGATAAGAATTGGTATTGTTGTTTTCATTATGGCCGAAAATTGGACTAGTAGTTGCATAGTTTGTTATTCATTTGTATTAGACTACCTTATAGATTGTGGTGAGCCAATTGGGGTTGTTTGGTTATTGTATTCGGCCTTGAAAAAGGTGGCAAAGTTAGTAAAAACAAAGGAGGTGCTGTCCGATTTTCCGTAGAATTTAGTGACTTGGCACTTAGGATATTCTACGTTTAAAAGTAAGAGGTTAATGGACGTATTGTGGCCATGATAGGTTGAAGTACTAAGTTTAGCGTATCCTACTTGAAGAATGGAATAGCTCGAGGTTGAAGTACTTTGGAGCATTTTGCTACTTGTCGACAATCGTCGCGGTATGTGAACCTCTTCTTTCTTTGGCATGATCCTACGTATGAAATATCCATGTGATAACATTTTAAGATTCCTTCTACTCTTAGAAGTTAAGAAGTACTTACATTGTTGAATCTAAGTTAAGAGTATGTTTAAATTGTCCTAAGTCCTTACTAGGTCTTATGGGAGACGTTGGTAAGGATGGTTAGGAAATTATGAGATTTGATTTAAGGGCTATGTATCTTGATTTATTTAAAGTAAGTATGTAAGTTGATTTTTATGTTTGAAAATGACTTGAATTTATATGTGAAAAGGGGATTGGTTTTAAAAGTGTAGATGACATGATTTTACAAGTATAAGTAAACGGACTTTAAAGAATGTATGTTATGAAGTTTTAAGACTATGAACTTTGATTTTCTTTAAGGGATTATGAAACTTTATTTTTCAAGTTATGGGACTTGATTTCTAAAGTATAAGTGACATGATTTGAAAGAGTGTATGCTACGAGGTGTTAAGGCTATAAGCCTTGATTTTATAAGTGGAAATGACTTAATTTTACAAAGTATGGCTTCTTAATTTATTTCAAAAGATAAGAAGATGGCTTCCAAAAGAGTATGTGACTTGAGCTTTAACAAGAAAGGAGTTCTATGATTCTTTTTAAGTATGTATGTACGTAGTATTTTTGGATCTAGTTTTCCTAATGTTGTAAGAATAAAAGTGTCTTAAGTTCTCTAAAATGAAAGGTTGTTATAATAGCTTTATGGGAAGTTGTTATGACGACTTAAGAAGAAGTGAAAAGATGGTTTGAAAATGTTATGTAAGGAAAATCACACCGAGCCTACAAATAGGCCGGATTACGTTATGCAATACACCGAGCCTACAAATAGGTCGGATTACGTTATGAAATACACCGAGCCTACAAATAGGCCGGATTACGTTATGAGATACACCGAGCCTACACATAGGCCGGATTATGCCATATTACCCCGAGCCTTCACATAGGTCGGGTTACGTCATCTTACACCGAGCCCCACAGGCGGGCCGGATTATGCTACATGATTCCACAGTACACCGAGCCCCACAGGCGGGCCGGATTATGCTACATGATTCCACAGTACACCGAGCCCCACAGGCGGGCCGGATTATGCTACATGATTCCACAGTACACCGAGCCCCACAGGCGGGCCGGATTATGCTACATGATTCCACAGTACACCGAGCCCCACAGGCGGGCCGGATTATGCAACATGATTCCACAGTACACCGAGCCCCACAGGCGGGCCGGATTATGTCACATGATTCATCAGTACACCGTGTCACGCAAATGGGCCGGATTATGTTATGTAAGATATGTAAGTTATGTGAAAAAGGCTGGATTAAACTCTTAAGTAAGTATGTAAGAATTTGTTGTTAAATCTTATCGAAAGAAGGAAAGGAACAGTTAATATATGATTGGTTTCAGGAGTTAAAAGGACATTCTTTTATACAGATATGATTTGGTTATTGCATTTTATTTCTGTTCCATATTCGGTACCTGTTGTACTGACCCCCTTCGGGGGGCTGCGTTCATGCCCGCAGGTGTTAGGTACACATGTTGGTGATCCTTGCTTTTAGGATCTCTGTTCAGTTTTGGAAAGAAGCTCCTTTCACTCCGGAGGCTTATCTTTTGGTACGGTTTCCCTGATGTGGTAGACTTATGTACATTCGTGGTACGGTATGGGCCCGTCCCGCCGCAGTTTGTAATTCCTAGAGGTCTGTAGTCACATGTTGTGGGTCGGTTTGTAAAAAGAAAGGGATGTAACTGCTGTTGTTATGTATATGTATATGTGTCCAGGAAGGTAGCCTTATCGGCTAGCCTGTGGTTTAATTTCTCGTTATTTTATTTTATAAGTTTCATGTATGTTCCGCTATTCTCTCGACGATACTGAACAGGTGCCCGTGTAGGGCACCGGGCCGCGGCCCGGGTCGTGACAAAAGTGGTATCAGAGCAGTTAGTCCTCGGAAAGTGTCTACAGACCGTGTCTAGTAGAGTCTTGTTTATCGGTGTGTTGTGCACCACATCTATAATCAGGAGGTTGCAGGACATTTAGGATTGGTTTCCATTCTTCTCACTCTGAGATCGTGCGATAGAGCTGTGTTGTTAGGGTCGTCTCTCCCTAACGAGTTATGTTGTTTGCAGCTACGAGAAAGGCAGCAGTGACCCAGGAAAGATTATGTGGATTGCGTATCCAGGTTGGTAATGATTGTAGTATAGTGGTATTGTGACATACATCTATACGGAGTTATGTATGAGGGTCAGACGCGTGTTGCCTAGAATGATGTTAGATTTCCAGGAATTGGTAAAGACTAACTAGATACCGGGAAGGTATGGAATAGTTAATCAATTCTCGACAAGATCTTATGTTTTATTTGAGATAATTGGGAAAGGATGAAGTACATTAGGGTAGTGAACCCTTAAGAAGCCATGTTAAGGAACCTAACGGAATGTCATGTTAATAGATTAAGCTCCGTAGTAGGCTTAAGAGAATTGTACGGATGAGGTCCGCATAGAGTGAGTAATGGGTGTTGTGATGGAGACAACATGGTTTTGGTTTTATGAGAAGTTTTTGTACCCGCTATTGGGGATGGTAAGGTAGGCTTGGAGCATGGAAATTGCGAGCCTAAGAATATTGATTCGCCGAGACCTTAGGTATATAAGGCTTTCTCTCGCAATAAGATTTTAAGTCGGACGAGGATAAGAGTTAAGTGCAACGAGTCGGGAGGACACAGAACGGGTCTCCCCATGGCCTGTAATAGAGTAGGATCAGTTGGTAGTAGTTCCGCTATGTGACAGGGTCACGAGGGTGCAAGGCCCAAGTCTAGTTAATTGTTTTACGGGTTCGTGGACGCGTTCCACCTAACTGTGTCATGAAAGCGGAAATGGCCTTATATTGTTTTATAGAGTTACTCCAAAGATTTGAGGCCAGAATTGGTATGGAAGTTATGTATGTATGCTAGTATGAGTTGGAAATGCGAAAAGATAATCTCTTTTGGGCTTATGATGGGCGATTATGCGTGCGAGGAATTAGGGCCATGTGTGGCATTATTAGTATGTCGGGTTGTGAAAGGAAACTATGTCGCTAATTTTAAGTTTGACTCCGAAAGAACATTCGAGGACGAATGTTTCTAAGAGGGGAAGAATGTTACACCCCGTATTTTCAAGACATGTTTTAAGAACGTACGTAAGAACTCACAAGTGTTAAGAATTGAGACTTGCAAAAATTTATCTAATTATGAAATTGTCGGAAAACGTGCTATTGTGGACGAATGGGAGGCGACACGTGTCACCCCCTTAAGTGAGCCTTGGGCGAATTTGAACTTGGACACAAGGTCATTTGACCCTTGTTAGGAAGACTAATCTTGCAAGTAGTAAAGCTTGACAATGTTGACTTGGTCAATGGGACCACTTGTTGATATTTACTAAGACTTCATCCAAACCTCACATTTGTGCTAATCCCAACCCTCCATGTCCCTTTATTATACTACTAGTAGCAAGAGAGCCAACACTTAGCCACATTTCACAAGAATTTGAAGAACTAGAGCAAGAAGCTCTCGGGTTCTACATGGGAAAGAAAGAAAAAATTTCGTTTCTTGTTCTTTAAGCTCCACATTTTAAACCAAGGTTCCTATGTGTATTGTAAGCATATCTCAATAGAAAAATCTTGGAAAAAGGTAGTTTACGGGTTAGTCGCAAAGCGGAAACCTAGTTGTCTTTCTAGGTTTTGCTTAGAAGTTGAAGGAAAATTGTTGGTGTTGTTCTAAGGGTCTCAAGGAGCGGATTGAAGTGTCTTGAAGAGGCTCTAGGTTGCTAAGGAGCAACTTCGGTTTTGAAGATTGGATTAAGAATCGTTGAGGTATAATCTTGTTCTTTGAAAGTGTTACAAGATTATTTATATTGTTGATTAGCTTTACTTGTTGCTAGCATGAGGTATATGTGTTGAAGTTATAATGATTATGGATCGATTTTTAGCCTTGGAAATCCGTAATGTAATGTAAAGCCATGTTAAGTTAGATTACAAATTGGTCGTTTATTAGAAATCGTCGCATGTCACTTATTTGAAGATTATGGTAGTTATAATCAAGTGCGACTTGATGTCATGTTATGCTACCAATTTGGATTGAAATGGAAATTTGATAAGAATTGGTATTGTTGTTTTCATTATGGCCGAAAATTGGACTAGTAGTTGCATAGTTTGTTATTCATTTGTATTAGACTACCTTATAGATTGTGGTGAGCCAATTGGGGTTGTTTGGTTATTGTATTCGGCCTTGAAAAAGGTGGCAAAGTTAGTAAAAACAAAGGAGGTCTTTGTCAGATTTTCCGTAGAATTTAGTGACTTGGCACTTAGGATATTCTACGTTTAAAAGTAAGAGGTTAATGGACGTATTGTGGCCATGATAGGTTGAAGTACTAAGTTTAGCGTATCCTACTTGAAGAATGGAATAGCTCAAGGTTGAAGTACTTTGGAGCATTTTGCTACTTGTCGACAATCGTCGCGAGGTATGTGAACCTCTTCTTTCTTTGGCATGATCCTACGTATGAAATATCCATGTGATAACATTTTAAGATTCCTTCTACTCTTAGAAGTTAAGAAGTACTTACATTGTTGAATCTAAGTTAAGAGTATGTTTAAATTGTCCTAAGTCCTTACTAGGTCTTATGGGAGACGTTGGTAAGGATGGTTAGGAAATTATGAGATTTGATTTAAGGGCTATGTATCTTGATTTATTTAAAGTAAGTATGTAAGTTGATTTTTATGTTTGAAAATGACTTGAATTTATATGTGAAAAGGGGATTGGTTTTAAAAGTGTAGATGACATGATTTTACAAGTATAAGTAAACGGACTTTAAAGAATGTATGTTATGAATTTTTAAGACTATGAACTTTGATTTTCTTTAAGGGATTATGAAACTTTATTTTTCAAGTTATGGGACTTGATTTCTAAAGTATAAGTGACATGATTTGAAAGAGTGTATGCTACGAGGTGTTAAGGCTATAAGCCTTGATTTTATAAGTGGAAATGACTTAATTTTACAAAGTATGGCTTAATTTATTTCAAAAGATAAGAAGATGGCTTCCAAAAGAGTATGTGACTTGAGCTTTAACAAGAAAGGAGTTCTATGATTCTTTTTAAGTATGTATGTACGTAGTATTTTTGGATCTAGTTTTCCTAATGTTGTAAGAATAAAAGTGTCTTAAGTTCTCTAAAATGAAAGGTTGTTATAATAGCTTTATGGGAAGTTGTTATGACGACTTAAGAAGAAGTGAAAAGATGGTTTGAAAATGTTATGTAAGGAAAATCACACCGAGCCTACAAATAGGCCGGATTACGTTATGCAATACACCGAGCCTACAAATAGGTCGGATTACGTTATGAAATACACCGAGCCTACAAATAGGCCGGATTACGTTATGAGATACACCGAGCCTACACATAGGCCGGATTATGCCATATTACCCCGAGCCTTCACATAGGTCGGGTTACGTCATCTTACACCGAGCCCCACAGGCGGGCCGGATTATGCTACATGATTCCACAGTACACCGAGCCCCACAGGCGGGCCGGATTATGCTACATGATTCCAAAGTACACCGAGCCCCACAGGCGGGCCGGATTATGCTACATGATTCCACAGTACACCGAGCCCCACAGGCGGGCCGGATTATGCTACATGATTCCACAGTACACCGAGCCCCACAGGCGGGCCGGATTATGCAACATGATTCCACAAGATCCGAGCCCCACAGGCGGGCCGGATTATGTCACATGATTCATCAGTACACCGTGTCCCGCAAATGGGCCGGATTATGTTATGTAAGATATGTAAGTTATGTGAAAAAGGCTGGATTAAACTCTTAAGTAAGTATGTAAGAATTTGTTGTTAAATCTTATCGAAAGAAGGAAAGGAACAGTTAATATATGATTGGTTTCAGGAGTTAAAAGGACATTCTTTTATACAGATATGATTTGGTTATTGCATTTTATTTCTGTTCCATATTCGGTACCTGTTGTACTGACCCCCTTCGGGGGGCTGCGTTCATGCCCGCAGGTGTTAGGTACACATGTTGGTGATCCTTGCTTTTAGGATCTCTGTTCAGTTTTGGAAAGAAGCTCCTTTCACTCCGGAGGCTTATCTTTTGGTACGGTTTCCCTGATGTGGTAGACTTATGTACATTCAGGGGTATGGCGGGGCCCTGTCCCGCCGCAGTTGTAATTCCTAGAGGTCTGTAGTCACATGTCGTGGGTCGGTTTGTAAAAAGAAAGGGATGTAACTGCTGTTGTTATGTATATGTATATGTGTCCAGGAAGGTAGCCTTATCGGCTAGCCTGTGGTTTAATTTCTCGTTATTTTATTTTATAAGTTTCATGTATGTTCTGCTGCTATTCTCTGACGTATACCTGAACAGGGTGCCCAGGTAGGGCACCAATCGCGGGCCCGGGGTCGGGTCGTGACATAGTTAACCGTCACGCACCATGCGCAAAATTAGGGTTTTTAAGCCTCTCATTAACGCTACATAAATAATTGAGGTATTTTCATCCCCAATCCAAGAATGTCTACCCAACTTACAGCATATTCACAATCTCTCCTTTCGAAGTAAATTAGAAATCATATAAGGATAATTAGTTGTCAATTAATTACCAAGCATTCAATGCAATTATTAGATAGATCTCTCAAAGAAGAATAACAACCATAAACATGTATTAATTCATAACATAAGTTTCTAGAGAATTAACATGGAAAGCCCTATAAGAGAATTAGTTCCTAGCCATAAATATGACAAGAACTAATTCAAAGTTCATCATGCAAAAACTGAAATAAAGAAAAGAAAAAGGAAAGAAATTACTAAGTTTAGGTCTCCAATCTCCAAGCAAGAAAATATTGTGTTGTTGTGCGAAGGGAACCCTTAAAATCTGCTAGGGTTCTCCTTTTATAGTCAAACCGCCTTAGCTTTTCCTCGCAGCTGGCCCAAAAATCGTCAAAACTCGATTTTTCCCGCTACGGCCATGTTCGCTATAGCGCGCGCCGAACTCGTGGCACGGGTGATTTGGCGTCGCCACGATCTATGTTGTGCGGTAGCCGCGGCCGCAACTGTAGCATCTTTTATGATTAGGCGCCGCGGCCGTGCACCTGTTGGCATGAGGCGCCGCGGCTCAGGATTTCGCAGCCTCATCGACATTGGCGCCGCGCCTCGCCGATGCAGTGAGCGGCTACTGCCGTTTCACTCGTTCGCCAATTTCTCTGCTTTAGCTCGAACCTCCTCTTTGCCCTCTTTTGGCTCCTTTTCCGCCATTTGGCCATTTTAACCACTTTGACTCAAAAGAAAGGAAAATTATCCTAATACGACACTTATTTGTACAAAAAGGGACAAAAGACTAACTAAAACTGACTCAAAAAGTGTATATAAAATACACCGATCAAATACCCCCAAACTTAACCTTTGCTCGCCCTCGAGCAAAGATAGAAAGAAAGAAATAAAAGACTCAAGAAACGAAAATAAAAGACTCACTGTCATTGATCACTTTGCTGCATTAGTGTTAACTGGAAAAACATGAAGGTTAGCAGAATAATATGCAGGAACATATAGCATGAAATTTTTAGCACACTAAACACATTAAGCTAGATATTACGCAAACTCATATTTATCATGCTTAATGGAAGTCAATATACTAAATCATGCATCTAAATTCAAAAATCCTATGGCATTTTTACTTGTTATTCTCCACTAATCCTGGATATGCATAAAAGAGATCTTCAGGACTTTAAGGGTTGTAATGTAGGCTTAGGTATAGGTAGGTAAAAATAGGCATTTTTAGGCTCATTTCGTGTACCATAAGCACTTTAGCTTTTCAGTATTTCCCTTTTTTTCTTTGTGTTCTTTCCTTCACTTCGATTCTATCTTTTCCCTCTTTTGTTTTGGGAGAGTGAAATGTATAATAATGACAGGCACCCCCAAACTTAGGCTTTTGCCTATTTCTTATTATTTTTTTATTGGGGTGCAACAAGCTCATTCACTCTTTTTGTCTCTTTTTTTAACACAATTGATTCCACTACTTCACATTTTTACTTATGGCACAATCTGTGGGAATATAGGGTGTCAAAGAAGAAGTTTCAATTTTTAGGCTCAATGGGGTTGACTAGGGATATATTTGAAGTCCGGGATAGAAAAGAGTGGTAAGAATTGGCTATGAAAGAAATGTCTGAGTCATCTCCCTAACATGTATGTCCTAACTATTTCGCCTCAAATAGCAAGCAATCATAACACATAGGTTTAAGTCATTTAGCATGCACAATTTAGGCAAGAAACTCCAAATAGACAGATTTTGTGAGTTTTTGGCATATCTAACCTAAGTGTTTAGATAGTTGCTTTTATTCCATTACATTATTCCACCTTCCTTCACTATGTGTTTCTAGCAACTACAGCATACATGATCTTTTGACAGACGATTATGACTCAAAAAGAAAAACAATTGTGACTCAAAAATACATAAAAACAATAAAAAGACTTAAATAAAACATAACAAGACACAAATAGACACCCCCAAACTTAAACCACACATTGTCCCCAATGTGTGTAGACTCAAAGACAATAAAAGAAATAAGACACTTACAGACTTTGGCTAAAATGGTGGTGGTGGCGGTGGCATGGGATAGTGCATGGACCACTGACTGAACAAGGAACTCATCTCGTTGATTTGTTGCCTCGTTTCTTGTTGTTCGTGGATCACTGTGTCCAAACTCTGCATCATCCTCATCTGATTCTGAAGCAATTGCTCCATCATGGGTACTGAAGGTTCTGCTTCTGTGGTTGGCTGGTGGCTAGGTCCTGCCGCATATTGAGCCCCTATTTCAGGCTCATCTCCGTTCGTTGCGGCCTCTGCTGCTGCTGCTGCTGCTGCTGGTTGTACTCTTCTTCCGATCACGGGGGCTTGGTGCAGGAAAGAGTGCACTATCCCATAGGACACCGGCAGTTGGTTTCTCTCATGAGTGTCAGTGGGTAGGGTTGGGACCCCTCGGAAGGCGCATAGATTAGTGATAAGTGAGCCGTGTCCCAATCCACCTGTTGTCACCAACCTGCTGATTTCTTCAATGCTCTTCACTATCTCTTTCCCCACATCAATTGTCATCCCCCTCATAATTCCATATATCAGTTTAATCCTATCTTCTGGCACTCTGGTGAAGTGAATGGATGGAATCATGCGGGCACTGACGAAATATAGTCAACCCTTGGCTGCTTTGTTGAATTGACACCTGCTCAGTGCTCTTGATCCATTTCTTCCAATATCAAAAGCAGCCCCAGGGTAGCTCACGGTGTTTACAACGGCATTCCAGTCGATGTGGTCGGTGCTTCTAGACCATGTTCTAAAGTGATTCCAATCACTTCTTTCTTCAACATCAACCGTCTTCAATTGTGCATTTACATTCTCTGCTGTCACAGGCACATAAACTCCCCTTACAAAGCATCCCCTTTCCACCTTCTCCGGAAAGTTGGCATAGAATTCACACACCATTGTTGTGTTCATTGGTGCTATTTTCTCCGGATTTACAAATCTCATCCACCCCCTTAACTCAATCATTGCCCGAATGGGCTCATAAACATCCTCTTCCCCAAACGAATCCCTCTGATAGTCCATTCCCCTTTCAGGGATTAAGGGTCTGGTATCAAGCTTTTTGTATCTTTGGAAAGCTTGGTAGCTCACAAACCTAGTGTTATCATATTGTGGGGCTGGGGTGGATGTGGAGGCTCTTCTCTTCCTGGTGGTCATGGTTAAAACAGTTTCTGCAGCTTACAACTTAGTGGCACAAATGTTTCCCAACACAATCAACAACTAGCAGTTAAACACAACACCCCCAAACTTCAACTCTACTGCCCAATGCCACACCCTCCTTTTCTAGTCTTTCTCCAAACTTCACAATCAATTTTTCAGCACCCAAACTACTTCACAACTACAATACTCTTTCAAACTACTACCTCATGTGACTTCAGTAAAGATCTCAAGAACAGAAAAAGATTACCTTTTTATGAGAGGATTCAAGTTGTTCTTGTTTCTAATGATGGTTTGAGGCTATGGAATTGAGCTTTGTTGTTTGAGATAGCTAAGGTTTTTTAGGAATTTAAGAGTTTTGGTTGTGGTTGGGTTGGATTTGTGGAGGATTTGTGGGCAAATTTTTGGATTTTCGTGTGTTTTTGGAGGAGGGGTTAGGTTTTTGGTTTTGAATTTGGGCAGATCTGATTTCTGGGCATTTTTAAGTTTCGATTTCGCCGCTGCCCCGCTTTGGCGCCGCGCCCAATGTTCTCAGACTCGCCCGGGACTTCTGCGCGCCAGCACTGGGCGCCACGCCTGTTACATGGCGCCATGTTACGAGCGCATAGCGCTAAACTTGGCAAATTTTCTGGATTTTTGCCGCGCCGCTTCCTGGCGCCGTCGGCCTGCTTTTTTCGAAATCCCGCTTTTCTTCGCCGCCCTTCAGTTTATTTGCCTGTACCTGTCAATCACAGCACAAACACTACCTCCGTGAGACCGTTCTTAATAAAATTAATATATTAAAATAAAATAAATCAAAATAATTTGGGTTGCCTCCCAAGTAGCGATGTCTTTAACGTCTTTTAGTCGGACGCAAGTTTCTTAGTTTTAATAACCGTGGGGTGGATCAAGCCCCCAACTAATCCATTTCCTCCACATTTTGCGTTTTCTTTTTCTCCTTTTCTTATTAGCATTATCGAAGGGAGTTCAGAACACATACTGCGTCGGTGGGGTTTGGCAAACCATGCTCGCTTTCGGCTCATCTCCCTTTGGTTGACTTGTAATGGCTCACAGGGGGGCTTGATGGTGCTGATTGCAAAGCACCTGCTCATGGTTGGTGGCTCGATGACATGTTTAAAAACCTTAAATACCATTTCTTCCGTCTCCACCCTTAGTGTTAGCTCTCCTCTTTCAACATCAATTAAAGCTCTCCCCGTTGCTAGGAATGGTCTCCCCAATATGATAGGGATTTCCGCATCTTCTTCCATATCAAGAATGAGGAAGTCTGCAGGAAAGAAGAATTTTCCTACTTTCACAATCACGTCCTCAATCTTGCCTCTTGGATGAACCATCGTCGGCGCCACCGCAGCTTATCGTGGTTGGTTTGGCCTCACCCAACTCCAATCTTTTAAATACTGATAAGGGCATCAGATTTATACTTGCCCCTAAATCACACAGAGCTCTGTTGCATGTCACCCTGCCCACTGTGCAAGGTAGTGTAAAGCTTCCTGAATCCTTTAATTTTGGTGGCAACTTCTTCTGCAAGATAGCACTACACTCTTCTGTTAGTGCTACTATCTCATATTCCGCCAACTTCTTCTTCTTCCCCAATATTTCCTTCATGAACTTGAAATAGGAGGGCATCTGCTCTAATGCTTATATAAAGTGGATGTTGATATGCAGCTTCCTGAATACCTCCAAGAATTTAGAGAATTGTTAATCAACAGCCTTCCGTAAACTCGGGAAAGGGATTTTTCAGATACTCCTTCTCCGAGTTTTCTATCACCGGCTAGGTTCAACCACCTTCTTTTTCTATCTCTCGCTCTTTTCTCAATCTTTGTGAAGAGATCGCTTCCAATCGTTTTTCACTTCTCAACCGCATCGCTCGACATCGCTTCCTGGATTTACCTCATGTTGCTTGGCAATGTACCGTGGCTCTTGTTTGATCGCTTTGCTAGCTTCCACTTGTGTTCCAAATTCTGAGCGAGGATCTGCTTCGCATGAATCGAGTGCAGGCGTTGCAATCTTTGCCACAATTCGCTCGGCTTTTCTACGAACCGGCAGACAATCGCTGAGGCCGCGGGCTTGAATGGCGGCTGCTGATTCTGCTCGGTTCTCGCATCGCCTCAGATGATTCTCGCCGCCTCGGTCTCTCTCCATGAGAAATTTGGGTGATTCTCCACCAATTATAAGTGTTGGAGTAGGGTTGTTCGTGGTCTCGATAATTACCTACTACCGACACTCTGCTGCTCCATTGGTATATTATCGGGTCACCAAGGACACCTATCGAATGTATGTTGGCCACCACATATTTCACAACTTTTAGGCATCTGGACCGCATTCACCGACTTCGTATGTTGTCAGAATCGCTTTTGCCAAAAGGGCCACTGGGCATTCAAGGCGTGAATAAGATCTATCTCGTGGACTCACATTGTTCTCTCCCACTTGTCGACCTCTTCTACGTGAAATGGTTGTTGGTGGCCATATCTTCTAATAACTCGTGGCGTCGTGGGTTGTTTTCTCATGAATGCCCCACTTTCCGTGCATCTATGATGGTTCTGGTTGTACTGCTCAGCCCGTTATAGAAGATGTGGACCAAATTCCACAACTCAATGCAATGGTGTGGGCATTTTCTCTGTAAGTCTTTGAACCTTTCCCAAGCTTCATATAAGGACTCTCCATCTGCTGGTAGAAGTTGTTCAACTCCCTCTCAATTTTTTGTTTTGCATGGGGAAAGAACTTGGCTAAGAATTTCTGCTACCGTGCCATGTGAAAATCGAATCGTACAGGAATTCAACCATACTTTTGCTCTATCCCGAGTGAGAAGGGAAAGAGCCTCAACTGACGGCATCATCAAGAACGCCGTTATATCGAAAGTTGCACATAGCTCCAAGAAATTAGCTATGTGCATATGTGGATCCTCCACGATGGCAGCCTCCAAATTGCATCAGGTCGTACCATGCTCGTAATCGCCGGTTTATCTCGGTTGTTTGCTCCTACGGCGTGGAGCCTAATACATGTCTGCGTTCGCTCACTCTGGCGACATAGTCTCTCAAGCTTCTTTCTCGCGGACTTGAACTCTTTCCTCGACATCCATAGGTACTTGCCGAGGTATGGCTGGATTGGGTTGATTTTCTCCTAACCCTTCTCTCATCATGTTGTTGTTTTGGACACCGTCCATCTCTATCAAGGTTGCAATCCGCTGATTCTTTCTGTTCTGTTTACAGGTTTTCTCAATTTCTGGATTGAAGGGAACAAGAGTGTCTGCTCCTCTTCTCCTTCGCATAAACTGATTTTCTGAAATAGATCAAAAACAGACAACAAATCACGGCACCCTGATTTTTGAAATAAATAAATAAAATAAAAAATAAAAAACCAAATTAGAAATTAAAAATAGATAAATTTGATATTGAACTATGAACTAATCCGTGACGGCGCCAAAAACTTGATGCGCGAAAAGATGCACACACTTTAACGCAAGTGCACGTTATCGTAACAAGTAATATAGTCTTGATAAGACCGAATATCATCCACAAGGATTAGGGTTCAAGTATCAACTATCTATATTTTAGTATCTATTTGGCAATTGATATTTGGATTTGTTTTTATAACTAAGAATTATAGAACTATTTTAACTAATGAGTTTACTTCAGATGTGATGGGAATAGGGCTTCCATGTCTCTTCAACTATCCGCTTATGTTATTTATTAATGCAATGAATTATGGACTTCTTCTCTCGGAGAAAGCAGGTTTACGAAATCGTTTTATATTTCCGTTAAGGATATATAAACACTCAACCCCAGTATTGCACCTTACCTACCTTTCGGTGATAAGGATAACTCTATAGGAGGATTAAGAACAAAAACCTAGTTAACCGTCACGCACCATGCGCAAAATTAGGGTTTTTAAGCCTCTCATTAACGCTACATAAATAATTGAGGTATTTTTATCCCCAATCCAAGAATATCTACCCAACTTACAGCATATTCACAATCTCTCATTTCGAAGTAAATTAGAAATCATATAAGGATAATTAGTTGTCAATTAACTACCAAGCATTCAATGTAATTATTGGATAGATCTCTCAAAGAAGAATAACAACCATAAACATGCATTAATTCATAACATAAGTTTCTAGAGAATTAATATGGAAAGCCCTATAAGAGAATTAGTTCCTAGCCATAAATATGACAAGAACTAATTCAAAGTTCATCATGCAAAAACTGAAATAAAGAAAAGAAAAAGGAAAGAAATTACTAAGTTTAGGTCTCCAATCTCCAAGCAAGAAAATCTTGTGTTGTGCAAGAAGGGGAACCCTTAAAATCTGCCTAGGGTTCTCCTTTATATAAAACCGCCTTAGCTTTTCCTGCAGTTGGCCCAGAAAATCGTCAAAACCCTGATTGTTCCCGCGTCGGCGCTGTTCGCTAGCCATACGCGCGTAACTTCGTGGCACTGGGTGATTTGGCGCCGCCCGATCTGTTGTTGCGAGGAGCGCGGCCAGCAACTCGTAGCCTCTCAGATGATTAGGCGTCGCGGCCCTGCACATGGAGGCATGAGGCGCCGCGCTCAGGATTTCTCGCAACCTCTCGGACATTGGCGCGCGGCCCTCGCTTCTATCTCGCAGCGGCTACGCTGTCCGTTTCATCCTCGTTCGCCAATTTCTCTGTTTTTAGCTCTGGAACCTCCTCTTTTGCCCTCTTTTGGCTCCTTTTCCGCCATTTGGCCATTTTAACCACTTTGACTCAAAAGAAAGGAAAATTATCCTAATACGACACTTATTTGTACAAAAAGGGATAAAAGACTAACTAAAACTGACTCAAAAAGTGTATCTAAAATACACCGATCAATTAGCAAGCATGAGATATATAATGGAGTTTGATAAGTGTTATGGAATATTTGGAAGCAAATCATAAACTAGCATGTTTAGCCCTTGAAATTGTAATTCAAATTGGTCGATAGTTACAATCGTCGCATGCTAGCTAAATAAGGGATTATAATTGTTACAACTAGTTGTGACTATATGACATGTTAGACTTAGCAAATTGGATTGAAAAGGAATTAAGGAGAAGGACTTAGGATTTGTTGTTGTTGTGGCTGAATGCCCTTGAAAATAGTGGACTGTTTTATATGAATTGTGGGACAGAATTTTACACGTCCTGTTAGGCGTGTAATCCCATTTGGTTAGTTGTTGGTTGTGCCTCAAATGTGGCGTATTGATTGTTGATTTCGGGCCTTGGAAAAAGGTGGAAAAGTACATAGAAACAAAGGAAGTGCTGCCCAATTTTCCGTAGAACAAGAGACCTTATACTTAGTATCATTCTACGTTAGAAAGAGGAGAAATGACATGATTTAAAGAGAAGTAACTTATTTTAAAGGTGTGAGTTACTTGGGATTTAAAATTAGAAGCTACTTGATTTCAAAACCTTGAATTGAAGTTTTAAAAGTGTAGTTTGATTTGAAAAATAGAAGTGGCTTGATACTATGAGTGTTAGTGTATTAGGGGTCATAAATGAATTTGGCTTCATTGTAGTACATAAAAGAAGTGACTAGAGTGTAAACAGTGTAAGCCACTTAATTTGAAGAATATGTAACTTGATGTTGCAAGGCTAGGGCCTTGGGATTTTATGAAAAGGGTAAAGAACGTGCGGCGGACGTACGTAGTACTTTGGCTTGTTTAAATGAGAATTATTCTATTTGTGCCTTGATAGTACTTTGGCTTGTTTAAATGAGAATTATTCTATTTGTGCCTTGATAGTACTTTGGCTTGTTTAAATGAGAATTATTCTATTTTGTGCCTTGATAATATTTTGGCTTGCTTAAATGGTAATCATCTTGGTTTGTGTAAAAAGGAAATGCATGGTATTGTCTTGGTTTGTGTAAAAAGGAAAGGCAAGGTATTATCTTGGTTTGTGTAAAAAGGAAAGGCATGGTATTGTCTTGGTTTGCTAAAATGATGGTTATTCATTTTATAAAGAAGGGTCAAGGATGGTTTGCTTGCATATGGGTTGCTCATATAGACATTCGTGCAAGTGTTGTATTTTCACATCTCCGCGTCCCTCCATAAAGGGCCGACAACATGGTTCAAGAGATATCATAGAGTAGTTCCCATGGTGTGAGTGGTACACACTCACGGCGGGTCGGAAAGACTCGGGCGGCTTCAAATCCCGGTATATAATCCATGGACTAGCTATCTGTGATGTGAGTATCGTGTACCGATGCTCATTGCGGGTCCACATGACCTATGCAGGTGAAATAGTCCCTTGCAGGTGAAATAGTCCTATGATAGGTTACATTATAATTCATAGGGTGGATGACCCTGACACATGCACGGCTTTCATGTTTTGAAACGGTAGTGATTTCATTAATGAATGGGTGCAGTGTGTTCATGACTTAAAGTGGAACAGTTAGTCTCATTGTTAAAAACATAACTTAAAAGGTAAAGATGATTGCATTACTCTCTGTTTGCAAGGTTCAGTGTGATGTTGTTTTGAGTTATCATACTTGTTTCCTGTTTTATTTGGACTGTGTGATCTCATTTACAGTACTTATTGCTTCATATTCTTGGTACATTCTTCGTACTGACCCCCTTTCTCCGGGGGCCTGTGTTCATGCCGCAAGTTTAGGTACGCAGTTTGGTGATCTGCAAGTGTAGGACCCTTGCTCAGAGTTTTTGGACAGCTCCATTTGTTCGGGAGCTTATCATTTTGGTATAGATCCTTTAGTGCAGGCTTTTGTACAGTTATGGGTACGGCGGGGCCTTGTCCCGTCATAGTTCAGTAAAACTCTTAGAGGTTTGTATTCATATGTGGGATTGGACTCGTGTACAGTGTAGTGCTTTTAGATTATATATATATATGTGGCAGCCTTGTCTGCTTTGTCTTTGCATGTTCGTTGGTTTTAAATAAAAAAAACGAGGTGTTATTTAGTTCCGCGGTTTAATTGTGTCATTTAGGTAGAAGGGTGCCCAGGTAGGGCACCAGTCACGGGCCCGGGGTTCGGGTCGTGACAGAGTGGTATCGAGCGATCCTCGAATGTCTACAGACCGTGTCTAGTAGAGTCTTGATTATCGGTGTGTTGCGCGCCACACCCATAAACAAGAGGCTACATGACATTTAGGATTTGGTTTCTATTCTTCTCACTCTGAGATCGTGCCATAGATCTGTGTTATTAAGATAATCCCTCTCTGACATATTATTGTACACGCTTATGCCTCGAGGGCAACAGCTTGCCTGAGAGGCAACAGCTGCCTGTATGGTAAAACAAGATGGCAGGAGCTACCAGTCAGACTCAGAGAGTTGATAGGGCTCATGCCCAGGGTATACCGGATATTGTGCCGCAGTCGGCGAGTTCTTCTGCGCCAGGTTTTGAGGCCCCAGCACCAGAGCCTCCAGTTTCTCAGTTAGGGGAAGACTATAGGGTCATAAGGGAAGCAGTTATGTTATTGACCAAGATAGCGGTGATGCAGTTTCATCAGCAAGAGGTTATTCGGTCAGTACAGATAGGTGTACAGAGGGTAGATGGCCAATGCGGAAATCAGCGTAAGAGGGCTAGACCGGTTGGTTATCCCGGTGAGTTTTTGGACGAGCAGCCTCAGCAGCGAGTGAAATATTCGTCTCAGCCTACCCAGGACATACCCCCACATCTCACAGGTGGGATATTGGACCCCACAAGGTATTTAGAAGCTGGTCCGAGCTCCAGGGTTCGAGGTTTTCAGAGAAGCAGAGGATTTTCTCAGTTAAGGCCACTTATTCCTCAGTGTTTCCGATGTAGTAAGCGTCATTTGGGGAAATGCCATTTTGGCACAGATGTTTGTTTTTATTATGGCCGTCGGGCCATATGCTGAGGGAATATCCTTTTAGAAAGAGCACTGGTGTGGTGGCTCAGCCTATGAGGTCGGTGGTTGGTTCCTTTTCCTCTACAGTTGTGCGCCCCCCAGGGCGGGGTATTTAGATGTCAGCCAGCCGTGGTAGAGGTCAGGGTGGAGTTTATAGTTCTGGCGGTCCTTCGAACCGCAAAGATGTCGTGGCTACTGATCAGGATCAAGAGGCAACATCGCATGGGGTTACAGGTATATTTCGATTCTTTTGAATCATACATGCATTGATAGATTCAGATTCCGCCCTAGCGTATATATTTCCCTTTGTTGCTAGTAGTTGTAAATTGATAGCACCACCAGAGGTAGAGATACTTTGATTAGTAAGGTGAAGAGTGAAGAATGTTGACAAGAATGATAACGTGAACTGAGACTATAGTTGTGTAGGGTTCACAAGTTGTAATTACCCCCATAATAGTGTAAAGACCGATAGTGGAGGATGTACAGTAGAAATACTTCGACCTAGGTGACGAACCTCTAGTGAATGGGAGGATAGGGTGAGAAGTACCTTGAGATAGGAGATAGATTTATTTCAGACTAAGAATGAGAGTTAAGTGTGACGATGGGTCGCGCTGTGGACCAAATTCGGGTCAACCGGTAGCATGGAATGAGGTGGTGCCAGTTGGAAATGGTCCCGCTATGTGATAGGGTCACGAGGATGCAAGGCCCAAGTCTAGTTAATCGTTGTACGAGTTCGTGGACGCGTTCCACCAGAACCAGGTTGTGAGGGCCGAGAAGAGCCTTAACGAAAATTCAAGCAGCATAATGGCCAAGTTTGGATAGTAACTCCAAAGATTTGAGAACAAAAACAATATTTGAAATTTTGTATGTGTACTAAAATAAGTTTGGAGGTACGAGAAAAGTATGACAAGTAAGAAAAGGAAGGAACAAGGGTTAAAAGAACTAAAATGATTGTAGTTATGAGTAATAAAAGTGCGTAGAGAGAATCATTTTTAGGCCATGAGTGGAGGTAAATGGTGATGATACACACGCCTTAGGTTCAGTAACACTGTCCATAGGTGCTCATGATTGAGATGCTACTAGTATTAGAGTTTACACCGGTTAGTAAACTAAGCTAGGCAGATTATAGGATCATACCCCAACTAGTATTTTGACTAAGTGAGACAGAGAAGGGAAGTAGCATGAGGGGAAAACATTAGTTAGCTGAGTGGGAGTCCGACTGAAGGGTTCATATAGTGTTAGTCCCATGACTTAGAATACGACAGGGCCATCCCTAAATTCGGGAAAAAGAATGGAACCTCTAAAGATCCCGTTTTTTAAAAGACGGTAACCTTCGAGTTTTGTGAGAAGGGACCGCGGATGGAAGGTCCATTGATATGTATACATATGATATGGTGGCCGTGTGTGGCATCGTTGGTCTTGTAGAGTATTGATTGATAGACATAGTAATGAGACTATGCCGGAGTTTGTATAGCTTGAAAACCGACTAAGAACATTCGGGGACGAATGTTTCTAAGGGGGGAAGAATGTTACACCCCGAAATTCCAGGACATGTATATAAGAACGTACATAAGAAAACATGACTTTAAGATTTGAGACTTGTAGAATTTATCGGGATTATGGAAATATCGGGAAACGAAATGTTATAACGAATGGGAGGGCGACACGTGTCACCCCCCCCCCCCCCCCACATGGGCTTGATCGATTTTTGGACCAAGGTTAAGTGGTCAAGTGACCAAGGTTAAGTAGTCAAGTGGATGATCAGGCTTGAGATAATTGACCAAGTCAACTAGTCAAGTTGACACAAGATATTTAATCTTCTTCATCCAAACCCCACAAGTGTTTTAATCTTGACCCTCCATTGTATTATATATTCATCCTAGTAGCAAGACAAGTCTCCACACTTAGAAAAAATTGAGAAACTTGAGCTAGAGACTTGAGAGCTCTCGGGTTAGGCATCCATAGAACAAGAAAAAAAATCGTTTGTTGTTCATAATTCACAATACTTAAACCCAAGGTCCCTAGGGGGTATTATAAGGATATCTCAATACAAAGATCTCAGAAAAGCTACGTTTTTACAAGAGTCGGAAGATGAAAACTGTCACGACCCGACCCCGGGCCCGCGACTGGTGCCCAACCTGGGCACCCCTTTCAGGTATACATTAGAGAATAGCAGCGGAAAATACACAACTCATAAAAAAATACTTAGACAATAGAAATTAACAGGCTAGCCGATAAGGCCACCTTCCGTAACATATACATTATACAAAAATAAAACAGTACATTTCTGTTCTTACAACACAATCCACAAATGTTACTCTGCACTTAAGAATAATAAGCGTGGCGGGGCCCCGCCATACCACGAATGTACAACAACCGACAATACCGAGGATAAGCCTCCAAGTAAAGGAGCTTCTCAACAAAGACAGTGATCCTAAGAGTGAGGATCGAACATGTATACTCTACTGCGGCATGAACGCGTCCCGAAGGAGGTCGATAACATGTACCAAATATGTGAAACTGAAAATACTGTAATGAAATCATAAGTCTGAAATAAAGCTGGAGACACGTATGATAACTCAATTAACAGTACACTGTGCCTTACTAACAATGAGAGTAAACAAGAGTATACTTTACTGCATAAAAATAGGAGGCTCATGATCAAAGTAGGGCCACCCGCCCGCAGTATCATTAAGCGATCCTACTCCTGGGACTATTTCACCCGCAGCGTAGTATGGACCCGCATGAGGTAACTTCTCGCATGTGATCAGATTCGCCCGCATAGGTCGTGTGGACCCGCATGAGGTAATTTCCTCACATAGGACTGGTCCGCCCCGCATAGGACTATTTCACCCGCATAAGCCCTACGGACTCGCATGAGGTATTCCTCGTATCATGGGTAGCAAATCCACGGAATATGCAAATGCCACAAACCCGGGGAATGACCCCGTAAGAATAACATAACCTAGCACAACCGGCAATCATACATAACATAAGCACTACCGGCTTACCATACATAACATAAGCACCACCGGCTTATCATACAAAACATAAGCAAGTTAAGAAATCCCCCTAACTTCTTATTAGCCTTATTCATACACACTCTCATTTTAGTTTACTTAAGGCACTAACATGTCATTATAAAAATTCGGGAATCTAACCCAAAGTACTACGTACTTCCTTTCTTTTAAAATGACTCTTTTCATATAAAACTTCCAAGATACTAATAACCGTAGTATCAAGTCACATCTACTTTTCAAGACAAGTCATAATACCTTTTAGAAATACATTTATAAGTTTCTAAATCAAGTGACTTTTTTCTTTTAAAACCTTAAGCAATTGATGCCTTCAAATCAATTTGCCTTTAGCGCATTAGCCCCAGTACTATAGGGAAGGCCTATGCGAAGAAAAGGCCTGCCCATCATCAAAGCAAGCCCAAGTCCATGCAAGAAGGCCCTCCAGATCTGTCCAAATTCAAAGCCCGTCAAAGGCATATGAAATCATGCAAAGGGCGGAGAAGTAAAGGAAAGAAAGCAGAGCAATTCCGCCCTCCTTATGTGGTGCGGCCCAGCAGATTGACTCTTCCTGGACTTCGCAGGAGGGCATGTAGGCAGCATCTTCTTAAAAGAGCTAGTGCATCATTAATTCAAGTCATTTATCATTACTTACATTACTTAGAGTAAACCACTCTTTTTAACTTTCCATAAAGCTAGTATAACCAACTTCCCATAAAGTCGTTATACTAGCTTTATACCTTAGCTACTTACATTCTTCTTTATAACCAAGAGACTTAAACTTTCCAAACAAAACAAGTATCAAATACTTTCAAAATACTTAAAGTCTCTTAACTTTTAGAAACTAAGATATCCTTAATATTTTTAAACAAGTGAGTTAATTCCCTAACTCAACCAACTTGAACATTCTTAAGATAAGCCAAGGATATCAAATGGACTAGATTCGTCAAAATCTCGTACGTCTACCGTACTACATATTTACAACTATTCATGCTCAAGAGATAGAAAAGTTCCACATACCTCTTCGGTTCAGTCCACTTGTCAAGTCCAATATGCCGTACGTAGTATGTCAACCTATAATGACCATAATACGTCTATTAACTTCTAACTTCAAACGTAGAATATTCTAAGTGCAAAGTCACTAAATTCTACGGAAAATCGGACAGCACTTCCTTTGTTTTTACATACTTTTCTACCTTTTTCAAGGCCCAAATTCAATAACCAAACGTGACACATTTAAGGCTCAACAATGTAGTTAACAATAGGGGATTACACACCTAACAAGACGTGTAAAATTCCGCCCCACAATTGATATCAA
The DNA here is from genome assembly GCA_029844215.1 of Przewalskia tangutica. Taxonomy (NCBI): domain Eukaryota; kingdom Viridiplantae; phylum Streptophyta; class Magnoliopsida; order Solanales; family Solanaceae; genus Przewalskia; species Przewalskia tangutica. Next base: position 43,705,148 of record CM056723.1, on the reverse strand, counting down.
ACTAGTCTAAAAGACAATGTCATTCTCGGCCAAAGGTGTAACAACATATCAACTTTTCCAATTCCTTTTCAATTCAAGTTGTTTAGTATAACATGTTATAAAGCCGCAATCAATTATAACAACTATAATCTTCAAGTAGATAACATGCGACGATTCTAATTATCGACCAAATTGTATTTCAATTTCAAATGGCTAACAATGTCATTTCGGATCTTAGGCTTCCAATCTCCATAATACTTATCAATCTTTAATACTTATACTTCATGCTAGTTAAAATGTAAGGCTACAACAATATGTAATCTTATAACACTTAAGAGAACAAGATTGTTACCTCGACGAGCCTTAATCCAACTTCAAGATCCGAAGTCGCTCCCTAGCAACTTAGAGCCTCTCCTTGACACTCCAATCCGCCACTTGAAGCCCTTAGAATATCACAAACCACTTTCCTTTAATTTCCAATCCAAACCTATGAAAGTGACTTAGGTTTTCACCTTGCGACTAATACGAAAACGCCACTTTTTTGGGATTTTTCTATTGATATACCCTTACAATACCCTTAGGAACCTTGGTTTAAAGTGTGGAGCTTATTGAACAACAAACGAAAAAAATTCTCCTTTGAAACTCCATGAACCCGAGAGCTTCTCTTTGTTCTTCAAGTTTTTCTTGAAATTTTAGCTAAGTGTGGGAGCTTGTCTTGCTAGTAGTGTTACTATATAACAACATTGAGGGTCAAGATTAATACATATGGATGGTTTGGATCCAATCTACTAAAAGATCAAGCCAAGTGACCCTTGACTAAGTCAACAATATCAAGCTCTTAGACTTAGCAAGACTTGGTCATCTCAATTATGGTCAAATGACCATTTTATCCATGTCAAAATCGTCTAAGACCAACAAAGGGGGTGACACGTGTCGCCCTACCATTCGTCGCAATATTTCATTTTCCGACAATTCCATAATTCCGATAAATTTTTACTAGTCTCAAACCTTATCATTTTTTTGAATTCTTACGTACGTCCTTATAAACATGTCCTAAAATTACGGGGTGTAACAAAAACCTAAGTTGTTTTCATAAGTTTTGATTGGAAATGGAAGAGAAGTTGTTTATGAACTTCTAAAGGCTTCAAATAGCGGATTGGAGCGTGAAGGAAAGGAGCTAAGTTGCTAAGGAGTGACTTTGAATCTTAGAGTTATTTTTGGGCTTATCAAGGTAACAATCTTGTCGTCTTAGTGATTAAATATTACATGTTGTTGTAGTTATATATATTAGCAAGCATGAGATATATAATGGAGTTTGATAAGTGTTATGTAATATTTGGAAGCAAATCCGAAACTAGCATGTTTAGCCCTTGAAATTGTAATTCAAATTGGTCGATAGTTACAATCGTCGCATGCTAGCTAAATAAGGGATTATAATTGTTACAACTAGTTGTGACTATATGACATGTTAGATGATCGGTGTATTTTATATACACTTTTTGAGTCATTTTTAGTTAGTCTTTTATCCATTTTTGTACAAATATGTGTCGTCTTAGGATAGATTTTCTTTCTTTTGAGTCATATTGGTTAAAGTGGCCCATTGGCGGAAAAGGAGCAAAAAAAGGGCAAAAACGGAGGTTCCAGAGCTCGAAATGCGAGAAAGTGGCGAACCAGACACAGACACAGATTGAAGCCAGCAGGGCCAGGCGCCACGGCGCCTAATTTCCAGAGGCTTGCAGAAGTTTCGGCGCCGACGCGGGAAAAATCAGAATTTTTCGACTGAATAATGGGCCAGGCCTGAAGGAAAACCCTGCACTCGTTTTTGAAACTATAAAAGGAGAACCCTAGAGCAGTTTTAAGGGTTCCCTTTCTTGCTAATTCACATCACTTCTTGGAGTTCAAGATTGGAGACCTTTCTTTAGTAATTTCTTGTTCTTCTTTTACTTTATTTTCAGTTTATGTTGGATATTGAATTAGTTTTTGCCATGTCTATGGCTAGAAACTAATTCTAATATAGGGCTTCCCATGTCAATTCACTTGAACCTTATATTTATGAATTAATGCATGTTTGTGGTTTTTCTTCTTATTGTTGAGATTTATCCAATATATGTTTTGATTGTTTGGTAATTACTTGATCATTAATTATCATAACTTATATGATTTCTAACCGAAATCCGAAAGGGGAGGTTGTGAATATGCTGTAGTTGGATAGACATAGGTTGAATCGTGGATGAAAATACCCCGATTACTTGTGTAGCATTAATAAGGTTTTTGTTCTTAATCCTCCTCTAGAGTCAACCTTATCACCGAAAGGTAGAAAGGTGTTGTACTGGGGTTGAGTGTTTATATAACCTTAACATGAGTATAAAACGGATTAGTAAACCTGCAATCTCCAATAGAAGAAGAACCATAGTCAATTGCATTAATAAGTAAGTTAAGCGGATAGTTGAGGAGATTTGGAAGCCCTATTTCCATCATTACTGAGTAAAACAACATAGTTAATTAGTTTTCATAATTAGATTCATAAACAACAAATCAATTATCGGTCACCAAATAGATAACAAGGAATAGAATTTGGTACTTGAACACTAATCTCTGAGGACGATAACTCGGTCTTCTAAGACTATATTACTTGACACGACACGTGCACTTGCGTTTAAGTGTGTGCATAAATCGCGCATCAAGTTTTTGGCGCCGTTGCCGGGGATTGGCGTAGTTCAATATCAATTTTATCTATTCTTAATTTCTAATTTGGTTTTTATTTTTGTTTTTAGTTTTTTATTTTTTATTTTTGTGAAAACCAGTGTGTCGTGATCCGTTTGTTTATTTTGATCTGTTTCAGGAATCTAGTTTATGCGAAGGAGAAGAGGAGCAGACACTCTTGTTCCCTTCAACCCAGAAATTGAGAAAACTTGTAAATGTAATGTATGAACCAACGAATTTCAGCCTTAATAGAGATAGAAAGCGTACAAAACAACAACGAGATGAATGAGGGGTTAGGTGATCATCAGCCTAACCAAAGAATGCCTCAGAGAGTGCCAATGGATGTAGAGGAGAGAGTTCAGGTCCAAGCGGAGAGAAACTTGGGAGATTATGTGCTGCCGAGAGTGAATGAAGCACAAACTTGCATTAGGCTCCCAACAATAGGAGCAAATAATTTTGAGATAAAACCTGCAATATTAAGTATGGTGCAGAATACGGTTCAGTTTGGAGGATTGCCGTCGGAGGATCCTCACATGCATATAGCTAATTTCTTGGAGTTGTGTGCAACATTCAGATACAATGGCGTTACTGATGACGCCGTCAGATTGAGACTCTTTCCCTTCTCACTCAGGGATAGAGCGAAAGTGTGGTTGAATTTTTTGCCAGCAGATTCGATAGTTACATGGCAAGAGTTGGCACAGAAATTTTTAGCAAAGTTCTTTCCACCATGCAAAGCAGCGAAGCTGAGAGGGGAGTTGAATAATTTCTATCAAGCCGATGGAGAATCATTATATGAAGCTTGGGAGAGATTCAAGGACTTGCAAAGGAAGTGTCCACACCACAGCATTGAGTTGTGGAGTTTGGTCTACATTTTCTATAATGGGCTGAGCGAAACGACCAGAACAATCATTGATGCAGCCGCAGGTGGAACCTTTATGAGAAAAACAGCCCATGAAGCTCATGATTTATTGGAGGACATGGCCACCAATAATCATGTCACAGAGGATAGACAAGTGAGTGGCAGAAGAACAATAGGAGTTCATGAGATTGACGCCATCACTGCACTTAATGCCCAAGTTGCCCTTTTGACCAAGCAGCTGCAACAAAATACAGTGTCTGTAAATGCAGTGCAAATGTCATTGAGCTGTGAAATGTGTGGTGGTCCACATACCTTCGATAGATGCCCATCAGCTGATCCTACCAATATTTCGATCGAGCAAGCAGAGTGCCAAGCTGTAGGGAACTATCAGAGGCCCCAGAACAACCCATACTCAAACACCTACAATATAGGGTGGAGGAATCACCCAAATTTTTCATGGAGAGGTGAGCAAGGGCAGCAGAACCAGTTTAGAGGCCAGTACCAAAATCAGCAGCCATTCACTCAGGCCTCATCTTCTCAACAATTCAGTGCCCCTGTCCAACCAGAAAAGCCAGACGAGCTGAGAGCAGCTTTGTTGATACTCACCAACTCCCAGACCCAGTTCATGGCAGAGACTAGATCCTCTCTCAGGAACTTGGAAACACATGTGGAGAAACTAGCAAAGCTAGCAAACAACAGGCCACAGGGTACCCTGCCGAGCAACACAGAGATGAACGCTAGAGAACAATGCCAGCGGCAAAGAATGCAAGAAGTGGCAAACGCAGTTAAACGCACTCCTACCTGTGGTTGAACAGAGGGTGGAAACATAGAGAGAAAGGGTTGTTGAAGATCGCCCAATATTAGAAAGCTCCAGAGAAAGTAATCGAGAAGATTCCTTTCCCACAAAGATTGCAAAGGAAAGTAGTTGATAAGCAATTCTCCAAGTTTTTGGAGACATTCAGAAAGTTACATATCAACATACCCTTCATCGAGGCGTTGGAGCAAATGCCTTCTTATTTCAAAATCATGAAGGAAATTTTGGGAAAGAAGAAGAAATTGGGAGAATATGAGATGGTGGCACTGACTGAGGAGTGCAGTGCTATCCTGCAAAAGAAATTGCCCCCTAAACTCAAGGACCCAGGGAGCTTTACATTGCCTTGCACAGTTGGCAGGGTAACATGCAATAGGGCCCTTTGTGATTTGGGAGCGAGTATAAATTTGATGCCCTTATCTGTTTTTAAACGGTTGGAGTTAGGTGAGGCAAAACCAACCATGGTGAGCTTGCAATTAGCGGACAGAACGGTGGTGCACCCCAGGGGGAAGATTGAGGACGTTCTTGTTAAAGTAGGAAAATTCTTTTTCCCTGCGGATTTCCTCATTCTTGACATGGAGGAGGATGCGGAGATTCCCATCATATTGGGGAGACCGTTCTTGGCAACAGGGAGAGCCCTAATTGATGTAGAGAAGGGAGATCTGACACTGAGGGTAGAAAGTAAAGAAATGGTGTTCAAAGTGTTCAAACATGTTATTGAACCCCCGATCATGAGCAGGTGCTTTGCAATCAGCACTGTCAGAACTTCTTGTGAGCCAGTGCAAGCCACAACAAAGGAGATAAGCCCACCAGAGCAGGTATGTGATACTGAACCTCAGCCAAAGCAGGTATGTGATACTGAACCTTCTCTTGAAATTAATTATAAGAAGAAAAACAGAAGAAGAAAAAGAAAAATGTTGAAAAAGTGGATTGGTTGTGGGGTTAATCTACCCCACACCTCTTGATTTAACGAACTTGCGTCCGGCTAAAAGAAGTTAAAGACAGCGCTACTTGGGAGGCGATCCAAGGTATTTTAAATTATTTATGTTAATGCAGTTAATTTTTACTTAGAACAGTCTCACGGAGGTCTTGTTTATGTGTTGTGATGACAGGTGAAGGGCCAAGAATGTGGAGGGCGAAAACGGAAGATAAGCCAAATTGAAAAGGGGATTTCCAGAAAATCGGGTTAGCGCCACGCGCCGTGAGCAGTGGTCGCGGCCAAAAGAGCGAAAAGCGCAGAGATCCAGTAGCGCGCCAAACATCCAGAAAAATTTTGAAGTCTAGCCGCGCGCCATTCGTGGCCGCGCGCAGAAGTTCGTAAGAGTGCAAGAATCAGCCGCGGCTGCCACAAGGCGCGCCGAGACGGAAATCCAGAAATTAAAGACGCCCTAAATCCGATTTTTTCCATTCCAAATCAAAACCTAAACCCTTCTTCTCCACAAAAACCCACGAAAAATCCACACTTTACCTAAAAACCATCCATAAACGAAACCCAATCACACCAAAGTTCTTAAATTCCCTAAACCCTGAACCACCCTAAAACAACTACCCTCATCTCATTGCCTCAAATGGCAAGCTGATCATCTTGTTGATATTTTTGATGCGGGATCATTAGGAGCAAGAAAATCTTGAAGAACACCGTCAAAGGTAACCTTTATCGTTTCTTGAAAGCTTTACTATAGTCAGAGGAGGTAGTAGATTGGAGGAGGTGTTGTATCTGTGAGGGTGTGTTGGGGTGTTGAAATTGGTTGTGAGATTTCGAGGAAGAGTATACGAGGTGAGTGTGGGTGTTGTGCAGGAGCTTCTTAAGTGAAGTTTGGGGGTGTTAGGTGTTGTAGCTGATGATTGTTGGGTGATAGTGTTGGGTAACATTGTTGATACAAAGGAGACGCTGAAAAAAAAGTTATCTAAAACTGTCTGCCAGAAAGAAAAGAGCCTCCACATCCACCTCAGCCCCTCAATATGATGATACTAGGTTTGTCAACCAAAGAGCTCATGATAGATACAAAAAACTTAGTACTAGGTCCTTAATCTCTGAAAGAGGAATGGATTATCAAAGGGAGTCGCTTGGGGAGGGGGATGTCTATGAGCCCATTCGGGCGATGACTGAGATGATGGGGTGGAAAAGATTTGTTAATCCGAAAAAGATAGCACCAATGAACACAGTGATGGTGAGAGAATTCTATGCTAACTTTCCGGAGAAGGTGGACGATAGATGCTTCGTGAGGGGACGATATGTGCCTGTGACGGCAGAAGTGGTGAATGTGTTATTGAAAACAGTTGATGTTGAAGGAGGAGATGACGATTGGAGCTATTTTAGAACATGGTCCAGAAACACCAACAACATCGACTGGAATGTCGTCGCAAGCACAGTGAGCTACCTTGGGGCTGCATATGAATTTGCCAGAAATGGGTCAAGAGGACTGAACATGTGTCAGTTCAACAAAACAGCCAAGGGTTGGTTGTATTTCGTTAGTGCTCGCCTGATTCCATCAATGCACTTTACCAGAGTGCCAGAAGACAGAATCAAATTGATATATGGAATTATGTCAGGGAAGACGATTGATGTTGGGAAGGAGATAGTGCAAAATATTGGAGAGACCAGCAGGTTGGTAACAACAGGTGGGTTGGGACATGGCTCACTTATTACATGTTTATGCTCCATAAATGGGGTCCCAGCCCTACCCACTGATACATATGAGAAAAACCAACTTCTTGTGTCATACGGGATAGTGCACTCCTTCCCAGACCCAATCCCTCCAGCAGCAGCGAGAAGGAGACCAACACCACCAGCAGCACCAGCAGCAGCAGTAGACGCTGCCACGGATGAAGATGAGCCTGAGATAGAGGCTCAGTATGAGGCAGAAAGCAGCCAGCAGCCACCCACAGAATCAGAACCTCCAGTGCCTATGATGGAGCAGTTGCTCCAGAACCAGAGAAGTATGATGCAGAATTTTGACACGGTAATACAAGGACAACAAGAATTAAGGCAGAGAATTGACGAGATGAGTTCCTTGTTCAACCAGTGGTCAATGCACTATCCACCGCCACCATTTTAAACCAAGTCTGTAAGTTGTCCTGTTTCTTTTATTTTCTTTGAGTCTTGCACACATTGGGGACAATGTGTGATTTAAGTTTGGGGGGTGTTTTATTTGTGTCTTATTGTTGTAGTATGTTTGAGTCTTTTTGAATTGTTTTGTGTATTTTTTAGTCATAAAATATTTCTTTTTGAATCATAATTTTTTGTCAAAGATCATGCATGTTGTAGTTACTAGAAACACTTAGTGAAGTAAGGTGGAATAATGTAATGGAATTAGAAGCAACTATCTAAACACTTAGGTTAGATTGCCAAAAACTCATGAAATCTGTCTATTTGGGGTTTCTGCTTGAATTGTGCATTGTTAAATGATTAAAACATATGTGTATGATTGCTTGCTATTTGAGGCGAAATAGTTAGGATATGCATGTTAGGGAGATGACTCAGACATTTCTTTGTTAGCCAATTCTTACGACTCTTTTATATCCCTGACATTAAAAATATTCCTAGTCAGCCCTGTTGAGCCTAAACATGAAACTTTTTATTTGACATCTTATATTCTCACACTTGTGCCATAAGTAAAAATGTGAAATGGTTGGAATAGAAAGTGTTAAAAAAGAGACAAAATGTCACGACCCGACTCCTGCCCGCGATCGTGGCCTACCAGGCACCTTACAGTATACATCGAGAAAAACAATGAACATACATGGAACTTATAAAATAAAACAACAGTTAGCCGATGTGGCTACCTTCCGAACGCATACATACATAAACGGCGATTGCCTCCTTCCTTACAACCGACCCACAAAATGTGACTACTGCACCTCAAGAGTTCTAACATAACATCTGTGGACAGGGCCCCGCCATACCCCTGAATGTACATGAATCTACTACTTCAGGGAAAACCGGACCAAGAGATAAAGCCTCCGTAGCAAATGGAGCTTTTTCCCAAAAACTGAACCGAGATCCTAAGAGCAGGGATCACCAACCTGGGTACCTAAAACTCGCGGCATTTAACGCAGCTGGCCGCATAACAACAGTGCAGAATATGGAATGTAAATAACGTGACAAAGAAATGATCATAATCTGCATAAAAGAATGACAAGGACAAGTATAAAAATACATACCAGATCCTGCCGTGTCATTACCACTTATGAACTTAATCGCACTTATTATCTTTTTCATTCTCTATAAAAAGCTATAGCCACATTCTTACATACATGATTAGGAAAAATCATTAAGTTCATTACTATATAACTTACTTATCTCTCATAAGTATAACCCTACTGTAAGGAGGGGCACCTATACTACCCGACCCAATCTAGGACGCGATCAAGATCACATAGTCTGCCCGTAAGGTATACTGCCCGGCCCAATCCTGGGTCGATAACGTCATCTAGTATGCCCGTAAAGGTATACTGCCCGGCCCATTCCTGGGTCGATAATGTCATATAGTCTGCCCGTAAAGGTATACTGCCCGGCCCATTCCTGGGTCGATAATGTCATCTAGTCGCCATAAAGGTATCTTGCCGCCATTCTGGGTCGATAATGTCATATAGTCTGCCCATAAAGGTATACTGCCCGGCCCATTCCTGGGTCGATAATGTCATATAGTCTGCCCGTAAAGGTATACTGCCCGGATACTAACAACTATAGTATCAAGTCCTATCCACCTTTCAAGACAAGTCACAATACCTTTTTAGAAATACAATTACCGGCTTCTAAAACAAGTGACTTCTTTCTTAAAAACCCTAAGCAACTGGTACCTTAAAAACAGTTTGCCCTTCTTATTTCAAATCATCTCATTACTTACATTACTGAAGAAAACCATTCTTTTAACCTTCCATAAAGCCGTTATAACCAACTTCCCATAAAGCCGTTATAACCCTTTATGGTTTTAGACCAACTCATTCCTTTTATAACCAAGAGACTTCTACTTTTTGAAACCAAGTATTAAATACTTTCAAATCAATTCTCTTAACTTTCAAAAAAAATACAATTAGTCTCTTAACCTTTTGAACTCAAGTGACTCCTTTTATTATAAAACCTTAGGCAATTGATGCCTTAAAATCAAGTTGCCTTTTCATTAAAAACAAGTCATTTATCTTTCCATAAAGCAAGTATAACTAACTTCCCATAAAGCCGTTATATTCACTTTATGCCTTAGTCAAAAACAATTTCCTATCCAAGGGACTTATACGTTTAAAACGGAACAAGTATCACATACTTCAAAACTCTTCAAGTCCCTTAACTTTACTAAGACTTAAGACATCCTTAATATTTTCAAGAAGTGAGTTAATCTCCTAACTCACCCAACTTGGCTATTCATAAAACTAGTAAAGGATATCAAGGTGTCAGACGCTCACTGCACTACATACGTGCAACTAGTCATACTCAAAAGATAGGAAAAGTTCTACATAGAGTAAATCACACCACTACCTCTTAACTTCTAAGAGTGTAAGGAAACATGAAATGATACCACAAGTATATTCCATACATAAAATCATGCCAAAGGAAGGAAGAGGTTCACATACCTCGCGATTGTCGACAAATAGCAAAATGCTCCAAAGTACTAACCTTGATAGCTATTCCACTCTCCAAGTAGGATACGCTATACTTAGTACTTCAACCTATAATGGTCACAATATGTCCATTAACCTTTACTTCCAACGTAGAATCATTCTAAGTGCTAAGTCACTAATCCTACGGAAAATCGGACAAAGACCTCCTTTGTTTCTACTAACTTTGCCACCTTTTTCAAGGTCGAATACAATAACCAAACAGCCCCAATTGGCTCACCACAATCAATACGATAGTCCAAAACAAAAGAATAACAAACTACTAGCCCAATTCGCTAACTCAAGTACTACAACATCAATTCTTATCCAATTTCCATTTCAATCCAAGTTATTAGCCTAACATGATATCAAGTCGCAAGCGATTAAAACTACTACAATCTCCAAGTAATTAACATGCGACTATTCTAACTACGACCAACTTGAAATCCAACTTCAAATGGCTAATGTGTCATTTCGGTTCCTAGGCTACAACAATTCATAACACTTATAAAACTTCAACACATATGTTTCATGCTAGTAAAATGTAAGGCTAACAACAATACATAATCTTGTAACACTTAAAGAGAACAAAATTATACCTCAACGAATCTCAATCTAACTTCCAACCAAGTCGCTCCTAGCAACTTAGAGCCTCTTCAAGACACTTCAATCCGCTACTTGAGACCCTTAGAACCACACCAACAACTTTCCTTCAAACCTTCAATCCAAAACCTAGAAAGCCACTAGGTTTTCACTTTGCGACTAATACGAAAACTCTATTTTTCCGGGATTTTTCTATTGAGATACACTTACATAACACTCATGAACCTTGGTTTAAAGTGTGGAGCTTAAAGAACAAGGAACAAAAAAATTTCCTTTTCTTCCAAGAGTGAAGCCGAGAGCAACCCTATGAGTTCTTCCAATTTGTGTGAAAATTTTCTAAGTGTGGGAACTAGTCTTGCTACTAGTATACATATATAAAATAATGGAGGGTTAAGATAGGAACAATTGGGTGTCTTGGATAAGCTTTTAGTAAATATCAAGGCTAAGTGGAGTCATTGACTTAGTCAATTTTCTCATACTACTACTTGCAAGACTAAATCATCCTACCAAAGGTCAAATGACCCTTGTGCCCATGGCATTTCGTCCAAGCTCACTATAAGGGGGGTGACACGTGTCGCCCTCCCATTCGTCACAATAATACAATTTTCGACAATTTCATAATTCCGCTAAATTCTTACAAGTCTCAAATCTTAACACTTGTGAGTTCTTACTTACGTTCTTAAAACATGTCCTGTAAATACGGGGTGTAACACAAAAAGAGTGAACAAATTTGATGCACCCCAATAAAAAAGTAATAAGAAATAGGCAAAAGCCTAAGTTTGGGGGTGCCTGTGATTTATAATACACTTCACTCTCTCAAAACAAAAGAGGGGAAAGATAGATATGAAGTGAAAAAAGGAAGTCAAAAGAAAAGGGAATAATTGTAAAGCAAAAAGAGCTTATGGTACATCAAATGAGCCTAAATGCCTATTTTTACCTACCCATGCCTAAGCCTACATTACAACCCTGAAAAGTCCTGAAGATCTCTTATATGCATATCCATGATTAGTGGAGAATAACAAGTAAAAATGTCATAGGATTTTGAAATTGACATGCATAATTCAGTATTCTTACTTCCATTAAGCATGATTAAAATGAGTTTGTGAAATTTCTAGCTTAATGTGTTTAGAATGCTAAAAATTCATGCTATATGTTCCTGCATATTATTCTGCTAACCTTCATGTTTTTCTAAGTAACACCAATGCAGCAAAGTGATCAATGTCGTTGAGTCTTCTATTTTTCTTTCTCTTTGTGTCTTTATTTCTTTCTTTTGATCTTTGCTCGAGGGCGAGCAAATGTTAAGTTTGGGGGTATTTGATCGGTGTATTTTATATACACTTTTTGAGTCATTTTTAGTTAGTCTTTTATCCATTTTTGTACAAATATGTGTCGTCTTAGGATATATTTTCTTTCTTTTGAGTCATATTGGTTAAAGTGGCCCATTGACGGAAAAGGAGCAAAAAGAGGGCAAAAACGGAGGTTCCAGAGCTCGAAATGCGAGAAAGTGGCGAACGAGGCACAGACACAGTCAGCACAAGGCCCCACCAATAGGGCTGAGCCACGGCGCCTAATTTCCAGAGGCTTGCAGAAGTTCCGGCGCCAGGCACAAGGCTGCGATGCGGAAAATCAATTTTGATCAATAATGGGCCAGCTGAAGGAAAATCTCGCACTGCTTTTGAAACTATAAAAGGAGAACCCAGAGCGGTTTTAGGGTTCCTTTCTTGCCAATTCACATCACTTCTTGGAGTTCAAGATTGAAGACCTTTCTTTAGTAATTTCTTGTTCTTCTTTTACTTTATTTTCAGTTTATGTTGGATATTGAATTAGTTCTTGTCATGTCTATGGCTAGGAACTAATTCTAATATAGGGCTTCCCATGTCAATTCACTTGAACCTTATATTTATGAATTAATGCATGTTTGTGGTTTTTCTTCTTATTGTTGAGATTTATCCAATATATGTTTTGATTGCTTGGTAATTACTTGATCATTAATTATCATAACGTATATGATTTCTAACCGAAATCTAAAGGGGGAGGTTGTGAATATGCTGTAGTTGGATAGACATAGGTTGAATCGTGGATGAAAATACCCCGATTACTTGTGTAGCATTAATAAGGTTTTTGTTCTTAATCCTCCTCTAGAGTCAACCTTATCACCGAAAGGTAGAAAGGTTAGATCGGGTTGAGTGTTTATATAACCTTAACAGGAGTATAAAGCGGATTAGTAAACCTGCTATCTCCAATAGAAGAAGAACCATAGTCAATTGCATTAATAAGTAAGTTAAGCGGATAGTTGAGGAGATTTGGAAGCCTTATTTCCATCATTACTGAGTAAAACAACATAGTTAATTAGTTCATAATTAGATTTATAAACAACAAATCAATTATCGGTCACCAAATAGATAACAAGGAATAAAATTTGGTACTTGAACACTAATCCCTGAGGAAGATAACTCGGTCTTCTAAGACTATATTACTTGACACGACACGTGCACTTGTGTTTAAGTGTGTGCATAAATCGCGCATCATTAGACTTATCAACTTGGATTGAAAAGGAATTAAGGAGAAAGACTTAGGATTTGTTGTTGTTGTGGCTGAATGCCCTTAAAAATAGTGGATTGTTTTATATGAATTATGGGACATAATTTTACACGTCCTGTTATGTTATACCCCGACTTTTTCTAAGCCTTTACTTAGGGCGTGATGGCACCTGGACAATTATTTCCCACCAGGAGCACCATTTAATTCTGTTTATATAGAAATTTAAACAATTCAAATACGGAGCTATTAATAAAAATAACAATAAAGAAATTTGTTTATGACTTTATTGAAAACATAACGCGAGCTCATGCTCGTGCAAATATTGTTTCTACATAGACATACTGACAAAGATTATTCTAAGTTAGAAGGGAGACCATTCTACACGGGCATTTCCCGAGACACTGGAACTGACATTCTGAACCTGACGAGTACCAAGCCCGAAGCAATGGACTTGGTATGACAAGAGGCTGCGGGACGATCGCTAGCCTTGACGTGGAGCATTTCCTCTATCACGCTTTCCTGAAACATGTTGAATAAAGAGTCAGCCCTACCATCTGGGGCTGAGTGAGAACCTTATCCTGCAATTCAAAGTAACACCACAATATTCCAAGTGCAATCACATTATAACGTAATAAGCATATTGCAAAAACATATCAGGTTACAACACTTTTAAATATGCAGCAACTCCTCATAGGAAATTCTCAGTTTAACTAACACTTCATTTTATCTCGTATTATACGTTAAGACATTCTCCTGCATTTCCATATGTTTGTTACATTTATATATTTGTGAACGCGTATTCACTTTTCATATTTATATATAGGTGAACATGTATTCATCTTCCATATTTGTTGCGGCGTGCAACCCGATCCATTATATTTGCGTATTTGTGAACACGTATTCACTTTACGTTTTGTTGCGGCGTGCAACCCGATCCATTATGTTTACGTATTTGTGAACGCATATTCACTTTACGTTTTGTTGCGGCGTGCAACCCGATCCATTATGTTTACGTATTTGTGAACGCGTATTCATTTTACGTTTTGTTGCGGCGTGCAACCCGATCCATTATATATTTATATATTTATATGAACACGTATTCACTTTTCATATTTTTCAGAAGATCGAATAAATAATATTTTCTTTCCCAATATTCTGTCATTCATACTTGTAACGATTATAACTTTTTAACCATAACTCCAACTAAGGTGTTTCTCACGCTGAAACTAAGGTAAGACGGGGATCTTTCACTGTACCACATTTCATTTAAAACTACTTTGGGTAACTAACACAAATTTATCCTCAAAACAGCCACATGAAATTTGTTTCGGCAGAATTTTTATTAAACAGAACCAAATCTTAGAATAGTCATAACTCCTAATCTGTAAACCCGTTCAAGCCCCATAAAATCTCAACACGACGAGAACAGAGAGCTACACGTCTCCATGTGAACCATACTTTCATATTCTGTACCATTTGGTATAGTTTTACACTTTTATTCACTGCCCTTCCTGGATCTCGATAGATCCGAGACAGAAACTTTAAACAGCGATAACTCTCAATCCGTAAGTCGGATAGACCTCCGTAAGGTCTCAAAATGTCCAAAACAGAAAGATCTAGAACTTTCATTTAACACCAATTTTCATATTTCCCACGGATTAGTACAGTTTTATGTTTCAACGTCCTGCCCTTCTGGGTTCCGATGAATCCGATGCAGCAACTTCAAACTACAATAACTCTCAACTCGTAAGTCCGTTTTAACCTCTCTTTATCTATATCTGTCCGTAACAGATATATTTACAACCATGTAAATTTTTATATAATTCTAATAAGTAAAACTCAATAAAAATAGTCCGTAATTATGTCTTTCTGAATTTCGGCCAAATCTAAAGCATGAACTTTGAACTATAATAACTTTTAAACCGTATGTCCATTTTACCTCATTTTTGGTTCTATATGATCATAATAGAGAGGTTACCTCATTTTTGGTTCTATATGATCATAATAGAGAGGTTTACCATTCTTCCGAATTTCATCAAATTCTAACAATTATAACTCAGTGAGAACAGTTCGTAAAATTCATGACGCAACTAGTTGTCTAAACAATCAAAAGTTTAATATTTCTTTTCAACACTCAATTCTTATTCTAACATGTATTGAACTTAAAATAAAGGATGTTACCAAAAATTTCTGAGTGAGAAAACTCACCTTGTAAGTGTGAAAATTATTGTTGTTTGGTTGCTAAAATGATCCTTACTCTCTAGTATTTTGATTCTTGTTCTTCTTGCCCTCTTGGTATTTTTCCAGATTTTTTTCCTCTTCTTTTCACTTGTTTTTTTCTGATTCCCTATTCTTTGTGCTAGGTATTTAATTTGTGTATAAGTAGCATATATAACAAGAGATTTTTGTGTGTAACATAAATGAGGTGGAAGGACAAAAGTTGCAAGAAATTAAAAGACAATGACTTAGGGGAAAGTGGACGTTCAGTCCACATGTTTTAGGTGAAGACCATTAGTTCCATTGCATTTACCAACAAACCTTTTAGGAATTGAAATAATACCATAAGTTTATTAATATGCTCTTTTTCTTTTAGGAATAAAATCAAAATAACACCCTTATGTTAGTTTGATGTATCATTTTCACTAGAACATATTCTTATAAGCTTCACTAAGGACATTATTGTCGGAATGTATATATTATATATATATATTCTTGTTTAAAACAAAAAGAAATTCCCTGGATTTTACATTCTCTCCTCCTTAAGCAACATTCGTCCTCGAATGTGAATAAGGTCGTAACAAAATCACATAGACACCCAACAAATTTTTGGGATTTTACACTCTTGGAACAATAATTATAAGCTTCACTAAGGACATTATCGTCGGAATGTATATATTATATATATATTCTTGTTTAAAACAAAAAGAAATTCCCTGGATTTACATTATCTCCTCCTTAAGCAACATTCGTCCTCGAATGTGAATAAGGTCGTAACAAAATCACATAGACACCCAACAAATTTTTGGGATTTTACACTCTTGGAACAATAATTTGGGACTTCACATTCTCCCTTCCTTAAGCAACATTCGTCATTGAATGCGAATAAGGTAACAATAATTTGGGACTTTACATGTTAGGCGTGTAATCCCATTTGGTTAGTTGTTGGTTGTGCCTCAAATGTGGCGTATTGGTTGTTGATTTCGGGCCTTGGAAAAAGGTGGAAAAGTACATAGAAACAAAGGAAGTGCTGCCCAATTTTCCGTAGAACAAGAGACCTTATACTTAGTATCATTCTACGCTAGAAACTAGAAGTTGATAGTCTTGTTGTGGTTATTATAGGTTGACAATTCTACGTGCGGCGTATTCGACTTAGCGTGTGGATTAAGCAGAAAAGGTATGTGAACTATCTCCTCTTCTTCTAGCATGATTCCTTATTGTAAAGTAAGTAAATCCTACTTCTTAAGTGATCTATTCCTTGATTGTACTTGGATTGCCTAATATAGAAGTTGTTCTATATACTTCCTCGATTGTACTTTGGATGTTTAAATTAGAAGTTGTTATAATCCATTCCCTTGATAATATTTGGATTTTCAAAAGTGAAAGTTGTTTTACTTGAAGTACTTAGAGTCTTAAAAAGGAAGCGGTTCCTAATTTCTTAGATAGTATCTTAGTTCCAAAATCTAAAGGTTGTTATAATGACTTTATGGGAAGTTAATTATAACGGCTTTAGGGGATTCAAAGGAGTGGTTTACTTAATTGATTTAAAAGAGGAGAAATGACATGATTTAAAGAGAAGTAAATTGTTTTAAAGGTGTGAGTTACTTGGGATTTAAAAGTAGAAGCTACCTGATTTCAAAACTTTGAATTGAAGTTTTAAAAGTGTAGTTTGATTTGAAAAATAGAAGTGGCTTGATACTACGAGTGTTAGTGTATTAGGGGTCATAAATGAATTTGGCTTCATTGTAGTACATAAAAGAAGTGACTAGAGTGTAAAGAGTGTAAGCCACTTAATTTGAAGAATATGTAACTTGATGTTGCAAGGCTAGGGCCTTGGGATTTTATGAAAAAGGTAAAGAACATGTGGCGGACGTACATAGTACTTTGGCTTGTTTAAATGAGAATTATTCTATTTGTGTCTTGATAGTACTTTGGCTTGTTTAAATGAGAATTATTCTATTTGTGTCTTGATAGTACTTTGGCTTGTTTAAATGAGAATTATTCTATTTGTGTCTTGATAGTACTTTGGCTTGTTTAAATGAGAATTATTCTATTTGTGCCTTGATAGTACTTTGGCTTGTTTAAATGAGAATTATTATATTTTGTGTCTTGATAATACTTTGGCTTGCTTAAATGGTAATCATCTTGGTTTGTGTAAAAAGGAAAGACATGGTATTGTCTTGGTTTGTATAAAAAGGAAAGGCATGGTATTGTCTTGGTTTGTGTAAAAAGGAAATGCATGGTATTGTCTTGGTTTGCTAAAATGATGGTTTATTCATTTTATAAAGAAGGGTCAAGGATGGTTTTCTTGCATATGGGTTGCTCATATAGACATTCGTGCAAGTGTCGTATTTCCACATCTCTGTGTCCCTCCATAAAGGGCCGGCAACATGGTTCAAGAGATATCATGGAGTAGCTCCCATGGTGTGAGTGATACACACTCACGGTGGGTCGGAAAGACTCGGGCGAGTTCAAATCCCGGGATATAATCCATGGACTAGCTATTCGTGATGCGAGTCTCGTGTACCGATGCTCATTGCGGGTCCACATGACCTATGCGGATGAAATAGTCCATTGCGGGTGAAATAGTCCTATGATAGGTTGCATTATAATTCAGAGGGTGGATGACCCTGGCACTGACACGACCTTCATGTTTTGAAACGGTAGTGATTTCATTAATGAAAGGGTGCAGTGTGTTCATGACTTAAAGTGGAACAGTTAGTCTCATTGTTAAAAATATAACTTAAAAGGTAAAGATGATTGCTTTACTCTCATGTTTGCAAGGTTCAGTGTGCTGTTGTTTTGAGTTATCATACTTGTTTCCTGTTATATTTGGACTGTGTGATCTCCTTTACAGTACTTATTGCTTCATATACTTGGTACATTCTTCGTACTGACCCCCTTTCTCTGGGGGGCTGCGTTCATGTCGCAGGTTTAGGTACGCAGTTTGGTGATCTGCAAGTGTAGGACCCTTGCTCAGAGTTTTTGGACAGCTCCATTTGTTCGGGAGCTCATCATTTTGGTATAGATCCTTCAGTATAGGCTTTTGTACAGTTATGGGTACGGCGGGGCCCTGTCCCGTCATAGTTCAGTAAAACTCTTAGAGGTCTGTATTCATATGTGGGATTGGACTCGTGTACAGTGTAGTGCTTTTTGATTATATATATATATAGCAGCCACAGGTTTAGGTACGCAGGTTGATGATCTGCAAGTGTAGGACCCTTGCTCAGAGTTTTTGGACAGCTCCATTTGTTCGGGAGCTTATCATTTTGGTATAGATCCTTCAAGATGTGCTCTTGTATGCGATGGTACTGGCAGGCCTTGTCCCGTCATAGTTCAGTAAAACTCTTAGAGGTTTGTATTCATATGTGGGATTGGAATCGTGTACAGTGTAGTGCTTTTTTATTATATATATATATATGACAGCCTTGTCGACTTTGCCTTTACATGTTCGTTGGTTTTAAAGAAAGAAAAAAGACGTGTTATTTAGTTCCGCGGTTTAATTGTGTCATTTAGGTAGAAAGGTGCTCAAGTAGGGCACCAGTCATGGGCCCGGGGTTCGGGTCGTGACACCATCTTCCATTAACATCCACTTTATACTCAGAACTGAGGACAACTTAGTGAATTTATCCCACTTATCCTGAGGCCATTAACCAATTATGTAAAGAATTCGCATACCACTCATCCTTACTCCACCACCACAATACCATTTTGTTGTAACATTGCTTATCCTTTCATACCTTATGAATTAACGTACTTATCACACCGCGTGTTTCCATCAGATGAATATTTTACCATTCTAACATTTTGTGACCATGCTCGAACAATTCGAATCCTCTCTAGTAAAACTCAACTCCATAAGATAGAAAGAAATCTCTTCATACGAACCTTATAACAAGTCCTATGACTTTTGACCTCATCACTAAGGATCACATTTCACGTGCTTGTCTTTTATCAAATTCTATTCACAGCATTATCATGGTCTCTGTCCTCTCATATGGCAAATTGATATTCCTAAGTCTAAGCTTGTCTTTAAGATGCCAACCTATGCACTTTTCCTTTACTAAATCATCGGCTCATCATTAATACACCCTCGTCACAAGACTGTCGCAATAAATCTGAATGACATTAAAGTATTCCCACATCAATCACACCCCAAGCAAAGCATCATTGATATGTCAAACCTCCTCAAGTGCAGTCCTCAAAGTCGTAACGCGTATTACTTAGTTACTTCCCTAACCATATGAATTCAAAACTCCAACTCCTTCCCCGTCATTTGTTATACCATATATGTACCTTTTCGACCTTAGAGTAACAAACTACTGAAGATATGGCGATTTTGTAGTCTTCAAATCATCGCTCTTATTTTCTAGGGATATCACTAAACCACATTATCTGAATCACAACCTCATTCAATCGAGTCTTCAAATAATAGCTCCAATCTGAACTCAATCTTGCATCATTATCATGGTAACACATCTAGTACCATACCATGTGATTTCATATCCATCCGCTCGTGGGCGAATCTGAGTACATGTCTTCAACGTTGGTGAGAGATTGAAACGAAGAAGTTTAGACCATCGACCAAATCACATACGCACGATAAGGAATAAAAGGATGGAAGTTTCCTAAATGTCTTATAGCCTCTCGAAGATAGATACAGAGCTCTTCGTACCGATCTGCAAGACTCTACTAGACCCCGCTCTTCTATTATGAGACCAATGAACCTAGTGCTCTGATATCAATTTGTCACGACCCAAAATCCCATTGTGCTGTGAAGGAACCTACCCTACCCATCAGTGAACCACTAACATCCAAACATCAATAATATAAATCAAATACAGAAAAATTAAGAAAAATAACATGTGTGTTATAAGGTCTTAGAACTTAATACATAAACCTTGAAAAAAATCCTAAAATCTGATTGTCATGGGTACAAAGCTACTAACTGGAATACAAGCCTGAATTGATACAAATCATTTTCTGAAATATAAAGGACAGAAAGGTAAAATAATAAGAGGGAGAGTCCCATTGTCAAGATAGTATCTACGACTCACCCTAGACTCTCAATAAAGATCTACAAGCATTGCGTCTAAGCTTTTCCACTGGCATCCGGATCAGTACCTGCACATAGAGTGCATCAAATGTAGAGTGAGTACGGAAAGAACGTGTACCCAACAACATCACTCAACTGACCCTAACTATAGCGGTGAGAGGGTTGGTACTCCCAATACTTCTCATATTGCTTGGTTAGTCAAATTATATATTTTATAAGCATTACAACCATCTAACTAAGGATTCCACAACCGAACAAATGATAAAGTACATTACTTTTCAAAGAACATACTAAAGTCTTCTAACTTTACCTCAATTAAGATAATTTTAGCAATAAGGTTCCAACCTACACCTAATCGGGCATCTAAATCCTCAAGATTACATCTTTATTCCAAATAAACAAGTTTATCACTAAAGGCTCAATGATTTAGTTCTTATACTAAGGAACACGTAAAGATCCTACCTCTATATCATGCCTAACAATCTAAGTCATAAAGATCTCATCTTTATTAGCATTTATAGCAATAAGGGTCATAAAGATCATATCTTTATATCACTACCATACCATCTCTTATTTTTGTCTTACATCAAGAATAAGCTACAAGGTGCCAATATTTCTCTTCTTAAAAGTCACATGATTATAAAGTTTACCAGAAATCAACACTGAGTACACACAACATCAAATACATATCAAGAATATGAATGCAATGAAATGTAGATGATATGTATATATGTATGCAATGTCCATATGTACCCAGTATACACACGCTATTGCACTAGCTGTCACGAGACTCATGGGGGACTCATGAGGTCTATATACCCATTTGATCCTACCGGATCCCAACTCTGTGGATGTGTTGTCATTTACCAATCATCACTCTCGTGTCATGTACCATATCCAGATAACTAGCTTTCCAAGTTTATTTCCTCGGTATCTCAACAGTTCAAATGTTAATATAATATGTATGAATGATATGGATATGATTATATCATGCAATAATCATAAGCAATACAACCAGTATTATAAATTCCTTTACATGACAAGTCAAATCAATAATAGTATATCAAGCATAGCTATGAGCCCAGATAATTAGAACCCATACTATCTAAGCGAATTTATGCACTGCGCTCATGGCCCGAAGGCTAAACACATAATTTATGTCATGCATATCATACTAAGTTCATTAACCTACCCAAGTTAAGTTCACATGTATTTGTACAAGTGTTCGTCACCTCACTAGTACGGGACCCCCAATTTCCCCATTACTCCCCTTAATTATTAAACATATACATAACAATATATTAAGGTCTAGTAAGTCTCAACTTTCTTTATATTTGAAGTCCCACAACTCACGAATGCTTCCAACTCGATTTACGCAAAGATTAAGCCTCCTGGAAGCCACCGAATTTAAATTTGTCAAACAAGTTCAACCTAGTCAAAATAGTAATCTACACAGTTAGATGAATCCAGAGATACCCATATTGCTATACTTTATTTTAAAACCCAAAAGGCCAATTCCGAACTCCGAAGGTCAAAACTATAATTTTATTATAAAATCAAGTTACTCATAGCTCATATGTTATAAATACATAAAATCAACTAATTCCATCCATGAATTAACCCTCAAATCAAAGATTTATCATTTCTCAACTCTAGGGCTCAAAACCCCAATCCCCCCAACCAAATATGAATAAAATCAATAAACAACGAAAATAAACTTAAAGAAACATCAAAATAAAGGTTGGATACTCACCCCCTTGTTGAGACGAGAACAACACCGCAAAATTACCTCAATCGAAGCTCTAGAACTCAAATAATTCTCAAATTACTAAATGAGCACAGTCAAAATTTTAATACACGATTTTCGCTTCCGTGGCCCAAAATCCACTTATGTGGGTCTGCTTCCGCGCCCAGAAGTCCGCTTCTACGATCACACCAGAACATCAACAGATGTACGCACTAAAATGATTATAACTCCCTCATACGATATCGGAATTCGACGATTCAACTTGCTACGACTCACAAATTTTGATACGCACCTATTCCAACAATAAAAACTCAATTCCAACATCAAATGAATATAATGATATATTAAAGTATCGAAGACAAGTGATTTATGCCAATGACTCAAACAAACACCTAAACTTGACCAAACGAATTCCAAATCCAATATCGAGAGTTCTTACAAGTCACAAATGATCATACAAAACTCCTAAAACTCTCATAACACTCAAACGGATCCATTTTTGACCCAATGTTGATAGTGGTCAACTCCAAATCATCTCAAAAGTTTGTTTCTCAACCAACCACCTTAATCACATCTGAACCTCTTGGGAGCCGAACCAACTATTCGACTGGGTCAAAACATACATTTCGAACCTAACTGAATCGATGAAACTTTTGAAAAGATTCATTTATTCAAAAATCAACTTTTGGTCAAGTTTCTTTCTTTCTTTAATTTAAGAGCTTCTATCTTTACTGAAATTGATTTGAAACTCATCTGATTGCCTAGAAAATAGTGTCACTCAATCCCGCAAGTCATAAATACTGAGATGACGCTACAAAAAGGATATTCTTGAGAAAATAAGTCCAAAAGCTCAACACGACCAAATGGGTCATTACACCCGCGACCCTTCTAGGGCTGGGTTGGGCTAGCCATTTTAAGGCCCTTTTAAATAAAGGGCCGACTCGCCTTAGTCCATCAAATTCCTTAGCCCGCGAGATTTGAGCTAGGCTGGCCCATTTTGACAACTCTAGCTCCAACTCAAATATTGAAAACATGACACCATTAAGTTGATGTAACATTTTGACATTTTTAATTGTGTTGGTTTATTCTCTATTTTTGGAAGTATTTAAAAAAAATTATACATAGTAAATCCACAAATATAGGAGTTCAAGAAATTAACCTACCGGTGGTTGTCATTGTTAGATAAATGCATACAAATATTGAATCCCAAATTTATTTTTATTTTTTATATTTTTCGTAGAGTTGAAAAACTTGAAATAAAAGAAAAGTGAGAAAAACTAGCAGACTTTTTTATCTATTTGTGGTACCTCCTAAAATCAAAATAAGTAAAAATATGACATGTACATCTACTTAAACTTTGATTGTATTATCTTTGTAGGCTCAAACGATATCCTATTATCTTAACTTTGACAAATAAATTTGTAACGATCCGTTCGGTCATTTTAGGCTTCTTATATTGTTGACCAAAATACCTTTTTCTATAGCCTCTTATCGATATTTATGACTTACGGACAGGGTTGACACGTTTCCCGAGGTGAACTGTATAGGTTTCAGAAGGAAAATCCAAAGTTTGAAGTTTCTTAAGTTTTGAAATGGAAAGAGTTGACTTAAAATTGAATTTTGGGTAAATATATCTGTTACACCTCGTAAGTTAAGACAAGGATTAAGAACATCATTAAGATTAAGATTCGGATAATGAATATAAGATATATTTACAAGCTACGAGCACGTCGATGAGAGTTTAAAAGATAAGTTATATATATATTTTCCCTAAGGATTAGTAACATATAAGAATTACGACATGGAAAACAAGAGACCTTATGGATTCTCGAGAATTAAAGAAAATGGGATTTTAGATTAAAAGAAGTGGGATTAAGATTTATTACTGGGGAATTAATTTAGTTAAGCAGACACTTGAAGGATCAAAGTGTAATTGCAAGGGGGACTAGTGTGCATTATTTTAAAATCTGAAAATTATAACATTAGCCCTAACTATTTCATTCTCCCACTTTAACAGAAAATCAATTTTCTTTCTCCTCTTCCCCTTAGCCGATTTTCCCTTTCTCTTTGTGGCAAGACAAAATTAGTTTTTGTTCCATCCTCTCAGAGTAATTAACCTACACAATTAAGCCTTAAATTAGAACAAATTTTGAAGCTCAAACCAGTGGGTTAAAATCGGTCCCGGACCGAAAATTATAGGGCTTCTTCCTTCACGTTTTGGTGGAATTTTTTGGAAGAGAAGGGTGTATAAATGTTGGGTTAACATAGTAGAATTGTTGCATATTGGATTGGAGTTGAAGAAGTGAAGAATTGAACAAGATATTAATGAAAATTGGGGCCTAAAAATCGGTACATTGAGCAGATTTTTTGTGCATGGTTTTAAGGTAAAAATTCCTCTTTATTATGATTTAAAATGAAACGCATGTTATTAGAATTAAAGAGATGAATTTGGGTTAAGAAATAAACTTAGATTAAGAGGAAATGGGAATAAGAATTGCATGTGGTTGTTGTTGGAATTGGGTTGGTCGATTTTGAGATTATTTGGGTATACCTTGGCTCCAATGGTTGGGTTGTTATTTTGTTACCAAATGCATGTTGAAACTTTAAAGAAAATTTTGATGTTCAAGTTGTAATTAGTTATATGGAAGTATTGAAATATGAAATTGGATTTTAAGGATTATGAGGAGAGTTTTGGAATTATAACATGTTGATATGGCCGAAATTGCATGGAAATTATTGAACATGGTTATGATGTATTAAGGGCTATGTCGCATTCTTGAACTCACAATCTTGCTAGAAGAATTGGATCGCTTTAATAGATTGTTTTAGTTTGGCTAAAGAATTAAATGAATATGATAAATAGGTGTATTAATCACTTTGATTACTACTTTGGTTATATTTCATGAATATAAAGAGAAAGAGGTCGTATGATAGCATTATACGGAGTTTATGGGACTAGTTGGGTTATATCTTGATTTGTGACTGGTTAATTGGTTTGATTAGCTTGTTGGTTAATTGTGGATACGCACATAAACAGAGGAAATGCTGCCCAAAGTTTTGTAGAAATAAGGAAGTCGTTATTTAAATAACTTACGCTAGGAATCCTAGAATTAATGGTCTTATTATTATTATTATAGGCTGACATACTAGACGAGACGCATTCTAGTTTTACATTGGTTGAGCGACTAAGAGGTATGTGAAACTCTTCCTTCTTTCTTTTGGCATGATTTTAATGAAAGTACGGCGGACGTACGTGATTCCTATAAGTACAGTTTTAAAGGATAATTGTTGATAAGTGCCTATGATTTTCAGTAAAAGAGTTTATTATGATGATATTATCGAGAGTCAAAAGATGATTTTTAATTGCATATGGTTGCTCATGATATCTACTCGTGCTAAATATTATTGATTCACTCCACCGAGTCCCGGGCCGGATCATGTTCGTGCGCAGCCTTACAGAATTCATCGAGTCTCTCACTAAAGAGCCGATACACGTTATATATATATATATATATACAGATTTTATCGAGTCCCTCCATAGAGGGTCGAGACATGTTATGCGCACATATACAGATTTCATCGAGTCCCTTCCTAGAGGGCCGAGACACGTTATACAGATTGATATACATATATGGACATAGTGACTTTATGATTAAGCATTCATGATTCTGACATGACTCTCATTTTTGTGAAACTTGATGACTCTCTATTTTTACTTGACACAGTTGTGATTTCATCTTCAGTATTTCATGTTTTATTTACTCAGTACATTATTTTGTACTGACCTCCCTTTCCTCGGGGGGCTGCGTTCATGCCCGCATGTATAAGTGGTCGGTTAGGTGACCCTCCAATCTAGGACATCTATCAGTTGCTGAAGAGCTCCCTTGTTCCGGAGCCAGTTATTTTGGTACAGATCTTTACATTTCAGACTTATGTATATTTTGGGCACGACGGGATCATGTCCCGTCATATGTCAATATTGTACTCCTAGAGGTCTGTAGATATCGTGGGATGGTTGTATGTACTTCTGTTTTGGTTTGCGATGTTGTTATACTAATGGTTGGGATGTTCCCGGATATACTTGTTGTTATCTAGTGGCAGCCTTGTCAGCTTGCTTGTATATATTGTGTTGGTAATTGCGACTCCACCAAGACGATTCATCCACGCCAGTGTCATTTGGCTTGCCTACGTGGACATGGGTTATCATTGTAGCGTTATGCTGCCGAAATTTCTATAGATCTCGGTATTAAATATATTAAGTGTGATAGGTCAGTAATGACGTCCAATTAGGACGTTGGGTCGCGGCCCGTCGGGTCGGGTCGTGACAATATCCATTTCAGAGTTTCGTCAATTTTGTTAGGTCCAGAATGTCGATTATGACTTAGTCGAGTCCTTGGTTTGCTTCCCCATGCGTTCATATGGTTTTTGGGTCTTTATTTTGCTTAATGTGAGTTTTGGGAAAATTAGAGGTGATTTGTTGTGTCTTAATGATGTCAGGCTAGTGTTTTGAGTGCACGAGTGAGTTCGTAGAGTATTTTATAATAAGTTTGCATATTTGATTTGTGTCCGGGAGGTCTCGAATGAATTTTGAGTGTTGGATTAAAAGTTGGAAATTTGGGAAATTGATGGTGTCTGGTGCTCCGCACCCGCGAGGGTTGAGGCGCACCTGGGAGCCCGCACCAGCGTGTGGTGGGCCACATGTATGAGATATTAGGATCAAAGCGGGTTCGTGATTCAGGACAATGACCGTGATCTGTTCACTCACACGCGTATGCGATAAATTTGGCCGCATGACGGCGATAGGAACTTATGGGACCCTGCACCTGCGTGATTATTTCTGCAAGTGCGGTTGCGCAGAAGTGGGATGTGGGTCGTACCCGCAGAAATCGCTGTACCAGAAACCCTTTTATTTCCTTCTCCCCCAAATTCAAACACCATTATTTCCAAACACGTTTTAGCTCAGTAGAAGGCACTTTTAAGAGATGTTGCAAGAGTATTCAATTGGGTAAGTCTCTTATCATCGTATTATGATTATATCTTTGATTAATTAGAGATTTCATGTTAGAATTTATGCTTTAGGATGGAGACTTTATGAGTTATGAACCCTAAAGTTGAAACTGGTGTTTCTTCACTTAATATTGGGTTATTTGAGTACATGTCATATTTTTAACTTATTTAAATTTTGGGTAAATTATTACTAGACTTGAATTTCTAATTTCAATTCATGATTTCTATTTGAGAATTAGGGTTCTTCAACTTGTTTTTTTTTATAATATTGCAATTAAAGGCCTAACTATGATTAGTTTTCCTTCAACTTTAAAGATATGATTATTTACTATGTGTAACATATTCTAAACTAAATTTATGATTTTGCCCTCGTGGGTCCGGGGTCATTTTTGGTTATGTTTTCGGATTCTTTAAAAAGCTTATCTTATGATTATGTTTTAGACTATTATCATTCGGAAGCGCTATGAAAAGGCAAGGCCTTAGCGTGAGAGAGAGTTCTTGGCACCTGCTCGACCGTGAGGTAGGCTACGATTTATTCTTTTAGACTCTGATAAAAGCACGTATAACTTATAATCATTGAGGGGTATTGGGCGTGTTGGAGGTCCCACCTTAGTGATTGTGATAAGCACTTGGATGGGTACCATTGTATTGTGTTGGAGATGATTACACGTAGGTTGGTTCTGACAACTGTTATGTGGGCTATGATAGCCATGTTTGAACTCCTACTTGGTGTGTGAATTAATTTATCTCATCACTCTATGTCTCTTATATGTGAAAAGAATGATCTTTGGAATCGTTGTGAAATTGATGATATTGAGGCATGAGATTATTCATCGCTTATGAAATCGATGGAAAGACAGTTTGTTCCAATGAGACCGGAGAAGAAAGATAAATAAGTTGATATGAGATGCTATTGATACTGAGATGATTTGATATAAAACAACTCGACAAATGAGATCGTGATTATAATGTTCTACCAATCTAAGGAATCATGTCGGTTGATTGTGAGCGGTATATGAACTCACGGAGTCCCCATGGGTCATAGCTATGTGACGACGTTCAGTAGCATATGTATACCAGTTGCATTACTTTTATTGCATAACATTGCATTAATTTCGTTCTTATTGCTTATGAGACTACATGACTAATTTGTAATTTAATCGGTGAAAGACTTCAACCTTGTGATCGTAATTAAGAAAAGGTTAAGTAGTTGCACACTAATTGATAAAGAAGTGAGTTTAAAGAGAATTAAAGTTGGATGAACCTAGGATGAACATATGAGGAATGTTCTAAGCTCAAATTGTGTGAATTCAAACATGATTAAGCTGTGATGTAACTGATCTTTCTTCACTTATATGTTTTCGTCAAATATCCGTGTCTTGAATATGTTTATATG
Source organism: Przewalskia tangutica (assembly GCA_029844215.1). NCBI lineage: Eukaryota > Viridiplantae > Streptophyta > Magnoliopsida > Solanales > Solanaceae > Przewalskia > Przewalskia tangutica. The sequence goes on along the minus strand of CM056723.1, from coordinate 43,676,634 downwards.
GTAGACATGAATTAAGTTTGAAATGTTAGTAATTGTGAAATAGACTCATTTTTATATGTGTTATGTATTTTCTGTCGTTGTCGGCCTATGATGCCTATGTGGATACGTTGTGTACTTATATTACACTTGCTGCATCTTTTATTGGATGCAGATGCAATTTATTATTTCAGTTCTGACCCAGAGCGATCTTTGGAGGTTTCAAGGTGAGCTATCCGTCCCATCAGCAACCCTAAGTCTCTCTCTATCTTATTGTGTTGTTCTTACTTTTCATGATAGATGTATAGTTCAATTTTTTTCAAGTTGTAATAATTGTAGACACTCTTGTACCAGTCAGATCAGGTTTTGGGAAGTGTATTGTTTATATACTTAGTCTTCTTAAATATTTTTATGGAAAGTTGTTTTAGTATTAATTCATCATTTTCTCCTTTTATTTTCTTAAATCGACTAATGATTTTGGAGATGGTTCACCTACCGGGGATAACGTAGGTGTCATCATGACTCGTGATTTGGATCATGACAAAATCACCACACAATAATTTGAATTGGTCATTCACGGAAACTTGAACTTATACTTTCATGTATACCTAGTGCTTGGTTTTAATAATATTGATATTATTTTATAAAATTATATACTACATGACTCAACATGTCCAATAAATGTACCTGAAAAATAATTTGTTAAATATAAAACTGTGGAATTCAAACATTGAATTGGTCATCGAAAATTGTCTTGGTAACAACTAAAGGTGTCTAACGGGCCAAATCGGTAGCCCCTTATCGGGTTTAACGCTCGACCGGCACGGCCGATTCATTACCGATTTCGTGTCGGCGCGGGTCCGGTCCGAACTGTCCGATTTTTATTTTTTTATTTCTAGTATTTATTTTCTGTAATATAAACTAAATTCAATTTAAATATGTAATATAATATATAATTTAGTTTTATATATTAAAATTGAAACTTTAAAGTTAACTTTCTATTTTATAGTTTATAACTTTATACTTTATAGTTTATAATTTATACTTTATAGTTTATAACTTTATACTTTATCTTTATTTTATAGTTTACTTTATACAGTTTATACTTTATAATACTGTTATAGTTATACACTTATACAGTTATACTTTATAGTTTATAACTTTATATTGTAATTATACTTTTATTAATTTATTAGATTAGTAGATATAAGTTAACAAATAAGTAATAACAGATTAACAACTAAATAGATAGTAAAATTAAAATTAATGATAAGATGTAAACTTTTGAAGTTCATAATGTTAATAAGAGTACATAATGAAGTAATAATAATTTTATTTACATATTATGCATCCTTCTTGCAAGTTCTTCGTAATCTATAGGTTGATTGAATTGGTTATGCTCCATAGCCTCTAAATCTGGAGTATTAATTCCAGTCCCGCCTCCGCTCCCGCCTTCCAAAATATTGTCTATTTCTTCATCTTCCGGAGAATTAACGTCTCCACATCCTTGATTTCTTCTCTCTGATCTGATCCAATCCCTTAAGCAGACTAACACTTCTAATGTGCTTCCACCCAATGAGTGACATGTGTCTCCTATTTGATATCGTACTTGGCTAAATGCACTTTCAGAAGCCACTGTTGAGATCGACACATTAAGAACATCTCGGGCCATCGCTGCAAGTACCGGAAATTACCTTTTGTTATCCTGCCACCATTGTAAAGGGTCAAAACTTTTCTTCGGCTTCGCTGACTTTTGCAACTTGTGCTTGCTTGTATTGTAAAAGTGCTCCATATGTCTAAAGATTCTTCTTCATCGTCATCAGCATTGAATCCTGAAGGTGTAGACACAGAAGCAGAACTAGAAGGAATATTAGTAGCAGAGTTGTTGTTATCATGTAATGTAGCATAATATTCATATAATGTAGTTAAATTAGTATCAAGTGTACTTATGCAACCAAATGAAGATGAAGTTTCTGTTTCACCTACTTCCATATAAGTATATAAACTAAATATTAAATTATGACAATCTACTTTTTTAATAGAAGGATTTAAGATCGCACTAATACAATAAATATCGGGAATAGGAAAAAATATTTTTAAACTTTTCAAACATAAGTGTAATCGCATCTTTATATTTCACATTTGATTTTAAACCGTAAAGTATGTCACGACTGCCCGGTTCGTGGATCGTGCCTTACCCGCACCCAAGTAGTCATACATCGAGAAAATCGTGGAACATAAAACAATAACATGAAGCCAATGCAATAAGACAGTGAAATAAGAAGACAAAGCAACTAAAAACTTACCTTCGGTATATATAAATAACAATTTGAACAATTACATCCCATTACAACCCCGCCACAACAAGATTTCTGCACTCTACGAATGATATGATAACAACGACGGGGCCCGTCATACCCCGAATGTAAGCACTACAACAACGGGACTATACCAAGATAAGCCTCCGAGAAACGGAGCTTTCCCAAACGCAATCGTGACTCCTAGAGCGAGGATCAACGATCGTGTACCTTTACTGCGCAGATGAACGCATCCCCGGGCGAGGTCAAGATAACAGTACCAAGTATGCGAAATCAAAATATCAGTAAATGAAATCATAGTAGTCTATATAAAGCGGGAGACATGTATGATAACCAAACTACGATTCTGATAAATAAGCGAATATGTCAAGTCGTGACTCACGCCAAAGTCATCACTCAAATATAACAATGGGTCTCACGCCCACAATATCAATCATGCGTGGAATACCTTTCCTCACCGCCATCATGATATAAAAGCACCAAGGAATACAGAACATCAGTCCCACTGTGTCATAAAACCGCACGGTAAGTACGGGCGCATAGCCGACTACTAAAACCCACGATCATAAAAGGTCATAAGCGTATCATGATCACGACCGTCTGCACATGATCAAAGCTGGTCACTCGCCGCAGATCTAATGCGCGCTTAGCCCCGAACTTCCGTAGCTCGCACGGGCCACTCCAATGGCCCGCATGAGGTATTCCCGCATCGAGGGTAGCTACTCCCAGGCGTCTGGACTCGCCGTCCGCACGCCACATGCGCATTGACCACAAAGGCCGCGACACTAACTCGGAACTCTCGCGATTCGCATAAAGCCACAGACTCGCATGGTATTCTCGAATCATAGGTCACACTGCACCGAAGTCTACCCAGACGGAGGCGACTTAACCCGGAATAATGAGTGATACAATACTAACATAATGTTTTATCGCTTAAACAACATAAGCACAATCAGAAACCCTTTACACAAACATCACAAGATACTAACACACGTAGCATCCTAGCATGTTTACTTAACAAATCAACAAGAAAGTATTACAAGGCTATCACAAAGCAACACAATCAAGTTATACACACAAGGTACTTTCTACTATATGATTAAGATCGGGTTTTAACCCTAAAGTACTTCATACATTAACTCTTTAAAAGATACGTTACTTTCACAAAAGTCACACAATACCCGTAGTATATGAAAAATAGAGTGATTATCTTTTGAAGTAAATCAAAACACTTCTCTTGTAAAATCAAGTAAAAACATTCTTTTCCAAACGTTCCAAGTTTGCCTAATTTCAATTACTCAAGTTTCTCATTTTCGAAAGGTTTGTAGTTCATAGTTTTAATCCTTTAAAACAATTTGAGAAACATATACCTTATGTGTGAGTAGGTTATTCTTGTTCATAACAATCTTGATACAACCATGATCTAGGAAATGTAATATCATTTTGTCTCATCTTAGCTTCACATGCGGATGGTAGTTTCTACTGGTTTTAATAATACTTTATTAGTCAAAACATTTCCCTTTATTAGCTACTGTGGTTTGTTCGATACTTATTCGATTCAAATCAAGAAACATTATTCCTTTTGAAAACCAAGTACTCATTACTCACGAATGAGGTTTCACACTTTTTAACAAAATTCAATTAAGTCAAGTCTCTTATCTTTTAAGATCAAGTCTCTTAACTTCTTAAATCAATAAATCATTCTTTTATCTCTCTTGCCGTTATACCGACTTCCCATAAAGCTAGTATAACTCTTAAGCTTTTAAAACCAAGTATTACTCTTCATTAAAATGATTCAAGATTCTTTGAAATACGTCAAGTTTATTCAGGCTTAAGTCCGGAGACATTGCCGTAATTATTATTCAGTTAACACACGTACGTCTACCGTACTATATATATATTCTTTAAAATATCATGCTCAAGAGGATAGGAAGAATCACATACCTCGCGACGATTATCGACTATTAGCAAAACGCCCACGGCTATAACCCGCTTAGCCTTGTCCACCTTTCAAGTAGCACGCTACTCATGAATATTCAACCTATAAAGGTTATACGATCTATCAAAGTCCAGACTATCTGGAAGAGTAAATCTAGATACAAGATTCTACGGAAATTTGGGCAGCCCTTCCCTACCCGTCAAACTACACAAGTCTACTGTAATACAGTCCTATGTAAGTACAGTCCAATTCTCTTCTTTAAATTCAGGCTTAAGTCCAAAGACATTGCCGCAAAACTAAGTTCAGTTCTATATATAGTATACTTCAACTATATATTCCTACAACATGTAATTTCCAATTACAATAGAAGGTCAAGAGTGTTTACCTCGATAAGCCCAAAATTATCCAAGTTTATATGTCGATCCTGAGCGAGGTTTAGCTCTCTACTCAAGGCGCTCCAACCCGCTCCAAACAACCCTGAAGTTCTAACCAACTTCTACTCAAATACTTCAACTATCAATGAAGATTTCCTTGGGTTTCGTTTAGTGGCTAAAGGAAAGTATAATAGTATTTTCCAAGCTTTTTAGATAGAGGTACTTGGAAATACTACAAAGGTTTTGGGCTAGAGTATTTTGGGCATTCTGATAATACTTGGAGAAGTATTTCTCAACCAAGGGGGTATTTTCGGCTAGCACAACTAGGCTAGGAGGGTAGTTTGAGCGAGGAGAGGGTACCTCGGCCAAAAGGCCTCACAGGGGAGGGTGTATGACGAAACACTAGAAGGAGGTTTTGCCTTGGAATTTCTCAAGTGAGGATGAAGAATAAGTCTTGACTAAGGGGTATTTATAGCCAACCAACGGCCAAGATCAAGACAAGTGTTAAGTGTAGGGTGGGGATTTGGACATGTTTAAGTGGGTCCCACTTGTTCATCAACTACACAAAATATCTCACAAATATCCTACCTAACCTTGACTACAACAACACACAAAAACGCGTGCAAGGTTGCCCATTGCCCACTTTCGGCGGTGACACATGTCACCCTCCCGTTGGTCCAAAATATTTCGTCTCTCAGAAAAATCCGCAAAAATTAGAAATGGCATAGCCGTAATTTACCCTACGCGAGTTGTGTAAAACGTTTCGTCGAAAAACGACTCTAATCGGGTGTTGTGCACAAAAATCGAACCTATGCCTAACTTTAAAGCCCAAACTTTTCTACGTACGTTCTTACGTACATACTCTGGAAATACGGGGTATAACAAAGTAAATATGAAATTTCAGCTATATGAGCTAAAGCATTACAAACTGTTGGGTAATAAGATCCTGAAAATTCAACAGTAGCAGTGTAAATTTACGTAATTTTTTTAAAAGTTCACCAATTGATTTCCAATGTTCGTCGGTTAACATATACATCACGTTCTTACAATGCGCATTTGCAACATGTGTTATGAGGTCTTTATACTTATAACATTCTTTTAAAAATAAATAAGTATAGTTCCACCGTGTAATAATCTCTTCTGGCATGAATTTAGGTCTCAAATTAAATTGTTTACATTTTTCTTTAAATTCTATAATTCTATTTTTCCTATTATTACCCTGAATAACTCCAACAACTCTTTTGACAAGTTTTATTTCAGGTGAAAATAAATCAAGACCACTTTTAACAATTAAATTATAAATATGACAAGCACAACGAACATGAAATATATGAGGAAGTGGTGGGTGTAGCTCCGCTTTTAAAAGATTTACAGCAGCAGTATTATTAGATGCATTATCGAATGATACACAAAATATTTTATTAAAAAGATTATATTTTTGGGCATAAGAACAAATAGTTTCACTTATATATTTTTCAGTATGACTTTGATCCTCGTCATACGCAAAAACAATAATACGTTTTTCCATTCTAAAATTTTCATCAATTCAATGACAAGTAATTGTTAAATAATCATAACCGTTTAATGCATGTCCAATGTCTGAAGTAAAACTAACTAGGCATGGAAGGTTAGCAAACAAATATTGTAAAAAAATAACATAATCATTATGAAGTCTAAAAATATCATTTAGTAGTACTACGAGGAACACCTTTAAAAAGATTATATACTCTTTGAATATATGTAATTAAATATGAAGAAGAAAGAAAAGGTAAACAACCTCCGATAATCATTTTTGCTAATTGATGCGATCCTTTTTGGATCGTATTTAGCCACCCCGTTAATAGATTAAGTTGTTGTTGACGGGTTCTAAATCGAGACAACATTCCATCATGCCGTATGATCGTGTTTTATATGTCTACCTATAGTGCGTCCCGCACCACCCCGCCTTATGTTTATAAGTTCTCCTACGATATTACATCTAACTCTATCGTACTACAACTTTATCATAAAAGAGTCACACTTTACTCCTTTTTTTCTTGGTTACGTAAAGGAGGTTCACGACTACCACTAGCGATCTACATCGTTGTAAGGAACACTAAGGTGTAGGAGGTTCTTTTCTTCAAGTTCAACAATATTATCTAATTGAGCGTTATCATATTCATTATCTTCATTCCAAAATCTTCTTGCATTTGATCATAATCTATATTTTGATTAGATGATGAAACCTATGATTTTTACCCCTTGAACTAGATTTACGGCGTAGTCCCGACGCAATTCCGCTTAGTAAAGACATTATAAAATATTTAAATAATCAACAAATAAATATGACAATTTAATAAAATAATTAAAGAATGAAACGAGTGTACCAAACTTCGGGATTCAAAATTCAATTGAAACTCGAAGCTCAAAGTCTTGCGTCTTGCTACTTTGAATTTGAAAACTAATAATAATAATAACTTGAAAATTGATAATAAAGATGATTAAGAGAGTATGAGAAATTGAGAATAAGAGAATTGAGAGAAATGTTGTGTGATAAAAATGAAAAGAATTTATAGATTTTTAAAGGGTAAAAATGTAATTAAAAAAAAATAAACAAAACAATTTTTTTTTTTGAAAAAAACTGAAATAGCAGTTGACACACCCTTGCTTCCACCCCCTCAGCCCAACGGTAACAATACCATTTGGGAACTGTTTGCATTTTTTTATTCTGGGACGGTTAGCAGTGAAGCTGGTTTTCCGTTCTGGGTTCCGCAGGCGCCTACTGAAGTTTTTCTGCCGTGCGGGTTGGGTTGAGGTCGAAGCCGGTATGTCAACCTCGGTTGCTTCTGGTCAGGTCGGTCGATTCTCAAGGTCAGCCAATTCGGGACCGGTAGACAGGTATAGTAGCAACTACCAAACCAATTTAATATCGGTTAACACCATTTTGAATATAAGACTTGCTCCAAATTTTCCCAAATAAGAAGCCCAAATGGTCACAGCCTTGGTTCGTCGTGTGCATCTCCCAGCCTACAACTAATAGTTTATGAACTTTTAGAGAGAGAGAAACATATTGTTTAGAGAGAGAAAGTTTGAGGAACGAAGGAGCACGAAGACGAACCAAGAACCTTATTTTACTCGACAAATTACATACGTATTTATGTCATTATAGGCACTTGTTATCTCATATTTGTAGAAGCGAGGGACATATTATAGGATATTCAAATGCATTCAATGGCTTCACATATTCTAGGGCAAATTTGAATTGAGGTATTTTTCATCAAAGAAAAACCCTAGAATCAGGAGAAACCTTCAGAGTTGACGCATTGCTTACCTTAGCTGCAATTCAGGAACACCTGTTCACAATTGAGGTATTCCTTTTGATTCCTAACCTATACAAACCCTAGAATTTGGAATTTTGTTCATTTTCTTGCAAACCCTAGAGTTCATATTTGTTCTTTTAGGGGTTATTGAATGTGAAAATCGAAAATTTTCATATGTGGTGGTGGTGCATTAGTGCATATTGCTTCAACTGTTCAGAAGAGCTCAATTTTACGTGACAAGTAGTTGATGCTCTGCATGTCAAGAAATGAAACTATTTTTCTTTGAGCTTTGATTATCATTCCACTTGTTTGAAGCTGGTGATGACAGAATTATTTTTGCTTTGGTGCAAATGTGTGAGACACGGACGAAAGTTGCAAAAATGCTCCCACCTTTTCAGGCATCTTTAGTATTTGAATTCTGTTTGTGAGCTTTGCTCTCCAGTGTCGTGTCACTAGGGTTGACCTGTAATCATGAATGAACTACTTTTTTTACAGCTATATTCTAGAGACCGAGATGTTAGTTTTTGATAGATTCAATGCTTCAATACTATACTTAATGGATAAGTATAGACTACGAGCAATCACACTCACACGAATGCACTCGCACGGTAACATGGGATATTAATTTATCTTGGACAAATATCAGAGGCACAACCCGGGTTTGAAGTTTATCGGTTTAATACGATAATAACTGGATTCACAACCAAATATTTATAGATATTTAGTGGATTTCATAATACATATACAATATCGGCACAAAAGCTACTGGGTTCACATGAACCCACATGTTACATTGTGGATCCGCCCGTGATAAATATAATCGAAATTAGAAAAAGGAAACCCATTTACAGTGTGAATGGAATGATGTTTCTTTCTCCAAGCAGCTTTTGGTCCAATATAAGCTTTTTCTCTTATGTACCATTAATTTGTACAAAGATTGTTCCCATGGATATTATGGAAGATACTGAAAGGAAGTTTTATCTTTTCGTTTGTCACCTGCTGTTACATGCTGAAACCATCTACAATCTCCCAACAGGAAGGATCAATGTGGATCCTCCGTAGGATCTTATTCGATCAATTTGCGTTAGTCACTATTGCATAAAAACTTAATGTATATCTGCTATAGATATTGGGCATGTAACTTGCTGTCTTGATCTTGAAAAATCTCTACAGAGCAAGGTGAAGTGAGAAAGGGAACTGAGACATGTAGTTCTTTTTCCCTGGATTGGTCCATGTTTACATAGTCTCTTACACCTGTAGAGCAATTGGTGGTGCATTCCTTGCCCCTCTTTGAACCTATAAATATGTTTGTACTATAAAGTATTAAGAGGCATTAACATAGTTTATCAAGGTCTATATCTCTTTCATAATGTTCTATCGAGTCCTTGTAAGGTATACTAATGGCCACTCTCTCCCTTATTTAAGTAACTATTTATCTAGCAAGTAATATGTGTGGTGGTTTTGTATCTAGCGATTTTACTTCGGCGACATATGTTTCCTTGTTTCCAGCATAACTGAATCCCAGAGATCTTAGAAGTGGCTTTCTTTTGTAACAAACCTGGATTCTCCAGTGCCATATTCCTTTTTCTGCAGTTATACATTTCACCTTTACCCGTAATGGACTGTTTACAAAGTGGAGTTATTTTTTCTCTGTTCTTTTGCATTTATTCAAGAAAGAGTTGGACTGGGATTGAGGCTGCAACCAGAATAGTGCCTTAAGTTCATAGAAGTACAAAAGGTAATAAAAACTGAATTCTTGCATGTGTGCTACAAAAGATACCTTTAAACAAGTCCTAACCCACATTCATAAAAGGGGTATACATCTTCTGTTATCTATGTGCTAATATCAGTTGTTACTACTTTTGTTGGTGTTTCAGTTCCTGCATGGTGTCTAAGTGTTGTCTTGTCTATAGGAATTTGATCGAGGCTTGTACTGATGATGGAGGGCAAGATACTGTAGCTTTTAAGGCGGGAATGCATGGATATGGTGCGGAATCTGATCCCATAGTCAATGCTGAGGTTGATTCCATGGGAGGAGTTTCTGAAAGTGGAGTTGGTATCAGTAACAAAACCTCTCCGCGGAGATCAGCATTCGAGGAGGTTGATAATAAGCTTCGGTAATGTTAGCATGCTGCTTCACATCCTTGTCCTGCCTATATGGAATTTAACGATTTCAGTATTTTCTCTATGCTTACAGTGAGATTTGTTGTTGTTGTTAACAGGCAGGAGTATGGTTTCCTAGAGGAAGTGAGAAGAGAGTTAGAATTTCACGGGAAAGTATGATAGTTGGACTGGTTATTATTAGATTTTCAGTAATTATTCACCTGGATTTGGCATGACTTTATTCTTCTTATTGTAGCGTGGTAATCCACTGGATTTCAAATTTGGGCCTGTTGCTTCACTTAGTGTTCAATCCACTTCTCTGACAGTTCAACATCCAAATCAGCTCGTGATCAGGTAATTTCTTGGAGTTCTGTTAGTTTTCTTATCCTTATTGTGATTGCTAATTTTCTTTCTGCATTCTAGTGAAGCAAAAGGTAGTTTTGCTATTACTGCTTCACCTCATGGAGACTCAGTTGAAAGTAGTGGTCGACTTGGGGCTCCTCAACTTTATGAACCCAACAGTGCTGACAATCTCATGCTATTTGATGGTGAAAATGAATTCATTGAAGGTGATAGGTCCTGTAGATACCCCGGTAGGAGTAATCTTACTCCATCAGAACAGTCGTCTAAGTTGGATAGAAGTCGAAATGCAAAGGAGTTGGGCGATTCTGCTGCTTTTGGCGTCCCTAGAAAGGCTTACAAGCGAAGATACAGGCCCCTGTCTAATGGAGATGGCACTAGATCAAGTTTTACTGATATAATTCTAGCTTGTCGTGGTCATGGCACATCTTTGCGTTCACAACATTTTTCTAAAGATGTAAAAGGAATGGTTTCTGATGGAGAAAATCCAAAAGGCCAGAACTCTTCTTTGAACATTTCACTGCCTTCTAGTCCAAATGGTTTTATGCCTGTGAAAACTCCGCCATCCGATAATCAGCTGGAGTCTGAATTACATGGCTGTAAAGCTGCAGAGGCAACTACTTACTTGAATAAAGAGGATCTGGCGGATAGCATTCCTGAATCTGGTGCTTCCAGAGATTTGCTGGATAACCAACATGATCAGAACTCACTCACTGGTGTCAAGGAAATATCTACTCAGGAAGGTCGTGAAAAGCCTCAATCATCACTGAGAAAAGAAAGGGTAGATTCTGCTGTCCAGGATGGTCAGTTGTGTACAGCTGCCGCAGGGCTTGAGGATCAAGCTAGTTTCAGCCATATAAATGAGTTAAATTGTGCGAAGAGTGACCAGAAAAGCATGCCAATTGATGCTCAAAGTAGTGGTGCAGCATTGGGTACAAAAGGTTTAGATTCAGAATCTTCTTGCACTCGGACTACCCATAGTCTGGATCGAAATACTAATAATGAAATGTCTACCAATCCAACAAACTTAGACTCCAATGGTGATTTGAAGGAACAACTGTCGGTGCCAGAGGGAACACCAGTTATAGAAAGCAATCTTAAAGAACAGAAAAAGGTGAAACCTAATGACAGCTGTGGTTTAACTAATGAAATATGCAATTCTGGTCCCAAAAATAACCAGAGTGATTTTATAGATACATCACAAGAAGAATTTTCCGGCAGTACACCTAATTTGCAGGGTGAGGTAAAAGATAAAATTACCACCCGAGTGGAAGCAGTTGGCCCTCCTCCCTCAGAAACTGAGATGAAACCCAGTACAAACACATCTGATAGTTCCAACTGCCAAAAAGGATATGCTTGTATTGTTGGGCGTCAGGATTCAATAGAGTCCAGAATACCTGAGCCATCCCAGCATGTATCACCACATGGAGCTTCAAATCCTACCCCTGAGGCACAAGCACCTGGGATCACCGTTAAACTTGCTACCAGGGGTGATGAAGACTCAATCTTGAAAGAGGCACAGATTATAGAGGTTTTTGCTTTATTCTTTAAAAGTTCACATCCTCTTGTGGTCGATCTTGTAAAAATATTGCTATGACTATGTTATTTGGCTGTGAATATTTAATGCAATATAACAAACAGGCGAAACGTAAAAGAATTGCACAATTATCTGCTGTGGCCTTTCCACTGGAGAATCGTCGCAAGTCTCACTGGAATTATGTACTTGAGGAAATGGTTTGGCTTGCAAATGATTTTGCGCAGGTATGACTTGATTGATCCTTGCCGTTAGAGCCTCTTTCATTTCTGCTTTTCTAGTAATTTTTTTGTGTGCCATAACTGAATGGTTGAAACATGATTAAATTTTCATTTAGGTTCTAGGAATTTATTTTCAGTTTGTTTTTCCAAACTTAGGCACTTATTTAAAAGTCTCTCTTCATGTAGGAACGTCTTTGGAAAATGACTGCAGCGGCTCAATTGTGCCATCGAGTTGCTTTTACCGCACGGTTACGATTCCAAGAACAAAATAGTAGTTGCAAGCTAAAAAAGGTAGCTCATATTATGGCCAAAGCCGTCATGGGTTTCTGGCAGTCGATCAAGGTATATTGATGATAGAGTAATATGTTCTTTTGTTATGTTTTTATTTTCCTTCCTTTCTTGAAAGAATTTTGTCTTTCTTTTGTGTACTTATTTAGATGTTTGTTTTCGTTTTTGTTCCTTTTTACTGGTCCATGACGTTGAACAATTTTTCTATGGAGGATAATGGATCATGCCCTGGGTTTTATTCTTCCTGGTTGAGCAATTCTTTTCTCCATTGTCAGTTGTCATGGATTTATCTGCCTATTGGTTGTATGTAGTTCTGTAACCCCTTTCTTCTGTAAATGCATATTTGAGTATGAAATAGGTGATTGGTATGCTGATTTCACGCACAAACATAAATACACACACAAGCACACACACGTGTATATGTGTGTATGTCTGTATGTTCGTTTACTTGTTTATTATTATAGTTCTGCTATATGCAGATGGCCAGATACAGGGTTGTATCATTACCCGATCTAAGGCCAATCCTCTAAATTTACATAGAAGGATGAACCCAAAGGCTTAAAGTTAAAAAGTTATTTTCGTGGAATTGCTTTCTTGATAAGGTATTTTTATAGAATCGTTTGAAACATACTTATGTATTTATTCATGTATTCCAACAATGGAATTGATGAGCTCTGTTATTAGACTAGACAGCGTTTGCAGCAACTTTTCCATTTCCTTTCTATTACATTGGATCTGATTTTTGTATGAGCTATGTGTAGTACAATTCAACAATAATTCTCAATTATGTGATTCAATTCCCACATAAGCATTGGGTAATCTGCAAACATTTCTAACAGGATGTACTAATTCTGAACTTGTATATACATAAGCTGCTTGGTTTGAAGAGCTGCATCGATGTATGTGATCTCATGCAGCTGGATTAAAGTTGGGAGAATATATTGGCTGTTTTTAGCAAGAAAAAAAATTAAATTTAGCTGGTTATCAATAGAGCAACCATAATAACAAATGACAATGCTCGTGAAGCGACTAATTCCAATTAGTTAAATTTCTGTATTTTCCTGTGTACTTGCTTCCAATGAGAGTCTGGAGAGAGGAGATCTTTGGTCCTTAATTCGTAGTTTGTTATGCACCTGGCAGGGGAAAAACAAACAACTGGAGCTACCAATTTATAGAAAGGATCATGCTCTTGCTATTAGGGAATATGCCATGAGATTTCTGAAATACAATGACTCTAATGATCGACAAAGCCTTGCTGAAGCTCCGGTGACTCTAGAGAGGGTGTCTATTACTGGAATCGTGGATGCACCTCGGGAAGATCATTTCGGAGAAGTATAAATATGTTTTACACGTCACTGCCTTCTGATCTCTCTAGTCTTTAATGTTTCGCCATGAACATATTTTAGGGATTATTTTGAGTGCTCACTCATTTCCTTTTCTGGGGTGATAGTTTTATGATTTTAGTTCAGAGAAAGGTAAATCCTTCTAAGTGATCCTCATGCTTTCATGCAGGAGAACCTCTTCTATGCTGTCTCATTTGGAGCAATGGATGCCTACAGAAAGTCTATAGAATCTCATGTGCTGCACTGTGAGGTAATATATTTAAAATCACTATTTCGCCAATGCTTGATTTTGCATCTTCTGACTTGATGAGTTGCAAATTGCTATTTCATCCAACACATTTGGTGGACCTTGGCCTAGATACAGGTATTATGAGATCGTAATGGAGAATCCAACTTTATTTTATTCAAGGTCTGGAAGTGAATCTAATAACTGAACTTGAATAATTGTTACAAGTGCAGTGTCTCTCATGTACTCAAGTTGTGTCTAATTACCCTTAAATTGGTGTCCTTTATTCTTTTAGGTTTAAATTCTTAACAGTCATCCTTTACTGGCCTTCATCTTTTCCTGCCTAGGGGGATAAATACTAAAATAAGTGGATTGTGGGGGAGAATAGAATATAGAGTTTGGCGGTTTTTCTCCTTTTATGGATTACGTGACCACACTTGCTTAAAATGCAAATTATTAAAATATGATCATTGTGTTTGATAGGTCTTAATGTAATGGGGGAAAATTGACCTTTCGATGTAAGTTGTTTGTTTGACAACCAAGTTGTTTTCTTGAGTATTCTGTATATACTTCTTATGTAAAGAAAGTTATTACTCCCTCCGTCCCAATTTATATGATGTAATTTGACTGGGCACGAAGTTTAAGAAATAAAGGAAGACTTTTGAATCTTGTGGTCTAAAACAAGCCAAAGATATTTGTGTGGTTATAGATCATCTCGTTAAGCGTAAAAGGTAAAGTTTAAAGTTAAATTTTTGCCAAATAAGGAAACGTGTCATTCTTTTTGGAACGGACTAAAAAGGAAAGTGTGTCATATAAATTGGGACAGAGGGAGTAAGATTTTGTATGGAGATGCATGTACTTTGATAGAGTACAGTAACAGGAGGAAATGTGATTTCTTGCCCTTGCATTACCTGCCACACCGGAAAATTCTTCCTGGTTAACATGTTTTTATTTTAACTTGTGGTCAAGAGCTATGCAAGCTAATTTTCGCACTTCTTGAGGAATTTTACTCATAATCTTGTAATCTGAAGATAATTGTAGCTTAATCCAAGCCATTATTGGTGGTTGGTTGTCTGCATCTGAGTAATGAACAGAGGAAGTAGTTTGTGGCTGTTGTGTCTTGCTCCCAGTTTGTTTTTCTGACATCCTGCAAAAGCTGTAGTATCTTAAAAGATTACATTTACCGCATTTGTCTAAGCCTCGGTGGACCGAGTTACCTAGTACCGGTTGTTGGGAGGTAGGATGTATTGCGGAATTAGTCAAGGTGCGTGCAAGCTGGCACGGGCACCATGGTTA
Organism: Przewalskia tangutica; assembly: GCA_029844215.1. NCBI lineage: Eukaryota > Viridiplantae > Streptophyta > Magnoliopsida > Solanales > Solanaceae > Przewalskia > Przewalskia tangutica. Next base: position 43,661,357 of record CM056723.1, on the reverse strand, counting down.
TCAAAAAATAATAATTACATTTACTTGGAAATTGCATGTGCTTTTTCTTTTATTACAATATGTGATGGAGTAATAAGGACCAAACATGATGTGTTTATTGTTTTGGTAGTCATTAGGACTCTCTCTTTCCACATTTAGGTGTCCCATTATGTTTGAACATGATTATTAAGGTAATAATTAGAGTTATATTTTGCATATAATTTTTCTTGTACTTACATGTGTCTAAAGGTGGAGATATAGTTAATTCTTTCAACTATTTGAATATATTCTACTTTAAATGTGGGAGCGGATTACTTTTTCTTTAATGTTAGATTATTGGAGAAGTATCATTTTACGCATGGACTATGTTCCCTGAGACAATTCTGCCAGAATCCTCAACAGAAAGTAGGATGAATTATTTGGAAAAGAGGAAGTTTCTATAACTATGTACTGGTGCTGACATACTTTTAATTCCTGATTGATATATTGCTTGTGCATATTTGTCGATACACAGCAATACTACGTCAACATGCCAGGCGAATAGAGAGAGTTGCAACTCAGCTATATTCTAGTCTGACCTTGTAGCCAACACCGTTTTTGCTGGCTTTAGCTGTTCGTTTTTTGTGTTCTGATCCTACTTGTTGATGCTAGTCTATTATTTGAAATTCCAGAAAACTGGTAGTAGCATGCGTGAAGAGGTGGAGACATCGGCATGCGATACAATTCCAGGTTTTCTTTCTTTTCTGTTCTCTTTTTATTTTCTTATGTTCTTGGGAGGTTTTGCTTCCTGGTACTGTTTTTTTCTAGCTGGTCATATTTTTTGCTGAATCTCTATGCAGAGTTTGGATCTCAAGACTATGCATTTGAAGAAGATGAAGGAGAGACAAGTCCATATGATACATCAGTTGGCATTGAAGGTAGCAAACCATCAAGATTTTCCCAGAAGAAAAGGAAGATCCACATAAAGGCGTATAGTGGAAGACCATATGATGTTCGCACTGATGTACCATTTACACAACGTGCGGAATACAAACTTGGTACTCATCAATCTATGCAACTTGGAAAAAGGCCATCTAGCAATCTTAATGCATCTATTCCAACAAAGCGTATGCGTACTGCTTCTAGGCAAAGAGTTCTTAGTCCTTACAGTGCAACAACATCTGGATGTGCTCAATTGCCAATCAAAACTGATGCTTCAAGTGGCGATACCAGTTCATTTCAGGATGATCAGAGTACTTTGCATGGGGGATCACATATGACAAATAGTTTGGAAGTTGAGTCAGTGGGAGATTTCGAGAAGCATTTACCATTTGATTCTACTGAAGTTTCAAAACCTAAAAAGAAGAAAAAAGTGAAGATTCTGGTACTTGATACGTTGCTATATCCTCAGTAAACATTTTTTTTTTGGTTTAGAAGCATCTCAAAGTTTGGTTTTTCTTGATGACTGTATTTTCATCGGTGCAGGGTTCCACGTATGAACAACGATGGAAGGTTGATTCCAGTTTTCAAAACGAGCAGGTGATTTCCTTTTTTCTTGTTCACATAGTGAATCTAACTGCACTATACTGTAAATTTTTGCACTCTCCAATTAGAGCTCAGTTAGGGAAGTGATCCACTTATAGGTGTGTCACATTGACTTGTCAATTTATTCTTTTTCTTTCACATAGTGGCTCAGTTTATTAGTTAGTTTTCTTATCTGTTAGTATTGTACGCTAGTTTATGGAGGTTTTTGTCTCGATCTATTGGTCCTGTTCTCTTTGCATGTGTGCTTTTTATCTTTTCTTTCCTTTTCCTTGGGGAGGGGGTAAATGTTACATATTCTTTCTTGATCCTGCTGTTGAAGTATGTGAATATGCCGTGATTAACAGAACCCAATTTTATGTAACAAAAACTTCTGTGCTGTTGATGACTCAAATTTCAGCATGTTGGAGAGGTATCATCCTCTTGATGGTCTTAAGAATGGCAATGCTAATGTATATTGTCTTGATAACCAGATCTCTCTCTCTCTCTCTCTCTGCGTATATTATGTTTTGTTATGTTATATTGTGTTATGTTATGTGTAGATGCACGGGCAGATACGCGCACACATTTCTGTAACAGCTATTTGATTGTTTATAATTTGTTTGGTTTCAGAGGGATCCTTCCAGAAAGAGATTGGAGAGCCATCAACTTGATTCTAATGGTAGTAATGGTATGTTTTTTTACTAACTTCACATCAGTTTAAGAGCTTGATACTAAGTATTCTTCTTTTATAACAGCACTCTCTTTTGAAGGTTTTTTCGGTCGACATACTGCAAAGAAGCCAAAGATGATGAGGCAATCACTTGAAAGATCTTTTGAAAATGTTGGTCCTGTTGGTGGATTTGTCCCATCTCCAGTGGCTTCCCAGATGAGTAACATGTCCAACCCAAATAAACTTATGAGAATGCTTAGTGGTAGGGATCAGGGTAGGAGAGCCAAAACTTTGAAGGTACTGTATGCTAGAATCTGTTGCTCTGTTTCAATTTGCTTTTGTTTGTAGGAAAGATTATCTGAAGATTTATCCACTAATAAGAATGAAGTTGATGTTTGCAATCTGATGTAGATGTCTGCTGGACAAGCAGGTTCAGGAAGTCCATGGTCACTATTCGAGGATCAGGTTGGTTTCTTTTTATTATACCTACTTCTGCTTCTTTTTCATTGTAGTTCTTCTAGCATGATGTGTCTTAATGGAATTGACATCAAATTGTAGGCACTCGTTGTCCTGGTGCATGACATGGGTCCAAATTGGGAGCTTGTCAGTGATGCTTTAAACAGTACTTTGCAATTCAAGGTGAGCATATTCATATATTCTTACCATCTTTATCCAGGCTACTCTAACAGTAGATGATTTTAAATCTTTCCTATATATACTTCCTTTACTGTGTGCTCAATTCTTTTTTTTCTAGATCTTTCTTTTACCTTATCTTTTCACTGCTCCTAAAGAGTCGTCTTGAGTAAGTGCAGTGTATCTACCGCAAGCCAAAGGAATGCAAAGAACGACATAAAATACTGATGGACAGAAGTAGTGGTGATGGTGCTGATAGTGCTGATGATTCAGGATCATCTCAACCCTATCCTTCAACATTACCTGGCATTCCCAAGGTTCAACAATTTTTATCCTTTCTCTTACCTTGATATTAACTTTTTATTCATTTTCAGTAATTTGAATGAACATGCTAAGCATCGTTCAGGGAAGTGCCAGGCAACTGTTTCAGCGTTTGCAGGGGCCAGTGGAAGAGGATACACTTAGATCTCATTTTGAGAAAATGATCTCGATCTGGCAGAAATATCTTTTACGAAAGAATCAGGTAATCTCACATTAGCATTTCTCCATAAAATTTTAGCTTCTTGGTCATATTAGAGTGAGAAGCCCCTATTTCATGGTCCTTGAGCTACAATTTACTGGTTTGTTATCTGCCTGTTTAGTGTACATGGAATGACTTTATTTTCTCGTCACATATTCACGACATGTTAATGAAATTATTATAGCAGGTGGCTTTGGTAATTGGGGTTGCCATTTCGTTGTCTATTATACTAGGAACAATAGGAGATTAGGATTCTGCAATAACAACAACATACCCAGTAAAATCCCACCACGTGGGGTCTGGGGAGGGTAGAGTGTACACAGACCTTACCTCTACCAAGGTAGAGCGGCTGCTTCCGGGAGATCCTCGGCTCAAGACCTGCGTAATCACAATTAAAGCAAACGTTGCATGCAAGATAACAGTCACAGACAAGAAATTAAAGCTATAGGAACATGCTGCTAAAAAAAATCGAATACGCCATGGTAGCACATTCTGTCAAAAGAAAGTAGTAGGTAACGCAAATAAATAATATGAATAAAGTACACTAGAGAACACATAGCCGCAGACTATCTACTACCCTTGACCACAATCCTGTCCTCCATAAACCTATCTAAGGTCATGTCCTCGATGAAGTCGCACATGCGCTTATATCCGTCTAATCACCTCTCCCCAATACTTCTGGCCTACCTCTGCCCTCTTGAACCCGTCCATAACCAACCTCTCACACCTCCGCTAGGGCATTTGTGTCTCTCACTGCATACATGCCGAACCATCTCAACCTCGCTTCCCGCATCTTATCCTCCACCGAGGCCACTCGCTCTGTCCGGATATCGACATTTCTAATTCTATCCCTCGCGTATGCCCGCATCCATCTCGGCATCCTCATCTCATGACTTTCATCTTTTGGATGTGCGAAGTCTTGGTAGCAACACTCCGTCCCATACAACATAGTCGGTCGGCGACCGCCACTATAAAACATGCCTTTGAGCTTTGGTGACACTTTTTGTCGCCTGAGACTCGGATCTGAGCCTCATTTCAACCACCCTGCCCCAATACGATGTGTGCCATCGTCATCAATCTCTCAATTTTCTTGAATAATAGACCCGAGGTACTTGAAGCTTCCTTTCTTTGGGATGACCTGAGTCCCAATCGACACTTCCACTCCTGTCTCAGGGTCGCTCCCACTACTGAACTTGCACTCCAAATACTCTGTCTTGGACCTACTCAACCTGAACCATTTGGACTCTAGAGTTTGTCTCCAAACCTCCAGCTTGACGTTCACTCCGCTACGAGTCTCATCAATCAGGACTATGTCATCTGCGAATAACATACACCATGACACCTCCTCTTGAATTTGTCGCGTCAGTCCGTCCATCACCAAGGCAAATAGGAAAGGGCTAAGCGCTGATCCCTCTTGAATTAGGCTTCTGCAATGCATTGCTTAAAACAATAGAGCTACAGAACTTGATGGGTCAGAATATGGGTAAGTCTTTGCAATAATACGAGTTTACTAATGTCCCAAACGTCCACTAGATGTAAAGCTGGATTTGAGACATCTAGTAAACCAAATGCCGAGCTTGAATTTTTTAGTCCACTAGATGTAAAGGCTGAATTTGAGACATTAGTAAAACAAACATCGAGTTTGAGTAGGCCATAGCAGAAATATGATTTCTTCCAAAATTTTATACAAACTGGAACTTCATGGTACACCAAAAAGAACCTTGAACTGAGAGGCCATTCCTCAGATGTGCATAGTCATTTTCTATCTCTTAAAAGTTTCTCTTATTTCTCTTCTTCAATAAGACCCACATAAGTGTTAGTAAGGCACATCCCGAACCTGTCGTCTTCTCTTCCTTATTCGAAAGGCCAACTGGATAGGGCCTCAGTCATGTTTTCATTCGATTTTCGCGCATAAAACACCAATTCTCTTTCTCAAATTCTCAATTGTGAGTATCTCCGCTTGCTGCCAACCAAGTATAAAACATATTTTCCTCGGAACCATGGAAATCCAAACTATAAATGCATGAAACCCAACTCTCAACCGTGTGTTCTAGTGGTCAATGAAGTGCGCTGAGAGCCATAAGGTCTAGGACTCCAGGTTAAATCCCAGCAGAGGCAAAAACACTAGGTGATTTCTTCCCATTTGTTTATGCCTTTGTGGACAGATTTATCCGTACCTGTGCTGGTGGAGGTAGCAGGTACCTCGTGGAACTAGCTGAGGTGCGCTCAAGCTGCCCGAACAACACGAGTACAAACGAAGAGTGTAGAAAACCCAACTCTTTCCCCAACTAAGAGCTTATAGTAATGACTTTACCAGGAACACTCTTTCTCTCCTTACACCTACCTTCACTAGTAGCGTGCTATGTACTTGTATAGCCTTTCAATTAGGCATTGAAATTCTCTTCCTCTCTAACGTGTGTTATGCAGATTCCTTCTAAATATTAGATCGATTCTTTCCTCATGTAACCTCTAGAGCCATTGTATTGTCATCTCCTTTTGGCATGAGATTCTGCAAATATTTGAGAATGCGAGTCTCAATGTATTTTCCCCACACCACCTCTGGCTCTAGAAGCTAACTATGCTTCTACCCCTATTATGTATGTGATGCTGCTACTGAAGTCCTCCCATCCTTTTATGATATTCCTCTGGAGCCTACACATTTAGGCTTCCTTTCCCCTTCCACTATTCCATGCTTTTTTACTATCACTATTTTCGTGACCAGGAAGTCACGGGTTCAAGCCGTGGAAATAATTTTTTGCAGAAATGCAGGGTAAGGCTGAGTATCTTGTGGTTCGGCCCTTCCGAAACCCCACACATAGCGGATGTTTAGTGCATCGGGTTGCCTTCATCACCTCCCTCTACCGGTAGCTCCTCAATCCTTAATCTCCACAACCACTTCCCTAGGGCCCTTGTTGACTTATATTTGTGAAGGTTAAATTGTTTATCCAACTACCCGTAAGGGTGATTCATTTGGTTGAGCATGGGGCTTCCATGATGGAGGTCTACGACAACATGGGATTTTCCTTCTGGGTCGAGCTCGTCCTGTATGATTTGCGGGCAATTACACTGGAGCGGGGTTTATCCTTTGCGCATACCCGAAGGGTAGCGGCGGCAGGTCCCTTGTCTTAAAAAAGTTATTTATCCAACTAGGGAATTAGAGATGGGATGTCAGCACAATCAGCCTCATTTGGGAAAATGGACTTTGAACTAAGATTGCATAACACAACACTTGTATGAAGAATAGTTTGAAATATTCTTTAATGGAGAGTAATTGCTGGATACGTTACTATTTGTGAGGTCACCGGCTGATTCATCAGAAAAGGGAAGTACGTTGTATTATGCATAAAATATGTGCATTTCCTTGCTGGTGGACTTTGATTGCACATTTTGCTATATTACTTATAAAAGGAAAAATAAAATTTACAAAATGTGGCATATTCTTACAATAAGAATGCACCCCCAGACCGTCCCGCTTTGCCCCTAGGCGGCCCAGTCGATGATTGCCAGGAAATACCTCTTACCGGAGGTGAAATTGAAGCGACGATCAAGGGCAAATCGGTCGTTTACGTCGTGGATTTGAAATGCGGAGCGAAGTGGAGATTTGGGATGTTGGATTAGGTTCTCTCTATCATCTTCTTCATCAGATCATCGACTCGTCGGTGGTAGAAAATGACCCACCATCGGTGGGCTACGTATAGCTATGTGTTGGGCCTGGGCAATTTGAAGGGTCACAATCCAAATTAAATTAGGACCTCTGGACAAAAAAGTACAAAATTAAGTGGACATTTGGATAAGAATTTGGTGATTGTTGAAAATAAATACTACTATTAAAAGTTTAGTTGATAAAAAAGTAGTATTTGAAAATGAAAGTTAAATTTAAATATGCCTCACTTGAAAAATGTTGAAGAATTTTACTTGAAAAAGTAATTTTAAACTTGAAAAATGCAATTTCAAAGTTGCAATACGAAATTGAAATATGATGTAAACCAAACAACTTTTATTAGAAAGTTTAAGAAAATTAACGTGGAATATAATCCGGCAAATTATTGACATAGGCTGTTAGTAATTAATGAAATTTTGATTTTTGCTCATGTTGTTCGTCTTAAAGGTACTTTAATGATTTATGAATTTATTTACTACTTATGAATGTATTGATTTTATGATTTATATATTTTATGCATATATGATATATATATACAATTGATGTAAAATATTAATTTTTTTTTTAAAAAATACATCCTCCTAGGCCCCCGCCTAGGAATCCGTCTAGGAGCCCCCCTAGCCGTCTAGGCGCTAGGCGGGCAGGCTCCGCCAAGCCTCCGCCTAGCGTCTTTTAGAACATTGTGTACTTGTTGTAACGAGTTTTAAAACTTTGGATTTCAAAGCAATTGAACTGAAGCCGTGATGTGGTGCTTTATATATTGAAACCATATAACGGTTTAATTGGTGTCTCCCTTGGTTATTTCAATTTTTATATAAGTTAAAATGTGCTGGTTATTTTTACGGCTATCCAAACTTTTTCGAAAGTAGGATAGATTATTTTGGGGAGGGGGGCATAGTCTGTTTTTTATCAAGTCAAAGTATTTCATTAGTAAACAAGGCGTAATCGGCCGTATACAAGTGGTATACCAAATGGTAAAGCCTCTACAAAAACATATGATTCTCTACAAAATCGGTCCAATCATCTATGCAAAGTGCACCAAAAAGCAATAAGGGACCGAGTTTTCTGCTGTCAAAATCGCTCCTCTAGCGGCTAGCCAAGTAAAAAAGCACACCTTCCTCGGCACTTTTGGAATCCATATTTCATTACATGGAAACACTTGCTCCTCCCTAACCAGAAGTTTCTCATAGAAGATCTTCACAGAAAACACACCATTTTTTCCCAGTTTCCACCACCATGCATCTGGTTAGATACTCGGATTGACTTGGCTATGGAGTGAGGTTAGCAATCTTTGGAACTCGACTACTTCCCAGTCATTAAAATCCCTCCTAAATCAGGCCACACCGGAAAGATAAAGTGATGTCTCTAGTTCTCCACCCTCCTCCCATATGCCCATATTTTTCCTTTACAATCCCCCTCCACAAGGCTTGTGTCTCCATTCCAAACCTCCACAACCATATTAACTTTCGTTACTACAATCTTTGTTTACCATGTCAGTGAATTTGTATTCCCTTAATATGTGTCTAATACTACCTCTTTGTCCTTCGTTGAATTTCTGTGTTTATTTGATTACAATTGTTGAATGAAATTTTAAAAATCTTTCTTGTTTTACACAAATTAGGGAAACAAGGAAACTGTCGAATGTTTTGTTTTTATGGAGTAAAAAAGTGTACATTGGCTTTGCAGGACTATTTGTGCTATATAAACAAGAATTAATACACTTTTATTTGGCACCTCAAGTAAGAATGGTTGATATCAATTTTGGGATGAAGGAAGTGCATATTAAATTTGAAGTATATGAATTATTTTTGTAGGAGACAAGAAATTAAACTCTGTTCTGCCAAAAATACCAATTCTAAGCTTTCAACTAGAATCTAATATTTCAAATGCGCTAATATTTTCTTTTTCATCATAGGAAGCCGTTCCACTTTGTATTTATGGGTGAAGGAAGAAACCTTGCTTACCTAAATATGAATGCTTATAGCTTGTCTTTTGGGTGTGATGTAACTTTTTTTTAAAATTGGTAATTTTATCTATATTTCATCTTGAGCAAAACAATACATAGGCTGTACTGAACCATATTTACAAAGGTATTCCTACTTACTGATGACTCCTATATTGAATCTACTACATCAATGATGGAGACTCTGTCATTGGAATAGACCTGGTTACACCAAAAACATAATAACAAAATACAATTCAGCTAGATTTTCTACATTCTCAAAACACCTAGAGTTCCTTTCCTTCTAAATTGTCCACCAAATGCTTGCAGGGACAATTCTCCATATACCTTTGTTCTTTGCCTGCAACTCTGCTTCCTCCCAACTATGAAGTGCCTCTGTAATCTTTCCAGGCATAGTCCAAAAAATACCTTTATTTATGAATAATCTCCATAATTGTCCTGTAACCTTGCAATGTAGAAATAGATGGTTAACTGTCCTGTAATCTTTCCAGGCATAGTCCAAGAAATACCAGTTGTTTAGCTGTTGGTTGGGCTGGTTCATCCCTCTGTAAGCTAAATTTACCTTGAAGGTGCCCTTGCCATTGTCTTTCCACCATAGCACATCATTCCCTGCCTCCAGTCCACTACTGTTCTATTGTGCTAAAAATTTCAGCCACCCTTGGAATTTCCCAGTCATTTAATTGTGTTCTGAAATTAAAGCTCCATCCCTGAGAAGTCCATTGATCTGCTATACTCCTTTGCTGATGCAATACTTGGTTATGTATATCTGGGAAGAGTGATTCCGTGTTTCCTGCCTCATGCCAACCTTCCAGAAATCAGTCTTTGCCCTATTGCCCACTTTTATCTTGGTATTAAGCTTGAATTCATTCCACAAAGCTCTAATGGATCTCCATAAACTTCATATGGTGTAGTAACCACTTTGGTCATCCAATTATCTTCCTCTTCATACTTAGCTCTGATGACCCCTTCCCCACAAAAGTTGATTTTCATTATCATTATTGTACTTCCATAATCATTTCATTCTGAATGCTTTACTATGGATTTTCAGATTCTTGATCCCCAAACCTCCATATTTCTTCCCTGCTAACAGAGCTTTCCACTTTACCAGATGGCATCCTTTCCTTTCTTTGTTCCCTTGCCGCAGAAAGTTCATCCTAATGCTATCCAACCTTTTGATAATTCCTGACTTTTGTACGACATATTTGCACTGATGGATTGTCAGTCCCTGCATTATGCAAGGGGGATAGTCTTTTGTATATTCATACATCACTTGCTTGTTATTATGAATGAAGTACCCTTACTTTTACAACCCCCAACCCCCAGCCCAAACCCAACAAAAAAAGAGCGAGGCGCCATTTATCAAAAATACCAATACTATAGTCAGAACACTTGGTATATTGTCCTGGACTGGTGTCTTTGTTTCATCCTAGCAACTTTTGAAATCAGATAATAAGTTTTTTGAGGATGGTAGGGTATGTTGTATACTACACAAGCTGTGTAGTCCTCAAAAGTAAGGAATGATACAAGCAAAATTTCCTATCTGTATGGCTTCTTACATACTGTCTAGAACATCAAAAGTATCTTCAGCTTCTACTAAGTATTCTTGTTTACACCAAAAATAGTGAAGGACTAAGCATTACTTCTGAATGCTGCATTGTTTGTCCTCGAAACAACTCTGATTTCTTTCTTTCCAAACAGTCCACCAAATGCATGCTGGGACAGTCCACCTCTCCTTACTGGTTAAACTTACATCTCTGCTCCAACTATTTACATCCCTTGTGCTTCCTGGCATCACCCACCTAATTTCCCTCAGGTTAATGAAGATTTTCCATATCGGATATATCCACTTACAATGTAAATCAGATGATAGGTTTGAAACCTGAGAAAATATTATACTCTCTGTCCCAATTTATGTGACACTCTTTCCTTTTTAATCATTCCAAAAAAAAATAACATCTTACTATATTTAGTAACATTTAGCTTTAAACTTCTCATTTTACCCTTAATGAGATGATTTATAGCCACACAAATATCTTTGGCCAAGAGTCTTCGTTTCATTCTTTATCTCCATGTTCAGTCAAACATCATCACATAAATTGGTACGGCAAGGGAGTATGTTTTACCAGCCTGCAGAATGTTGAAATTCGTTTAAAAAGTAGTGTACAAAGCAGGGATTTATTTTTTGTTTGTTTGCGTTATACATCTTAGCTCCAAGTTAATGTCTGCACCTGTTTCAATGAAGGGTTATAAACATGATCCGAGACAACTCCAGCAACCACATGATTCTCACACACATGCTGTTTCCCAACTTTGTCCAAATAATCTCAACGGTGGCCCTGTTCTTACGTAAGTCTTTCTATGATGCCTTATTAGAGGGTTGGGCACTTCTCAAGTTTGGTAATTACTAAAGCTTTGCTAACTCTTAATTATTCTTTTCCTTCTGGTTAATTCTGTCTGTTATATGAAGACCTTTGGACCTATGTGATGCGCCCTCGCCTAGTCCAGATTATCTTTCTGCTGGATGCCAAGGTGCGCGCCCAAGTGGATTATCTATTTCAAGTCAGTGTGCATTGAATTCGATGCTCCCAGCATCTGATGCAAACTCTGCAGTCCAGGGTTCATCCAGTATGATTGATGGAAACAACTTTCCGTCATCATCAAGTCCCCTCAATGCATCTGTTAGGTAATGAATGGATTATGGTTAAAAAATATGTTTTGGCTTCTCCTCATCATGTGCCAATTTGGGTAATTCTGCTCCCAGGGATGCTAGATATGTTGTTCCTAGATCTGCATCTCTTCCAGTTGATGAACATCAGTGGTTGCAGCAGTATAATCAAATGAGAAATATGCAATCCAATATGACTGCTCCTGGAGTTCTTGCAACCACTGACCCTGGTGGTGTTCGTACGCTTTCCATTGGCAACAGCACAGGCACGATGGGTGGGATTAATAGAGGTATTCCAATAGCAAGGCCTGGGTTTCAAGGAGTTGCATCACAGTCTATGTTGAATTCTGGAAGCATGCTTTCCTCTGGCATGGTAGCAATGCCAAACACTGTGAATATGCATTCTGGAGTGAGCTCTAATCAGGTGAATTCAATGACGAGACCTCGCGATGGTTTGCACATGATGCGGGTTAGTCAGCTGCTGGGTTTTGATTGCTTCTCTTGTTGCTCTTATTTGGTCCATTGGTGAAGTTGGCATACAAAAATATTTTCTTGTTGATTCAGTTTAAAGGATTTCTAGTACCTCGCGAGAGGACTTAAAATAGATCTCTGCTATTTTATTACAACCATCTTTCTCTTTTTTTCACTTTGTTACAATCTGATCAGTAGTCACTTGTTCTTGAAGAGTAGAGTCCACATGATTATGGATGGAGAACATGTGAACCAACAGTTCAATTAGGCAAACTTGCAAATTTTGATGTGGAAAGCATGTCCTAAAAAAATAGAAGTTTCTGAATGAGATTCATTTATTTATTTCTAAATAATGCGTAGGGGAAAGGAGGTTATGTTCTTCTCACCTTTGCATCATTTGATATGTGTTGAATGCTTCCAAAATCACAGCAATAGCTAAATCATGAAGAGGCAATCTGCAAAAGATAAAGATTGTTTAGCTTTCAGTGAACTGCATTCAGATATAAGATTCCATGACTTCGCTAGGAGAGTAGATGCACTTTTATGTACTGAAAAGGTAAACTTTGAGTATTCTACGAAGATTATGCACTTCCACAATTTGTAAGTTGTTACTTGATGCTAGTTTCTGCATCATATTCTGCTCATTTTGTTGTTGCGGATCTAAGGAGCATGTTATATGGACACCTAACTTTCCAGTCTGCAATTTGATGCATTCCATGCTACTGTGTCTCAAAACTCCTTGCATGTTTGGTTGAAAATTTGTTGCTGCGCTAGTTTCTGCATCATTTTCATCTCTTTTATGGTTGCTGATACATAGGAGCACATTATGAACATGTAATTTTCAACTCTGCAGTTGCCATATATTCCTTTCATGTTAACAATGACACGGTTTGGGTATCTTTCTCTTACAGCCACCACAGAACCAGGAAGCTCAGAGGCAAATGATGGTTCCTGAGCTTCAGCTGCCGGCCTCTCAGGGGAACAGCCAAGTTGTTCCTCCATTTGGTGGGTTAAGTTCCTCTTTCCCTAACCAGTCTGCCTCTCCCGTCACACCATATCCACTTCATCATCAGCAATCGCATCCTACGTCTTCACAGCAGCCACTTATGCTTAGCCCTCATCACCCTCATCTTCAAGGGGCTAATCACGCCACCAACTCACAGCAACAAACTTATGCAATTCGATTAGCTAAAGAGAGGCACCTGCAACAGCGACTGTTGCAACAGCAACAATTTTCACATTCACAGCCCCAACTTCCTATTTCATCTTCTTTGCAAAATAGTCCCAAGACCACATCACAATTCTCTTCTCCGCTAGTATCACTTTCTTCTTTGGCATCCCCCGCCTCAATGATCCCAATGCCCCAACCTCACGCATTGCCAACTCATGGGCATGCACGGACTGCTCAAACTGCGGGCAGCAGTCTAACTACTCAGACGAGCAAGCAAAGACCACGTCAGACAGGGGGGCAGCAGCTTCAACCAGCAGGCAGGCACCATCCTCCACAACGGCAGCAGTCACAATCTCAACAACAAGCTAAATTATTGAAGGGAGTTGGCAGAGGGAATGTGATGATGCGCCAGAACTTGCAGATAGATCCCTCTCTAATCAATGGGCTTTCCAAAAATCAGGCGAATCAATCTGCTGAGAAAGGTGAGAAAGCTACTAGCTTGATGCAAGGTCATGGACTATATTCTGGGTCAGCACACAGTCCTGTCCAGCTTGCAAAACAACCTATGTCACCTCATTCTTCAAGTCAGCTGCAGCAGTCCCAGCCTAAGATTTACTCTGGGCACCTACCTCCATCTACTAAGCATCTTCAGCAGGAGATGCCTTCTAAGCTGGATAATAGAAATCGAAGTCCTGCCTCATTGGCTGCCTCTGATACTAATTCATCTCAGCAATCTGTTCCATCTTCAGTCTTGAGTTCTTCCAACCACCAAGCATTGGTGCATCAACAGTCACAGGTGCAGCCACAGCCAAAATTGATGAATCAAAACCAAGCAACTGTACAACGAGTTTTGCTGCAGAACCATGTAGTAAATTCAGACCCATCAAAGAAGTTGCAAGCTGGTGAATCTCAAGCTGAACAACGATCTATTTGCAAAACTTCTCAGATAGGTGCAATCACCTCAACGCCTCAGGACTGCAACAATGCAACTAATGTCGCAGATGTTTCAACCCTGAGTGCTAATCAGTGGAAGGGTACAGAACCATTTGATTCAACTGGGGCTCCCCCAACAAATTCTGCTGGAAGTGAGTCAGCGCCTCAAGTCAGCCGAGGGGTAAGCCAAAGACAATCGTCAGGCAACTTGTCTCCAACAGGGACTGATGTTAGTGTCAACTGGAAGCAAAAATCCTCCCAGTTGCAGCCTCCTTCCTCAGTGACCCAGCCACAGTTGCAGCAGCAACAGCAGCAATTGTCACCGTTGCAAACATTCACAACAACAGGCTCAGGTTCTGCAAGCAGGGAATAGCAGTTCGTTTGCTAGGCCCAATGACTGTAGACTGGATTGAACCACCCTGAACAGATAATGGATAATTCTTTTGTGGATAATCAGTCCCTGAATGGGTCAGCATGCCTGGGAAACAGCTGTGTACAGGTAAAACATTCTTTTAGCTTAATATGTACTAAAGTCAGTTGACATGAATTTGTGTTCTGTCATCAGTCCGGGTAGCCAAAGATGAGGAAGGAAATACTTGAAATGTGTTAGAAAAGGTTTCGCCAACACTGGTATTCACCAAGTCTAAATTTAGTAATTATGCTTCAATGAGGCTTTCAATTGATCACTTCCCTACGTTTTTTGGTAAAGAAAGTTTGGGTTGTTGAATGATGATGTTGGTATAGTGTAGAACATGGTGTAATACCTGGTAGAACTTGCTAATTCTTTCTTATTTTATGGTTCAGATGAAGCTCGTTATCCCTGAGGGCATCACTTTATGTCAAGTTGGTGAATTTTCAAGGTTTAGCAATACCAGATGGACGGCTGCTAACAATTTTGGGTTCTGTATATTATTGTTGCCCTAGAGCCTCAGGAAGATAGGGACAGATATAGAGGTCCGTGTACAGGGTTTCACTTTATCCATTTTTTCATTTTGACGTTTCTTCTTCTCATTTTCGTAAAGCCCCTTGCTTCACCTGCTCACCAGGGGTTCCTATTTGATTTTGCCCCCGTAGATCATCCCATGTATTATTGCCTGTGTATTCAGGGGTAGTTATCAGAGGCTGGGCACCTTCAGTTGCACTAGTGGATTGAATAACCTTTTGAGGCTAATGCTATGCTGCCCTTCCCTTGTTCAAGAGAAAGCGAGGACTTTCTCTTAGCTATCGGCCCAAACAAAAGAGATTAGCCTCTTGATCAATCCATTGATCTTACTAGCAGTAGTGTTGTTTTCTATTTGAGCTTCCCTTTTTCCTTTTATCGAGCATTTCATTTTTATGGCCAAAGGATGTGGGGAATTTTGTTAATATTAGTCTTCTGTATACTCCATATTTGTCAGAACAGTCACCATACATGACTGCGCCTTCCTGGTAGCCTCCACAATTCTTGTAAATTGTTCATATTTGCATCTTGCAAATCTATAATGAGATCCACTCGCTGCTGTATTGCTTTTGAATCATATACATAGTAATGTCAGGAAGGATACAATGATCTAATGATAATGCGTTTTAAGAATTAATAAATTAAAATGCTGTCTAATTGTTAATCATAGATGCCGTTTAGAAGTTTTTTTCTGTACTCGCAGGCGTTAAAAGTATCTGCAAGTCAGTTATATCACACAATGAAAAAAGCATGTGGACCAACAAATCACAGATGTTTCTTCTTTGCATTTCTGGTCCCATCACCCCACCCAACTTCCATGATCCATAGCTCGCTGACATCGCCTTCAGACAGAGCTGTTGTACATGATAGTATTACATAATTCTACCATCTGTCGGTACTTCGTTTCTAAGCGCAATCGTAGGGGCAAACAAAGGCATCAAAGAAGGGATTGAAGACAAGTGCAGTAAACAAGACAAAACAAGTAAATGATGTTTGCAAAGTCGAAGAAGGCTTGGGAAATTCAGTGATAACCAACAAGAAGCAAATCCTTGTTCTCAAAGTTGTTCTAAGCGCTGTGTAAAATGTTGCCAGTAATCTTTCTGAAAGACAACAATATGCTTAAATCTGAGGCCATAATTTGGGTTATAAGGCTTAAATCTGAGACCATAAGTTGTGACAGAATGTAACATTTGTTGAGAATTGTAAATGTTACATTCTGTCACAACTTGCTTCATATCTTTTATATAGGCTTGCCCAAAAAAGTACAACAGTCTTCTTTGGTTAAGGTTGTGAATGCAACTATTTTTTTGCTAAAAAGAGATCTCGGATCATTACTAACTGCTCTGAACCAATATGCAAGAATGACCAGAATGCATTATGTGAATCAGTTTTCCTCCCTCATTTTTATGAGTTCCACTAATAACAACTCAATTGCTCGCTATCACTGAGTTTGGTTCACTTCCTCATTAGATTGCGTAGTTTGAGAAATCCATTTTCCTCAATAGAGTATAAACAACTGCAAGAGAAGTTTTTCCTTCTTCATCCCAATGAGACAACAACAGGAAATAGGTGCATTGTTTTTGGTATCCTTGTGATGGTTAAGTCCGGGAAACTTAGTCATATCCTTTTGCTGA
Source organism: Przewalskia tangutica (assembly GCA_029844215.1). NCBI lineage: Eukaryota > Viridiplantae > Streptophyta > Magnoliopsida > Solanales > Solanaceae > Przewalskia > Przewalskia tangutica. Next base: position 43,644,614 of record CM056723.1, on the reverse strand, counting down.
AACACGGTAGTCAATCTTGGTCATTAAGGTACCTGATATTTAGGTTCTTTGTCTTAACGATAATGTCTCCATTTTTAAACTGCAAAAATTAGAACCAATAATAATTTTTGGTTAACAACGATTTTAGTACATTGTTGTTAGCTTATTCTGGTTTTGGTCATTGTATAATTAGACTATGTGCAGTAAACCTTTAATTAAATGGAGTGTGTAATTTTAGTCCCAGAACCTAACCTGACAGACGATGTCAGCTTTTTAGTTTTGTTCCTTAGCCCATTCATATTTGCTTTGGTGATGAACGAACTAACGCGACAAATTCAAGGGGAGGTATCATGGTGTATGTTATTCGCAGACGACATAGACCTGATTGATGAGACTCGCAACGGAGTGAACGCCAAGCTGGAGGTGACATACTCTGGAGTCTAAAGGGTTCAGGTTGAGTAGGATCAAAACAAAATATTTGGAGTGCAAGTTCAACAACGGGAGCGACTCTGAGATAGGCGTGGAGGTGAGGCGTGGTACTCAGGTCATTCCAAAGAAAGGAAATTTCAAGTACCTAGGGTCTATTATCCAAGGAAATTGAGAGATTGATGACGATGTCACACATCGTATTGGGGTAGGGTGGATGAAATGGAGGCTCGCAACTGGAGTTTTGTGCGACAAAAAGGTGCCACAAAAACTTAAAGGCAAGTTATATAGGGTGGTGATTAGACCAGCTATGTTGTATGAGACAGAGTGTTGGCCAGTCAAGACTCGCACATACAAAAGATGAAAGTTGCGGATATGAGGATGTTGAGATAAATGTGTGGGCATACAAAGAGAGATATGATTAGAAATAATGACATCTGGGACAAAGTGGGAGTGGCCTCCGTGGAGGATAATATGCGGGAAGCAAGGTTGAGATGGTTAGGGCATGTGCAGAGAAGAGGGGTAGAGGTAGGCCGAAGAAGTATTGGGGAGATGTTATTAGACGGGATATGGCGCAGATTCAACTTACTTAGGACATGACCTTAGATAGAGGGTTGTGAATGACACAGATTAGGGTAGAAGGGTAGTAGGTAGTCGAGTGTAATACTACTTATGCTTACAAAGTGATAGTTGTAGTGTCATTATTGTAGGCCCGATTAGCCTATCACACTTATAGGCGCAGTAATACTTTATAGTCCCATGTAGTTTGATTTTTGTTGTTATGTGTTCTTTAGTGTACTTTGTTTATCTTATTTAGTTGCGTTAGCTACTGCTTCCTTTTGTTAGAATGCGCTATCATAACGTATTCTATTTTGCTATCAGCATATTCATACTGCTTTAATTTCTTGTCTGAGTCTGACCGTTTCTCTTGCTTTGCTGAGGAAATAGGAGTTGTAGAGTGATCATGATTCACAAAGAATATTTCAAGGAAAGGATGAAAGTTCAGAAGAATTCATTCAATATTGTGGTAGGACAAAAAACTTCAATTATAACTGTTGACATTGAGTATGTAGTAAAATAAAGGGTGTGAACAACAGGGATGGAAGAACTGAAAGGATAGACAAAAGAAAGCTTCGTGCAATGTTTGTCGAGTCGAGTGATGACACTCTCTCTTTAAGGCAACATTACCCCTGTATATAATGGCTTACGGTAGATGGGTAATAGCCTCCCAAGATAAAATGACAATACTTTCTCAAGCACAAGCCAAATACTTGAGATACTTGTAGAAGAAACAAGAACTATAGATTGCTTAGAAGAAGTATAAAGGCTCTCAAATATTTTAGATTTTAGGATTGTAGTGAATGAATAAAATCTGAAAATGAGACCTCTATTTATAGTTGCAAAGTTGGTGATTCACATGCTATGTGAATGCACTAAATGGGGTTGCATTGAACTCACCAAAAACCACCTAGATCATGCCAAAAGTTGGATGAACTTTGGCCTTTCCAATGAATGTATGTTCAGAAAAATCTCTTGATTTTTCGTTCACTGTACCGACAGGGCCGCGGCCCTTATCTGGCGGCACCGCAGCGCTAAACAGTCAGTAAATCACTTCGAGCCTCAGGACTTTTGGCGCCGCGGCTCCTGATTGCAGTGCCGGAGCGCCGCGACCCTTGATCAAGCAGCGCTGGACCGTCGTGGCTCGGTGCCATGACCCTGTTACGGCGCCGCGACTCTTCCCCATTTTTTGTATTTTGTACATTTCTTTTTTTCTTATACCGTCGTGGGAGACATATTAATTTGGCCAATTAAACGTACATCCTTACATAACTTAAGAACACTTTAACATGTGTACCAACATCTCTTTCACTTCGTGAAATTTAGTTAGACGTTGTATGACGTATGCATGTGTATGGAAATCATATTTCCGACATGTGGGGCCCCATGTGTTCAAGTTATTAAGGACGCTGTAAACTCAATCCCACTAGGTAAATTTCTAACAATCCCCTCTTGAAAGATGTGTTGGTGCACACGGAGTACCAACCATTAGCAATCAAGTAGCGGAAGTGTATTGCATCGGAATAGGTAGCCCACAACTTTGAACTTTTCCTAGTCAACTACCATCAGACATATTTACTGCGTGGTGAACGTGATGTCTTGAACCATCAATGTTTAATATATGCCAAGACAATGATAGAGACACAAATAACTGTCCAATCTCTGGTTTCTTCTTTATTGTTTTGTCCGTTGTGGCCATGAACACACTTGGATTCTTGAGAGCGTACAACTGAAGCCCTATCCTCGCACTTAAATAGGTGACCTCCTACAAGGTACCCTGCAGTACCCCACTATGTCAGTATTAAGAGTCATTAAAAGTATTCTTATCTTAATCTCGACTCTCGAGTGTTATGTTAAGACTTTGACACTTAGCCTGTACCCACCATGCAGGTAGCACTTTAATGTCTATCACGGGAAGGATTTGGATTAGTGTTTCCATAAGGAACTAATATCCGAAGTGCTCTTGCTTTTCTATAAGCGCTCAACTGGACCTTTACAACTTAGTTTTTCCATTGAACCAAATTTCTGGGATCTCCAGTTAGTATGGTTGGGTTACCACTGTATTGGTCCTTATGTTGGGTTTTAAGCCCATTCCCCTAGACAGACAGAACATCTGATATTTGGGTAGTCCCTTAGTCAAAGGGTCAGCTATATTCTCCTTTGATTTTACGTAATCGATAGAGATGATACCCGTGGAGATCAATTGCTTAACGGTCTTATGTCTCCGACGTATGTGCCGAGATTTGTCGTTGTATATGTTACTTCGTGCCCTTCCTAATGCCGACTGGCTGTCGCAGTGGATCATCACCGAAGGTACGAGTTATCCTAACAAGGGATGTCCTCCAAGAAGTCGTGAAGCCACTCAGCTTCTTCACCGTCTTTGTATAAAGCGATGAACTCCGATTCCATGGTAGATCGGGCGATGCAAGTTTGTTTGGAGGACTTCCAGGACACAACCCCACCACCAATTGTAAACACATACCCACTGATGGAATTGGTGTTTCTTATATCGGATATCCAATTTGCATCACTGTACCCCTGTAGTACAGCTGTATACCTAAAGTAGTGCAATACGTATGACATTGTATATTTCAAATACCGGAGTATTCGATTAAGCACTTTCCAGTGGTCATGTCCGGGATCGCTGGTAAACCTCGCTAATTTATTGACGCCATAAGCGATATCAGTCGGGTACAATTTGTCATATACATCAAACTGCCGATTACCTGTTCATATCACTCTTGGAGCACGGGTGCACCATGATTTTTATCAATGCTTTGATTTATATCCATTGGTGACTTTAACGGAGGACGGTCAAACATCTCAAGAAATTCTCTATGTAATGAGACAGAGACAGCACTAGTCCGTCAGATGACTTAGAAATCTTAATTTCTAAGATGACATCTGCGATACCCATGTCCTTCATGTCAAAACATTGTTTTTAACATGTTCTTTGTTTCCAGGATCAAGGCCCGACTACTACATGTGATTAACGTATGCGTCTCGTGAAGCGGATCATGACGGTAGTCAGAGTTTCCTTTCACGTAGACACACTTATTACACTCGTTAATAGAGAAACCTTTTGACAGTAGTGTACTATCAAATTTTTCATGCCATTATTTTGGAGCTTGTTTCAGCCCATACAGATATTTGACAAGTCTACAGACTTTCTTCTCCTGTCCTGGAACTACATACCCCTTGGGTTGTTCCATGTATATTTCTTCTTCCAAATCACCATTTAGGAAGACTGTATTAATACCATTTGATGGATTTCAAAGTCATGCAGTGCTGCAATGGCAATGAACACCCTTATGGAAGTGATTCTCGATACTAGGGAGTACGTGTCGAAGTAATCAAGGCATTCAGTTTGTCGGTATACTTTGGCTACCAACCTAGCCTTGTACTTGTCTATAGATCTATCAGCTTTGTACTTACTTTTAAGTACCCACTTACAACCTAGTGGTTTATTTCCCGGAGGAAGATCAACCAACACCCAGGTGTGATTTTGCATGATGGATTCTATCTCACTCTCCATAGATTCTTTCCAAAGCGGTGCTTCTGGAGTTGACAATGTCTCTACAATTGTCCGTGGTTCATCCTCAATAAGGTAAGCTAGAAAATCTAGCCCAAAAAATTTCTCTTTCCTAGCCCTTTTACTTTGCCTAGGTTTTGTCTTAGGACTAGTTGGATCCTCATCCACGTATGTATCCATATGGTCAGAATCATCAGATCCCGGGGAATCATGACTACTTTTGCGCGAGGCGACTTCTTTTTCCTTCTTAGGAAAGATTGTCTCAAAGAATACATCATTCCTTGACTCTATTATTGTACTCCCGTGGATATCTGGTATATTTGACTTATGTACCATAAAGCGATAAGCACTACTGTTATTTGCGTATCCAATGAATATGCAATCTACAGTCTTAGGTCATATTTTGACCTGTTTTGGTTTAGGTACCTCGACCTTAGCCAAACAATCACATACCCTTAGGTATTTGTAAGAGGGTGCCTTTCCATTCCACAATTCATATGGAGTTTTATCTTTGCCTCGGTGAGGGACTCTATTGAGAATCATATTAGTAGTAAGAACTGCCTCTCCCCACATGTTTTGTGCAAGGCCGGAATTGAGAAGCAATGCATTCATAATTTCCTTTAGTGTACAGTTATTGTGTTCCGCCACACCGTTTGACTGAGGAGAATATGGTGCAGTCGTTTGATGGATTATGCCAGATTGGTCACAGTATTCCTCAAACGTAGCTACATACTCTCCCTCTCTATCGCTATGAATCACTTTAATTCGTAAACTTAGTTGGTTTTCAACCTCGGCTTTATAGCACTTAAAGGCATCGAATGTTTCGTCTTTACTTTTGAGTAAGTAAAGGTAACAATACCTTGTATTATCATCTATGAAAGTCACAAAGTACTTGTTCCCCTCTCTAGTTTGAGCAAACTTTAAATTACAGATGTCCGTATGTATAAGTTCTAGAGAGGCGGTATCTCATTCTACGGAACGGAAAGACAACTTGGTAAGTTTTGCCTTTACACATACCTCACATTTAGATTGAGGGTTTACATCGTCAGACGACAACAAATCCAACTTTACCAATCGTTGAATTGACTGGTAGTTTACGTGTCCCAGTCTATGATGCCATAGACTGAACGACTCAAGCAAGTAAGAAGATGCACTTTCATTAATATTTTGAATTACAGACATGACGTTTAATTTGAAGAGGTTTTCACAGGCGAACACCCTTCCTACAAACACACCATTCTTAGTAATAACAAACTTACCGCATGCGAACACTACTCGAAATCCAGCTTGAACTAAAACATTAACAAAAATTAAATTCTTTTGGATGTCCGGAACATGCATGACGTTCTTCAACTTGAGGTCTTTACCAGAAGACATCTTGAGTACTACAATGCCTTCTCCCAGCACATCTGAAGTAACATTATTTCTCATGTACAACTTTTTATTGGAAACTTCTACATAGGTAGAGAAAGCATTTCGGTCGGAGCATATGTGACGGGTTGCACCCGTATCCAAAAACCACTGCTTGGGGTTTTCAACCATATTTGCTTCTAACAAGATGACTCAGAAGTCTTCACACAAATCGTTGAGGACCTTGTCTTCAACCATGTTTGCTTTGACCTTCTTCTTTCCTTTGGCCTTCTCCTGCTGCTCGCGCTTCAGCTGGCGGCAGTCTTTGATCATGTCTCCAGCCTTGCCACAATGATGACAATTACCCTTGAATTTCTCAACAGCCTGAGTTTTTCCATCTTTCAGAAACTTGTGTTTCTTACTCGAGTTTCCTTTGGTCTCAACCAAGTTAACCTTGACCTCAGTTGTTTGCTTGCCTTTGAACAATGTCTTCTTGTTGTCTTCATGGATATGAAGCTTGATGACAAGTTCTTCAAAACTCATTTCCTTGAATTTGAGTTTGAGATAGCTAGTGAACTCACTCCACGAGGGAGGCAGTTTCTCAATATGTGAAGCGACCAAGAATGATTCATTAAGCTTCATACCTTCTAGATCCAGATCATGGATGATTAACTGGAACTCTTGCACTTGTCACATGACTGATTTGTCATTCACCATTTGGTACTTCAGGAATTTTTCGACGATAAATTTCTTAGCACCCGCATCATGGGTACTATACTTCTTCTGCAACAGATCACACAAATCCTTTGCGGTATTGATAGTACAGTATATCATGTAGAGTGAATCACACAGGTAATTCAGGATATAGTTCCTGCACATGTAGTCTTTTTGACTCCAGGAGTCAAATTTCATCATCAGGCCACCAGTAGCCTGGGTATCCTGGCCCGCCTCAACCGTTTTGTTGGTTTGGACGTCCATATCATCTCCAACAGTAGGAGGATCTTCAGTTAAGTATTTTGACATACCTAGTACGGTGAGGTAGAACAACATCTTCTGTTGCCACCTTTTGAAATTAGTGTCCGCAAACTTTTCTGGTCTTTCAGCTTGGAAGTTGGGAGGAATCAAGACATTCCCAATGGTTTCGAAATTGAACCCAGTGACCGGAGCGTTGCCCGGAATAGAAGTGCCATATGATGTGGCGTGATTGGAAGCAGAGACTTGTTCTTTTCCATTCACCATCATTAGTTCTTCACAATAATAATTTTACCTTAAACTATAGTAAAATAAAGGGTGTGAACAACAGGGATGGAAGAACTGAAAAGATAGATAAAAGAAAGCTTAATGCAATGTTTGCCGAGTCGAGTGATGACACTCTCTCTTTAAGGCAGAATTACCCCCGTATATAATGGCTTACGATAGATAGGTAATAGCCTCCCAAGATAAAACGACAATACTTTCTCAATCACAAGAAAAATACTTGAGAATCATTGTAGAAGAAACAAGAACTCTAGATTGCTTAGAAGAAGTATAAAGGCTCTCAAATATTTCAGATTTTAAGATGGTAGTGAATGAATAAAATCTGAAAATGAGACCTCTATTTATAGTTGCAAAATTGGTGATTCACATGCTATGTGAATGCAATAAATGGGGTTGCATTGAACTCACCAAAAGCCACCTAGATCATGCCAAGAGTTGGATGAACTTTGGCCTTTCCAATGAGTGTATGTTCAGAAAATCTCTTGATTTTTCGTTCATTGTACCGACAGCGCTGTGACCCTTAACTGGCGGCGCCGCGGCGCTAAACAGTCAGTAAACCACTTCGAGCCTCAGGACTTTTGGCGCTGCGGCTCGATCGGCCAGGCGCGGGCCAGCGACCGCGATCAGCGATTGCACGGCGTTGGCCCGTCGTGGCTCGGTGCCACGACGCTGTTACGGCTCCGCGACTCTTCTCCATTTCCGTATTTTGCATATTTCTTCTTTTCTTATATACCTTCATGGGAGACATATTAATTTGACCAATTAAACGTCCACCATTACATAACTTAAGAACACTTTAACATGTGTACCAACATCTCTTTCACTACGTGAAATTTAGCTAGACGTTGTACGGCGTACACATGTGTATGGAAATCGTATTTTCGACATGCGGGGCCTCATGTGTTCAAGTCATTAAGGACGATATAAACTCAATCCCACTAGGTAAATTTTCAACAGAGTATGACATAAGTGCAACTTACCGAGGACATGATCTTAGATAGGGGGTTGTGGAGAACACGAATTAGGGTAGTAGGTGTCACGACCCGACCCCGGGACCGCGACTGGTGCCCTACCTGGGCACCCTTACAGGTAAACATCAGAGAAAATCAGCGGAACATACATGAAACTTATAAAATAAAAACAACAGTAATAAAACAACAGGTTAGCCGATAGGGCTACCTTCCGAACGTCTGTACATAAGCAAGCGGTTGCCTCGCTCCTTTACAAAGCGACCCGCAATATGTGACTACGGACCTCTAGAGTTTTGACCTAACTCGTGGCGGGACAAGGCCCCGTGCCACTGAATAAACATAAACGTGACAACTCGGAACACCGGAGCCATCTCAACTTGAGCCGGGATCCTAAGCTCGCGGATCCACAATGTACCTAAACTGCGGGCATGAGCGGCCCAGAAGTCGATGCAACAGTACCGAATATGGAAGCGAAATAACGTCTGATAAGCAGATCACAAGTACAAAAGAATGACAAGGACAAGTATAAAAATACATACGGATCCTGCGTGTCATTATCAACTTATGAACTTAATCGTACCTTATTATCTTTTCCATTCCCAATAAAAGTTATAGTCACATTCTTACGTGCATTATTAGAAAAAGAATCATTAAGTTCATTACCATATAACTTACTTATCTTTCATAACATAGTCCGCCCATTACGGAGGGACACATATACTACGACCCGATCGGGGCCGATCAAATCACACTAATATCAAAGCATGCGTGGAATCCCCATCACATCGGCGGCTAAAAGTGTAAAACATAACCACGTGTGGCGCGTGGCATCCACGCTCACCGTCGGCGTGCACATACACCATACGTATATCTCCCGCGTGGAATCCTGCATCACGCCGAGAGCTATAAGTGTAGAACATAACCATGGGTCTCACGCCCATAATATCAATCAAAACAGATGGTATAACGTCTTGGGGCTTGCCCCTCATTTATACTCTTACCACGGAGAAGGTGGTAAGCGGGGTATAACGTCTTGGGGCTTGCCGCCATTTATACTCTTACCGAGAAGGTGGTACAACGTCTTGGGGCTTGCCCGCCATTTATACTCTTACCCTATCTCAACCGTGACAATCAACACATAAAGCGGGTGGTGCAGCGTCTTGGGGTTTACCTCACTTATACTCTTACCACGGAGAAGGTGGTAACGTCTTGGGGCTTGCCGCCATTTATACTCTTACCCTATTTCGACCGACCATCAAACAAGACATAAGCACTAACATGTCTTTTTATAAAAATCCGAATTTAACCCAAGTACTCCAAATAACGGAAGCATGCGTGGAATCCCACATCACCGGTGCGTCGGTAACTTACAACAAGACGGTAGACCGCCCAACCGAAGTCGCGACTTAATAAAACATAATACTTGCACTCAAAGGCTATTACCCCGTACATATAGGCAAGTTCTCAATTAACCAAGCCAAAGTACTTATCAAGGCACACATAGGATAATTCTCATTTAACAAGCCAAAGTACTTATCAGACACAAATAGAATAAATTCTCATTTAACAAGCCAAAGTACTTATCCGCACAAATAGAATAAATTCTCATTTAACGTGCCAAAGTACTTATCCGGGCACAAATAGAATAAATTCTCATTTAACAAGCCAAAGTACTTATCAGGACACAAATAGAATAAATTCTCATTTAACAAGCCAAAGTACTTATCCGGGCACAAATAGAATAAATTCTCATTTAACAGGCCAAAGTACTTATCCGGGCACAAATAGAATAAATTCTCATTTAACAAGCCAAAGTACTTATCCGGGCACAAATAGAATAAATTCTCATTTAACAAGCCAAAGTACTTATCCGGGCACAAATAGAATAAATTCTCATTTAACAAGCCAAAGTACTTATCAGGACACAAATAGAATAAATTCTCATTTAACAAGCCAAAGTACTTATCCGGGCACAAATAGAATAAATTCTCATTTAACAAGCCAAAGTACTTATTCGGGCACAAATAGAATAAATTCTCATTTAACAAGCCAAAGTACTTATCCGGGCACAAATAGAATAAATTCTCATTTAACAAGCCAAAGTACTTATCAAGGCACACTTAGACAAATTATCAATTTATCAAGCCAAAGTACTACGTACGTACATTCTTTTATAAAAGACTCCTTTCTATGTAAAGCCCCAAGATACTAACAACCGTAGTATCAAGTCCTATTCACCTTTCAAGACAAGTCACAATACCTTTTTAGAAATACGAATACCGGCTTCTAAATCAAGTGACTTCTTTTATTAAAAACCTTAAGCAATTGGTACCTTTGAACCAATTTGCCGTTCCTTAATACAAGTTATTTCTTTGATTACTTTATTAGAGAAAACTATTCTCTTAACCTTCCATAAAGCCGTTATAACCAACTTCCCATAAAGCCGTTATAACCCTTTATGGTTTAGACCAACACGTTCCTTTTATAACCAAGAGACTTCTACTTTTTGAAACCAAGTATTAAATACTTTCAAATCAATTCTCATACCTTTCAAAAATACTACTAGTCTCTTATCCTTTAGAAAACAAGCGACTCATTTTATATAACACCTTAGGCAATTAATGCCTTAAAAACAAGTTGCCTTTTCACTAAAATCAAATCATTTATCTTTCCATAAAGCAAATATAACTAACTTCCCATAAAGCCGTTATATTCACTTTATACCTTAGCCAAAAACAATTTCCTATCCAAGGGACTTATACGTTTAAAACGGAACAAGTATCACATACTTTAAAACTCTTCAAGTCCCTTAACTTAATAAAACTCAAGACATCCTTTATTCTTTCAAAGAAGTGAGTTAATCTCCTAACTCACCCGACTTGGCTATTCATAAAATTAGTAAAGGATATCAAGGTGTTATCGTCTACAGTACTACATACGCAACTAGTCATGCTCAAAGATAGGAAAAGTTCTACATGAGTAGATCACACAACTACCTCTTAACTTCTAAGAGTAGAAGGAAACATGAAATGATACCACAAGTATATTCCATACATAGAATCATGCCAAAGGAAGGAAGAGGTTCACATACCTCGCGACGATTGTCGACAAGTAGCAAAATGCTCCAAAGTACTTCAACCTATAATGGTCACAATATGTCCATTAACCTCTTACTTCAACGTAGAATATCCTAGGTGCTAAGTCACTAAATTCTACGGGGAATCGGACAACACCTCCTTTGTTTCTACTTACTTTGCCACCTTTTTCAAGGTCGAATACAATAACCAAACAGCAATTGGCTCACAATTTATATAGCGGTAGTCAATACAAATGACTAACTAAATGACCAATTGGCTCACAATTTATATTTCAACCCAAATTTGTAGCATAACATGATATCAAGTCGCATTTGATTATAATAACCATAATCCTTAAGTCAATGACATGCGACGGTTCTAACAACGATTAAATTGTAACCCAACTTAACATGGCTTATATGTCATTTCGGATTTTAGGCTACAACAATCCATAATACTTATAAAACTTCAACACATATACTTCATGCTAGTAAAATGTAAGGCTAACAACAAAATACATAATCTTGTAACACTTAAAGAGAACAAGATTATACCTCCACGAATCTCAATCTAACTTCCAAATCCGAAATCGCTCCTTAGTAGTTTAGAACCTCTCAAGACACTTCAATCCGCCATTGAGACCCTAGAACAACACCAACAATTTCCTTGAAGCTTCAATCCAAAACCTAGAAAGCAACTAGGTTTTCACTTTGCGACTAACCCGAAAACTATCTTTTTCCGAGATTTTTCTATTGAGATACACTTACAACACCCTCATGAACCTTGGTTTAAAGTGTGGAGCTTATTGGACAAAAATTGGAAATTTTCCTTCTTGAAAATCCTCAATGTGAGCTCCCTTAAGAGCAAGAACAAGTTTTTTTTTCAATTTTTTTCTCTAAGTGTAGAATGACAAAGTCTTGCTACTAGTATACTTAAATAACACAAGGAAGGGTCAAGATTAAAACAAATAGGTGGCTTGGATGCATTTTAATTAAATATCAAGCTAAGTGGGGTCATTGACTTGGTCAATGTTGTCAAGCTTTAAGCCTTGCAAGACTTCATCATAAATTATGGTCAAATGACCATTCCACCCATGAAATTTCGTCCATGTCCATTAAGGGGGGGGGGGGGTGACACGTGTCGCCCTCCCGTTCGTCGCAATAATTCGTTTTCCGACAAATTTCAAATTTCCGATAAATTTTTACAAGTCTCAAATCTTAACAATGTGAGTTCTTACGTACGTTCTTAAAACATGTATCTGTAAATACGGGGTGTAACATTCTTCCCCCCTTAGAAACATTCGTCCTCGAATGTTCTTTCGGAGTCAATCTTTATAATTAGCGACATAGTTCCCTTTCACAACCCCGACATACTAATAATGCCACACATGGCCCTAATACCTCGCACGCATATCCGTCATCATAAGCCCAAAAGAGATTACCTTTTCGTACTTCCAACTCCTTCTAACATACATACATAACTTCCATACCAATTTTGGCCTCTAATCTTTGAGTCACTCTATAAGACAATATACGACCATTTCGGCTTTCACGACTGGTTAGGTGGAACGCGTCCACGAACCCATAAAACAATTAACTAGACTTGGGCCTTGCACCGTGACCTGTCACGTGGCGAATCTACCAACCGATCCCACTCCATTCCAGGCCATGGGAGTGTCACACCCGAACCTCGGGCGTGGATGGTGCCTACTGGGCACCGCTACCTTAACAACTAAGTATATTGCGGAAATTAATAACAATCATATTTTTTTCTTTTAAAACCAACGTGCGTACAAGGCAAAGCCGACTAGGCTGCCATATCATATACATAAACAAAAGACACTACATCGTAACGAGTCCAATCCACATATGAATACGGACCTGCAGGAGTTAAAGCGAAATATGATGGGACAAGGCCCCGCCGTACCAGCTGTACAAAGCACATGCTTGAAGGATATATACCAAAAGATAAACTCACGGGCGGAGGAGCTATCCAAAACCACGGCGGATCCTACACTGCCGATCACCAAACAGCGTACCTAAACTGCGGCGTGACGCGGCCTCGAAGGAGGTCGATGCGAAGAATGTACCAAGTATGTGAGCGATGAAATCGTAATAAAATCATAACGATCTAAACAAAAAGCGAGACATGTATGATAGCCAACCTACGATTACCAATACATAAGCGATCATATCAAGTCGTGACGCAGCCCTCAAAGTCACTACTCAAATATAACTATGGGTCTCACGCCCATAATATCAATCATGCGTGGAATCCTTCCTCACTTGCGGCGATCCATGATATAACATAGCACCAATAGGCATACATGAACACAAGTCCCACTGTGTTCTAAAAAGCTGTCTGCAGGCAGTAGGCAAGCGAGCAGTGGTATAACGTCTTGGGGTTTACCCGCCATTTATACTCGACCACGAAGGAGGTGGTAAGCGAGGGGTATAACGTCTTGGGGCTTGCCCGCCATTTATACTCTTACCTGGAGAAGGTGGTATAACGTCTTGGGGCTTGCCGCCATTTATACTCTTACCCTATCGCAACCGTCAAACAACACATAAAGCGGTGGTGCAGCGTCTTGGGGTTTACCTCACTTATACTCTTACCACGGAGAAGGTGGTGCAGCGTCTTGGGGTTTACCCTCACTTATACTCTTACCCTATCTCGACCGACCATCAAACAAGACATAAGCACTACCATGTCTTCTATAAAAATCAGAATTTAACCCAAGTACTACAAGTAACGGAAGCATACGTGGAATCCCACATCACGTCAGTGCGTCGAGAACTTCTGACAAGACGGTCAACCAGAGTCGCGGCGACAATAAAACATAATACTTGCACTCAAAGGCTATTACCAAGTACATATAGGCAAGTTCTCAATTAACCAAGCCAAAGTACTTATCAAGGCACACATAGGATAAATTCTCATTTAACAAGCCAAAGTACTTATCGAGCACAATTAGAATAAATTCTCATTTAACAAGCCAAAGTACTTATCGGGCACAAATAGAATAAATTCTCATTTAACTAGCCAAAGTACTTATCCGCACAAATAGAAAAATTCTCAATTTATCAAGCCAAAGTACTAATCAAGGCATACATAGAATAATTCTCTTTTAACAAGTCAAAGTACTTATCAAGGCATACATAGAATAATTCTCTTTTAACAAGTCAAAGTACTTATCAAGGCACACTTAGGCAAATTCTCAATTTATCAAGCCAAAGTACTACGTACGTACATTCTTTTATAAAAGACTCCTTTCTATGTAAAGCCCCAAGATACTAACACCCGTAGTATCAAGGCGTGTCTATTTTTCAAAGTAAGTTACTACACTTTTAGAAAACTCATTTCAAGTCTTGAAATCAAGTAACTCCAAATTTTCACAATCTTGGCAACTTATGCCCTTTTATCAAAATAGACAACTTTCTAAATCTTTCATAAAGCCGTTATAACCAACTTCCCATAAAGCCGTTATAACCCTTTATGATTTTAGACATATCCATTCCTTGATGACCAAGAGACTTATACTATTAAAACCAAGTATCACATACTTACAAATCAAGTTCTTAACTTTCAAAAATACTCCAAGTCTCTTGTAGTTAGAAAACAAGTTTTGTTCTACTTTTTAAACCTCAAGTAACTTCACCCTTAACACAAGTTACTTCTCTTAAATCATGTCATTTCTCCTCTTTTAAATCAAATAAGTAAATCACTCCTTTGACTCCCAAAGTCACTATAATGACCTTTAGGTTTTAGAACTAAGGCCTTAGCCAAAAGATTTGGAAACCACTTCCTTTTTAAGACTACATGTACTTTAAGTAAAAATACCTTCACTTTTAAGAATCCAAACTTCATCAAGAAAATGGATTCTACAACTTACAATCCAAACATCAAAGTACACTCGAGGAAGTACATAGAACAAATTCTATTTTAGGCAATCCAAATACAACCAAGGAATGGATCATTTTGGAGTAGAACCTACTTTCTTTATCTTACGGAATCATGCTAGAAGGAGATAGTTCACATACCTTTCGCTAAAATCCACAAGCTAAGCCGAATACGCGTGCGTAGAAGTGTCAACCTATAATGGTCACAACAAGACTATCAACTTCTAGTCTCAACGTAGAATAATACTAAGTGTTTGGTCTCTAATTCTACGGAAAATCGGGCGACTTCCTTTGTTTCTACTCACTTTGCCACCTTTTTCAAGGCCGAATACAATAACCAACAAGCCACTTTTAAGGCTCCAAACAACAACCAAACAAAGGGGATTACACGCCTTACAATACGTGTAAAATTCCGCCCCACAATTCATACGAAGTAGTACAAAAATCCAAGCCATTCTCGGATCTTATAACCAACAATACTAAGGTCTTTTCCAATTCTTTCCTAATTCCAAGTTTTAAGGTCTAACATGTTATATAGTCATAAACAACTTCAACAACTACAATTTCCTTCTTCTTTACAACATGCGACGACTTTACTAATAATCGACTTGAATTGAAATCTTAGGGCTAACATGCTAGTTTTCGGATTTAGGGTTCCAATAGCCAATACACTAATCCAACTACATAATATAACTCATGCTTGCTAATAACCATAGCTACAATCAATAAGTAAACTTAATTGCTAAAACGACAAAATTTATACCTTTCCAAGCCCTTAAAATTTCCAAAATTCAAAGTCGCGCCTTAGCAATTCTTAGCTCCTTTCCTTAAGTTCCAATCCGCTCCAAGCACTCCTTAGAGGCCTATGAAGAACCCATCTTCAAGTTCCAACTTCAAAGTTGAAGAACTCCTTAGGTTTCCGCCTTGCGACTAATATGAAAACGCCGTTTTTCCAAAATCTTTCTATTGAGATATCCTTACAATACCCTAAGGGACATTGGGTTAAAGTCTTGTGGCTAATGGATCAAAACTACAAAATTTTCTCTTCCTAAAGTGACCTTGGCCGAGAGCAACTATAGAGGAACAAAGTGTTCTCTAATTTTTCTAAGTGTAGAAATGCCAAGTCTTGCTACTAGTGTAGTATTTAAAACACATTGGAAGGCTTAGATTTAAACAAATGGGTTGCTAGGATGAATTTCACAAGGATTAAGCCCATGTGGACAAGTTGACTTTGGTCAAATATATCAAGCTTGAAGACTTATCTTCCAAGGTGGTCAATGACCATTTTGCCCCTTACCAATTTCGTCCAAGACCACCTGTGGGGGTTCCACGTGTCGCCCTCTCATTCGTCCATAAAATTCCGTAACCCTCGTGGGCCCCACAAAAATGTAAAATTCCTCGGGTGGGCCCCACGTGACCAAATCCGTAAAAATAGATTTCCATAATATTAATAAGTTCCATATTCTTCAAATAATACATTTTTGAGAATCCAATTCTCAACAACGAACATTTTTCCTTTCCGACGTTCGGAACATTTTCCGTCGGAAAAACAATTCTTCCTTTCATACCAATTTTCAAGTCTTGATTCCTTACGTGCATTCTCTTTTACATGTCCTGGACTTACGGGGTGTAACAGGGAGACCCGCAACAGGTCCTCAACCCGACTCAACGTCGCACTTAACTCTTATTCTTGGTCTATAATAAATCTTATTGCCAGAGAAAGCCTTATATACCTAAGGTCTCGGCAGTAATCAATATTCTTAGGCTCGCAATTTCCATGCTCCAAGCCTACCTTATCAATCCCCAAGAACGGTACAAAACTTCTCATAAAACCATAACCATGTTGTCTCGATCACAACAACCATCACTTACTCTATACGGACCTCATCCGTACAATTCTCTTAAACTCTTACGCAGCCTTAATCTATTAACATGACATTCCGTTATGTTCCTTAATATGGATTCTTAAGGGTTCACTACCATATCAGAAATCTCATCATTACCCAATTATATATAAATAAAACACAAAACATTGTCGAACATTCATTATCAATACCATACCTTCCCAGATCTAGTTAGTCTTTACCAATTCACGGTAATCTAAAATCATTCTAGGCAACACGCGTCGACCCTCATACATAACTCCGTATAGATGTATGTCACAATACCAACTATCGTAATCATTACCAACCTGGATGCGCGATCCACATAGTCATTCCCGGTCATCGCTTTCTCGTAGTGCAATCAACATAACTCGTTGGGAGGGCGACCACAACAATCTGACTATCGCACGATCTCGAGTGAGAAGAATGAAACCAATCCTAAATGTCCTGCGACCTCACGATTATAGATGTGGTGCAACACACCGATAATCAAGACTCTACTAGACACGGTGCGTAGACACTTTCCGAGGACTAAGCGCTCGATACCACTTTTGTCACGACCGACCGGGACGCGGGTGCCCTACACAGGCACCGCTACGAATAAACATCGAGAAAATCAGCGGAACATACATGAAACTTATAAAATAAAAACAACGATAATAAAACAACAAAGTTAGCCGATGTGGCTACCTTCCCGACGTCATACATAAACGGCGGTTGCCTCGCTTTCCTTTACAAATCGACCCACGATATGTGACTACGGACCTCAAGAGTTTTGACCTAACTCGTGGCGGGACAAGGCCCGCCGTACCCACGAATAAACATAAACGTGACAACTCGGAACACCGAGCCATCTCAACTTCTTTGAGCGGGATCCTAGCTCGCGGATCCAATCAGTACCTAAACTGCGGGCATTTGACGCGGCCCGAAGTCGATAACAGTGCGAATATGGAGCAAATAACGTCTGATAAGCGGATCACAATTGTACAAAAAGAATGACAAGGACAAGTATAAAAATACATACCGGATCTGCGTGTCATTATCAACATGAACTTAATCGTACCTTATTATCTTTTCCATTCCCGATAAAAGTTATAGTCACGTTCTTACGTACATTATTAGAAAAAGAATCATTAAGTTCATTACCATATAACTTACTTATCTTTCATAACATAGTCCGCCCATTACGGAGGGACACATATACTACCCGCCCAACGGGGACGCGATCAAATCACACTAATATCAAAGCATGCGTGGAATCCCCATCACCGGCGGCTAAAAGTGTAAAACATAACCATGTGACGCGCGTGGCATCCCACTCACCGCCGGCGCCGTATTATACACATACCTACATATATCTCCCGTGGAATCCATCATCACCGAGAGCTATAAGTGTAGAACATAACCATGGGTCTCACGCCCATAATATCAATCAAAAGTGGTATAACGTCTTGGGGCTTGCCGCCATTTATACTCTTACCGGAGAAGGTGGTAAGCGGGGTATAACGTCTTGGGGCTTGCCGCCATTTATACTCTTACCACGAGAAGGTGGTACAACGTCTTGGGGCTTGCCTCATTTATACTCTTACCCTATCTCAACCGCCGACAATCAACACATAAAGCGGGTGGTGCAGTCTTGGGGTTTACCCTCACTTATACTCTTACCCGGAGAAGGTGGTGACGTCTTGGGGGCCCGCCATTTATACTCTTACCCTATTTGACCGACCATCAAACAAGACATAAGCACTAACATGTCTTTTATAAAAATCAGAATTTAACCCAGTACTCCAAATAACGGAAGCATACGTGGAATCCCACATCACCGATGCGTCCAAGAACTTCTGACAAGACAGACCGCCCTTCAACCGAGAGTCGCGGCAACTTAATAAAACATAATACTTGCACTCAAAGGCTATTACCCGACATATAGGCAAGTTCTCAATTAACCAAGCCAAAGTACTTATCAAGGCACACATAGGATAATTCTCATTTAACAAGCCAAAGTACTTATCGGGACCAAATAGAATAAATTCTCATTTAACAAGCCAAAGTACTTATCCAGGGCACAAATAGAATAAATTCTCATTTAAATGTGCCAAAGTACTTATCCGCACAAATAGAATAAATTCTCATTTAACAAGCCAAAGTACTTATCAGACACAAATAGAATAAATTCTCATTTAACAAGCCAAAGTACTTATCCGCACAAATAGAATAAATTCTCATTTAACAAGCCAAAGTACTTATCATGCCACAAATAGAATAAATTCTCATTTAACAAGCCAAAGTACTTATCCGGGCACAAATAGAATAAATTCTCATTTAACAAGCCAAAGTACTTATCCGGGCACAAATAGAATAAATTCTCATTTAACAAGCCAAAATACTTATCAGGACACAAATAGAATAAATTCTCATTTAACAAGCCAAAGTACTTATCCGGGCACAAATAGAATAAATTCTCATTTAACAAGCCAAAGTACTTATCCGGGCACAAATAGAATAAATTCTCATTTAACAAGCCAAAGTACTTATCCGGGCACAAATAGAATAAATTCTCATTTAACAAGCCAAAGTACTTATCAAGGCACACTTAGACAAATTATCAATTTATCAAGCCAAAGTACTACGTACGTACATTCTTTTATAAACGACTCATTTCTATGTAAAGCCCCAAGATACTAACAACCGTAGTATCAAGTCCTATTCACCTTTCAAGACAAGTCACAATACCTTTTTAGAAATACAAATACCGGCTTCTAAATCAAGTGACTTCTTTTATTAAAAACCTTAAGCAATTGGTACCTTTGAACCAATTTGCCGTTCCTTAATACAAGTTATTTCTTTGATTACTTTATTAGAGAAAACTATTCTCTTAACCTTCCATAAAGCCGTTATAACCAACTTCCCATAAAGCCGTTATAACCCTTTATGGTTTAGACCAACACGTTCCTTTTATAACCAAGGGACTTCTACTTTTTGAAACCAAGTATTAAATACTTTCAAATCAATTCTCATACCTTTCAAAAATACTACTAGTCTCGTATCCTTTAGAAAACAAGCGACTCATTTTATATAACACCTTAGGCAATTAATGCCTTAAAAACAAGTTGCCTTTTCACTAAAATCAAATCATTTATCTTTCCATAAAGCAAATATAACTAACTTCCCATAAAGCCGTTATATTCACTTTATACCTTAGCCAAAAACAATTTCCTATCCAAGGGACTTATACGTTTAAAACGGAACAAGTATCACATACTTTAAAACTCTTCAAGTCCCTTAACTTAATAAAACTCAAGACATCCTTTATTCTTTCAAAGAAGTGAGTTAATCTCCTAACTCACCCGACTTGGCTATTCATAAAATTAGTAAAGGATATCAAGGTGTTATACGTCTGCCAGTACTACGCTGTGACTAGTCATGCTCAAAGATAGGAAAAGTTCTACATAGAGTAGATCACACAACTACCTCTTAACTTCTAAGAGTAGAAGGAAACATGAAATGATACCACAAGTATATTCCATACATAGAATCATGCCAAAGGAAGGAAGAGGTTCACATACCTCGCGACGATTGTCGACAAGTAGCAAAATGCTCCAAAGTACTTCAACCTATAATGGTCACAATATGTCCATTAACCTCTTACTTCAACGTAGAATATCCTAGGTGCTAAGTCACTAAATTCTACGGGAATCGGACAAAGACCTCCTTTGTTTCTACTTACTTTGCCACCTTTTTCAAGGTCGAATACTGATAACCAAACAGCCCGATTGGCTCACAATTTATATAGCGGGTAGTCAATACAAATGACTAACTAAACAGCCCCAATTGGCTCACAATTTATATTTCAACCCAAATTTGTAGCATAACATGATATCAAGTCGCATTTGATTATAATAACCATAATCCTTAAGTCAATGACATGCGACGGTTCTAACAACGATTAAATTATAACCCAACTTAACATGGCTTATATGTCATTTCAGATTTTAGGCTACAACAATCCATAATACTTATAAAACTTCAACACATATACTTCATGCTAGTAAAATGTAAGGCTAACAACAAAATACATAATCTTGTAACACTTAAAGAGAACAGATTATACCTCCATGAATCTCAATCTAACTTCCAAATCGAAATCGCTCCTTAGTAGTTTAGAACCTCTCAAGACACTTCAAGCATTTGAGACCCTAGAACAACACCAACAATTTCCTTCAAGCTTCCAATCCAAAACCTAGAAAGCAACTAGGTTTTCACTTTGCGACTAACCCGAAAACTATCTTTTTCCGAGATTTTTCTATTGAGATACACTTACAACACCCTCATGAACCTTGGTTTAAAGTGTGGAGCTTATTGGACAAAAATTGGCAATTTTCCTTCTTGAAAATCCTCAAAGCCGTGAGCTCCCTTAAGAGCAAGAACAAGTTTTTTCAATTTTTTTCTCTAAGTGTAGAATGACAAAGTCTTGCTACTAGTATACTTAAATAACACAAGGAAGGGTCAAGATTAAAACAAATGGGTGGCTTGGATGCATTTTAATTAAATATCAAGCTAAGTGGGGTCATTGACTTGGTCAATGTTGTCAAGCTCTAAGCCTTGCAAGACTTCATCATAAATTATGGTCAAATGACCATTCCACCCATGAAATTTCGTCCATGTCCATTAAGGGGGGGTGACACGTGTCGCCCTCCCGTTCGTCGCAATAATTCGTTTTCCGACAAATTTCAAATTTCCGATAAATTTTTACAAGTCTCAAATCTTAACAATGTGAGTTCTTACGTACGTTCTTAAAACATGTCCTGTAAATACGGGGTGTAACAGTAGGTAGTCGAGTGTAGCCCTACTTACGCTTACAAACTGGTAGTTGTAATGTTATTATTGTAGGTCCACTTAGACTATCATACTAGTAGGCGCACTAGTACTTTATAGTAGCATTTGATTTCTATTGCTATTTATTCTTTAATGTACTTTATTTATCTTATGTACCTGCATTAGTTTCTGCTTATTTTTCAGAATGCGCTAGCATGACTTATTTTCTTGCTTTGCTTGTGCTTGTGCTTATGCTTTGTCTTTAGTCGATGGTCTCTCGAAAACAACCGCTCTACCTATCAAGGTAGATGCAAGGTCTGCGTACACTCTACCCTCTCCAGAACCCACGTTGTTGGACTTCACTGGTATGTTGTTGTTGTATTTTTTTCTCATAAACATAAAAATCTCACAATTTGTGAAAACTATTAGAATTTCTCCAACTTTTATACAATCTTACCAAATGAGCAAATCATAATTCAAAAACAAAGTATCGAAATATCCTAAGGTGCCACATTAATAAATTACATCTCTCCATATTTCTTTTATAAATAAGTACTCCTGATTACGTGCAATTACAATTTTCAAATACACATAATCCACTTTTAGAAAATCAACAATAGTACTTACTACTAACTAGCTATTATTTAATTTAATTATTCAACATAGTACGGACAATCTCTTCACGCCGAGCATGAGTCATTTTTACAAAAATATAGATGATGGGTCTATTTTTACAAAATAGTAGTATAAACTTATGGGTTAAGTTTTACATTTTGAAATTTTTGAAATTATAATTTGAAATTTCAAATCCTACTTTTTGGAGAATTTGGGATTGAAATCATGATTTGAAGTGGAAGTTGAAATTTTGTGCAAATTTCATAAACAAATCAAAATATGAAATCAAGCGCTCAAATACTACTTTTTGGAGAATTTGGGATTGAAATAATGATTTGAAGTTAAAGTTGAACTTTTGTGCAAATTTCATAAATAAATGCTAATTTGAAATCAAGCGCTCAAATCCTATGTCCAAACGCCTACTAAGATGATATCGGTTTTTAAGTTTCACAGTTTGTACGTGTTACAAGATCGTTCCATTGCAATTTGTGTCAACTACAACTCGTAGCATGTCTTTGACGCGTACATATTGCTTTGGTGTATTTGAGGTGTTCAATCTCGTGAAGATCATTTCCTATACAAAGTATATCATGTTTATCAACATAGATGAGCAAGACAGTTAACAAGTTAGCTGGTTTAGTGAAAGAGAGTAATCTGCCTTGGATTGTTGATAACCAGCCTTTCATTTGTGAAAGAAAATAAGAAAACAATTTCGAGATGATTGTTTGAGACCATAAAAAGATTTATTGAGCCTACATACCAAGTTTTCCCCCTGTTAGTGAAGACCATGCGAAGGTTACATGTATAATTCTTGTAGATCTCCATGAAGAGATGCATTTTGAACATCTTACTGATAGGGAGATCAGTTTCGATATACAATAACAATGAGAAGACAACAAACGGTAGTGAGTTTTGCTGTAGGTGAGAATATTTCTTGATAATCAACTTCCTCAACTAAGTATATCCGTTCGAAATTACACGAGCCTCGTAACGTTCGCTTGTCCCATCATATCGAATTTAATCATGTAAATTCATTTGCAGATAATAGATTTATGGCCAATTGAAAGAGGAACAAAGCTTAGGTTTTATTTTGTTGTAACGCTTCTGATTTTGTATGCATTGCTTCCCCCCCCCCCCATTGTGGATCAAGGATAACTTGATCATCGTTATGGGGCTCAGTATATAACTTGCGCTATTGTCTAACAAATCACATTGGTAGATGATATACCAGAATAAGTAAGAACTTGAGAAAGCGAATAGTGTGCACCTTTTGTAGGATATTTAGTGTCTTTTGGTTTCACGATATAAAGATCAGGGGTTTGCTGCAGTGGAACAAAAATTCAAAAATCCAAAAATCCAAAATTCCAAGATTGATTCAAGTCAAAGATCAGGACCTCAAAAACATGTTGTTGTCACAACTCTTGTTAGGCTTCAAAGTCTGTTGTAATGTAATTCATTATTGTTTATCCTTTGGAAGCATTAGTAGTAGTTGTATACTATTTCCGTATATCCATTGTAACTTACGGCGTCATGGTAGAATGATTGACGTGGGCAGACAATATGTAGTCTTTATGCCATGAACTTTGAGAATCTATCGAAGTGGAAACACGCTTAACAGTAGACTCGACCGAAGAGTGTACGATTAATTAAATTGTTTATGATATTAGCAGGTTCGACTATTAGGATTGGCGGAGAAGAATCTAAAACAACTGTCTTAGTTATTTCAGTTGGTTGGATTGAAGTTGACGATCGAGGTGTTTTTGGTAGAAGGTGAAAGATATTGAATGTATATGAATTTTACTGCGCTTCTCGCGGTATCTTAATAAATTTAAAAATGATCTTTATAAATTATGTCAATATAAATGAGATAATTTATTTTGCTTAGATTCAAACTTTTTTTCCTTGTTAAAAAATTATATAATAATAAGATGCAACGCCATTGAAAATGATAAAAAAAAGATATATAGATAATGATCTTTTTGGGTTGGTTGTGCTAAGTCAAGAAGAAAAATACAACTTCATAAAAGAGGAAGATAAAATAGTTGAAAGCGGTAACCCTCTTATATTTCTGAAATTTAAGTAGTATCTCTTTAATTACACACAAACAAATGATGTTAAGCTTAGTATTGATTCTCAATTATATGTAATTAAAAATAGAATATTGGGACACTCTACCACACATAATTCAATATGATACAACATATTTATTGTAAGAAAATGACTTTCTTTTTAGCTGAACTTCTAAACTTGCAGAGATGAATAATGCACTGAACACATTTAAAAGATGAGGAAGTCGATCTTCTTTCATGTTTGTCAATTGCCATGTAGAATCCAGTTTCAAACATTTTGTAGTTGTTATACAATTTCGTGTTCACCTCTTCTAATATAGAATTAAATATGAACGAACTGCAAGAAGACAAAGAGTTAGAAAACATGTAACGTTTAATTTATTCTTTTCACATTGATTTTGAAAGTTATTGTGTGTGAAGACCTTAAATAGGGAAAGAGGACCTTTTGATCATTCATTTTCCTAAACGTCTTCCTCATTTAATATTTTTAATATTTTTAATATTTTTTAAATATAGCACAATTAATTATAATTAAGAGAGTTAAGAAGTGACTTTTGAGTTGTTTTAACATAGCACATATATGAATGAGGGGCAAAAGAAAAAATGCCAAAAATGAACAAAAAAAAAATTGTTCTTGACCAGAGAGGGAAAATATCTATTACATAACTATTTTTTGTAAATATTAAAAAAAAGTTCATAAATTAGTAATATTCTAGCAATTTCTAAATAAACTAAAGTCTCATGGATAACAAAAATAGCAACATATCTTGTATCAAATGTCATTTTCAATGAAGTAACGGACGCTCGGCGCAAGAGACAAACATGATTTATTTGTGGAGCACCTAAATTGAGAATTTTGAAGGTAAAAGTGTAAAATCTAAGGAAACGAAAAAATCAAAATCATGATCAATAAATGGTACCATATTACTTTCCAAAAAACATCACTTATTCTTATAAAAATTAATTAGAATGTTTTGCCAACAATAAGATAAATAGAAAATATGGGGGAAATTTAAAAAAAGAAGAAAAAAGATAATTGTGTTTTTTTGCCAAAGAAAAGTGTCATGTCACTCTCCTTTGCTACCTTTATTTTATATATGGATATAGATGATAGTAGATTTTGCTAAAATTATTTAATTTGCCTATCAAAATTATCTAAGCAATAAAGACTATATATTTTAATTTTCATACATCAAGGAGTATAAATATAAAAATTCTAGAATAAACTAAAATGTATGATGACCATTCTCAATAATTTAGTGTCACGAATAAACTGAAAATGAAGATCAACAATAGAAGTCCTATAACATAATAATTTAAAGTATGAAAAGAATTAAACATTCTAAAAAATATTCATATAATAAAAATACCAAGACACTCACTCATTTGCTAAAATAAATATTTGAGTACCTGACATGGAATAGTTCCTTCCCCATCAGTATTTTCTTCATTTTGTGCTTTTGATCTCCTTTTTAGTTCTACAATTTTGTGCTTTTGATCTCCTCATTCATTCTACAATATTCTCTATTTATTAATTTTAATTAGGTAGCATAACTGTACATTAATTAGGTGTCATAACTTGTACATAACTTTTGTATGATAAGTTGTGGTAAAAAAAAAGCTATCCCTCTTCTCAAATAGTAATAGTCATATAAAGCGAAATGTGTGAAGTAACATTTTGTTAAAAAAAAAAGAAGAGTAGATTGTCCATGATAGCTTGTCATAAACTCGCGATAAGAGGTGATAACATTAGTCTATAAAACATGAACCGACCAACTCGTTCATTTATTATGTCAACTCATTTTGATCCATCCAATTCAACTTATTTAAAAGTTGTAGCCTAGGTAAGCCAGGGAGTACCTTGTCAAAATTTGTTTGATACGTTATTATAGGAATTTTTTCCTATATGTACTAATCTAGTAAATACATTACCCGGTTTAGCTATAGTTTCATGTTTATCAAAACTAATAGGGCTTTTTTACATATCGTATACATTCTCCCTTACAAGGCTCCCCACAACTGAATACCATCTTAATTACCATCGTGCTTAGCGCAAATCTTTAGGGATTTCAGTTTAAAAATGATTCTATGTGATTCATCTAGATCAATACGGACCTTCCTCTCTAACATATCTCATGTTTCACTCCAAAACGCCAACTATCATTGACGATCAAGTTAGAGCTTTAAATTTTTACAACCTTTTGTACGATTTGCTATAACAAAAACAACTATTATTCGAAATCAACATACAAAATTAGGTTTTGATTATCCTACAACTTTACAATAATTTTACAACTCATCATACAATTATAATACAACTCATACAGAAATCAAATTTCCTCAGACCTCACGTTGTGAATTTCACTGAGTATATTGTTATTATATACAGAAATCAAATTGAGCAAGAAAAAAAGTGTATGATATAATATTCAATTTATCTACAACTTTCATCAGTTCAGATTCATGTTGAGACGTTCAACTACAAAAGCAATTCATCTTGTAAGGAGACTAACATAGCAGTATAGGGAGAGAAAGAGGGACTTACACATGGTGTTCATCAACCTAGAAAAGACATACGACAAAGTCCCAATGGAGGTTCTTCGGAGATGTTTAAATGATAGAAGTGTATATATGGTGTACATTCAGGCAATCAAGGACATGTATAAGGGATTCAAGACCAGGGTAAGGACAGTAGGAGGAGACTAAGAGCAGTTTCAGTTTTGATGGGGTTGCATCAGGGATCAGCTCTTAGCCCATTTTTATTTGCGTTGGTGATGGATGGATTGACGTGACAAATCCAAGATGAGGTGCCATGGTGTATATTATTCGCGGATGATATAGTTCTGATTGACGAGACTCGCAAAAGAGTTTACGTCACACTGGAGGTTTAGACATAAACCTTGGAGTCCAAAAGGTTCAGGTTGAGTCGGACTAAGGCAGAATACTTGGAGTGTAAGCTCAGTGGCGTAACGCCTGAGGCTGACGTGGAAGTGAGGCTTAGTCCTCAGGCCATCCAAAAGAAAGGAATTTTCGAGTATCTTGGGTCCATTATCTATGGAAATTGAGAGATTGATGATGATGTGATACATTGTGTTGGTGTAGGGTGGATGAAGTGGAGCTCGCATCAGGAGTCTTATGTGACAAGAAGATGTCATCAAAACTTAAAGGAAAGTTCTACAAAGTGGTGGTTAGAGCTGCTATGATGTATAGGGCGGAGTATTGACCAGTCAGGAGCTCTCACGTTCAGAAAATGAAAGTAGCAGAAATAAGGATACTACGAATGATGTGTGGGTATACTAGTAGAGATAGGATTATCAATAACGATATTCAGGACAAAGAAAGTGTCTCTTCGGTGGAGGATAAGATGCGTAAAGTGAGACTGAAGTGGTTTGGGGAATGTGAAGAGAAGATGCACAGATACCCCGGTGAGGAGGTGTGAGAAATTGACTTTGGACGAGTTATGGAGAGGTAGAGGTAGAGATAGATCAAAAAAGTATTAGGGAGAGGTGATTAGGCAAGACATGTCGTAGTCTCAACTTACTGATGACATGACCTTAGATCGGAGGTTATGAATGACACGAATTAGAGTAGAAAGTTAGTAGGTTAGGAGTTAGTTTATCTATCAATCTAATTGTAAATCTTTATTTCCCCCCTTTAAATATCGTCTACTAATGTACTCTCTTTGATTTGTCATTTAATTTTTTCATTATAAGTATTTATTTCATTATGGATTAGATTAATTGAATTGATAGTCATTTTGCTATCGACAAAAATATTTTCGAAGTGTTGATCCACTTTCATACTCTCAAAAAGTGTTATTTATTTAGGAAGATCAAGTAACGATAGGATAAAATGTGATATACAAAATCTGTTCCTAATATTTATGATTTTGAAATTTTACTTTTATAAATACTACTATTATAAAAACATAAAAAATAATATTGAACGATAAAAATATCTCTAAATTTTTGAACGATTTAAATACTCTTTTAGTTTAATTCTACTATGTTTTAATTGACTATTTCGGTAACTAATTTTTTTATGACAGTGAAATAGAGTTTTAAACAAATATTATTTATGATTTATTCCGAATCTAATTAATTGAATAGTTTTTGTATCACATTTAAATAAGGAGATAACAAACCAATGCCCTTATTCACCTTGAAGTCTTTGTGATTGAAGGTGTTTTGTGCGTGTAAAATTTTAATTTCAACATAGAAAATTATAAGGTAATTATTAGACCATATTTTTATAGGCTTAGGCGTTCTTAGTTTACCTTTTACCTCTTATGTTTGATTTCAAAAATAAAACAAGACTTATTTGTAGGTGTTTACGTCGGATTCGTACACGCAGCGAAATTTAAAAATTTATGTTTCAAACCGACATAGACGGTCAAACTGTAGTATGAATATGTAATATAAAATAAAACACAAAGCAAATGTAATACTTCGAACGAAGACTTACATTTTGAAGCAATCCGCAATCCAAGCTGTTGAAACTTGATGATTTGTGTAGTCCGGGGTGCACACTCAAATATCCCTTGATTTGCAAGTTCCAAATTCTTAGAACTTTGATGTAATTTTCTATCTTAAGAAATGCTAGAGATTTCTGCAGAGTTTTAGAAGAGATTTACCTCTCTTAGGTTTAGTTATATCTTGAATAGGATGAAACCCTTTTTTTTATAGGCACAAAAGAACTAGAGTTCACATGAATGGGTTAAGCCCATCAGAAAATGGACTGGGTCAAAATTCGGACCCAGGGTCCGCGTTGCGGCCCTTAATCGATGGCGTCGCGGCCTTGTCCCAGTTTTCTGCCTTGTCCTATTTCTTATGTCCCGGTTATCAACCGAACATGTATATTATCTCTTTCTAATCACATCCTTCAATCAAGAGAATATTTGACTTAGTGTTTATCCTTCAGACTCTACATATTGACACCAATATCATAGGATCTTCACGGAACTTCTAGACTGTGCCGGAAGACGAACCTCAATATGTAAAGTTTAGCTACACGAAACATGTGAACTGAACCTATATGTGGGAAGATAAAATAATTTCATTCGCGATACACTCAATCAAGCTTAGGATTTGTCAAGTGTCTATCCAAATGGCTTGATCATTATATCTCATCTATTAGTTGACAACATGACCATATCGAAGACATGTCCATTGCGTTGGCCAAAAACTTCGTTAACCTAACATCTTATGAGTATCTAAGTGTTCTCTCGAATATACATTCAAGGAATGAATTCTAATCTTGGTTCGACTACCACCTTTAATCCACTTCGTAACGTACCCAAAACAAGCCGCGTCTCAACCTATAAGACATTTGAGCTTAGGACAGGATCAAAGTGCATTACTCCGTGAATAAGGTGCGTATCAACCTCAAGTCTAAGGACTACTATCTCCCACACACCGATGACATTATAGACATATAACAAAACAGTACATCAGTAGGGATACCAATACTTCAACAAGTATTCATGCGTCCATCACGAGTTACCATAACTCGTAGCAAGTGAGACATACTATATCCCCTAAGAATATGATGCAGACCACATGTCAACGTATAACATATCATCAATATCCCAATCTCGATGATCATTAGTCGAGGCGATTTTAAGAGCGTTACACTATGATATCAATTTCTCACTCAATTAATAACCACGTAACCTTTAGGGTTGCATTTATAGAATATTATAAACAATCAACTAATAATTCAACAAATGCAAATGCAAATGCCATAATATTAATCATCATTAATATATAAATATGAATGTGTATAAAGTACACGTGTCCTAATACTGATTGTCTTTAGGACATACATATACTTTAAATCTCTCAATTGGCCTAGAGCCAATCACCAACATATCTAATACCCATGTTATCAAAATGACCATTATGCTTAACCAATTAATGATTTAGTAAACGGTCTGCTGGATTATTGTCTGTGGGAATATAATCTATCTTGATATCTTCAGCTTCCACTATCTCTCTCAGGACGTGGTACTTTCTCGGTACATGCTTGTTTATATTCGTTGATCTTGGTTCATTTGCTTGTGCAATGGCACCAGTGCTGTCACAATAAATGATTATTGGACAACCAGAGCTCGGAACAACCCCTAGCTCCTTCAGGAAATCATAAATAAAGACAACTTCCTTAGCAGCTTCCGCTCCAGTAATGTACTCCGCTTCAGTAGTCGAGTCTGCAGTAGTAGCATGTTTGGAACTCTTCCAGCTCACTGCTCCTCCATTGAAAACAAAAGTATAACCAGACTGAGATTTGAAATCATAAACATCTGTCTGAAAACTAGCATCGGTATACCCAGTGGCAACCAACTCATTATTCTATCCATAGACTAAGTAGTAATCTTTAGTACGTCTGAGGTACTTGAGAATACTCTTGACTGCCTTCCAGTGTTCCTCACCAGGCTTCTGCTGGAACTTGCAAGTCATACTAAATGCAAAGGCCACATCTGGCCTAGTACAGTTCATGACATACATGATCGATCCTATAGCTGAAACATACAGAATCCTCTTCATGCACTCAAGTTCTACATCACTAGAAGGGCAATCCTTCTTAGATAACTTGTTGCCTTGACCCATCGGAAGACCGCCTTTCTTGGAATTCTCCATTGAAAAACATCTAAGCACTTTGTCTATGTAGATTGACTGTGACTACCCCAACAATCTATTAGGTCTATCTCTATAGATCGTAATTCCCAGAATGTAACAGGCTTCACCTAAATCCTTCATCATGAAGGTCTTGGACAACCAATCCTTAACCGACTGCATAAGGGCCTTATTGTCTCCCATTATCAATATGTCATCAACATATATAATAATGAAGACAATGCCCTCATCATTGCGTTTGCAATAAACACAAAGATCCTCTTTGCTTCTGACGAAATCAAATGACTTGATAGCCTTGTCAAAGCAAATGTTTCAACTCCTAGAGGCTTGCTTAATTCCATAAATGGACTTCTGTAGCGTGCACACAACACTTGGTCTGGACTCACATGAAAAACCCTCGGGTTGTTTCATATACACTTCCTCAACTAGATCACCATTGAGGAATGTAGTCTTGACGTCCATCTGCCAAATGTCATAGTCATAATGTGCAGCTATCGCAAATAAAATCCGAATAGACTTAATCTTAGCAACAGGTGTAAAAGTCTCATCATAATCCACTCCGGGATGCTGAGTAAAACCTTTAGCCACTAGTCTAGCTTTATAAGTCTGAATCCTGCCAGATGCATCAATCTTCTTCTTGAAGACCCATTTACATCCTATGAGTTTAACCCCACTCGGCAAATCAACCAAGTTACATACTCTTCGAATCTATGTCCAACATTGCTTCGTTATAGGTTGTAGGCTCATTGTCATCTGGAATATCTAACTCATTTTGTGTTTCCACAAGTAGATTTAGTCTTTCTGGAGGACGATGAGTTCTAACAGACCTACGGAGTTGATTGTCTTGCAGTCCAGTTTCAGGTATGTTCTGACTGTGAGAAGGTTCATGTGTGTTGATTGATCCACCAACATTAGAGCTTTCAGGAATATCATTTTCATGTCTTTCCTGAGTGGGAACAGGTGCAGTCCCTGCACTTGCTTCCAAGGTCTGTGCCGCAGGATCTTGCATTTATGCATTATTCCCGGTAGCACTCCCACTGGCCGAATGGCGTATCCGAAATACCCAATCTTTGCTATAAGCTCCCACTGAATCCTTTCCTTGTTCACTCAGCAAGTTTTCAACCTCTATGTTACTTTGTTCTTGAATTTCTTCAAGTTCTATCTTTGTGAAATCCTCTTCCTTGTAGACATATTCTTCTTCAAGGAAAGTTGCGTTCCTGGAAACAACTATCTTATGTTCTCTAGGAAGATAGAAATAGTATCCCTTAGTTTTCTTTGGATACCCAACGAAGTAACATTTCTCACTTCTAGACTCCAACTTATCAGTGATTAACTTCTTGAAATATGCAGGACACCCCAGGGCCTCATGTGTCTAAGTGATGGCTTCTGCCATACCATACTTTATATGGCGTCATTTCAACTGATTTCAAAGGAACTCTGTTCAGAACATATATCGAGGTTTTTATAGAGTATCCCCAAAGATATGTAGAAAAAGCTGAGAAGCTCATCATGTAACGAACCATATCAAGTAAGGTTCAATTTTTCCTCTCGATAATACCATTCATCTGTGGTATTCCAGGAGGTGTCCATTCATAATGAACTCCATGAAGCTTCAAGTATTCAAGAAATCCTTTACTCAAGTATTCACCGCCTCGATCAGATCGGAGAGTCTTGATACTCTTTGAGAGTTGTTTCTCAACTTCACACTAAAACTCTATAAACTTCTTGAAGGCTTCGGATTTGTGTCTCATAAGATACACATATCCATACCTTGATAAGTCATCTGTGAAAGTGATGAAGTACGAGAAACCTTCTCTAGCTTGAGTAAAAAAGGTCCACATACGTCCGTATGTACTAACTCAAGCACCTCCTTGGCACAGATCCCCTTTCCAGAAAGAGGTTTAATTGTCATCTTACCCTTCTAACATGATTCACTGTTACCATAATATTGTAAGTCAAATGGTTCGAGGTAATTTAATTTCCTCAACCATTCTATCCTCGTTTGATTGATATGACCAAGTCTGCAATGCCACAAGTAGGTAGAATTTCTTTCATTTAACTTAAATCTTTTAGTTTGTACATTGAAAATTTTCTTGCGGCAGTTTAATGTATACAATCCATTTACAAGAGGCGCAATTTCATACACAACATTATCTAAAGTCAAAAACATATTGACATTAGAAGTGTTTGAGAAAAAATCCTCTTAATTAAGTACAGGAATGGAAATAATATTCCTTGTTAAAGAAGGAACATAATAACAATTGTTTAACATCAAAACTTTGCCGGAAGGTAAATCTATCCTATAAGTTTCCACGCGCTCAGCAACAACTCGTGCTCCGTTTCTGATGCGCAGGTCCACCTCTCGAGGCCCGACCTTCCTGCTATCAGTTATCCCCTGCACATTTGTACAAATGTGTGAGCCACAAGCGGTATCTAGTACCCAGGAGTGAGAATCATTTATAGATATATATATATATTTACAAACATACCTTGTCCGACAGGTGCCGGAGTACCAGGTGCCCTGCCTTCTCCCGGAGCCGTGCACTCAAACTTCCAATGCCCCTTTCTATTGCAGTTTTTGCACACATCCTTTGCCGGAAGTACCTTCTTCTTCTTTGCCCCTCCGTGGGGCTTCATTGTTGCGGGCGCAACGACAGTTTTGCCCTTCTTCTTCTTTTGTCCCTTACCTTTCGGTTTGGGCTGAGAAGAAGACCCTACCATGAGGACAACTTTTCCCCTGGAGATTGAAGACTCGAAGGTCTTCAGCATATTGTGCAGTTCTGATAATGTAGCCTTAGTTCCATTCATGTTGTAATTAATAATGAAACTCTTGAATGACCGTGGAAGGGAGTGGAGAATGAGAGTGGTGGAGACTCTGTCTTGAAACTTTATGTCTATGGATGTCAACCTCTCAATCATCCTAAACACATGAGGCGAAACTTGGCCCCCTTCATTTACCCTACACTAGGAGAGTTCTATGAGCATGTCATACTCCATTGTCTGAGACTGCGAATCATAGAGACTCCTCAAATGGGCTAACATTTTGTTGGGGCCCATAGTTTCATGTTGTCTTTGCAATGGTGGTGATATAAGACAACATTAGGTATTGAGCTGAGGTGGCATCCCGATAATGTTTCGTAGCGACCTTGTCAAGGTCGCGTACTACTTGGGTCCTCATGGGAGCGATGGTGAATACATTGTCCAATGTATACTCAATCTGTTCTTGTCTCAAGACAATTCTGACATTCCTGAGCTAGTCTATGAAGTTGGGTCCAGTAAGTCGGTTGGACTCCATAAGTATTTTCAACGAAAAATTTGACATTTCTGAAGATCTGAAGATATAGATAGAACCGAAAAATGCAGTCAACAATTCATTCTTCCAATTATACACATTCATTATATGCTAATTTAACATGGTCTTTTGTTTAATTAACTTCCACTTTTTTGCATACTTCTACGACCCCATAGTAGAATACGAACCTAAATCATTTTAAGGTCATAGCAGGGCCAAGATCCAAACATATGCTATATCCGCGTTTGCTTTGGCTGATAACTTCAATAGCACACTTCGGTATGTTATCAACCAATTACAAAACTAAATTTGCAACTCTTGGTTTGATTAAATATCTTTCATTTTAATCACGCGTCTTTAGACTAGTCCGACACTTTGGCACCAAGATTCATCTAAACAAGCCAACCCCATTACACGACTACGTTTAAATGCCTAAGTAAATTTAGCCTTTGCAAGCAAACACTTTGGTGTAAATACCTACAAAAGTTTATTATCTACTTTCATTTTAACACATCTATGAAAGGGTCTTGGTCCTCTTAGACTTAGAGCAAATGTTTTGGCATAAATACTCGTATCGCCTTAAAAGATTTAGCACCCTAACAATTTTAATGGACGACGCGTTATAATTATACTTGTATTTAATGTTTGAGGAATATTTTCAGTTTTCGGGAATTTCAATCAAGATCAACATGCCATATATCATATGACAACCTATCATATAATTTCTATACAAATTTAGATGGGAAACCATCAAACCCAATAGGCATGATATAAGATGGATTTAATCAAGTACTTGATGCCGCCATCCAGATAGTTATCGCGGTCATTAAAATTAAATAATTACTGGGCGCCGCCTACACAGACAATAATTGCGGACGCTATGCTAATAATTTAAATGCATAACATTTAAAACACTTAGCACATTCGTATATTATATAATAATATACCATTAATGATAATCATGAGTCTATTTGTCTAAACTCTATAATCTATGTCTATGCCAAACAGTCCCTTAAACATTTTCTGATTTTCGGGAATTCTGTAAAATTTCAAAATTTACACTTAAATCCCTCAAGAATTTAAAGTTCAATTCTGAACCCCTATAAATTCAAAAAATACAATTCTAATCTTCAGAAAATATTTTCAAACTTCAGAGACCTGTTTGCGATTTCCAGAACTTAAAATCCAATTTTCAGAAATTTTGTTAAATTACAGATTTTCCCGAAAGGGACCAAACCTATCTAATTAAAAACTTTATTTCCAGATTCTGTCATGCTTAAAACTTTAGAGTGAGAATCTGAATATCAAAACTTCGATTTGATTTTTTTAAAGCGACGATAGCGTGGCATGGCACAATCTTAGGCGCGATAGGAAGTCTTTGCGCGCGAAACTTCGAGTATATATTGGAATAATCTCGTCAGCACCGTGGCACCTCAGAGGCCGAAAGTCCGAAAATTCATTTTTAAAGCTTTTTGGATGAACAACACCGCGACTCCCATGAACAGGACTGCGGTGCCTCTGACTTCATCTAGGTAGCACTGCGGTGCTCCATCATGGAACCCCGGTGCCGCCGTCAAACCCTAGCAGCACCGCGGTGCCTTACTTCCAGAATCACAAAATTTGAAAACCCGAACTCCTAAAATTGGTTTAGGGTCAGATCCTTAGATGTATCACTTGTATCTTCATCACTATTAATACAATATGTTCATCGACTATCAAATCCAATTTTCTTCTCGTTCTTCGTTTCAATGCACCATGCTTTAAGCCGGATAACGCATATCAACTTAGAAGAGTTATTTATTGTATTGACTTTCTCGAATACATTGTTGCATTAACAGATCTGGGCACAAGGACCATGTGATCTAATGTTTTATGATTTTAAAGCTTTTAATAACATAAAATATAAATCTAAACAAATCCTAACACATATTATCATTAATATTCATTACATATCACGCGAAACAACCCAGATTCTGATACCACTATAGGTGTTTACGTCGGATTCGTACACGTAGCGGAATTTGAAAATTTATATTTCAAACCCGACATAGGCGGTCAAACTGTAGTAAGAATATGTAATATAAAATAAAACACAAAGCAAATGTAATACTTCGAACGAAGACTTACATTTTGAAGCAATCCGTCATCAAGCTGTTGAAACTTGATGCTTTGTGTAGTCCGGGGTGCACACTCAAATATCCCTTGATTTGCAATTTCCAAATTCTTAGAACTTTGATGTAATTTTCTATCTTTAGAAATGCTAGGGATTTCTGCAGAGTTTTAGAAGAGATTTACCTCTCTTAGGTTTTGTTATATCTTGAATAGGATGGGAACCCCTTCTTTTATAGGCACAAAAGAATTAGAGTTCACATGAATGGGATAAGCCCATCAGAAAATGGACTGGGTCAAAATTTGGACCTAGGGTCCGCGCCTCAGCGCCGCGACATTCTACGCGCGTCTGGTGCCTCGGCACTTAATCGATGGCGCCTTGGCCCTGTCCCAGTTTTCTGCTTTGTCCCATTTCTTATGTCCCGGTTATCAACCGAACATGTATATTATCTCTTTCTAATCACATCCTTCAATCAACGGAATATTTGATTAAGTGTTTACCCTTCAGGCATCTACATATTGATACCAATATCATTAGGATCTTCACGGAACTCTAGATGGCTAGGAAGACGAACCTCAATATATAAAGTATAGCTATATGAAACATGTGAACTGAACCTATATGTGGGTAGATAAAATCCTTTCATTCGCGATACACTCAATCAAGCTTAGGATTTGTCAAGTGTCTATCCAAATTACTTGATCATTATATCTCATCTATATTAGTTGACAACAGGACCATATCGAAGACATGTCCTTTGCGTTGGCCAACGACTTAGTCAACCTAATATCTTATGAGTATCTAAGTGTTCTCTAGAATATACATTCAAGGAATGAATTCTAATCTTGGTTCGACTACCACATTTAATCCACTTCGTAACGTACCCAAAACAAGCCGCGTCTCAACCTATAAGACATTTGAGCTTAGGACAGGATCAAAATGCATTACTCCGTGAATAAGGTGCGTATCAACCTCAAGTATAAAAACTACTATCTCTTACACACCGATGACATTAAAGACATATAACAAAACAATACATCAGTAGGGTATATCAATACTTCAACAAGTATCCATGCGTCCATCACGAGTTGTCACAACTCGTAGCAAGTGAGACATACTATATCCCCTAAGGATATGATGCAGACAACATGTCGACGTATAACATATCATCGATATCCCAATCTCGATCATCATTAGTCGAGGCGATTTTAAGAGCATTACGCTATGATATCAATTTCTCACTCAATTAATAACCACGCAACCTTTAGGGATGCATTTATAGAATATTATAAACAATCAACTAATAATTCAATAAATGCAAATGCCATAATATTAATCATCATTAATATATAAATATGAATGTGTATAAAGTACACGTGTCCTAATACTGATTGTTGCAGCTGATAGACTCAAAAGTAAGGGCACGAAAAGCTGTCTTAAACAAAAAACCTTGCGTATTCGAGTTCAAACGGCTTTCCGCTCCGTTTTCCTGGACTGACTGTCTTCTCTCTCTTTCGGTTTCTAGTCTTTGCTTCAGAAAGTCATTTAGAAAGATCCGCTTTTAACAGAGAGGATTTCCTTACATTACATACGATATTTGAGTGGGGAAGTCAAAGCTGAAAGCAACTCTTTCGAATTGTGTTGTGCGAAGCGCGAACCCTATTCTATTACCAGACATAATTGGGAGAAGCTCATCCGAAACTAGAGCTAGAAACGCTTCATTGAAAGTGGCATCTCTCTTTGCGCACATTGGAGAAAGTGCTCTGCTAGTGAAATCGGTCCATTGACACCTATAATTGTTTCAACCAAGAGAGATCAATCAAGAGAAGTCCGCTTCTCGCCTCCCGAAACCAGCCTATCTGGCCTCTTGCCACCTCCCGTTCCGTTGGGATACCTGTTATACCAGCTATTCCCCTACCGCCTTTATAGTCAAGGGGTTAGTATCAACACCTTTGCAGCCTCCGCTGGAAAGCCGGAATTCGCTCAAGTGAAGGGGCCGGTTCCCGACTTTCTCCGCTTTCCGCAACCGTAACCACTTGTCTTCTCTAGGACATACATATACTTTAAATCTCCCACTTGACCTAAAGCCAATCACCAACATATCTAATACCCATGTTCTCAAAATGACCATTATGCTTAACCAAACTTAATGGTTTTGTAAACAGGTCGGCTAGATTATTGTCTGTGGGAATATAATCTATCTTGATATCTTCATCTTCCACCATCTCTCTCAGGATGTGGTACTTTCTCGGTACATGCTTGTTTCTGTTCGTTAATCTTGGTTCCTTTGCTTGTGCAATGACACCAGTGTTGTCACAATAAATGGTTATTGGACAACCAACACTCGGAACAATCCCTAGCTCCTTCAGGAACTCATAAATAGCGACAACTTCCTTAGCAGCTTCCGCTCCAGTAATGTACTCTGCTCCTATAGTCGAGTCTACAGTAGTAGCCTGTTTGGAACTCTTCCAGCTCACTGCTCCTCCGTTGAAAACAAAAGTGTAACCAGACTGAGATTTGAAATCATCAATATCTGTCTGGAAACTAGCATCGGTATACCCAGTGACAACCAACTCATTATTACCTCCATAGACTAAGTAGTAATCTTTAGTACGTCTGAGGTACTTGAGAATACTCTTGACTGCCTTCTAGTGTTCCTCACCAGGATTCTGCTGGAACTTGCAAGTCATACTAAGTGCAAAGACCACATCTGGCCTAGTACATGTCATGACATACATGATCGATCATATAGCCGAAGCATATGAAATCCTCTTCATGCGCTCAAGTTCTACATCACTAGAAGGGCAATCCTTCTTCGATAACTTGATGCCTTGACCCATCGGAAGAATGCCTTTCTTGGAATTATCCATTGAAAAACATCTAAGCACTTTGTCTATGTAGATTAACTGTGACTACCCCAATAATCTATTAGGTCTATCTCTATAGATCTTAATTCCCATAATGTAGCAGGCTTCACCTAAATCCTTCATCATGAAGGTCTTGGACAACCAATACTTAACCGACTACATAAGGGCCTTATTGTATCCCATTATCAATATGTCATCAACATATATAACAATGAAGACAATGCCCTCATCATTGCGTTTGAAATAAACACAAGGATCCTCTTTGCTTCTGACGAAATCAAATGACTTGATAGCCTTGTCAAAGCAAATGTTTCAACTCCTAGAGGTTTGCTTAAGTCCATAAATGGACTTCTGTAGCCTGCACACAACACTTGGTATGGACTCACATGAAAAACCCTTGGGTTGTTTCATATACACTTCCTCAACTAGATCACCATTATGCAGTCTTGACGTCCATCTGCCAAATGTATAGTCATAATGTGCAACTATCTCAAGAAAAATCCGAATAGACTTAATCTTAGCATCAGGTGAAAAAGTCTCATCATAATCCACCCCGGGACGCTAAGTAAAACCTTTAGCCACTAGTATAGCTTTATAAGTCTGAATCTTGTCAGATGCATCAATCTTCTTCTTGAAGCTCCATTTGCATTCTATGTGTTTAACCCCACTCGGCAAATCAACCAAGTTGCATACTTGATTGATATACATAAATTCTATTTCGGATTTCATGGCTTCTTGCCATCTCTTCGAATTAATGTCCAGCATTGCTTCATTATAGGTTGTAGGCTCATTGTCATCTGGAATATCTAACTCACTTTGTATTTCCACAAGTAGATTTAGTCTTTCTGGAGGACGATGAGTTCTAACAGACCTACGGAGTTAATTGTCTTGCAGTCCAGTTTCAGGTATGTTCTGACTGTGAGAAGGTTCACGTGTGTTTATTGATCCACCAACATTAGAGCTTTCAGGAATATCATTTTCTTGTCTTTCCTGAGTGCGAACAAGTGCATTCCCTGCACTTGCTTCCAAGGTCTGTGCCGGAGGATCTTGCATTTCTGCATTATTCTCAGTAGCACTCCCACTGGCCGAAGGGCGTATCCGAAATACCCAATCTTCGCCATAAGCTCCCACTGAATCCTTGCTTTGTTCACTCGGCAAGTTTTCAACCTCTATGTTACTTTGTTCTTGAATTTCTTCAAGTTCTATCTCTGTGCAATCCTCTTCCTTGTAGACATATTCTTCTTCAAGGAAAGTTGTGTTCCAGGAAACAATTATCTTATGTTCTTCAGGAAGATAGAAGTAGTATCCCGTAGTTTTCTTTGGATACCCAACGAAGTAACATTTCTCACTTCTAGACTCCAACTTATCAGTGATCAACATTTTGACATATGCAGGACACCCCTAGGGCCTCATGTGTCTAAGTGATGGCTTTTTGCCACACCATACTTCATATGGCGTCTTTTCAACTGATTTCGAAGGAACTCTATTCAGAACATATATCGAGGTTTGTATAGCGTATCCCCAAAGATTTGTAGGAAGAGCTGAGAATCTCATCATGGAACGAACCATATCAAGTAAGGTTCAGTTTCTCCTCTCTACAATACCATTCATCTGTGGTATTCCAGGAGGTTTCCATTCAGAATGAACTCCATGAAGCTTCAAGTATTCAAGAAATTCTTTACTCAAGTATTCACCCCCTCGATCAGATCAAAGAGTCTTGATACTCTTTGAGAGTTGTTTCTCAACTTCACACTTAAACTCCCTAAACTTCTCGAAGGCCTCGGATTTGTGTCTCATAAGATACACATATCCATACTTTGATAAGTCATCTGTGAAAGTGATGAAGTACGAGAAACATTCTCTAGCTTGAGTCGAAAAAGGTCCACATACGTCCGTATGTACCAACTCAAGCACCTTCTTGGTACGGATCCCCTTTCCAGAAAGAGGTTTACATCTTACCATTCTAACGTGATTCACAGTTACCATAAGATTGTAAGTCAAATGGTTCGAGGTAATTTAATTTCCTCAACCATTCTATCCTCGTTTGATTGATATGACCAAGTCTGCAATGCCACAAGTAGGTAGAATTTCTTTCATTTAACTTAGATCTTTTATTTTGTACATTGAAAATTTCCCTGCGGCAGTTAAATGTATACAATCCATTCACAAGAGGCGCAATTCCATACACAACATTATCTAAAGTAAAAAACATATTGCCATTAGAAGTGTTTGAGGAAAAACCCTCTGAATGAAGTACAGGAATGAAAATAATATTCCTTGTTAAAGAAGGAACATAATAACAATTGTTTACCATCAAAACTTTGTTGGAAGGTAAATCTATCCTTTAAGTTCCCACGCGCTCAACAACAACTTGTGCTCCATTTCTGATGCGCAGGTCCACCTCTCGAGGCCCGACCTTGCTGCTATCAGCTAGCCCCTGCACATTTGTACAAATGTGTGAGCCACAAGCGGTATCTAGTACCCATGAGTGAGAATCATTTATAGATAGATTTATTTCAATTACAAACATACCTTGTCCGACAGGTGCCGGAACACCAGGTGCCCTGCCTCCTTCCGGAGCCATGCACTCAAACTTCCAATGCCCCTTCCTATTGCAGTTTCTGCACACATCCTTTGCCGAAATCACCTTCTTCTTCTTCGACTCTCCCTGTGGCTTCATTGCTGCGGGCACAACGACAACTTTGACCTTCTTCTTCTTTTGTCCCTTACCTTTCGGTTTGGGCTGAGAAGAATACACTACCATGAGGACAGCTTTGCCCCTGGAGATTGAAGACTCGAAGGTCTTCAGCTTATTGTGCAGTTCTGGAAATGTAGCCTTAGTTCCATTCATGTTGTAATTAATAATGAAACTCTCGAATGACTGTGAAAGGGAGTGGAGAATGAGAGTGGTGGAGACTTTGTCTTGAAACTTTATGTCTATGGATGCCAACCTCCCAATCATCCTCAACACATGAGGCGAAACTTGGCCCCTTCATTTAGCCTACACTAGAAAAGTTCTATGAGCAGGTCATACTCCATTGTCCGAGACTGCGAATCATAGAGACTCCTCAAATGGGCTAACATTTGTTGGGCCCTATAGTTTCATGCTGTCTTTGCAATGGTGGTGACATAGAAGACAACATTAGGCATTGAGCTGAGGTGGCATCCCGATAATGTTTCTCGTAAGCAGCTTTGTCGAAGGTCGCATACTCAGAAGAGTCCTCCGCCGGAGCGGTGGGGAATACTTTGTCCAATGTATACTCAATATGTTCTTGTCTCAGGACAAGTCTGACATTCCTGAGCCAGTCTATGAAGTTGGGTCCAGTTAGTCTGTTGGACTCCATAAGTATTTTCAACAAAAAAATTGACATTTCAGAAGATCTGAAGATATAGATGGAACAGAAAAATGCAATCAACAATTCATTCTTCTAATTATACACATTCATTATATGTTAATTTAACATGGTCTTTTGTTTAATTAGCTTCCACTATTTTGCATACTTCTATGACCACATGGTAGAATACGAACCTAAATCATTTTAAGGTCATAGCAGGGCCAAGATTCAAACATATGCTATATCCGCGTTTGCTTTGGCTGATAACTTCAATAGCACACTTCGGTAGGTTATCAACCAATTACAAAACTAAATTTGCAACTCTTGATTTGATTAAATATCTTTTATTTTAATCATGCGTCTTTAGACTAGTCCGACACTTTGGCACCAAGATTCATCTAAACAAGCCAACCCCATTACACGACTACGTTTAAATGCCTAAGTAAATTTAGCCTTTGCAAGCAAACACTTTGGTGTAAATACCTACAAAAGTTTATTATCTACTTTCATTTTAACACATCTATGAAAGGGCCTTGGTCCTCTTAGACTTAGAGAAAATACTTTGGCATAAATACTCGTATCGCCGAAAAGGATTTCACACCCTAACAATTATAATGAACGCCGCGTTATAATTAGACTTGTATTTAATGTTTGGGGAACATTTTCAATTTTCGGGAATTTCAATCAAGATCAACCTGCCATATATCATATGACAACCTATCATGCAATTTCTATACACATTTACATGGGAAACCATCAAACCCAATAGACATGTTATAAGATGGTTTTATCAAGTACTGGATGCCGCCTATCCAGACAATTATCGCGATCAGTAAAATTAAACA
This sequence comes from Przewalskia tangutica, assembly GCA_029844215.1. Taxonomy (NCBI): domain Eukaryota; kingdom Viridiplantae; phylum Streptophyta; class Magnoliopsida; order Solanales; family Solanaceae; genus Przewalskia; species Przewalskia tangutica. The sequence goes on along the minus strand of CM056723.1, from coordinate 43,601,102 downwards.
ATTACTGGGCGCCGCCTGCCCAGACAATAATTGCGGACACTATGCTAATAATTCAAATGCATAACATTTAAAACACTTAGCACATTCGTATATTATATAATAATATACCATTAATGATAATCATGAATCTATTTGTCTAAACTCTATAATCTATGTCTATGCCAAACAATCCCTTAAACATTTTTTGATTTTAAAATTCCGATTTTCGGAAATTCTATAAATTTTTAGAATTTACACTTAAGTCCCTCAAGAATTTAAAGTTCAATTTTGAACTCCTATAAATTCAGAAAATACAATTCTAATCTTCAGAAAATATTTCAAACTTCAGAGACCTGTTTGCGATTTCTAGAATTTAAAATCCAATTTTCAGAAACTTTGTTTAATTGCAGATTCGCCTGAAAGGGACCAAACATGTCTAATTAAAAACTTTATTTCCAGATTCTGTCATGTTTAAAACTTCAGAGTGAGAATCTGAATATCAAAACTCAGTTTCAGATTTTTCTTTAAAACGTCGATAGCGTCGCGGCGCTGCAGGCAACGACGCGACACTGCAGGCAACGCCGCGATGCCAAAAGTCCAGAATGCAGACCGTCGATAGCCGGCTAAGCCAGCGATTCATGCGCGAAACTTCGAAGAGTTTATTCGAATTTTCTGCGTCGCAACGTGGCGCCTCGGTAAAGTCCGAAAATTCATTTTTAAAGCTTTCTGGATGAACAACACCGCGACTCCCATGAACACGACTGCGGTGCCTCTGGCTTTATCTGGGCAGCACTGCGGTGCTCCATCATGGAACCCCGGTGCCGCCGCAAAACCCTAGCAGCACCGCTGTGCTCCATTATGGAACGGCGGTGCCTTACTTCCAGAATCACAAAATTTGAAAACCCGAACCCCTAAAACCGGTTTAGGGTCAGATCCTTAGATGTATCACTTGTATCTCTATCACTATTAATACAATATGTTCATCGATCATCAAATCCAATTTTCTTCTCGTTCTTCATTTCAATGCACCATGCTTTAAGCCGGATAACGCATATCAACTTAGAAGAGTTATTTATTGGATTTTCTTTCTCGAATACATTATTGCATTAACATATTTGGGCACAAGGACTATGTGTTCTAAAGTTTTATGATTTTAAAGCTTTTAATAACATAAAATATAGATCTAAACAAATCATAACTCATATTATCATTAATATTAATTACATATCACACGAAACAGCCCAGACTCTGATACCACTGTGGGTGTTTACGTCGGGTTCGTACACGTAGCGGAATTTGAAAATTTATGTTTCAAACCCGACATAGGCGGTCAAACTGTAGTATGAATATGTAATGTAAAATAAAACACAAAGCAAATGTAATACTTCGAACGAAGACTTACATTTTGAAGCAATCCGCAATCCAAGTTGTTGAAATTTGATGCTTTGTGTAGTCCGGGGTACACACTCCCTTGATTTGCAAGTTCCAAATTCTTAGAGCTTTGATGTAATTTTCTATCTTTAGAAATGCTAGAGATTTCTGCAGAGTTTTAGAAGAGATTTACCTCTCTTAGGTTTTGTTATATCTTGAATGGGATGGGAACCCCTTCTTTTATAGGCACAAAAGAACTAGGGTTCACATGAATGGGTTAAGCCCATCAGAAAATGGACTCGGTCAAAATTCAGACCCAGGGTCCGCACCTCAGCGCCGCAGCGCTCGACGCGCATCTGGCGCTCGACGCGCATCTGGCGCTCGACGCACATCTGGCGCTCGACGCGCATCTGGCACCTTGGCCCTGTCCCAGTTTTCTGCTTTGTCCCATTTCTTATGTCCCGGTTATCAACCGAACATGTATATTATCTCTTTCTAATCACATCCTTCAATCAACGGAATATTTAATTAAGTGTTTACCCTTCAGGCATCTACATATTGATACCAATATCATTAGGATCTTCACGGAACTCCTAGACTGCGCCGGAAGACGAACCTCAATATATAAAGTATAGCTATATGAAACATGTGAACTGAACCTATATGTGGGTAGATAAAATCCTTTCATTCGCGATACACTCAATCAAGCTTAGGATTTGTCAAGTGTCTATCCAAATTACTTGATCATTATATCTCATCTATATTAGTTGACAACAGGACCATATCGAAGACATGTCCTTTGCGTTGGCCAACGACTTAGTCAACCTAATATCTTATGAGTATCTAAGTGTTCTCTAGAATATACATTCAAGGAATGAATTCTAATCTTGGTTCGACTACCACATTTAATCCACTTCGTAACGTACCCAAAACAAGCCGCGTCTCAACCTATAAGACATTTGAGCTTAGGATAGGATCAAAATGCATTACTCCGTGAATAAGGTGCGTATCAACCTCAAGTATAAAAACTACTATCTCTTACACACCTATGACATTAAAGACATATAACAAAACAATACATCAGTAGGGTATATCAATACTTCAACAAGTATCTATGCGTCCATCACGAGTTGTCATAACTCGTAGCAAGTGCGACATACTACATCCCCTAAGGATATGATGCAGACCACATGTCGACGTATAACATATCATCGATATCCCAATCTCGATGATCATTAGTCGAGGCGATTTTAAGAGTGTTACGCTAAGACATCAATTTCTCACTCAATTAATAACCACGTAACCTCTAGGGATGCATTTACCTCTAGGGATGCATTTATAGAATATTATAAACAATCAACTTATAATTCAACAAATGCAAATGTCATACTATTAATCACCATTAATATATAAATATGAATGTGTATAAAGTACATGTGTCCTAATACTGATTATCTCTAAAACATATATATAATTTCATTATTATACTAAAGTACTTATGTCAAGACAACGAGTAAAGTAGAAATAGCAATGTTGGATGAAATTGTAATTGTTAGAATATTATTAATAATATAATTATGTAGAATCTTTTGTAAATGGTAAGTAGTATTATGTATTAAATAGATTAGTATTAATATAGGGAATAAGAATATATTATGGGATAGGTAGGAGGATTTTGAGGAAGACTTAATCTTCCTATTAATTGCTATTTAGTGTATATATTGTAACGATTTGGGATGAATAATTTTAAGGAAGATTTTCCAGTTCTAAATAATCCTTACATGGTATCAGAAGGTAATTCAAAGATCCTATTCTAAATAAAATTTTCCTTCCAAATTCGGTCATCTTCCCCATCCTTCCAACCGAATTTGTCTTCTCCATTGTTATACTTTATTTTTCTCCATTTTTGTTGTCAACCATGTCTGAATCAAAAAAACTCAGCCCTTACTATTTCCAACATCAAAACACATATTTCTGTCAAACTAGAGATGGAAACTGTTCACTACGCAACATGGGCGGAGTTGTTCAAAATATGTTGTAGGGCTCACAAAGTTCTTCATCATATAATTCCACCAAAAAATGGTACAACAATGTAACAATCGTGCAAGCGGACAAAGAATTGTGGGATACCGCCGATGCCGATTCTTGGTTGGATTTATGCAACAATATCCACAGACTTGTTGCATACAATAATGGAACCAGATTCTACTGCCATGGCGGCATGGGAACGCTTGAGAGACATTTTTCAGGATAATCAAAACTCTCGTGCCGTTGCGTTGGAACAAGAATTTTCAATCATTGTCATGGCAGACTTCCCTAACGTTTCAAACTACTGTCAACGTCTCAAAGTGGTGGCAGATCAATTGAGAAACGTAGGTTCACCGGTTTCTGACAACCGGTTAGTTTTACAGTTAGTTGCCGGTCTCACGGATGCTTATAGTGGCGTGGGGACACTAATCCGTCAAAGTAATCCCTTACCAAAGTTTTATCAAGCAATATCCATGCTTGTTCTTGAAGAATCGGGTTTGATTAAGAAGGTTTCAACAAATTCCGCCATGGTTGCCACGTATTCAAATGAAGGTAATTACTTTGACTATTCTTCACAAAATAAGAGTCAAAAAGGACGTGGTAATTGTCACACCCCGAACCCCGGGCCCGTGACTGGTGCCCTACCTGGGCACCCTTCTACCTTAACAACTAAGTACATTGCGGAAATTAATAACAGCTCATTTTTTTTTAAAGCAACCGTACGTACAAGGCAAAGCCGACTAGGCTGCCATATAATATACATAAACAAAAGACACTACACTGCACACAAGTCCAATCCCACATATGAATACAGACCTCTAGGAGTTAAACTGAACTATGACGGGACAAGGCCCCGCCGTACCCACAAATGTACAAAAGCCTGTACTGAAGGAACTATACCAAAATGATAAACTCCTGAACAAAGGGAGCTATCCAAAAACTCGGCGGTCCTACACTGCCGATCACCAAATCTGCATTACCTAAACTCATGCGGCGTAACGCGGCCCAAGAGGTCGATGCGAAGAATGTACCAAGTATGTGAGCGATGAAATCGTAATAAAATCATATCGCCTAAATAAAGCAGAGACATGTATGATATCCAACCTACGATACATAACACATAAGGTCATATCAAGTCGTGACGCAGCCCTCAAAGTCATTACTCAAATATAACCATGGGTCTCACGCCCATAATATCAATCATGCCCGTGGAATCCTTCCTCACTGCCTGCAGTCCATGATGTAATAACACCAATAAGGATACATGAACACCAAGTCCCACCTGTGTCCTAAATACCACGTGGTCTCATGCCCCGGAATCCCACATCGTAAAAGCATGACCAGGGTAACCTGACAAATCCGGGGACATATATGATACTCAAAATACAACACCTTGTGCCTTACTACAATGAGAGTAAACAGTAGTATCCTTACAATATAAAATAGGAAGATCATGATCAAAGCAGGACCATCCGCCCGCAGTATTATTCAGCAATCCTATTTCTGGGACTATTTCACCCGCATAAGCCGCGTGGACCCGCATGAGGTATTCCTCGCATAGGCTGGACCCGCCCGCATGGGACTATTTCACCCGCATAAGCCCTTTCGGACTCGCATGAGGTATTCCTCGCATAGGACTATTTCACCCGCATAAGCCCTTACGGACTCGCATGAGGTATTCCTCGCATAGGCTGGACCCGCCCGCATGGGACTATTTCACCCGCATAAGCCCTACGGACTCGCATGAGGTATTCCTCGCATCGTGGGTAGCAAATCCACGGAATTATGCAAATGCCACAAACCCGGGGACTGACCCCGAAACAACTGATATACCAATAGCACACAACCGGCTATTTCCAGCACACATAGGCAAATCCTCAATTAACAAGCCAATGTCCTTACCAAGGCACACTTAGAATGATTCACAATCAATCAAGCCAAAGTACTTATCCAGGCACACTTAGACTAATTCTCAATTAATCAAGTCAAAGTACTTATCAAGGCATACATAGAATAATTCTCTTTTAACAAGCCAAAATACTTATCAAGGCACACTTAGACAAATTCTCAATTTATCAAGCCAAAGTACTAATCAAGGCATACATAGAATAATTCTCTTTTAACAAGTCAAAGTACTTATCAAGGCACACTTAGACAAATTCTCAATTTATCAAGCCAAAGTACTAATCAAGACATACATAGAATAATTCTCTTTTAACAAGTCAAAGTACTTATCAAGGCACACTTAGACAAATTCTCAATTTATCAAGCCAAAGTACTAATCAAGGCATACATAGAATAATTCTCTTTTAACAAGTCAAGTACTTATCAAGGCACACTTAGACAAATTCTCAATTTATCAAGCCAAAGTACTAATCAAGGCATACATAGAATAATTCTCTTTTAACAAGTCAAAGTACTTATCAAGGCACACTTAGACAAATTCTCAATTTATCAAGCCAAAGTACTAATCAAGGCATACATAGAATAATTCTCTTTTAACAAGCCAAAGTACTACGTACGTACATTCTTTTATAAAAGACTCCTTTCTATGTAAAGCCCCAAGATACTAACACCCGTAGTATCAATGCGTGTCTATTTTTCAAAGTAAGTTACTACACGTTTAGAAAACTCATTTCAAGGCTTGAAATCAAGTAACTTCAAATTTTCACAATCTTGGCAACTTATGCCCTTTTATCAAAATAGACAACTTTCTAAATCTTCCATAAAGCCGTTATAACCAACTTCCCATAAAGCCGTTATAACCCTTTATGGTTTTAGACGTATCCATTCCTTTAATAACCAAGAGACTTATGCTATTAAAAACCAAGTATCACATACTTACAAATCAAGTTCTTAACTTTCAAAATACTTCAAGTCTCTTAATAGTTAGAAAACAAGTTTTCTTCTACTTTTTAAACCTCAAGTAACTTCACCCTTAACGCAAGTTACTTCTCTTAAAACATGTCATTTCTCCTCTTTTAAATCAAATAAGTAAATCACTCCTTGACTCCCCTAAAGTCATTATAATGACCTTTAGGTTTTAGAATTAAGGCACTAGCCAAAAGATTTGGAAACCACTTCCTTTTTAAGACTCCATGTACTTTAAGTAAAATACCTTCACTTTTAAGAATCCAAACTTCATCAAGAAAATGGATTATACAACTTACAATCTAAACATCAAAGTACAATCAAGGAAGTACATAGAACAAATTCTATTCTAGGCAATCCAAATACAACCAAGGAATGAATCATTTAAGGAGTAGAACATACTTTCTTAATCTTAAGGAATCATGCTAGAAGAGGAGATAGTTCACATACCTTTTCGGCTAAATTCACAAGCTAAGCCGAATACGCCGTACGTAGAAGTGTCAACCTATAAAGGTCACAACAAGGCTATCAACTTCTAGTCTCTATGTAGAATAATACTAAGTATTTAGTCTCTAATTCTACGGAAAATCGGGCAGCACTTCCTTTGTTTCTACTCACTTTGCCACCTTTTTCAAGGCCGAATACAATAACCAACAAGCCACATTTAAGGCTCCAACAACAACCAAACAAAGGGGATTACACGCCTTACAATACGTGTAAAATTCCGCCCCACAATTCATACGAAATAGTCTAAGGAACACTAGCCAATTCTCGGCCAACTTACATAGCAACACTAAGTCTTTTCCAATCCTTTTCCAATTCCAAGTTCTAAGGTCTAACATGTTATATAGTCTAAACAACTTCAACAACTACAATTTCCTTCTTTATACAACATGCGACGCTTAGACTAATAATCGACTTGAATTGTAATATTTAAGCTAAACATGCTAGTTTTGGATTAGGGTTCCAATAGCGATAAACATATCAAACTTCATATTATATAACACATGCTTGCTAAAATCCATAGCTACAACAATAAGTAAGCCTTAACTATTAAAACGACAAAATTTATACCTTTCAAAGCCCTTAAAATTTCCAAGATTCGAAGTCGCGCCTTAGCAATTCTTAGCTCCTTTCCTTAAGTTCCAATCCGCTCCAAGCACTCCTTGTAGCCTACAAGAACCCATCTTCAAGTTCCAACTTCAAAGTTGAAGAACTCCCTTAGTTTCCGCCTTGCGACTAACGTGAAAATACGTTTTTTCCGAAATCTTTCTATTGAGATATCCTTACAACACTCTTAGGAACCTTGGGTTTAAGTCTTGCGGCTAATGGATCAAAACTACAAAATTTGTCTCTAAAAAAAACCCTTTGGCCGAGAGCTCTTAGTGGAGTCTTCAAAGTTTTTCAAATAATTCTAAGTGTAAATGAGCTAGTCTTGCACAAGTAGTATACTAATAACATAATAGAGGGCTTGGATAGAAACACTTGTGAGGCTAAGATGAAAATCACATGGATCAAGCTTATGTGGCAAGTTGACAAGTCAACAATGTCAAGCTTAGCAAGAATAATCTTCCACCATGGTAAATGACCATTTTACCCTTGGAATAATTCGACCAAGACCATGTGGGGTGCCACGTGTCGCCCTCTCATTCGTCCATAAAATTCCGTAACCCTCGTGGGCCCCACAAAACGTAAAATTCCTCGGGTGGGCCCCACGTGACCAAATCCGTAAAAAATAAATTTCCATAATATTAACAAGTTCCATACTCTTCAAATAATGCATTTTGAAAATCCAATTCTCAATAACGAACATTTTTCCTTTCCGACGTCCGGAAGGTTTTCCGTCGGAAAAACAATTCTTCCTTTCGTACTAATTTCCAAGTCTTGTTTCCTTACGTACATTCTCTTATACATGTCCTGAACTTACGGGGTGTAACAGTAATAATAATAAGAAGGGTGGAAATCGCGGAAATAATAAAGGTGGGGGTCACCGGAATTCCGGTGGCGGCGGAAATGGCGGCAACACCAACTCCGGCGGAGGCTATGGCGGCAGCAGCAACTCCGGCGGCGGCTACTGGCAGCAACCACCAGGCCGCTGGCAGCAGCCCAGCGGTAACTGGCAGCAGCCCACTGGTAGCAGCAATGGTCCAGACGGGTATTGGGCCAGGCAAACCAACAGGCCCAATGGCGATGGCGGCCAACCCGTTCAGAAAGCGGCAACAAATTTTCAAAGCAGCCGGCCAGCCGATTCGGCTGACACACTTCAACAGCGGCAATAATTTTGGCGTGCCCGGTTATTGAAATGCTTCAAAGAGCGGCGATTGTGGGCCTCCTCCGGCCCAATGGCAGGAGGCCCATTCAACCATGACCCATCCTACGGATATTGAGCAGGCTATGCACACTCTTGGACTCAATCCACCGGATTCTAATTGGTATATGGACTCCGGGGCTACGTCACATATGACGGCGTCCCAAGGTACACTCTCACCCTATTATAATTTGAGCAAAGAAAATGGTATTATTGTCGGAAATGGCCATACAATTCCAATAAAAGGTTATGGGTCGAACACACTGTCACCACATCCGCCACTAGTTTTAAAAAATGTCCTGCATGCTCCCAAATTAATAAAAAATTTGGTTTCTGTTAGGAAGTTTACTAGTGATAATTGGGTTTCTGTTAAATTTGACCCATTTGGTTTTTTCGTACATGACTTTCAGACGGGGAAGCTTCTCATGAGATGTGATAGCAAGGGGGAGCTCTATCCAATAAGTTTACCAAATCCACAGTCTAAAGTTCCTTCCATTTTTGCAGCCTTGGCTCCATCACTATGGCATGAACGATTGGGACATCCGGGGGAGTCCGTTTTGGCCTCTCTTAAACAAAACAATTTTATTTCATGTACTCAAACTCATGTTTTGAATAAGTGTCAGGCTTGTGCCCTTGGTAAACATGTTAGGTTGCCATTTACTTCTTCTACTTCATGCACTACTATGCCATTTGATATTTTACATTGTGATATTTGGACATCACCTGTTTTGAGTTCCTCAGGTCATAGATACTATTTACTGTTTCTTGATGATTACTCTAATTATTTGTGGACATTCCCTTTGTCGAAAAAATCACAAGTGTTTTCCACATTCCTAAACTTTAGAGCATTTATCCGAACTCGTTTGAGCGGAGAATAAAAGTATTCAATGTGACAACGGGAGGGAATTTGACAATAATCAGTTTTGGGATTTTTTCAAAACAAATGGTTTACAATTTCGTTTATCCTGTTCCCACACATCTTCACAGAATGGGAAGGCGGAGCATAAAATTAGAACCATTAACAATATTGTGAGAACATCCTTGCTCATGCTTCTATACCCCATTTTTTGGCATCATGCGCCTTGAATGACAACCTACATGTTAAATATCCTTCCCCACAAAAACATGTCTTACCAAGCTCCACTAAAAATACTTTACTTACGAGAGCCCTCATATCATCATTTGAGAGTATTTGGTTGTCTTTGCTACCCCCTATTTCCATCCACCACAATCACAAAACTTCAACCCCGGTCTACTCCATGTGTCTTCTTGGGATATCCTACGAATCACCGTGGTTACATGTGTTATGACATTTCTTCCAAACGTATGTTTATATGTCGTCATGTAATTTTTGATGAGTCACAATTTCCCTTTGCCAAGATACATGACACAGGGACAAATACTTATGATTTTTTGGATGATGATAGGCCCCCGTATCTAACTCATTTTCTATACAGCCCGGGACTCACAAAAAATACAGTCCAGCAAACTGGGCCATCAGTTCCAAGGCCCAGTGAACGAGAACCCCCTACTTTACACCAGCTGCCCCTTCAGTTGGGCCAACCTCCAACTCCAGGCCCAACTACACACAAAATACTCGGCCAGCCCAGTACAACCAGTGGAGAAATTAGCAATAATCTGGACAGTGGCGTTCAGCTCACTGTCTCACTCCCGGCCAGTGGCGTCCAGTCCACTGGCCCACTAAACCGGCCAGTCACCCGTAGTCAACATGAAATTACAAAACCCAATGCCAAATACAGTCTACACACTCAAGTCTCCAAATCACATTTGCCTTGTAACCCTGTGTCTGCTCTAAACGATCCTAATTGGAAAATGGCCATGGATGATGAATATCATGCTCTAATTAAAAATAGGACATGGGAGTTAGTACCTCGTCCATCTAATGCTAATATAATTCGTTCTATGTGGATTTTTAGCCATAAAGAAAAATCTGATGGTTCTTTTGAGCGGCATAAGACCCGACTTGTAGGTGATGGCAAGACTCAACAGGTGGGATTAGATTGCGGCGAGACATTCAGTCCAGTGGTTAAACCAGCAACCATCAGAATTGTTCTCAGTTTAGCCCTCTCAAAAGGATGGTTACTTCATCAATTGGATGTCAAGAATGCCTTCTTACATGGACATTTGAGTGAGACTGTATACATGCATCAACCATCAGTACAGATTCTCGATATCCCAATCATGTGTTTACTTAAAAAATCATTATATGGACTCAAACAGGCTCCCAGGACTTGGTACAAGCGGTTTGCAGATTTTGTGTTCAACATGGGTTTCTCAAACAGCCGTTCGGATAATTCACTATTTATTTATCAACATGGTAATCATACTGCTTATATTCTCTTATATGTAGATGATATTATCCTAACAGCCTCTTCAGACTCTCTTCGCAAGAATATCATGACCCAGCTGAGTTCCGAATTTGCTATGAAGGATCTTGGTCCACTTCACTACTTTCTAGGAATTGCGGTGACACGTCATGCAGGTGGTTTATTTATTTTCCAGAAGAAGTATGCATCAGAGATCGTAGAACGGGCTGGAATGTCATCTTGCAAACCGTCTGCAACTCCAGTAGATACCAAGTCAAAATTGAGTGCCATATCCAGTAGTCCTTTTGCCAATCCGACATTGTATCGCAGCTTGGCAGGAGCTTTACAATATCTCACATTCACCAGGCCAGATATTACATATGCAGTACAACAAGTGTGTTTGTTCATGCACAATCCAATGGAAGAACATATGCATGCACTCGGCGTATTATACGATATATTCGTGGCACTGAATTATGGATTGCATCTGCATTCGCCTTCCATGACCAAGCTTGTCACCTACATGATCACGGTGGCAGGATGTCCAGACACCAGACGCTCCACCTCTGGCTATTGCGTCTTCCTCGGTGATAATTTAATCTCATGGTCCTCCAAAAGGCAACCCACCGTATCACGTTCCAGTGCTGAAGCTGAATACCGTGCGGTAGCCAATGTTGTGTCTGACTCATGCTGGATTCGAAATCTTTTACTTGAGCTTCATTGTCCTATTCCGACAGCCACCATGGTATACTGTGATAACATTAGTGCAATTTATCTCTCCGGAAATCCAATCCATCATCAACGCACTAAGCATATTGAGTTAGATATTCATTTTGTCCGTGAAAAGGTGGCTCGCGGACAGGTGCGAGTGTTACATGTCCCGACGCGACATCAGATTGCAGATATCTTCACAAAAGGGCTTCCGCTGATCTTATTTGAAGAATTTCGGGACAGTCTCAGCATTCGCCCTCCTCCGGCTTCGACTGCGGGGGAGTGTTAGAATATTATTAATTACTATTAATAATATAATTATGTAGAATCTTTTGTAAATGGTAAGTAGTATTATGTATTAAATAGATTAGTATTAATATAGGGAATAAGAATATATTATGGGATAGGTAGGAGGATTTTGAGGAAGACTTAATCTTCCTATTAATTGTTATTTAGTGTATATATTGTAACGATTTGGGATGAATAATTTTAAGGAAGATTTTCCAGTTCTAAATAATTCTTACAGTTGAAATTTTTATCTAATTAAATATAGGTGTAAATTAAAAAAAAATCATTATATTTATTAATAAATAGGCATTTAATTATTTACCTAATATATTTAGGACTTAAAAACCAACTAAATTTTGATTATTAAATCCTAATGGCATTCACATATATAAATCTTATAGGAGTCCTTTTCTTTCCTTTCATAGCCCGAGTCATTTTTTAAATAAAATTGCGATTTCTTCTACTTCTTCTTTGTCTTCTTATTTTAGTTTTGATTTAAGTGTTTCCTTTCAGTTTTTCTTTATTGTAAGATTACATAATTAAAAGATTATTTTTATTGATTGTTATCAGGGTCCGAACTGACGAAGAATAACGCCTTAATATTTGTGTAGATTCCACATCAATACTTTAAGAACTTGTGTTGACATGTTTGCGCACAGTTTGTTGTAGAAGTCACATTTTACGACTTTCATAACTCTATTACGTAAGTGTAAGATGATTTGTCTATATCAAGTGCTCTAATTGTGTAGGCATAGCTAAATATTAACAATTGGCTCTCCTTTTTTGATAATTTCTTGTATTTTTTCTTTCAGAGTTTCAGTTGAGATTTTTAATACATCTCTTTAATTTGTTATAAATTATTGAATACATTTCTTTATTTCTTCTTCGCACTGATAAGGGATAGAAAATTTTAGGTGCTTGGAAGCCATCAATACTTCAAAGGTAAGATGTTCTTATTTGGTATCTCATTGGAAGCTGCAAGTGATATCAGAAAACCTTGATCATTCTTAAGTGGATAAGTTATAGGTAAACTTTCTTGAAATGTTAATTCAATCTTCGTAGAGGTTGAGTGAAAGATGGGCAGCTGATAGGATTTGTTGGAGAGGATTGTGGAGCAAGATCCTCTAACTTCTTGGACTTGTTCCCCAAGTTTAGCAACGACTTGGACTTTGTCTTCCCACGTTTTTTATCAGCTCCAAAACTCCTTGCCAAGTCATTTTTACTATCGTGGTAAAAATTCCACGAGATCTTCAATTTCCGTGAAGTAAGGCAAAACAATTCCAGAATGTTGGTCCGAATGTCATGACATTTGTTCCAACATTTCTGTTTTTAACTTAGTACTGAAAATGATATATTGTGTAAAATGTCATAACACTAAATCTTACATTAACAGGTTTGTACGTCCTAATAATCACGTCGAAGTACATATTTATCAAGGAAGAAAAGTATTATTGGAAGTACAAATCAATCAAAATCAGGATTTTAAAATAGATTCATCTAAAAAAAATAAATGGAATATGCATGATTTGACCCTCTACTATAAATAGAGAGGCTGCATCAGTGAATCAATATCCAAAAAAAGTTAGAAAAAATATCAAGAGAGCTCTCCGATATATTCATCAGAAAACTGGATCACAAGTGTTGTCTGAGCGTGTCGACAACATTTTGTCCAACATTATAGTTGCTGCCTAGATTTTAGATTTGTTCTTTATTGAAATAATTATAATGAGATGTTGTCTATGTCTATTTAGGTAGATTTTTCAGGCAGAAGTCATCTGCGACTTCATCTTTTTAATTCCTTTTGTATTATCTTGTAACATTGTAATAGAAGAAATTTATTCAATTATATATAAGTATATACAATACTTTCGGTCACTGACTGACATATGTTATATTAATATATAACCTATGTAACTATTAAACTTTTGTGTTATTTATATTTCTGCTGCATTTACTCTTAAGTTTTCTGTTTCATCGAAGGTTGTCACTTATGTCAGACGATATTATCGCTGACATTTGAAAACTGTTTTAGCATTCGATTTTATTTTACTTCCAGTTTGTCTCTTACTATTCCATAGTTATCCCCGGGACTCAACAAGTGTTATCAGAGCCAACACTTGACAAAATAAGTGCTTGGTCCTGCTATTTAAAACTATGAATCCGGCTAATTCAACAATTGGTAGACTTCCTATTTTAAATGGTTCAAACTATGTCTATTGGAAGATTCTCCTACGCTCTCATATCAAATCAATTGATGTTAGGGCATGGAGATCTATTACCAACGGATATGTTGTTCCAATGCTACCACCGGATGAGGAAGGTGACATATTTGTTAAACTTGAATCCGAATGGAATGCGGAAGAAACCAACAATGCAAGCTTCAACGAAAAGGCCTTAAATGCTATTTTTGGATGAGTTGATATTTATATGTTCAAACTCATACAAACTGTTCTACAACCAAGGACGCATGTGATACTTTACAAACTCATTGTGAAGGTTGCTCTAGTGTTCGTCGAACGAAACTTCATATGCTCATGGGTAAATATGAACGTTTAAGGATGGAAGAATCGGAGGACATTAAAACCTATTTTGAAAAGTCGATTGACATCTCAAATGAATGTCAAGTTCTTGGTGCTCCATTGACCAACACTCAACTTGTGGAAAAAACATTTCGTTCTTTAAGAGTCAAATCGAAGAAGAGGATGAGAACCTTGAAGAAATTGGTGATGGTGCAAATGTTGTCATCCTTACTCGAAAGTTCAATTTGATGGTAATGAAGTTCAATAATGATAGAAATAAGTTCAAATCCAAAGAGCACCAAAACCAATGCTTCAATCAAAAGTCCACTAAATCCCTTCCTATAGTACAAAGAGGAAATCAACTAAAAAAAAAACAACTCAGATCGTACCAAATTTGATCCCAAACAACTTGAAACTGTGCAATGTCATGCTTGTTCAGGGTGGGGTCAGTATGCTAATAAATGTGCAAATACCTTGAGAAAATTTGGGAAAAGTCTGTGGGTCTCTCTTAGTGACGATGAAGGAGAAGAGGAAGGAGATCAAGAAATAGTCACAAGCAATATTGGCCACTGTTTTTGAATAGTCCTTATCAGACGACAAAAATATTATCGACAGTGTTGTCCCGAATGTCACCACATTTGCTTCAACATTAGCGACGACATCTGCAGTTTCAGCAACATCCTAAAGGTATGAATATTTTAACTATTCAGATGTTAATTGCTTTAGTTGTATTGTTTCTAGTAGTGAGACTAATCTTGAAAATCAAGTTGACTCCAAGGATGAAATGATTAAGGAATTACAAAAACTTTGTAAAGACTTAATCCTAGAATCCAAGCAACTTGAATCTAAAGTAAAATCTTTGACTCTTGAGAATACATATTTAATAGGCACAATAACCCGTCTAGAGGTTGTACTTACCAAAAAAGACATTGATTTTGGTAAGATAAATGCAAAGTTGGATCTAGCTGAAGCAACCTTCCGTAAGCTTAATACATGTACTTTCAAACTGGATGAGATACTCAGTTTCAGTAAACCACCACACGCAGGTATTGAGTACAAAAACTCTCTTAACGCTATATGCTCTAATTTGTTTGACAAAAATGAGGAAATGGGCTTTGTAAAAGAAAAAGGATTGAATAATAGTGTCTCATATATGTCAAAGGATATGAAATTTGTGTGTCATCACTGTCACAACTATGGTCATTTAAAACCATACTGTTATAAACTTCAATAATCTAAGAGCAAAATGTTGCCAATAAGGTTGTCTAACATTTCTGACAACATTCGAAGCAACATTTCTAAGCCTAATATTAAAAAATGTTCTTAGAGAGTTTGGATTTGCAAGATGAATGTAACTTGTAATGTCGTTATAACTGCTTTTAGGACTAACATTGCAGGTTCCTGATACTCTGATAGTGGATGTTCACGCCACATGACAAGTACAAAGGAGTTTCTAAGGAACTACGAATCATTCAGTGGAGGTCATGTAACTTATGGAAGTGGTAGTAAAAGTAAGATAATTGGGAAAGGAATCCTAAATGCTCATGGTGTTCCTGCCCTAAAGAATGTCTTACATGTTGAAGGTTTAATGGCTAATTTAGTTAGCATAAGTCAACTATGTGACGACAATCTTGAGGTAACGTTTAATAAGAATGCATGTGTAGTTACAAATGAAGCTAACGAATGTGTTATGTCAGGTACAAGGACATGTGATAATTTCTATCTTGTCGGAGAACAAGAAATCTGCAATAATGTTAGGGCAGATGACACAACTTTGTGACATCAAAAGTTAGGGCATGTAAACTACCGAAACTTAGAAAGATTAATTTCTTATGAGGCGGTAAGAGGTATTCCTAAACTGAGTCCTAAAGATAAAACAATGGTTTGTGAAGATTGTCTAAAAGGTAAGCAAACCCGTGTTTCCCATAATGTTGTCCAGAATGACGCACAACATTCAGGTACGTCTCACTATTTCCAATTACTGCACATGGATCTTATGGGTCCAATCGAAGTAGACAGTTTAGGAGGCATGAGGTATTCCTATGTGATTGTAGATGATTTTTCTAGGTATTTATGGATCTATTTTTTGAAGGAAAAATCTCAAACTTTTGAAATGTTTAAAGTATTGCACTCCAGGATAAGGAATTTGTTTCATTCTCCTATTTTTCGGATTAGGTCCGATCATGGAAAAGAATTTGAAAATAATTTATTCTCAAAATTTTGTGAGAAAAAGTGTATTCTCCATGAATTTTCTGCTCCCAAAACTCCTCAGCAGAATGTTGTAGCAGAGAGGAAGAATAGAACACTACAAGAGATGGCTAGAGTCATGCTTAGTTTTAAGAAAATGTCAATCGTTTTTGGGCTGAAGCCTTGAACAGTGCAAGTCACATCACAAATAGAGTCTATCTAAGACCTGGAATAAAAATGACACTCTATGAGCTAATTAATGGAAAGAAACCCAATTTGCGTTACTTTTATGTGTTTGGGTGTGTTGTTACATTTTAAATGATAGAGATCATTTGGTGAAGTTTGACTCTAAAAGTGACAAATAATTTTTTGTTGGCTATTCTCAAAATAGTCATGCTTATCGTGTGTACAATTTTAGGACCAAAACTGTACAAGAGTCTGTGAATATTGTGTTTGATGATTTTTATGATTCTACAGGGAATAAATCAGAAAATAACACCATAGTTTAATGGAGAATGTACAAACTGTTGAAGAACCAGATGTTGCCCCAAATGTTACCACATCAGAAACAACATCTGAAACTGAACCCGAGAGCACAGAAGGTGCAGATGAGGAATCAAATGTTGAATTGCTAGATCAAGTACGAAGGGACCCCTCATCCAGGATTAGAAAAACCATCCTACAGGTCAATTGATATGGGGAGTGTTTGAAGGAGTAATAACAAGAAGAAAAGAACCACTGAATTACAGAGATATGGTGAGGTATATGTATATGTCGACCATGTACTAAAAGGTCAGTTTTTCTTGTTACATATCTACTTTAGAACCTAAGAATGTTTCAGAAGCACTCACTGATAATTGTTGATTCAAGAAATGCAAGAAGAACTCGAACAGTTCACTCGAAATAAAGTCTGAGATTTAGCTCCACGGCCAAATAATACCAACGTAATTGAAACTAAATGGATATTTAAAAACAAGTCCGATGAATCGGGAACTGTTGTGAGAAACAAAGCCCGCCTAGTGCTCAATGATACACTCAGGTTGAAGGGATTGACTATGAGGAAACCTTTTCCCCCGTTGCTAGAATTGAGTCAATTAGATTATTACTTGCCATTGCTTGTTGTCTAAAGATTACTCTTCATCAAATGGATGTTAAAGGTACTTTCTTCAATGGGTATCTTGATAAGGAAGTCTATGTTTAACAACCTAAAGGATTTGAAGATCCTCACCATCCACAGTTTGTATACAAGCTCAAAAAGACCTTGTATGGATTAAAACAAGCTCCTCGAGCATGGCATGATCATTTAACTCACTCACTTCTTGAATTTGGTTTTAAACGTGGTGAAGCTGATTGTACTTTATTTATAAAATATCACGGAGTAGATATTGTTATTGCTCAAATCTATGTAGATGACATAGTTTTTGGTTCGACTTCACAGTCCTACCTTAAGACATTCATCGAAACAATGTCATCAACATTTGAGATGAACATGATTGGGGAACTAACTTTTTTCTTAGGCTTGCAGATAAAGCAAAGTGAAGATGGAATCTTCATCTCCTAAAGTAAATATGCCAAAAATTTAGTTAAGAAGTTTGGATTGGAAAATGTTAAACAAATGAGAACTCCAATGGGCTCGACTCAAAAGATATGCAAAGATGATATTGGCGAAAATATTGATCCAACATTGTACCGATCTATGATAGGTAGTCTTCTATATCTCACTGCTAGTCGTCCTGATATAATGTTTAGTGTTTGTGTATGTGTTCGATTCCAAGCCTGCCCAAAAGTCTCCCACTTAAATATCGTAAAATGTGTCATTAGAGATATGTTGCCGGCACATGTGAGTTGGGAATTTATATTCCAAAGACACTAATCCTAATTTAATAGGATATAATGACTCCTAAAATGCCAAAAATCTAGTTAAGAAGTTTGGAACTCCTAAAGTAAATATGCCAAAAATCTAGTTAAGAAGTTTGGATTGGAAAATGCTAAACAAATGAGAACTCCAATGGGCTCGACTCAAAAGATATGCAAAGATGATGTTGGCGAAAATATTGATCCAACATTGTACCGATCTATGATAGGTAGTCTTCTATATCTCACTGCTAGTCGTCCTGATATAATGTTTAGTGTTTGTGTATGTGTTCGATTCCTAGCCTGCCCAAAAGTCTCCCACTTAAATATCGTAAAATGTGTCATTAGAGATATGTTGCCGGCACATGTGAGTTGGGAATTTGTATTCCAAAGACATTAATCCTAATTTAATAGGATATAATGACTCGGATTGGGCTGGTGATGTGGATAACAGAAAGAGTACGAGTGGAGGTTGTTTTTATCTTAGAAATAATCTTGTTTCTTGGTATAGTCGTAAACAAAATTGTGTCTTACTTTCAACTGCTGAATCTGAATATGTAGCAGCTGAGAGTTATTGTTCTCAATTAATATAGTTAGGACACATGTTAGTCGACTATGGTTTTTCAAGTAATATCTTAGTTTTGTATTATGATAATTTGAGTGCTATTAATATTTCCAAAAATCCAGTTCAACACTCACATACAAAACACATTGATATTAGACATCATTTTTTAAGAGATTTGGTCGATAAACAGCTAGTTCAAATTGAACATGTTGACACTCTTCATCAACTAGCTGATATTTTTACAAAAGCTTTGGACCATGAGAGATTTTCTAGTTTGAAGAAATCTTTTAATCTTTGTAATCTCTGAAAAGGCGTCTTTTAGGTGAATATCGGCTACAATGTCTCTAACATTTTGGGTGACATTTATCTATGTGATATCATAATATGATTTTTGTTACTGTATATGACATGATTTTTGTTCACACAAGTATGATCCTCAATAAGAACATGATTCAAAAGTGCTACTGTTCTCTGCGATGATGTTAGATATCATAAAAATGTAGTATCAAAATAAGGCAAAGCCTTCATTAATCCATTGGCAACTGAACAAATGGGCAAAGCCCGTGAAATGATACCGTTCCTATTATATAAGAGTATCAAGTACTTAAACTGAAATTATGATGATACTAAATAAGTATTCTTATTTTTGACACAAAATTAATTTTGTATGTGTTTTACGATTTGATCAAGGACACAATGGAAAAATGTTACATTGGTCTAGTGGTTAAACTCGTAAAAATACATATAAAATGTGTCTTGATTTCTTGCCAAAACAAAAAGTTCATGCATAATTATAATATTTGTGTTGTCTTAAATGTTGCCAACATTACTGTTGACATTCTCAGATAATGATATTTGTTGGGATGTTGATCACAACTGATTGTCGAAAAATCATTTTTTATCTTCCCTATTTTTATGCCTTATTTTTTTTGGAATTCAATTTTTAAATGCTTAAGATCAATTCCAAATCTTGATGTCTATCTTGTTATTCCAAAATTTTAGGTGCAAGTAGTTGAATATGATTCAAACACCTAAAATCAGGAAATGATGTATTTTCCAAAGATTATAAAACCTACGTCATTTGTTCTTATTTTTGTGCTTCCTTCTAGTTTTGTCTTTTTCCAAAAATTTAACAAAAAGAAGGAAAAAGATCACATCACTTCGGTTTATACAATAAAGACCGATGGAACAGACAATCTCATCATCTTCCAAAACCCCCAAAACCCCTAAATCCTAAACCCTTAGAATCACATTCTCCTTACTCACCCATGGATACATCCCCGATGTCAACACCCATGTCAGCCAACATCTCAGATAACACTCCAATGAGCACCAGTCCACCAATGTGTTCTGCCATTGTTATAGTGCTTTTCAAGAACCACATGAAATAAGTTACCCAGGGGATGATACTAAACTCATAGATGTCGATGCAACTCCAGATGTTTCTGTATTAGGCAAAAGAACCAGCACTTCTCAGTTTCCTTCAAGAAGATCGAGCAGGATATTTGAAAGGACAGTACAACCGGAACCTGCTGTCAAGAAGTCAAGGTTCGAGTCGCAAGTTCATGCTTGTTCAAGCAGTGACACAGGTGATACAGACTAAAACCTATTTTTTGAGGATACTGATGAAGAAAAACTAGTCACGAATCATCAAGGTGAACCACAAGTTTCAGATTCTCAACCCAGGCAAGCAATCTCTGTTTCAGATGAAGAAATTTCATACGACACTCCTTTAAAGAAGTTCTGTCCCAGAGGAATCTCTCACAAAATCAGACTAAATACTGCTCCAAATGTTGCCCAACATGCTACAATATCTCAGGAAACATTTCAGTCACCATATGAAGAGACATCCTCCCCGTCATAATCTGAAAGCCCTGAGTCTGAAAGTGAAGCTAAGGTAAATGTTTTTTCTGATAAGTTTTACTCACAAACAAAATTTGAAAGATGGAATTGGTATATGAGTAGACTTATTAGGGCAAAAAAATAGTAGATTTAACCTCCTGCTCTGAGTATGGATTGATTGATTTTCTTGAAGACCATAGGCTTCTCAAATTTGTAACGGACAAAGTACCTTACATTGATGATGTGATTGGACTATTCTATGCAAACTTAAACTCTGAGATAGACAACACCTCCTCGAAAAAATTCAGAAAGGTTTACCTCTATAACAATATGTATAAGTTTACTCCCATGATCATCAATAAATGTTTGGGAACTGAACTCACTGATAACTGTACCACTGAGAAAATAATAGAAAACAGGGACAAGATAATTGAATACCTCACAAGAGGTATAGTGAAGAAATTGACCTCTCGTTGCCATGCCTCAAAACTAACTGCCATGTTCTCCACCCTTCATAAAATTGCAATTCACAGTTGACTCCCTTCACTAAATGAGTCAATAGTAACTTCTGATCAAGCTTCACTGCTATACAAGATCGGGAAAAGATTAAGAGTTGATTTGGGAAAAATAATATTCTATCAAATAGCCAATTTGACTGAAAAAGAATCAACTTTGGCCCTGCCTTATCCCTCGCTGATATATAAAATCCTAATCAATCAAGGCTTTGAGCCTCAAAGTGATGAGATGATGGGGAAAGAACCTGAGACATATGCAGTGAACAAAGCAATTTTGTATTTTACTATTTTACAGGATTGATTCTGATTCAATTGCTCTCAGTTCTGCCCTTTGAAGAGCAAAGAAAGAGTTATCGACCTTCCCTGGAAAAAGGAAATAAACTGTGAGAATGTTGCCCCAAATGTCCCAAACATTCAGGGCAACACTGGTCCAAGACAGTCTGAACTGTCTACAAATTGGCTGGTAGAATAGATTACTAAAATCAGTTGCTGATATTGCTAGAGTTGCACTAGTTAAAGCCAAAGACTAATTCTTATTGTTGCTTTCTTCCAAAAAAAAGGGAGAGAATGTTGTTGTGCAGAGGGAGGTTGAGACTGTCAATGCCAATGCTGCTGCTCGTGAAACTGATACAGGTGCATGAGGAGAAGTCTAGAGATTGTGGTGAATGCTGTTATGAAGTCATGCAAAAAGTAGAAAGCGGCTGGAAGCTACTACTGATGCTTGACTTGTAGAGAAGTTGCTAGAGTTGTTGCCGGTTGCTGGTTACTGTGTTTGTTCAAATGTTGATTGGAATTTGATTAATTGGTTACTGTCTTGGGATGTATAAAACAATTTAATGACTTGGTTACTGTTTTTTTAGGATGTAATGATCTGACAATTATTTTTGTTATGGATGATGTAATTAATTGATTATGTTTTTAGTACTTCTAATCATATATTTATGAATGACATATATATTGTCTTATATATGTTGTTGCTTAGATGCCATCACATGTTAAGGTGGAGCATTATAGTTAACATATATGTTGGGACAACATCTATAACGTTGCCGTTAAGTCATTCGCATTGAATAGATTAGATTTTATGAAGAAAGGCAAAAAGGGGGAGAATGTTAATGTTAGGTTTAGTGTTATGACATTTTACACAACATATCATATTCAGTACTAAGTTAAAAACAGAAATGTTGGAACAAATGTCATGAAATTCGGACTAACATTCTGGATAACAGTTTTGCCTTACTTCACGGAAACTGAAGATCTCGTGGGATTTTTACCACAATAGTAAAAGTGACTTGGCAAGGAGTTTTGGAGCTGATAAAAAATGTGGGAAGATCAAGTCCAAGTCGTTGCTAAACTTGGGAAACAAGTTTAAGAAGTTAGAGGATCTTGCTCCACAATCTTCTCCAACAAATCCTATCAGCTGCCCATCTTTCCCTCAACCTCTACAACGATTCAATGAACATTTCAAGGAAGACCCTCTACTATAAATAGAGAGGCTGCATCAGTGAATCAATATCCAGAAAAAGTTAGAAAAGATATCAAGAGAGCTCTCCGATATATTCATCAGAAAACTGGATCACAAGTGTTGCCTGAGCGTGTCGACAACATTCTGTCCAACATTTGCTGCCTAGATTCTAGATTTGTTCTTTATTGAAGCAATTATAATGAGATGTTGTCTATGTCTATTTAGGTAGATTTTTCAGGGAGAAGTCATCTGCGACTTCATCTTTTTAATTCCTTTTGTATTATCTTGTAACATTGTAAAATAAGGAATCTATTAAATTGTATATAAATATATACAATACTTTCGGTCACTGACCGTCATATGTTATATCAATATATAACTTATGTAAATATTAAACCTTTGTGTTCTTTATATTTCCGTTGCATTTACTCTTAAGTTCTGTTTTATCGAAGTGTTGCCACTTGTGTCAGACGACATTATCGCTGATATTTGCAAACTGTTTTAGCATTCGATTTTATTTTACTTCCAGTTTGTCTCTTACTATTTCATAGTTATCCCCGGGACCCGACAAAACCAAATCATATCATGTCTCTGATAATAGGTACTGATAAAAGGTAAGTTCATTTAGAAAATGTTAATTTGTTGGTGTGTTTATTATTTTTCAAAAAACTTTTCAGTTAAACATTAGAGAGAATTAGAAAAATATTGTTTCATCACTTATAGTGTTAGACACTAAATAGTCAAACATATTTTAAGCCTCGGATGATTTATTTTTTTCCCTAAAAAGATCTAATGCCTTTTACCAACTTCCTCTAGGTCATTATTTTTTTATGAAAGTAGTTGTTGGTTTTTGTAAGACCATATTAGTTCTTACTTTGAATTTTCATAAAATTATCACTTTCATTTTGCTTTGTAATTTTTCTCTGCCTGCTTTGTGTAGTCTCTATATGTTTATTTTATATTTGTTTTACAATTTATTTAAAAGTTTTGCATGCAATTGAGAGGAGTTTAGTTCCTATTCAAAGTAACCTTCACATTGAGAGAAATTGAAGCAACATTCCACTTTAAAGTCCTATATAAAGCAAGTTAAAATCTAGCATCACAATTAGTTTCTTTTTTGTACTTATTCTTATAGGATTTGATTGACTTTTTATATTTCAAAGATACTCAACCACGAGGGGTACACACGTGTGTATGCATAATAGATACGTTACCTGCGAATGTTTTAAGCCAAGCACTCAGTAGGTTCAGCTCTTGTCAATAGAAATTGTTTTCCCAAAGCCACCACGTCAATAAAATCTTTGCTTGATCAGTAAAAAGAAGTCTACATGAACTAATGCAGATCAACTGGGACCCATATTTAACCAAACATCATTCAATTAATACTATCCCTTGAACAATGGTAAGTATGACATGTTATTACTTCACATGGGAACAAGAGAGTATTCTTTTGTCACAATCCAACTCACGAGTCGTGATGACATCTATCCTATTTCTCCGAATAGGAAAACCACATTCTCAATAACAAGTTAATCAGCGGAAAATAAAATAACGAAAAGAAGTTATTAAGTCTTAAATACGAAATCCCCCAAAATCTGGTCAAACGGGTACAAGAATACTAACAAGTCTAAAAATAGAAATCTAAAATACCCGAAGGCTACACATAGTCTATCAATAACCAACAAAAAAAATGGAAATAACTAAGAAGCCCTTCAGGGGCCACGGACGACCAAGTAGCTCACCCTGAATGACTAGAAGATGTCCACCTCGCGAATCAGCCACGGGGCGTAGGCGGAACTCAGATCGCGTACTCTGCACTAAACAAAAGTGCAGCAAGAGTAGTATCAGTACAACACTAGTACCGGTAAGCATCATAGGCCGAGAGTGATTAGATAACGCATGAAGAAGTTGAAACTAAAGGTGGCTAACGGTGACTGAGTCGGGACCGTAGCCCACTGCTCGGGTTTAACGGTTCGGACGATTACGGTCATTCATCGGACTACGCCAACCGGTCGGTTAGTTACCGATTCGAGTTGGCCGTGCGGTTCCGGTCGAACCGGTCCAGGTTTTATATATTTTTTCTAGTATTTATTTTCTATAATATAAACTAAATTCAATTTAAATATGTAATATAATAATATAATATATAATTTAGTTGTATATATTAAAATTGAAACTTTAAAGTTAACTTTTATTTTATAGTTTATAACTTTATACTTTATAGTTTATAACTTTATATTGTAAATTTGTAATTATACTTTTATTAATTTATTAGATTAGTAGATATAAGTCATATAACTTATAAGTAATATGATTAACAACTAAATAGATAGTAAAATTAAAATTAATGATAAGATGTAAACTTTTGAACTTTCATAACGTTAATAAGAGTACATAATGAAGTAATAATAATTTTATTTACATATTATGCATCCTTTTTGCAAGTTCTTCGTAATCTATAGGTTGATTGAATTGGTTATGCTCCATAGCCTCTAAATCGAGTATTAATTCCAGTCCGCCTCGCTCCGCCTTCCAAAATATTGCCTATTTCTTCATCTTCCTGAGAATTAACGTCTCACATCCTTGATTTCTTCTCTCTCGATCGATCTAATCCTTAAGCATACTAACACTTCTAATGTGTTTCCACGATGAGTGACGTGTGTCTCTATTTGATCTCGTGCTTGGCTAAATGCACTTCGAAGCCACCGCTGAGATCGACACATTAAGAACATCCCGCCATCGCAAGTACCGGAAATTGCCTTTTGTTATCCCGCCACCATTGTAAAGGGTCAAAATTTTCTTCTACTCACTGCTTTTGCAAATAAAATTGCATCTCATCGCAAGATCGGCTTGTGGTTGGTTGTGTTGTAAAAGTGCTCCATATGTCTAAAGATTCTTCTTCATCGTCATCATCATTGAATCCTGCAGTGTAGACAGAACGAACTAGAAGGAATATTAGTAGCAGAGTTGGTGTTATCGTAATGTAGCATAATATTCATATAATGTAGTTAAATTATTATAAAATTTATTTATGCAATCATATGTAGATGGAGTTTATGTTTGAAATATTTCCATATTAGTATATTACATAATTATTAAATTATGAAAATCTACTTTTTTATTATAAGGATTTAAGACTGCATGTACAATAAACATCGTGAATAGGAAAAAATATTTTTTAAACTTTTCAAACATAACTGTAACTGCATCTGTATATTTCACATTTGATTTTAAACCATAAAGTAAATAGGAAATTTCAGCTATATGAGCTAAAGCATTACAAAGTTGGGTAATAAGATCCTAAAATTCAACGATTGCGATGTAAAATTTACGTAAAAATTTTAAAAGTTCACCAATTGATTTCCAATGTTCGCTTGCTAACATATACATCACGTTCTTACAATGCGCATTTGCAACATGTGTTATGGGGTCTTTATACTTATAACATTCTTTTAAAAATAAATAAGTATAATTCCACCGTGTAATAATCTCTTACGGCATGAATTTAGGTCTCAAATTAAATTGTTTACATTTTTCTTTAAATTCTATAATTCTATTTTCCCTATTATTACCTGAATAACTCCAATGACTCTTTTGACAAGTTTTATTTTGGTGAAAATAAATCAAGACCACTTTTAACAATTAAATTATAAATATGACAAGCACAACGAACATGAAATATATCGAAGTGGTGGTTGTACTTCGCTTTAAAAGATCTACAGCTGAGATTATTAGATGCATTATCGAATGATACACAAATTATTTTATTATAAAGATTATAATTTTGTGCATAAAAACAAATAGTTTAAACATATATTTTCCAATATGACTTTGATCCTCGTCATACGCAAAGCAATAATACGTTTTCCATTCTAAAATTTTCATCAATCCAATGACAAGTAATTGTTAAATAATCATAACCGTTCAATGCATGTCCAATGTCTGAAGTAAAACTAACATGACATGGAAGGTTAGCAAACAAATATTGCAAGAAAATAACATAATCATTATGAAGTCTAAAAATATCGGCTCTAGTAGTACTACGAGGAACACCTTTAAAAAAAGGATTATATACTCTTTGAATATATGTAATTAAATATGAAGAAGAAGCAAAAGAAAAAGGCAAACAACCTCCGACAATCATTTTTGCCAATTCAATGCGATCTTTTTGGATCGCATTTAGCCAACCCCGCGTTAATGGATTAAGTTGTTGTTGATCGGGTTCTAAATCGTGACATTCCATTGTGCCGTATGATCGAATTTTATATGTCTAGCTATAGTGCCCGCGCCCCGTCACCACCCGCCTTATGTTTATAAGTTCTCCCACAAATATTACATTTAACTCTATCGGTACCACAACTTTATCATAAAAGAGCCACACTTTACTCCTTTTTTTCTTGCTCTGGTTACGTAAAGGAGGTCTCGACTACGACTACCACTAGCAATACCAACATTGACAGAAGGAACACTAGTAGGTGTAGGAGGTTCTTGTTCTTCAAGTTCAACAATATTATCTAATTGAACGTTATCACATTCATTATCTTCTATTCCAAAATCTTCTTGCATTTGATCATAATCTATATTTTGATTAGATGATGAAGAACTCTGATTTTACCCCTTGAACTAGATTTACGGCGCAGTCCCGACGCAATTCCCCTTAGTAAAGACATTATAAAATATTTAAATAATCAACAAATAAATATGACAATTTAATAAAATAATTAGAGAATGAAACGAGTGTACCAAACTTCGGGATTCAGAATTCAATAGAAACTCAAGCTCAAGTCTTGCGTCTTCTTTGCTTTGAATTTGAAAACTAATAATATTAATAACTTGAAAATTGACAATAAAGATGATTAAGAGAGTATGAGAATAAGAGAATTGAGAGAATTGTTTTGTGATAAAAAGCACGAAAATGTAGATAATTTATAGATTTTTTAACGGTAAAAATTGGAATTAAAATAAATAATTAACCAAAACAAAAAAAAAAAAAAAATAATAATAGTGACCAACGGTCGAAATGACCGTTACGCCCGCCCTTCTCCCAAGCCCAACGGTGAAATGACCGTTGGACAATTTTTTATTTTTTTGTTCTCGGTCGGTCAGGTTAACCAGTAATGGAACCGATTTTCCGTTCACGCCTACTGCGGGCGCTACGGGTTTTTAATAACCCGTGCGGGTTGGGGTTGGGGGCCAACCCAACCCCCAACCCGGTATGCCCTTATCGGTCCGGTTCCGGGTCAACCCGGACCGATTGACAGGTATAAATGAAACTAACAAATAACACATAGAACAAACAGGCATGGTCACGTATCATAAACAGGTAAAGTGTAAAGAAATCGAGAATCAACCAAGACATATATAATTTCACCAAAATGATCAGTCAATTATAAGAGTGGATGAATGTAATGCAATGCAATAGTCACCTCTCTCTCTCCACTCTCGTACACACATGCTAAGGCAGTGCCTTCAAGCCATGACCCATGGGGGACCCGCGAAGTCTATGTACCACTCACGCACTCCGGCAGAAACCTCGGAGGCCAATCACTCACGCTCTCCGACAGAAACTTCGGAGGCCAATCACTCACGCTATCCGGCAGAAACCTCGGAGGCCAATCACTCACGCACTCCGGCAGAAACCTCGGAGGCCATAAATCGTCACAAATAATATGAAAAGTATGTCAGGCATGATATCAAGTCTCAACACAAGCACTAACATACAATCAGATGATAATCACATAAAAATAACACTTATGAAGACAAGTCACATAAAAGTGACGAAACCAACGTAATTGTAATTCATCTCCACTTCATGCCTGAAGGCCTATCATGCTATCCCCGTCACTTACTACAACTACATACGATTCTCTAATCATAGTCTAATTCAAGTAAACCATAACCTACCTCAATGCCGAGCGGGTTCCACGAACAATCAAACCAATGCCTTCCCCTTGCGTAGAGCCTCTGAACGATTAAAATCTAGAAAATATGCGAACTACGTTATAATACGAATCTAAGGACACCCATATTGCTATATTTATATTAACCATATTTTTACCATTCCGATTGCATGACTAAACCCTACACATATAACATTATTAGCATAGCTTCAGAAATTCCACATAACATTACTTTCTTTCAACTTTCTCGTATCTCCCGCTTATAACTGATATAACATTAAATTTGTAACTCCAAATCAGGTGTTTATTGTACCATATCGAATGCAACACTAGGATCTCTTATTATGCCGAATTCCACATGACAATACTTAGTGTAGCTTGGTGAAAATTTATGAAAGAAACAACCCTATGAAATCTGTGTCGCCAGAATTTTTGTAAAACAAGGTAGAAACTTCAAACAGACATAACTCTCAAACCATAGGTCGGATTTATCTCCGAAAGATATCAAACTTACGGGAATAGAGTAATCTACAACTTTCATTCAGCCCATATTTTCATATTCCTTACGAATTTGTACAATTTTCACGTTTTATATGCTGTGTCGCCTGGATTTCGGTAAAACGGGGCTGAAACTTTAAACATTCAACTTTTAAACTATAAGTCGGATTTTTCTCCGTAAGATATCAAAATGACGGGAACAGAGAAATATACAACTTCATCCAGCCCATACTTTCATACTATTTACATATTTATACAGTTTTCACGTTTTTACCAATTGTTGTAATGAGAATCCCTCAAGTTCTCTTGTTCAAACTGAACCTTGACTGACGCAATCTCCTTGGACCTCAACTTCCTCACTTGCCTATCCAAGATTGCTACCGGCTCTTTCTCGAATGACAGGTTCTTATCAAATAATACTGAATCCCACCGAAGGATGTAAGACCCATCTGAATGGTACTTCTTCAGCATGGAAACATGGAATACCGGGTGAACACCTGCCAAACCTGGTGGCAAAGCTAACTCGTACGCCTCCTCGCCAGCACGACGAAGAATCTCAAAAGGGCCAATAACTTAGGGCTCAACTTGCCCTTTTTCCTGAACCGCATTACCCCATTCATGGGTGAAACCTTCTGTTATACCCCATGGTTCAGGCCGTGCGTATGGGGCCGTGCGAAAGGAGTTAGGACTCGAAATCAGAAAATTTCGGTCGTGGCCTCGTGCATGGCGCTGCGGGAATTCAGGGCCGCGACGCGGAAGTTCCGGAGTCCGCAGAGTTGCGCCGCGCCGATCGCGGCGCCGAGGCGGGAAATCTGGCGGAAAAACTTAGGAAAATCTGATCTTTTCTTTTAAAAAGGACATGAGAGGGTGAAACGTGTCCCCCCCCCCCCCCATCTGATTTTGCATGTATTATATTGACCAAGTCTTGAAGACTTGGTCATCTTTCATCTCTCTCTTAGACAAAAGCTCTTCCTTCTCTCTTAAAAATTTCAAGCTCATCTTTCTCTCTAAAATTCCAAGAGATATTCTAGCCTTAGGAAAAATCTGAAAAGTAAAGGCAAGAAGGAAGCTTGTGGCTAGTTTGTGAAGGTTGTTGTGGTGGTGTTCTTGGAAAGGAAGCTAGCAAGTTGTTGGAAAAATTTGGCTAAAGCTCTAAGGTAATGATTCTTCCTTTATAATTAGTTTTTAGTGTTGCATATTAAGAAGAAAGAACTTGTGGTAGTAAATAATGCTCTTAGATTCATTGCATGCAAGAAATGTGGTTTGGGTATGAAGGATTTGGCTAAAGAGGTTATGTGAGCATGTTGTAGCCTAAAAAGTACCTTAAACTTGTTAAGATTAATTGTTATAACTTATGGGGCAGAATTTTACACACCCAAGTTTAGGTGTGTAATCCCCTTTGTGTTGGTTTGGATGTTGGGCCTTAAATGTGGCGTTTGGATGAGGAATTCGGCCTTGAAAAAGGTGGCAAAGTATGTAGAAACAAAGGAAATGCTGCCCAATTTTTCATAGAATTTAGTAACTTACACTTGGAATAATTCTATGTTGAAACTAGAGGTTGATAAACGTATTATGGTCATTATAGGTTGACGTATTACGTGCGATAGTTGGAATTAACAAGTGGATTGACCGAAGAGGTATGTAGAGCTTTCCTATCTCTTGAGCATGAGTAGTTGTATCTATGTAGTACGGTATACGTACAAGATTTGATAATCTTCACTTGTTTTGAGGTATATGATACTTGTTTCGTTTTAAAGGTATAAGTCTCTTGGACATAGGGAAATGTGTTTGACTAACGTAAAATGTTAATATAACGGCTTTATGGGAAGTTGGTTATATTAGTTTGGGAAAAAGGTAAATAAAGAAGGGTTTACTTTATATAAAATAAGCAAGGGGAAAATGAGTTGAATTTGTGGAAGGTAAATTGTTTTAAGGCATTAATGGCCTAAGGTTTTTAAAGGAAATGAAGTCACTTGATTTAGAAGCTTGGGATATTTTCTAAATTGAAAATTGTGACTTGTTTTGAAAGTGGTTGTGACATGATACTATGAATATTAGTATCTTAGAAGTTTTATATAAAAAGGAGTCATTTCGAAAAAGGTTTACGGTATGTGATACTTGGGTTAAATTCCCGAATTTCTCTTAAAAAGACATGTAGTGCCTTAATGAGCTAAAATGAGAGGATTTATATTAATAATGTTCATAAGAAGTTAGAAGATTTCTTATCTTGTTTATGTTATGATAAGCCGGTAGCGCTTATGTTATGTATACTAGCCGGTTGTGCTGATTTATGTATTATTATTGTTATCACTGAGTATTCTGATAAGCCGGTAGCGCTTATGTTATGTATACTAGCCGGTTGTGCTGATTTATGTATTATCATTGTTATTACTGCGTATTCCATGGATTTGCTACCCATGATGCGAGTGCGGCGCTTGTACTCATGCGGGCCCATTGGGTCCATGCGGGTGAAATAGTCCCATGCGGGTCCACAAGATCTATGCGGGTGAAATAGTCTCATGCGAGTACGACGATGGTACTCATGCGGGTCCACAGGATCCATGCGGGTGAAATAGTCCCATGCGAGGCGGATGGCCTTATGCGGATCCACAGGATCCATGCGGGTGAAACAGTCCCAGGAGTAGGATTGCTTAATGATACTACGGGCGAGAGATCCTGTTTTGATCATGAGCCTCCTATTTTTATGCAGTATTATACTTATACTTGTTACTCTCATTGTTAGTAAGGCACAGTGCAACAAAATTTGATTTTTATCTATAACTTTAGTGTATTTTGGACTTATGATATTACTACGGTATTTTCCAGTTTTACATACTTGGTACGTTGTGTCGACCCCTTCGCCGGGTTGCGTGAATCCGCAGTAAGGAAAAGCAGTGGTAGATCCTCATTCCTAGGATCTTTTACTCAGTGTCGTGAGCTCCATTTCTTCTGAGGCTCGACTTTTGGTATGGTTCTCCCGGTGTTGTTGATGTTTTGTACATTCGGGGCATGACGGGGCCTGTCCGTCATAGTGTTACTCCTTCTTAGAGGCTGTAGTCTTGTCATAACTTGGTTTGTTTAAGGATGTAACTGTTGGTCTTATGTACTTTTGGGGTAGCCATTTTGGGCTAGACTATTGTATATCATTATGATTGTTTATTGTGAGTTTATATTCTGGTTTTCTCGATGTTGTGTCACAAGGTGCGGGTTAAGGCAGGTCACGGATCGAGTCGGTCGTGACAAAAGTGGTATCGAGCGCTTAATCCTCGGAAATGGTCTGAGCCGTAGTAGAGTATTGATTATCGGTGTGTTGTGCACCACATCTATAATCGTGAGGTCGCAGGATATTTAGGATTGGTCTCCATTTCTTCTCACTCTAAGATCGTGCGATAGAGTGTGTGGTTAGGGTCGTCTCTCCCTAACAGTTATGGTGTTTGCACTGAGAAAGCGTGATGACCGGGAAAGATTATGGATTGCGTATCCGGGTTGGTAATAATTGTAGTATAGTTGGTATTGTGACATACGGTATACGAATTTACGTATGAGGTCACATATGTGTTGCATAGAATGATTTTAGATTACCGTGATTTGGTAAGGACTAAATAGATACTGGAAGGTATGAGCAGTTAAGGAACTCTCATCGAGGTTTTACGTGCTAGTTTGAGATAATTAGGAGATGATGAGTTGTCGGAAAAAGTAATGGAACCTTAAGAAGCTTAATTAAGGGGCCCAATGGGAGACTATGTTTGTAAATTAAGCTACGTGGTATGCTTAAGAGGATAGTACGGATGAGATCCGTGTGGAGTAAGTAATGGTTGTTGTGATCAAGACGACACGGTTATGGTATTATGAGAAGTTAGGGTACCCGTTTATGGGGTGGGATCAGTTGATAGTAGTCCCGCTACGTGACAGGGTCACGAGGGAACAAGCCAAGTCCAGTTAATCGTTTCTGAGGTTCGTGGACGCATTCCACCGGAACCAGGTTGTGAGAGCCGGAAATGGCCTTATATTGTTTGACTTAGTAACTCCAAGATTGGAGGCCAACTTTATTATGAAAGTTATGTACGTAAGCTAGAATAAGTTTGGAAGTACGGAAAAGAGTACGACCGGTAAGGAAGTGAAGTGGTGGTAACCAGTGAATTATCCTTCCTTCTTTGGCATCATTGTTTTTAATAAGTCTGTGTGACTTGTTCATTGAGGTAAATTGACGCAAAAAGTAGGTAATACTTGAATTTGAAGGAATTTATGTTAAGTGCCCTTGGAGGTACTTGGAGTTGGTTTGGTGTGGCGGTCAGGGCCACGACCTTCCGGATAATTTCAGGAAAATGTGCAAGGCAAGAATAAAATAAGTACGGGTGCTGCCGGCGGAAAGCTGAGGGCGTCTTTGGTAGGTTTTGAAAATCTACATGACTTTAAGGCGGTGCGTGATGATTAGATATTTACTGGACCACAAGAGGACCCGGTGATTAGGGTTGTGACTCCAAGGAAAGTTAAATTAGGGGGAGATAAGTTCTCTCCCCCACGTAAAAGGATAGTTTTACGTATTATGGGGTTATGTGTACCCATGTGGTTAGACGAAGGATGGGAGACTGGTAGGGTCTTCAGTATCGTCATGCCATAAGTTACAGTTTTAGATAACCGTGGGATAAGTATTGTGTTGGGGGTAATTAAGAACGACGTTACGAAATGGTCAGGGAAGTGTCGTAAGAAAAAAATGCAGGTAGTACGCATATTTGAAACTGTACGATTATGGATCAAGTTAGAAACACTTTACTATTAATAAGCATAAGGTAGGTTATGACCAGAATGATAAAAAAGAATACAACTATGGTGATGTAAGTTGCACGAGATATGTTTACCCCAGACTAGTGTAAGGACCATTAGTAGATGATGGGCATTAAGAACGTCTCGAGGAAAGGTGGTAGCATCTGTACTGACGAGAAAGATAGTAAGAGAATACGGAGAGGTAAGGGACCCCAGGACAACTTGAAATAACTTATAAAGGAAAGACGAGTAGACACTCGAACAATAAGAAATCTTGACAAGTCATTGGATTATGTAATACCGTGAATTGAGGTTGAACACCTGACTATAAGCTCTACGAGCTGAGAGAGATTAATTGGGTTACGACTTGACGAGACCAAGGAAATTCCCCCCCCCCCCCAAATTGTGATGGACAGGAAGTCTTAGCCATGAGGCAAGCAAATGAATCAAATCTAAGTTAGTGACCAAGTTGAGTTGCAATATAGAAAAGGGGAAACAGGAACCATAATTGAGAAAATGAATACCCGAATATTTCGCAGTATGAGAAAGGCTTCCAAGATCTTAGAAGATAGGTTGACCACGACTACGCTTCTAACCCTCCCGAGACTCAAGGTTAGGTTGTTATTGTAACACTTTGGGTGTTGGGCAAGGTTGTATCTTGTGCAATACGATAAGGTTAGGGCCTATGTTTTCCCGACGGTTAGGGAAGCAAGAAAGGAGATTACGCTACTCACGATTTAGAGTAGGCGGCAGTTAATTGTGCCTTGAAGATTTGGAGGCATGACATACATATAAGACTTCATGTGGATATGTGTACAGACCACAAGAGCCTCCGGTATATCTTGAGCGAGGACAACTGAATTGGCGACAGTGACGGTGGTGAGAGTTACTCAAGGGATTGTGATATTGATATCCTATACCACCCGGGAAAAGCCGAGAAGGTTACAGATACTCTTAGTCGCAGATCGATGGGCAGCCAGAGAGGAGGGACATGATTCGCGAGTTACATCAGCTAGCGAGCCTTGGGGTTCGTTTGGTTGATTCTGATAGTGATGAAGTTCGGGTTCGAGAGGTCGCCGAGTCTTCCATCGTTGAGGAAGTGAAGAGGCGACAGTATGAGGATCCGCTTATGGTACGGTATCGAGATACGGCTCTTCGGGAAGAGAAGAGTCTATTTGAGGTAGCACCTGATGGGGTGCTAAGGTTTGAGGGCCGATTGTGTGTTCCCGATGTGACAGGACTTCATCAGTAGATTTTGGGGGAGGCACACAGTGCTCGTTATTCTATTCACCTGGGGTCGACTAAGATGTACCATGACCTCAGGTGTGTGTATTGGTGGGATGGCCTGAAGAGGGACGTGGCAGGTTTTGTCGCACAGTGTCCTAATTATCAGCAGGTCAAGGTTGAGCACCAAAAGCCCGGTGGGCTATTGCAGGCTATTGATATTCCGACTTGGAAGTGGGAGGTGATAAACATAGATTTTATTACAGGGCTACCTACCACTCAGAGGAAGCATGATTCCATTTGGGTGATTGTCGACAGGCTGATGAAATCAGCCCATTTTCTTCCGGTCAGGACGACGTTCTCAACTGAGGACTATGCCAGATTATATATTAGAGAGATTGTGAGACTGCACGGAGTCCCGGAGTCGATTATATCGAATAGAGAGCGCTTCTCGGCTAACTTCGGAGGTCTTTTCGGAAGGGATTAGGGACACAGGTGAGTCTCAAGATCGCATTTCACCTCGGATCGACGGATAGCGAGCGCACTATCCAGACACTTGAGGATATGCTGCAGGGCTTGTGTTATTGATTTCAGGGATAGCTGGGAGGATCATTTAACTCTTGTGGAGTTTGCTTATAACAACAACTACCATTCTAGTATTCAGATGGCGCCTTATGAGGCCTTATACGGGAGGAAGTGCAGGTCACCGATAGGCTGGTTCGAGGTAGGAGAAGTTCAGTTAGTCGGGCCAGACTTGGTTCAACAGGCAGTGGATAAGGTGAAGCTTATTCAGGAGCGGTTATTGGCAGCCCAGAGTCGGCAGAAGTCGTATGCAGATCAGCGGCGTCGACACTTGGAGTTTGAGGTACATGATTGGGTTTTCCTGAAGGTGTCACCCATGAAGGGCGTGATGAGATTTGGGAAGAAGGGAAAACTTAGCCCAAGGTACATTGGGCCTTACCAGATTGTCCGAAGGGTAGGCAAGGTTGCCTATGAGTTGGATCTGCCGTCCGATCTAGAGGCAGTACATTCAGTGTTTCATGTGTCTATGTTGCGGAAATGTATTGGAGACCCATCTAGAGTACATCTGATTCATGAGGTTCAGGTAACAGAGGAGTTATCGTATGAGGAGATTCCCATAGCGATACTCGATCGTCAGGTTAGGCGATTGCGGACAAAGGATGTGGATTCCGTCAAGGTCTTATGGCGGAACGAGAACAGAGAGGAGATGACGTGGGAAGCAGAGGATGACATGATGAAGAAATATCCTCACTTATTCCCTATACCTCCAGGTAACCCACGTTTCTAAATTGTTGGTCTTTAAATTTAGTAATTATGCTTGAGTTTTGTTGTGGCCATGTGGAGCATTTTTATTTGAGTCTATGTCGATATTGTGATTTGAGTAAGCCTAGAAGGAACATTCGGGACGAATATTTCTAAGGGGGGAGAATGTTATACCCCGTGGTTCAGGCCGTGCGTATGGGGCCGTGCGAAAGGAGTTAGGACTCGAAATCAGAAAATTTTGGTCAGGGGCCTCGTGCCAGCGGCGAGGGAGCGGCCATGCGCCGAATCGGGCATGGCCGGAGTTCGAGTCCGCAGAAGTTGCGGCGCCGCGGCGCCGAGGCGGGAAATCTGGCGGAAAAACTTAGGAAAATCTGATCTTTTCTTTTAAAAAGGCCATGGGAGGGTGACAAGTGTCCCCCCCATCTGATTTTGCATGCATTATATTGACCAAGTCTTGAAGACTTGGTCATCTTTCATCTCTCTCTTAGAAAAAAGCTCTTCCTTCTCTCTTAAAAATTTCAAGCTCATCTTTCTCTCTAAAATTCCAAGAGATATTCTAGCCTTAGGAAAAATCTGAAAAGTAAAGGCAAGAAGGAAGCTTGTGGCTAGTTTGTGAAGGTTGTTGTGGTGGTGTTCTTGGAAAGGAAGCTAGCAAGTTGTTGGAAAATTTTGGCTAAAGCTCTAAGGTAATGATTCTTCCTTTATAATTAGTTTTTAGTGTTGCATGTTAAGAAGAAAGAACTTGTGGTAGTAAATAATGCTCTTAGAGTCATTGCATGCAAGAAATGTGGTTTGGGTATGAAGGATTTGGCTAAAGAGGTTATGTGAGCATGTTGTAGCCTAAAAAGTACCTTAAACTTGTTAA
The DNA here is from genome assembly GCA_029844215.1 of Przewalskia tangutica. NCBI lineage: Eukaryota > Viridiplantae > Streptophyta > Magnoliopsida > Solanales > Solanaceae > Przewalskia > Przewalskia tangutica. The sequence goes on along the minus strand of CM056723.1, from coordinate 43,563,737 downwards.
GATTAATTGTAATAACTTATGGGGCAGAATTTTACACACTCAAGTTTAGGTGTGTAATCCCCTTTGTGTTGGTTTGGATGTTGGGCCTTAAATGTGGCGTTTGGATGAGGAATTCGGCCTTGAAAAAGGTGGCAAAGTATGTAGAAACAAAGGAAATATTGCCCAATTTTCCATAGAATTTAGTAACTTACACTTGGAATAATTCTATGTTGAAACTAGAGGTTGATAAACGTATTATGGTCATTATAGGTTGACGTATTACGTGCGATAGTTGGAATTAACAAGTGGATTGACCGAAGAGGTATGTAGAGCTTTCCTATCTCTTGAGCATGAGTAGTTGTATCTATGTAGTACGGTATACGTACAAGATTTGATAATCTTCACTTGTTTTGAGGTATATGATACTTGTTTCGTTTTAAAGGTATAAGTCCCTTGGACATAGGGAAATGTGTTTGACTAACGTAAAATGTTAATATAACGGCTTTATGGGAAGTTGGTTATATTAGTTTGGGAAAAAGGTAAATAAAGAAGGGTTTACTTTACATAAAATAAGCAAGGGGAAAATGAGTTGAATTTGTGGAAGGTAAATTATTTTAAGGCATTAATGGCCTAAGGTTTTTAAAGGAAATGAAGTCACTTGATTTAGAAGCTTGAGATATTTTCTAAATGGAAAATTGTGACTTGTTTTGAAAGTGGTTGTGACATGATACTATGGATATTAGTATCTTGGAAGTTTTATATAAAAATGAGTCATTTCGAAAAAGGTTTACGGTATGTGATACTTGGGTTAAATTCCCGAATTTCTCTTAAAAAGACATGTAGTGCCTTAATGAGCTAAAATGAGAGGATTTATATTAATAATGTTCATAAGAAGTTAGAAGATTTCTTATCTTGTTTATGTTATGATAAGCCGGTAGCGCTTATGTTATGTATACTAGCCGGTTGTGCTGATTTATGTATTATTATTGTTATCACTGAGTATTCTGATAAGCCGGTAGCGCTTATGTTATGTATACTAGCCGGTTGTGCTGATTTATGTATTATCATTGTTATTACTGCGTATTCCATGGATTTGCTATCCATGATGCGAGTGCGGCCCTTGTACTCATGCGGGCACATTAGGTCCATGCGGGTGAAATAGTCTCATGCGGGTGAAATAGTCCCATGCGGGTCCACAGGATCCATGCGGGTGAAATAGTCTCATGCGGGTGAAATAGTCCCATGCGGGTCCACAGGATCCATGCGGGTGAAATAGTCTCATGCGAGTACGACGATGGTACTCATGCGGGTCCACAGGATCCATGCGGGTGAAATAGTCCCATGCGGGTGAAATAGTCCCATGCGAGGCGGATGGCCTTATGCGGATCCACAGGATCCATGCGGGACTGTAGGATTGCTTAATGATACTACGGGCGAGAGATCCTGTTTTGATCATGAGCCTCCTATTTTTATGCAGTATTATACTTATACTTGTTACTCTCATTGTTAGTAAGGCACAGTGCAACAAAATTTGATTTTTATCTATAACTTCAGTGTATTTTGGACTTATGATATTACTACAGTATTTTCCAGTTTTACATACTTGGTACGTTGTGTACTGACCCCCTTCCTCGGGGGCTGCGTGAATGCCGCAGGTAAGGGAAAACAGGTGGTAGATCCTCATTCCTAGGATCTTTTACTCAGGTGTCAGAAGCTCCATTTCTTCGGAGGCTCGACTTTTGGTATGGTTCTCCCTGGTGTTGTTGATGTTTTGTACATTCAGGGGCATGACGGGGCCCTGTCCCGTCATAGTGTTACTCCTTCTTAGAGGCCTGTAGTCTTGTCATAACTTGGTTTGTTTAAGGATGTAACTGTTCGGTCTTATGTACTTTTGGGGTAGCCATTTTGGGCTAGACTATTGTATATCATTATGGTTGTTTATTGTGAGTTTATATTCCGCTGGTTTTCTCTGATGTTGTGTCACAAGGGTTGCCCGGGTTAAGGCACCGGTCACGGATCCGGGGTCGGGTCGTGACACCTTCAATAGGACATGCTCACCAACCATGAACTATGTATCACGAACCTTCCGATCTGCATACTCCTTTTGCCTACTCTGGGCTGCCAGAAGCTTTTCATGGATAAGTTTCACCTTGTCCAAAGACTCCCTCAGAAAATCTGTACCCCAAGGTCGAACCTCAAAAGCATCAAACCACCCAATCAGAGAACGACACCTCCTACCTTATAATGACGCATATTTGTCAAGTATTAATTTTTATTTTTAATTGTGTAATTACATATGTGACCTTTTGTAATTCTTAGATCAAGAAAGACGATTTTATCAAGTCGTCCCCTTTGCTAAGGTCAAATAGGGCGAGTGAACTCGCCCTTTTTGAGATATATCAAAAAAGGCACGTTTAGTCGCCCTATTTGGTCTTAGCAAATGAGACGACTTGAGAAAATCGCCCTTCTTGATGTAAGAATTATATTTTTTGTTCAATTTGGAATCTACTTTTAAAGATTAAAAATATCAATTACTATTAATAGTTTCATAAATAATATATACAACACATGATGTTCTTACAAATATGTGCTTTAAATTTTCATAATTAGTTAAATTAAAACATATCAAATTTAAAAATATACTATTATTTTTACAATATTATTTACAAATATGTTATTATTAATTAATATATTTTTAAAAATAATATGTATCTTAAATAACTAATTTAATATATCATTTATAATGACGCATATTTGTCAAGTATTAATTTTTATTTTTATTTGTGTAATTACATATGTGACTTTAATTAGATTTGTAATTGTAAGATCAAGAAGGGCGATTTTCTCAAGTCGCCCCCTTTGGTAAGGACAAATAGGGCGACTAAACTCGCCCTTTTTGATGTATACCAAAAAGGGCGAGTTTAGTCGCCCTCTTTGCCTTCTCAACCAGGGCGATTTTTAGTCGTCTTCTTTGCCATCTCAACCAGGGCGATTTTAGTCGCCCTCTTTGCCTTCTCAACCAGGGCGATTTTTAGTCGCCCTCTTCGCCTTCTCAACCAGGGCGACTTTTTCATGTCTCCCTCTTTGGTTAAATAAACTTAAATGTCATTTCTAAAGAAATACAAAATCGATCTTCACTATTTTATAAGATCGATCGGATTCGAATCTGAATATTTCGGATATCCAAAAAATCGAATATTCATAATTTTGGATATTTATTTTATGAATTTAAATTAGAAAAAAATCTAAGAGGGTAATTTATGATGAATGAAAGTCTATAATGCGACTTAATTTGAAAGGAGGGCTTTTAATATTTTCATCTATTAGTAATAGAAATAATAGATCAAAATCTTTAATTAAATGTTATATATATTATCAACACTACAACAAATCGGTTCAAATATATATATTATCTATTTATATTTTCTAGTAATTTGAGTTTTTTAATAAAATATGATAGATAAATTTAAACATCGAAACATTTATGGGCAGTGGAATAAAAGTTTAGAAATAAATTAAAATTTCAAAAGTAAGAAAAATACATATTTATTTATATCTTATTAAAAATAAATAATAAAAGAAAATATTAGTACGTCATAATATTTATATACTTATGATATATGCATTCAGTGAAGATTGAATGTTGGAAAACAAGAAAGAAGAAAACTAACGTTTACAAAAGAAACTATTAGAACGTGATATTATAATTTGTTATTTCATTTGTACTCATTATAACATTTTACTTGACCATGATATTATGTGTGATTAATTATCATAGGGCGGATAGCAACGGAGATGGAAAAATCACGAGAGATGATATTTCTCAACGTATTTTATAGTTTGTTCTTCCATAAGGTCTCGATTATTTATATCTTATTAAAAATAAATAATAAAAGGAAAATATAAAGTAGAGCAAAAAGGACGACTTTTTATATTTTGTTCTTCCATAAGGTCTCGGTTATTTATATCTTATTAAAAATAAATAATAAAAGCAAAATATAAAGTGGAGCAAAAAGGGCGACTTTTTCAAGTCGCCCCTTTTGATTAAGACCAAAGAGGGCGACTTCAAGTCGCCCCCTTTGGTGATAACCAAAAGGGCGACTTGAAAAAGTCGGCCCCTTTGGTGAAATTAAAAAGGGCGACTGTATGTCACCCTTTTTTGTCCAAACTAAAAGGACATTTTTAGTCGCCCTTTTTGGTTAAAAAAATCACCTTCTCTGAGGCGATTTGTTGTAGTGCAAGTTCACACAGAAGCTTGCTATGTGTAAGACCATCGTCAAGTTTCTTATCTTGCAACTCCTTCAACTGGACAGTTACAAATGAATTTACCAGTCCAAACATGCTCAACATCAAATATTTATAGGTGAATCACTACCCTAAGTCCATTTCTTACTCCTAGGTTACTCAAAACATATTCATAGGCGTACAACACATATTTGTTTAAGATCATTTTTGAACTAAACTGCCTAAAATTAGTTAATTAACAATCACTCGAACAAAAAAAAGTACTTGTTAACTAGCAAAAAGTACTTGTTGACAAAAAAAAAATTGTTTTCGGTGTGATTTAGAACAGTGGTAAGCAAAAAATCACAACGAAATAGCAACAAATCGTTGGGTATATTGTCGATTAGAACATCAACAAATCACATCGAAATATAAAAAAAATAGTAACCATACACAAACACTTAATTAGTCATAATTGTTCTAAATGGGTACTACACCATATGCCTCGTATCATAATACGCATAAGTCTAATAATATAAACAAAACATTTCTAAATCTTAACAAGTAATTAAACAGGCTAAATACATTTAAGTATTAAAACACATTAACATGAATAATCAATACTTAATCAACACAGAACACACAAAATACAGAAAAATAAATTAAGAGGAATTTTACGGACCCTTTTGGGGTGCAGTGAACTGAGGCAAGAGTCTTCAATTTCGACGGACTCCGAACTTATCGAACCGACAAAAATAAGCTTAAAGACTTCTATTTAAAAAGGCTAAGTAAAGATGAGAAATATTTGGGGGTTTTGAGAAGAAGAACAACGGCTGAAAAAAGGTGATCTCCAGACCGCAATTTTTTTTTGATGCAAGAAAATAATTTTTAGGAAGATTCAGTGCAAAAAACAAAAGACATCTAGGGGTTTCAAAGGGTAAAAGAGGCGGCTAAAAAAGTGTCCCTTTGGTCGATTTCAATGCTAGTATTTATAGCACAAACTTAGGATTTTTCTCCAACTTTCTTTTGGGCCGGATTTGTATCTCAGATTTTGAAATGAGTCAACAATTTGTTCAAAAAATCTGAATGTTTTTTGCACGAAAATGGGGAAGCAATTCTGTCTATGGTGGAAAGGAGTTTGTTGTTTTTCCGAAATTGGAAGAGAGAGGGTAGGGTCTGCGGCGAATTTGAATTTTGGGGAATGGGGCAAAGAAGAGTTTTAGGGTTCTTGTGATTTTTAGGTTTAGACTTTTTCCTTTTCTGTAATGGTCTTGTGGGAATGAAAATAAATGGGCTGAGTTTTAGAAATAAAATGGGTCGGGTCGGGTATATATATATTTTTTTTAAAATCGTATTTTAAAAACCGTCACAAAAATATGCAACGGTTGAAATCAGCGTCACACTGCTGTCACAAAGTTGTGGCGGTTAATAAAACTGTCACAAAGCTATCACGAATAACCATTGACCAGAAAGTCAATGCAAAAACCGTCATAACGTGTGACGGTTTCTAAAACCGTCACACTCAAACTGTCACCGTAGGTCATTTTTTGTAGTGTAATAGAATATATGTACATATATTTAGTGATTTGATAAAGATTGTTAGTGATTTTGTATTAGTTGGGTGTATAATTAATACATTCTATCAAATGGCTATCCCTTCTTTCAATAACTCAATAGAAAGTGTACTTGACTAGCGAGGTTAAGAAGCGTAATTGTTATAGGTATTCCTATTGTTGATTGTGTTGTGAATAGTTGGGTCGAGAGCTCAATGAGTATAAATTTGTTCTTAAGTCCCATAGTCATTCATTTCATCTATTGCGTAAGTGTATATGTATAGTAAAGAATAGGTGAGTCTGTTTGTTGATAGTTGTGTTAATTAAGTTCAATCTATTCTAAAGTATTAGACCTTTATTAGAAGTCGTAGCACACGAGATATCCCAAGATAATTGGGATTGTTAGCTATCCTTTATGAGATAAGCACTCCAAGAGGGTAATTGTAAATAAGGATCAGAATATATATTTCTTAATTGCATTAGTAGCATATTTTCACTAGTTGTGCATTATGTACTTAGTTAGATTTCAGTCACTTGCAGTTAATTGTACATATCATATGATATTTTCTTAAAAGAGGATTTGAGTTGAATGAGTTAGCGCACGCAAAGTTAGTTGAGCTGAGGATTGCGATATGTTGGCCCTCGCGGCTTATTTGCTAGCCACTGAGGCTTATTTGTCGGCCACCAGAGCCTACTTGTCGGTCTAGGAGACCTATTTGTTGCTCTAAATGGAGCGTTTTTGCGAGACACAACTTTTTTCTATAAGTAGATAAGATCTAAGTTGGTTGTGATATTTTCGTGATATAGTTGATAAGAGTTTTTAATAGAACGCAACTTACAAGTAAGTGCCAATTTTTCTATACTTTTTGCTACTTGTTTACTTGTTTTACTTTAGGTTTCATCCCTTGTCATTAGATTTATCCGCCTTACATACTCGCCGCATTATTCGTACTTACGTTCATTTTGCCGGGGAAACTGCATGTCATGATGCAGGTTCAGGTTCGCAGGTGACAAGTATGTGAGTAGACACTCCAGTTGATCAACACAGTTTTGGTGAGTTTCACTTCCTTCTAGAGTAGCCGAGTCGAGTCATTTATGATATAGTAGTACATGCTAGTTGAGAAGGCCAGGCCCTGTACCGACAAAGTTATTTTGGTCAAATACTCTTAGAGGCTCTTGTAGACGTATGTACACCTATGGTCAGCAGGCTATGTTTATAAATGTAGTGTTGTACATTTGCGGCCCCGTAGGCCTATATGTTTATATATTTGTTTTGGGACATTCTGTTTGTAGGTAGTTGAGTATGTGTAATGACCCGTCTGGTCGTTTAGCACTTTAAACTACGAAAAAGAATTATGACATTGAGAATACGAGGTTTTATGAAATTCTCGAGAATTAATGGAAGCGGGGGTTAAGATTTAAAAGAAGTGGGTTTAAGATTTATTAATTGAAGGACTTGGGATCAAAGTTTTAATAAGTTTTTGGGAGATTAAATTAAGAGGAAATTAGGGGCTTATGTGCAACTTTAATTTTCAGATTTCCTTTTAACCTATTAACCTTCCCACTCATTGTCACATTCCATCTTCAAGAACATAAAACCCTAGTAGAAAAGAAAGGGGAGGGAGAAAGGGGAACGACGAAGCAGCAAGAAAACCCTAGAGGAAGAAAGAAAAGAAAGGAGAGGGAGAATGGAACGTACGTAGCAACAACCAGACGCAAGAGAAGAAGCGAGAAAGAAGGAAAAAAGAAAGGAAAAAAGAAAACCCTAGCAATCAGGTTCAGGTTAGATTCTATATTACATGTTTGAGTTAATCTATTCGTGATCCTTATAATAACGTGTTATGGAATGAAATCAGATTTCAAAGAGGTCATTACACGAAAATTCCACAATCCACTTGAATAGAGAAACTTGAGGGATGTAACATGGCATAATCATTACTGCATCACATTAAACGTGGAAAATGTATAAATTCGTAAAGAATATAAAAGTATGGGCTGAACGAAGGTTGTATATTACTCTATTCCCGTCAGGCCCAATTAATTGGATCCCAATTGTCCGCTCCAAGCCTTATCCAATCCAATTTGAGCCAGACTTTCGCCACATTAACTCCTCGGCAACCCGATGACACGTGATATATGGATACGGGCACCACGTCTCACCTCACCAAAATTTTTGGTAATCTTACTCAACTGCAAAATTTTAATACTCCGCAGTCTATTATGGTCGGTAATGGTCATCGCATTCCAATTCAAGGATTTGGCCACACCCTTACCCCACCATCGCATCCCCACTTTTCTCTCAAAAACATTTTTTACGCCCCAAACATCATCAAAAATCTAATTTCTGTTATAAAATTTATGATCGATAATTCTGTGTCAATTAACTTTGACCCGTTTGGATTTTCTGTAATGGACCTCCGTACCAGAAAAATCCTTACAAGATGCAATAGTGAGGGGGACTATATCCTTTCTTACCTACATCTGCTTCTAGTGTCACTCCTCCCACCGTTCTATCAATCATATCTCCCTCAACGTGACATAGTAGACTTGTTCATTCGGGTTCTCACATTTTTTATTCTCTTAGAAACCGAAATTTAATCTTGTGTAACAAAGGGAACCTCTCTCGTAGTTGCTCCTCCTGTCAGTTAGGGAAACATGTTAGACTACCATCTACGACTTCTATGAGTTCTACTTTCTCTCGTTTTGATATTATTCACACTGATTTATTGACATCTCCCATAACTAGTAGCTTAAGTCACAAATATTATCTGGTATTTTTGGATGATTTTTCTCACTTTCTTTGGGTCTATCCACTCAAACTCAAATCTCAAGTCTTCCCCAATCTTTTTTGAGTTTCGTACACTAGTCAAAACGAATTTGAAAAAGACATAAAATCGTTTCAATGAGATAATGGTCGTGAGTTTAATAATTCCCTATTTTATAAATTTTGTGCGGCTAATGGTATGATCGTCCATTTATCGTGCCCCCATACCTCCCCTCAAAATGGAAAAGCCGAAAGAAATCTCCGAACCATTAATAATATGATTCATACCCTCTTTTTTCATGTGTCTATCCCCCATACTTTTTGGGTATATGCACTAAAAATGGTAGAACACATTCTCAATAATTTATTTACCCATGCGATTCAAAATAGGACACCCACCAAAATTCTCTACCATCGGATCCCTGCCTATGACCATCTTAAAATTTTCAGTTGTCTGTGTTACCCTAATCTAACATCCACAACTTCCCACAAATTGGCACCCAGATCTACTCTGTGAGCCTTCCTAGATTTTCCATCAAATCATAGGGGGTACTTGTGCTATGAGCTCTCCATAAATAAAATCATAATTTCTCACCACGTCACCTTTATTGAGTATGTTTTTCCATTTGACAACATTAAAAAATTCGGAGTCACTGATTATCAATTCCTTGAAGATTCGGATCCATAACCATTTGTCAAACAAGCATTCCGACATGCTACCACTATCGGAGGTCAACCCACCGCCACTACCACCACTACCCAGTCGCTTCCTTAAGACGCTGCCACCACTGGCAGTTCCCCCGTCCAATTTGTGCCACCTAATTCCTCCGCCACAACATCAATTATGGCGTCTCTACCACATGTCCACTCTCTGCCACCATCACCGCTGATTGCCACCACTGGCAGTCGGCCCACCTTTCAGTGCCTTCACTAGTCTCCGTCCCCGCATCTTCTTCGGTATCTACCCAGAACTCCCACCGGTCCAATCGCCCAATGACTATCGTATTTCCATTGCACTACCATCCCGACACCGCGATCCACTCAATCACCGGAAATCCAGGCCAAACCAACCCCGGTAACCAGAATACTAAACCCTCACTTCCCACCGACGTCGTACCCCACCGTCCCTAACTCACATAACATTGACCTACCCAGTTCGACCCCATTGCCACCCCGATGCCACATCCAAATTCCATAATCCCGACACCCCAACCAGTCGTCGAACTCAGTTCGCCACCTACAGTCATCCCGTCGACCAATAACCGAAACCCACATCCACACCTGATTTCCAACAGTACCCCTGCACCCATTCATCACATGGAAACCCGTGGACGTCATGAAATTTTCAAACCCAAAGTCCAGTTTAACTTGTCCATCCAAACTGTTTCCCCGATTCCCAAAAACCTAAAATTATCCAAACTAGACCCTAATTGGAATGCGGTCATTTGTGACGAATTTAATGCTTTAATAAAACAACACACTTGGGATCTGGTTCATCGACCAGAGGGATTGAATATGATTCGATGCATGTGGCTTTTTCATCACAAATAAAGAGACAATGGTGACTTACAGAGGTATAAGACCAGACTTGTGGCTAATGGTACTAATCCGCAGGAGGGCATTTATTGTGGTGATATATTCAATCCGGTTGTCAAACCGGCTACCATTCGCACAGTTCTGAGTATTGATATGGGTAGACATTGGCTGATTCATCAACTTGATGTTAAAAATGCATTTCTTCATGGGGATTTGAAAGAAACTATATACATGCACCAGCCGCCTGGTTTTGTTCATCCAACATCCCCTCAGTATGTATGACGTCTTCATAAGTCACTGTATGGTTTAAAATAGGCACTTAGAGCGTGGTATGACCGCTTTGCACAATACATTATGCGTATTGAGTTTGTATGCACCAAGTGTGATAACTCACTATTTATTTTTCATAGAGGTAGTAACATAGCATATTTGTTATTGTATATGGATGACATTGTTCTTACTGTCTCATCTGATGTGTTAAAATGAGATCATTGCGCTGCTTAAAATTGAATTTGCTATGACTGACTTGGGCAAATTGAGTTATTTCTTAGCGATATGAGTGACTATATCTGCAGATACTATATTTATTTGTCAGCGTATGTATGCATATGAGATTGTGTGCAGGGCTAAGATGGTGAATTACAAGATCATGTCCACTCCAGTTGACTCCAAATCAAAGCTTAGTGTTGTTGATGGTAATCTTGTATCCGATATTAATCTCTACAAGACTTGCATGTGCACTACAATATCTTACCTTCACTAGGCCTGTCATTGCTTATGTTGTTCAGCATGTATGTCTATTCATGCATGCCCCTAGGGAGTCTCATTTAATTTCCTTCAAACGTATTATTCGATAAATTAAGGGCACACTTGACTATGTATTGCACCTCTATCCCTTAGCACCGACCATGCTATTATCATATACGGATGATGACTGGATAAGCTATCTAGACACGCGATGCTCCACCTTCGGCTACTGTGTTTTTAGGGGATAATCTCATCTCATGGTCTGTCAAGCGGCAAGCTACCTTATCCCGTTCGAGTGCAGAAGCAGAGTATACAGGTGTTGCAAATGTTATAGTTGAGATCTGTTAGCTTTGAAATCTACTGTTGGAGCTTCAGTGTTCTTTACATAAGACATCTTTGGTTTATTGTGATAACATATTTGTCATATATTTATCTCATAATCTGGTCCAACATCAGTGAACCAAGCACATTAAGATGGATATACACTTTGTTCATGAGAAAGTTGCTCTCGGTCATATTAAAGTGTTGCATGTTCCTTCCTTGTATCAGTATGCAGACATATTCACGAAAAGCATTCCTAGATAGCTTTTGCTTGACTTCAGATCCAGTCTTAGCATCCAGCATCCTCCCACTCCGACTGAGGGGGTGTATTAACGTGTGTGTACTAAATTATATTTACCATATTTAGTGTTATGTAATTATGGTAGAACTAGGATCCCTGTTGTATAAGGATTTCATATTGTACACCTATATATATTTTGTATTAATGAGAAAGGCTTCTCAAGGGAGATTAATACAATTTTATAATTTGCATTAACTAATTATCTTATATACATGATATACAATAGTAATTCTAGGCTACAATTATGGAAATTAATTATACACCTAACTAATACAAAATCACTAACAATCTTTACCAAATCACTAAATATATGTACATATATTCTATCACACCCCCACAGTCGTAGAGGGCGGTTGTCATACGCTGAGATTGTCATAAAAATATTCAAACAGAACCAAGGGAAGACCCTTATTAAATATATCAGCATTCTGATAACGTGAAGGGATATGTAAGCCACGTACTTGTCCACCAGAAATCTTTTCGCGAACAAAGTGAATATCCGTCTCGATATGTTTAGTGCGCTGATGTTGTACATGATTCTTTGAGATATATATCGCACTAACATTATCGTAGTAGACCAATGTAGCTTTTCTAATAGGAGAATGAAGCTCCAAGAGGAGGTTACGCAACCAACAGGATTCAGACACCACATTAGTGACCCCTTGATATTCGGCCTTCGCGCTAAAGCGCGACAAAGTAGTCTGGCGTTTAGCCGATCAAGAGACCAAGTTATCACTGAAAAACACACAATAACCAGATGTTGAACACTTGATATCTGTATATCCACCTCAATCAGCATTCGTATAAGAAATGGGAGTAGATACCAATGATGGATATATGTGTAAGCCATGATCAAGAGTGCCCTAAATGTAATGCAAAATGCGTTTGAGAGCGTGCATGTGTTCTTCTCTCGGATCATGCATGAATAAACACACTTATTGCACTGCATAAGTAATATCGAGCCTCGTAAAAGTGAGATATTGAAGAGCCCCCACAAGACTACGATAGTGGGAGGGATCCTCATATGGTGTGCTAGAAGTAGCACTCAACTTAAGTTTAGTATCAACCGGAGTAGGATATAGCTTACAGGCTGACATGCTAGCATGTTCAATGATCTCTGTTGCATATTGTCGCGCCCGTTTTCGACCGGGGTCTCGAACGGAACCGCAACGTTGCTTGCGGTGATTCCTGAATTAAATCACCGTTTTAAGGAGTCGCCACCTAATTATTCTATGGTGAATTAGGGCACCTAAATTATTGTAATAAAAATACTGCAATTTGATCTCCATATAATGGTCCACGAAACTTGAAAATATTCTAGGTAAGTGTTCTCTATTATCCTAAAGGGAATGGATTAGACATCCTTCAGGATCCGCTAACATGCGGTTGTCCGATCAAACTTAGGCTAATTATTGTATTTAAAAATGCATGTTTTGGGAAGCTTAGAATTAAGTAAAGGGTATTTCAAATAACTACTTGAAAGATAAATTTGCCTAAGACTTGTTCCATAAAAATATAAGTAAAAGATTTGTTGGAAAAGTATGTAAAAAATGGTTTTTGATAAAGGTATGCATAGAGATGGGACTCTAAGTCTTTTTTATGCTGGTTCGTTGCGTCTCTCAACTCTATTGGTAGGTCTCGGTACCTTGTTTCTTGGTAAAACCATCAGTAGACACTACTGATGGTAAGGGGAGGCCCGCCCTACTTGTTCCAGCGTCTAGCTTTGAAGTTTGATTTGTAGGGCATGATTTTATGAAATGTTTATTTTTGCAATTGATAATAAAAAAAGACTTTACTATGAAAAGTAGACTATCTTTTATAATGATGCATAAAATGACTAAATTGTTTTGAAAGTTTAGACATGCATAACGGCCTAAAAAATAAATAAATTAGCGGCAAATTCCTATTTTTATACTGCCCCTTTAATCTATCAATCCTAGGTTTACCTATGTTAACCTATTTTACACATTTCAATATTCATATAAGATTACATATTACAACAAGGGGAAATAAAATGACGGAATTAAGAATAAAAATAAAAGAGAGCGACGTAGGGCGGATGATATAGTCATCCGACCCATTTTGGTTTAGGAATTCCGAAGCCGAAGAATACAAGGGGACATGATGCGGATTTTGTGAGTCTCGTATCGAGACTCTTATTGCTCTCTAACGTATTTCACGTAGAAAACAAGAAAAAAAAAGAATCATAAAATATTTCAAACTTTGTCAATAATAAACAAATATTGATATACAAATTTAACACATATAAATCAGTTTATTTTTTTTATGTTCACAGGACGGGCGGCCCATAATGTCCTTCAGACAGAAAATAAAAGAACGTATAGCAAGCTTAAACAGTAGTCATAAACTGGGTCTTAGGATACACGTGGTGGTAGGATATGGACATGCCCAATATCACACTTATCACAAGATGACATTTTATATCTCAAACTTAAGGTTTAGTCATTTTTATCACTATAATAACAAACATAAAGTTAACACCAACAGACTGAAACGAGATCATTACTTTTAATAAAACTCAAAGGGACAACAATATTGGAATCTGAACTTTTATTTTTTAGCTAGGAAAACAGGCATGAAAACGAGCAGAATTAATCACGGACATATAATCTAACTTAATGAACTAATTAAGACTAGAAAAATAGTAAATGCTAAAAAAGAAAAGGGAAAAAGAAAAGGGACCATCACTCCCTTAATCATACTCGATATCTAATTAAATGTTCTAAAGTAGTCATTAGTATATGCTAAAGTTGTTTAACCTTTGAGGAACGAATCAACACCAACATACTGTAAAATCCATAACTAAATGTTGTAATTTGATTAACAGACTCGAGCAACTACTCAAAATCAATTGGCAAGAGGTCAACGATTACGTGAATTGCTTAAACAATCCAAATCAGCTTCTCTCACGGTAGAAGAGCAGATAATGACTATTTATACTGAAACAAACGACTATCTTGATTCATTAGAAGTTGGACAGGTAAGAAAATTTCTTGTTGAGCTACGTACTTACTTAAAAACTAATAAACCTCAGTTCCAAGAAATCATATCTTCTACCAAGATATTTACCGAGGAAGCAGAAGCTCTTTTGAAAGAAGCTATTCAGGAACAAATGAACCGTTTTATACTTCAGGAACAAGCATAAAGAAATATTGATCACGTTTGTCTTAATCTCATAAAAAAGGAATTAAGCGTCTTGGATTCAAATATTCAAACAGTCGTTCTTGCTATCGAAATAAAAAAATATATATATATGGAAATAAATTGCGTCCAATAGGATTTGAACATATACCAAAGGTTTAGAAGACCTCTGTCCTATCCATTAGACAATGTACGCTTTTCTTTAGGTGCGACTATGTGAGTTGACAACAATACACCGCGGTATGTGTGAGTCAAGATTTTACTTAGTGATCCGAAGGAGCAATTTGAATTACTGCAGACTGGTTTCCTCCCATATACCCCCGCTGATGCCTATTTCCTACCATTGAAGAAAATAGAGAAAACTTCTAATCCCACCCACGTCGTAAACGGATGCCCTACCTGATCCATTTCAAATCCAGCCGGAGGTCTTCGAGCCTTGTTACGGACTAAAGTCCTAAAGAAAAGCGACCCCAATCCCTCCCCAGCCCAGGTCAAAGGTCTTCCCGCCCTTTTTTTTCAGGGGCAGAGTCAAGTTCGTTACGGTCAGCAAATCAGCCCCGCATCGTATCGATAGCGATTCAGATCACCTCCCCAAGCCTGCCTAACCTGTGTGAGCAATCAATCGTGACAAGTCGACCGATCCATAATGAAAGCACCTGTAGATAGAAGCCGTTTGTCGACCGGTGGACTCATCCTCAATGCCGTTTAGGCTCTCCAGTTAAGTCGGTTGTCCGCCGCCTTTCTTTCCCATGCCCGAGATGGCCTTATGGGTAGCAGCCTCCCACAGAGATGGCCTTGTGGTCAACTTCTATTCTTCTTGTTGGACGGTTCGTCCAGATCGCTTCCCGGGTCAACCCACTCAATATCCGAGAGAGGGTAGGCTTTTGGCGGCCGTAGAGACGGTGGATTACGCAGCGGATGATACGTACTTGGAAATAAGCAGATCATAGATAAGTTTTTTCACGCTTAATAAGGATACATAACAACATCATGTAGAACACATAATTATGAATTAAATAGCCAGATTATTAGAAAGAAAGTGGATTTACCTTCTCCGAGTAGCGAACCGAGGCGTGTTTTGACTCGTCGATTCTGCTCAGAGAATTGTTTATTTTTGTTTATGCAATGAAGGAAAAGTTTAAAGATTTTGTGGCTTTAAAGAAAGGTTTTCTTTCTGATTTTTGCAATAATTTAAAAAATTGTGAAAATATGTTTTCTTTGCTTGTTCTTGGTTTCTTCAACAGAAAAAATCGATTCTTGCATTCAAAAGGGACCCCCATTATGAACCTAATAGGGCTCTATTTATAGTCAAGGATGAGGCCTCAACTTCCATAATTCGAATTTAAAGCAAAAAGAAAAAGTGACCGTTTCTATGTGCGACTGAAAGGTGAAGGGTTCAAATCACTCTGAAATTGACCCCTTTTTCAGAGTGATTTGGAGAAAAAGGGTCGTGCTAGCAATGCATGGGTTTATCCGGTGGGTTTTGAGGATGTGTCTAGATGATGGGTGTTTGTTCGATGGACAAAAGGGTGTGTGAAAGTGATGAGTTGTAGGGTAGCTGGATGAAGAAATGGTCTCAGGTAGCAGGGCGTGGGTCGACGTTTATCCGGTGGGTTGAAAGGTGTACCGGTGACGGTCCAACGGTTCTTGGCAGGTATCGTTGGTTTTGAACGATTTGGTTGGGGTTAAGTGAAAGAGAACGACTGGTTATGTTTTGGTTAGGGGTGGAAATGGGATGTTTATTTGTTTGGGCTTCGAAATGGTTGGGCTGCGGGACAAACAATTGGGCTGAGGGGTGTTAGGTGTATTAGTTTAGGGAATGGGGATCAAAAAGGGTTGTGGGATTGGAAAATGGGGTCTAAAATTAATTAGCCCAATTATGATATTAGTAGGTAATTAATCCAATTCTCCTAATTAATTAAAATATGCTTCTTCGTCCAAATTAATTTCAAAAGTGCACACACACATAAATTACGGTACAAAAGATTTATATATATATATATATATATATATATATATATATATATATATATATAATTAAATTAAATATAATATTCATATAAAAATGATTAAT
The DNA here is from genome assembly GCA_029844215.1 of Przewalskia tangutica. Lineage (NCBI taxonomy): Eukaryota > Viridiplantae > Streptophyta > Magnoliopsida > Solanales > Solanaceae > Przewalskia > Przewalskia tangutica. Next base: position 43,547,076 of record CM056723.1, on the reverse strand, counting down.
TTGGTAATTGGTGAAAATATTAAGAGAAAATTAATAAAAATTATTTCCTTATATTTTAATCATAAAAATGTAATACCCGATATTTTAAAATTATGCGGTAATTAGTGAAAATATTAAAACTTAGCAGTTTTGGAGAATTTTCAAGACTGAGAAGCATAATGAATTAATTAAAGATAAAAGGACGACCTGAACAAATAGTTGGTAAAGATGGGACAAAATTGGGTATCAAGTATCAACACATACTTCCTCTAAGACAAAAATAGACTACCAGCATGACGAGTGATAGTTTTATACCCAGAAAATAACTCACTTATCCCAAATCTTTCATAGCAAATTCTGAGCTGAGAAGGGTTATTATAGATTTGCGAAGTGCATTAGTAGAAGCAGTCAATAAAATATTATTTACATACAAGAGAATGTAGGCCATAGAAGTACCGTGATGGTATATGGATAGAGAATTGTCAGACTTGTTGTGAGAAAATCCAAGAGTAGAAGGTAATCTACAAATCTCTTGTACCAGGCCTGAGAAGCCTCTTTTTGCCCATACAAAGATTTATTCAGCAATCACACATGATTCGGATGAGCGGGGTCTCTGAAACGCAAGGGTTGATGCATGTATACTATCTTTTTTGAGTTCTCCATGTAAGAAAGTATTTTTCACATCCAGTTGTGATTGACCCATGTTTTGAGAGAGATAGACTGAGAATAGTGCGAATAATTGTCGATTTGACCACCGGACTAAACGTCTCTCCACAATTCACACCAACCTGTTGAATTTTGCCATCACCTACAAGATCGACCTTATGCCTCTCAAAACAACCATCAGATTTTTCTTTATGAGTAAAAATCCACATAGAACGAATTACATTAACATCAGGTGAACGGGGCACCAACTCCCACGTCTTATTTTCAATAAGAGCATTATATTAATCATCCATAGTCATTTTCCAATTCGGGTAACGAAGGAAAGACACCGAATTACGTGGTAGAGGAGATTTAGTACCATTAGAGTTGAGATTAAATTATCTCTTTGGTTTAAAAAATTTATGTTGCCTGCGAGTACCTAGCCTTGAAGCTGGAATAAGAGTGGGTTGGATTTAGGTGGGAGCAGTGGGTTGGCTCAGTTCCGAAAGTGGGTGATGCGACCCACCTCGATGGAGGGCGTGTTGAAAGAGCGGTGTCTTTGCCACTCATTGAGCGAGGTTACGGCCCGCATAATGGGTCTGCCGCTGGTTTGGGTAGTCTGGCGTAAGGCGCTGGCCGGGTTGAGTTGGGCCAGCAGGAAGTGGGTCGGAGTGTGTCAGCTGGTCCATTTGCCTCGGTGTGGGCTGGGCCAAATGATGGACCACATAAGGTGAAATTCTAACATCCAAAAAATCATATGAATGGGTCGTTGAACTATGCAACTTAGCAAATGAAAATTGGGTTTCATAAAAAATGAAATAGCGACTAATGATGATTTCATTAGAGGATAGATCATAGTATTTATAACCACGATGATTAGATGGGTAACCCAAAAAGACACAAACAGTAGAGCGGGCTTGCAGTTTGTTTATGGTAATGGAGGGAAAGAGAGGATAACATAAACACCCAAATACCCGAAGATGAGAATAAGAAGGGTTTTTTTCATAAAGAATTTTGAGTGAAGATTGGTAGGCTAATCCTTTGCTAGGAAGGATGTTGAGAAGGTAAGTTGCAATTTGTAAGATATGATGTCAAAATGAAGGCGGTAATGATGCATGTGCTAGTAATGTACGAACAATATTATTAATGATGCAGATTTTTCTCTCGGCTTTCCCATTTTGTGATGAAGTACGTGGCATGAGAATCGAAAAGATACATCATTAACCTTACAAAATTCCCGAAATGACCCATTATCAAATTCTCTTCCATTATCACATTGAATGTTCTTAACCTCCCGTTCAAATTCAGTACGGATAAATGCTCTAAATGATATAAATGTGGAATAAACTTGAGACTTTTTAGATAACAAAATGTGCACAAAAAATTAGAGTAATCATCCAATAAAAAAATATAATAACGGTGTCCCGAAGAGCTCAAAACGGGAGACGTTCAAAGATCACTATGAATAATATCAAAAGGCAACATAGTAATAGAACTAGAAGCAACAAAAGACAATTTAACATGTTTTCCAAGAGGACAAGAAGGAAAAACATTAGAACTACGAGTGCAATTACACTCAATAAATTTAGAGTGTCTAAGGGAGTCAAAAATAGATGCTCCTAGATGACCCAAACGTGCATGTCATAAAGAAGGTGCTAATGCTTCAAAAGTTTATGGTTATGGGATAAATCTCGCTCCGACTATCACATCTCATTAAATGCATTCACGTTCAGAAATCCTTCACAGAAAATTCAAATGGAACAAATTCAACAGAAACTGAGTTATTAGTTGTAAATTTCATAACAAACACCAAATTTTTAATCAATTGAGGAGCGTGAAGGACATTTTTCAAGGCTAAAGGTGGGTTTGGGGGAGATAAATTTGAGTGACCATAACCACGAATTGGAATTAAATGACCATTATCAATAATTATGTCTTGATTTTTGCTCAAATTAAAATAAGATGCGAGATTACTTTGTGCGGATGTCATATGAGAAGTAACACCGGTATCCATGTACCAATTTGTATCCGGAGGATTTAGCCCAAGTGTATGCATCGCTGCCTTGATAACTATGGAAGTCGGGGAGGTTGTTGGGCCTGTTGCGGTGGATGACACCTTCTCCTTGTCTTTCTCCGATTTGACGATGTGATAGAGGACTTTATGAGACCTTGTGTGAATTTTAAAAAGTTCTGCACATGTCGTATATTGGATGTTCTCCATTTCAAAGACGATAGAGATGTTGTTCTTGATGTTGGATACTGCAAGAGCAGGATGAAAGATATTCTTTGTGTCAGACATTGCTGACGGGAGAAGATTATGGACGACAAAGGTGATGGAAAAAGGTTGAGCACGACGGAGTGCTCAAAGAGGGAGGAGAGGAAGATTTGCCCTAGACTTTTGTTACCATGAAAGAGAATAATCCTTTGATTATTCCTATTAGCTAATTAGCTTATATACAATACAGTAGTAATTCTAGACTACAATTATGGAAATTAATTATACACCAAAAGTAATACAAAATCACTAACAATCTTTACCAAATCACTAAATATATGCACATATATTCTATCACGTACAACAATCTCAAACTATTATTTCCTCCGTCCCATTTTAGGTATCTTACTTTTTTTTGATCTGTCTCAAAATGAGTGTCTCTTTCTACATTTAGTAAGTTTTGACAAGTTTAAGACCACACGATTTAAAGAACTACACATATTTTTATTTTAAGACCACAAGATTTAAAAATCTTCTTTTTTTCCTTAGACTTTGTGCCCAATCAAATTAAGATACTTAAATTACGACGGAGAAAGTATTACCTAATAACTTAATTCACAATTAAAGTTACTAGGTCGCGTGAACCTGTATGCAGCCTATAGATCCGCCCTTGACTTCAACCAAACTAATATATTGAACTAGATGTTATTGATCTAAGTAACTAGAAATACATGATAAATTGACACATTGTACCAATAATTTGATGTGTATGAAGTTTGAGCTGGCTGAGTACCACATAATGTGATACATTATGACCAAATAATTGGTATAATATAGCCAAAAAGGAATAAATGAAAACTATTGGCTTGAAATTGTCTTTTACATGCAACTGGGATAATCGAGTTGCTAGCTGCCCTAGCTGGCTAGATTTAATGAGCATAGTTAGATGTGAGATGTCTGAAAGACTGAAGCCTTGTCTGCAATCACAGGTCCCCGTGTCACAAACGTCGCAACTAACATCCTATTACACGCTTGGGGTTGACGTAGACAAATTATTCCTAGGTAATTAAGGACTAAATTGAGCATGGGATATATATAATAAATTTTATATGCTTAATACATAGTAATACTTGGAAGTTCTTACATATTTTTTTTCTTTGCCGACATCCTTTTACACCTTAATTTATAAGATTCGTGTCACAACCACTGTTCTAAAACGCGGGCGTAAGACGAGACGTTTTATATTTGTTTCAGCGAGGCGTAAGCCCCGAGGCATTGGGCGTAAGCCCATGAATATTTAATTTTTAGTATTTCGTGAAATAATATAATTGCAATAAACATTTTTAAATAGGTAAAATTATATAAAAAGTAAAAGAACATTATATATATATATATATATATATATATATATATATATATATAGGGTGTGTGTGTGCGTGTGCACGCGCACTTGATCCTCACAAAAAATAATCAATGCAATCCATTAAACGACATTTACAACTTGTAATTATATATAACATAATTTTACAAGTATAAACAATACAATGAAATAAAAGCTATTATGAAATGTAAATCAACTCTAACATATTAACTTTCAAACAATGAAAAAATCACAATTTCTTAAAATAATATTACTATCATATTATTCATGTTAGCTCCCTATAAGAAAATACTCAATAAATTTTATCAATATTTATAATTAAAATGTAACGCCTTCATGAATAAAAATAAAATTACTTTCAAATAGTGAACTAATAAAATATGATAATTTTGATACATAGGATAAAAGACCATTGACAAGTGTGAATGTACAATTCGGCTTTGTATTTTTAAAATAAATCTTAAGTGATATTCACTCTCACGATGTTCTCAAATACTAGTAAATATGCAATACTACGACTTGTTATTTGAGTTACACCTAATCTTCTTATTTTTTATAGATGAAAAATATTAAGTATTGTTGAGATATACCACACACACACACACACACACACACACACACACACACACATATATATATATATGTGTGTGGTTAGTTGGATAGTAGTTTGTTATAAGCTAATTAGATATTTTGATTAATTTTGATTAGATATTTTGTTAGTAGGATATTATTAGTGGGTATTATAAATACACCACATCTCTTGTAATTACATTTGAGCAAATGATAATACAAAATATCTGAAGAGCAGTTGCTCCCCAAACCACTGTCTCGTCTTCTCTTTTGCTCCCAAATATCTCGTTTCTCTCTTCTCGATTCACAGCCTCTCTTCTTCTTCGATTAACACTGTTCTGGACCTTGTCTAGAACAACATTGCAAGCACGAATTATAACATGGTATCAAAGCCTAAGGTTTTCGACATATCCGCGGGACAGATTGGTGAAGAAACAGCGAGATCGAGAAGAAACAGAGAGATTGAAGACGCGATTGAGGTTTGAGGTAAATTTTGTAGGATACTGTTCGATTTTGCTGCGTGCGGCACAAAATCGATAAGGATTTGTAGGATACTGATCGACTTTGCTGTGTGTGACACAAAATCGACAAGGAGAAATATCAATTTTGATCGAGAATCAAATCGAGTTGTGGTATCTGCTCGATGTTGATCGAGGATCGTATTGTGATATCTGTTAAAATTTTCTATTTTGTATCTGCTAATCGAATTTGATCGATTTTATCGAAGATTACCTAATTGCATTTGTTGATCTAGTCGTATGGAGATGCTATCGTTTTCTTCGGATACACTCCGCCTTTGGCTATCATTGCGACGTCGAAGATCGCCGCAAATGTGTGTACGTCTGAGGTATGTTAGCCTGAGTTTCAGACTGGAAATTCAATTTTATTTTCGTATTGGTTCTGTGTCGGTGAATCATGTTGTGTCGTTAAGTTGAATCTGTATTTACAAAACAGAGAACATATAATAGAAAAGCTGTGAAAATATTGAATTACCAAATTTGTGTTGTCGAATTGGAGAAAAGTGTCGTTTGTTGTTGTTGTGTTAGTGAAATCTACAAGATATGCTAGTGCCTTCGAGAATGCAATTGTGAATGTTGTTGTTGTGTGCAATTGTGAATGTTGCTGCTGTGGCAGATTGTTGCTGGATCTAAAATCTGCACAGCTTGCTGCAGTCTGTGGAAAGGTCCTTCGTTTCTTTTTGTTAATGTTGTTTAATCTACAGATGTACAGTTGTTGTAGTTGTTGCAGAGTGAAATGTGTTGGTAGGTCACCTGAAGCTATACAAAACTCATAGAAGGAAATTCCTATGAAGAAAAGGGAGATTAATCGACTTAAAAATGAATTGTTTGGTAGTGTTTTGGATAAGGATGATGTTGAAATCTTTATCTGACCTAAGCGGTGACAAATATGATCACCAGGAAGTAAGAAGTAGATCAGTGGAACTTCAGTTCAAGGGATTGTGGTTCTGTTTTTTTTTCCAGCAGATATCAGGGATCGACTGCAAAACATAAGTATCTGATTGTCGATTTTCTAGTACGCATTTTTGCTCTCATAGGAGACACTGAGAGTTGCATATTCGATAGATTGATTGAAGGACCGAGGAGTTCTTAGCGACAAATAGACTGAGAACTGAGAGATGCTTCGTCGGAGATAAGATAGATTGAGTTAAAGCTCGATTCAAAGAGTTATTCACAGGTCGATCAAGTGTTAGATTGCCTGTTTTTATATGTGTAGCTCAGGATAGGAGAATCGAAGGATTTCTAGACGAAATTGGACTAGAAATTTAGGGAGACTCTGATGCATATCCGAGCATATTATGATAGCTTGCGTGATGAGAATCCATCTCTAGTTCGAATGAGACTAGAGAACGAGGGGTTCTTGTCGTCTAGCTTGCGTGATGAGAATCGAGAGATTCTCTAGTCCGAATAAGGCTAGAGAATGAGGGTGTTATACCCCGTAGTTCAGGCCGTGCGTATGGGGCCATACGAAAGGAGTTAAGACTTAGGTAGGTTGATGAAAATCTCGTCGGGGGCACCGCGCCGGAGGCGAGCGCCAGCGCGCGGGTGGTTGTAGGCGCGGCCCGGAAATCGGCGCGCGCTGGAAGATCCGGAGTGGCGGGGAGTTTGTACGCTGGCCGCAGCCTTGTGGCCATGCTACTGACGCCAGCGCATTCAGCGCGCCGAGGCGGGTTCTGCGAGAGTTAGTGGAAATTTCTGCACTGTTTTGTTTTAAAAGAGGCCATGGGTGGGTGACAAGTGTCCCACCCCATCTGATTTTGCATGCACTATATATTGACCAAGTCTTGAAGACTTGGTCATCTTCCAAACTCTTCTCTCTCTCTAAGCTAAAAAGCTCTCCCTTCTCTCTAGAAAATCAAGAGAAACTCTAAGCTTAAGGAAAATCTGAAAAGGGTGTTAAGAAGGAAAGTTATTTGCAAGCTTGTGGAGGTTATTGTGGTGGTATTCTTGAAAAGGAGGCTAGCAAAATTGTTGGAATAGTTTTGGCTAAAGCTCCAAAGGTAACATTTCTTCTCTTGTAGCTAGTTATTGGTGTTGCATGTGAAGAATAAGGAATTTGTAGTAGTAAATAATGCTCTTAGAATCATTGCATGTAAGAAAAATGGTTTGGATATGAAAGATTGGTTAAAGAGATATTATGAGCATGTTGTAGCCTACAAACTACTTTAGAATTGTTAAGTGTATTGTTTTACCTATTGGGCAGAATTTTACACACCTAAGTTTGGTTGTGTAATCCCCTTTGAAATGTTGGATTGTTGGGCCTTAAATGTGGCGTTTGGATATTGAATTCGGCCTTGAAAAAGGTGGCAAAGTATGTAGAAACAAAGGAAATCTTCAAATTTCCTTAGGAATTAGTAACTTGAACTTGGAATATTTCTACATTGAAATTAGGGGTTAATAAACGTATTATGGTCATTATAGGTTGACATATTACGTGCGGTATTTCGGACTTAGCAGGTGGATTAACCGAAGAGGTATGTAGAGCTTTCCTATCTTTTGAGCATGAGTAGTTGTATCTATGTAGTACGGTATACGTACAAGATTTGATAATCTTCACTTGTTTTGAGGTATATGATACTTGTTTCGTTTTAAAGGTATAAGTCCCTTGGATTTAGGGAAAATGTATTTGACAAATGGATAACGCTAATATAATGACTTTATGGGAAGTTGGTTATATTAGTTTTCTTGAAAGTTTCACAAAGAAAGGGTTACTCTAATTAAAACAAGTACGGGTAAAGGATTTGAAACTAAGAAAGGTGAATTGATTTTTAGGCATTGGTTGCCTAAGGTTTTAAAGGAAATGAAGTCACTTGATTTAGAAGCCTATTATATTTCTAAAAGGAAATGTGACTTGTCTTGAAAAGAAATCGTAACTTGATACTATGGTGATTAGTATCTTGGAATTTTTGTATAAAGAGTTATTTCATAAAAAGTTAGAAGTACATGGTACTTGGGTTGAATTCCCGGATTTTCTATTAAAAGACATGTTAGTGCCTTAGGATACTAAAATGAGAGGATATATTAATAATGTTAATAAGAAGTTAGGGGATTTCTTAACTTGCTTATGTTATGATAAGCCGGTAGTGCTTATGTTATGATAGGCCGGTAGTGCTTATGTTGTGATATGATAGGCCGGTAGTGCTTATGTATGATATGATAGGCCGGTAGTGCTTATGTTATGTATGATAGCCGGATGAGCTATGTTATATACTTATATTATTACGGGGTAAACCCCGGGTTATTATTTATGCCATGGATTTGCTACCCATGATGCGAGTGCGGCGCTTGCACTCATGCGGATCCGGACCACAGGATCCATGTGGGTGAAATAGTCCCATGCGAGTACGGCGATGGTACTCATGCGGGTCCACAGGATCTATGCGGGTGAAATAGTCCCATGCGGGTGAAATAGTCCCATGACGAGGCGGATGACCTCATGCGGGTCCACAGGACCCATGCGGGTGAAATAGTCCCAGGAGTAGGATTGCTCAATGATACTATGGGCGAGGTACCCTGTTTTGATCGTGAGCCTCCTATTTTTATGCTATAAGATTTATACTTGTTACTCTCATTGTTAGTAAGGCATAGTGCAAGGAAATTGATTTCTATCTATGACTCCAGCTTATTTTTGCCTTATGATATTACTACAGTATTTTCCAGTTTCGCATATTTGGTACATGTTGTGCGACCTCGCCGAAGCTGCGTTCATCTGCAGATTGAGGTTCATAGCTTCTGGCGATCCGCTCTTAGGATCACTGTTCGGTTCTCGGAAGGCTCATTTCTCGGAGGCTTCGTCTTTTGCAGTTCCACGAGGTTGTAGACTTTTGTACATTCGGGGTATGGCGGGCCACTGTCGTCATAGCGTTTATACCTTCTTAGAGGCTTGTAGTCCTGTCATGAATTGGGATGTAAGGATGTAACTGTTCGTTTTATTATATTTAGAGGTAGCCACTTTGGGTTAGTCTGTTTTATATTCTTATATGGTTCTTGCTTGTGAGTTTATTTCCGCTGGTTTTCTCTGATGTTGTATCACAAGGGTGCCCGGGGTAAGGCACCGGTCACGGATCCGGGGTCGGGTCGTGACAGAGGGGTTCTGGCCGTCATTTTACATAAGGAGAATCGAAATATTCCCTAGTCCGAGTGAGACTAGAGAACGAGGGGTTCTTCATTATTGTTGTGGGAGTTGAAGCTCACCGCTGAAAAATTGTTCTTCTTTTACCTCCTGAATATTTGTTGTGCTTTCTTTGCAATCTTTGGTGGTAAAACTTGTGTTCTTCTTGAGAAGGCTCTTATTGTTGCCATTTTTTCTTTGTATTAATGCCACAACTCTTAGTAACATTTTTGGTGCGATTCTTTGTTGTGGAGTTATGGGACACAAGTGTAAGCATCAGAAATAACTATACATTCTAGAGTTAGAAGAACAATTTGAGGGAGTTTCGTATTCTGATGAGGAGTTACAAAATGAATTGATGATTGAAGAATTAGAACAACTGCAATTCAAGGAACACATGGAGATAGTTATTCATGCTTTGAATAGATCAGTGGGCTATATAACTTTAAAGCAGAGGAACAATTGAGTTGTCCCATCATGAAACCACTCCTATTGTGGTTTCTACAGCTAATGGGACTATGAAGATTGATAAAATATGTCACTTATCTTGGTTATTGCAAGGGGGGCAGAATTCAAAGCTGAAGTTTTGTTATTATCATTGGAAAGTTATGGAGTAGTATTGAGAGTCCAGTGGTTATGCACTTTCGCAGATATCAAGATGAACTTCAGGAACTTTTATAATGGAGTTCTTATATAAAGTCAAGAAGCATGTTCTGAGGAGACGCAAAAACATGTTATTGTTGAAAAGCTTGGTGAACCTTCTGCGAGTTATGAGGAATTGATTGAAGTGCTTTGCTATTGCTTCCAAGCTAGGACTGAGACCTATGTTTTCAGTGCCTAGCTTGAGGGGGGTGTTGAGATATACCATATATATGTGGTTAGTTGGATAGTAGTTTGTTAAAAGCTAATTAGATATTTTGTTAGTAGGATATTATTAGTGGGTATTATAAATACACCAATCTCTTGTAATTACATTTGAGCAAATGATAATACAAAATATATGAAGAGTAGTTGCTCCCCAAACCACTGTCTCGTCTTCTCTTTTGCTCCCAAATATCTCGTTTCTCTCTTCTCGATTCACATCCTCTCTTCTTCTTCGATTAACACTGTTCTGGACCTTGTCCAGAACAAGCTTGCAAGCACGAATTATAACAAATATCATTCATTTGTTAAATAATTATGAGGGTCAACGATTTTAATTAAGAAATTTAACATATAATTTGTGTAAGAACTGTTAGGTGATCCCCAAGCGTTGGGCGTTAGACGTGAGCGTAAGCCTCATAAGAACTAAGCCCCGCACATGAGCTTCGGGGCGTTTTTCCACTGCCCGCCCCGAAGCGAGCCCCGAAACAAGTCTTGAAATTGCCTTTTAAAACACCGGTCACAACACGCGAAAACTCATCTGGTCATTTTCTCCAAATTTTGATTTACCGTTAGGCGCATCATGCTATTAAAATGTAATTTGGTAAGCCAAGCGCCATCATTGAATCAATAAGATGCTGAGTATCGCTCAAAATAGGGAACTCCGTTGGTTACTTATTAGGGGAAAAAACTGAATTTTTCTTCTTTGTAATACTCCCTTTTCTCCGTAATAAATGAGTTTTTAGACTTTTTAATTTTTTTCAAAATAAATAATGTTTTAGAATTTAAAGAAGATTATGAGCAGATTCTTCCAAGATTATTCTTATTTAAATAATCAAGATTCATCAACTACTTTATTATGGAACAGGGAAAGTATCTGGATGACCTCGGAATTTCAAAAATCTAGTCTTCAGTCACTAATAGCTATTTTCATAAAATATGCCTCTTTCATATAGCAATCAGATTCAGGAGTTGTTAAAAATCCCATCCATTTACTTTGGAGTATTTTCATTATGTCATTATATCGCAAATTAAAGCAAGGAGAATCATGAGGGAGCTCCTCAAACTCCTCTTTTGTGCAAATAAAGTTCAGTCATTTTGCTAACTCTAACTGGATAGTGCCGACTAAGATCCTTAATTGCAGATTGAAATAACATTTATTGGTATTTTTTGGTCTTATCTTTAAAGAATAACTGCCTCGAAGTTTTAAATTGGACAAGTCAAACTCATGATATTATTCTAGGTAGAAAATGGATCTTGGGTCTAACTCAACCCAAAAAACTAGCTTGTATGGTGAACATTGTTCAAGTTTATATAAGAATTTCATGTTTCCATTCCATATTCAATGTGCGACTCTTAACACTCTCCGCACTCCCAGACTTTGTTAACTGGAGCGTGAATAATATAATTTGGGGGCCTACATCGGTGAACAAAAAAATGGAATGAGTCTGACTCTGATACCATGTAATGAATGGATCTTGAGCCTAACTCAACTCCAAAAGCTAGCTTGTAGGGTGAGGATTGTTGAAAATTTATTAACGTGAATAGAGTTAATCCTATTATTTATGACTCGAACAATTGGGGCCCCGCACGTCGGAAACGTCATTTTCACACACGTGCACACGTTGTACCAATGATCGTAAATTTCCTTAGTGAAACAGATATTGAAACGTAAACGGAATGTTTGAGATATGAAATGATAGACGGTTATTGGTCAAATGACGAGTGTTTCAGTTGGTAAATGAAGGAAGAAGTGTACGATGTGTAAAAGATGAAACGAGTCGGAAATCGTCGCAGAGCCGTGAAGGGCCGCGTCGCAACCACCATCAGAGCTGCGGTTCCTTGGTGGCAGTGAGTTAATGGAATTTAGGCGCCGTGGTGCCTCCCAGGCAGGGCCGCGACGCTTCGATGTCAGAATGCTCGACGGAAGATGGAAAGTTTCTGACTTTTGGGTTGGTTTTGGAGCATTGATCCTCCATTACTTGGCACTTGAATTCAGCCATTATTTGGTTGAATTATAACCTCTCAATAAGTGTCATTACATGACTTTGATTGTCATTAGTTGGCTAGATAAAAGGTCATCTTACACACACTATAAATTGAGGCCTTAGGCTCAATTGAAGAACACACTTGCATTCAGAAAATTATGAGAATTCCTTCCTCTCTAGCTTTCTTTCATACACTCGAAAGATTCTTTCTTTCTAGTAAACATTTGAGTTTCCTTTGCTCAATTGTTTGTTATTGTTTTATCTTTGGAGACAAGTTGTCAATCACCGTAAAAGGATACATACAGGGCAATATTATCTTGGACATTGTGCTAACACCCGACTCAGCAAATCCTTTGTAGTAGTTCATTTTTTTCTCAATTCCAGATTGTAATCTATGTTGTTGTTACTTACTTCCCACTTCCTTGTATCCACCATTGTAACTCACAATCTTAAGACAATATTGTTGTAAGTAACAAACAAGATGACTAGAGGAGAACAATTCGTTGTTGGATCTTACACTGTTGCTCAAGGAACCCCTGGTGCCTTCCCCACTGTTGCCACCACGACACAAGGCTCAACCAACGCCTTTGCCACTACTCATGGAAACGCTACCGTTCCACCACCCGCCAGATTCCACCATGAATGCCCAGAGAAGTTCATGGGGACATATTTCAAGAGATGGCAGCAAAAGATGTTGTTCTTTTTTACGATTACGTGTCTCATTTCCTAACCGAAGATCCTCCACAAGCTGGAGATGAAGTGGACCCTCAGCCAAATGAAACGGCTGGAAGGGGCCAAGGTATCCATGCCGTAAATGACATGAAAATAGTTCTTGATGCATGGAGTCATAATGATTTCATGTGTAATAATTATATACTAAATTGTTTGTCCGACCCTCTCTACACGATGTATTGCACCATTGACACCGCCAAAAAGTTGTGGGATAAACTGCAGAAGAAGTACAACACACAAGATGTTAGTACTAAGAAGTTCATCATTGAGAAATTTCTAAAATTTTAAATGGTGGACAACAAAACTGTGATGTCCCAAGTCCAGAAATTTCCAATGATTTTACATCACCTGTGTTACACCTCGTAATTTTAGGGCAATAAATTGAGAACGTAATTTAGAAAATAAGATTCGAGTATTGGAAATTAGAATGCAAAGAATGTAATCCCGGAATAATTTTGAATACAATAAATATGATGATGAGAATTAATACTAGTAGTTGAATTTTTCCAACGGGGTTATGGCTTAGTGACGTGTTATAAATACTAGCACATTTCGAATTTTCAGGATTTAACTAAGTGTGAGATTAATTTTAGTAGAAATGAGGATAAGTGGAAACTAGTGGGCAAAACAAGTGGCACCTTGTTCCCCCACGTGTGGGACAAGTGGCACCTTGTTCCCCCACGTGTGGGACAAGTGGCAAAGGCACCAACATGCATATGCTTATATCCCTTTTCAGCCCATATATCCATGACTCATCTTATTTCTCCCTCTTGTTCGAAAATCACTCTCTCACCATCCTCAATTCTCTCCTCCTCCAAAACAGATTTTTCTTGACCTCCATAACTAAGTAAGGACTAAACCAACTCCCCTTACAATATTAACTCCTTCTACTAAGTTCTAAGACATGGTAAATCCCCCTATCAGTGGGTCACGGTAACATGCTGGCCAAGACTGCCCAAAAACTTAAGCTTTGGAGATGAACGATTTTAGAAGAAAAACATGTAAGTAATATGGTTTCAAACTTGTAAATGATGCATGTATGTCATTTTAAGTTGAAGAAATGGTGAAATTGGTGCAAATTGAGCAAGGAGGTGCCGATGAAGTAGGGACCGTTTTAGGCTAAGTTAAGGTAAGATTTTTTCTTCTCATAAGAGTAATTGGAGTTAAATGATGTTGTAGTTAAGAGATGAACTTGTATTAAGAGAAAATTGGAAGTAAGAAAATGCATGTGATTGTATTGATGTTGTGGTTGAGCTGATTTTGGGGTTGTTTTGAGTACATTGGGTTCGGTTGTTGTTGTTGTTGTTGTTATCGTTGTCATGGGTTGCATGTTAAAAAATAAGGAATCTTGATATTTAAAGTGTAGTTGTTTATATGAACTTGTTAGAATATGAATTGGCTTTTAAGGAATTATGAGAAGAGTTACGATATTATGTTGTGTGGACCGTGACATTCATGAAATCGTTGGACATTGTTGTATTGCATTTAGGGGCTGTTTTGTTAAGTTGAAATGCTGGAAATTTAGTTACAAATATGCATGTACATTATGGTAATTGCTAATGTATGTCCTAAAGGAATTAAGGTGTAGAAAAGTGTTATGTTTCGCAAAATATAAGACGATCTTGCCGCTCACTGCACTCTCATTGTTGCTAGAATATGGACCGTTTTTAATGGTTGTTTTAATATGGATTAAGGGGATGGATTAACATGAGAAATAAGTGTATTAATCACCTTGGTTGATGTGGTTGTTGTATCCCTTGGATGTAAAAAGAAAGAATGTATAACGATGGTTAATATGGAGTATATGGGACTGATTTTACTATATCCTTGAGACGTGTCTTGTTATTGATGTTGTTGACCTTGTGTGTGAGTTGCGGATGTGTGTATAAGTAGGGGTGCTGCCAAAATTTCTACATGAAACGAGTTATCATTCAATATATAACGTATGCTAGTAATCATAGAGTTGATAGACATATTATTATTGTTATAGGTTGAAGTGCTAATTGAGATGAATTCTAATTATAGAGTTGGTATAGACGACAAGCGGTATGTGAAACTATCCCTTCTTTCTTTTGACATGATTTACATAAAATGAGTGTACGACGGGCGTACAAAATTCCATTGAATCCTAATTCATAGTGATACTTGATATGATAGTTGCATTTGATTTTTCAGTAATAGTTCATTCTATTTAATCCATTGAGAGTCAAATGATGATTTAAATTGCATATGATTACTCATGATATTCTATTCGTTCTTGATGTGATTATATCATTTCACCGAGTCCCATGATGGGTCGGGTATGTATGTGCACATATGATTATTTCACCGAGTCCCATGATGGGCCGGGTACGGTTTACATATGATGATGTTACCGAGTCCCATAATGGGCCGGGTACGATATATATGGACAAACATCCATGGATATGACTTCATTCACCGAGTCCCATGATGTTTTGGGTACGGTATGTATATGTATATGACTTCATTCACCGAGTCCCATAATGGTCCTGGTACGGTATATTATATGGGAATACATGACTCTCACTTCATAAGGCACATGTGCATTGGTACCTTTGATTATTACACTTGCCTCATGTCATCTCTTGACTAGTTATGATCTTCTTTATTGTACTTCATGTTTTACATACTCGATATATTTTTTCGTACTGACCCCCTTTCTCCGGTGGGAGGGGGGGGTGTGTTTCATGCCCGCAGATACAGATATTTAGTTTGGTGATCCTCCAGTCTAGGATTCCTGCTCAGCTATTGGGAGAGCTCCATTGTTCCGGAGCCTAGTCATTTTGGTACAGATTCTTTGATATAGACTTATGCATATTCAGGGGTACGGCGGGACCCTGTCCCGTCATATTTCACTGTTATACTCTTAGAGGTATGTAGTCATATGTGGGTTGGATATGTGTGGATTGTAGACGTGTTTTGATTAGCTATACTATTGTAGTTCGTTTTGGGAGATTCCCGCGTATAGTGGCAACCTTGTCGGCCTGGCTATTTTAATATGGTTACAGATTTCTACATTATCCTTGGTATCAGTCTGATTATATGTGACATGTCGGTATAAATGTGCTCAACTAGGGCATCAGTCGCGGCCCGTCGGCTCGGGTCGTGACAAAGAGTGGTATCAGAGCAGTTCATCCTCGGAATGTCTACAGACCGTGTCTAGTAGAGTCTTGCGTATGGATATGTTGTGCAATATACTTATATGCAGGAGGCTACCAGACATTTAGGATGTCATCTTTTATTCTTACTCTAAGATCGTGTGATCGAGCTATGTTATTAGGATAATCCTATTGTGTTTCCAGCTATGCCTCCAAAGAAAGCGACAGCGGCCCAGAAGGGCAAATCAATAGTAGGAGATACTAGTCAGATCTGAAGAGTTAGGCCCAGTCTATGCCTGAGATTGTAAGTCAGTCGGAAAGTTCTGCTGCACCATCACCCCCAGAGGAGCGTAGAGCACCACCAGCTCCCGAGGCCCCAACACATGAGCCTCCAGCTCCTCAGCCAGGGGCGGAGGATAGTGCCATGAGAGATGCAGTTCATTCTTGACGGATTAGTGGCGAGCGGACTCGAGGCATGGACTAGGAGTTGACAATAGATCTGATAGTTTGAGGATTCGTGACTTCTTAAGTTGTAATCCTCCAGAGTTTTTTGGGTCAAAGCCCAAGGATGATCCGCAGGAGTTTATCCGACAACTGCAGCGTACATTGAGGATAACCAAGGCTTCTGAGAATGAGTCTGTTGAGTTGGCTTCATATCGATTACGGGATGTAGATATTAATTGGTATGAGTCTTGAGAGTTATTTAGGGGCGAGGGTACTCCTCCAGCAGTATGGGATGAGTTTGCAGATGCCTTCCTTAGCCACTTCCTGCCACCAGAGATGAGGAGAGCTAGAGTTGATAGATTCTTACATTTGAGGCAGAATGGCAGGAGCATTCGAGAGTATAGTCTTGAGTTTGATTCGTTGGCTAGATATGCACCTACTATTGTAGCTGAGAGGGCAGATAGAGTGCACCGTTATATGATGGGACTAGATCGTTATTTGACTGATGGTTGTATGGCAGTGGCTCTTCAGCCAGGCATAGATATTGCTCGAATGCAGACGTATGCACGGGGTAGAGGGCCAAACCACGAGGGCGTCGATTAGATAGGGATCACGGCGAGGCGGCGTAAGAGGGCTAGGTCGGCTGGATTTACTGGTGAGCTTCGAGGCGGGCAGCCTCAACAACATGTTAGATATTTTCCGGCCCGGCCTGAGTGCACCCGCGATCCTGGTAGGAGATTTGGCGCACGGGGTATTCGGGAGCTAGTCGAGCTCCGGGCTTCAAGTTGCGGATGAGCAGGGGTTACAGTCGGTAGGCCACCATTGCCTCGGTGTTCTCTGTGGGGTAGGTCCCATTTTGGGGAATGCCATTTTACTACAGGTGCTTATTTTTCTTGCGGCCGTCAAGGCCATGTAATGAGAGAATGTCCTTATAGAAGTGGTATAGGTGGTATGGCTCGGCCTACTGGATCGGTTGCTGGTTCATCTTCTTCTATAGCTATGCGCCCAGCAGGGTAGGGTATTCATATGCCAGCAGGACATAGTAGAGGTCGTGGCGGAGTTTCCAGTTCTAGCGGTCCCTCGAACCACATATATGCTTTGGCTAGTAGGAAGGATCAGGAGGCGTCACAAAATATGGTTACAGGTATATTATCGATCTTTTTTCGAGATGTATATGCATTGATAGATCCAGGTTCCACCTTATCATATATATCTCCCTTTGTTGCTAGTAGAATCGGAATAGAACCATTTGAGGTAGCTACACCAGTAGGAGATTCTATCATAGCTAAACGAGTATATAGAAATTGTTCGGTGGTTATATATAGTCGTTATACCATAGCAGATTTGGTAGCGTTAGACATGACTAAATTTGATGTTATTATGGGTATGGATTGGTTGACTTCTTGTTATGCTAATGTCGACTGTAGAGAAAAGATAGTTCGATTTCAGTTTCCAGGCGAACCAATTATAGAGTGGAGAGGGAATAAAACATCGCTGAGGGGTAAGTTTATTTCATACCTCAAGGCAAGGAAGATAGTCAGAAAAGGTTATATTTATCATTTGGTTCGAGTGCATGACGTGGAAGCAGAGGTACCGGCTCTTCGGTCAGTTCTGGTAGTTAATGAATTCCCAAATGTATTTCCAGATGACCTTCCAGGTCTTCCTTTAGAGCGGGAGATAGAGTTCATTATAGATGTACTGCCAGATACCCAACCCATATCTATTCCTCCTTATAGAAGGCACCTGCAGAGCTGAAAGAATTAAAGGAGCAGTTGAGAGACTTGTTAGAAAAAGGCTTTATCAGGCCTAGTACATCACCTTGGGGAGCACTGGTACTATTTGTGAGGAAGAAAGATGGGTCGCTGCAGATGTTTATTGATTATAGGCAGCTGAATAAAGTAACAATAAAGAACAGGTATCCCCTCCCTAGGATTGATGATTTATTTGACCAGTTGCAGGGTGCTAAATATTTTTCAAAGATAGACTTGCGGTCAGGTTATCTTCAGGTGCGGGTAAAGGAGGCAGATATTTCGAAGACAACATTCAGGACCCAATACGGACATTATGAATTTAGAGTGATGTCTTTTGGGCTGACCAATGCTCCAGCAGTATTTATGGATTTGATGAACCGAGTATTCAAACCATTCATATATATGTTCGTTATTGTATTCATTGATGATATTCTAGTTTATTCACGTTCAGAAGAGGAGCATGCAGACCATTTGAGGGCGATACTTAGGGTACTCCAGCACCAGAAGTTGTATGCCAAATTTTCTAAGTGCGAATTCTGGTTGGCATCAGTAGCATTCTTGGGGCATATTATCGGAGCGGACGGTATTCGGGTAGATACGCAGAAGATTGAGGCAGTAAAGACTTGGCGGACTCACGACCCTGCGAGTGCACGCATTTTACGGGGCTAGCAGGATATTATAAGAGACTCATAGAAAAAATTTCCTCGATTTTAGCGCCTTTAATAAGGCTAACTCAGAAGGCAGCTAAGTTCTAGTGGACTGGTGCTTGTGAGCAAAGCTTCCAGTTGTTGAAAGACAAATTGACTACGGCTCCAGTTCTAACTCTTCCTGGGGCCCCAGATGGTTATGTTGTTTATTGTGACGCTTCGGGTATTGTACTAGGTTGTGTGTTGATGCAGCATGACAGGTTATAGCTTATGCCTCCCGACAACTCAGGAAGCACGAGAAAAATTATCCTACTCATGATCTGGAGTTAGCGGCAGTGATTCACGCTTTGAAGATATGGAGACATTATTTATATGGTGTTCATATTGATATTTATATGGATTACAAGAGTCTCCAATATATCTTTAAGCAGAAAGAGCTGAATTTACGACAGAGACGGTGGCTAGAGTTACTAAAGGATTATGATGTTGATATTCTATACCATCTAGGGAAAACAAATGTTGTGGCAGATGCTCTTAGCCGCAAATCTATGGGTAGCTTGACGGATGTGAAACCAGAAATAAAGAAGATGGTTCGTGAGATATACCAGCTAGCTAGCCTTGGAGTCCGTATAGTTGATTCTGGAGATAGTGGAGTTTTTGTTCGAGGAGTTGCTGAGTCCTCTATCATAGAAGAGGTAAAGAGACATCAGTATGAGGACCCTGTTCTGACACAGTATAGAGATACAACTCTTCGAAAGGAGAAGACACATTTTGATGTTGCACCTGACGGGGTGCTACGATATGGCGACATATTGTGTGTACCCGATTTTGCAGGGCTACGATGACAGGTTATGGGAGAGGCACACTATGCCCGTTATTCTGTTCATCCAGGGTCAACGAAGATGTATCATGACCACAAATACTTATATTGGTGGGATGACATGAAAAGAGACATAGCGGAGTTTGTTGCTCAGTTCCCGAATTGTCAACATGTTAAGGTCGAGCATCAGAAGCCGGGTGGATTACTGTAGGAGATAGAGATCCCAACTTGGAAATGGGAAGTGATTAATATGGACTTCATTACAGGCTTACCTCGCACTTAACGGAAGTATGACTCCAGATGGGTTATTGTGGATAGGCTGACAAAATCAGCTCATTTTCTTCCAGTCAGGACTACTTATTCAGCTGAAGACTATATGAGATTATACATCAGAGAGATAGTGAGACTTCATGGGGTTCCCACATCTATTATATCGGACAGGGGAGCTCAATTTACAGCTAACTTTTGGAGATCGTTTCAGAAGGAATTGGGGACACATGTGAGTCTTAGCACGACATTTCATCCTCAGACTGATGAGCAGGCTGAGCATACTATTCAGACGCTAGAGGACATGTTGCGAGCTTGTATTATTGACTTCAGAGGTAGATGGGATGATCATTTACCACTTATTGAGTTTTCTTATAATAATAGCTACCATTCTATTATCCAGATGTCGTCGTATGAAGCCTTATATGGGAGGAAGTGCAGGTCACCTATCGGTTGGTTCGATGTAGGCGAGACTAAGTTAATCAGCCCAGACATGATTCATCAAGCTGTTGATAAGGTAAAGCTTATTCAGGAGAGATTATTAGCAGCCCAGAGTTGACAGAAGTCATATGCAAATAATCGACGTCGGCACTTAGAGTTTCAGGTTGGTGATTGGGTATTCCTGAAGGTGTCACCCATGAAGGGTGTGATGAGATTCGGTAAGAAGGGGAATCTTAGCCCGAGATACATTGAGCCTTATCAGATTATTCGTAGGGTAGGCAAGGTTGCCTATGAGTTGGACTTACCATCTGATTTGGAAGCGGTACATCCAGTCTTTCATGTATCGATGCTACGTAAATATATTGGTGATCCTTCTAGAGTATTCCCGGTATATGATGTTCATATAACAGAGGAGTATAGCTATACTTGATCGCCAGGTCAGAAGGTTACGGACTAAGAATGTGTCTTCCGTCAAAGTATTATGGCGAAATAATAATAGGGAAGAGGTGACTTGGGAAGCAGAAAACGAGATGAAGAAGAAGTATCATCACTTGTTCCCTATGCCTGCAGGTAATTCGATTTCCTTACTTGACTATATTGATTGGTGAATAATACATGTGATATATTGTGGCCTTGTGAGACATCTTTGAGTTTGCTGAATATAGGTTTGTAAGTATAGTTATAGAAGAGATTTTTGCCGAAATTTTTATAGCATGAGACATATTATGAACATTCGAGGACGAATGTTTCTAAAGGGGGAAGGATGTTACACCTCGTAATTTTAGGGCGATAAATTAAGAACGTAATTTAGAAAATAAGATTCGAGTATTGGAAATTAGAATGCAAAGAATGTAATCCCGGAATAATTTTGAATACAACAAATGTGACGATGGGAATTAATACTAGTAGTTGAATTTTCCAACGGGGTTATGGATTAGTGGCGTGTTATAAAGACTAGAACATTTTGAATTTTTAGGATTTAACTAAGTGTGAGATTAATTTTAGTAGAAAGGAGGATAAGTGGAAACTAGTGGGAAAAACAAGTGGCACCTTGTGCCCCCACGCGTGGGACAAGTGGCAAAGGCACCAACATGCATAGGCTTATATCCCTTTTCAGCCCATATATTCATGACTCCTCTCATTTCTCCCTCTTGTTCGAAAATCACTCTCTCACCATCCTCAATTCGCTCCTCCTCCAAAAAAGATTTTTCTTGACCTCCATAACTAAGTAAGGACTAAACCAACTCCCCTTACAAGATTAACTCCTTCTACTAAGTTCTAAGCCATGGTAAATTCCCCAATCAGTGGGTCACAGTAACATGCTGGCCGAGACTGCCCAGAAACTTAAGCTTTGGAGATGAACGATTTTGGAAGAGAAACATGTAAGTAAGATGGTTTCAAACTTATAAAGGATGCATACATGTCATTTTAAGTTGAAGAAATGGTGAAATTGGTACAAATTGGAGCAAGGAGGTGCCGATGAAGTAGGGGTTGTTTTGGGCTAAATTAAGGTAAGATTTCTTCTTCTCATAAGAGTAATTAGAGTTAAATGATATTGTAGTTAAGAGATGAACTTGTATTAAGAGAAGTTGGAAGTAAGAAAATGCATGTGATTGTATTGATGTTGTGGTTGAGCCGATTTTGGGGCTGTTTTAAGTATATTGGGTTCGGTTGTTGTTGTTGTTGTTATTATCGTTGTCATGGGTTGCATGTTAAAAATGAAAAAATCTTGATATTTAAAGTGTAGTTGTTTATATGAACTTGTTGGAATATGAATTGGGTTTTAAGGAATTATGAGAAGATTTATGGTATTATGTTGTGTGGACCATGACATTCATGAAATCGTTGGATATTGTTGTATTGTATTTAGGGGTTGTTTTGTTAAGTTGAAATGGTGGAAATTTAGTTACAAATCTGCATGTACATTATGGTAATTGCTAATGTATGTCCTAAAGGAATTAATGTGTAGAAAAGTGTTATGTTGCAAATTATAAGACGAGCTTGCCGCTAATTGCACTCTCGTTGTTGCTAGAATATGGACTATTTTTAAGGGTTGTTTTAATATGGATTAAGAGGCTAGATTAACATGAGAAATAAGTGTATTAATCACATTGTTTGATGTGGTTGTTGTATCCCTTGGACGTAGAAAGAAAGAATGTATAACGATGGTATATATGGAGTATATGGGACTGATTTTACTATATCCTTGTGACGTGTCTTGTTATTGATGTTGTTGACCTTGTGTGTGAGTTGCGGATGTGTGTATAAGTAGGGGTGCTGCCCAAATTTCTACATGAAACGAGTTATCATTCAATATATAACGTATGCTAGTAATCATAGAGTTGATAGACATGTTATTATTGTTATAGGTTGAAGTGCTAATTGAGACGAATTCTAATTATAGAGTTGGTATAGACGACAAGCGGTATGTGAAACTATCTCTTCTTTCTTTTGACATGATTTACATAAAATGAGTGTACGACGGGCGTACATAATTCCATTGAATCCTAATTCCTAGTGATACTTGATATAGTTGCCTTTGATTTTCCAGTAATAGTTCATTCTATTTAATCCATTGAGAGTCAAATGTTGATTTAAATTGCATATGGTTACTCATGATATTCTATTCGTTCTTGATGTGATTATATCATTTCACTGAGTCCCATGATGGGTCGGGTATGTATGTGCACATATGATTATTTCACCGAGTCCCATGATGGGCCGGGTACGGTTTACATATGATGATTTTACCGAGTCCCAGAATGGGTCGGGTACGATATATATGGACAGGCATCCATAGATATGACTTCATTCACTGAGTCCCATGATGGGCCGAGTACGGTATGTATATGTATATGACTTCATTCACCGAGTCTCATAATGGGCCGGGTATGGTATATTATATGGGCATACATGACTCTCACTTCATAAGGCACATGTGCATTGGTACCTTTGATTATTACACTTGCCTCATTTCATCTCTTGACCAGTTTTGATCTTCTTTATTGTACTTCATATTTTTTACTGTCTCGGTATATTTTTTTACATCGACCCCCTTTCTTTAGGGGGCTGCGTTTCATGCCCGCAAGTATAAATATTCGATTTGGTGATCCTCTAGTCTAGGATTCCTGCTCAGCTATTGAGAGAGCTCCATTGTTCCGGAGCCTAGTCATTTTGGTACAGATCCTTTCATATAGACTTATGCATATTCAGGGGTACGGCGGGGCCCTGTCCCATCATATTTCAATGTTATACTCTTAGAGGTCTGTAGTCATGTGTGAGTTCGATATGTATGGATTGTAGACGTGTTTTGGTCAGCTATACTATTGTAGTTCATTTTGGGAAATTCCCGCGTATAGTGGCAGCCTTGTCGGCCTGCCTATTTTGATATGGTTTACAGATTTATACATTATCCTTGGTATCAGTCTGATTATATGTGACATGTCGATATAAGGGTGCCCAACTAGGGCACTAGTCGCGGCCCGTCGGCTCTGGTCGTGACAACCTGCGTTTGGAAGGAATGGAGCCTAACGAGCAATTTTTGGTTGTGTCGTTAATTGAAAAGTTACCTCCATCGTGGAATGAGTTTATAAGTTATTTAAAACTCAAGGCAAAAGAGATGACCTTTGAGGAACTTATTATCAAACTCCAAATTCAGGAGGATAATAAGAAGGTCATGCCAAAGGGTAAGCAACCCGTTGAGGCAAAGGTAAACCTGACGGAAGTCAAAGGGAACTCAAGAAAGAAGCGAAAGTTCCAGAAGGATGGTAAAGGCCCAACAACTGAGAAGTTTAAGGGGAATTGCCATCACTTTGGTAAACCTGGTCACATGGTCAAAGATTGCCGCAAACTCAAGAATACGAATAAAGAGAAGGCCAAGGGAAAGGCTAAGACTAACATCGTCGAAGACACGCTTCTTGACGATATGATTGAGGAGTTCTCGGCGGTGGTACTTGAAGCAAACCTTGTCGAGAATCCTATGCAGTGGTGGATGGACACGGGTGCTACCCGTCACATCTGTTCCAACAGAGAGGCCTTCTCTACATATACACCAGTCACTGATAAAAAGTTGTTCATGGGCAACAACACTTCATCTGAAGTGCTGGGGGTATGAAAGTTAATCTGAAGATGTCTTCCAGAAAGGAGCTTACTCTGAAGGAGGTGATGCATGTCTCAGAAATTAGAAGAAATTTAATTTCTAGACCTTTATTGGTGAATGTTGGTTTTAGGCTAATTGTTTAGTCCAATAAATTTGTAATCACTAAGAAAGGAACATTTGTAGGAAGGGGTTTCGTCTGTGAAGGCTTCTTTAAAGTTAATGTTGTGTCTGTAATTCCTTCTACTATTAATAAAATTGAGTTTTCTTCTTATTTGCTTGAGTCATCTAATTTATGACATCATAGATTAGGACATATAAACTATCAATCTATCCAAAAATTGGTAAAGTTGGAGTTGTTGCCGTCTATCGACGTAAACCCCCAACGTAAGTGTGAGGTGTGCGTAGAGGCAAAACTTTCAAAGAGTCCCTTTAGATTCATCGAAAGGGAAACCGCTCCTCTAGAACTCAGTCACACCGATATATGTGACTTGAAGTTCGCACAAACTAGAGGGGGGAACAAGTACTTTGTGACTTTCATAGATGATAGCACAATGTATTGTTACCTTTACTTACTAAAAAGTAAAGATGAAGCCTTGAAACATTCAAACGCTAAAAATCAGAAGTTGAGAACCAACTAAGCGGAAGGATTAAATCAATCTGTAGCGATAGAGGGGGAGAATATGTAGCGGCTTTTGAAGAATATTGTGCCCAATCGGGAATTGTTCATCAAACGACAGCTCCTTACTCACCTCAATCAAATGGTATCGATGAACGCAAGAACCGTACTTTGAAGGAAATAATGAATGCCTTGCTCATCCATTCTGGCCTTTCCCCAAAACATGTGGGGGAGAAGCTGTCCTTACCGCTAATAAAAATCTTAATAAAGTCCCACATAACGGTAAGAAAGACTCCATACGAGCTATGGAAAGGGAATAAACCCACCTATAAATACTTGAAGGTGTGGGGTTGTCTGGCCAAGGTTGAAGTACCTAAGCCAAAGCAGGTCAAGATTGGACCTAAGACTGTAGATTGCATATTCATCAGATATGCAAACAACAGTAGTGCTTATCATTTTTTAGTGCATAAGTCAGATGTACCAGACATCCATGTGGGTACAATAATAGAATCAAGAAATACTAGTTTCTTTGAAGACTCGTTTCCTAGAAAGGAAAGAGACATAACCTCTCGCAAACGAAGTTATGAACTAAACTCTCAAGATCCAGGAGTCATTGACTGCTCGAATCTGGGCAGTTCAAATCTAGTGAACTCCGAAGTGGTTGATTATTCGGAATCGAGTGTTCTAGATGCTCAGGACTTGGAGGGTCCAGAGATGGAACCGAGACGAAGCAAAAGGGCCAGGAAGGATAAGTCCTTCAGTTCGGACTTTGTAGCTTATATGGTTCATGACGAACAACGGACAATCGCTGAAGCATTGTCAACTCCACAAGCACCGCTCTGAAAAGAAGCTATAGAGAATGAGATATACTTCATTCTGCACAACCATACTTGGGAGTTGGTTAATCTTCCTCCGGGAAACAAACCATCGGGTTGTAAATGGATACTCAAACGGAAGTTGAAAGAAGATGGATCTATAGACAAGTACAAGTCCAGGTTGGTAGTCAAGGGCTATCTACAAAAGGAGGGCCTTGATTACTTTGACACCTACTCTCCGGTGTCTAAAATGACGTCTATACGAGTATTCATAGCTATCGCCGCATTGCGGGATCTTGAAATACATCAAATGGATGTTAAGACAGCCTTCCTAAATGGTGATTTGGAAAAAAAAAATCTATATAGACCAACCCGAGGGGTATGTGGTATCAGGACAAGAGAAAAAAGTCTATCGGCTTGTTAAATATCTGTATGGGCTGAAACAGACCCCGAAGGAATGGCACAAAAAATTTGATAGTATTGTTGCGATATTTCTAGATGCTTACGCAAGTGTATGTATCGTTCAAGTAATAAAGATCTGTATGACCGAGTTATCGTCCACAGAGACTGATTTATCAATTACCGAATATCGAATCTATGGTATCTATTTGGTAACCGTTCTTTTGTTTGGTGATTATGACTAAGAATTATAACTAAGTGATATGCAGAAAATAAACTAAAGTGATGATACGTTGGGTTTTAAATAGTTATAAAGGAAATATGACTTCCAATCTCATCAATTATCCACTTTTTCACGTGTCAATGCAATGCTAATGATTCTTCTTCTTATTAAGATAGAAAGTTAACTAATATGTTCTATATTCCGGTTAGTATATATATAAAAGCTCAACCTTGTGCAAAAACCTTCTATATTTCTATGATAGATTTTACCATACAGAAGGATTAAGAACAATAACCTTGAATACTACACAAGTATCGGAGTACTTTCGTCCACGATTTAAACCTATGTCTAAACAATTACAGCATTTTCAAATCTCTCATTTCGGATCTCGATTCGAAATCATATAAGTTATGACAATTAGTGATCAATTAATTATCAAGCAATCAAAACAATATTGAATAGATCTTAATATGCTGAAGAAGAAATCAATAACTATGCATTAACTATATGAAAGAGTTTCAAGAAGATTCGACGGAAAACCCTACTAAAGAGATTAGCTCCTATACATTGTCATGCTAAGAACTAAATCAATATCCAACATAAACTGAATAAAAATAAAAGAGAAGAAAAAGAACTTGAACAAAGTTGTCTCTAATCTTGTGTTCGCTCCAATTCTTGCCTCTCCCAAAATATGATCCCTAATAATGACAGAATTTAGGGTATTTATAATTGAGAAAAACCTTGCTCCGGACCCTTTTGCCCTTTGCCAAAGTCTACTCAAATCTGGACGAAATTTCGCGTCGGCGCAGTGGCCGTGCAGGTTGGCGCCACGGCGCTGAAACTTCTGCAGCTTTCTGAATATTCGACGTTGCATTCTAGCGCCGCGACGTTGCATCTGTTTCCTCCGGACTATTGCTCATTTTCCTCGGGACTCCTTTTCTGCTCTCTTTCAACCTCTTTTTCGCCATTTTTCCATCTTAGAACCGATGTGACTCAAAAGAAAGAAAAACAAACTTAATACTATACTAAACACAAAAGAAATGAGTAAAATACTAACTAAAAATGACTCAAAAGAGTGTATAAAATACACTCAATAAGTACTTACTATCGAAAGGATTCACCATTAATGAGTATGACAAATATGACTACACGAAAAGAAATGTCGACTCGTTCGTCATGATATGCCTTTACGTAGACGACATTTGGATCACATGGAGCAGTCCTAGGTTGATCCTAGAGACTAAGAACATTTTGAAACAATATTTTGACATGAAGGATATGGGTATTGTAGATGTTCTTAGACATCTGACGGACTGTTCTTATCTCAATCTAACTATATCAAGGATGTGTTGAAGAAATTTGAGATGTTCGACAGTTCGTCGATAACGACACCATTGGATATAAATCAAAAGATTGATAAAAATCATGATGCGCCCGTATTATACTAAATACAAAAGAAATGAGTAAAATATTAAATACAAAGAACTTAAAAGAGTGTATAAAATACATTCAACAAACACCCCCAAACTTACACTTTACTCGCCCTCGAGTAAAGCACTAACCAAAAACAACAACAAAATTAAATTAAAAGACTCTATAAAGTGGATCACGTAGTTGCATCAATGCTTTCTCAAAATAATGGATGAAAACTGGGATAATATGTTAGAACATACATAGCATGGATATTTAACAATCTAGAATTTCAAGTTAGATATTTCGCAAATTCAATTATGTCATGATCACTGGAAATACAAACATCTAACCTATGCATGTCAATTTCATTCCATCTTTCCCAAAATGCTATAGACATGTTTACTTGATATTCTTAATTAATCATAGGCATACACATTAAATATTATCAGGACTTTCAAGGGTTGTAATGTAGGCTTAGGCAGGGGTAGGTAAAAGTAGACATTTAGGCTCAAATTACTTTCCATAAGCATTTTTCATTCAACTCCTTTTCCTTTTTTTTTTACTGTCTCTTTAGTCTCATACCTATTTTCTCCCTCTTTTCTTTTGAGAGAATGAGATACATTATAAATAACAAGCACCCCCAAACTTAGACTTTTGCATATTTTTCATTGGGGTGCATCAAATTTTCACTCTCTATTTATTTCTTCCTCAACACTTTTCATTTCAATAATTTTTCATTATTACTTATGGCACAACAAAAGAATCATAGGGTGTCAAACAAAGATGTTATTGTTAGGCTACAAGGGATTGACTAGTGATACATTTTATGTCAGGGTAGGAAATGAATGGTAAAAAGGGCTAACAAAGAATGTCTGAATCATCTCCCTAAAACATGTATATCTTAACTATTTCACCTCAAATAACAAGCAAACAGATCTTCTAGACATTTTTCAACCTCTCTTTCCATAATTGACAACACATAGGCTAAGTATAAATATCCCAAATAATTAGATGTCATGAATTTTTGGCATATCTAACTTAAGCACACATATTTTTGCTTTTAATTTCATTACATTATCCCAATTAATTCACTCAATATGTTTAGCAACTACAACATACATGATCCATAAAAAAAATTAGACTCACAAAAAGACTCAAAATCAACCAATAAAATAATAAAACAAAGTAAGACCCCCAAAAACTTAATTGACACATTGTCCCTAATGTGTGAAGAAAACCAATTAAAGAGAAAACTTACTGACACAACACAGCAGCTCAAAATGGTGGTGGTGGTTGGTAAGGAGACTGATATGCTAGCGGGTGTCCCAAATATTGCTCATCGGAAGTATCATCCACAGACATGTGCCGCATGAATGCATTAATTTGATCGACGCTTCTTACCTCATACTCGTGCTACTGTTGCCTGAATGTGTTCATGTATTGGTTATGCAGATGAGGTATCGAGTCTTGCGTCCGTGTTCTTTGCATTCGCTCCAAGCATTCTTGAGTTTACATCATGCTTTGCTGATTTCGGAGCAGTTGTTCCATGATCGAGAGTGGGGGCTCCAAAGCCAATGGAGTCTAGTGGCTACTTTCGCCGGGCTCATAGTATGTGGCTACTTCAGCATCTTCTTCCATCACCCTCGGCCAACGTCTAGGTGGGCCTTGGGCGCCTACCTCGGCAGCTGCATCTCCTTCACCTTCACCTCTTCTTCTTTCTGATGGGTTTGCTACAGGGTCAGGGTAAGAATGGACTAGACTGTACGTCACAGGTGGCTGACTCTTCTCAAGAATGTCTGTGACGAACGTTGGGACCCTATGCCTAGCGCATAAAGCAGTAATGAATGAACCATGCCCCAGTACGCCGGTAGTGGTCAGTCAGCTAATCTTTCATATACTCTGTACTGTTACACCCCGTAATTCAAAGACATGTTTAAGAGAATGTACGAAGGAATCAGGACTCTAAAATTGGTACGAAAGAAAGAATTGTTTTTCCGAAGGAAAATCTTCTGAACTTCGGAAAGTAAAAATGTTCGTTGATGAGAATTAGATTCTCAAAATGCATTATTTGAGGAGTATGAAATTTATTATCATGGTGGAGAATTATTTATGGATTTGGTCACGTAGGGCCCACCTGAGAAATTTTACGTTTTTGTGAGGCCCATGAGGTTTCCGATATTTTATGGACGAATGGGAGGGCGACACGTGTCACCCCCCCACATGGGCTTGCTCGAAATTGGACCATGGTTAAGTGGTCAAGTGACCAAGGTTAAGTGTGACCAAGGTTAGTAGTCAAGTGGATGACAAACTTGAGATTATTGACTAAGTCAAAGAGCCCACTTGGCTTGATATTTAAATTCCTTCATCTAAGACCACACAAGTGTTTTAATCTTGACCCTCCATTGTTTTATATATGCACACTAGTAGCAATACAAGTCTCCACACATAGAATTTTTTTAGAGAAACTTAGAGCAAGACTTGAGGTGCTCTCGGCTTTGAGCTTTGTCCACACAAAAAAAAAATTCGTTTGTGGTTCAATAATACCAATACTTTAAACCAAGGTTCCTAGGAGTATTACAAGGATATCTCAATAGAAAGATCTCGGAAAAACTACGTTTTTACGTTAGTCGCAAGGTGAAAACCTAAGGTGTTCTTCAACTTTGAAGTTGGAATTAGAAGAGGAGTTCTTCACAAGCTTCTAAGGGTTGCAAATAGCGGATTGGAACGTCAAGAAAAGGAGTTGAAGTTGCTAAGGATCGACTTTAGGTTTTGGATTGTTTTGGGCTTAAAGAGGTAATAATCTCCGTCTTGCTAGTGTTATAAGATTTCATGTTGTTGTAGTTATACATTTTAACAAGCATGAGGTATATGTATTGGAGATTTAGAAGTGTTATGGATGTTGGGAGCCTAAATCCGAAAATGACCTTGTTAGCCATTGAAATTGAAATACAATTTGGTCGATAGTTATAATCGTCGCATGTTATCTAATAGAAGATTGTAGTTGTTATAATCAATTGCGACTATATAACATGTTAGACTAAACAACTTGGATTGAAAATGAATTGGATAAGACTTTGCATTGTTGTATATTATGGCCGAGAATGACATTGGTTATTGAATTACTTGGTATTAATTATGGGGCAGAATTTTACATGTCCTGTAAGGCGTGTAATCCCCTTTGATTGGTTGATGTGTTGAGCCTTAAATGTGGCATGTTTGGTTATTGAATTCGGGCCTTGAAAAAAGTGGAAAAGTACGTAGAAACAAAGGAAGTGCTGCCCAAATTTCTGTAGAATAAGAGACCTAACACTTAGTATTATTCCACGTTGATAAGCTAGGAGTTGATAGACATGTTATGATTACTATAGGTTGAAGTACTACGTATAACGTATTCTACTTGAAGGGTGGAATAGCTAACAAAGTTGAAGTACTTTGGAGCATTTTGCTACTTGTCGATAATCGTCGCGAGGTATATGAATCTCTTCCTTCTTTTGGCATGATCCTACGTATGAAATAGACATGTGATATTATTTCATGATTCCTTCTACTCTTAGAAGTTAAGAAGTATCCACGTTGTTGATTCTAAGTTAAAGGTATGTCTAAATTATCCTAAGTCCTCACCAAGTCTTATGGGAGATGTTGGTAAGAATGGTTAGGAAGTTATGAGGTTTGATTTAAAGCTATGTGCCTTGATTTATTTGAAGTAAGTAAGTTGATTTTATATTTGAAAATGACTTGAAGTTTTAATTGAAAAGGGACTTGTTTTTATAAGTGAATGTTATATGATTTTAAAGAGGATAAGTTACTTGGTTTTGAAAGCATATGAAACTTTATTTTTTAAGTTATGGGACTTGATTTCTAAAGTATAGATGACATGATTTTACATGTATAAGTGACATGATTCCACAGTACACCGAGCCCCACAGACGGGCCGGATTATACTACATGATTCCACAGTACACCGAGCCCCACAGACGGGCCGGATTATGCTACATGATTCCACAGTGCAAGGCGAGCGGGCACAAAGTGGATTATGCTACATGATTCCACAGTACACCGAGCCCCACAGGCGGGCCGAATTATGCTACATGATTCCACAGTACACCGAGCCCCACAGGCGGGCTGAATTATGCTACATGATTCCACAGTACATCGAGCCCCCCAGGCGGGCCGGATTATGCTACATGATTCCACAGTACACCAAGCCCATAGGCAGGCCGGATTATGCCACATGATTCATCAGTACACCGTGTCCCGCAAATGGGCCGGATTACGTTATCACGTATGGATAATCAAAGTAAGCTCCCAAATAAGAAGTCCCTCCATAAAGGGTCGGATTATGTTATATAAGATATGTAAGTTATGTGGAAAAACTTGATCGAACTCTTAAGTATGTATGTAAGAATATGATGTTAATTCTTATTGAAAGAAGAAAAAGAACGGTTAATGTATGATTGATTTCATGAGTTAAAATGGCACGGTAGGATCTGGTATTTCATTTTTTACTTGCATCTGTCATTCTTTTATCTGATTATGATTTGGTTCTCAGACCTTATTTACATTCCATACTGCAATTTTTGTTGCTGACCGCCGCGTTCATGCCCGCATATGTTAGGTACACAGGTTGGTGATCCTTGCTCTTAAGATCTCTGTTTAGTTTTTGGGAAGAAGCTCTATTCACTCCGGAGGCTTATCTTTTGGGTACAGTTTCCCTGATGTTGTAGATTTATGTACATTCAGGGGTATGGCGGGGCCCTGTCCCGCCACAGTTGTAATTCTTAGAGGTCTGTAGTCATATCTTGTGGGTCGGTTTGTAAAGAAGAAGGATGTAACTGCGTTTGGTTATGTATATGTATATGCGTCCAGGGAGGTAGCCTTATCGGCTAACCTGTTGTTTATTTCTTGTTGATTTATTTTATAAGTTTCATGTATGTTCCGCTGATTATCTCTGATGTATACCTGTAAGGGTGCCCAGGTAGGGCACCAGTCGCGGGCCCGGGGGTTGGGTCGTGACATGTACTATCTCCAGCCCGATATCAATAGTCTTTCCCGTCATTATGCCATATATAAGCTTGATTCTGTCCGTGGGTACATTGGAAAAATGAGTTGATGGAATCAAGCGGGAACTTACAAAATATAGCCAAGCCTTGGCTACTCTGTTAAACTGACACCGGGCAAGTCCCCTGCACTGGTTGCGGGAATAACGAAACTGCGCGCCTGGGTAGCATAGGACATCAGCAATTCTATCCCAGGTTATATGGTTGACATCCCTCGACCAACTTTTTAAATGGGTTGGATTGTACCCCTGGTCCCCAACGTTAGCAGTCCCAAAGAGTGTGTTCACTTCTTCTGCGTTAATGGGCACATATCGCCCTCTTACAAAACATCTCCCATCACCTTATTCTGTATAGTTGGCGTAGAACTCTTTAACAAGGCTGACATTTTGTAGTGGAATAGCTTCTGGATCAACGAACATTTCCAAACCGTTTACCTCAATCATGGCCTTAATGGCCTCGTAGTCATCATCATCATCGTATGTCATGTCCTGATATTCCATTCCCCTCTATTGTATCACTGCCCTAGTACTTATTCTATTATATCGATCCTCTGCATTCCTGTTGGTGAATCGGGTAACATCATAGTCGGGGGCAGGGGAAGTGGAAGAGGTTATGCTAGTACGTCTTCGGGAGGCCATTTTTGGAGATGTTGTTGGAACAATTTCGACAGGGTTTCCTTTATATTTCTTATGATTTTCTCAACAACAAATCAACCCCAAGTAGGGCTGTCTTCCACACACAATCAACAACCTACAACAGCGACAGAAATCAACACAGCAACAACTACCCGCAGCACCCTCGTAACAACAATCAACACTCAACTACGCATAGTTCATGACAAATACAACAACACCCAACATCAATCAACAGCAAACAGTGAACCAAATCCAAAATTCAAACCCCACAGCAGTAATATCCAACCATAGCAACAATACCCACAAATCTAGTTAAAAAACGCACAACACCCACACACCGAAAAGAGGAATCCTCAACACTCGCAAGTGCTATCACTAATTTGGGGAGAGAATGTTACCTTTTTGAAGATTGTTTCTTGTCACAATGCCCTAGTACAAGTAATTGAGGTGATTGTGGAATACGTTAAGAGTTTTAATAGTAATGGGATGTAGGATTTTTGGAAGATTTGCGGTGAATTTGTGGAGAATGGTGTTATTTTTCAGCTCTTTGGAGTAGGAAGAAGGGGTTGTGTGAATGTGGGAAGAGATTGGGGAATTAAGGCTTTTTAATCTCAAAAACACGACTTGGCGCCGCGGCCCCGTACTCTGCCGCTGTGGCGCTGAATATCCTGCGACTTCTCTGAACATATGGCGCCGCGACCCTGCATTTTGGCACCGCGACACTGTCTACATTCTTGATCTTTCGCATTTTGTTAGGAGGTAGTCCCTAATTTACATGTCATAAAAAACACACCCAATGGCACAAGACTGTGAGATTGTTCAAGAATAAAAATAACATAATTTAAAGCATTGGGTTGCCTTCCAAGTAGCGCTGTCTTTAACGTCTTTTAGTCGGACGCAGATTTCTCTTCATTGTGGTTTGAAGAGGATTACAGACTTTATTTGCTCCATGGCATCACACAAGTAGGGCTTCAATCGTTGCTCGTTTACTTTGAATGGTGCGCCCTCTTTACCTCGTACCTCGACTGAGCCATAGGGAAACACCTTCTCGACAATGAATGGCCCTGACCACCTGTATTTTAACTTGCCTGAGAATAATCTCAGCCTTAAGTTGAATAGGATTACTTGTTGCCCAGGTTGGAACTCCTTCGGGATCAAATTCTTGTCATGTCATGCCTTGGTGCGTTCTTTATAGATTTTTGCGTTCTTACAAGCATCATTCCGAAACTCATCAAGCTCATTCAGCTGCAATAACCTCTTTTGTCCGACAACCTTTGCATCAATGTTCAACTTCTTCATCGCCCAATATGCCCTATGCTCCAACTCCACCTGTAGGTGACATGCTTTACCAAAGACCAGCCTATAGGGTGACATTCCAATGAGAGTTTTGAATGCAGTCCCGTAGGCCCATAGTGCATCATCTAGCTTGACAGACCAATTTTTCCTCGAGCTATCCACTGTCTTTTCCAATATACTCTTCACCGCTCAGTTTGAAATTTCAGCCTGCCCATTTGTCTGAGGATGGTAGGGAAGAGCGATGCGGTGGTAAACTCCATAGCGAGCAAGTAGGGTGTCAAGCTGCTTGTTACAGAAGTGACTCCCTTCATCGCTTATGAGAGCTCTAGGTGTACCAAACCTTGTGAAAATGTTCTTTTGGAGGAATTTTAAAACAATCTTACCATCATTTTCTTTAGTAGCTACTTCCTCGACCCATTTGGACACATAGTCCACTGCAAGCAAGATGTATTTGTATCTGAATGATGGCGGGAATGGGCCCATGAAGTCAATTCCCCATACATCAAAGAGCTCTACCTCAAGTATCCCATTCAGGAGCATTTCATTCCGCCTTGATATGTTTCCAGTCTGTTGACACCGGTCGTAGGCCTTCACAAAGCATTGGAATCTTTGAACAATATTGGCCAATAGAACCCACTTTGTAGTACCTTAGCAGCTGTCCTCAAAACACCAAAATGCCCACCACATTGCAAAGTGTGACAATGAGTGAGAATTTGGTTCATTTCATCCTCTGGCACATAACGTCTAATGATCTGATCAACACAGTGCTTGTACATAATTGGTTCCTCCCAATAATAGTGTTGTCACGCCCTTTTCCGACCGCGACATTATTCTAGCGAATCCCTGCTTGCATAAAAGATGTTAGGAAATAAATAAAATGTTAAAAATGCTAAATGTTAAAAGGGTGCTAAAAGTGCTAAAGGGTTCGCGGAGTCACCACCTAATTAGTTTGGGTGAATTAGGACACCTAAATGTCAACTAAGTTAAAGTCAACATTAACTCCATTTTTGTGATCTGCAAAACTTAGGTGAGATCCTGGATAAGGGTTCTTTATTAATCTAGAGGGAAGGGATTAGGCACCCTCTAAGATCCGCTAACCTGCGGTTGTCCGTTCAAACCTAGGTTAATTATTATTGCTAAGAAAGTGCATTTTTTTAAAGGTTTAAGTAAAGAGATGCTTGCAAATAAAAGGTAAAAAGGATGCATTTTTGTAACCTGAAAAGATTTATAAGATTTGTTTATAAAGTTAATTTTCGAAAAGAAGGCATATAAATACATAAGAAGTTACAAATATACATGAGCAAAGTTGACTTAGTGGTTAAAGGTAGGCCTTTATTTGCAAAAATCGATTTTTGATCATTATGTTAATAAATTATATGTATTAATAGAGAGTTTATAAGAAAATTAATTCTTTTAAGATGCATTAGTTTCCTAATTAGAAATGCAAAATAGCTTATTAAATGAAAGTTTAGACATGCATGATAAGCCTAAAATACGTAATTATAAGTGCATTTACGATTTTAAAACTACACTTAATTTATTTATTCAAGGACTGATTGTTCTATGTCTCCTATTAATTACAAAGTTAGCCAATTAAATTTCAACAAATAAACAAACAAATATATATAAGACATATAAGATTAAGAGGCCAATGCTTTGAGGGGGGATGACAATGTCGTCTCGTCCCCTCTTTTTTTTTGTTTGGAAATTCTGAGGCGGAATGCGATGGACATAGATGCGGAAATCATGCGGTGTGGCTCGTGAAGAGTCTCGCAATGAGACTCTTCATTGCTCTGATTTTCATGTAAGACAAAAGAAATAATAAGGATTAGTATGTATCAAAAAAGATCAAAACAGCAAGCAAACATTGACATGAAATTTAATTTCATTTTCGGTACTTCAAAATAAAAGCGAAATGGATCCAAGATAGTAAGCAGATAACGGATGGCAGGGTATATGGAGCATGGGAGAAAAAACACAGACGAGGCCCAAATGTGATATGCATATGTGTATTTAGAAAATAAACAAGGCTGATGGACCAAACAAATAATAAGTTGAGAATTTAGTCAAATAAATGACCTCGGGGAACAACTTGCAAAAAAATAAGTGTGGGGTTTCATTTAAACTTAAATGTTCCAGTCAATCATAGCAGTACACAACAGACAAAAAAAAAAAAACAGTCCAATACAGTGATTAACAACTTGATAGCAAACTGTGCAGTTTAAAACAATATGCTACTGATAGGATATTCAATTTCATGCTAACACAGGTTCGGTCATAACTCGAATCATTAACAACTAGGCCAGTTAAACATACACATGACAAACAGGGCTACATAATGCGTCGTAAACTCGTCAATTATACAAGATAAATAGTGAATGCCGCAGCTATATGCGGATTGATCTCGATGCATAAACACCTCGAATTAATAGACCAGTTTTTTATCACTTAAACAGAGGGTAAATTCAGAGTCAGTTTTTATTAAACTAATAAGGATGATAAGCCACTACTCAGAAAGGCTATTTTGACATGCACAACCAATTTGACCAAAATAAACACAGACTCACACTCCTACTGTCTACTGGAAATGCTTCACAACATAGTAATATGCAACACAGTGGGCTAAAGAAATGGTTGCAAACAGTGGCCCAAACAATCACATGGGATAGACAACTGCAGACATGAACCAGAAGATTATCCAAGATAAGATCAGTTTTAGAACAAGAAATATTGGACATTTCAGATCTCAACACTACTTTATTAATATAACATGTTTCATTAAGTGAAAGATAAACAAAAACATGTCACTTTAGAATATCTATTTGAATTAACATGACTCTTGATATTGATCTAAAAGTAACAAATGATGATTTGCATTAAAATCCTTTACAAACTCAAACGAACATACACCTAAGGAAGGGACTTCATTATTATTTTTAAAGGGGAGTGCACCTGAGAAAAACAACTCTCAAACACTATCAACCTTCAACAATTCTTAACTGACTGATTTATGAAACATGCTCAAATTCGAATTCACATCCACAGTGATGTCGAATATTATCGGCTAACAGACAATGCACCACCAAAGCTATATTAATGGGCATAGTCGCGAGCGTCAATAGCGATTAACGTTAATCACACATATTCGACATTTAAACCAGTAACTTCGACCACGCACAACAACGATTAAGAGAATTAAACATTATTAACAGAACACGTCATTCAAACAGATTATAAAGTATAAATCGCATAAGAAATCTGAAAGAGAACGGGTTTACCTTCTCCGGACAGCGACCCAAGGCAGCGTATCAAGTCGTCGATCCGCTCAGAGGTTTTATGCTATGCGATTGAAATCGATGCGGTTTGTGGTCGATTCTAGGCTATTATTAAAAAAGAAAGGTTTCAGATTTGTGCTTTGAATTCCTGATTTTGCTGGTAAGAACCTTCACTGCTGGTTTTCGATTGATTCCGGGAATTAGTCGATGCTGCCCCATCCCCCTTTGCATATGTATATTTCTATGTTTATATAGCCCTAATTCGGGTTCCAGTGTTGGTAAGTAATCGGTACCATTCTGGACTGTCATTTGGGTACTGATTTTGTATGATTTTTGCTGATTTGGTGTCGATTCGTTTTAGGTAAGATTTCGTGCATGATTTGGTTAAGGTAAGTTATGGCTTTGATTTAGGAAAGATTTGGTAGGTGACTCGCCGGATTCTCAGGCGAGAATCCCGGCTGGGGCGACGGGGACGAGGTGCGGCGACTTAGCTGTTAAGGGTTCTCTTTTTTTTTCCTGAAAATTAGGTTTTCTTCTGTTGTGAGGGAGATGGGTGAAGTATAAGGGTTGTGGACTGCAGGTGTTGGGCCTGCGGGTGTGGGCTGGGGGTGTTGGGCCAGCAGGTTAAAGGTTTTGGGTTGGGTAGAATTTAGGTATTAAGTGTATTATTTAATTAGTGGTAAATTAAATTATTTAAATACAACCCTAGGTGTTTTTATTAGTTTTAGCTTGGATTTTTATTATTACATTAATAAATGCGGGCGTGCTATTTAATTAGTGCTTTATAATGCGATGTCGTTATTAGAATCTGATTTATTATGCGTATTTATGCGATGTTAAATTAAAATTGAATGAGGTTTAGATTATTACTAAATTATTTAAATGCTAAATGCGGATATGACATTTAAGGATTGCTTAATGCTTTTATAAATGCGACGTTATTAAAATGCATGTATTAGATCAAAATTGATTTTAAATTACAAATGATTATGAAATTGTCGTGCGCATTAATAAAATGTGAATATGCTATTTAATACGACGTCATTGTTAAATTATTTATTTTATGTATTTATTTATTATTAAGAGTTGTTTGAGTTTTAATTAATGGGAAATAGGGCTTAAATTACGAATAATATTAATAAAATTGTTTGTTATTAAAATGCCGAGTGCGGACGTGAGACTCAAGGTGTACCTAATAATCTACGTAAAATGCGGTGCCATTGTTAAATTGCTTATTTATGCATGTATTAACGTTTTATTGTCGAATTTTATTATTATAAAATTGCTAAGATATTTTTCTGGAAAATTAGTGTAATTTCACAGTTAATGACTGGACGGGAGGGTCAAAATTGGGTGTCAACAAGTGCTTTACCTCTGAGTAGAACTTCTTCACTTGCTGCCTTGACATCTCCGGGGGCACAACCTTAACTATAAGGAAATTAACAAAATCAGCATACCAAAGTAAAGTAGAACCAGCACTTACTTGAAAGAGTTGCTCGTCTGAGAAATGGTCATTGATCGGCACATCTTTAGCAATTCGTCACTCTTCTACCTCAAGCCTTGACAAGTGATCAACCATCAAATTTTATGTGCCCTTCTTATCATGGATCTCTATGTCAAACTTTTGTAGCAGTAACACCCATCGGATAAGGCATGGTTTGGCATCTTTCTTGGTCATCAGATATTTGATGGCAGCATGATCAGTGTATACTATCACCTTGTTCCCAATTAGATATGGCCTGAATTTCTCGAATGCATATACTATAGCTAGTAACTCTTTCTCTGTTGTGGCATAATTCAATTGTGCATCGTTAAGAGTTTTACTAGCATAGTAAATTGACCAAAATACATTGTCGACTCGCTGCCCAAGAACTGCTCTCACTACATAGTCACTTGCATCACACATTAATTCAAATGGAAGCTCTCAATCTGGTGCAATGACTATAGGTGCCGAAATTAACTTCTCCTTGAGTACTAGAAACGCATTCAGACACTCATCATTGAATTCAAATGCAGCACCATTCATCAACAGGGAGGAAAAAGGCTTTGAGATTTTGGAGAAATCCTTGATGAACCTCCTATAGAAACCAACATGCCCAAGGAAACTTCTAACTCCTTTCACTGACACTGGAGGTGGTAGGTTTTCAATAGCTGAGATTTTAGTTCTGTCTACCTTGATGGCTTGGCTGGAAATTTTTTGGCCAAGGACAATACTCTCTTTTACCATAAAGTGGCACTTCTCCCAATTCAGCACAAGATTAGATTCTTCACACCGCTACAACACTGCTTCTAAATGCTTCAAACACTCATCAAAAGATGACCCAAACACAGAAAAATCATCCATGAAAATCTCTATGGTCTTCTCCACCATGTCAGAAAAAATAGCCATCATACAGCGCTGAAAAGTGGCAGGTGCATTGCAAAGCCCAAATGACATTCTTTTGAAAGAAACCGTACCATAGGGACATGTGAATGTGGTCTTATCTTGGTCTTCTGGTGATATTTCAATTTGATGATAGCCAGAGTAACCATCCAAAAGCAATAATAGTTGTGCCCACCAAGTCTATCAAGCATCTGATCTACGAAGGGCAAAGGGAAATGGTCTTTCCTGGTTGCCTTGTTCAGCTTGTGGTAGTCAATGCAAATCATCCACCTTGTAACTATTCTAGATGGAATCAGCTCATTCTTCTTGTTGGTTACCACAGTCATACCACCTTTCTTGGGCATCACTTGCACTGGACTCACCCATGCACTATCAGAAATAGGGTAAATTACCCCAGCATTAAGCCACTTCAAAATCTCCTTCCTCACTACCTCCTTCATGGTTGGATTTAGTCTAATTTGTGCCTCAATGGAGGGCCTTCTTTCATCTTCTAGGCGAATCTTGTGCATCACTGTAGAAGGATTTATCCCTCTAATATCTTCCAGTATCCACCCAATAGCAAGCTTGTGAGCCCGCAATACTCTCAATAATTTCTCATTCTCCACTTTTGACAAATGAGCCGACACAATCACTGGAAAGATTTTATCCTCACCTAGATACCTGTAGTGTAGATGATCTGGTAAGGTCTTCAACTCTAACTCTGGGTCTTTCTCTATTAAAGGTAATGATCTTTCTGGCATCTTCCCCATCTCCTCAATCTTTCTCTTATAGAATGGCTCACCGGAATCCTACCAATTCACATATTCCACTAACTTTGTATCGTTACTGGCCTCCTCATCATATTGTGTCAGCACCAACTCAAGAGCATCAATACTCCTGAGACTGTTCTCAGAAACCGCTTCTTCAATCACATTAATAGTATAACAACTATCACTTGTTCTTGGGTACGTTGTGGTCCTGAATATATTAAAGGTCACCTCTTCTCCCTGGACTCGAAGTTTCAATTCACCTTTTTGAACATCAATGAGTGCCTGTCCTGTGGCTAAAAAGGGTCTCTCAAGGATGATGGGCACAAGTTCATCTACCTCCATGTCTAGGATAATGAAGTTAGCAGGGAAAATGAACTTATCTACCTTTACCAACACGTCTTCAATGATGCCTCGATGATGTACTATTGAACGGTCAACTAGCTGCAAAGTGATGGTTGTAGGCCTTGCTTCCCCCACTCTAAGTTTGCAAAATACAGAATAGGGCATCAATTAATACAAGCCCTTAAATCACATAGAGCATGCAGACATTCATAATTCCCTATAGTGCAAGGGATGATGAAACTGCATGGATCTTTCAATTTCTGGGGCAACTTCCTCTGCAAGATATCACTGCATTTTTCGATTAGTGTCACTGTCTCATATTCCTTTAGCTTCCTCTTTTTAAAAAGGATCTCTTTCATGAACTTAACATAACTTGGCATTTGTTCCAAAGCTTTAGCAAATGAAATGTTGATATGCAGCTTTTTGAAGACCTCCAAAAACTTAGAAAATTGCTTGTCAAGAGAATTTTTTCTGAGTCTCTAGAGGTACGGAATTCTGACCTGAGATGCATCAATTGCCACTGGTGGCACTTCCTTGGACGCATGATGATTGTCAGTAACCTCTTCCCTTTCTGAATCCATTACCTCACTTTACTCGCCCTTCTCCTCTGCAGATGGTGGTGGTGAACTCGATTTAACTTGTTTAAGACTCCTCAATTTAATGGCCTGACACTGCTCTCTTGGGTTCACCACAGTATTGCTAGGAAGATTCCCTGGCTCTCTATTGTTCAGCATGTTCGCCAGCTATCCCACCTGTGTCTCCAAATTTCTGATGGATGACCTAGTCTCTATCATGAACTGGGTCTGAGAATTGGTAATAGTCAACAAAGCTGCTTGCAATTCATTCTTCCACCTTCTTTGACTGGTGATGCAGAGGCTTTGTGAAGACGAGCCTTGACTGCTCTGTTATTGCTTCTAAATCGTCCATGCGGCGGG
The DNA here is from genome assembly GCA_029844215.1 of Przewalskia tangutica. Lineage (NCBI taxonomy): Eukaryota > Viridiplantae > Streptophyta > Magnoliopsida > Solanales > Solanaceae > Przewalskia > Przewalskia tangutica. The sequence continues at coordinate 43,504,350 of CM056723.1, read as the reverse complement.
TTGGCTGCGATATTGCCCCAAATGGGGTTCTTTGCAGTGGTTGTTTCTCCAAGAAAAATTGGGGTGATTCCTCCACCCTGGATTGTATGTATTGGAGAACGAGTTGTTGTATGGACACTGAAAATTCCCCACAGTTTGCACTTGAGCTTGCTCCATAGGGATTTTGTTGGATCCACTGCTACACATCTATCAAAAGTATGGGGACCCCCACAAATCTCAGAACCCACTAGAGTCTGAACATTATTAACGGACATAGTACTTTGCTGCAACTGCTTTGTCAATGTGGCAACCTGAGCGGTCAACGCAGTGATAGCATCTAACTCATGAACCCCAACCACTTTCCTATTTCTTGTTGATCTTTCATCGGCCCCCTGATGGTTGTTTGTGGCCATTTCCTCTAGCAAATCATGTGCATCATTGACACTTTTCCTCATAAACGTTTCCCATGCAGCAACATCAATTATGGTACAAGTAGTACCACATAATCCATTGTAGAAGATATGGACCAACATCCACTTTTCAATCTCATGATGCAGACACTTTTTCTGCAGATCCTTGAACTGGTCCCACGCATCATAGAGTGACTCACCATCCATCCGATAGAAATTGTTTAACTATCTCTTGAGTTTTGCTGCCTTCGAAGGTGGGAAGAATTTTGCAAGGAACTTCTGGGTTAAATCTTGCCATGCAATAATGGAGTTTGTTGGCAAAGAATTCAACCAACTCTTGGCTCTATCCCTGAGTGAGAATGGGAATAACCTCAATTGAATGACATCATCAGTAACGCCATTATACTTGAAAGTAGCACACAACTCCAGAAAATTAGCAATATGCATATGTGGGTCTTCAGACGGCAACCTCTCGAACTAGACTGTGTTCTGAACCATGCTCAGAATGACTGGTTTTATCTCAAAATTATTGGCTTCAACAGCTGGAATCCTGATGCATGTTTGCAGACCCATGATAGTAGATAGAACGTATTCTCCCAAGCTCCTCTCTACAGGACGCTGGACTCGCTCTATCAGGTCTGCTCCTTCGTTCAAACCGTTGTTGTTTTGTTGATTCTCCATTGCTAGCAAGTCAGCAATTCTTTTGTTCTTCCTGTTCTGTTTGCAAGATTTCTCAATCTTCGGATTTAGAGGTACAAGTGTGTCTACTTCGCATAAAACAAAGTTTCATGAGATTGATCAACAATAAGACCAACAGATCAAGGCAACAATGTGTTGTAAAATAACAAGAAAATAAAAACCAAATTAGAAATAAGGCTAGATAATTTGATATTGATAATACACCAGTCCCCGGCAACGGCGCCAAAAACTTATTGCGATATTTCTAGATGTTTACGCAAGTGTGCGTATCGTTCAACTAATAAAGATCTGTAAGACCGAGTTTTCGTCCACAGAGACTGGTTTATCAATTGCCGAATATCTAATCTATGTTATCTATTTGATAACCGTTCTTTTGTTTGGTGATTATGACTAAGAATTATAACTAAGTGATATGCAGAAAATAAACTAAAGTTCTGATACGTTGGGTTTTAAACAGTTATGAAGGAAATAGGGCTTCCAATCTCCTCAACTATCCACTCTTTCACGTGTCAATGCAATGCTAATAATTCTTCTTCTTATTAAGATAGCAAGTTAACTAATATGTTCTATATTACGATTAGTATATATATAAAAGCTCAACCTTGTGCAACAACCTTCTATATTTCTATGATAGATTTTACCATACAGAAGGATTAAGAACAATAACCTTGAATACTACACAAGTATCGGAGTACTTTCGTCCACGATTTAAACCTATGTCTAAACAATTACAGCATTTTCAAATCTCTCATTTCGGATCTCGATTCGAAATCATATAAGTTATGACAATTAGTGATCAATTAATTATCAAGCAATCAAAACAATATTGAATAAATCTTAATATGCTGAAGAAGAAATCAATAACTATGCATTAACTATATGAAAGAGTTTCAAGAAGATTCGACAGAAAACCCTACTAAAGAGATTAGCTCCTATACATTGTCATGCTAAGAACTAAATCAATATCCAACATAAACTGAATAAAAATAAAAGAGAAGAAAAAGAACTTGAACAAAGTTGTCTCTAATCTTGTGTTCGCTCCAATTCTTGCCTCTCCCAAAATATGATCCCTAATAATGACAGAATTTAGGGTATTTATAATTGAGAAAAACCTTGCTCCGGACCCTTTTGCCCTTTGCCAAATTCTACTCAAATCTGGACGAAATTTCGCGTCGGCGCCGTGGCCGTGCAGGTTGGCGCCACGGCGCTGAAACTTCTGCAGCTTTCTGAATATTCGACGTTGCATTCTAGCGCCGCGACGTTGCATCTGCTTCCTCCGGACTATTGCTCATTTTCCTCGGGACTCCTTTTCTGCTCTCTTTCAACCTCTTTTTCGCCATTTTTCCATCTTAGAACCGATGTGACTCAAAAGAAAGAAAAACAAACTTAATACTATACTAAACACAAAAGAAATGAGTAAAATACTAACTAAAAATGACTCAAAAGAGTGTATAAAATACACTCAATAAGTACTTACTATCGAAAGGATTCACCATTAATGAGTATGACAAATATGACTACACGAAAAGAAATGTCGACTCGTTCGTCATGATATGCCTTTACGTAGACGACATTTGGATCACATGGAGCAGTCCTAGGTTGATCCTAGAGACTAAGAACATTTTGAAACAATATTTTGACATGAAGGATATGGGTATTGTAGATGTTCTTAGACATCTGACGGACTGTTCTTATCTCAATCTAACTATATCAAGGATGTGTTGAAGAAATTTGAGATGTTCGACAGTTCGTCGATAACGACACCATTGGATATAAATCAAAAGATTGATAAAAATCATGATGCGCCCGTACACCAGGAGTGATATGCGTAGGTGATTGACAGTTTGATGTACATTACAAACTGCACTCGACTTGATATCGCTTATGCAGTCAACAAGTTGGCTAGGTTCACCCGTAATCTAAGTGATGATCACTGGAAAACGTTAAATCGGATACTACGATACCTGAAATATATGCTAGCTTAGGGTTGCATTATTCGAGATACCCAGATGTACTAGAGGGGTACAGTGATGCAAACTGAATATCTGATATAGTGAACATCAAGTCCACCAGTTGATATATATTTACAATTGGTGGCGGGGCTGTGTCTTGAAAATCCTTTAAACAAACTTGCATTGCCCGATCCACAATGGAATATGAGTTTATCGCTTTAGATAAAGCAGGAGAAGAAATTGAGTGGCTTCGTGACTTCTTAGAGGATATCCCATATTGGGATAAACCCGTACCTTCTGTAATGATCCACTACAACAGCCAGTCGGCTCTAGGAAGGGCACATAGTTCTATGTACTACGGCAAATTCTGTAATGATAACCACGAGTATTATTTTCATTGATTATGTAATATCAAAGGAAAATATAGCAGACCCTTTGACAAAGGGCATACCCAGAGATCAGACTGTCTTCCTGTCTAGGGGAATGTGCCTAAAACCCAAGCAATAAGAACTGATACGGTTGACAACCAACCTTACTTACTGGAGATCCCAGAAATTTTGTTCAATGGGAAAACTAAGTCGTAAAGGTTCAGTTGAGAGCTTCGGTGGAAGCAATAGCACTTCGGATAATGATTTATACATAGAAATATGAATCCAAGGTTGTTCCTATGATATACATTAAGTGCTATCTGCGGTGTGGGTAAAGGTTAAGTTTCCAAAACCTTTAATGATCCTCAACTGTTGAGGTTAGGTTTGAGGAACCTTTAATAGTTCCTAATACTCGTGAAGTGGGGTATAGCAGGAAACCTTGTAAGAGACCACCTATTTAAGTGCGAGGACATACCGCCTTAAATGAACGCACTTAAGAATCCAAGACGTGTCCACGATCACAACGGATAAAACATTGAAGAAGAACAGAGTAAGAAAAGTTGTTGTGTTGGTACCGTTGTCTTGGCTTACACTAAACACTGACGGTTCAAGATATCACGTTCACCGCGCAGTATGTCCGATGGTATTATATTATGGAAGGTTCAAAGTCACGGCTACCTATCCAGATGCAACATCAATCCGCCGAAAGATTGCTAGAAAGGCATCATGTGAGTGCGCTAAAATCTCTTTCAAGAAGGGATTGTTGAAATTTATTAACGTGAATAAAGTTAATCCTATTATTTATGACTCAAATAATTGGGGCCCCGCACGTCGGAAAAGTCATTTTCACACACGTGCACATGTTATATCAATGATAGTAAATTTCTATAGTGAAAGAGATATTGGTACGTAAAAGAAATGTTTGAGACATGAAATGATAGACGGTTATTGGCCAAATAACGAGTGTTTCACATTGTTAAATGAAGGAAGAAGTGTACGATGTGTAAAGATGAAACGAGTCGAAAATCGCCGCGGAGCCATGAAGGGTGCCTCCAGCCAGCGCTGCGGCGCCTTGGTGGCAGTGAGTTAATGGAATTTAGGAGTCGCGATGCCTCCCAGGTATGGCCGCGGTGCTTCGATGGCAGAATGCTCGACGGAAGATGGAAAGTTTCTGAATTTTGGGCTGGTTTAGAGCATTGATCCTCCATTATTGGGCACTTGAATTCAGCCATTATTTTGCTGAGTTATAACCTCTCAATAAGTTCCATTACATGGCTTTGATTGTCATTAGTTGGCTAGATGAAAGGTCATCTTACACACACTATAAATTGAGGCATTAGGCTCAATTGAAGAAGACACTTGCATTCAGAAAATTATGAGAATTTCTTCCTCTCTAGCTTTCTTTCACACACTCAAAATATTCTTTCTTTTCTAGTAAACATTTGAGTTTCCTTTGCTCAATTATTTGTTGTTGTTTTATGACAAGTTGTCAATCACCGTAAAAGGATACATACGGGACAATATTGTCTTAAGGACATGATGTTAACACCCGACTCAACAAATCTTTTATAGTAGTTCATTTTGTCTCAATTCCAGATTGTTATCTTTGTTGTTGTTATTACTTCCCACTTCCTTGTATCCATCATTGTAAATCACAAGGATTGTCCAAGTCGATATAAGCAGTCCATGTTTCCATTCCATATCGATGTAGGACTCTTAACCTTTAAGAATTGAAAGTATATGTACTTCCTAAAGATAATCTGTATAAGGACACGATATACTTTATACACATTCGTATTTATATTAATGATGATTAATATTATGGCAATTTGCATTTGTTAAATTATTAGTTGATTGTTTATAATATTCTATAAATGCATCCCTAGATGTTACGTGATTATTAATGATGTGTGAATTAACGTTATAACGTAACTCTTAAATTACCTCGACTAATGATCATCAAAATTGGGATATCGATGATATGCGATACGTCGACATGTGGTTTGCATCATATCCTTAAGGGATGTAGTATGTCTCACTTGCTACGAGTTATGGCAACTCGTGATGGACACATGGATACTTGTTGAAGTATTGGTACGTCCTGCTGATGTACTATTTTGTTATATGTCTATAATGTCATCGGCGTGTGGGAGATAAAAGTCCTTAGACTTGAGGTCAATATCAACTTGTTTACGGAGTAATATACTTTGATCCTGTCCTAAGCTCAAATGCCTTATAGGTTGAGACGCGACTTGTTTTGGGTGCATTACGAAGTAGATTAAAGGTGGTATGTGAGCCAAGAAAGGATTCATTCCTTGAATTTATATTCGAGTGAACACTCAAGTACTCATATGGTATTAAGTTGACTAAGTCATTGGCCAATGCAATGGGCATGTCTGTGACATGGTCCTGTTGTCAACTAATATAGATGAGTTATAGTAATCAAGTCATTTGGATAGACACTTGACAAATCCTAAGCTTGATTGAGTGTGTCATGAATGAAGGGATTTTATCTTCTCACATATATGTTTAGTTCACATATTTTGTGTAGCTAAACTTTACATATTTAGTTCGTCTTCCGGCGCAGTCTAGGAGTTCCGTGAAGATTCTAATGTAATTAGTGACGATATGTAAAAGCCTGAAGGGTAACACTAAGACAAATATTTTGTTGATTGAAGGATGTAATTAAAAGGAAATACCTAAATGTTTGGTTGATGACCGGGACATTAAAATGGGAAAGTGGGCAGAAAATAGGACGGAACCGCGGTGCCTTGATTCAGACGCGGTGCGAGGGAACGTGCCCGACATGCGGTGCCTCTTCGAAGACGCGGTGCGGGGCGTGGCTGGCGATCAATTCTACCCGATTCGTTTGTTGGGCCCGACCTCTGCGAACCCTTGAGCTCTTATTTTATCTTATAAATAGGAGGCTCCTCTTCTCATTTCAATACACCAAAACCTAAGAGAGGTCAATCTATTCTAAAGCTCTGTCATAATTCCTAGCATTCCTGACTTAGCAAATTACATCAGAGTTCTCTGAACTTACAAATCGAGGGACGTTTGCGTGCGCACCCTCGGACTACACAAATATTGAAGATTCAATTGCTTGGCTGACTGCTTCCAAAATGTAAGTCTTCGTTCGAAGTTTTACATTTATTTTGTGTTTATATTTTACATATCATGCTGCAGTTCAACCGTCGTCGGGTTTAAAACATAAAATTTCAAATTCTACTGCGTGTACGAACCCGACGTAAACACCTACAGTGGTATCAGAGTCATGGCTATTTCCTGTGATTTGTAATGATATTAATGATAATATGGGTTAAGATTTGTTTAGATCTATATTTTATATTGGTAAAAACTTTAAACCCTAACCCTTTAGAACACATAGTCATTATGACCAGATCTGTTAAAACAATTATGTATTCGAATAAGTCAATCAAATATATAACTCTTCTAAGTTATAATGTGTTATCCGACTTAAAACATGGTGTATTGAAACGAAGAACGAGAAGAAAATTATATTTGATGGTCGATGAATATGTTGTTTTAATAGTGATGGTAATACAAGTGATATATCTGAAAGATCTGGCCCTAAACCTGTTTTAGGGGTTCGGAAATTTCGGATTTTATGATTATGGAGGAGAGGCACCGCGGTTCCATGATGGAGCACCGTGGTGCCTGCTAAGGTTTTGTGGCGGCGGCGGGATTCCACAATTGGAACACCGCGGTGCTTCCCAGATGAAGCCAGATGCACCGGATCCACATTCGTAAGTCGCGGTCTTTGTTCATCGAGGCTTAAAATTAATTTTGGACTCAGCGCCCGAGGCAGCGGTGCCACTGTTAAGCTGCGGTGCCACTGTTAGAACGCGGTGCACGTGGATCGTAATTACAGAACTGCAGTTCAAATTGGTTTTGCAGAACCAGTGACTTACTGCCTCGAAGGCACCGCGGTGCCACCAGTTGGAACCGCAGTGCCATCGACGACTAATTTTAATTAAAAAAAATCGAAATCAGAAACAAAGACTTAAAAGTTTCAAATTCTGAATCTGAAGTTTAGAAGTTTCAGTTTCTGAAAATAAAGTTTTAAATCGAACGGATTTGGTCCTTTCGGGCAAATAAGAAATTAAAGAAAGTTTTTTGAAAGTTGATTTTAGGTTCTGGAAATTGAAAACAGGTCCCAGAACTTGAAAATGTTTTCCGAGTTTTGACATTGTATTATCTGAATTTATAGGGGTTCATAATTGAACTTTTAAATTCTTAAAGGACTAAACTGTAAATTTAAAAGTTTGTAGAAATCCTGAAAATCCGAATTTCAGAATCAGAAATGTTTGGGGACTGTTTGAAATTTACATAGATTGTAGAGTTTAGACAAATAGACTCATAGTTATCATTAATAGTATATTATTGTATAATATACAAATGTGCTAAGTGATTGAATGTGATGCATTTAAATTATTAGCATAGCGTCCACAATTATTGTCTGGGTAGGCGGCGCCCAGTAATTGTTTAAATTCAAATGATCGCTATAACTGTCTGGGTAGACAGCGCCCAGTATGTGATTAAAACTATCTTTTATCATGCCTATTGGGTTTGATGGCTTTCCATCTAATTGTGTTTACTAATTGCATGATAGGATGTCATATGATGTATGAATTGATTGTTGATCTTGAATGAATCCCCGAAAACTAAAAATGTTCCCCAAACATTAAATACAAGTCTAATTATAACGCGTCGTCCATTATAATTGTTAGGGTGCTAAGTCATTTTCGACGATAAAAGTATTTATGCCAAAGCATTTGCTCTAAGTCTAAGAGGACCAAGGCCTTTTCATAGATGTGTTAAAATGAAAGTAGATAATAAACTTTTGTAAGTATTTACACCAAAGTGTTTGCTTGCAAAGGCTAAATTTTCTTAGTCATTTAATCGCAGTCGTGTAATGGGGTTGACTTGTTTAGATGAATCTTGGCGCCAAAGTGTCAGACTAGTCTAAAGACGTAAGATTAAAATGAAAGATATTTAATCAAACCAAGAGTTGTAGAGTTGCTTTACAATTGGTTGAGGACCTCCAAAGTGTGCTATTGAAGTTATCAGCCAAAGCAAACGCGGATATAGCATATGTTTGGATGTTGGCCCACTATGACCTTATGTTGATTTAGGTCTGTATTCTACCTTGGGGTCGTAGAAGTATGCAAAATAGTGGGAGCTAATTAAATAAAAGGTCATGTTAAATTAGTTTATTATGAATGTGTATAATTTAAGAGAGTGGATTTTGATTGTATTTTCCTGTTTTGTCTATTATCTTCAGATCTTCAGAAATGTCAAACTTTTCGTTGAAAATGCTCATGGAGTCAAACAGACTCACCGGACCCAACTTCATTGACTGGCTAAGAAATGTTAGAATTGTTCTAAGACATGAAGAAATTGAGTATACATTAGACAAGGTATTCCCAACCGCTCTAGCGAAGGACTCTCTAGAGTATGCAATTTTTGACCAGATTGCTTACAAGAAACATTATAAGGATGTCATATCTGCTCAATGCTTGATGATGTCTTCTATGTCTCCTACATTGCAGAGACAGCATGAAACTATGGGGGCCAACTAAATGTTAGCCCATTTGAAGAGTCTTTATGATTCGCAGAGTCAGACAATGGAGTATGACCTGCTCATAGAATTTTTCAAGTGTAGGCTAAATGAAGGGGGCCAAGTTTCACCTCATGTGTTGAGGATGATTGAGTTGATTGAGAGGTTAGCTTGTAGAGACATAAGGTTTCATGATAGAGTCGTCACCACCCTCATCATACACTCATTCCTAAGTCGTTTGAGAGTTTCATTGTTAATTATAATATGAATGGGACTAAAGCGACATTGTCGGAGTTGCATAATATGTTGAAAACTATTAAATCTTCGACCTCTAAGACCAAGCCTATTCTAACGGTTGGCTCATCTAGTCGCCCCAAACTGAAAGGTAAGGGACAACATAAGGGGAAGGGCAAAGTTGTTGCTCCGGCAGCAGCAATGAAGCCCAAGGGAGGGGCGAAGAAGAAGAAATTGTCGGCATCGGATGTTTGCATGAATTGCAACAGGAAGAGGCATTGAAGAAAGGATTGCACTGCTCCAGGTGGAGGAATGGCACCAGGTGCTAATATGCAAGGTATGTTTGTAATTGAAATTAATCTATCTATAAATGATTCTAATTCTTGGGTACTTGATACCGCTTGTGGCTCACACATCTGTACAAATGTGCAGGGGCTAACTGATAGCAGGAAGGTCGGGCCTCGAGAAGTGGACCTGCGCGTCGGAAATGGAGCACGAATTGCTGCTGAGCGCATGGAAACTTATAGGATAGATTTATATTTTGGCAAAGTTTTAATGTTGAACAATTGTTTTTATGTTCCTTCTTTGACAAAGAATATTATTTCCATTCCTGTACTTGATTCAGAGGGTTTTTCCTCAAACACGTCTAATGGCAATATGGTTTTGACTTTAGATAATGTTGTGTATGTCCCTTTTTTTGAAAACCTTTTTTGGGGCCTTCCGCCTTACACACAGAAGATTGAAATTGCGCCTCTTGTGAATGGATTGTATACATTAAACTGTCACAGGGAAATTTTCAATGTACAAAATAAAAGGGCTAAGTTAAATGAAAGAAATTCTACCTACTTATGGCATTGCAGACTTGGTCATATCAATCAAACAAGGATAGAACGGTTGAGGAAATTAAATTACCTCGAACCATTTTACTTACAATCTTATGGTAACTGTGAATCCTGTTTGAATGGTAAGATGACCATTAAACCCCTTTCTGGAAAAAAGGGATTCGTGCCAAGGAGGTGCTTGAGTTGGTACATACGGATGTATGTGGACCATTTTTGACTCAAGCTAGAGAGGGTTTCTCTCACTTCATCACTTTCACAGACGACTTATCAAGGTTTGGATATGTGTATCTTATGAGACACAAATCCGAGGCTTTTGAGAAGTTTAAGGATTTTAAGTGTGAAGTTGAGAAACAGCTCTTAAAGAGTATCAAGACTCTCCGATCTGATCGTGTGGATGAATACTTAAGCAAAGAATTTCTTGACTACTTAAAGCTTCATGGAGTTCATTCCGAATGGACACCTCCTGGAACACCACATATAAATGGTGTTGCCGAGATGAGAAACCGAACCTTACTTGATATGGTTCGTTCCATGATGAGCTTTTCAGCTCTTCCAACATACCTTTGGGGATACACTATTTTGACCACAACATATGTTCTAAATAGAGTTCCATCTAAATCAGTCGAAAAAACACCATATGAGGTATGGTGTGGCATGAAGCTATCACTTAGACACATGAGACCCTGGGGGTATCCTGCATATGTCAAGAAGTTGATCACTGATAAGTTGGAATCTAAAAGTGAGAAATGTTACTTTGTTGGGTATCTGAAGGAAACTAAGGGATACTATTTCTATCTTTCTGAAGAACATAAAATATGTGTTTCTAGGTCCTCAACTTTCCTTGAAGATGAATATGTCTACAAGGATGAGAGTTGCACAGAGATAGAACTTGAAGAAATTCAAGAACAAGGTAACAAAGAGGTTGAATCCTTGCCTGATGATGAAGACAAGAATTCAGTGGGAGCTTCTGGCGAAGATTGGGTATTTAGGGTACCCCCTTCGGCTAGTGGGAGTGCTACGAGGAGTAATGCAGAAATGCAAGATCTTCCGGCACAGACCTTGGGACCAAGTACACCAGTTGCATTTCCTCCTATTCAGGAAAGACATGAAAATGATATTCCTGAAAGCTCTAATGTTGGTGGTTCGACCAACGCGAAGCAAACTACAGTCGAGAACATACCAGTAACTTGTCACGACCGTTAGGGCCGTGGTCGTGCCTTACCCGCACCAAGCGATCATACATCGAGAGAAAATCAGCGGAATATAAAAACATAAGACATGAAACAATTGTAAAAAGACATATTTTATACGAGAAAAGGCGTCTTTCGCGTATATATATATCAAAATCGCGGTTACATCCCAACTGCATAATAGGACTACAGACCTCTAAGGAAGTAAACAACTATGGCGGACAGGCCGCCATACCCGATCAGACAAAACTATCTACAACAGGAGATCATACAAAAGTCGAGCCTCCGAGAAGATGGAGCTCACGACACTAACGCAAAAGATCCTAACGATGCGGATCTAGCACTGCTTGCCCTTACTGCGGCATGAACGCGGCCCGAAGGAGGTCGATAACAGTACTAAGTATGTGAAGCGTAAAATACTTAAATGAAATCATATCATTTTAAAACCAATTTTACAAATATTCACGAAACAACCAATGTAACCGCACATAGTGCCACACCATAAACAAGAGCAACAATAGGTAAACTGTAACATGTCTTTTCTAGGCTGCGAATGATCGAAGCAGGGCCAATCGCCCATAGTATCATTATGCAAGTCTAATCCTGGACTCCCGTTGTCCGCATAGGCCTCACATAGCCCGCGTGAGGTATAACCGCGTCGAGGTAGCTACTCCTCGGCGTATCACCGACTCGTAGTCGCGTGGCCACATAGACCGCGTGAGGTATAACCCGCACACTAACACGGAACTCGTAGCTCCGCATAGGTCCCTGGACCGCGTAGGTATTCTCGAATCATGGTCCTGCATCGCTGAGTCTACCCGCGTCGAAGGCGGCTTAACCCCGGTATCATGTCAAGAGGTGAGTGATATTATACTAACATAACGACTTATCGTTAAACGGATAAGCACAACAAGAATACTCTTATACAAGCGTTACAAGACACTAACACACATAGCATCATATTATGTCTACTCATCAAACCATTTTTACTATACTTTCCGAATCAATATAAGTCTTTTATAAACACATAAGTAAATCGTTCCTTTTATCTTTCTTAAGTCGTTATACTTAACTTCCCATAAAGCTAGTATAACTCTTAAGCTCCTTGCTTTAAAAACAAATATTCTTCTTATTTCAAACGATTTATAATTCTTTTGAAAGACTTTAAGATCTTTATTATTCAGCTTAAGTCAAAAGACATTGCCGTAAAACTACGTTCGATTAACACACGTCGTCTACCGTACTATATATATACTTTAAAATATCATGCTCAAGAGTATAGGAAGAATCACATACCTTCTCGCGAAATCCACCGCCAAGTCGAATATGTCGCGCTGAGTAACGACTATAATAGTCAAAGACGTCTATCAAAGTCTAGACTACTCAGAGGACATTCTAAAGCAGAGGTTCTTAATTCTATGGAAAATCGGGCGACTTCCCTACCCGGTAAGCTATACAAGTCTCAGTAAATACAATCTATGTAAAAATGATTCAATCTTCTTTACACTCACGATGTGATTATAGTTCAATTCTTTTACGTAATACCCTTCTAAGTAATTATAGTTCAAGACTCTTCTTTAATATCCTTCTAAGTGTTTTATACTTGCTTCTATACTTCTACAGTATGTATTCTCCGATTACAATAGAAGGATAAGATTATTTACCTCGATAAGCCCAATATTATCCAAGTTAAATGTCGCTCCTGAGCAAGGTTTAGCTCCTAATTTATGCGCTCCGATAGCTCAGAACCCTTATAAGTTTCAAAAAACTTATAATTAAATACTATAAGTGAATTGGGCTATGGTATTTGGAAGAAAACTATCTCCCCAGGGGGGTGGGGGTGTTTCGGCTAGGGCTAGAGGGGGAAGAGGGGTGTTTCGGCTAAGCTTCACTCAAGGGGGGGGAGAGGAGGCTTGGACGAAAAGCTCACAAGGGAGAGGGGAGGATTTTCAAGACTTGGAGAGTGATTTGTGGATGAAGAAAACCTTCAAGTTAGGGGAGTATTTATAGGCCAACCAATGACCAAGATGAAGCCAAGTGCAAGGAAAGTGTAGGGTGGAGATTTAGGCAAGTGTCCTTATCCATCTACTACACAAAAATATCCTACCAACTCCTTGACAAAACAAGCCACAAAATCGTCCAAATGGACGCCTCAAATCCGCCAACTAGAGGGTGACAAGTGTCGCCCTCTCGTTGGTCCAAAATGTTTCGTCTCTCGGAAAAATCCGCAAAAATAATAAATGACATAGCCGGAATTTTCCCTACGCAAGCTTTGTAAAACGTTTCGTCGGAAAACGATTCTTTTAGTGAGTTGTGCACAAATATTTTTCGTCCAAAGTGCCTAACTAAGGCTAAACTTTTGTACGTACGCCCTCACGTACATACTCTGGAAATACGGGGTATAGCATAACTGAACCACAAGATAATCAACTCTGTAGGTCTACTAGATCTCATCGTCCTCCGGAAAGACTAAATCTACTTGTGGAAACACAGAATGAGCTAGATATTCCAGATGATGACGAGCCTAGAACCTACAGCGAAGTAATTCTAGACAGAGATGACAAGAAGCCATGAAATCCGAAATGGAATCTATGTATATCAATCAGGTGTGGAACTTGGTTGATTTTCCAAATGGGGTTAAACCCATAGGATGCAAATGGTCCTTCAAGAAGAAGATTGATGCATCTGGCAAGGTTCAGACTTATAAAGCTAGACTAGTGGCTAAAGGTTTTACTCAACGTCCTGGTGTGGATTATGATGAAACCTTTTCACCAGTGGCTAAGATAAAGTCTATTCGGATTTTGCTTGCAATAGCTGCACATTAAGATAATGACATTTGGCAGATGGACGTCAAAACTGCATTCCTCAATGGTAATCTAATTGAGGAAGTGTTTTTGAAACAACCCGAGGGTTTTTCGTGTGAGTTCAGACCAAATGTTGTGTGCAGGCTACAGAAGTCCATTTATGGGCTTAAGCAAGCCTCTAGGAGTTGTAACATTTGCTTTGATAATGCTATCAAATCTTTTGATTTCGTCAGAAGCAAAGAGGATCCTTGTGTTTATTCCAAACGCAAGGATGAGGGTATTGTCTTCATTATTATATATGTTGATGACATATTGATAGTGGGAGATAATAAGACCTGCATGCAGTCAGTCAAGGATTGGTTGTTCAAGACCTTCATGATGAAGGATTTAGGTTAAGCCTGCTACATTCTGGGAATTAGGATCTACGGAGATAGACCTAATAGATTGTTGGGGCTGTCACAGTCAGTCTACATAGACAAAGTGCTTAGACATTTTTCAATGGAGAATTCCAAGAAAGGCGTTCTTCCGGTGGGTCAAGGCATCAAGTTATCGAAGAAGGGCTGCCCTTCTAATGCTATTGAATTTGAGCGCATGAAGAGGATTACATATGCTTCGTTTTACACCTCGTAAGTTTAAGGTGATAATTAAGAACGTCATTAAGGAAGTAAGATTCGAATATTGGATATAAAGTATGTTTATATATGCTAATCCAGAAGAGAGTATACGAAGGATGTGATTCTGGAGGAATTTTTTGTTACAACGAGCGTGACGATGGAAATTGAAAATGATAGTTATATATATTCCCGTTATGGATTTGTAACGTATTGCATAAGTTACGACGACAAAGAGACGAGGTCTTATGAGATTTTCAAGATTTAAGAGAAATGAGATTTATTTTAGTAGAGAGGTTAATTTAAGTAGACAATTAAGAGATTTAGACCAAAGTGTAATTAATTTTCATTTTTTTTAATTTAACCTTATTAAACCCAATTAATCTCAATCTTTTTCATTTTGTTCTAATTCAAAAAATAAAGAGAAACCACCCCTCTTCCTCTCACCCTCCCAGCCGAATCACCCCCAACCCTTTAGCAAAATTGAAGATTTCTTATTCCTTCTTCATATATTAAGTTTTCTACACAAATTTTAGGCCAAAAATCAGTCCAAAACAGTGAGCAAAAACGCTACACTGGCCGAAACAAACTGCCCAGATTTTTCCAGTTTTTGGACGAATTTAAGGAAGAAAAATATGTATGAATGAGGGATTAATATTGTAGAATTTATGCATGTCAATTTGGAGTTAAAGAAGTGTGAGAATTGGAGCAAAACCGATGGAACAATGGTTGTTTTCCAGGTACTGTTTTGGGCTTAAATTAAGGTAAACATTCTCCTTTTCATTGGGTATTTGGAAGGTTAATTGATGTTGTAGTTAAGGGATAAACTCATGTTAAATAAGAATAGTAAATAAGAGAATGCATGTGACTAATAAGTTGTTATAGCCGATGGTTGGGACTGATATTACGAATTTCGGAAGTTGTTGTGTTCGAGTATTATGTTGTTTAATTTCGTCACTAATCGCATGTTGAAATTGAAGGAAATCTTGATATTTGAATTATAGTTGTTCATAAGGAATTGTTGAAACATGAAAATTGGATTCAAATGAATTAAGAAAAGAATTGGTTTTGTGGATGTTGGCCGAAAACTTGCTTGAAATTGTTGGATATTGTCGCATCGAGTTAGGAGCTGATTTTGTGGAGTTAAAATGTTAGAAATTTGATTATAAACATGTATATACATTGTGGTAATTACTAATACATGTCTCAAAGAATTAAGGTGTAGAAAAGAGTTATTTGCATTCTTGAACTCTCGATTTTTGCTAGAAGTAGTGACTGTTTTTAAGGGACGTTTTAATACGATTAAGGGACTGGAATAACATGAGAAATAGGTGTATAAATTACCTTGGATGATGTAGTTGTTGTTTTACATAAATGTAAAAGTGAAGGAATGTGTTATGATGGCATAAATGGAATGTTTGGGATTATATTGGTCATATCTTGAAGTTGTATCTTCTTATTAGTATTGTTGGCTTTGTTTGGAAGTTGTGCATTTGCATATAAATAGGGGAAGTGCTGCCCGAATTTTTATAGAATAGGAAGTCGTCATTTAATATAACTTACGTTAGAAATCATAGAATTGACGGACGTATTACCCTTTATTATAGGTTGAAGTATTAGACGAGACGTGTTCTAATATTGAGTTGGCTAGTTTGACTAAAAGGTATGTGAAACTCTTCCTTATTTTTTTTTGGCATGATTTAATGAATGTACGGTGGACGTACATGATTTCTACACAGTCTAATTCCTGAAGATGTTAGTTATGAGAAGTGCCTATGATTTTTCAGTAAAGAGTTTATTATAATGATTTCATTGAGAGTCAAAGTGATGATTTAAATTGTATAGTTACTCATGATACTCTATTCGTGTTCGATATGATTATATGAATTTACCGAGTCTCTCACTAGAGGGCCGGGACACGTTATATGTATATATATGATTATGCCATGGACATGTATCCATGATGTAGGTATAGATACTCATGATAGTATTTGTATGATGATTCCATGGACACGTATCCATGATGTTGGTATAGATACCTATGATAGTATATGTATGATGATTCCATGGACAGACATCCATGATGCGGATATAGATACCCAGGATAGTATATATATATATATATATATATATAGACATGATGATTATATGGGCTGGCACCCATGATTTTTATATGACTCTCATTTTTATAAGGCACAGTTGACTCTCATTTGTATATGACACAGTTGAAATGGTAATTGATTATTATACTTGTCTCTTGATATCTTTTGGAAAGATATGTTCTTTCTCTCAGTACTTCATATTTTAAATACTCAATACATTATGTCGTACTGACCCCCCCCCCCCCCTTTCCTCGGGGGGCTGCGTTCATGCCCGCATGTAGATATTCAGTTCGGTGATCCTCCGGCTTAGGATTTCTGCCCAGCTGTTTCTTTGGGAGCTCCATTGTTCTGGAGTTAGTCACTTTGATACAGATTCGCTATTATAGACTTATGCACATTTAAGGGTACGACGGGGCCCTGTCCCGTCATATTTCATTATCGTACTCTTAGAGATCTGTAGACAGTTGTGGGTTGTGTATGCGTGACGCAAGACATGTGTCGATTGTTGTTTATCTTAGATAGACCCAGGTATAGAGGCAGCCTTGTCAGCTTGCCTATGTTGTTATGTTGAATTTATGTGACTCCTCAGGAGGCAGGTCCCTTTGATATATATACGTTATGAGTTAGCAGCTTATTTTCACGAGGTTTATATGTTGTTTTAGGTATCAGTCAGATTATATGTGACATGTCAGTATAAGGGTGTCCAATTAGGGCACCGGGTCGCGGCCCGTCGGGTCGGATCGTAACAAAAGTGGTATCAGAGCAGTTAGTCATCAGAATGTAAGTAGAATCTTGTGTATGGGTAAGTTGTGCACCATACTTATATGCAGGAGGCTGCCGGATATTTAGGATTGGTTTTTATTCTTTTATCTCGTAGATCGTGCAATAGAGTTATGTCATTAGGATATTCCCCCCCCCCCCCTAACGAGTTATTGTGGTTGCAGCTATGGCCCAGAAGAAAGCGATAGTGGCCTGAAAGGGAAATCAGAGTTATTTGGACTTGACTTAGTGTATAAAGCCATAAGGGATGTGAATGAATATGAATATAAGTATGATGATCAGGTTTGGAGATACTAGGTCAACGTCAGGTAATGCAACTCTTCACAACCCTCTATGTACCGAATAAGAGAATAAGTTAACAATTCATCATTTAAGCGATGTTATCGTCAGGGATTGGAACCAGGAGAAATGTCTGAGATTATGTATGTATACTAGAATATGTTGGAATTATGAAAAGTACGACAAGTAAAAAATGAAGTTGTTTATAATTACGACGTTGGTAAGATACAACAAAAAGAGATCCTCTCGCATGAATAAGGTGTCAATTGGTGAAATGTATTGCAGCATTCTCTATCTTACGAATTGGTACTCCATCATGCCACGTTATCTGCTCTATAGTTACAGAGATTGAACTTTTCCTTCCAAAGATAGAAAATGAAGCTTATCTAGTCTTTTCTCCTCCATACCTCTAATTAAATTTTGAGCTCTAATTGTTAGAACCTGTGACTGTCTTATGGTATACCATGTTGCTGGACTATGTGAAGGAAGGAAACTGCAAAAGAATATTGTTTCCATGTAAGAATAAGAAGGGGCTATTACTTCTTGGGTAATAAGATTGATATAAATGAATGAAAGTGTCTTTTTATTTTTGGACCGAGTTCTGGGAAGTATCAGACATAGGGATTATTTGAGTTTCTTTCGCAAATGACTTAGAACTTGGGAATGATGAGCATCCTATTAGCGTATAGTTGTGTCAAGCCTTTAAAAATATCGTAAAGAGTAGTGTTTAGCACAAAAAAAGAAAATTGAATTGATAAAGCAAAGCAAGGACGTGCA
This sequence comes from Przewalskia tangutica, assembly GCA_029844215.1. Taxonomy (NCBI): domain Eukaryota; kingdom Viridiplantae; phylum Streptophyta; class Magnoliopsida; order Solanales; family Solanaceae; genus Przewalskia; species Przewalskia tangutica. Next base: position 43,485,742 of record CM056723.1, on the reverse strand, counting down.
GCGAACCTTTGGAGTTCATATTTTCAGATAAGGAGTTATTTAAAGGATTGGTAACTGAGGTATGTATTCGTGCACAGTCTCAATGCATTGATTCACGCAGAATGCTAAGATGGGGTTATTTGGTCTCTTGGAAACAAAGGTTAAGAGAGAAGAAGCTCATAATGCCTCTCTTAACTTGTGTAGTGGGTGATCTTTTAGTACTAATGTTACTGGGCATCCAAATGGAGGAATATGATTATTGTGGAAGCCTCGTCTCTATGAGATAAATATTAAAATCTGTACATAATAATTGATACACTGTGGGGTAACACATAAGGGTATAAAGGAAAGTTCCCATATAACCTTGGTAGTATGCTAAAAAGAGTTTATACCAGTACTTACTACTCAGAAATGGGTTTATAATATACATGCATTTAAAGTGCATTTCATGAACCAGGCCTATATGAACTAATGAGCAAAATGAACAAGCTCAAAGATGTTGCTACACCGGTGGGAGATTCTATCATAACTAAACGAGTATATAGAAAGTGTTCGGTGGTTGCACATAGTCGGCATACCATAGAAGATTTGATAGGATTAGACATGACCGAATTTGATGTTATTATGAGTATGAATTGGTTGACTTCTCGTTAGGCGAATGTCGATTGTAGAGAAGGTGAAGAATAAATTACAAGTCTGGAAATGAAGATTACTATCATTTGAAGAAAAATATACTTTGATAACCAGTGTTCTTTTAAGTATGCCAATCCATCTATTATTAGCTATAAAGCCTCCAAAATATTCCATAAATGAGTTACATAAAGTCTTTGCAAGATTTTATTGAAATAGCAGTGATTAAGGCAGAATGGGGCAGTGTCCTCATGGTTGAATATGTACTTACCTAGAGATAAAGGAAGCATAGGACTTAGGTTATTGTTTGATGTGTCAAAAGCCTTATGTGCTAAACTTTAGTGAAATTCCAAACATCTAACAGATTGTGAGATAATTTTATATGGATCAAATATTGCAAAAGACGTTATCCTCTAAATATACCATAGAAATGATGCTCTCGTGTATGGAAAATGATGTTGGAAGCTAGAGATGGCATAGAGCAGGAGATGTGGTAGGAGCCAAGGAGTGGAATTGCTAATTTCTGGTTTGACAAAAAAAACTAGGAGCTTTGTATTATATTGTTCCTGCAAAAATACACGGTGGATGAGAGTATTCAAGATGTGAAGGAACCTATGACAGATGGGAGATGGATTTGTAGAATTTGCAACAGCTATGTTCTAGGGATATAGAATTAGAGTTGCATAAATTAACAGAAGGGTGTGAAATGGCATGGCAGATAATGACAGCTTCAGGTAAATTTACAGTATGGAGTGCATGGGAGTTGTTAAGGAGAAAATCACACAAATCTGATGTTTTTAAGAATATATGGATACCAGAATTACCTTTTAAGATTTCATTCTTTTTCTAGAGATTATGAGAGTTTAAAATACAAGTGGGGATGTCCTAAGAAGAGTTGAAAAAGAGACTGAGGCTAGATGTTATTGTTGTAATAGACAATATGAGACCGTAGATCAATTGGTTGTTTTTGGAGATACGGTAACGCTGATATAGGTATTATAACTCAATTTCTGTAGGTGACACAAGTATCGCGAGTGTGGTTAATGTTTGTTGCCCCTCCAAGTTCAAAGTAGTATTCGGAGCTGTACCACTTATCACTATGCGATAGATATGGAAGTGGGGAAATATTATGTGGCATGAAGGCAGATGACTATCCACAGAGTGATATGTGAGATCAATATGACTATCTATAAGATGTGCAAACTCATATTTTCATGACAGCAAAATATTCTAAAGTACCTTCCTCAGATAATGCAGATGTTTGAAGGTTACAGGCTAAGACTAGTAAGTAAGATAGTTAAATGGGAAGTGATTAATATGGACTTCATTACAGGTTTACCTCGTACTCAGAAGAAGTATCCTGAATTGTTCCCTAGGCCTACAGGTAATTCAATTCAACTCCTTATTTGATTATTGAAATTGGTGAATTGTATATGTGTTATATTGTGACCCTGTGAGGCATCTGTTGGTTGGATGAATATAGGTGGATAGCATAGTTATAAAGGAGATTATGCCGAAATTTTTCTAGCATTAGACCTATGATGAACATTCTAGGACGAATGTTTCTAAGGGGGGAAAGATGTTACACCTCGTAAGTTTAAGGCGATAATTAAGAACGTCATTAAGGAAGTAAGATTCGAATATTGGATATAAAGTAAGTTTATATATGCTAATCCTAAAGTGAGTATACGAAGGATGTGATTCTGGAGGAATTTTTTGTTACAACGAGCGTGACGATAGAAATTGAAAATGATAGTTATATATATTCCCGTTATGGATTTGTAACGTATTGCATAAGTTACGACGACAAGGAGACGAGGTCTTATGAGATTTTCAAGAATTAAGAGAATGGAGATTTATTTTAGTAGAGGGGTTAATTTAAGTAGATAATTAAGAGATTTGGATCAAAGTGTAATTAATTTTCAGATTTTTTTAATTTAACCTTATTAAACCCAATTAATCTCAATCTTCTTCATTTTGTTCTAATTCAAAAAACAAAGAGAAACCTCCCATCTTCCTCTCACCCTCCCAGCCGAATCACCCCCAACCCTTTAGCAAAATTGAAGATTTTCTTATTCCTTCTTCATAGATTAAATTTTCTACACAAATTTTAGGCCAAAAATCAGCCCAAAACAGTGAGCAAAAACGTTGCACTGGTCGAACCCAACTGCCCAGATTTTTCCAGTTTTTGGACGAATTTAAGGAAGAAAAACGTGTATGAATGAGGGATTAACATTGTAGAATGTATGCATATCAATTTGGAGTTGAAGAAGTGTGAGAATTGGACCAAAACCGATGGAACATTGGTTGTTTTCCAGGTACTGTTTTGGGCTTAAATTGAGGTAAAAATTCTCCTTTTCATTGGGTATTTGGAAGATTAATTGATGTTGTAGTTAAGGGATAAACTCATGTTAAAGAAGAATAGTAAATAAGAGAATGCATGTGTCTAATATGTTGTTATAGCCGATGGTTGGGACTGATTTTACGAATTTCGGAAGTTGTTGTGTTCGAGTATTATGTTGTTTAATTTCGTCACTAATCGCATGTTGGAATTGAAGAAAATCTTGATATTTGGATTATAGTTTTTCATAAGTAATTGTTGAAACATGAATTGGATTCTAAGGAATTAAGAAAAGAATTGGTTTTGTGGATGTTGGCCGAAAACTTGCTTGAAATTGTTGGATATTATCGTGTCGAGTTAGGGGCTGATTTTGTGGAGTTAAAATGTTGGAAATTTGATTATAAGCATGTATATACATTGTGGTAATTACTAATACATGTCTCAAAGAATTAAGGTGTAGAAAAGAGTTATTTTGCATTCTTGAACTCTCGATTTTTGCTAGAAGTATGGACTGTTTTTAAGGGATGTTTTAATATGATTAAGGGGCTGGAATAACATGAGAAATAGGTGTATAAATCACCTTGGCTGATGTAGTTATTGTTTTACATAAATGTAAAAGAGAAGGAATGTGTTATGATGGCATAAATGGAATGTTTGGGATTATATTTGTTATATCTTGAAGTTGTATCTTCTTATTGGTATTGTTGGCTTTGTTTGGAACTTGTGCATTTGCATATAAATAGGGGAAGTGCTGCTCGATTTTTTATAGAATAGGAAGTCGTCATTCAATATAACTTACGTTAGAAATCATAGAATTGACGGACGTATTACCCTTTATTATAGGTTGAAGTATTAGACGAGACATGTTCTAATATTGAGTTGGCTAGTTCGACTAAAAGGTATGTGAAACTCGTTCTTCTTTCTTTTTGGCATGATTTAATGAAAGTACGGAGGACGTACATGATTTTTACACAGTCTAATTCCTGAAGATGTTAGTTATGAGAAGTGCCTATGATTTTTCAGTAAAGAGTTTATTATAATGATTTCATTGAGAGTCAAAGTGATGATTTAAATTGTATATTTACTCATGATACTCTATTCGTGCTGGATATGATTATATGAATTTACCGAGTCCCTCACTAGAGGGTCGGGACACGTTATATGTATATATATGATTATGCCATGGACATATATCCATGATGAGGGTATAGATACCCATGATAGTATATGTATGATGATTTCATGGACACGTATCCATGATGCGGGTATAAGTACCTATGATAGTATATGTATGATGATTCCATGGACAGACATCCATGATGCGGGTATAGATATCCACGATATTATATTTATATATATATATATATATATATATATATATATATATATAGACATGATGATTCTAATGCACACCCATGATTTTGATATGACTCTCATTTTTATAAGGCACAGTTGACTCTCATTTGTATATGACACAGTTGAAATGGTAATTTGATTATTATACTTGTCTCTTGATATCTTTTGGCCAGATATGATCTTTCTCTCAGTACTTCATGTTTTACATACTCAGTACATTATTTCAGATCGACTCCTTTCCTGGGCCGTGTTCATGCCCGCAGTACGTATTGATTCGGTGATCCTCCCGGCCAGATCCGCCCACTGCTTTTCTTTGGGAGCTCCATTGTTCTGGAGTTAGTCATTTTGGTACATATTCGCTATTATAGACTTATGCACATTTAGGGGTACGACGGGGCCCTGTCCCGTCATATTTCATTATTGTACTCTTAGAGATCTGTAGACAGTTGTAGGTTGTGTATGCGTGACGCAAGACATGTGTCGATTGTTTTTTATCTTGGATAGTCCCAAGTATAGAGGCAGTCTTGTCGGCTTGCCTATGTTGTTATGTTGAATTGTTGTGACTCCTCAGGAGGCAGGTCCCTTTGATATATATACGTTATGAGTTAGCAGCTTATTTTCATGAGGTTTATATGTTGTTTTGGGTATCAGTCGGATTATATGTGACAGGTCAGTATAAGGGCGTCCGATTAGGGCACCGAGTCACGGCCCGTCGGGTCGGGTCGTGACAATTAGGTTATAGGATCAATCATGTATGTCATGACCTGTACTAGGTCAGATGTAGCCTTTGCACTTAGTATGACTTGCAAGTTCCAGCAGAATCCTGGCGAGGAACACTGGAAAACAGTCAAGAGTACTCTCAAGTACCTCAGGCGTACTAAAGATTACTTCTTAGTCTATGGTGGAGTTGATGAGATGGTTGCCACTGGGTATACCGATGCTAGTTTCCAGACAACTCCTCTTCTCATTTCAATACACCAAAACCTAAGAGAGGTCAATCTCTTCTAAAGCTCTGTTAGAATCTCTAGCATTCCTGACTTAGCAAATTACATCACAGTTCTCTGAACTTACAAATCGAGGGACGTTTTTTTGCGCACCCTCGAACTACACAAAGATTGAAGATTTAACTGCTTGACTGACTGCTTCCAAAATGTAAGTTTTCGTTCGAAGTTTTACATTTACTTTGTGTTTATATTTTACATTACATATCATACTGCAGTTCGACCGTCGTCGAGTTTGAAACATAAAATTTCAAATTCCACTGCGTGTACAAACCCGACGTAAACACCTACAAGAATTTTATCTAAAAATTTAAAACTTTAAGACAGTGCCTACTTTCAATTACAGAAACTAAAACACAGCGCCCGCTGATCATTCATCTTTTGATGATACAAAGGACACCGTACAAGTATTTATACGTTATTACTTATTAGCCACCAAAATAGGCTAAACACATAATCTATGGCTTTTGTCATAAAAATAACTCTTACCGAATAAAAACAAGGTCATTTGTTTGGATCGGAAGCTATGATATTGATAAAAGGAAGTTAAATAATTCTTTTCAAACATCTGGAGGGTGTGGGGGAGGGTAGAACAAAGAAAAACCACAAATGATATAAAGATATATTTTTAAATAATCAATAGCAATAGTACTCGATAATGATAGAGAAAATATTTTAGCGACTATTTATAGGCAAGACGCCAAATTTAAGCAAAACTTCATACAACAACAACATATTCATCAAATGAAATCTTACAATGTAAAATCTGGAGAAAGTAGAGTGTACGCAAACCTCTAGTATAAATAAAACTCTTTGTCTTGAAAAGACTCTACTCGAATCAAAATTTAAGATGACTTGTCCTATATCATGTCAAATCGAATTATCTCAAGTAGAATCCGTAAGATGGTGGAAATGTTGATATATGAGATATACCACATATATACATTATATATATATGTGGTTAGTTAGAAGATAGTTGGATATTAGTTTGTTATAAATAAGTTCTCATTAGATATTTTGATTAGATTAGATATTTTGTTATTAGCAAGATATTGTTAGAGGGTCTAATTTCTTATAAATAGGACCATTACTTGTAATTACAAATCAAGCTTCATAATAAGAAAATATTAGAAGCTCAATTAAGAGCCCAAAAATATCCCTCATCCTTCTCTTCATTCTCTCTGTCTCGTCTTCCATTTTCTGTTTTTCTTCTTCTCTTATTTCTGTTTTCTCCTTCTCTGTTGGCAGAACATTCTATGATCCAGATTCTAACAGGAAATACAAATGTAGTTGCCATTAAAATTTATATATATAGAGAGAGAGTGTGTATATATATATAGTGTGTCTATATGCAAGGACTGGTGATTGAGGATCCATACAGAGTTTTATGAATATATATTGTCTAATCTTATTAATGAGCCACCAGAATCTTAGGAAACCCAAAACTCAGCCATATTAGTCCAAATCTGAGTGCACATAATCAGTCACCAGTCGATTATCATGAAGGGTAAACAAATGGTTAAGGGTCAAAATATAGTTCGAGATAACCACAAAAATATAATCTTGTTCTTATAGTTTTGTCACATATTTCTTCTACTAAGGGATTATATTTGTCATTTTCTACCCAAAAAAGAGAGAGAAGTTAAATAGTAATAAAATTAATTACACATCTACTTATTTATTTTTGTCAAGAAATTGAAAAAGGGTGGGTTACTGATCAAACATGTCAAATTGTGTCCGTGGAGTGTGTTGAGAGGGTCCTACTGCGCATGCTTATGTCCATAAAGTTTTGATTGTATTCAAGTGACTAGGAACGTACATGATGGACTTTGACTTGATTATTATAAACCAAGTGCTTCAATTTTTGTTCTTTACTTGGGCTGTTGGGCAAACCAAACAGTAGAGGTGATGGAACTTCTCATATCATAAAAATTTATGTATTTTATTTTAAATTTAGTTTTTGTATACGGTTAGTTTATAGTTTTCTTACATCATCAGGTCATGGTAAAATCTGATTTGTAAAGTTAGAGAGTAAAATATAAATATTTTTTATGCTGTATGTGTATATAAAAAGAATTTTCTAAGTAGATAAAATTAAAAGGGAATGGGAACACTTGGGGCCTCTCTTCAAAGTAAAGAATGGGTGGAAGGTGATGGGTAATCATCATATAAAATTATCAAAGGTGGCCACCGTCACTCTTTTTGGGTTTCTCTTTTCCTTCCCTTTCAAAACTTTTCTGCTGATTGGAATCAAAAGCCAAACTTTGCGTTTATTTGGGGGGTAAAAAAGCGAAATCACTGACAGACGGTGAAGTAAATCACGCACTGTGGAAACAATCCCCACAAATAAAGAATGAAACTCTCACATCGCGATCAGCTGAAATAACTCGTTTACTTAATAACAATCTACCACCTTAAAACCAACTGAGTTATATCATACGGACCCAAACTTTGCGTTTATTGATCATATTTTTATAATCTTACCAACAACTATTTTGACTTATATATGTGTGGACCGAATTACATGGTAATGATTGAAATATTTGCCGCGTTCATGACAAGTTTATATTAGTTCTATTATTTAATTATGCATTCTCTTGGGTATTTGTAATAGAATTGAATATAGCAACTTCTTTAACCTAAATTGGGCGATTAATAGCCTGTTTGACAAGCTTTTGGGTTTTAAAAGTTTTTTTTTTCTTCAAAAAGTTCTTATTTCAAGGTATTTTACAAGTTTTTGAGATAAAATAATTACTTTTTTAGAGTAACAGACACTTTTTTTTAAAAGCTACAAAAAGTAAACTTTTTTACAAAAACAAATTTTTGAGAAATTTTAAGTGAATAACTCAATATAATCGGTACTCTACACATAACCCTGCATGGAATCTTTTCTCTAAGTGAATATATAAACCTATGTTTACCTACTTGTATCCTTTAATTGCTTACTTTACACTTTTGCGGTGAAAACAAAAATAAAACAACACCAATTTGAGAAAATCAATTTGACTAAATAATTCGTATTGGTTTGATTAGGAATAATAAATAATTATAAGTCTTCATGTGACAATAAAAGATCTCATCGCTTTACTAACTATCAATTACAAATATTAAAAGGAGCAGAATGTGTTTGATTAAGCTGATTAAACTAGCTTATAAATAATTTATTTATTTAAGTGTTTATAAATACTAAAGTGTTTATAAGCCAAATCAGCCTAAAGTCATCAACATATCATCTCTAACTTATGATTTTTCAACTTATAACCGTTTTTTATTTATCCTTAATATCTTTTACAAAACAAAATTCCTAACTTTCTCTTCGCTCCATATTTGTCATTCCTCTGGGTTTTTTACAAGGATATTTTTAAATTTATATATTTTTATAAAAAAATTATGAGTATTTTAGTCATTTCAACAAAGGAACAACTTATCAATATCTTTTTACTAAACACAGCAACTGCTTATTAGTAGTTTCGTTACTTTTATTTAAACTTTTAACTGTTATTTATAAAATTAATGTCAATACTTAAAAATATTTTTCAGCAAATAAAATTCATTAGCTATTTACAATCAGTTAATTCACGAAGGAAAATCTAACAGCTGAACAAAGTGAAAAGGTTGTCTGTTTTTATTCTTTCTTGCTTGAATTACCAAGGAACCATGGTAATAATAATTGCAATTATAATAATAACAAAAAGACCCCAATGTTGGGCGTAATTAGCGTACCCTACTAAGTGAGGTCGTGATATGCAATTGAGAAGTCACAATCAAGCAGATCACAGGAGCAAACGCCATCCGGTTTGATCATTTTAGCTTGTGTTATAATAAATATTCCAATAGTCTCAACTTGTTCAATTATGAACTTGTTTTTCTTTGTTTCTATTATACGTGTTTATGGCCCACAGCCACTGGCTTCGGTTTTTTGTTTTTAGTTTCTTTTTCCCTTTGGGTGGTAGGGAGTTATTTTCCTACAGCTAGATTTGTATTGTCAAGATTTATTAGTTGTTTACCTCAAAAAAAAAATACAGTTGAATTTGTAAATGATTTTAAAAATATATGGATCAATTTGAAATAAAGAGTAGAAATTAACAATAAGTAAGCAAATAAAAATAATAAGTAAAAAAGATAGCATGTAATGTCGTAAATCAAGATGAATTCCTTCAACAAAAATTGATTCGGGTCTTAGCTTAACTGCTTCGGTTCTGAGCCAACAGTGAATGCTTAATGATTATGATTACAACGAACAAAATCGTGCAAGTGTATGAGAATGAGATGCCCTTCCACCATGACAGTTGAACTCTTTTTATAGCTATGAATACAAGACATTGATGTCCGAGAATCATTCCTCAATTAAATATAATTAATAGAAATAATGATCACTTAATGAGCAAGGAGTAATGTCTGGTGCATATCCCGAACGAGTACGTGTTGGGCACATTCGGTCCTTCATCCTATGTCAACTGGTTCGGTCACCACCCGATTGTATCTTGATACCCTGACTTATCTCGATGCTCCATTCGATACGTAACTCTGTCGCCTCCCTCAATTTTTATACCTAAACCTTGCCATATGTCGTGCCGGTTTTTACTGTATACATATAGTCCCCACACTTCTGGCTTCCTTTTAAATTACTCTGAAATAGGCGGGAAATGAAACGTTTCCTATTCTTCAAAATCTTACTCACGTCTTATCACTCTGGAACTTCGAACACGTGTCACCTTCTGATTGAACTATCACTTCAGTTGAATCACCGAAATGTTTCGCAATAATGACTTCACCCTACTTCTTTTCTACCTTTCTCCACTTTTCATTTCTGCAATTTCTTCAAGTTTACGCATTTGTTCACTCAAATAATCTCCAATTTTTCAAATCTTCAACTTTAAAATCTTCATATCTTTAAAAATTTATACCTTCATCCTCATGGCTAAAACCACATAATCTTCTCCAAGACAGTCTTCTCTGGCAACCTCACCACCGTTGTCTACTGATGAAACCACCAGCACCGGTGAGACCTCCGAGGCTCAGGCTACCATCGAACCTAAGGCATTCGATATGTTCCCCTGGACCTTCATTTTTTCTACTGAATTTGATGTCTGCGCCGTCACTTCAAAAAGAGACCGAGGTAAAATGACAAAAAACTGCCAAACTCTGATCTTGGCAAAGTTTAGACCGATTACGGTTGGGAGAAACTCTCCGGACTCATCATCTCCGGGCCAGATGATGATATTACTACCCATAAACCCGGGTATTCTTATGGCTACACCTATCTGTTCACTTTCAAACTCGACCCACCAATTGATGACATGATACTCAAAATATGCAAGACTTACAATTCATGTCTTGGGCGAATTGGTCTGGCCGTATGGAGGACCGTCATTGCCTCTAATTCTTGGTCAAAGAGGTCAAAGAAGATTTCACTTTGGAGCATTTAATCCATTTGTACGTCCCAGAGTTCTTTCGTGGCGGGATCATCCAACTTTCAAATTAGGGAAATTCCCCATTTTTTCTAGCCTCGATGAAGATCAAGACCGAGGCTGGATGGAATGCTTCATATTAGTTCGTACTACTGAGATCATTCAGAGAGGTTCTTGCCTTTTTCGGAACAATAGAATTTAAACCATAAGTTCAAAAATTAATTCCTTTGATTTTTTTACATTGCTTCTAACGACCTCAATTTTTTGAAACTTTCTTTCATTACTTTTTCCAACTACTAGTGGACTCCGACCCATGTCAAGAACCTCCACGCATGGGTCGAGAAGATCATTAGTTTGCATCCGCATAAAGAGCGAACATGGAAAACAATTTCCAAAGACCATTGGAAAGCACATAATCATTCTTTAACTATCTTTTTCTTTTTTTTCAGGTTTGCCCAAAGGTTATGTACTTCCGATGACAGCTTCCTCGGCCACTCTGGCTCACCCTAATTCAGTACTTGATCTGTCTGCATCCGTGCGCCGTATTGCCGAAGTACCGAAGATAAATAAATCCTCAAAATCCAAATCCTCAAAACCTCCAAAATCACCTTTGACCACTTCAAAGATAAAAAGGGCTCCGGAAGCAGGTGGCCCTTTCGGGGTTCAAAACACCGGCATCTCCCCAGATGATATTTGGGTGAGGAATACTACCATCACTCCGGTAGAGGATATTTCTACCGGAGTTAGAGAAAATATTTTTGTTGAACCTACTGTGCCATCATCTGGTGCCACACCAACTTCTGTCACCATGCCACCGGCCGTCAATCCATTCCCGTCATCATTGATGATGACGATGAAAAAATAAATGAGGAGTTGTTAACAAAGAAACCAAGAAATTCAACTCATCCTCCATCATCTCAACCAGCCTCCGCCTTCAGGCAAGAGGACTTTGACCACCTCTTTAATGAGGACGAAATTTCTACAAGCTCGATTCCGGCAGTGAACACCTTCGGGTTTGTTCACCTAACTATTCATGAAAGGCTTTCCAAATTATCCCGAACATCGAAGAACCATGCCACCTCTCGATCTAAACTTGTGAGTGTCTTCTCGGCCCTGAGTGCGAATCCGAGGAAAATGAGGACTGACACTCTCTCTTTCCCTGAAGATATGATCTTTCTATCTTAACCGGTTGGGGTTGCAAGCTACCTTCGGTCTATGATCTCAGAGTCAGATAAGGAAAAAATGAGGAACGTCTCGTGGCAATGCCTCTTTAACGAAGGCATGGATGCTTCCAATCAGGTATGTATTTTCCTTCTATATTTGCTCTAATACTTGACCTTTTTTCATATACTAACTTTGGCTTGGCACATTCTTTTGCAGTCGTCTGTTTTGGTTTGTGAGGGCTTCCTCTGATGCCTCGAGGAAAATGAGGACCTCCGGGGTCAGATGGATGCCCAAGAGAAAGAGATTTAGCATCTCAAATGGGTTCTTCAGCAAAAAGAATCTTAGCTACTTCAAGACGGTGATATGCCCACTATTAGGGCTAAAATGGACCGGGTCATAAGCGACTATCTCCAAGAAATGAATGACCTCGAATTTATCAATGAGGAAAATAAGATATTGGACAAAAAGAATGACAAACTCTACTACAATGTCCAAGTCCTCACCCAAGAGCTTGGAGAGAAAGAAGAGGTTCGGCACTGTCAAGTGCAGAAAGAATAATACCTTAATGCTGAAGTCGATCGCCTTAACACCGAACTTGCCAAGATTGAGGTAGAACGGGCTGCGGAACATGCTGCTGTGAAGGTGTCTCAAGATCAAGCCACCCAGTAAGTTCAAACTATCGAAGGGCTGAGAAATGACCTCGAGGCCTCTTCACGAAGAAATGCTGAAATCTGGGCCTAATTTACTCAGGCCTTGGCCGAGCGGGGTTAGGCTCTTGCCGATGTGGCTGCTGAAAAAGCCCGGACAGTGCTGAAGACCAAGTATATAACTTGGAATGTCAAGAGGTTTACCTTGGAATAAGCTCATGAGGGGATAGAGGACTTGGATGCCAAGATTGCTGAGGCTAAGGTCGTGGAGGTCGAAGCCTTCCGTCGGTTAAATAGTGATAGCACCAAGGAAGAACCTGAAGACTCTAAGTTTGAATCTAACTAATCACTAATTGCATGTTAAAATTGAAGGAAACATTGATACTTAAAGTTGTAATTGTTATATGGAATTGTTGAAATGTGAATTGGATGTTAAGGAATTAAAAGAAAAGCTATGGTAGGGTGTTCTTGTGACCGTGACTTTCATGAAATTATTGGACATTGTTTACTCGATTTTAAGGGCTGCTTGCGTGTTGTTTTCGTTGGAGTTTAATGCTGGAAATTTTGTTAGTTATGGGATGTTTTGCTGAATTAGAATATTGGGAATTTAGATATAAACATGCAGGTACATTGTGGTAGTTGCTACTCCATGTCCTAAAGGAATAAAGGTGTAAAAAGAGGATACATTGCACTCTTGTTGTTGTTGGATTATGGATTGTTTTAACATAATTAAAGGAGTTAGGTTAACATGAGAATAGGTGTATAAATCACCTTGGTTGTTATGGTAGTTGTATTCCATAAATGTAAAGAGAAAGAATGTATTATGGTAGCGTATATGAAGTATATGGGACTGTTTTGATTATATTCTTAAGTTGTGACTTGTTAATTGGTATTGTTGGCATTTGTTGTAAGTTGTGGATGTGCGTATAAATAGGGGAAGTGCTGTACGAATTTTTATAGAAAAGAGAGTCGTCATTCAATATAACTTATACTAGAAATCATAGAGTTGACGAACGAGTTACTATTGTTATAGGTTGAAGTGCTAATCGAGATGAGTTTTAATTATAGAGTTGGTTAGTTCAATAATAAGGTATGTGAAATTATTCATTCTTTCTTTTGGCATGATTTATATAAAATGAACGTACGACGGACGTACATGATTTCTACACAGTCTAACTCGTAAAGTGCCTTTGATTTTTACAGTAAAAGTTCATTTTAATGATTTCATTAAGAGTCAAATGATGATTTAAATTGCATATGGTTGCCCATGATAGCTATTCGTGCAAAGTGTTATTATTTCACCTCACCGAGTCCCGGGCCGGCAATGTTCGTGCGCAGATCCTTGCATTTGTTCACCGAGTCCCTCACTAGAGGGCCGACAATGTTTATATATATATATGATGATTCCATGGACAGACATCCATTATGCGGGTACAGATACCCATGATAGTATATGATGATTCCATGGACATGTATCCATGATGCGGGTACAAGTACCCATGATAGTATATATGTATATATATGATTATATGGGTAGGCATCCATGATTATGATATGACTCATTTTTACAAGGCATAATTGACTCTCATTTTTACAAGGCACAGTTGACTCTCATTTTTACAAGGCACAATTGACTCTTATTTTTACAAGGCACAGTTGACTCTCATTTTTATATGGCACAGTTGTATTGAGATTTTTATTATTATACATGTCTCCTGCTATCCTTTGGCCAGTTATGATCTTTTTTACAGTACTTTATGTTTTATATACTCGGTACATTCTTTCGTACTAACCCCCTTTCCTCGGGAGGCTGCGTTTCATGCCCGCAGGTACAGGTACTCAGTTTGCTGATCCTTCATCCTAGGATCCTTATTCAACGGTTTGGAAGGCTCCATCGTTCCGGAGCCTAGTCCTTTTTGTACAGAATCTCATTTTAGACTTATGTTCATTTAGGGGTGCGGCGGGGTCCGGTCCTGCCATATTTCACTATCCTTCTCATAGAGGTATGTAGACAGTTGTGGGTTGTACATGTGTGGGTTGGTCATATGTGGATTGTAGACATGTTTTGGTCAACTGTATTGTTGTACTTCGTATTTGGGATGTTCCCGTATATAGGTGATATCATATAGTGGCGGCCTTGTAAGCTTGCCTACCTTGTTATATTTGATTAGTTGTGACTCTTCAGGAGACATGTTTATTTTGATATATATATATATGACGTCATGAGTCAGCAGTTTATTTTCACGAGGTTTTTATATTGTTCTTGACATCAGTTGGATTATGTGTGATAGGTCAGTAAGGTGGCGTCCAATTAGGGCACCGGGTCGCGGCCCGTCGGGTCGTGTCGTGACATTTAGTGGTATTAGAGCAGTTCGTCCTCGGAATGTCTACAGACCGTGTCTATTAGAGTCTTGTGTATGGGTATGTTGTACACCATACTTATACGCAGGAGGCTGCCGAACATTTAAGATTGGTTCATATTTTTCTTACTCTAAGATCGTGCGATAGAGCTATGTTATTAGGATAATCCCTCTCTAAAGAATTATTGTGTTACAGTTATGCCTTCAAAGAAAGCGACAACGGCCCAGAAGGGAAGGACCTTGTATATAGGTTGGTAAGATTGTTGTATAGTTGATGTGATGATGATGTGCATCTATACGAACATATTTATTATGGCCAGGTGTGTGTTGTCTGAAGTGATTATAGGTTATCATGAGTTGTTTAAGCTTTAGTAATTGTTTGGAAGGTATGTTACAGTTTTAATAACCCCGGTTACCAAAAAAATTGAAAATGATGATGACTTCAGTCAGTTGATACTCATAGCCAATATAGGAGCGATTTATACCCCGACTATTGGTACGCCCGAAAGGACAATTTCGTTTTGAAATTATGAGAAGCTATCTCACTCGTATAAGGGGAGAAGATAATGTAAGTTTGGGAAGCGGAATATTTGAGAATCTTAGAATATTAAGAAACGGTTGAGACCTTAGATATTCAAGGCCTTCTTAAATATGATTTAATAGCTCATAATATGCGTTTAGATGAACCCACGATCCATATGTGATATACCTAAGAGTTAAATGGTTCTAAGAATGTCTTATATATATCAGTGGGCAACAAATGACTTGTTTAGGATTAGTTTGTAAAGGAAATAGGGTTATGCTAGCTCTAATCTTGATGTCAAATGAATCTGAGTAACTTATGACAAATTACAAGCTGTAAGAGATTCATTTAGTGCATAAGGTACCTTTCACATGTTTCATTTAAGTTTGAATCATGATTACACCTAAGTCTGAACTAAGGAATTAAAAATCTGTTTTGTCCACTATTTAACTACTTGTACTACTTAGAGTTTTAAATGAATTTGATGAATATGAAATACTTTGTTTGAAATAATTTGATGAAGAACTATATGAGAGTTGACTTGGTCAACTAGTCTATCCACATTTGAGTATAGTTCTGTTAGTTGATATAATTCATGTGATCAATTTGGTTTAGACTACCCAAGTTTTGAGGTTTGTATGTTTATGAAGTTCAGTATTGTGTGTTGTTTTGAACCATGAAGGTGTTGTCGTATGTGTATTTCTTGCCCTATTACGAGCTTAATTCAACATTATATATATATATATATATATATATATATATATATATATCTATATGTATCTATATAATAAAGTTTTTAGCTTATCCTCCCCGAACTCTGTGTGTTTATATCTATTTAATTTGAGGAACATTTTTAGGCTAAATAATGAGTTTGCATGATTTGAACTTTAAAAATATCATGTTTGTTTGTAGAGAGTAATATAGGGTTATTTTAGTAGTACCACATGTCATATCATGATCAAAGTAACCCTCCATATGTATTAATATGAACTTGCCTTGTCTGTATGGTATGTTCTTAAGTCATGTTATCTATTTAATCCCGAACATGTATATCAATATGCCTATCTACATCTAGTTTAATCTTGGAGGGATGCTAGGCTTTTTCTTATATCTTTAAAAGGGCGGCTGTGTCATGAGTACATTTTAAGGGATTACTTACATCCATCTATATGTTCATGTTGCCACTTCATATTTGGAAGTTCAACCATATAGTGTACATGCATATCTAGGCAAGAAGCCTGAGATTAGTCTGCCGATTGTAATAACTTCCTATCTTTTTCTTCTAAGCCACTAGCCGTAGCAATGCGAGCTCACGATCTCCAGCCATCAATCTTGATTACCATAACTCTGTTATTTGACTCTTCGGTTGCACGACTGAACCTTAATCTCGGCTCCCCTACTTCCACCAGAATTATTGCTTCTGCAGCGTAAACAAAAGAGAACGGTGTTTCCCGGTGCTAGATTTTGGTGTTGTTCCATATTCTCATAATATCTGGTATGATTTCTCTCCACTTGCCTTTTGACTTCTTTAATATTTTTCTCAAGTTTTGAATGATGTTTTTTGTTGACTCCACTTACTCATTAGCACTCGTGTGATACATAGTCGACATTATCTTTTTGATTTTCAATCATTCAAGAAAATTATTCACCTTCTTTTCAGCGAACTGACGATCATTATCGCAAGTAATCTCCGTTGGTATGCCGAACCGATGTCACGCCCTATTTCGACCTCGACATTCCTCATCGAATCCTGCTTATTGTTAGAGAAATAAAAATAAAAGTGCAAAAAGGGCTAAAGGGGTGCTAAGATGCTAAAAAGGTAATGCTAAAAGGTTCGCGAAGTCGCCACCTAATTAGTTTGGGTGAATTAAGACACATAAATGTTAACTAATTAAAGACAACATTAACTTCATTTAATGGTCTGCAAAACTTAATGAGATTCTGGGTAAGATTTATTTATTATCCTAAAGGAATGGAGTCAGACACCCTATAGGATCAGCTAACTTGCGGTTGTCCGGTCAAACCTAGGTTAGTTATTATGCTAAAAAATGTATGTTGAAAAATGTTTGAGTAAAAGAATGTCTTTCGATAAAAGATTTATAAGACTAATGTTTAAAAGCATGCATTTATATTATTTATAAAGTAAATGATGTAAAGTTGATTTATGGACTAAATATATGCACGTACTTGCTAAATTAATCCTACTTAACATACGTGTAATACGATAGACAAAAATGCTTAAGATGATTCTTATTATGCACAATAAATTTCCTATATAATATTAAATAAGAGTTTAGGAGAAAATTAACTCTTTTATGATGCATTAATTTCATGACTAGATATGCAAGTTAAATTGTTAGGCAGAAGTTTAGGTATGCATGATAAGCCTAGGATTAACTTAATGAGAAGCAAATTTTTAGTATCAAATCATTTTCTAATAGCGACTTAAGATTACGGGTCCTACTAATGTAGTGTTAGACAAATAATTTGCAACAAATGAATGGGGAAAGGGGAATCAATAATAATGACTCGAAGGAATGACGGTGTAATTCCGCCTGTGGTTTTTGGAATTTCTGATGCGGATAGCAAGATGCACACAAATGCGGCTGAATATGGATGTAGATCTTCAGTTGATGGAAGGCGCGATGAGTCTCGCAATGAAACTCTTCATTCGGCTCCGGTGCATTTCATGTAAAAGATAAGAAGAGATAAGGATTAGTATATACTCAAACCTGATTAATAATGTAAATAAAATGGCATAGTCATATAAACCTAAGCAGATGCACGTAACCCAATTATATTCGGCCCAAACTAAATAGGTAGGCTCCGATGCTTATTTGCAGATTCTTAAAAAATAGCCCAAACATATAAGGGACCTAATCTAGTTGTTTTCATGAAGAAAATTTCCAATTTCATGAAGAAAAGGCAAGAAGGTTTAACCCAACAGCATATCATTGAAGCAGACGCGAAGCAATAGTAAACTAATGGGTCGAGCCCCACTTATTATAGCCGACATGAGAGCAGGAAGAAACATTTATAAATGAGATGGGCCCAACGCCCTTCATGACAGAAATACCCATATATACAACCGGGAATACTGGACAAAGACAGTGTGTCACGTATGCATCAATACCTATAGCAAGTGAATATGAAGCAAGCAGAATTCTAACTAGGAACTGAGAGATTAAGTTAACGGTTTCGCATGGCAATAGGCTAGACATAGTGTAATCCTTCGACACAGCAAGACACCATTTATTAACTTCTAAGTAATTTCAATATCCAATACTCAGATTAACACACAGACATACTACTGAATGAGGTGCAACTAGACATGAAGGGACATACATGACACATTCTAGTAGAGAAGAAGGGAAATTATTCATGATAAACTTTGTAAAATCTAAACCAATATCCCCGGATTCATTTCCTGGTTTTTATTAATAACGCTAGACGAACAATCTGATAACTAACTCTGAGCCTTGTTATTTACTTAAACAGATGAATTACTCCATCAGTCAGGTGGAAACAGACAAAAATGATTAAATGGCAAATAAAAGGCAACTTTTGAACCTGGGAGGCTACACAGGACCAAACACCCGCATAATTTATTCATACCGCAGACTAAATATTAATAACTCAATGACTTAAGGTATATCACATGTCATCACTAATTTAACATTTAGATAGACAAAGGCCAAATAGATAATCAACTCAGATGGAATACTTCAAAGGGTACAGTGGAACGAATAGCTATTCGGGATACCAGTTTGAGAGATGTATAATTGTTTTAATTAAACCTGACTGATATAGAATCCTATTCATACTGTCTACTGACACAGTGACACTCCAAGACAGTAGCATAACATGAGCATCAAGTCTTACAGCGTGCATTACATATCAAACAAACTACATGTAAGTATAGTTGTGATATAAAAAGAAATGCACATATTTGCACAACGGATAGAAACTTCGTGTCACGACCCGACCCCGGGCCGCGACTGGTGCCCTACCTGGGCACCCCGTTCAGGTATACATCAGAGAATAGCAGCGGAACATACACAACATAAACACATGTGTAAATAATAAACAAGACAGGCTAGCCGATAAGGCCGCCTTTCATAATATAAACAAAGTCAAAAGTACAACTTTACCACTCAGTTCTTATAGCCCAACCACATATGTGAATACAGACCTCTAGGAATAACAACTGTGGCGGGACAGGGCCCCGCCATACCCTGAATGTACATAATCTACAACATCAGGGACAAGACTGTACCAAAAGAAAGACAAGCCTCCGGAGAATGGAGCTTCCGACGTCTGATAAGTGATCCTAAGAGTGTGGATCCATGACTCGCTTACCACTCTGCGGCGTGAACGCATCCCCAGGAAGGGGGTCGATACAATATGTACTAAGTATGTAAAGCGTAAAATCGTAATTACAACATAAGTTTAAAAGAAGGTAGGAGACATGTATGATAACAAAATTACGATGCGCGATGCCTTACTAACAATGAGAGTACATCAAGAGAATACGTCTGACATCACAATAGCGATCTCCGATCATATCATGGGTAGCGAACCCATAAAAAGAACCGTGGTATAACGTCTTGGGGTTCCTACCCTCATTTATACTCTCTTACAGGCGGGTGGTATAACGTCTTGGGGTTTGCCCGCCATTTATACTCTTATCCCGTAGAAGATAATGCTTGGTGGTATAACGTCTTGGGGGCTTCCCGCCATTTATACTCTTATCACGGAGAAGGTGGTATAGCATCTTGGGGTTTGGCCTCACCGATACTCTTACCCTATCTCAAAACCGTCGTCATACAATAATTAAACAAGTTAGCAATCCCCCTAACTTCTTATTAGTCTCATTCATATACACTTTCATTTTAGTTTACTTAAGGCACTTATCATCTCTATTAAAAAAATCAGGGAATTTAACCCAAAGTACCACGTCTTCTATTCTTTAAAACAAATGACTCTTTTTAGTATAAAGCTTCCAAGACACTAGTAACCATAGTATCAAGTCCAAATTACATTTCAAGACAAGTCACAATACCTTTAGAATTTAAAGCAGGTTTCTAAATCAAGTGACTCCTTTTCTTATAAAAAAAAACTTAGGCAATTGATACCTTAAAATCAATTTGCCTTTCTTTAACACAAGTCATTTTACCTTTTGCATAAAGTCAATATAACCAACTCCCATAAAGTCGTTATATTCACTTTATACCTTAGTCAAGTACATTTTCCTATCCAAGGGACTTATACGATTAAAGCACGAAAGTATCACATACTTTAAATTCCTTCAAGTCCTTAACTTTACTAAGACTTAAGACATTCTTAATATTTTCAAAGAAGTGAGTTAACTTCCTAACTCACCCGACTTGGCATTTTATAAGGCTAGTAAGGAATGTCAAAGTCTTGTCGTCACCGTACTATATCTGTGAAACTAGTCATGCTCAAAAGATAGGAAAAGTTCTACATACCTCGTAGGTCAAACCACTTGCCAAGTACAAAGTCCGCCCGTAGTATGTCAACCTATAATGTTCACAATACGTCTATTAAGGCCTTACTTTAATCGTAGAATATCACAAGTGTTAAGTCCTTATATTCTACGGAAAATCGGACAGCACCTCCTTTGTTTTTACTTACTTTGCCACCTTTTCCAAGGCCGGAAATACAATAACCAAACAGCCCCAATTGGCTCACAATTTATAGAAGATAATCCAATACAATTGAATAACTACACAGCCCCAATTGGCTCACAATTTAGAAAGTAGTCAAATACAAATGACTAACTAAACATTGATTGGCTCACAATAAAATAACCAACTAAATGCAAACTACAAGTCCAAAATTCGGCCACCTTGAGTTCAACAAAACCATTTCTTTTCCAACTTCCATTTCAATCCATATTGGTAGTACAATATGATATCTAGTCGCATTTGATTATAATAACCATAATCTTTAAGAAGTAACATGCGACGATTCTAACAACGATTAAATTGTAATCCATCTTAGTCATGGCTTATTTTACATTTCGGATTTCCAAGGCTATGATCAATCCATTATTCGTATAACTTCAATATAACAACTTCATGCTAGCAACATGCAAAGCTAACAACAACAATATAGCTAATCTTGTAATACTTTCAAAGAACAAGATTATACCTCAATGAGACTTAATCCAACTCCAATCCGAAATCGCTCCTTAGTAGTCTAGAACCTCTCCAAGCCACTTCAATCCGCTTGTTGAGCCCCTTTGAACAACACCAACAATTAACCTTCAAATTTCCAAACAAAACCTAGAAAGACCATTAGGTTTTCGTTTGCGACTAACCCGTAAACCATCTTTTTCCAAGATTTTTCTATTGAGATGTGTTTACAATACACCTAAGAACCTTGGTTTAAAGTGTGGAATCAAATGGACAAGAAACGAAAATTTTTCTTTTTCTTTCTTGGTGAACCCGAGAGCCTTCAATGTGTTCTTCAAATTTGTGTGATAATTTTCTAAGTGTTAAGTCTCCTCTTGCTACTAGTATCACATATAAAGGGTCATGGAGGGTTTAGATATTAACACATGGGTGGTTTGGATGTGGTCTTGCTAAAAATCAAGACAAAGGTGGGACCTTTGACTTAGTCAAAGTTCTCATGCTTCAAGTTGCAAGACCAAGACTTAGAAGACTTATGGTCAATGACCATATTGGCCATGCCATTTCGTCCAAGGCATAGCTAAGGGGGGTGACACGTGTCGCCCTCCCATTCGTCACAATAATACTTTTTTCCGACAATTCCATAATTTCCGATAAATTGTTACAAGTCTCAAATCCTTAACATTTGTGAGTTCTTACTTACGTTCTTAAGACATGTCCTAGAATTACGGGGTGTAACACTTCGAAAGAGGATGAGTTTACCTTCTCCGGGCAGCAAACCGAGGCAGTGTATAAAGTCGTCGATCTACTCGGAGGTTTGTGTTTATGCGATAACGAGGGGCGAGGTTTCTGCTTCGAAAACAGAACCTCTATTAAAAAAATGACTTTTAGAGATTCTAAGTTATTGTGGGTTCTTGCCTCTTTGCTCTTGTTTTTTTCCGGTCCCCTTGCAAGTGTATATTGATTGGCTTATATAGCTTCCATTTGTGTTCCAATTTAGGCAATCTTTTGACAGCTTTAAGGGCTAATTTGGTACGATTTTGGTTAAGGAAAGTTTATATTTTTGCTAATTTGATTGCGATTTTCAGAATGATTTGTAAGGCAATTCTCAGCGATTTATTTATGGTAATTTACCATTCTTTGGGTGCTAATTTTGGAGCTATTAATGATATGATTTGGGGTGATAATTTATGGTAAGGTTTTGAATGATTTTCTGGGATTTGTGGACGATTTTGGAATGGATTTTTGGAAGGTTTAGGTAGTTTTTATAGGGGATTATTTGGTGCCATTTGTTTTCCATTTCCAGAAGATTTTGATTCTCCATAGAAATGGTAGGTTTCAATGGTAAGAAGGCGGCGAATTTCTTGTAGATTTTAGGTTAGTTTTCTTTAGACCTTAGATATTTAGGGGAAATATGGAGGAGAAGGCTGATGGGCTGGTGGGTATTTGGGCTGCTAATTATAAAATTTGGGCTGAGGTGTTTAGGAATTATTTGGGTAGAGTTTATTATTTATTTGTGTATTAGTTTTAATGTTAGATTTTAATTAGTGGTAAATAAATGGGGTTTAAGTTATTTATAAAATTGCTTTAAATACTATTAAAAATACGGATATAATATTTAAGAATTGCTTTATGCTTTATAAACGCGACGTCATTATTAAATTGATTATTTATGCATGTATTAATATAATTACAATTATTTTGCGGTGTTAAGAAAAAATAGTTTAATTTGTTGATTATTAATGGGGGAGATGGTCAAAATTGGGTGTCAACAACTTGTCCCTCTTTGACTGGAGATGATGGAAGAGTCTTCAGACAAAGACGTTGACTTATAGTCAATTTTGTCTCGATCGTCTGAATTAGAACAAAGATTAAGAAATGCAAGGGCAAATGCCGATTTAAAAATTTGTTTCATTGTCAAATTATGATGACACTAGGGCTAATGTGATGACATTGGGTTGTTGGTGCTGGAAAATTAAGGAACGATTGACAAGCGGGCTGACACATATTTAAAATTTATCCTAGTGTCGAATTATAATGACACTGGGTTACTGTGGTGACACTCTTAAAGGCTAGGCTGGCGTGTATTCAAGTTTTGTCTCAGTGTCGAATTATGATGACATTGAGTTATTGGAGAGTGGATCGACGTTCGAGGCTGCTTCTGCCCTTTGTTGGAAAAATTGTACCCCCAACAAATTTCCCCGGTTTGCTGTAAGAGAAATGTCCATGTTGCGCTCCTGTTCCTGCATGCTAAAGCTTAAGAAAAAGTTAGTGCATAACTGTTAAGGCAAAAATAATAAAGCATGGATATATAAGCGATGTGATTCTGAGAGTAGAGATGTTATCCTGGGTAGCGTGCTGGTGATGCTATTGACAATGTCCTTGTGTTAATGTGATATTGTCACTCCTGCCACCGGGAATATTGACATGTTGTCCTTGCACAAACGTGCTGCAATTGATCTTGTAACTTGAGGGTCCTGTAGGCTAAAGCTTCAGAAAAAGTTAGTGCATAATTGCTAAGAAAAGTAATAAAACATAAATATATAATCAATGCGGTCAGATAAATAGAAATGTCGTCCTGTGTAATGTGATGACGATGTTGTTGACGGGGTCATGGTGTTGATGTGGTGTTGCAAATGCTGAATGTCGTCACTGCACGGACTTGCTGGATGCTGCGAATGCTGATGTCATCTCTGCACGGACTTGCTGGATGCTGCGAATGCTGATGTCGTCTCTGCACGAACTTGCTGGATGCTGATGTCATCTCTGCACGGACTTGCTGGATGCTGCGAATGTTGATGTCGTCTCTGCATGAACTTGCTGGATACTATGAATGTTGGTGTCGTCTCTGCACGAACTTGCTAGATGCTACAAATGCTGGTGTCGTCTCTACACGGACTTATTAGATGCTGCGAATGCTGATGTCGTCTCTGCATGGACTTGTTGGATGTTGTGAATGCTGATGTCGTCTCTGCACGGACTTGCTGAATGATGTGAATGCTGATGTCATCTCTGCACGGTCTTGCTGGATGATGCGAATGCTGATGTCATCTCTGCACGGACTTGCTGGATGATGCGAATGTTGATCTCATCTCTGCACAGACTTGTCGGATGCTACGAATGCTGATGTCATCTCTGCACGGACTTCTTTGGATCTGCGAATCGCCGATGTCGTCTCGCATGCACTTGCCGAATCGCGATGTCATCTCTGCATGCACTTGCCGGATCTGCGAATCTTTGCCGTGTCGTCTGCACGGACTTCTTTGGATCCGCGAATCTTTGGTGTCGTCTCTGCACGAACTTACTGGATGCTGCGAAGGCTGATATCATCTCTACAGGAACTTGCTGGATACTATGTTTGTGAACCGCCTAAATTGCAATGATGTCTTTGCTCTGGATGTTATGTGTTTATGAACCGCATTGAGTTGCAATGATGTCGTTGTTTATGCGTTTGGAAACCGCATGGCTGCAACGTGACTCTGTGATCAAGCTGATGCACTGGACTTTGTTGTGGAATTTGATCCTTGATTATTGTTGTTCTTTTCCGCTTATGCTGCTCTTGCTAATATGAATAAGGAATTTTGAACTTTGATTGTTGCGTCATTTCTGCTTCTGCCATTTTTTGAAGAACTGCGGAATGTTATTCTTGTCTGTTTCTGCGACTTCTGTTTCGATTGCTGCTTCTGCGAAATTTGAGCTTTGATTGCGGTTGTCTTTTCTGTTGCTGTTGCTTCTTTCTGTTTCTGCTAATATGAAGAATCCTTCTTGTGGTGTTTTCTGATTCTGATGTTGTGTTTTTTGTGAAGAACCTTCTTGTTGTATTTTCTACTTCTGCTATTGTGAAGAATCTGCGCTAAAAGAAAACTTGTGAGTTTTGGGAGGGTGGTCGATTCGTATTGAGTTCGCAGCTTTGATCCTTGATATCTGCACGCCTGACTTGTTTAGACATGTAACTCATGTCTGGTTTCCTGCCTTGGCTAATTATTAATTATTGCTTGTGACAAAGTGAGTATTTTGATAAAAGTTTATGCCGGATTGACTAAATGAACATTTCATTAAAATTGTCCCAGTTTTAACTTTAAAACATGCAAGGGTTCTTGGTAAAACGAGTCTCTTGGAGGGGGGGGGGGGGTTGTCTATCCTACCAAAAGTATGTATTTTGTTATTTTTTAAACAAAGAGGAAGCTTCCTAATGGTGTGACCGAAACCGATTTAGGCCGCCTACGTATCACAACGAGGGAATCAGGTCATAACGTAGTTCGTTACAAGCAAGGATAGGGTAAAAATTAAAATTTCTAGGGTGGGACCGAAGCTGATATAGCCGCCTACGTATCCCTGCCACGGGAATCAGGTCAAACATAGTTCCAATTATAAGCAAAAGAGATTGTGATTTTTTCTAAAAGTGGGACCGAAGCCGATATGACCGCCTACGTATCCCACCAAGGGAATCAGGTCAAACGTAGGTCACATTACAAAAGGGATTGCAAAGCATTATTAAAATTTAAATACGAGTCTAGACTCAACTTATTCTGTTAAACTAATACTCTCTTTTTATTAAGATTCTAGGTGGACCAAGACAGGGGTGCAAACCCCAATTTTCAAGCCGCCTCCTTGCTCTGCATCCTAGCTGGATGGGTCTTCAGCGGGATCATATTTTGCTGTCAGTATCGCCTTCTTTTGACTCCTGCGTGGTGTATGTTTGGATAAATGACTGATTCGGGTGGAGCAGGTTTTGGCAATGGAGCATCTCTCTTTCTTCAGAGAAAGGTCGATGATTCAGCCCTTTCATTTCTCTCATCTTGTCACGACCCGTTCCGGGGCCCGTGACTGGTGCCTTACCGGGGCACCCAAGTAGTCATACATCAGAGTAATCAGCGGAAATATAAAGCAAGACATGAAACAGTTTATGAAATAAGACACAGTTTATGTGAGAAAACATCGCCTCCAGATATATATAAAATCATGGTTTTGCGATACATCCGACATCGCATAACATGACTACTGCACCTCTAAGGAAATATACAACTATGGCGGACAGGGCCCCGCCATACCTCGATCAGACAAAACTATCTACAACAGGAGATCATACCAAAAGTAGAGCCTCCGGAAGAGATGGAGCTCCCGACACCAATGTAGAGATCCTAAGAATGCGGATCTAGCACCTGCTTGCCCTTACCTGCGGCATGAACGCAGCCCCCCGAAGGAGGTCAGTACAACAGGTACTAAGTATGCGAAACTGTAAAATACTTAAATGAAAACATATCATTTTAAAACCAGTTTACAAATATGAGTGAAACAACCAAGGAAACCGCACGTAGTGCCACATCACAAACAAGAGCAACAATAGGTAACTGTAATAGGTCTTGTCTAGGCTGCGAATGATCGAAACAGGGCCACTCGCCCATATCATCATTCTGCAAGCCTAATCCTGGACTCCCGGAGTCCGCATAGGCCACCCACATGGGCCCGCATGAGGTATAACCCCGCATCGAGGGTAGCTACTCCTCGGCATCGTCCTGGACTCGCTGTCCGCATGGCCACACTGCATCGCGTGAGGCATAACCCCGCATACTAACACGAACTCGTAGCTCCGCATAGGCCCCCTGGACCCGCATGAGGTATTCTCGAATCATGGTCCCAGACCGCCTGAGTCTACCCCGCATCGGAGGGCAGCTTAACCCCCGGTATCATCTCAAGAGGTGAGTGATAGTATACTAACATAACAACTTATCTTTAAACAATATAAGCATAACAAGGATACTCACCTATACAAACGTTACAAGATACTAACACACATAGCATCATATCATGTCTACTTATCAAACCATCTTTATTATTCTTTTCACAATATAAGTCTGTTATAAACACATAGGCAAACTTGTTTCTTTTATAAATCTTAAGTGGTTATACTTACTTCCCATAAAGCTAGTATAACTCTTAAGCTTCGCTTAAAAACCAATTAGTTCTCTTACATTAATATGATTCGAGAGTCTTTTGAAATGTTCTCGATTCTTTATTATTCAGCTTAAGCCGTGAGGCATTCTGTAAGTATTATTCAGCTTAAGCGTGAGGCATTGCGTAGTTATATTGTAAAATATCATGCTTTAGGAAGAATCACATACCTTCTCAAATAAAACCACCGCCAAGTTGAATATGTCATGCAGAGAGTCAGCCTATAATAGTCACAGATATCTATTAAAGACTACTCTGAAGGTCATTCTAAACAGGGGGTTCATAATTCTATGGTAAGTCGGGCAGCACTTCCCTACCCGGTGAGCTATATAAGTCTATTGTGAAAACAGTCCTATGTAAGTACAGTTTGATTATTCTTCTTTTAAACCCTTCTAAGTGATTAACACTTCAATTCTATTCTGTGATATCCTTCTAAGTATTTATACTTATTCTTATACTATAACAGTAAGTATTCTCTAATTCAAAAGAGGGTTAGGATTATTACCTCGGTAAGCCCAATAATATCCTAGAAAAAGTCGCGCCTGAGCAAGGTTTTGCTCCTAAGTTGTATGCTCCAAGAACCTTAGAAGTTCTTCACAACTTCTACTAAGTACTAAGGTATTTGGGCTAGGGTATTTTGGGCATTATAACGATACAAGAAGACAACTTTTCTAACAAGGGAGGGGGGGTAGATTTCGGCTAGGCTAGGGGGGGTTAGGCCCTCGGCCAACTTCACAAGGGGAGGGGGATATGTTTGGACGAAATGGCTACAAAGGGAGAGGAGAGGATTTTTAGACTTGGAAGATAACTTTGTGGATGAAGAACTCTTCATCAAAGGGGGTATTTATAGGTCAAGAAGTGGCCAACCAATGGCCAAGATTAAGACAAGTGCAAGGCAAGTGTAGGGTGAAGATTTACTCCACACAAATATCCTACCAACTCCTTGACTTGTGCACAAGGCACAAAAAACGTGCCAAGCTTCTTCAATTCGTCCAAATGGACGATTTCAAGTCCACAAATTGGAGGGTGCCAAGTGTCGCCCTCCCGTTGGTCCAAAATGTTTCGTCTCTCGGAAAAATCCGCAAAAATAAGAAATGGCATAGCCGGAATTTACTCTACGAAAAGCGTGGAAGCGTTTAGTCGGAAAGCGATTCTTTTAGTGAGTTGTGTACAAAATAAAGCGTCAAGGCTTATCTTTTAAGGCAAGGCTTTGTCACGTATTCCCTTGCGTACATACTGCGGAAATACTGGTATTACATTCTCCTCGCTAGAAACATTCGTCGAATGTTCCTTCTCAAGACGATTAACGATAAGATTCTTCATAACTTAAGCGGTTTACCAAATGCCACACGCGGCCACAAAACAACACTTAGGCATAAACGATAACGAAAATTTACAAGTAGGAAAGTGAATTACCGGAGGTGTGGGAATAGGTGAGGATACTTCGCCTCATGTCCTCGCCGGCTTCCCACGTCATCTCTCTGAGCTCGTTCGCCACAAGACTTTGTGGAAGCCACGTCCTTCGTCGCAGACGCCTAACTTTGACGATCGACTATCGCTATGGGAATCTCCTCATACGATAACCCCCGGTCACACGGACATCGTCAATCGGGTGCACCACAGATGGATCCCGATACATCTCGCCGGCGTAGATCGTGAAACACCGGATGCACCGCCTCCGGATCGGACGGCGGATCAACTCGTAGGCAACCTTGCCTACCTGCGGACAATCTGAAGCGGCCCGATGTACCTGAAGTGAGCTTCCCTTCTTCCGAATCTCATCACACCGCCATGGGTGACACCTAGGAAAACCCAATCATGAACCTCAAACTCAAGATCTGAAGCGACGATGATCTGCGTATGACTTCGCGACTACGAAATGTCGATAGCCTCTCTCGGATAAGCCTCACCTTATCCATCACTGCTCTTGTACCAAATCTGGTCCCACTAGCCCTCGCCACATCGAACCAACCTATAGGCGATCTGCACTTCCTCCCATACAAGGCCTCATAAGGCGCCATCGAATCTTTGGAGTGGTAGCTATTATTATATGCGAACTCAACTAGAGGCAAATGATCCTCCCAACTACCACTGAAGTCAATAACACGGGCTCGCGGCATATCCTCAAAGTGCGGATAGTGCGCTCTGCTGTCTGCTGTCTGCGGATGAAATGCGATGCTCGAGCTCACTGCGTCCCTAAACCCCTCGGAAGGACCTCGAAGTTAGCGTGGCGGGCTCTCTGCATGCGATATGATCGAACTAGGGACTCCATGCGATCGGCGATCTCGGATGTAAAGTTCGGCATAATCCTCGGTAGAAAGGTCGTCGAGCGGGAAGAAAGTGGGCTGATTTCGTCGACCGTCGACGATAACCCATATAGAATCATGTCTCCTCCGAGTGCGAGGTAATCCTGTGATGAAGTCCATGTTGATTACCTCCCACTTCGGTCGGGATCTCGATAAATGCGTAACAAACCACCGGGCCTCGGTGCTCTACCTTCACTGCGACAACACGGGCGAGCTACGAACTCTGCAACGTCCCTCTTCAAGCCATCCCACCAATACGGATCTAAGGTCGTGGTACATCTTGGTCGACCGGATGGATAGAGTAACGCGCTGTGTGCTTCCCAGAACTCTGCCAAGTCTCAAACATCCGGAACACCGATGCGCCCTCAAACCTTAGCACCCATCGTGCTACCTCAAGGACCCTTGCCCTCACGAAGAGGCGTATCACGATATCGAATCAAAGTGGATCCTCGGTATTGCCTCTTCACCTCGCCGGCGATGGAAGACTCGGCAACCTCACGAACTCTAACCCGCTATCGGAATCAATCAACGGACACAAGGCTCGCTGGCGATGCAAATCACGAACCATGTCCCTCCTCTCTAGCACATCCGATAGGCTCCCCATCGACCTACGACTCGGAGCATACGCACAACATTGGCCTTCCCGGGTGGTATAGGATATCAACATCGTAATCCTTAAGCAACTCTAACCACCGTCTCGTAAGTTCAGCTCCTGGTGAAGATATCTTGGAGGCTCTTGTGGTGCGTATAAATATCCACGTGAACCCCATACAAATAGTGCCTCGGATCTTGGCGTGAATCACGGTACGACTCCAAATCATGGGTGGGGTAGTTCTCTCGTGTTTCTTCGGTGTCGGGATGCATATGCTATAACTCTGCCATGCTGCATCAACACACATCCCAACCCGATGCTCGACGTCACAATACACGACATAACCATCGGACCTGCAGGAAGTAAGAAGCGAGGCGGTCGTCAATCTCTTTCGAAGAATCGAAGCCACCGCTCAAGCATCGATCCATCGAACTTGGTGCCACGAGTCGGCCTAGTCAATGGTGCGAAGATAAAGCAAACTTCTCCACGAACCGATAATAACCTGCAAGGCCCGAGCTGCGAACCTCTGCCGGAGTAGTAGGTCTCGGCAAGTCTGGCTGCTTCGATCTTGGCGTATCAACTCGAATGCCATCAGCCCGACAATATGCCCAAGAAACGCCATCAAGTCAACAAAACTCACATTTGGAAAACTTGGCGTACAATCTGGTCTGAGAAGCGTCGGCCAGATCGCCAAATGCTCGCGTGCTCTGCTCTGGCGAGAATAAACCAAGATATCATCAATGAACACTATCACAAACGTGTCCAAAAATGGTTTGAACACTCGGTTCATCAAATCCATGAATACGCGGAGCATTGGTCAACCCAAAGACATGACCACTGAACTCATAATGCGTCACGGTCGGAATGCGATCTAGGGACATCCACCTCTCGACTCGGACTTTGATGATAGCCCGATCGCGGATCAATCTTGGAGAAACATCTCGCACTCGCAATCTGGTCGAACAAATCATCAATCACGGGAGGGTATCTGTTCTTAATGGTCACCTTGTTCACCGCAGTAATCAACACATGCGCGGCGTCGTCCGCCCTTCTTCACGAACAATCTGGCGCCCCGGGGAGAAACCGGGCCTAATGGCCGCTTCTCTAGCAAATCCCTAAGCTGATCCTTGGCTCTCTCAACTCGGCGGTGCCATTCGTATGGCGGAATGGAAATAGGCGAGTATCCGCAATATGTCAATACAAAACTCAATCTCCTCTCGGGAGGATACGAGGTCATCCGAAACACGTCTGGGAACTTCGACTACGAGGCGATCAAAATGCAGTACGCGACCTCGATATCAAACACCCGAACTAGATGGTAGATATACCCTTCGCACCATCTTCCTAGCCTTGAAGTAGGAAATAAACCTACCTCGGCGATACCGTGCTCCTCCCACTCAACAACCTGGCTCGCCGAAAGCTGGAACCGTACTACTCTCTCTCTGCGGTCTACATTGGCATAGCAAGAGGCTAGCCAATCCATCCCATAATCACGTCGAAGTCAATCATCTCCAACTCTATCAAGTCGGCTGTGGTCGGACGTAAATGGTCACAGACAAGCCCTATATACCGCCGAGCTACCACCGAATCACCCATGGCGTAGCTACCTCGAAAGGGTCTATGGACTCGTGCTCTATCCCTATCCTACTAGCAACAAGGGGAGATATATAGGGCCAGTAGAACCGGATCTATCAAGGCATAAACATCAAACCCAGCGATAAGGTACGTGGCGACATCGGTGAGGCCTCACGATCTGTCGGTGGACAAAGCATAAATGCGGTTCGAGGACGCTAGAATCGGGACACGAGCCACGACCTGCTGCGCGACCTGGCGACCCATGAGCACCACGCCTCGGCGAGTAGCGTAGGAGATGAAGAAGCGGCCACAGAACTGAAGGTGGGCCTACCACCGCGCCCCGGTCGGGGATCCTGCCAAAGTGACCTGCGGCCTGGCGTAACAAGATCCATAAGTAGTACCACACTTCCCGTAATGGGATCTACCGATCGGCCACATCGGGGTGGTCCGTCGGCGATACTCTGCTACTCGACGCGTCAAGCCACAGGGCCCAGTGCGCCTCGAAAACTGGTGTCTTGAGGCCGGTGCGGGAGTGCTCTGGTGGGCGTGGTGCGAATCTAGGCTAGCTGCCGGGCGCCACCACGATAACCACGAAGACCCTCCGTCACGGCGCCTTAACCTGCTGCGTCATCGACCGTCGACCTCTGCGCTCGCCGCATCGAGGCGTGAGCTGCGTGCGGGTAATGTCCATACGGTGGAGAAACCCCGCATGACTCGGCCATATAGTCGTCTGGCGGTGACATAGCGGTGCACCTATCCTCCATATCTGCTACCAATCTTTGGGACATATCGAGCCAAAGAATCAAACTCGACATTGTACTCCCGACGGTCGTCCTCTGCGCCTCGGCGGTAAAAATCTATCGGCCGCGCCCTCGCCATCTGTGGAGGCAAAGTGAGTGAGAAAGCCTCGAGAACTCATCCCAGTAGGCGGGGCGCGTGCTCTCCGGGATAACTCCATGAATCAAACCAATCGATCGCGGTATCAC
This sequence comes from Przewalskia tangutica, assembly GCA_029844215.1. Taxonomy (NCBI): domain Eukaryota; kingdom Viridiplantae; phylum Streptophyta; class Magnoliopsida; order Solanales; family Solanaceae; genus Przewalskia; species Przewalskia tangutica. Next base: position 43,452,764 of record CM056723.1, on the reverse strand, counting down.
GCGGCCTATGTGAACCAAAGATCACGGACTCGGTCTCCGGCATACGATCACTCTCAAAATCCTCTGAATCGACGGATGAACTCCTGCGGATCATCCTCGGCCTCGACCCATAAAACTCCGTGCTCTGACTCGAAGTCTCGTAGCCTCAAACTCTCGCCTCGGGTGAACAACGTGCAGCTGGGTGGAGCTGAGGCTGCCGCGTCCAGCCTCTCTCGTGTCGGGCCACAACTTTAGCCAAAGTGGGCCATCTCCTTGTACCTAACTCCTCCGCCCGGTGTGGGGCGGGAGGTGTGGAGTGCTGTGGTCTTTGGTTTGGCGGCGTCATAGAACTCGCCGTCTCGTATAGGGGGCACGAGCCCTCGTGACTCTGGGTGTCTGCTAGCGACTCCCTCGCTGCCTTGCCACGGGCCGGGTTGCCTTACGTGGAGGCATAAGCATTACAGAAAGGAAAGGAATACGTTAGAGGTCCAACCTATAACACACTCTAAAGCACGATCTCGTAATGAGAAGAATGGAAACCAATCCTAAATATCCTATAGCCTCACGATTATTGGCGTGGTGCACAACACACCGATAATCAAGACTACTAGATACGGTGCATAGACACTTTCCGAGGATTAATCGCTCGATACCACTTTTGTCACGACCCGTTCGGGGCCGTGGATCGTGCCTTAAGGGCACCCAGTAGTCATACATCGAGTAATCGGCGGAAATATAAAGCAAGACATGAAACGATTTATGAAATAAGACACGATTTATGTGAGAAAACATCGCCTCGGCGTATATATATAAAATCATGGTTTTGCGATTACATCCGACATCGCATAACATGACTACACCTCTAAGGAAATATACAACTATGGCGGACAGGGCCCGCCATACCCTCGATCAGATAAAACTATCTACAACAGGAGATCATACCAAAAGTAGAGCCTCCTAAGAGATGGAGCTCCCGACACCAATGTAGAGATCCTAAGAATGCGGATCTAGCACTGCTGCCCTTACTCGCAGATGAACGCACTTCAAGGAGGTCAAGATAACAGTACTAAGTATGCGAAATCAGAAATACTTTAAATGAAAACATATCATTTTAAAACCGGTTTACAAATATGAGTGAAACAACCAGAAACCGCACGTAGTGCCACATCACAAACAAGAGCAACAATAGGTAATCAGAATAGGTCTTGTTCAGGCTGCGAATGATCGAAACAGGCCACTCGCCATATCATCATTCCGCAAGCCTAATCTCGACTCCCGAGTCCGCATAGGCCACCCACATAGGCCCGCATGAGGTATAACCCCGCATCGAGGTAGCTACCTCGCATCGCCCCGACTCGTCCGCATGGCCACACAGACCGCATGAGGCATAACCCCGCATACTAACCGGGAACTCTCGTAGCTCCGCATAGGCCCCCTGGACCCGCATGAGGTATTCTCGAATCATGGTCCTGCATCACCGAGTCTACCCCGCATCGGAGGGCAGCTTAACCCCCGGTATCATCTCAAGAGGTGAGTGATAGTATACTAACATAACAACTTATCTTTAAACAATATAAGCATAACAAGGATACTCACCTATACAAACGTTACAAGATACTAACACACATAGCATCATATCATGTCTACTTATCAAACCATCTTTATTATTCTTTTCACAATATAAGTCTGTTATAAACACATAGGCAAACTTGTTTCTTTTATAAATCTTAAGTGGTTATACTTACTTCCCATAAAGCTAGTATAACTCTTAAGCTTCTGTTTTAAAAACCAATTAGTTCTCTTCTGTTAATATGATTGAGAGTCTTTTGAAATGTTCTCGATTCTTTATTATTCAAGCTTAAGCGTGAGGCATTCTTAGTAAGTATTATTCGGGCTTAAGCGTGAGGCATTCCGTAGTTATATTGTAAAATATCATGCTTTAGGAAGAATCACATACCTTCTCAATGAAAACCACCGCCAAGTTGAATATGTCGCCGTGAGAGTCACCTATAATAGTCACGTATATCTATTAAAGACTACTCAAGGTCATTCTAAACAGGGTTCATAATTCTATGGTAAGTCGGGCAAACTTCCTACCCGTGAGCTATATAAGTCTATTGTGAAAACAATTCTATGTAAGTCTGATTTGATTATTCTTCTTTTAAACCCTTCTAAGTGATTAACACTTCAATTCTATTCGTGATATCCTTCTAAGTATTTATACTTATTCTTATACTATAACAGAAGTATTCTCTAATTCAAAAGAGGGTTAGGATTATTACCTCGGTAAGCCCAATAATATCCTAGAAAAAGTCGCGCCTGAGCAAGGTTTTGCTCCTAAGTTGTATGCTCCAAGAACCTTAGAAGTTCTTCACAACTTCTACTAAGTACTAAGGTATTTGGGCTAGGGTATTTTGGGCATTATAACGATACAAGAAGACAACTTTTCTATCACGGGAGGGGGGGTAGCTTTCGGCTAGGCTAGGGGTTAGGCCTCGGCCAACTTCACTGAGGAGGATATGTTTGGACGAAATGGCTACAAAGGGAGAGGAGAGGATTTTTAGACTTGGAAGATAACTTTGTGGATGAAGAACTCTTCATCAAAGGGGGTATTTATAGGTCAAGAAGTGGCCAACCAATGGCCAAGATTAAGACAAGTGCAAGGCAAGTGTAGGGTGAAGATTTACTCCACACAAATATCCTACCAACTCCTTGACTTGTGCACAAGGCACAAAAAACGTGCCAAGCTTCTTCAATTCGTCCAAATGGACGATTTCAAGTCCACAAATTGGAGGGTGCCAAGTGTCGCCCTCCCGTTGGTCCAAAATGTTTCGTCTCTCGGAAAAATCCGCAAAAATAAGAAATGGCATAGCCGGAATTTACTCTACGAAAGCTGTGGAAACGTTTCGTCGGAAAACGATTCTTTTAGTGAGTTGTGTACAAAATAAAACGTCCAAGGCTTATCTTTTAAGGCAAGGCTTTCGTACGTATTCCCTTGCGTACATACTCTGGAAATACGGGGTATTACACATCTAGTCCAACAGTCCCTTCCAGACTGCTTTCTCTATTGACAGTAAACATGTTTTGCTGGACATGGTCAGGTTTTGGCAAAGGGTTGTCGCTGATACTGGGAGGAGCCTCTCTCGGTCGGATGACTCCTTCTTTGATCAGTGCCTCAATCTTATCCCTGAGGGAATGTCACTTCCCGGTGTCATGCCCAGGAACACCGGAGTGGTATGCGCAGTGTTTGGTTTTATCATACCATCTTGGGAGGGGTTTGAGAATCTTTCCTGGAACTGGTTGGAGCATCCCTGCGACTCTCAACCTTTCATATAACTGTGGTATAGAGGCTCAACTAGGGGAGTGTAAGTTTTGGCTGGCTTTCTTTTAGGATTTATATGGGGTCTGGGTGCGTTTGGTGTATGAGCTTTTGGTTGTGGTGAGTATGTGTGTTGATACTGCAGAGGATTATTGTGCATATTGGGGAATGCTTCTTTTGGTTGGATGATCCCCTCTCTGATCAATGCTTCAATTTTATTCTTGAGGGCATAGCATCTTCCAGTGTCATGCCCAGAGATACCGGAGTGATATGCACAGAATTTAGTCTCATCGTACCATTTTGGGAAGGGGATGCAAATTTTCTCTGGGATCGGCAGGAGTATCCCTGCAGTTTTCAACCTTTCGTATAACTGGGGCAAAGGTTCGGCTAAAGGAGTATATGTTTTGGCTGGCCCTTCCTTATGGCTTGCGCTGACTTTGGGCATGCCAGACATTTGACTTTGTGAGTATGTAGGTAAGTATGATGAGAAATAGATGGGTGCTTGAGATGCATTGTATATGGGTTGTGTGTGATATGAAGTAGGTGGGTAAGGTGCAGGATTTAGGATGTTTGGATAGACAGACTGGAGTGGAGTGTTTAGGCTCATGGATAGGTTGGTGAGATTCTGGAGACTCTCAATTTCGGCCTGCATAGTTGCCATCTGTTGCAACAACTGAGTTTGGTCTGTAGTGTGCCCTTTTTCTGGAACCTCTGGTTCGTCTATATGAACAAGGATGGGCCCCAAACCATTCTGCTCAGATGCCCCTGGATTAGTCATCTCTTCGTTCCTTGCTTTTGACCTTGTGAAGTGCTGATGCTCTGCCATTGCTTAGTCAAATACAAATCGACCTTGGGGAAAGTGATAAATCCTTTAAAACGCAGTGAACCATGTTAGTATAAAACATGTAATTATTACAAGTGCATAGCAAACATATGCACACAACACGTCACATCAAAATCGGATCCTAATATGTATGGGGCCTCTTTATTTCAGAGGTAAGCCTAAACGCCAGATATGCGAGATTATGATAGATTTGTTCAAGCCGTCAAATTGTAACGTTTTTGTTGGAAACGAAGACAAAATGAATGTGCGTTTTCCAATTTCAGCACGTTGTGTTTAGGATTGAATTTGTCTATCATTGTCACGCTACACATAATATACTGATTGGTCGTTGGGTTGAGAAACCCTTCGACAAGTTTGGTGTTTTCCTAATTGTGGTGTCAATGTCAAGGATTGACCCACCTAAGGTAAATACATGCATGCCTTAAAATAAAGGGTGGTATAGCACTATCCTAAGTTTCTAAGATTTGGCTTTACTAGACGCAAGGTTTCCGAGCGGACAACTCGAGTGAGAAGGCTACGCGGCCACCGGATGGTCCGGACACTCCACGTATAATACCAACTCTCTTAAATTTGGGTTTTATGAAAGAAATTTGTTGATGCACCAAGCACACCTCGCGTGTAGTGTGTGATTGTGTGAATTTTCCAAAGTGGAAGAAGTATGAGCGCAATGCCAGTTTAAGAAAAGCGGTAACAAATAGCAATTACAACAGTTACAAATAAAAGCAATTTGCAACACACAAGAAAATTAAATGCAAAAAGTAATGCCAAATAATAACCCTAGGTCTGTTATGGTCAAGAACCTTCTTATCCCCAGCAGAGTCGCCATTACTGTCACGTCGTATTTCGACCGCGACATTCCTCAGCGAATCCTGCTTATTGTTAGAGAAATTAAAAAAAATGCAAAAAGGGCTAAAGGGGTGCTAAGATGCTAAAAAGGTAATGCTAAAAGGTTCGCGGAGTCGCCACCTAATTAGTTTGAGTGAATGAGGACACCTAAATGCTAACTAATTAAAGTCAACATTAACTCCATTTAATGGTCTGCAAAACTTAATGAGATTCTGGGTAAAGGTTCTTTATTATCCTAAAGGGAAGGGGTCAGACACCCTATAGGATCCGCTAACTTGCGGTTGTCCTGTCAAACCTAGGTTAGTTATTATGCTAAAAAATGTATGTTGAAAAATGTTTGAGTAAACGAATGTCTTTCGATAAAAGATTTATAAGACTAATGTTTAAAAGCATGCATTTATATTATTTATAAAGTAAATGATGCAAAGTTGATTTATGGACTAAATATATGCACGTACTTGCTAAATTAATCCTACTTAACATACGTGTAATACGATAGACAAAAATGCTTAAGATGATTCTTATTATGCACAATAAATTTCCTATATAATATTAAATAAGAGTTTAGGAGAAAATTAACTCTTTTATGATGCATTAATTTCATGACTAGATATGCAAGTTAAATTGTTAGGCAGAAGTTTAGGTGTGCAGAATAAGCCTAGGATAATTAACTTAATGAGAAGCACATTTTTAGTATCAAATCATTTTCTAATAGCAACTTAAGCTTACGGGTCCTACTAATGTAATGTCAGACAAATAATTTGCAACAAATGAATGGGGAAAGGGGAATCAATAATTATGACTCGAAGGAATGACGGTGTAATTCCGCCTGTGGTTTTTGGAATTTCTGATGCGGATAGCAAGATGCACACAAATGCGGCTGAATATGGATGCATATCTTCAGTTGATGAAAGGCGCGATGAGTCTCACAATGAAACTCTTCATTCGACTCCGGTGTATTTCATGTAAAAGATAAGAAGAGATAAGAATTAGTATATACTCAAACCTGATTAATAATGTAAATAAAATGGCATAGTCATATAAACATAAGCAGATGCATGTAACCCAATTATATTCGGCCCAAACTAAATAGGTAGGCTCCAATGCTTATTTGCAGATTCTTAAAAAATAGCCCAAACATATAAGGGACCTAAACTAGTTGTTTTCGTGAAGAAAATTGGCATTTCATGAAAAAAAGGCAAGCAGGTTCAACCCAACATCATATCATTGAAGCAGACGCGAAGAAATAGTAAACTAATGGGCCGAGCCCCACTTATTATAGCCGACATGAGAGCAGGAAGAAACATTTATAAATGAGATGGGCCCAACGCCCTTCATGACAGAAATATACCCATATATACAACCGAGAATACTGGACAAAGACAGTGTGTCACGTATGCATCAATACCTATTGCAAGTGAATATGAAGCAAGCAGAATTCTAACTAGGAACTGAGATATTAAGTTAACGGTTTCGCATGGCAATAGGACAGACAATGTAATCCTTCGACACAACAAGACACCATTTCTTAACTTCTAAATAATTTCAATATCCAATACTCAGATTAACACACAAGACATACTACTGAATGAGGTGCAACTAGACATGAAGGGACATACATGACCCATTCTAGTAGAGAAGAAGGGAAACTAATTCATGATAAAATTTGTAAAATCTAAACCAATATCCCCGATTCATTTCCTGTTTTTTATTAATAACGCTAGACGAACAATCTGCTAACTAACTCTGAGCCTTGTTATTTACTTAAACAGATGAATTACTCCATCAGTCAGGTGGAAACAAACAGGCAAATCAAAGGCATCTTTTGAACCTAGGAGGCTACACAGGACCAAACACCCGCATAATCTATTCATACCGCAGACTAAACATTAATAACTCAATGGCTTAAGGTATATCACATGTCATCACAGATTTATCATTTAGACAGACAAAGGCCAAATAGATAATCAACTCAGATGGAATACTTCAAAGGGCACAGTGGAACGAATAGCTATTCGGGATACCAGTTTGAGAGATGTATAATTGTTTTAATTAAACCAGACTCATACAGAATCCTATTCATATTGTCAGTACACTCCAAGACAGGAGCATAACATGACCATCAAGGCTTACAACGTGCATTACACATCAAACAAACTACATGTAAGTATAGTCGCGATATAAAAAGAAATGCACAGATTTGCACAACGGATAGAAACTTCGAAAAGAGGATGAGTTTACCTTCTCCGGTCAGTGAACTGAGGTAGCGTATCAAGTCGTCGATCCACTCAGAGGTTTGTGCTTATGCAATAACGAGGGGCGAGGTTTCTGCTTCGCAAACAGGACCTCTGTTAAAAAATGACTTTTAGAGATTCTAAGTTATTGTGGGTTCTTGCCTCTTCGCTCTTGTTTTTTTTTTCCGGTCCCCTTGCAAGTGTATATTTATTGGCTTATATAGCTTCCATTTGTGTTCTAATTTAGGTAAGCTTTTGACAACTTTTAGGGCTAATTTGGTACGATTTTGGTTAAGGGAAGTTTATATTTTTGTTAATTTGATTGCGATTTTCAGAATGATTTGTAAGGCAATTCTCGGCAATTTGTTTATGGTAATTTACCATTCTTTGGGTGCTAATTTCGGAGCTATTAATGATATGATTTGGGGCGATAATTTATGGTAAGGTTTTGAATGATTTCTGGGATTTGTGGACGATTTTGGAATGGATTTTTGGAAGGTTTAGGTAGTTTTTATGGGGGATTATTTGGTGCCATTTGTTTTCCATTTTCAGAAGATTTTGATTCTACATAGAAATGGTAGGTTTCAATGGTAAGAAGGCGGCGGATTTCTTGTAGATTTTAGGTTAGTTTTCTTTAGACCTTAGATATTTAGGGGAAATGTGGAGGAGAAGGTTGATGGGCTGGTGGGTATTTGGGCTGAGGTGTTAGGAATTAGTTGGGTACAGTTTATTATTTATTTGTGTATTAGTTTTAATGTTAGATTTTAATTAGTGGTAAATTAATGGGGTTTAAGTTATTTATAAAATTGTTTTAAATATTATTAAAAATATGAATATGATATTTAAGGATTGTTTGATGCTTTTATAAACGCGACGCCATTATTAAATTGCTTATTTATGCATGTATTAATATTATTACAATTATTTTGCGGTGTTAAGAAAAATTAGTTTAATTTCTTGATTATTAATGGGGGAGGGAGTCAAAATTGGATGTCAACAACCGACAGACGATATGATCCCAAATGAAATCGATGACTTCCTTCTCTCTAACCTTTTTGAAGGCCTTTGCTTCAACCCACTTAGAAAAATAATCAGTCATAAACAAAATAAAGTGTACCTTTCCTGGTGCCCATGGGAGTGGTCCCACGATGTCCATTTCTTATTTCATGAATGGCCATGATGATAAAATCGGATGCATTAATTTTGTCGGTTGGTGAATCATTATTGTATGTCTTTGGCATTCATCGCATTTTTGGACAAATTTCTTTGTGTATTCTTTCATTTGAGACCAATAGTACCCGACCTTAATTAGTTTTCGAACCAACAACTTTGCTCCTGAATGATTGCCACAAGTCCCTTTGGGAACCTCGCGCATCACATAATCAATTTCCCCGGGTCCTAAACACCTTGCTAAAGAATCATAAAATGACCTTTGGTACAACTGGCCATCGACTAAGTAACACCTTGCTGCCTTTGTATGAAGAGAACTTGATTTCTTCGGATCAGTAGGAAACTTTCCATCCCAAAGGTAATCAATAAATGTATTTTCCATCAATTGTCGAGTTCAACAACTATACCACAGTACTGGAGTTAAACTCCTTAGCTTCCACAGAAGACCCTAAATTTTTCAATGCATCTGCTTTATTGTTTTGTTCTCGAGAGACATGCTCCATGGTCTATTATATGTACTGATGCAATAATACTCGGATTTTGTCTAAGCATCTCTGCATCCTTTCTTCTTTCACTTCGAACACACCATTCAAATGACTGAAAACTAAAAGCGAGTCACATTTTGCTTCGATGACTTCTGCTCCCAAAATTCTTGCCAATTCTGAACCTGTAATTATTGCCTCATACTCGGCTTCATTGTTAGTCAATTTCACATTTCTTATTGACAGTTTAATAACTTTTCCCTCAGGTGTCTTAAGCGTTATCTTGAGTCTGGACCTTTCATGTTCGAAGCTCCGCCCGTTTATAAGGTTCAGATCCCCAAAGTTGTTCTCTAGGTGATTATAAGTTCTCTTTCCACCTCGAAAATCATCCCGGGTGTGAAATCTGCTATGAAGTCTGCTAAAACTTGAGACTTTATAGTTGTTCTTGCCTTGTATTCTATATCATACCACTAATTTTTACTGCATATTTGGCTAACCTACCGGATAGTTCGGATTTATGAATTATGTTTTTAATGGATAAGTCGTTACTACGCATATAGTATGACATTGAAAATATGGTCTTAATTTCCTAGTAGTCGTTATTAATGCTAATGCTAACTTTTCTAAGTGAGGATATCTAGTTTCTACACTAGCTAATGTTCTACTCACATAATAAATAGGAAATTGTGTACCTTTCTCTTCTCGAACCAATACTGCACTTACAACTACCTCGGACACTATCAGGTACAGGAACATCTTCTCATTTGCCTTCGGTTTATGCACCAATAACATACTAGACAAGTACTTCTTTATATCCCTCAGCGCTTGTTGACATTTCGGAATCTATTCGAAGTCATTCTTCATTTTTAGAAAAGAGAAGAACATGTGCCTTTTCTCCGAAGATTGAGAGATAAATCTACTCTGGGCGATCATCCCTCCGGTGAGCCTTTGCACCGCCTTCACATCTTCAAGTACCTCCGGATTTTTTTAGTTAGCTTTGATCTTATTCGGGTTGATCTTTATCCCTCGGTTAGAGACCAATAAACCTAGAAACTTGCCTGATCCAACTCCAAAAGCACATTTATTTCAACTTCAAGTTGTACTTTCGGAGTATGTTAAATATTTCCTACAAATACTTTAAATGGTCATCTACTTCTAAGGACTTAACTAACATATCATCAGTATAAACCTCTATTGTGTTACCTATTTGGTCCTAGAACATGCGATTAACTAGAAGTTGATATGTTGCTCTGACATTTTGTAAACCAAATGACATTACATTATAACAGGAAGTCCCGTACCTAGTTATAAAAGAGGTTTTCTCTTAGTCCTCCGGATTCATCCTGATTTGTTTATATCCGGAGTACGCGTCAAGAAAACTCAACATCTCATGCCCCACTGTAGCATCAATCATTCAATCGATCTAAGACAAAGAAAAAGAATCTTTTGGATATGCTTTATTCAAATCTTTAAAATCTATGCACATTCTCAATTTATTGCCCTTTTTAGGTATGATAACTACGTGTTCTAACCAATCCGGATAATCTATCTCCCTGATGGAACCTATATTTAAAAGTTTTGTTACCTCCTCCTTGACAAAATTATGCTTGTAATCGGCCATTGACCTCCTATTTTACTTTACCAGAGGAAAGCTTGAGTCCTAACTCAACTTGTGAGTCTTAATCTCTAGTGGAATACATATCACGTCTAAGTCGGACCAGACAAAGTAATTCGCGTTAGCTTTACAAAATTCAATTAATTTAAGCCTGAGCTTCGGGGATAACCCGGTGCCTAAGTATACCTTTTTGTCTGGTAGATGTACGAACATGATGACTTGCTCTAGTTTTCTATAGTTGACTTCGTGGCATCTGAATCATTCGGCAGCATAAATGACTTCAGGGATGCGATATTAATCCTCTTCTTCCTCGTAAAATATCTTCTCACTCTTATTTTTTCGGACTCGACGGGCCCGAACCCTGTGATTGCTATTTAACTTCCTTGCCTTTATTCACATTCTTCACCCCTTTTAGCGCTTGTACCGATTCCTCTACCGCAAATATCTTCCTTATTGCCTGGTCTCTTTCCTCGAATTGTCTTAGGGTCTGTTTGGTCAAGCTTCGGGAAAGGTGTTTCTGTTTCTCAGAAGTAGTTCTGCAGAAACTGTTTCTGGAGAATCAGTTAGGGTGTTTGGCCTATAATTATAGAAGTGCTTCTGAGAAACAGAAACAGTTTCCTGTTTGGCCAACATTTATGCAAATTTACTAGAATATTCTTTTTAATAGATTTAAAACTATTTAAAATATTATTTTCTATCATATGTTTCTAAAAATTAGTATATCTTTACAATTTAATAAAATTTTTTAAATTATTTAATTGCAACATTTAATCAAAAAGTAATATTATATTGTACATAAGAAATGTAACGACAATATGATAGTCAATGACTCAAATATGTCCAAACCTACCCCCCGTCCTACCTACACCTACCCCCACTCCATCCTCAAATTTCTATGTCATATTTTTTGTACTTTTATAAAAAATATGAATTTTTTTCTTCCCCCCTTACCCCGCCCTACCCCCAACCCCACCCCATCCTCAAATTTTTATTTCATATTTTTTGTTACTTTTATAAAAAATGATTGAAAATATGAAATTTTTTCTTACCCCCCGCCCTACCCCTACCCCCACCACCTTGCCCGACCCCATCCGCAAATTTCTATTTCATATTTTTTGTTACTTTTATAAAAAAAAATGATTTTTTTCTTATCCCCTGGCCCTACCCCTACCCCTACCACTCATCCTCAAATTTCTATTTCATATTTTTTGTTACTTTTATAAAAAAAAATGAATTTTTTTCTTACCCCCCCCCCCCCACCCTACCCCTATTCCCAAATTTCTATTTTATATGAGATTAAAAGGAATTTTGTTAAAAGAAAATGGTAAATGGGTCCAAAACAAATTCAATGAATGAGCAAAAAGGGCTTCTCCAGAAGCACCAAATTGGTGTTTCTGCTTCTCTTCCCATCTAGAAACATTTTTTGGCTTCAGGAAAAAGTGTTTCTACTTCTGGAAAGAGGGTGTTTGAAACGCTTTCAGAAGCTTGGCCAAACATCACCTTAATTCCCTCTGAAGTTGGAAATTTTAACATCATGTGCAATATTGAAGGTACGACTTTCATGTCATGTATCCAAGGCCTACTAAATAGTGTGGTGTACCTCATTTCGCCTTCAATGGCATAGAACTTCGTTTGCCAAATTGTCCCGGCTGTATTAACTCGAAGAGTGATTTCCCCCTTCGTAGTCCCACTTTCCATGTTGAATCAGTTTAGAACTCGGACTGCCGGTACAATTTGATCAAACAACCTCAATTGATCCACCACCTTCCACCGGATGATGTTATCCGAGTTAGCTGAATCAATTAAAATCTGCTTAATCTGAAATTTATTAATAAAAACATAAATAACCATTGTATCATTATGCAGTTGAATGATTTCTTCCGTCTCTTCATCGTTGAAAGATATTATTTCCTCATGTACGTAATCTTTGGATCTCTTCTCCTGAGTTATTGAAACTTTTGTCTTCATTGCGATCACAACAAATCCCTTTGGAACATACATCTCTCTGATAATCATGTTTATGATATGTTGGGGTTCAACCGAATCAGCTTTCTTGTTTGCTTCTCTATTCTGTTGTTATTGTTTCCCTTTGCTCGATCACTCAGATATTCACATAGATGACCATTTTTAACAACCGAGCCACTTTATCCCTCAATTGATTATAATCATTTGTTCGATGACCATGAGTTAAATGGTAATTACAAATTAAATTTAGATATATCTGAGTCGGGTCTGTCCAGAGTGGTCTTGGCCATCTTGTCTCCTTAATGTGTCCAATAACCAAAGCAAGTCCAACGCATCAATGTTGAAATTATATTTGGAATGCCTCAGGCTTTCCATACTATTAGAAGATGATCCACCGATATCATTTTAAACTGCAAGCCCCTACTGGTAGACCCTCAATCATTACGTATATCCCTTCTGTCCGATGGGAAGTTGTGATTGTTGCGACCCCTATATGATCTAAAGTTTGATCTATCGGGTTGGTCGTAGGGTTGATACCTATCTTTCGAAGATTTCAATTCTGACTCAGCTACCCTATTTGATTTATCAAGATTCTTGTTCTGTCCTGTTAACCCTAGAGGAAGTTCGAGCAGGTCAACCTCCACCCGGATTTTGGACTCGTACCTATTATGTACGTTTGTCCAAGTTACTGCCGGGAATTCCCATAAGTTCTTATTTAATTTAAACGAGGCACTGGAGCTCCGATGATTTAACCCATTGGCGAAAGCTTCAGCTGCTCATTCATCAGGTACCGGAGGAAGGAGCATCCGCTCCTTTTGAAACCTTATCACGAACTCACACAGCAACTCTGTATCCTTTTGAACAATTTTGAATATGTCTGCTTTTCTTGCTTGGACCTTCCGTGCTCCGGTATGTACCTTTATAAAAGCATCAGCAAGCATTTCAAACAAGTTAATAGAGTGTTCAGGCAACATAGAGTATCATATCATTGCCCCTTTGGATAATATTTCACCAAATTTGTTCAGTAGCACCGATTCGATCTCATCCGGGTCCATTTTATTACCCTTCACCGCATAAGTGTATGAGGTCACATGCTCTTGTAGATCCGTACCTTTTTTTTTTTTTGACGAAGGAACCCGCAGCCGCTACTCTTTCGAGTGCGCACAGGGTAAACCCCGGGCTGACGCAATAGCCTGCAAACCACGTCAGCCGATTAACCACACTTGGCAAGCCATGTGTGACAGGCTCAACCAAGAAGGTTTATGCAGGGGATCGAACTCGTGACCTTGCGGTCCCGCGCTCTACTGCTACACCAACTTGGCTACCCTTGCGGGTCTTGTAGATCCGTACTTCCATCATACTTTGGGAGATCTGGCTTTTTGAACCTTTTTGGTATCAACTTCAGAGCTGCATTCGGCGGAAATGGCTATTGGATATATCTCTTCGAGTCTAGTCCCTTTAGGATCAGAGACGCTCCAGGAAATTGGTCTAACCATACATTGTAGGTTTCAACCTTTTTTTGTTAGTATCCATTCACTTAGTTAAAGATTGAAGCATTTTAAAGACCTCTGAGGACTCATTTGCCCCCGAACCCGTGCCATTCCTTTCGACTCGATCCTCTTGTCGGATCTGATCTTGATCCCGAGCGGGACGAGTTTCATCCGCCGCACTTGTTCCGCTACTCTTTTTTTACAACTGAGTAATAGCCTCCTATTGCTCCTTCAACATGTTAAAAAATTCAAGCTAAATTTATTTCTCCATCCTCGTCATGGTCCGATGTTTTCTCATATGGTGGAACGTCGTTGTTGTTGTTGATATTGTTAACTCCATTGACATAGTTGTTGTTGTCATCGTGGTTGCTAACCTCAACTTGGATATCACTAGCCATTCTCCAAGTACTTGGTGCTAACTTGTTTTCATAATATCTCAAAACAACAAGTGAAATTTGAGTTTAAACAAAGCACCACAATTATCCTTAGCCCCACGGTGGGCGCCAAAATGTTTACCTCAAAAAAAGGTACAGTTGAATTTATAAATAGTTTTAAGGATACGTGAATCGATTTGGAATACAGAGTAATAAGAAATTAATAATAAGTAAGCAAATGATAATAAGTAAGAAAGATAGTTTGTAATATCGTAAATCAAGACGAATTCCTTCAACAAAAATTGATCTGGGACTTAGCTTAACTGCTTCGGTTCCGAGCCAACAGTGAATGTTTAATGATTATGATTACAATGAACAAAATCGTGGAAGTGTATAATGAGAATGAGATGCCCTTCCAACTAGGTTGAGCTCTTTTTATAGCTATGAACACAAGACATTGATGCCCGAGAATCATTCCTCAATTAAATATAATTAATGGCAATAATGGTCACTTAATGAGCAAGGAGTAACGTCTGGCTTCATATCCGGAACGGGTACGTGCTAGGCTCCTCCGGTCCTTCATCCGATGGCAATTGGTTCGGTCACCACCCGGTTTTATCTCGATACAACTCTATTCGATACGTAACTCTATCGCCTCCCTCGATTTTCATACCTAAACCTTGTCACGTATCGTGCCGATTTTTATGATATACATTAGTTTTTCTTAGCTCAGACGAAATCTTCAATAATAATTAACTTAAATCATATATAGATAGTTAATACTAAGTATTATTTTTTCTTTTAATTTTGGACTATTGACTAATTAGCCAGTTCGTGGATCACAAATTTTGTCATCACTTATTTTTATCTGCATAGAGAAAACATCGAATTATCATAACACTTGCTAGGGGTGTACATGGACCGGGTTGATTCGGATTTTTCAAATACTAAATTAAATCAATTGTGTTGGGTTTTTAAATCTATAAACCAAACCAAGTCAATAAAAGTTGGGTTTTCAACTTCGGATTTTCTCGTGTTCTTCGGTTTTCTCGATTTTTTTAGGTTTTCCCGATAAAATCTTAAAACAATACATATAACTTGTTCTTCAAATATTTTTTAGTCCTACTAAGATACAACTATCTAATTAAGACGTTTCTTAAGAAAATAACACAAAATGTGAGATGAGTGATGCCATTGTACTAGAATATTCAACAAAAAAGATAATGTAATCGCTAAGCCATAATGAAAATGATCAAAATCTAAAGGTACTAAGTCATGCTAAAATAAGTACAATTAATAAGTATTAATTACATCACTAAATATCAAAGAAAAACTAAATTAAATTAGTATGTATATTCATTGTCTAAACCAATTCAAACTAAGAATAGATATTCAATATTATTATTAATCCTAGTGTTAGAATTGAATTTATTATGTTAGCATTAGTATTGGTTTGAGCTTTATTTGAGTCATCAACATCTATGTGCTGTAAAATTTATTGGACCATTCAAAATTCTAAGTTCAAACTTGAAATAATATGTGAAAATACAAAAGCTATGAAAAAATTTAAGAAATATTTATAAATTACATTACAATATTATTTTTATGTATAAAATATTTTTAAAAATTGTATACATGTAATGTCTGGTTGGTTTGGTGCGGTTTGAATTTTTTTAGTTAAAACCAAACCAAATCAATTATGGTCGAATTTTTATTCTCAATATCAAACCAAGTCAAACCAAATTATTAGTCGTTTTTTTCTTGGTTTAACTCAAATTGCCAGTTTGATGCGATTTGTCGGTTTACTTTGTATAAGAGTACGGGTTAGTAAATTTCGAATAGTGAGTAGTAAAATTATTTAATGTGTTTTTGAAATGAAATGTCAATAGGAGAAAGCGGCAATGATGAAAGTTAAGGGACATTGTCAAAACAGAATAACGACCTTTTCTTACCGCTTTTTTTGTTTTTCCCCTCATCTTTAGCTGAGTGTTTTCTTCACTTTCTCTGTTTCGACTGAAACAAAGTTATACACTTGTTTATCTGCTACTCAACATTGATCACTATCAAATATATAAGTTCATGGTATAGAGCAATAAGAATATATAAATGGTACAAAGAGAGTTAATGGGGTGTTTTTTAATAATTGGTACTAGCAAGGATGTCCCACAAGAGAGGCCCGTTGCTTTGGACAAGTGTAATATATGATTTGTGCTAAAAAAAAATGGCCAAAGAAGTAGACCAAAATCAATATTTTTCCACTGTGTCTTTGTCCCCTCCTCATTACTTGCCTTCTTTAACAACCTTCACCTTCTTCCCTTCTCTTTCTCAAACTTGCAGTTTTTCCGCTCCCTTTTATGGCCATGGACAAACACCACTCCCAGCTCCCTCTCGCCAAGTGTTTGCGCCAGCACCGCTATAGTGAATGGTTTGTGTTTATTATTTTCTTTCCTCGTTGGTTGTTGTGCTTTATCTTGTGTCCTTTTAGAAGGGTCCCTGTGGTTCATTTGTAGTTTTGTATTTGGTTTATCTGTATCTTAGCAAAATCTTGACATACCCGTACCAGATACTTGCAAGCACCCGTACCTAATAGTACATAACTATAGAAGAATCCGTGTAACATGTTCTTGTCTTATTGCTAATCAGCCAATTTGATCTGGTGTAGGGTGTTTCGAGACGTTCCAAGTGATATATCGATAGTAGTTGATGGTGGCATATTTTCATTACATAAGGTAATTCTTTCAATTCTCTGTTCTCTTAATAGACACTGTTCCTCTACTGAGTCTTGTTTGTAGCCATTCACTGTCTTACTGGTGATAGATTATATGGAGTAATTCACAACTTATAAGTACTGAAAAATAGAGTAGAAAAGACTTCTTTTTTGAGGAGGTGATTCATATTATTCCCTAACATAGAGACATGTGATGCAGTTTCCTCTTGTCTCGAGGAGTGGGCGAATTCGAAAGCTTGTAGCAGGGCACAGGGATTCAGATATATCAAAGATTGAGCTACTTAGCCTACCAGGTGGACCGGAATCATTTGAGCTTGCAGCCAAATTTTGCTATGGTGTTAACTTTGAGATCACAGCTGCAAATGTTGCTCAGCTTTGTTGTGTATCTGATTATCTTGAGATGACTGAGGAGTATTCCAAAAATAACCTTGGTTCCCGAGCTGAAGAATATCTTGAGGTTGTTGTAAGCAAGAATCTTGAAATGTGTGTTGAAGTCCTAAAACAATGTGAAACCCTACTCCCTTTGGCTGATGAGCTGAAAATAGTCACCCGATGCATCGATGCTATAGCCTCAAAAGCTTGTGTGGAGCAAATTGCTTCAAGTTTCTCGCGCTTGGAATATAGTAGTTCTGGTAGACTCCATATGAACCGCCATACCAAGTGTGAAGGAGACTGGTGGATAGAGGATTTGTCCGTTCTTCGTATTGACGTGTACCAACGAGTCATAACAGCAATGAAATGTCGTGGTGTTAGGCCTGAAAGTATTGCAGCATCACTAGTTAACTACGCACAGAAGGAGTTGACAAAGAAGTCCATTTCCAAAGTTGACGGGATTTCTGGCTCAAATGGCCATGAAAAAGTTGTGGTCGAGACAATCGTTAGCCTTATGCCTGTTGAGAAATTGGCCGTTCCAATATCCTTTCTTTTCGGGCTGCTGAGAAGTGCTGTGATGCTTGATTGCACAGTTGCTTGTAGACTTGATCTTGAGAGGCGGATAGGATCTCAATTAGACATAGCTACTCTCGATGATCTTCTGATTCCTTCTTTTCGTAATGCTGGTGACACGTTATTTGACGTTGACACAGTGCATAGGATCTTGGTTAATTTTTCTCAGCTGGAGGATAGTGATGAAGATATGGAGGATGTCTCAGTATTTGAATCTGATAGCCCTACTAATTCTCCATCCCAAACTGCCTTATTTAAAGTCGCAAAACTGGTGGATAATTACCTGACTGAAATTGCACCTGATGCAAACCTAAAGCTGAACAAGTTCATAGAAATTGCCGAAAGCTTACCAGCACATGCTCGTACCATCCATGATGGACTTTATCGAGCAATCGATGTCTACCTCAAAGTATGTACAACCAATTGCTTGAAATGTGCTTTTGAGATAACTTTATTGGTTTGAGTTGAAGTTTTAAAATTTAATGGCAGGAGTAAAATTATGGTTCTTGTTTCTTTGAAAATTAACCTGTTTATAATGACTTAATGGTTCTTGTTTCTAAGCCAGTAGTAGAGTATTGTTACGAAGTTCTTTTAAGTTATTACTTTTGACAAATTGTTGATGTTCATCCATGGAAATTCCAGGCTCATCAAGGCTTATCAGATCCAGATAGGAGGAGACTATGCAAGCTGACTGATTTTCAGAAGCTCACAGAAGAAGCTGGAGCACACGCTGCACAAAATGAACGCCTCCCACTCCAATCAATTGTACAGGTTCTTTATTTTGAGCAAATGAGGCTTCGAAATGCCTTATTTTGTTCTTATCCTGATGATGACCATAAGCCAATGCACCAATCGTGGAGGATCAATAGTGGTGCGCTAAGTGCAGCTATGTCTCCCAGGGATAACTATGCTTCTCTTAGACGAGAAAACAGGGAACTAAAACTTGAACTAGCACGAATGAGGATGAGATTGAATGACCTCGAGAAAGATCATGTTTGTATGAAGAAAAATATGGAAAAATCCAACTCCCGGAGATTCATGAATTCCTTCACGAAAACGATTGGCAAGTTGAATATATTTGGACATACTTCTTCCAGGGAATCGAGTTCTCCCTCAAAGAGATCACAAGTTACTGATTCTAAGCTAACCGAATGAACATGACATGCAAAAAATTTTGATAGGTTTTGGCTGCTCCTAGTGAGCAACTGCAAATGGTACTTGTAATTTATGTTCCATCACGCAATCCATATTTTTTGTCCCAGATCTTGTATATGACCTTTAGAGATATGCTTTAGCATGTGAGATTTTCCCCTTGTTAATGAAGTAAAGTAAATTTTGAGTTTTGATATAAATATGATCTCCAGACGGATGTTTAAGTTATACACATTGATATATCTCATCAACAAAATTGGACAAATATAACCAACTCCACATGTCTGACACAGCCATATGACTAATACACTTGTTTTTATTGTGATTATCTTTCTCTTATTTTGGTTTCTTGCTTTTCTCACTATCAGCAATTCATGTTCATAGCTCCAAATAAAAGGATTAAATGCGTCAAAGTCTACTCATTTTCTAGATGTATCGCAACAGGTTTTTCAAATGGTTCATTTACTCTTTTCCTCTCTCAAAACATGAACAAACAAGTCCCTCGATGACAACTACTTTTCATCTGAATCATATTTTTACTCCCTCTTATGTCAAATTGTTTCATAATTTTCCTACTCTTTTGCCTTCAAATACTCTTCAGTGATACTCTTAGAATCTCAATGGTAATATTCCTTTCATCAAATTAACTAGGAAGTAACTCTTCGACTGTTTAGTAAGTGAAACAGTTGGTAACAATTGGCATGCCAAAAGTCACCTTTAGATTGAGCTGCCCTCGTTCACTATCCGGCTTTCTCAGCTTATCTTGGTTGGAACGTATTGTATACCGACGATGGTGGTTGACTACTCGCAATGTTGGAGAATAGCTGCTACTTCCGTAGTAATATCTTTTAGAGTGCATAAATGTACTATCAAAGGATGAATCATCAATAGACTGCTGAGAGAAGTTATCATGTCCATTCCTGTTCTCCTTAAAATCGTCCTCCTCATAATACCAAGGAGAATTCTGAAACCTGCTGGGATGCTTACCATGTCTAAGATGTTTGGAGTCATACCACCGGTCGACTTGAGAGGCGAGCTTCGATGAGCAAAGTGAAGTTTTCCAGCATTATTCATGGGCTGATTTCCCTCGAATGATGAACTCCAATCAGAAACGCTACGGTTTACCTGATTTTTCAGGAACTGTTTTCCCTTAAGATTTGTATTCTGAACATTAAGACGACGACTGTCATGATCCTTGAGGCATTTGTTTTCCCGGAGAAGTGAGGTTTGACTAGTACTTAAAGAAGTAAATCCCGGTAATCATGACTGTTGAGTGAGGGGAATGCTAGTCGCATTTGTTGATTCTGCTGCCTTCTGGCCTGCAAAAGATCATAAATTGTCTTCTTAGAAACTATGTAGAACACTTTGCCTGGAAGCAGAACTGCTTCAGGACGAACAACGATCCAGGGAAACTTGAAAACATCAGGACGGGCAATGCAGTGTCTCGGGTACTTCTTGAGTACCTCTGCAGCAATAATAGGCTCCGTATGAACCTCAACACGCCTACCAGGATGTACTAACTTTAGCAAACTTTCCTCTCTTGTTGATATACCCATTTTGCCAGTTTACTTCTGGACTTGATGATAAGCTTATGCAAATAAAGAACCCAAAGGGGAGGGAACTTAGTTACCCAAATTAGCAATCTTATAATATGCTATTGTTCAAAACATGACAAAAAGGTTGGTGGAATATCCAAGAATTGGACATAGGAAAAAGTGGTGGGCATTGTTGATCAACACTCAACAGATACTTGTTATTGGATAATGTATGATCTCAGAATGACTCGATTTGGTGGTATTAAGATCCATTTTTGTCTACTTTGATGCTGCACAATCTGTGACATAGAATGATGCCTTCAAAGTTCATTAGCCAGTTATCTTTTTATTGTCTACTTCATGCGACTCCATAACAGACACTTGGCACTTAGTAAACATCTCCCTACTCTGATCTTCCCTTCTGCTATGTGTAGGACTAAGTGCCCGTTTGGTTGGGCTTTTCCAAAGGCCAGAAGTGCTTTTGGAAAGCCAAAAGCACTTCTGGCCTTTAAGTGGAGTGTTTGGTTGACAAATCCAAAAGTGCTTTTGGGTTCCAAAAGCACTTTTGGAAGAAGCCCAAAATTTGGGCTTCTTGAGTAGAGGTAATTTTGGCTTATAACTTTTTTGTCTTTTATACAAAAGCATTTTTTTTATTGACAACCAAACACCTAACCACTTTTTGATAAAAAGTTCTACTCCTAAAAGCTCTACTTCTAAAAGCTCTTTTTAATAAGTTGTACCAAACGGGCCCTAAGTGAGGTAAATGTTAAAAGGGGAAGGAGAAAACAGAAGTTACTGATTCAGTGTTTATAACAACAATGTCTAAAAATAAACTCGTGGTCAGTTAAACGGATATAACACCAAAATTAATTTATATAAAATTACTTTTGCTTAATAGGAAGGAAATATATTCATTCAACGAAAAAAGTTCAATTATGTGAATAAACTTAAATTAAAACTCAATTTCTTTTGGGACCAGCAATAGCACAACTATACCTAAACAGGGTTCCTAGAGAAAGCTCAAACTTCCACTAAGAGCCTAAGCTAGTAAGAAGATAATGTGAGTGTCTTATCTTGCCCTCATAAAGAAGTTGAAACAAGAGTTACAACCTTGAGTTTGTTTAGCATCTATAGAGAAATGTTGGTATATCAGTCAATAAGAATAAACACACGCAAAGAGACCACAAAGAATATATAATAGCAACTGTCGAGCAGACATAGATAAAGAATCAATGAATGACCAAGAGGGACACTAGCAGGTTAAGCAAGCCAGACTCAACACAACCAAGACAAAGAATAAGGACTTGGTTCTGTCCAAGAGCTAACACTCCTTCCAGCGTTAAAGAGGAATTTTATCTATTAAAGAAAGTAGCCAACCCAATAATCAAGAAATCAAATGGTTCAAGTCCGTTTGCAGTATCCATAGCCATACATGATGGTATTTTGTCTCAAAACTCTCAATTAATCAAGAATGTCTCAATTGAAAGGTTATTGGCGGTAAACAGCAAGTTGTTTCGTATGTTTTCTTTTTCTAAGATCAAATAAAAACACCCCTAACCATACCTAGGTAATATCATGTCATATCGGTATCCATAGCCATACATGATGGTACTTTGTCTCAAAACTCTTGTTTTGGCTCTCTCATTGAAAACATTAGCACTACTTGAGCGTATGAATCTAAACCCTCAGTTTGACGAGATCACAGACAATGCCTTCTCTGCTTTCCTATTCTTTTATCTTTGTGGATAAAGTTCTTTGCTTTTCTATTCTTTCTTTCTTGATCATGAATTTTCCTGGAAACTAATTTTGGAAACACCATGACCTCTATTACTTCTTGCTTCTAAGCAAGTCACTAACATGCATCCTTGAGGACCTTGTGACCATATCAGCCATGCTTTTTGCAGGTTTCAAAAGGTAGGCATGTCAAGGAAATGGAAATATCCTAATAAATCAACACGAAAACAAGGAATTCAATTTGCAGATACTATCAACTGCAGAAACCAATAATCTTAAAAAGTTAAAAGTACCATAAAAAGGAACACCATCTGAAGTGCTGACTGTTTGGTATAGAAGCGGATGCCAAAAGCCACCCAGAATAATCAAGGGAACTAAGAATTGGAGGAGCTTGATGACAAACTCTGATGTTTTCTCCTGGTTGTAATGAGGCTGGTTGGGAGGAGTATACTTGGTCTTGGTGGGGATGGTTGCTGAATGCTGAATCAATATCACCAACATAGTACTCGTCCAACATTGCTCGAGCACTGCTGCTGTGGCCAACATCCTCGAAATCATCATTCGCATCCTTTCCAGCACAAAGAATCAAGAACTCGCTCACTAGTGTCTTCTAAAGGATTATAGTTCTTTATGTTAAATTTGTCTAATACTTGTAAGATGGCAAAATATAGAAGTAATCGATATATGTCTTACAACTCTGATTTTATTACCACAGATCACTACATGTAAGATTTGATAAACTACTCCAACATCAAATCAAGTAAAGCTTCATTTGGATGTCAAGAAAGTTCCATAAGAATGTATTCTTCAATACATTCAGAGTAAAATAAAGGAAAAGAAAGTCATTTCTTGCATGCTAGTGAATAAAAGAGAAGAAAGATTCAAAAAAAGAAAGCTTTCTCCTAAAGTTTCCTAAACTTTTTGCTTGACTTAATTTGGAGGGAAGTATTTCCTATCTTCCCACAGTGCTAACCTAGTGCAAAAAGATAACTTTCTGGTGCTTTCCTTTTCCTTCCCAAGAGACCAAAAGGCACCAAAGTAGTTCTAGTTGCAGGAAATATGTCAAAAGTATATTACCAGTTGCAGATATCAGAACCTCATCACCTCCTGGGTGGTCATCCAAGAATTTTGTCACATCATATACCTGTTAAACAGTAAACAGAAAGTTTTGAAGAAATAGAAGAAACAATAAGAAAGGGAATAGTAGAAGTAGGATAACAAATACAAGGCACATATGAAGTCAACTACTCAAAGTAATGCAACATTTGGTTGCTCTGAAAAGGCAACTTTTAACAACAAAGTACAGAGTTCACAAGATCCCCTAATCACTTCCAAAAACAAAAAGGGAAAGAGGGGGGGTTATAATGCAATCGAATGGCAGCGGGTTGACAAACAGAGGTAGAACTCAACATGTGGATGGAGTTGTTAAAATCACTACCTTCTAGCTATTGCACCTTCTTCAGTAAAAGTGGGTTCACTTAATCTTCAGTTCCAAGAAACACCCACATCACGTTGTTTGCTATAACTAGCTTCAGCAAAATCAAAAGTGTATCGATGAGGACATTAGCTTGGGTTATTCACCACGTAACTGAACTTCAAATATTTTATATTATGCCATCATAACTTTGGAAGTAACATCTAGAAGGCACATATATTTTTTTAATTAAAATAAAAAGGAACAAATGCTAGACGTTTTCTTAACAAAGGAGAAGAAAAATGGAATAAATGCGAAGAAACTATAAGAATTTGGATGACAAACATAGAGCGTCTTCCCCTAAAAGATAGTCATCCAAAGGCCAATGAGTGACATCTTGAAAGAAATCCATGCTTAATAAGTGTCAATCATTTCAAAAGGCAGTAATATTGCATATAAATACATCATGGTTTTCAAAAATTCGATACAGACCTCATTATAACAAAATAGTCCGATGAATCTCTGGTGAACACTAAGCATAACTACTTGGGGTTTTGGAATTGCAAGGGGTGATTAGCCTATTTAATTGTCACAGAAAGGTAAACTACGATTTAATACCAGCATAGCAAGGCACTATGCATTATGGTGAAAAGCCAATGGTTTTAAGAATATTATGCACTTGCATCTTTACATTGTTAAAAAACTAGAGCTGTTGACCATTTTTTCAGATCTAAGAAATTTAAGAATATATATATTCACATTAAGTACGAGTCAATTCCGCAAAGAAGTCGTGTGTGCATCCACTGAATTATTTTGCACCCACTGTATTATAATCCTGATCTGCCTCTAGATAAAACAACCAATAGATAATGACCCCCACCCTCTCAACAAAATGGAGAAGAATCTCGCATTCTAGCATTAAGTGAATCAAGAATTTTGCTAACTGTTTTGAAGAAGAAACGGAAATTAGAGCTTCAGTGTTGTGATGTTTGATAATCAAATATTTATCACTGATGTCTCAAAAGTCAAGACTAAAACTTTCAAGTCAGTGGATTATCTCCATGCAATTCCCAGGGGCGGACACACCTTATGGCAAGGGGTGTCATCCGACACCGCTTCATTGAAAATTTTAATCAATATATATAGTTGTATATAATCTGAAAACCCCTTATACCTATATATATTATAAAATGACACTGCTTAGCACAAAGTGCTCCATGGCTTACTGGTTAATGGAAAACAAGCTTTTAGCGAGACTAGAAATAACTCTTAAGTGAGACTCAAACTCTCAAACCTTCCCCCAAAAGCATCAAACAAACCAATCAGCGAAGGTTTGGGTTTTTTATTTTTACGTTAGACATTAAATTACTTTAAACATCTTTGAACTGGATTAGTAAAGCTAAACTTTAAATCCTAACGTTCAAACAATTATTCATTCTTCCCTCTAATCTGTTCAATATGTTCTCTTCTTTAAATGTTCGACACCCCTTATGAAAACTCCTACATACTTCACTGGCAATTCCTGATAGAAAGAAACCTACAATTCCGTCCTTGGCATAGATATGTTGCTATTCCCATAGAGAAATCAAGAAAACTAACCATCAATTCATGAAACAAATAATGAAAGCCTAATGAGATCATACCACATCCCACCCACCCACCCACGGCCATTCAAACCCCGGGTTCCTCCATTGCCTCCACATAAAATAAAAAAAATAAAAACCACAACTATAAGATGGGGGTCTAGAAAAACAGAAAGCATAACAGAATTTGATCAAAATTCAATCTTTAACACATACAACTGATCAAGATTCAATCTTTTTTCTTTTATTGCTTCATCATTTGATGAATTTTCAGGATCTAGGCACTGAAAGCATAAAAAGGCACCAACCCACTTAATTAAATCAAATATAGCAGAGATCAGGAGATTATACCTTGCCGCTAATAACCAACCAACAATCCTTAGCAGGTGTTGTGCTGGGAGACCTCAGCCAAAGTGTCGACCTTAATCCCCATTTATGAACAAACAAGAAAAGATAAATTGCAAAGGGGAGATGAAAAAAAGAAGATCAAATTAGGCCTTGTTCGGAAGAAACGAGGAGTATGGGAGCAGAGTGGAGAAATGTTGTTGTTGGGAGTTATAATAATAAAAGAGGTTAGAATTTCAATTTAAGGGTTGTTGTGAAGTCTCCATAATGCAAGTCAAGCGGTGTATACTAATCCATAGAGTCAGGACGGAGGTAGGATTTTGTGGGGTATAGGGTCGTAATGCGGTGGAACCAGTCACTTTAAAAAATTTACCCTACCACATTTTAAGGTCACGAGTTCGATCCTCTGCATAAACTTTCTTGATTGAGTCTGTCACATGTGGCTTGTCAAATGTGATTAAACGACTGATGTGATTTGTAGGCTATTGCGTCAGTCCGGGTTTACCCAGAGCGCACTCTAAGAGTAGCGGCTGCGAGTTCCTTCGTCAAAAAAATAAATAAATAAATAAATAAAATATGAGAGGTGCGTTAATTAGGGAGCGCTCTCTGAAAAAATTATTTCCAGAATACTATTCTCTCAAAATTAATTCCCATTTTACTATTAATTTTGGAGCGAAATGCCAAAATAGTACACTCTGAAAAAGTTATTCCCAGAATACTATTCTCCCAAAATTAATTCCCATTTTACGTTTTTTTTTTGTAGAATATTATTCTGAGAATAATTTTTTGAGAGAGTACTATTTTGACAATTCTCTCCAAAATTAGTAGTAAAATGGGAATTAATTTTGAGAAAATAGTATTCTGGGAATAATTTTTCAGAGAATGCTATTTTGGCAATTCGCTCTTAATTAGGTGTGTCCCCACTCCTGAAATTTCAGACCACATGCATACTACAATTGTACCACTTTGAACTTCAGTGTCTTGTTGAAAGACTAATGAACTGTTACCCTCAAAACTCTCTATAGTAACAATAACATACCCAATGCAGTCCACAATGTGAGGCCTGAGAGGGTAGAATGTACACAGACCTTACATCTATCTTAGTAGGTAGAGCGGTTATTTTCGCGAGATCCTCGGCTCAGGACAAGCAAAGCAGAAGAAAACAAGTCATAATATGGATGTCAGTGGGGTGGGTCCAGTTCGGTCGGGTATGAGGATGGTTTGGTGGGTGGTCGGGCGGGTATGAGTATCAAAAGTGCTACCCGCCATGGATAGTGGGGCGGGGTGGATTTTATATAAGATATGTACCGTATCCGCACCGCACCCGCTATTTACGAATTTATTTGGCCATTTCTTGATTTAAAATGTGACTTGGGCTATTCCTCTTTTTATTAAATATTCAGCTGAGCCCATGTCCAACCCAACTCAGCGTCTTAAGCGCAAAAGGGCAAAGAGCCCTTCTCATTTGGGAGATTCAAAGGGTTCAAGAATCCTAACTTCTCATTTGTCGTATTATACCAGAGTACCACCACCCAAGTGAGGTCCACCCTCTCTTGTACCTTGCTTTTTCGTGAGTTTTAATTGATTCTTCTCCCATCTTTATCTCAGAAATCTGTGAAATCATCAACTAAAAACATTACCATTCGGTTTTCCGAGCTTAAGAGACGACGATATTACTATCCTTTGCTGGTACATGTTTGTGTTAGATTCTTTAATTATGCTGATTTTCTGGTATTCTTAACTAGATAAGGACTTAAAACCTTTTATTCTTGTCGAGACTCACTTTATGGTGATTGTTTTCAGGTAGGTATTGGACTACTCATACTTCAGCAACTCAGTGGAGTTAATGGTGTTTTATTCTATTCCAGTAACATTTTCAAATCTGTTGATCAGTTCTGCTCCTTGATTATCTGTAAAAATGCATATCATGATCATCAAATGATTTGATACCGGTGGTTACAAGTATTATTATGCCATTCTTTTTGTTCTTTACTCTGTTGGTAGAAAATCAACCATATTTTCAATCTGACATATTTTCAATCTAAAAAATAAATATTATTATGCCATTTTTTTTGTCAAAATGGTATAGCAAGAGCATTAAATTTTTAATCTGACATATTTTTTTTATTTTGTTGGATAGAGTAACAGTGTTACGACCATGGGAGATGAAAACTTTATTTCCGGGACAAGACCTTCTGGAACGGAAAGTGATTTTGAAGGTTCTTCCAGTGCAAATTCGATTCCTTTAGAGCCTGATATTGTTGTTTTAAGCCTAAAATGGATTGAATTGTGCCTTATATGTCGGGTTTTTTTCTAGATTTTTATATGTGGAGGCACCTCATACAAAGGAAGTTTTAGCTCAAGCTTTGTGTCAGTGTATTTACGATTGGAATCTTGATTGTTCTATCTCTTCCATCACTTTGGATACTGCACAACATATGATATCGTAATGGAAATATTGCGTGGTAAACTTCCTAATTATTCACTTATTTTGCGTGAAAAGTTTCTACACATGTGTTGATGTGCCCATATTTTAAATTTGATTGTCCAAGATGGTTTAAACATAATTGGTGAGAGCATTGAAAGGGTTAGAAATAGTTTTTTTTATAGCTTCTGTTTTAAGAGTCACAAAATTTGAAAGAACGACTAAGACTCGTGCTAAGAATTACTCGAAGAAGTGTGTACTTGATTGCAAAACTCATTGGAATTCCACCTATGAAATTCTTAAATTTGCAATAATTTATAAGAACATTTTCGATGTTTTAAGTGGTCGAGATTCAAAAGTTTATAAGTGTGCGCAGGTGGACGTGTGCTAAGTACTCATCGTAGTCGCCTTCTTCCGTCAACCGTCGAGGCTTTAATGTGTGCTCAAAACTGGATTTGGACTAATATTAAAGGTAAGTTTAAGTTTTATTTTAAATTCAATTCAACATGTTTCTTTATATAATGCATTATTTTAAATTTGTCTTATATCTTAATTTTAATTATTAGGTGATGGTGGGCTAAAAGAAGTTGAGTATCGACAAATTATTGACGAAATGGAGGAGGAAGAAGGTATTACCGAAGATGATGTATTAAGTGTTTTAAATAGTTCAACGTAATTAATAATTTGCCATATATCCGCCAAACAGTATTATATTTTTAAATTTCTATATTTTAGGTGAATGAGGTTGATGTATGATAAGGATTGATTAAAGAAGTCATGTATGCAAATGTTGAACTTCAGCAGCTGAAGAGTTGTATCAATCAATGTAGAATTTTGTTTTTAGTTTCTTTAAAAAAAACTTGTTGGAGTTGGGTGTTTTTAGTTGTTTTGTTAAATGAACTTTGGTACATTGTGGTATCAATCAGTGTAGAATATTTTAATCAAATGTTGAATAGTTAATGTTGACACTCAATTTTGACCCTTCCGTTCAGTCACTAACTATAAAATTACACTAATTTTTCAAAATATTTTTTTACAATTTTATAATAATAAAATGCAACAATAAAACATTAATACATGCACAAATAAACGATTTAATAATGACATCGCATTTTTACGTAGAGTGTTAAGCACACCTTGAGTCTCACGTCCGCATTCGTCATTTTTAACAAGCAATTTCATGAATATTATTCATAATTTAAGCCCTATTCTATTTCCATTAATTCTTAATAATTTTAATAATAATAAATACGTAAATAAATAAATAATTTAGCAATGACGTCGCGTCAAATAGCATAGTCGCATTTATTAATACGCAAAGCAATTCCATAATTATTGTAATAATTTAAACCCAAGCTAAAATTAATAAAACGCCTAAAGTCATATTAAGATAATTTAACTTTAACTTAAATAATGATAAATATGCACAATAAATGAGATTTTTTAATAATAGCGTCGCATTTATAAAAGCATTAAGCAATCCTAAAATATCATATCCGCATTTAGCATTTTAATAATGTCATAAATAATTTAAACCCCATCTTTATTTCCCACTAGCTTTAATAACACACTTAAAACCCAAAATTAAAACACCTAAAAATTAATACCTAATTAAATAAAACCAGCTCACCCTTTAAATTCGCAGCCCACGTTGCCCAGCCCAAAAACCCGCGCGGCCCAACTTGCCCCAGCCATTTTAGCTCTCTCCCTTCAGCCCATTTTTTTATTTTTCATCCCCTCCCACTAATAAACCTAAAAACGAAAATCCCCTAACCTAAACCTAAGAAACTCCAAGTCCGTCGCACCCCCACTAGCGCATCCACGAGATCCCCGCCGGATTTTCCGATTGGAAAATCTGGTTTCCCTTACCCACGCACACCCAGCCAACTCACCCATAACCAGACTGAAATCCTTACCTAAAATTAGCACTAAATCGCACTAAAAAGATACAAAAAATCAGTCCAAAATTGCACGAAATCAATCTCAAAACCAATCCAAATCTCGCCCAAATCTTTCCAAAATCGAAATATTAGCTTACCATAACAAACTTACAACAAGTTTTTACACCAAAATCAGTGCTAAAATTCAGCCAAAATCGCACCATAAATACTTACCAACATTAGAACACGAATTAGGGCTATATAAACCATTCAATATACACATGCAAAGGGGGATTGGACAGCGAAGAACCCATCCAGAAAAGAGAGCAATCAGTAGGTATTGAAAACCAGTCTTAACATCCTGGAGCATCAGTTAATGGCTGCACACAAGCAAGAACACCCTCAAACGCTAGTTTCGCACAACCTTCAAGCTCGGAAAGAACCCTTTAGCATCAGGGGATAATTCGAAATCAGCAAGAGAAAAGAGCATTCATTTTCTCGCAAAATAAAAACACTAGGGGGTGTTAGTGACTCAGCATCCAAAAAATTAGCATTCTAAGAGTAGGAAATTCGAAAAAATTTGTGCTCAATCAGTCAAGAACCAACAGTTTTCGCAAAGCTTTCTTTTCCTTTCTATCGCATAAATCGCATTCTCCGAGTGGATCGACGACTTGATACGCTGCCTCGGTTCGCTGCCTGGAGAAGGTAAAATCAATTCCTCTTCTTTTAGTTTCGCTCATGGAAGGCTTGTTCAAATTACGTTATTTGGCTGCTGCGAATTCATTTTATTCAGTTTGTTGTTGCAAGTCTAGTTGTTGTGAATTCGTTTATTTCAGTTTGTTGTTGTTAGTCTGTGCTTATTGGTGTGTATTGTTGAAAGATTTCGATTACTAATATATCAATTAGGTTGTGTCTAATATAATAAGCCACATGATAGCCTGCATAAGGCTATGCATGAGATGGTCCTGTTTAGGTCGACTCGAATTGCTTAAGATAATTGATGGATATATATTATTCTGGGTCCGAAGTTTTACTTACTGTTATGCCTTGTGTAGTTAAACAAATACGCAGTGTGTTTCGTGGTTCGGAGCAATCAGCAAGATAAAAAAAATAGGGATATGGTAGCGCAGGGTTTGCTTCGTTACGGACTTAGTGTGTATGAAGCATGGTAAAAATTATCATTATCATAAGGGTAACAATGAATTAAAAAGCTTAATACAACATGGTTCTTGTCAAATTTCTTGTTAATCCAGTCATTAGTTTCATTGTTCTAGATCTTGGCTTTGTGCTCTGGATCTGTAGTTGTTCTGGCTGAGTTCATATTTCATATTATGTGTACTCATAAGTCTTCATTGTATCATTGAGCACCTGTTTATGCAGAAATTGTCAAGGTTGTGTCATGTTTTTTTTATCTGGTTAATTTGCTTGCACATCCTTTAAATGTCCCCTATTGTTCTATACATATTCATATAATTAGGGATACAATTTCATATGGGCTCTATTCCTAGATTTAGCTTCCAATTTTCCTTTAATCGATGACTAATTACCTATATGCAGCCTGTAATATGGATACAAATGATCCTCCATTGTATTTTAAATCTTCTCTATTCTTACTTGAATGGCTCACTGTGTGGCCTCTAGCCTAGATGACACAGATTTTCTAAGTATCATCTTCAATGATTGTTGGTTCACCCATTGGAATCTGTTATTTCTTAAGTTCTCTGTCTAAATATTGCATTATACCCACATCAGTAGGTAAGGACTTCAATGTTAACCAATGCCGCATTATATGTACTAAAAACATTGGAACAATAGTCTGTATATAGCATTTTGCATCAGTATTGGAGGTTAATTCGAATTACGTCAAGCTATAGTTGTTGTCTCATTTGGTGTGTGGTTATGTCATAGCATGTGTAAATTGCTGAGCATGTAATTATCCAAGGTTAGTTAGAAATCATGTGTCCAGGTTCATGCAAGATAAGTGACCTACTCTTTCATTAGATGTGTGTTCAATTTTTTATTTTGAAACATGTATGTTTGCCTTTATTCGTTCCAGCCGGCTGCTGCTTGTGGTCGAAGTTCAAGTTGAACAATGCTTGGGCCCGTCTTCGTGTGGATTGGAAAATCTAAGTGTCTTATGTGTGCTTAAATTTAGCATCAATATTTTACTTTTTGTGCATATACTAATCCTTATCTTTTCCTATTCTTTTACATGAAATGCATCAGAGCGAAAATGAAGAGTCTCATGGCGAGACTCATCACTAGCTACAACAAATGAAGGCCCGTATTTATGTGCATCCATCTCGCATAGGAAAATTCCAAACCGCGGGCGAAAGGACATCGCCATTCTTCGAGTGACCCTTATTAATTCATATCCTTTCCCATTTGTTTGGTTGTAAATTATTTGTCTAACATTACACTAGTAGGACCCCTAAGCTTTAAGTCGCTATTAGAAAATAATTCGACACTAGAAATTTGCTTCTCATTGAGTTAATTATTCTAGCTTGCTTAGGTTATGATTAAACCATCTAATAACTTTTCACCTACATAATTGTTTAAGTTGTTGAGATATTATCACTAAATCCTAACCTGAGAAACTCTTTTTTTTTTAAATCTCTATTAGCACTCACATAGCAAAAAACAATTATTTGAATTGTAGGATTGTTAGTCTTTGCATAATATATGTCTTCACAACCGATTTTATTCATAATAGATTTCGAATTATTACTTCGATATTACATTAAGCAACATATATACCTTATGAAATAATTCTTCTAATTGTTTTTTAAATGCATGTCTTCAACTAAAATTAGCTTTATATTTTAAACAAATCTTACATTTTTTTATGCAGGTCAAAAACACTTACATTTATCCTTTGCCTAAGTACTTTAAAAACACGCATTTTTCTGGCAATAATTAATCTAGGTTTGAACGGACAACCGTGAGTTAGCGGATCTTAGAGGGTGTCTAATCCCTTCCCTCTAGATTAATAAGGAACTCTTACCCAGAATCTCACACAGTTTTTGCAGACCATCAAAAATGGAGTTAATGTTGACTTTAACCTAGTTAACATTTAGGTGTCCTAATTCACCCAAAATAATTAGGTGGCGACTCCGCGAACCCTTAGCTCCTTCTAACACCCTTTAGCACTCTAGCACCTTTTTGCAACTCTTTAGCACCTTTTAGCATTTTAACCATTGGCATTTTTATTTTATTTTTCTAACCTTCTAAGCAGGAGTTAGTTAGAATATGTCGCGGTCGAAAAGGGGCGCGACAGAAATAGCGACTCCACTGGGGATTTGAGGTTCTTGACCATAGCAAACCTAGGTTTATTATTGTTTGACTTTATTTATTTTAAATGCTTTAAAATCGCTTGCTTTAATTTTGTATGTTTAACTGTTCTAATTGCTATTTGCTTTTACTGCTTTCCTTAAACTGGCATTCCGCTCATATTTCTTTTACTCTGGAAAATTCACACTATCACACACTACATGCGAGGTGCGCTTAGTGCATCAGCAAAATTCTTTCTTCAAAACCCAAATTTAGGAGAGTTGGTAATACGTGGAGTGCCCGGTCTAACCGCTGGCCGCGTAGCCTTCTCACTCGAGTCCGCTCGGGAACCTTGCGTCCAGTAAGGCCAAATCTTAGAAACTCAGGATAGAGCTATATCACCCTTTATTTTAAGGCATGCATGCATTTACCTTAGGTGGGTCGGTTCTTGGTATCGATACCACAATTAGGAAAACACCGAACTTGTCGACGAGTTTCTAAACCCAATGACCAACCAGCATATTATGTGTAGTGTGACAATGATAGACAAATCCAAGCCTAATCATGACATGCCGAAATTGGAAAAAAGTGCACCGTCATTTGGTCGTCATTTCCAACAAAAGCATTACAGTTGGACGACTTGGACAAATCTATCATAACCTCGCATATGTGACGTTTAGGCCTCCCTCTGGCATAAAAGAGGTCCCAAACATGTTAGAGCACGCGCTTGATTTGCAATTTGCTTATTATTGTGTGTTACCTGCAACTCTTTGCATATTATACTAACTTGGTTTGCTTCATTTGTTAGAGGATTATTTTTGCCTAGCTTATCCCCAAAAGGTTGATTCGTGTTGACTGGTAGAAGCACAATCATCCAATAAATGACTAATCCAGAGGCACCAGAGCGAATCATCTTAGGACTCATCCCCGTTCCTGTAGAGGACACAGAGGCGTTAGAAAGGAGAAACACCAATGATCAACACCTCTCTAAATTATTGCAACAAATGAAAATCATGCAAGACGAAATAGAAAGGCTCCGAAATATCACAAACCTGTCTATTAGCTTGAATGCACCACTCCCGGAGCAAAGGACAAATGCAATCGTATCACAAGCCCTTGAGCCTCCACTTCCCCAAAGCTCCCCGCAAAGGCCGCAACATACCAGCTCACACCAAAATGTCACCCGCCCGATCAATTTGCAAGCCGACCTCCAAAATGATCCATTTATTACATACATATCCCAACCTCCACCTACTTATATCTCCCCACTCAGTCCAAATTGACAAGCCACCCAATACGAGCAGACTACACGCATCACTAGTCCTAACAAACAATATGGGGCATTAGCACATCAGACCGAAAGCCAACCATTGATAATGCATGTATCCTTTCAAGAGACAGATCAATACAAGGAAGTGGGGCGGCAGACTCGAGCTAGAGCTGATGAAAATGTGGCAAAAGAAATCTGTAGCTTGAAAGAGGCATTCAAAAGCATTCAGATGAACAAGGGGGAAGAAGGGTTAAAATATGAAAACTTATGTATGCACCCCGACGTTGAATTACCTGTGGGGTACAAGGTGCCCAAATTTGGCATATTCGATGGGAAAGGGAATCCCCGAGCTCATCTAAGGTCATATTGCGTTAAATTGATTGGAGTTGGGAAAAATCAAGCAATCATCATGAAACTATTCATCAGGAGTCTAACCGGCGAGACGCTGAACTGGTACACATGCCAAGACCCTCGAAAATGGGACGGTTGGAATGCCATGGCACAAGATTTCATGGATAGATTCAGATTCAACACTGACACTGTCCTGGATAGATTTTATCTTATGAAACTAGAAAAGAAATCCACAGAAACTTTCAGGGAATACGCCCGAGGCGGCGAAGCAAAGGTCCAACCTCCAATGGCAGAGAGCGAAATGACCACCTTATTCGTGCAGTCTTTAAGAGACGCGACATATTATGAAAGGATGATCAGTGTAATTGGGCGAAGTTTTGCAGAAGTCGTAAGAATGGGCGACTTCGTGGAAGAAGGCATTAAACGGCAGATTACAAACCCGCATTTCTACAAGCAACTAGTAGAGCAATGCAGTCAGATTCCATAGGAGGTACCTCACAGAAGAGAAGAGATACATCACCCTCTGTCATGGTCATTCAGGAACATAGGCCAGAACAACTTTCAGTGTATCAAAGCTCACCACCTTCTTACTATAACCAAAACACTCAAAATCCACAGTCGTATTATCAGCATTGCGCTACCCCATATCCTGTTTACCATACCCAACCAACATATCCAAAATACTCACCACAATCACGAACCCGTACACTAAATGGACCCAAACCCCGCATAGATGCCGAAAGAAAACCAACCAAAACATATACACCTTTAGCCGAAACCATAGCCCAAGTGTATGAGAAGCTGAAAGCCGCAGGAATACTCCAACCAATTCCCAGAAATACCCCCAGGCCTACTTCCCGAGGGCACGATAAAACCAAACATTGTGCATACCACTCCGGTGTCGAGGGACACGACATCGAAAATTGTTATACACTCAAGGACAGAATAGATGAGTTAATCAAATAGGGAGTCATCCAGCTGAAAGATGCTCCTCTCAATGTAAACAATGACCCTTTTCCCGGTTATGAAGATGCCTATGTGAACATGATAGCTAAAGATGAAGAAAACAGTCTGGAAGAGACTATTACGCCAGACCGAAAAGGGAAGAAAGTTGTATCATCGACCAACCGCCAGAGAAAAGAAGGTGCTCCTTACCGAAGATTATTTAACCGTTGAATAAGTCATTTGTCTAGTTATGTGCTGCAAGGATGATCATGTTGAAGACTCAGCCATTGAAGACGCAGAGCAAGAAGACATTTTGAACAAGTGGACTCGTGCCTCTGCCTTGGCCCTCCGAGTCCTAAAATAGTTAGTTTAATATATTTTGCCCTTTATATGTAATAAAATGGAATTATGTTTGACCTGATTCCCTTGGCGGATACGTAGGCGGCCATACCGGCTTTGATCCAACCTTTAGAAATTTTACCCAATTCCGCTTGTAACGAACTACGTCATGACCTGATTCCCTCGTGGGGATACGTAGGCGGCCTAAATCGGCTTCGGTCACTCCATTATGAAGTTTTCCCTTTATTTTGAAAATAACGAAAATACACATGATAGCCAAGCAATCCCATTGAGACCCATTTTAGGCCAAACGCCCTTTGCATATTCAAAACTAGGACCATTAACGGTTAGTCAAGGTAGGAAACCAGGCAGGGGTTATGAGTCCAAACAAGGCAGACGTCCGAGCATCAAGAGTTAAAACTACAAAGTCAATGCGAATCAACCCCCCCCCAAACTCACAAGTTTTCTTTGAGCGCAGGTTTTTCAACTTAGCAGAAATAGAAGCAACAACAGCCAAAGTCCAGCACATCAGCTCAGTCACATGATCACACTTCAGCTATGCGGATCACAAACGCACAATGTCCAAGTCGAAGGCATCATTGCAACCAGGTGATTCATAAACACAACAAGCAACAACATCTCAGCAATCGTGGTATTCAATAAGCATTCACATCATCTAGCAAGTCCGTGCAGAGGCTACGTTAGCATTAACAACATTCAGCAAGCATTCACATCATCCAGCAAGTCCGTGCAGAGACGATATCGACATTCGCAGCATCCCGCAAGTCCGAGCAGAGACGACATCAGCATTCGCAGCGTCCTACACATCATACAGGGATGACATCTCTACTCACAAAATTTTATTTTTTCATATATTCATTATTTTGATTTAACCGATATGCACATTTTCACAAAGTTTTAGCATGAAGGAGCATTAATTCACAAGAATAGTAACATCAACACAATGACGTCTTCATCAACATCGTGTCCGAAAATGACGCCAAGTCCGAAAAGACGCAAAGTCCGAAAACGACTCTGAGTCCGAAAATGACTCCAAGTCCGAAAATGATGCCAAGTCCGAAAACGACGCTAAGTCAAAAAACGACGCCAAGTCCGAAAACGACACCAAGTCCGAAAACGACGCCGAGTCCGAAAACGACTCCGAGTCCGAAAACAACGTCAAGTCAGAAAACGACGCCAAGTCCGAAAAGATGCAAAGTCCGAAAACGACACCAAGTCCGAAAAAGACGCCGAGGCCGAAAACGACTTCGAGTCCGAAAATGACGCCAAGTCCGAAAACGACTTCGAGTCCAAAAACGATGCCAAGTCCGAAAACGACGCCATGTCCAAAAATGACACCGAGTCCGAAAATGACTCCGAGTCCGAAAATGACGCCAAGTCCGTAACGAAGCCCGTCCGAAAATGACGCCCAGTCCGAAAACGACGCCCAGTCCGAAACGACGCCCGACGCCACGTCCAAAGACGACGTCATCAGCATATCACATTTACGCAAGGACGATTTCTCTACTCTCAAAATTGCATTTCTTATATATTCATGCCTTATTATTTTGTCTTAGCAGCTACGCACTAACTTTTTCTTGAGCTTTAGTCTACAGAACTTCAATCTAAAAGGGCAGTTGCAGCAAGGACTACATATCCGCATTCACAATCGCAACACGTCCGTGCAAGGACGAAATCACAGCATTTGCAGCATCACATCAACACAACAGACATCACATTTTACATGATAACATTTCTACTCACACAGTTACATTACATATAAATTCATGCGTTATCATTTTGCCATAACAGTTATGCATTAACCGTTTGCTTAAGTCTTAGCAGGCATAAGCAGGAGCACACCGTGGATTTTCTCTTACAGCGAACCGGAGCAATTTGTTGGGGGGCTAACCTTCCTAACAAATGACAGAAGCGGCCTCGAGTGTCGGTTCACTCACACATCACCAATAAGCCCAGTGTTTTCATAAGACAATATCGGTACACCCCTATGCTCAAGCCAGTTTATTTTAACATCACGTCGACCCAGCGTCGTCATAACTTGACACTGGGACAAATTTTGAGTCTGCGTTAGCCCGCCTTGGTGTTTGACCATGGTAGCCTAGCGTCGTCATAACTCGACACTGAAATAAATTTTGAGTCCGCATTAGCCCGCCTTGGCGGTTGACCATGGTAGCCCAGTTTCGTCATAACTCGACACTGGGACAAATTTTGAATTTGCGTCAACCTTGTCCTAATTGCCCAACATTTTTAAATTCTGATGATCGAGAAAAAATTGGCTATAAGTCAACGTCTTTGTCTGAAGACTCTTCCATCATCTCCACACAAAGAGAGACAGGTTGTTGACACCCAATTTTGACCCTCCCGTCCAGCCATTAACTATAAAATTACACTAATTTTTCAAAATATTTTTTTACAATTTTATAATAATAAAATGCAACAATAAAACATTAATACATGCACAAATAAGCGATTTAATAATGACATCGCATTTTTACGTAGAATATTAAGCACACCTTGAGTCTCACGTCCGCATTCGTCATTTTTAACAAGCAATTTCATGAATATTATTCATAATTTAAGCCATATTCTATTTCCATTAATTCTTAATAATTTTAATAATAATAAATACGTAAATAAATAAATAATTTAGCAATGACGTCGCGTCAAATAGCATAGTCGCATTTATTAATACGCAAAGCAATTCCATAATTATTGTAATAATTTAAACTCAAACTAAAATTAATAAAACACCTAAAGTCATATTAAGATAATTTAACTTTAACTTAAATAATGATAAATATGCACAATAAATGAGATTTTTTAATAATAGCGTCGCATTTATAAAAGCATTAAGCAATACTTAAATATCATATCCGCATTTAGCATTTTAATAATGTCATAAATAATTTAAACCCCATCTTTATTTCCCACTAGCTTTAATAACACACTTAAAACCCAAAATTAAAACACCTAAAAACTAATACCTAATTAAATAAAACCAGCCCATCCTTTAAATTCGCAGCCCACGTCGCCCAAATTTCAACAGACAAAAACTCATGCCCAACTCACCCCAAATTTTTAGCTCTCTCCCTTCAGCCCATTTTTTATTTTTCATCCCCTCCCACTAATAATCCTAAAAACGAAAATCCCCTAACCTAAACCTAAGAAACTCCAAGTCCGCCGCACCCCCACCAGCGCATCCACGAGATCCCCGCCGGATTTTTCGGTTGGAAAATCTGGTTTTCCTTACCCACGCACACCCAGTCAGCTCACCCATAACCAGACTGAAATTCTTACCTAAAATTAGCACTAAATCGCACTAAAAAGATACAAAAAATCAGTCCAAAATTGCACGAAATCAATCTCAAAACCATTCCAAATCTCGCCCAAATCTTTCCAAAATCGAAATATTGGCTTACCATAACAAACTTACAACAAGTTTTTACACCAAAATCAGTGCTAAAATTCAGCCAAAATCGCACCATAAATACTTACCAACATTAGAACACGAATTAGGGCTATATAAACCATTCAATATACACATGCAAAGGGGGATTGGACAGCGAAAAACCCATCCAGAAAAGAGAGCAATCAGTAGGTATTGAAAATCAGTCTTATCATCCTGGAGCATCATTTAATGGCTGCACACAAGCAAGAACACCCTCAAACTCTAGTTTTGCACAGCCTTCAAGCTCGGAAAGAACCCTTTAGCATCAGGGGATAATCCGAAATCAGCAAGAGAAAAGAGCATTCATTTTCTCGCAAAATAAAAACACTAGGGGGGGTTAGTGACTCAGCATCCAAAAAATTAGCATTATAAGAGTAGGAAATTCGAAAAAATATGTGCTCAATCAGTCAAGAACCAACAGTTTTCGCAAAGCTTTCTTTTCCTTTCTATCGCATAAACCGCATTCTCCGAGTGGATCGACGACTTGATACGCTGCCTCGGTTCGCTGTCTGGAGAAGGTAAAATCAATTCCTCTTCTTTTAGTTTCGCTCATGGCAGGCTTGTTCAAATTACGTTATTTGGCTGCTGCGAATTCATTTTATTCAGTTTGTTGTTGCAAGTCTGGTTGATGTAAATACGTTTATTTCAGTTGTCACAAGTATGCAAGCGTATTGGTGTGTATTGCTGAAAGATTTCGATTACTAATATATCAATTAGGTTGTGTCTAATATAATAAGCCACATGATAGCCTGCATAGGGCTATGCCTGAGATGGTCCTGCTTAGGTCGACTCGAATTGCTTAAGATAATTGATGGATATATATTATTCTGGGTTCGAAGTTTTACTTACTGCTATGCCTTGTGTAGTTAAACAAATACGCATTGTGTTTCGTGGTTCGGAGCAATCAGCAAGATGCAAAAATAGGGATATGGTAGCGCAGGGTTTGCATCGTTACGGACTTAGTGTGTATGAAACATGGTAAAAATTATCATTATTATAAGGGTAACAATGAATTAAAAAGCTTAATACAGCAAGTGGGTGTTCTTGTCAAATTTCTTGTTAATCCAGTCATTAGTTTCATTGTTCTAGATCTTGGCTTTGTGCTCTGGATCTGTAGCTGTTCTGGCTGAGTTCATATTTCATATTTTGTGTACTCATAAGTCTTCATTGTATCATTGAGCACCTGTTTATGCAGAAATTGTCAAGGTTGTGTCATGTTTTTTTTATCTGGTTAATTTGCTTGCACATCCTTTAAATGTCCCCTATTGTTCTATACATATTCATATAATTAGGGATACAATTTCATATGGGCTCTATTCCTAGATTTAGCTTCCAATTTTCCTTTAATTGATGACTAATTACCTATATGCAGCCTGTAATATGGATACAAATGATCCTCCATTGTATTTTAAATCTTCTCTATTCTTACTTGAATGGCTCACTGTGTGGCCTCTAGCCTAGATGACACAGATTTTCTAAGTATCATCTTCAATGATTGTTGGTTCACCCACTGGAATCTGTTATTTCTTAAGTTCTTTGTCTAAATATTGCATTATACCCACATCAGTAGGTAAGGCCTTCAATGTTAACCAATGCCACATTTTATCTACTAAAAACATTGGAACAATAGTCTGTATATAGCATTTTGCTTCAGTCTTGGAGGTTAATCCGAATTACGTCAAGCTATAGTTGTTGTCTCATTTGGTGTGTGGTTATGTCATAGCATGTGTAAATTGCTGAGCATGTAATTATCCAAGGTTAGTTAGAAATCATGTGTCCAGGTTCATGCAAGATAAGTGACCTACTCTTTCATTAGCTGTGTGTTCAATTTTTTATTTTGAAACATGTATGTTTGCCTTTATTCGTTCCAGCCGGCTGCTGCTTGTGGCCGAAGCTCAAGTTGAACAATGCTTGGGCCCGTATTCGTGTGGATTGGCAAATCTAAGTGTCTTATGTGTGCTTAAATTTAGCATCAGTATTTTACTTTTTGGGCATATATTAATCCTTATCTTTTCCTATTCTTTTACATGAAATGCATCGGAGCGAAAATGAAGAGTCTCATGGCGAGACTCATCACTAGCTACAACAAATGAAGGCCCGCATTTATGTGCATCCATCTCGAATAGGAAAATTCCAAACCGCGGGCGAAAGGACATCATTATTCTTCGAGTCACCCTTATTAATTCATATCCTTTCCCATTTGTTTGGTTGTAAATTATTTGTCTAACATTACACTAGTAGGACCCCTAAGCTTTAAGTCGCTATTAGAAAGACACTAGAAATTTGCTTCTCATTAAGTTAATTATTCTAGCTTGCTTAAGTTATGATTAAACCATCTAATAACTTTTCACCTGCATAATTATTTAAGCTGTTGAGATATTATCACTAAATCCTAACCTGAGAAACTCTTTTTTTTTTAAATCTCTATTAGCACTCACATAGCAAAAAACAATTATTTGAATTGTAGGATTGTTAGCCTTTGCATAATATATGTCTTCACAACCGATTTTATTCATAATAGATTTCGAATTATTACTTCGATATTATATTAAGCAACATATATACCTTATGAAACAATTCTTCTAATTGCTTTTTAAATGCATGTCTTCAACTAAAATTAGCTTTATATTTTAAACAAATCTTACATTTTTTTATGCAGGCCAAAAACACTTACACTTATCCTTTGCCTAAGTACTTTAAAAAACACGCATTTTGTTGGCAATAATTAACCTAGGTTTGAACGGACAACCGCGAGTTAGCGGATCAGAGAGTGCCTAACCCCTTCCCTCTAGATTAATAAGGAACTCTTACCCAGAATCTCACACAGTTTTTGCAGACCATCAAAAATGGAGTTAATGTTGACTTTAACCTAGTTAACATTTAGGTGTCCTAATTCACCCAAAATAATTAGGTGGCGACTCCGTGAACCCTTAGCTCCTTCTAACACCCTTTAGCACTCTAGCACCTTTTTGCAACTCTTTAGCATTTTTTTGCATTTTAGCCATTGGCATTTTTATTTTATTTTTCTAACCTTCTAAGCAGGAGTTATTTAGAATATGTCGCGGTCGAAAAGAGGCGCGACAGTTAACTTACTGATACAGAATTTGATACAGGTGGTGTAGAAATGTAGAATATTGACTAGTTGAATATTTTAGGTGGGTAGGTGAGGCGGGTAGATGGGTATGTGGGTACCCAACGGGTGGTGAGGCGGGTAATGGGTACCCGCCAGGTAAGTGGGGCAGGGGCAGGTGTAATCCTATACCCGCCAGGCGGATACGAGTGGAGGAAATACTACTCGTGATGGGTGGTGGGGCGGGTGT
This sequence comes from Przewalskia tangutica, assembly GCA_029844215.1. Classification (NCBI taxonomy): domain Eukaryota; kingdom Viridiplantae; phylum Streptophyta; class Magnoliopsida; order Solanales; family Solanaceae; genus Przewalskia; species Przewalskia tangutica. The sequence goes on along the minus strand of CM056723.1, from coordinate 43,409,741 downwards.
GGGAGTGGGTTTTAGGTGGCGGGTACGGGTATGTGGTACCCTTCCCCTGCCCCCGCCCCGTTGACATATCTAACCAGAAGAGTACAATAAATGTCTAATCGACTTGCATTTTTTTCGATTAAAAATCTGACGTTGTATATTGTATACAATGAATTAATATTTTTTTTAGGTAAAAAGAAAATAGTAACGACTTGCGTAGCCGTTTTGAGCATTGTATCTAGAAATCCCTAAAATACCCTTTCCTAAACCTTAATTGCATGTTTGTGACTTGCGGTGATGGATGACACGAGCAAATTCGGAATGTATTTTATTATTGAAATGCATATTTAATTTGTGTTCGGGGGATCCCAGATATGTCTCGGGTGTTGGATCAAAGATTGAGAAGTTAGAAGTGGATTGGTTCAGCTGATTGTTGGTGCAATCGCACCTGTGACCAGGGGCTCGCAGATGCGAAGTCGTACATGTGGGTGGACTTCCGCGCCTGCGAGATTGTGCAGAGCAGGCATGGTCGCACCTGCGAAATAGATTGCGCATATGTGAAGTCGCACATGTGGGTGAGCCTTCACACCCGCGGAAAGAGGGGAAGGGCTTGGGCCTTGCACATGCGGACTATTTTTCTTCGGGGCGATCTCGCACCTACGACGGGCCTGACATTTTAATTGAGAATTTTTCCCATTCTAACCCACTTCATTCTAAATTTATTTTGGGAGCTTGGGGACAAATTTTAGAGATTTCAAAAGGGGGTTTCAAGATTCATTCTTGGGGCAAGATCCTACTCCTAATCTAAGAATTTATTTATGATTCCCCATGTTTATTTTGGTTGTAGAACATAAAGGTTTTCATGTATTTTGGGGTTTAGTTTTAATTAGTGAAATTGAAGGTTCAATTGAGATTAGAACTTGATGATTCTTAGGATATGGACTATCTAGACTATGAATAAGATGATTTTATGCTTAATTTTCCATTTTGCCCTTGTGAGTATGGGGTTACATTTTTGGGTTGATTTTTGCGATTTGAATTAAAATATAGCAATGTGGGTATTGTTGGATTCGTGTGATCTTGTAGAATACTATTTTTGACCACGATAAACTCATTTTTGCAATAAATTGTTGTTTTGACATTCGAGGTTTGGTATTGGATTTTGGATTGAGTTTTTGGATCCGATTTCTTTTTATAGCTTTATGGTCGTCATTAGACTCGTATCCTTATGTAGAATCCGTAATTGAACAGATTGGGTTCGTTCGAAAGCTCAACATAAGGGAAAGGTTGTGGAGTGACTCTTCGGCTTCGAATCCAGGCAAGTTGAGACTTACTAGACCCTTTTGTAGTATTTTGTGTTGGTTAATTAATTAAGGGGCGTATTAGAAAATTGGGGGTCTCGTACTCGTGAGGAGACGAGCACTTGTGCGGGTACCGGTGTACTTATAAAGGGTAATAAAAATATAAAGTAGGTATACTTGTGACGGAGACTATATGTTTAACCTTCGGGCTTCAATGAGTGGTGTGTAAATTCACTTAGGTTAGTATGACTGATGTTTACTTTGGCTATAGTAGTCATGATAATTTCTTGATTGTGACTTGTCATGCATTCATCACTCTACATCTCGTTTAAATTATGAAAAAATACTTATTTTGATAAATTGAATTGATATTATGCATATGCATGGTATACGCATATTCATTACCTACCTTCATGATATTATTGACATTTGATTGATGAGGTACACAAATTTGTTTATTAAATATAAATTTTAGAGTCATTACATAGAGAGACTAGTCTAGGCAACACACTACCTATCCTGCCTCTTTGAAAATTACAAATAACAAAATGGGGAGCCAATGAGTTAATTATGTGGTCTTGTATAAGTGAACTTATTAGAAGATGTCCTCTTACAAATGCTATTTAAGCAAAGTTACTTGAAAGTTTCCAATGGACGATTCTTTCTTGAAATATGTCTTTTATTCATGTTATATATAAACTAGTACTAGTCAATATCGAATTCACATAGGCATAAGCATGTTTTTCTTCCGCATTTTAAACCTTCTCGCTGCGAAATAAATTAACAAATCTATTAGAAAGTTGAATTAATAATTTTTACACAAATTTTTATATGGATGAAATCAGTCGAATGGTCTCAGTTGGAGATGGAATTACATGTGTTTATGACTAGGCGGAACAATCGCTCTGTTGTAGATTCTTTAACTGATTGATTTAGCAAACCAATATCTTAAGTCACTCTATCATAACTCCAAATTATTGATCGGAATGGAATTAGAGGCGGGCTTCAATGTGAAGCTAATGCTTTAAGCCCCAATTTCGAGGGCCCCGTGTTTTAGTAATTATTAGTGTATAGTTTCTTAGGTTCTTTTTAAAATAAATATTGAGTAGTATTACTTTTTAGCAGAATGTATTTTTTTTTTACTTTCTCCGTAATTTCAACTGTTGAAAGTCAAATTTTCCTATAAGTTTTTTTATTCTCAAGAAAAAGAGAGTTAAAGGAGTACTATTGAGAGTAAATAAAAAAGTATTGTGTATTATTTGTTGTTCTTTCTCACATTTCAAGCTCGGGGAAGGGGGGGGGGGGGGGTTGCAAATAAATTATCAAAATTAAAATTGATAAAATCTTAATATCTCAAGTGAGATTGAATAAATTAGATATATTATCAATTGAAATGAATTTTTAAGAGAAGTTAATTATAAAACAATCATTCATAACTTTGAATCTAAAAGAACTAGAAAATAGATTTCAAGTAAATAAACAAAAATCTTTTTATTTATTAAAAAAAATTAAGGCCTTATTTTGAAGTTTGCTTTAGGCCACCAATATTTTTGAGCCCCTCCCCCCCCCCCCCCCCCCCGCGATGAAATTGGCTTGCCTTTATTTTTTATATAGATAAGACATGGAACAATAAATCCGCTTTCACTCTTGTCTTTCTCGATCAAAAGCTAAGCGTGTTTGTTGGGGTCCGAGACTATGGATAAACAAATATGAGTAAGATTAAAAACGAAACAGCTTAAATAACAAAAATAGTTTTTGGATGTTGCCTTCAATGTTGTGATAAAACAGTTATAAACCTTTAAAGAGTAAATGCAGCGGAAAAGTAAAAGACACAAGTTTTATATTTTCAAGGGTATATATTAATATATTCCTTGATGGTCGATGACCGAAGTATTGTATATATTATATACAATTACAAATGAATTTCTTTTTACAAGATTGAACAATAATGCGAAAAGAAATTACAAATAAGAGTGAAGTCGCAGATGACTTCAACCTAAAGTTAAAAGATCTTAAAAAGACAAATACAACATTTTCATTACAATTGCTTCAACTATAAGCTTGATCTAGAATCTGGGCAGCAATAGTAATGTGGGACTAGATGTTGTTATACTACTTTAGGATAGGTTTTGATCTAGTTTCTAAGGTGAATATCCGAGAGCTCTCTTGGTGATTCTTCTCGTTTAATTCTGGATATCGATACTCTGAAGTTTCTCTTCTATTTATAGTGTGAAACTTCCCTTGAAATCATCACTGTTGGTTGCGGGATTTGAGTAAAAGAAGGCTGCTGCTTGGACCGGTTCTTCCTCCATAAAAAGCTCAACGATCTGGACTTGTCTTCACGCTGCTTCTCCTCCAAGCTTTGACTGTTTCTTTCCCACGTTTTAAACACAACTTCATTGTAAACTTTCCTAGGTCATTTTTAACTCACAGTAACATAACCTGTTTTGGTCGGAAGAATAGGCAAAATCATTTATAGAGATGTTGTCAGTGATGTTGTCGCAATATCACAGACAACATCCTTATGTTCATAAGCGATGTTGTCCTGACATTTACAGATGTTGTCACAACACCCTTTTTGAAAAATCAGATGTTGCATCAACATCGATGGGGTTTTCATTATCACATGGGTAGCTCACCTGTAATGACTCCTCCGAACTAATCAAAATCATCGCTTGAGTGTAGTCCTCCAGAACTGGCCTCAAATCATTCATGGGTACATAATGTTTGTAAACCTTGTTATTACTCGGCGGACTGGTCGACATAAGAGAGTAGTCTTTGGTGTTGGAAGACTTTGGGGAAATAGACATAGGAGATGGTTTTGGATAATTAGGTGTGTTTGAGACATTTTGGTGTGGAAGAAATGATGGTGGTGTTTGGGCTTCCATCGATTTGATGGCTGATTTTCGGCTGTGATGTGACAAGTCCAAGACCAAGTGAGATATTTCATAATTATGGCAAATTATATAAAAACTTCAACTCTTTTTCCCTTAAATTTAGATAGTGTAGAACCATTGAAACTCTTCACATCTAAAACATAGGGATAACATAGCACACAATATTATGTGCTATGTTATCCCTATGTGTAACATACCAAAAAAAAATAAGCTAAGCAAGATTAATCAATATACTGGAGAAGGTGTTGTTCATGATGTTGACAACATTACAATTAACACAAGTAACATAAGACTCTAAGAACTTACTGATTTGGCAGTGATTTTCTGGATATGTCCCTATGAGACTGATCGTTGGACTAATGTTAGATTTTTCCATTGTTCTTAATCAACTTAGTTGAACATATACAGATCTCAAAAAAAAAAATTAGGAAATTTTCAACCTTCTTTGAAGCACATGGTACTCCTATAGAATAGGAACGATACCAACTTTAGAGCTTTTGCTCTTTTTGTATATATCCAAATCTTTAGTATAGGCTTCGCCTTCTCATGATACTCCTTTTTTATGATATACATAATTGTTTTATATATATATCATCGCAGAGAATAGTATCGCTTTTAAAACTTATCCTTATAGAGTCATGCTTGATTAAATTGAAAGATCTGTGCAACAATATCACAACACTTACTCTGTACATTGACTCAACAATAAATGTTACCCAGAATGTTAGAACAACATTTTGGACAACATCTACCTAGCATGTCTTATCATTAAAGAAAACAAAGACTAAGAGATTTTTTCAGGCTGAAAAATCTCTCATGATCTAAGGGTTTGGTAAAGATGTCAGCTAGTTGAAGAAGAGTATCAACATGTTCGATTTGAACTAGCTGTTTTTCCACTAAGTCTCTTAAAAAATAATGTCGTATGTCGATATGTTTTGTACGTGAATGCTGAATTGGATTTTGGAAATATTAATAGCACTCAGATTATCACAATATAAAATCATGGAGTTGTTAGATAAGTCCTAGTCATCTAGAATATGTCGTAACCAAATCAGTTGAGCACAACAACTTATGGCTACCACATATTCAGATTCGGCAGTCGAGAGTGATACATAACTTTGTTTACGACTGTACCTGAGACTAGATTATTGCCAAGATAGAAACACCCACCACTAGTACTCTTCATATCATCTACATCACCGGTCCAATCCGAGTCACTATATCCTATTAGATTATGCTTAGTGTCTTTGGAGTACCACAGTCCCAAGTCACTTGTACAAGCAACATATCGAATGATATGTTTCACATCATTTAGGTGAGATACCTTGGGACTGGCTTGGAACCTGGCGCAAACACACACACTAAACATGATGTCTGGGCGACTAGCAGTAAGATATAAAAGACTACCTATCAAAGATCGGTATAATGTTGGGTCAACATCTGATCCAACATCGTCTTTACATACTTGCTGTGTGGAGCTCATAGGAGTCTTCATGTGTTTAGCATTTTCCAGACCAAACTTTCTAACCAGATTCTTGACATACTTTCTTTGGGAGACAAAAAATCCATACTTCATTCTGCAAGCCTAAGAAAAAAGTTAGTTCTCCAATCATGCTCATCTCAAATGTTGTCGACATTGCTTCGACAAATGACTTCAAGAATAATGCTGAAGTCGACCCAAATACAATATCATCAACACAGATTTGAGCTATTATTACATCTACACCGTGTCTCTTGATAAATAAGGTTCTGTCAGCTTCTCCACAAGTAAAACCAAACTCTACAAGGAAGTTAGTTAGACGACCATACCATACACGTGGTGCTTGTTTCAATCCATGCAAAGCTTTCTTGAGCTTGTATACATGATGTGGATGGTGAGGATCCTCAAATCCCTTTGGTTGTTCAACGTACACTTCTTTGTACAAATATCCATTGAGGAAGGCACTTTTGACGTACATTTGGTACAAGGTAATCTTTAAATAGAAGGAAATGGCAAGAATCAATCTTATTGACTCAATTCTAGCCACGGGAGTGAAGGTCTCGACATAATCAATTCCTTCTACTTGTGTATAGACTTGAGCAATAAGTCGAGCTTTGTTTCTAATAATCTTCCCTAACTCATCTGATTTGTTTTTGAATATCCATTTGATCACAATAACATTTATGTTGTTGGGTCGTGGTACCAAGTCTCAAACCTCATTTCGGATAAATTGCTCAAGCTCTTCTTGCATTGCTTGAATCCAAAGATTATCTTTTAATGTCTCTCCAATGTTTTTAGGTTCCGAAGTAGATGTAAGACAAGAAATACTAACATGTTGGTATATGGTTTACATATACACATACCTTACCATTTCACGATAATTGATTGAATTTTTCTCTCCTGTACGCATTTTCTCAAAAAATTCCCCTATCACCTGGTTAGGAGGATGGTTCCTTCTAATCCTTGATGGAGGGTCTCTTCTCACTTGATCATTCAGTTCAGTAGCAGACTCCTCATCGACTTCGTCCCCTATGATCTCTTCTGATGGTTCAGATGTTTTCTCTGATGTTGGGACAACATCTGGGACAAAATCGGTTTCTTCAGTAGGTTGTTCCTTTTCAACTGCAACCACAATGTTGTTTTCTGATGATTTACCAGAGATATCCAGTAGATCATCAAAAATAACATTAACAGACTCTTGTATGGTCTTTGTTCTTAGATTGTATACTCGGTAAGCATGACTATTCTGAGAGTGGCAAACGAATATTCCCTTGTCACTTTTAGAGTCAAATTGAGCCAGTTTATCCCTGTCATTAAGAATATAGCACACACACCCAACGATATGAAAGTAATGCAATGTTGGTTTCTTTCCATTTAACAGTTCATAGGGTGTTATCTTGGTCTCTGGCCTTAAATAAACTCTGTTAGTTATGTGACATGCAGTGTTCAAGGCTTCTGCCCAAAACCTCTTTGACAATTACTTAGAACTTAACATAACTCTAGCCATTTTTTGTAAAGTTATGTTCTTTCTCTCGGTGACCCCATTTTGTTGAGGTGTCTTTGGCGCCGAGAATTCATGGAATATGCCTTTCTTTTCACAAAATTTTGCAAAAGTTTAAATTTCAAATTCCTTTCCATGATCAGATATGATTATGAAAATTGAAGAACAAAACAGATTCCTAATTCTAGAGTAAAGTGTTCTAAACATGTCAAATGTTTGTGATTTTTCTTTTAGAAAGTAGATCCAAGTGAATCTGGAAAAATCATCTTCAATCACATAGGAATATATCATCCCTCCTAGGCTGTCTACTTCAATAGGACCCATAAGATCCATATGCAATAAGTGAAAATAATGAGACGTACCTGAATGTTGTCCGTCATGTTGGACAACATTATGAGAGACTCGGGTCTGCTTCCCTTTCAAACAATCTTCGCACAGTGTTTTATCTTTTGCATTCAGCTTGGGAATGCCTTTAACAACTTTAAATGAGATTAGTTTCTCCAAGGTGCTGTAGTTGACATGTCCCAACTTCTGATGCCAAAGTGTCAAGTCACTTACCTTCGCAGAATTATAAAATTATTGTCCACCGATGGGATAGCAATTATCTCCAGTTCGGATCCCTGACATGACACAGTTATTTGCAGAATCTGTAACCTTGCATCCAAGCTTGTTAAATTTCATCGAGATCATCATCACACAGTTGACTTATGCTAAGAAGATTAGCAACTAAATCTTCTACATGAAGGACATTTTCAAGGCTGGTACATCAGCAACATTGGGAGTTTCTCTACCAATTATCTTACTCTTACTCCCTCCTTCAAAGGTCACGTATCCTCAATTGAATGCTTCATAATCCTTCAATAGATTTTTGGTAACTGTCATGTGACGTGAGCAGACGCTATCGAAATACCAAGAACCTGTAATGTTAGTACGCAAGACAGTTATGCACACATTACAACTCAGGTTCAGTTTAGGTACCCACACATTTTCAAACTTTTTCTTCCTTATGCTATCAGGCTGGTTGATTCGAATGTTGTCAGTGATGTTGGACAACATTGATGACTACATTGTTGGCATTGACCTGAGTGCAGAGTTTTGAAGTTTGTAGCAGTAGGGCATAAGATGTCCTGTCTTTTTACAGTAGCTACATCCAAACTTTGATTTATCCTTAGTGTTCTGAGAGTTATAATTAGCATTTTCTTTGACAAACTTTATCCTCTCAGATTTACTATGGACCCTAAAAGTATTTGTTTTAACAGGTGATTGATACCCGAGCCCTGCCCTTGCAGGTTTACTGAAGTTCAATATTTCATCCAGTTTGGAGGTTCCCGTATTGAGTCTTTGAAATGTGGTCTCAACTAAGTTCAATCGTGCACGAATCTTACCAAGTTCTAGATCTTTCTTGGTAAGTGTCACCTCTAATCGGTTGATTGTGCCTTTCAGATTGTTATTCTCAAGAGCCAGAGATTTTTCTTTTGAGTCTAGTTGCTCAGATTCTGTGATTAGGGCTTTACAAAGATCTTGTAATTCCTTTATCACTTCGTCTTTGAAATCAACTAGATCCAAATCTACAGTCTCAGATGAAGAAATAAAACCACTAAAACAATTAACATCAGAATAGTCAAAGTATACATACCTCTCTGATGTTGCAGGCATTTCAGATATTGTGCCCAATGTTGTTCCTGATGTAGTCGCAACGTTGCCAACATCTTCATCGTCGGACAGTGAGTGTTCGAACATTGCTGCTAGCATTGCCTGTGATTCTTCTTCTTGATCTTCTTCGTTCTCATCATCACTGAGGGTTACTCACATAACCTTACTAATTTTTCTAAGGGTGTGCATACTCATTAGCATAGTGTCCCCAACCCGAGCATGCATGACACTGCACTCCCTCGAGTTGTTTGGGATTAAAGTTGGTATAGTCATAGTTGGATTTCCTCAGTGGATTGTGATTTCTTTGCTCAGGAGGTGACCTAGTTGGCTGTTTATTGAAGAGTGGATTTTGGTGCTGTTTAAATTTAGCCTTATTGCGATCATTGTTGATCTTTCTCACCATCTAATTAAATTGATGAGTGAGTAAGAAAACAATTGCACCACTTCCTAGTTCCTCCAGGTTTTCTTCCTAGTTTTCAAATTCAGTTTCCGAGGTTTGTCCTTGGAGTGTCAATGTCTTGTCTTGATATAGATCTCTTTGGCTCTTCATGTTCATCTCATAAGTTTGGAAGATGCTCATCAAGTCATGTAGATCCATAATAGCAAGATTATGGGCCTCTTCAATAGCACAAATCTTTGTATTAAATCTTTCAGGGAGAGATATGAGAGCTTTATCCACAAGTTGTGTGTTGGTCAAAGGAGACCCAAGCACCTGACACTGATTGGCAATGTCAATCAACTTTTCAAAGTAGGATTTTATGTCCTCAGATTCTTCTATCCTCAAGCGTTCATATTGGCTCAGAATCATGGGTAGATTTGTACGTCGTACACTTGAGGTACCC